>OY039087.1:20000000-21454000 GCA_955850985.1 Elophila nymphaeata | reverse complement strand
AACTCCTTCTCCGCCCGAATCTTTAATTCCTCTCTTTCGGCCTTGGCCAGCTCGGCCTTGGCCTTCGCTAGGCCGACGTACTCACCCGTAGTGGGTGGTCGACCGCGACCTCTGCCCTTGCCTGCCGAGGCTTTCACCTTGGCTGACGAGGTGGTTTCGTCACTATCCGCGCCATCATCCTTGTTAGTGGTGATTTTGCGCTTACGGTCGTCTTTGTGCCAGAATTTGAGGCTTATCGAGCTGCCTACGCTGCTCCTTGACTTTGACCTTGACCTTGACCTGCTCCTTGATCTACTCCTGGATCTAGTCGATCCGTAACTTCTGACCGTATGCACAGACGAGTCAGATACCCACTCAACTTCATCATCACTCTCCTTCCTAACGTCATTTAAGTTTTTTTTATTTAATTGAGACATCTATTTTTGTTCCCACGAGTATGGGGGATATAAAAAGTCGACCTGGGCGGTGCCCCCTGCACCCAGGCAACCCTATTACTCCAAAGAGGTCGGGCGGTATCTTTGGGGTGAGGCGCTAGTTGGTGGACTTGCCCAGCCCACCACCTTAAGGCGCCCGTTGCCACGCCTCCAGCAACGGTTAACTGGTAAAACCAGACACTTTGGGGTTTTTTAACGTGGTTGTCTCCACTTCAGGGAACACCCTCCTGGTCCTGCATACACAGGGTGCCAGGTTGCCCGGCGGTAGGCCGAAGCCCATCCCCAGATACCACATAACCGTAGTCACGGGGCGACCGCCGCGCCGCAAACCTTGAAGGTCTGCACACCACGCCAAAAATGGCCACTGGGCCGGCCAACTAAGGCAGGCCCCGTCGAACCGGGCTGGTTAGGCCCGGGTGTGGAATCACCACGCAGAGCGTCAGAGCGCTCCCGCGAACACTGTCCGCCATACCACGCCAGAAAACGGCCACAATGAACAAAAAGTTCCGCAAGCCTTGAAGGCAAGCCATCCCACGACAAAAAGTCCGCCGGCCCTAAAAAGGGGCCCCCACAAAAAAGCGCGAATGCGCCCGGGCTGTGACGCCCCCACCAAGTCCGCACAGGCGGAGCCGCAGGCCTTGAAGGCCCGCCATCCCACGACCCGAGGGTCCACCGGCCCTTAAAAGGGCCCCCACCAGGGTAATTTTTTAGAGAGGTTGTCTTCCTCGCAGCCAGACGCACAGAGCAAGCCCCATACGCCCAGCCCCCGACCCCACTCAGTGTGGGGCTACGGGTTGTACTGTTTTGGTCCGCGCCGGCCGAAGCCGGTACCCCCCATATCTGGGGGGCGTTCCCTTATCCGCCACCTAGGGACGCGCCCGATAGGGGACAGAAAACCCCCACGGGAAACCTAACCTAACCTAACCTAACCTAACCTAACCTAACCTAACCTAACCTAACCTAACCTAACCTAACCTAACCTAACCTAACCTAACCTAACCTTTTTTTTTTTTTTTTTTTTACATCAGGAAATCCATTTACGGACATTTCCCCCGCTTGCGAGGCGAGGTACTCTTGTGGGAACCGACCGATAGAACGGTCGATCGCAGCCATCCCCCACCGAAGTGGGAAACAACTGCGGACTCCCCCGACGCTAAGCGCTAGCCGCCTAGCGCCGGGTCCTACCCCCTAAAACCTGATGGCACCCTGCTGGCCCTTATGGAGGCATACCGGGTTCGACGCACGCTAAGGTGCGCCACTTCTCCAGTATGTCTCCGGGCATGCCCGACCTCGCGGGTCGGGCTCCCCCCGGCTCCTTGGAGCCGGGCCGGGGCCCGGCCCCCCTCCCTTGCCCTTTTCAGGGTAGGTTGGGGGGCCGGGTGCGCCTCTGGGGATTGCTCTAGGGTACCTGAGCAATCCCAGACGGGGGGCCCATGCCGACTGGCACCGGTGGCACACAGGTCGCCACCCGTGTGCGAGCCCCGCCGGGACGGTTGGAGACAAGGGAAGGACAGGCAGTCTAAGCCGCCAGCCTTCCCCGATCCCGCCGTCCCTGCCGTCTACGCCGGAGGGGAGCGGCTAGAGCATCCTCCTCCCGCTCCCTCTCCGCAGCCTCCTTCTGCAAGATCACCGTCTCGCAGAAGGAGGCGGCAGCCTTCCAGGCCCTCTCACTGCCAAGCATGGCTCGTACCATACTTGGCAATGAGAGAGCTCCACCTCCGAGCGCCGCAACCAGGGTGCGACGCTCGTTTTGCCAGGCCGGGCACTCCACTAAGGTGTGCTCGGCCGTGTCGTCGGGACAGTCGTCGCAGTGATGACACCGCGGCGACTCCTCCCGACGGGCAACGCGGTGCAGGTAGTGACCGAAGCAACCATGTCCGGTCAGTACCTGCACCAGGCGGAAGGTCAGGCTGCCCCGCTGGCGCCCTACCCACTCCTCCAACACCGGACGAATAGCATCAATCGTCCGGTGGCCAGCGGCTGGGAGGGCGAGTGCCTCGCCCCACCGGCGCAGAGCCTCCCTCTGCGCCTCGGCCCGGACCCGTTCTACCTCTTCCAGAACGGGTCTCTCTCCCCGCACCCTCGCTGCGACCCTATGCCGATGCACCTGGGCAAGCACCAGGGCATCAGCATCCCACGGGAGCGTGCCTGCTAGAACGCAGGCCGCCCCGTGGCTGACCGTGCGATATGCTCGCACGGCCCGGGTCGCAATGGCCCTCTGCGGTCTTCGCAAGAGGGCCCGAGTGCGGGAGTTGAGGCACTCCGCCCACACCGGGGCTCCGTACAGTGCCATCGACCGTATCACCCCGTGATACAGTCGACGGCACAACGCCTTCGGCCCCCCCACATTCGGGAGGAGCCGACCGAGTCCGGCTGCGGCGGCGCACAGCCGGGGAGCGAGGAGCCTGAAGTGCTCCTCGAACCTCCATCGGGGATCCAGGGTCAGGCCGAGGTACTTGATATGCACCTCGACGGGAACCTGAACCCCCTCCACCCGGACACGGAGCCCCGATGGGGTCCTGCGTCGTGGGGCATGGAACGCCATGGCCCTCGTTTTATCGAGGGCCACCTCCAGCCCCAGGAGGCGGATGCGTCGGACGACCATAGAGGTGCCGACCGACGCAAGGTGGACCGCCTCGTCCCACTCCCTCGCTTTCGCCGCGACAAGGGTGTCGTCCGCAAAGCAGACGACATCCATTCGCGGCAAGAGGGAGCCACGCAGGACCCAGTTGTACCCCAGGTTCCATAGGAGGGGGCCCAACACGGAACCTTGGGGCACTCCTGCCGCCACTGGCCACGATCGGACGCGACCCTCCGCGTCCTCGTACAGGACTGACCTGTCACGCAGGTAGTCCTGCACGAGGGCGCAGAGGTAGAGGGGCACTCTGTGAAAGCTGAGCGCCGCCTCTATGCACTCATGGGGGATGGTGTTAAACGCGTTCGCGATGTCCAAGGACACCGCGATCGCCACCTCCCCCCGTGCATAGGCCACCTCAGTCCACCTCTTGAGGTGGCCTATCGCGTCGATCGTGGACCGGCCGGTGCGGAACCCGTATTGGCACTCAGCCAAGTCGGGTCCCTCCCCCTCGATGTGCTGGATGATCCGGGAGGCGATGATTTTTTCAAACGCCTTCCCAGTCTCATCCAGCAGCACCACCGGCCGGTAGCCCGCCGGAGAGTCCGCCGGACGGCTCTCTTTGCGGAGTAGGCAGAGCCGTCCCACTCTCCAGCGCCTGGGAAAGCGATTAGACGCGATGCACACATCCAGCATCGCGCGGAATCGGTCTCCCAGGGGGCCCAAGGCGATGGCCATCACCTTGGCATGGGCCCCATCTGGCCCCGGAGCCTTGTTCCGGCTCCGGAGCCGGTCCCTCACCATTTCGAACTCCGCGTCCGAAACGGGGGGACCTGCGGCCCACACCTCCGGGGCGGAACCGGAGGCACTCCTGGGGGGTGCAAAGGGTCCGGGGTTTGGAAACAGCGTCCCCAGAACCCTCTGCAACAACGCCGGTTCCATACAGGACGTAGGGGGGGATGCCGAAGCAAATTTCCCCCTTATCGTCCTGTATGGACGCCCCCAGGGGTCGCTGTCCAGGATCGCTACAAAGCTCTCCCAGGCAGCGACCTTGGCCCTGCAGATGGCAACCCGCAGGGCCTTGTGGGCCTCATTGTACGCCCGGCGAAGACTTTCCTCTTCGCCAGGCGTTCTCCTGGCGCGCCTACGACATCTCTGGTAGGCGCGCCTGGCCCCCATACTGGTGGCACGCAGGGTTGATAGCTCCTGCGTCCACCAGTATACCTGCCCCCTACTCCGTGGGCAGGCTCGCGCCCGCGGCATGGCGGAGTCGCAGACGACTTTTATGTCGTCTGCGAACAACTCCGCCATGCCGTCGGCATCCCTCGCGACGGTATCGGGCACAGATGACCATGCCCTAACCGTCGCCGCCTCCTCCGCCAGATCTGGCTGGAGGCGTGAGAGCACCCACCGTTGGAACGGCGGGATGCCCCCACGGGGGCCCCTTCTAGCTAGGGCCCCAGGGGATGCCGGGGAGACCTCGTACCGGACGTATCTGTGGTCCGATAGGGTCTCCACGTCCACCACCACTCGCCAGTCCCGAACACGGGCTGCGAGCGGTGGGGTGGCAAAGGACACATCCACTATGGATGTGCCCTGCCATCGGGCGCAAGTCGGGGTGGTGCCTCGATTGAGGATCTGGAGTCCCAGTGTGAAAGCCCAGGACTCCAGAACACCACCCCGAGTGTCAGTGCTGGGGGACCCCCACGCCGTAGACTTGGCGTTGAGGTCCCCTGCCAACAACACCTGACACGGGGCCGCGCGGTGGACGACACCCTCAACCACAGCAAGGAACCGCTCAAACTCGGTCCTGCTGCGGTTGGGGGAGAAATAGGTCGAGATGACAACTATTTCCCCCCAGCGGGCCGCCACAAAACCCTCCCCCCGGTCCACAGGGACCAGGGAGGGGCCCGCGCCTGCAACTACGATGGCCGCCTTACCGTCCGTCGCCCCCATCCATTTGTCGGACGGGGGAATACGGTGCGGCTCGGCGACCAGCACCAGGTCAACATCCCACTCCGCCGCAGATTGACACAGTAGATCCTGTGCCCCGGCGGAGTGGTTAATGTTGGCCTGGAGCAAGCCCCCCGATGTCCTACGCCGCATTATTTACGGACATCGGGGACTCCGGCGAGGCCTCGGCCGGCTTGGCCTTGGCTGCCGCAGGCTTAGCGGCACCCTCTGTCCGGGGGGGGGTCGCACCCGTTTGAGTTGGGCGACCCCTTAACGACGGGGGCTTGCATTTTGCCCCCGCCATCCGGTGTCCTGCCGGTAGGCCCCTGTCCGCGCACACCGCGCAGTGCACAGGGGCCTGGCAACCTTTGGCTTTATGCCCCTCCTTACCGCAACGGTAGCACAAACCGCTGCGGTCTTTCTTGGAGGGGCAGGTTGCCCCCGGGTGACCCAGCGCCAGGCATTTGTGGCACCGCATGGGCCGCGGTTCCATAAGCCTGACCCCGGCGGACCACCAGCCCACCATCAGCCTTCCGCCCTCCAGGACTTTGGCTATCGCCTCCACTGGACAGGAGGCGATAACCGACCCCACCCCCCTGAACCCATGGGAGATGGTGCCCACCTTAAAGCTGGTGTGTGGGCAGCCGGCCTTACGGGCAAGGGCCTCTCCGACTTCATCCACGGTTGTGGAGTCATCGAGGCCCGTAATTTTGACCTCGGCCATTTTGGTCGGCCGGGTCACCCTCGCCGCCTCCCCCAGGACTTGGCTCATCCCAGCGGCTAGTGCATCGGCCTGGGATGACGTCGTCCCTGCAGGGAGCTCGATCATCCGAGCTCCCGTGGCCGTGGTGCGGAACTTGGCAGGCCCAATGCCAAGTTCCTCCATATTAATGGACGCCCTTGCCTTAGCTAGGGCGTCCTTGTATGACGCCCCCTGCGCCACAGCCTCCGGCTTGAGGGCGACAACCACCGCCAAGGTCTTGGGCGGCTTGGGGATTTTAGGGCCTTTGGCCGCCTTTTTGGCCTTCTTCCCCTTCGCCTTCGCCGCCTCGGCCGGGGGTTGCGCCTGCCTCTCTTTGGGCTTGGGCTTCCGGCGGACCACCGTCACCCAGGCCTCCTCCTGCTCCGCCGGGGCCTGCGGCTGCTGCGTTCGCGCAGGCTGCCCCTCTGGAGGCGTAGACCCCTGGTCTTTTGGGGCCGCCGCTTTGCCCTTCTTCTTGCCCTTACCCTTTTTCTGCGAACCCTTCTTGGGCGGGTTTGAGGGCAAGTTGGCGGGCGGAGCCAGGGTGGTAGGCTCCCTTGGCCCGGACAAAGGCGGAGGAGGGGCCGCAGCCTTCTTTGGGCCTGCAGCCTCCTTGGCCTTCCTTTTGTCGGCCTCCAGTTGCGGCCGACGCGGGTGCTCGGCTGCGGGCAACAGACGGCCATCCACCTCCAGACCGTCTAGCCTCGCCTGCAGCATGTTGCCCATCTGCTGGGACAGGGACTGCTGCATTACCTGCAGGGCCTCTAAGAACTCCGCCCTGCTCAGCACTTCCCCGTCCTCTCTCCGCTCGCCCGACTTTTCTGCGGAGGCCGTTGCTTTGACCTGGGCTGGGCGGGGCTTCTGCTTCGCCGGAGGCGCTGGCGGCGGTGGTGGTGGTGGCGGCGGCATCTCCGCAGCCACAGCCCGCCTCTTAGCTGAGGACCCCTTCAGCTCCGCGGTGACCTCTGAGAACGCCTTTCTCAAGGCCACCAGCTCCGCATGCATGGCCGACACCTCACCCTGGAGCCGTTTGTTGTCGGCCCGCAGTCTGCGCATTTCCTCCCCGCGCTTCCTGTTCGCCAGGGTCCCTACCAACTTCCTTAGGGAACACGCACTCGCCTTAAGCGTGCTCACGCATGTCCCCTTCAGATTTTTGGAGATCCTGGCCACCTCCACCACCCGATCTATGTGGGCGCTCGCCTCCCTTTCCATCGCGCCACAATCCAACTCGTCGGGGTCCACCTCCCCACCTCTCAGTGTGGAGTCCGACCCCTCGGCGCTGCTGTCGCCGCTGCCCTCCGTGTCCCTGGCAAGCTCCCTGAGCTCTCGGTTCGCCCTGGACCTCCCAACATCGTGCCTAGCACCCCCACGGCCTCCTCGGGATCTAGGCACCTTCGGAGCCGCAGGCACCTCGGCGGCCTTGGTCGGGCTCTCCCTGAGGAAACAACGTCTCCTTTTCCGGGCCTCCGACCCCACGGACTCTGCCTCCGACACCTCCATGCCCTCCTCCGATCCGGACACGTCTGGTGTTTCACCACCTCGAGCCACAGGGCTCTCCTTACTCGTCGTCGGTTTCTTGCCCGACTTTTTACTGGGCTTTTTACCGACGACCCCCTTCCCGTCAAACTTCAGCGTGAGCTTAGGTGCCCCGGACGCCTTGTCAGCCTGGCTCGCACCACCGCGGCCGACCTCCGACACAGCGTCCTCACCTATCGCGAGCTCCACGCCCTCCACTACGCCTCTCGTAGCCAATTTAACACTGCCCGGCCGAGGTACCGGGGAGCGCCCGTGGTCAGCGGGATCATATGACCGAGTGCCAACTGGCACGAAGCAGTTCTGGCCCCCCCCAGATACGTGGGGCCTGCCACCGGCCGAAGCCGATGGGAAGGGTTGTCCGCCTCCGGCGGTACCTTCCTGGGGTAAATCTGTTTTGAGAATCTGCGACATGTTTGTTGGGTTTATTTTTACGTGTTTGTTTCACGACCACTCCTACCCTCCAGACGCTAGGGACCGGACTCCCTCCGGCCATTCAGCCCATCGCCGCGCCTAAAACTTGGGCTTGGGGCTTTTTTATTGAGGTGAGCTCCTCTTGGACCAAACCTCAGTGGAATGGTCCCTTGGCCCCTCAATTGGGGTAACAAGTTGCCCGACGGGGGCCTGTCATACAGGATCCCCCGCCGCGCGGCCGCCACATGGCGGTAAACACCCGCGGGCTGAACCCGCCTCCGGGTTGGTCCACTCGAAGTGAACCCGCGACCGCTGGTCGCCATCCCCCGTCCGAAGACCACCGCCAGACCCGCGCAATCACGAGCCCGGCACGACACGGGCAACGCCCACAACGGGCACAGGCCCCGCGACGGACCAGCTGGGTGTGGAACCGTCGCTTCCTCCTCGCCACTCGCACCCGCCCCCACAGGGCAGCCGAGCGGCCTCCACATCTGCGTCCCGACCGCACTCTGCTAGATCAGAGCGACGGCGGGAGCAGGCACCGCGGGCCTTGCAGGCCCGCCATCCCACGCCGCCCCTCGGGCGGCCACTGTGCAGCGTCTGTCCGCGCCGGCCAAGCCGGTACCCCCCATATCTGGGAGGCATCCCCCTATCCGCAACCCGGGGACGCGTCCGGTGGCGGTGCTGCACCCCGCCTCCCCCTCACAGGAGGGAACCTAACCTAACCTAACCTAACCTAACCTAACCTAACCTAACCTAACCTAACCTAACCTAACCTAACCTAACCTAACCTAACCTAACCTAACCTTTTTTTTTTTTTTTTTTTGACGGTGGGAACCAATTTACTGGCCGTATCGCACGCTGGCAAGGCGTGCGACGTGTGCGGGGATCACTGACGCGGAACAACGCCAGTACTACCCGCTAAACGCCACCGGTACCCTCCTAAGCCCTTATGAGGGCGCTTTGGGTTCGGCGCACTGTATGTGCGCCATTTCACCAAAGCGTCCCCGGGCTGGCCCGGTCCAACAGTGAACCGGGCGACGCGCCTGTGGGGGATTACGCTAGGGTACTAGGTAATCCCCAGACGGGGTGGCCTATGCCGACTGGCACCAAGGACGCGCGGTTTGCCAACCGCGCCCAGACCACCTTAGGGCCGACGAAGACCGGCGGTCACGGCCGCCTGCCTTCTCCGGCCCTGCCGTCTACGCCGGAGGGGAGCGGCTAGAGCATCCTCCTCCCGCTCCCTCTCCGCTGCCTCCTTCTGCCCCATCACATCCTCGCAGAAGGAGGCGGTAGCCTTCCAAGCCCTCTCATTACCAAGCATGGCTCTAACCATGCTTGGCAATGAGAGCGCTCCTCCGCCGAGCGCCGCCACCAACGTGCGACGCTCGTTTCGCCAGGCCGGGCACTCGACAAGCGTGTGCTCGGCCGTGTCGTCAGGGGAGTTGCAGTGGTGACACCGCGGCAACTCCTCCCGACGGGCGATACGGTACAGGTAGTGACCGAAGCACCCGTGTCCGGTCAGTACCTGTACCAGGCGGTAGGTGAGGCTACCCCGCTGGCGCCCTACCCACTCCTCCAACACCGGACGAATCGCCTCGATCGTCCGGTGGCCAGCGGCTGGGTTGGCGAGTGCCTCATCCCATCGACGCAGAGCCTCCCTCTGCGCCTGGGTGCGGACCCGTTCGACCTCCTCTCGAACGGGTCGCTCGCCCCGCTCTCTCGCCGCGGCCCTGTGTCGATGCACCTGGGACAGAACCAGGGCATCGACCTCCCACGGGAGCGTGCCTGCGAGGACGCAGGCAGCCCCGTGGCTGACCGTGCGGTAAGCCCGCACGGCCCGGGCCGCGATGACCCTCTGCGGTCTCCGCAGGAGGGCCCTCGTGCGGGACGAGAGGCACTCCGCCCACACCGGGGCTCCGTATAGTGCCATCGACCTTATCACCCCGTGATAAAGCCGACGGCACGACGCCTTCGGCCCCCCCACATTGGGGAGGAGCCGCCCGAGTCCGGCTGCGGCGGCGCACAGCCGGGGAGCGAGGAGCCTAAAATGCTCCTCGAAGCTCCACCGGGGATCCAGGGTCAGGCCGAGATACTTCATATGCATCTCGACGTGAACCTGGACCCCCTCTACCCGGGCACGGAGCCCCGGTGGGATCCTGCGTCTAGGGGCATGGAACGCCATGGCCCTCGTTTTTTCGAGGGCCACCTCCAGCCCCAGGAGGCGGATGCGTCGGACGACCATGGAGGTGCCGACCGACGCAAGGTGGACCGCCCCCTCCCACTCCCTCGCTCTCGCCGCGACAAGGGTGTCGTCCGCGAAGCAGACGACCTCCATTCGCGGCAAGAGCGAGCCACGCAGGACCCAGTTGTACCCTAGGTTCCATAGTAGAGGGCCTAATACGGAACCCTGGGGCACACCTGCCGCCACTGGCCACGACTGGACGCGGCCCTCCGCATCCTCGTAGAGGACTGACCTGTCTCGCAGGTAGTCCTGTACGAGGGTGCGGAGGTAGAGGGGCACTCGATGGAAATTGAGCGCCGCCTCTATGCACTCGTGGGGGATGGTGTTGAACGCGTTCGCGATGTCCAAGGACACCGCGACCACCACCTCCCCCCGTGCTGTGGCCACCTCAGTCCACCTTTTGAGGTGGCCTACCGCGTCCACCGTGGACCGGCCGGTGCGGAAGCCGTACTGGCAGTCTGCCAAGTCCGGCCCCGTGCCCTCAATGTGCTCGATGATCCGGGAGGCGAGAATCTTCTCAAACGCCTTCCCGGACTCATCGAGCAACACCACCGGCCGATAGCCCGCTGGAGAGTCCGCCGGGCGGCTCTCTTTACGGAGCAGGCAGAGCCGCCCCACTCTCCAGCGCCTGGGAAAGCGACCCGTCGCGATGCACACATCCAGCACCGCGCGGAATCGGTCTCCCAGGGGGCCCAAGGCGATCGCCATCACCTTGGCTGGGGCCCCATCCGGCCCCGGAGCCTTGTTATGGCTCCGGAGTCGGTCCCTCACCATGTCGAACTCAACGTCCGACACGGAGGGACCTGCGGCCCACGCCTCCGGGGCGGAACCGGAGGGCATCCTGGGGGGTGCGAAGGGTCCGGGGTTGGGAAAAAGTGTCCCCAGCACCCTTCGCAACAACCCTGGCTCCATACAGGACGTGGAGGGGGCCGCCGAAGCGAATTTCCCCCTCACCGTCCTGTACGGCCTCCCCCAGGGGTCGCTGTCAAGGATGGCTATGTACCTATCCCAGGCAGCGACCTTGGCCCTGCAGATGGCAGTTCGCAGGGCCGTGTGGGCCTCATTGTACGCCCGGCGGAGGCCTTCCTCCTCACCGGGCGTTCTCCGGGCGCGCCTACGACATCGTAGGTAGGCGCGCCTGGCCCCCATACTGGCGGTACGCAGGGTCGTGAGCTCCTGCGTCCACCAGTATACCTGCCCCCTGCTCCGTGGGCAGGCCCGCGCCCTCGGCATGGCGGCACTGCAGACGACGTTGATGTCGTCTGCGAAAAGGTCCGCCATGCCGTCGGCATCCCCAGCGACAGTGTCGGGCACATCTGACCAAGCCCGCACTGTCGCCGCCTCCTCCGCCACATCCGGCTGGAGGCGTGTGAGCATCCACCTTGTGAAGGGTGAATTGCCCACACGGGGGCCCAGATGAAGAGGGGCCCCAGGGGATGCCGTGGAGACCTCGTATCGGACGTACCTATGGTCCGATAGGGTCTCCATATCCACCACCACCCGCCAGTCCCGGACTCGGGCCGCGAGCGGTGGGGTGGCAAAGGACACGTCGACAATCGACGTGCCCTGCCAGCGGGCGCAGGTCGGGGTGGTACCTCGATTGAGGACCTGGAGCCCCAGGGAGAAAACCCAGGACTCCAGAATGCCACCCCGAACGTCAGTGCTGGGAGACCCCCACGCCGTAGATTTGGCGTTGAGGTCCCCTGCCACCAGCACCTGACGGGGGGCCGCGCGGTGCACGACCCCTTCAACCGCAGCGAGAAACCGCTCAAAGTCGGCTCTGCTGCGGTTGGGGGAGAAGTAGGTCGACACCACCACTACTTCTCCCCAGCGGGCCACCACATACCCCTCCCCTCGTTCCACGAAAACGAGGGGAGGGCCCGCGCCTGTCGCCATAATGGCCGCAGAGCCGTCCGTCGCCCCCATCCACCTATCGGACTGAGGAACGCGGTACGGCTCCGAGACCACCGCCAAATCAACCCCCCACTCCGCCGCCACCTGACACAGGAGGTCCTGTGCCCCGGCGGAGTGGTTGAGGTTGGCCTGCAGTAGTTTCCCCGATGTCCTACTCTGCATTATTGATGGACATCGGGGTCACTACAGGGGTCGCCACTGGCGAGGCGCGGCGCGGCGAGATGCGGCGCGGCGCGGCACGGGGCGCCGCCTCAGGCGCGGCGCGGGGGGCAGCCCCCGGTTGGGGGAGGCGGCCCTTGACAGGCGGGGGATTACACTTGGCCCCCGCCATTCGGTGCCCAGCTGCCAGGCCTCTGTCCGCACACACCGCACAGTGTGGCGGGGCCGAGCAGCCCTTGGCCTTGTGCCCCTCTTTGCCGCAGCGGTAGCAGAGGTTGCTGCGGTCTTTGTTGGAGGGGCACTTCGCTCCTGGATGCCCCGGTGCCAGGCATCTATGGCACCTCATGGGGCGTCTCTCCAGGAGCCGGACAGTAGCCGCGGCCCAGCCCACAGGCAACCTCCCATCTTTTATGATCATGGCGATTGCCTCCACCGGGCAGGAGGCAATCGCAGAACCCCCTCCCCTCGCGCCTGAGGATACCGCACCCACCTTGATGCCCTCTGGGGGGCAGCCAGCCTTTAGGGCCAAGGCTACTTGTACCTCTTCGGGTGTCGTGGCGTCATCCAGCCCCGACACCCGAATCTCGGCCATCTTGATAGGCCGAGACACCTTGGCCGCCTCGCCCAAGGCCTCGCCCACCTTGGCCGCTAGGGTGTCTGCCTGGGCCGTCGTTGTTCCGGACGGGAGCTCAATAATGCGAGCTCCCGTGACCGTCGTCCGGAACTTCGCCGGGCCTATGCCCAGCTCGCCCAGGCTGACCGCAGACTTCGCCTTCGCCAGGGCGTCCTTGTAGGTGGCCCCCACAGCCACCGCCTCCGGCTTAAGCGCCACCACCACCGCCAGCGTCTTGGGCGGCTTCGGCACTTTGGGGCCTTGTGGGTCTTTGGCGGCCTTCTTTGCCTTTTTCCCTTTCTTTTTCGGGCCTTGGGTTGCCGTGGTGGGCACCGGAGCCGAAGCCTTTTTTGGCTTCCGCTTCACCACGGTCACCCATTCACCCTCGGTAACCTGAGGCTCGCCGGGCATCGGCGCTGTTTCCTGCGTCGCCGCCCTCACAGGAGGGCGGGGTGGGGCCGACGGAGCTGTGGCCAACGGAGCAGGAGCCGGTGGGCTGCTCTTGCCCTTACCCTTCCCTTTGCCCTTCGCCTTGGCTTTTGCGGGCATGTTGGCCGGCGGAGCGAGTGTAGCCGGGGACTCCCTGCTACCCCCCGCCGGCTGCAAAGTCCTCGGCGACTGTTGACCTACCGTCTTGGCATCAGCCGCCAATGGCGGGCGTCGGGGGCGCTCCGCAGCCGGCAGCAGTCGACCATCCACCTCCAGGCCCTCCATCCTGGCCTGGAGCATGTTTCCGAGCTGCTGCAGCATGGAGCTATGACTCTCCCTTAATTCGGCCCGCAACTCGTCCCGGATCAGGGACAGGTCCCTTGTGTCCGCATTCATGGGGGTATCCACCACGATGGGCGCCGCCGGGCCCCTGCGGCGCCCCTCCCTGGACTCCTCAAATGCCCGTCTAAATGCAGCGAGCTCGGCCGACACCTTGCTGAGCTCTTCCTGCAGGCGCTTATTGTCCGCCCGCAGTCGCTGCATCTCCTCCGAGGTCTCCCTCCGCGCCAAGGCCCGGACCATCGAGAGGAGAGACCCGGCGCCCGACTTAATCGCTTTTTGGCACGTCCCCTTTAAGTTCCGCGACTTTTTCGCCACTAAGCTCACCTCCCTGCAGCGCTTCTCGGCCTCTTTTACCAGGGCTTCCGGAGACATGCGGCCCGGCTCAAACCCGCCCTCCCCGTCGCTCAGGGCGTCACTATACTCGGCGTCAGAGCCGGAGTCCCGCTCTCCCTCCTGTAGTTCCTTGCGGGCCTGGGACACCCCCACAGAGTGCGAGGGCCCTCCACCGCCGCTTTTCCCGCCTCTGCCCCTTTTAGACCGAGGCACTTTTGGCTCAGGCGCCGCCATCGGGGTGCCCTTCAAGAATTGGGACGCTGCCGAAACCCTCTTCTTGCCGGCAACCGGCCCAGCCTTTGGCTCAGCCACCGACTCATCCTCCGTCCCGGTCACCAGGCTCGTCCTCGACCCAGCCAACGACCTCGAACGCGCATCACCGAGACGCACGCGCAACCGCAGGCCACCATTCGGCCCTTTCTCCGCCAGTGCCTGACCAGACCTACTCCTGGTCAACACCGCACCTTCCGTCAGACTCGGAGGTATCTCCGAGAAGACCATCTCCGGCCTCTCCAGGCCACTCTCACTCGTAACACATTTAACACTGGTCGTCCGAGACAACGACGAGCGCCCGTGGTCAGCGGGAGCGTATGACCGCGCTTCGACTGAAGCGGAGCAGTCCTGGCCCCCCCCAGATACGTGGGGCCAGCCGCCGGCCGAAGCCGACGGGAGGGGTTCTCCACCATCGGTGGTACCCTCCTGGGGTAACGTTTTTTTAAGAGCTGCTTCCATGATTTTGTTCGTTTTAACGAGTAACGGCTCTCGCATCTCCACACCCTAGTGTTAGGGACCAGACTCCCTCTGGCCATTCAGCCTATCGCCACACCCACAAAGCTTAGGCTTGGGGCTTTTTTATTGAGGTGTGCTCCTCTCAGGCTGGACCTCAATGGCCCAACCCCTTGGCCCTCTCAATGAGGGTAACAAGTTGCCCGACGAGGCTCTGTCATACAGAATCCCCGCCGCGCGACAGCTCAAAAGCCGTCCACACAATCGACCCACTCACCCCACGAGGGGGTGAGTTCGCGACCACTGGCCGCCATACACCGACCAACAAAGGTCCACTGGCCCCCCAAAGGGACCCCACGACTTCGGCGTAAAACGCCACGGGCAAAAATCGCCCCCTCCACTGGAGCGCTAGCGACCGGGATTACTCCCCCGGCCATCCAGCCCCTCGGCACGCTCCGAACCTTGGGCTTTGGAGGATTTTTTATTGAGGTTTACTCCTCTTGACCCGGACAAACGCCCCGCCGGTCCCCGGCCCCTCAATTGGGGTAACGGGTTGCCCGACACGCCCCCGGAGTTCGGGAGACGTGCCGCGCGCCTACATCCCGACCGCGCTCTGATTAGCAGAGTACGGCGGGAGCAGGAGCAGTTGCTGTCCGCGCCGGCCGAAGCCGGTACCCCCCAAATCTGGAGGGCGTTCCCCTATCCGCAACCCGGGGACGCGTCCGATAGCGATACTGCTGGATCGCTTCCCTCTCCACAGGGAGAAGGCGGAAACCTAACCTAACCTAACCTAACCTAACCTAACCTAACCTAACCTAACCTAACCTAACCTAACCTAACCTAACCTAACCTAACCTAACCTAACCTAACCTAACCTAACCTAACCTAACCTAACCTAACCTAACCTAACCTAACCTAACCTAACCTAACCTAACCTAACCTAACCTAACCTAACCTAACCTAACCTAACCTAACCTAACCTAACCTAACCTAACCTAACCTAACCTAACCTAACCTAACCTAACCTAACCTAACCTAACCTAACCTAACCTAACCTAACCTAACCTAACCTAACCTAACCTAACCTAACCTAACCTAACCTAACCTAACCTAACCTAACCTAACCTAACCTAACCTAACCTAACCTAACCTAACCTAACCTAACCTAACCTAACCTAACCTAACCTAACCTAACCTAACCTAACCTAACCTAACCTAACCTAACCTAACCTAACCTAACCTAACCTAACCTAACCTAACCTAACCTAACCTAACCTAACCTAACCTAACCTAACCTAACCTAACCTAACCTAACCTAACCTAACCTAACCTAACCTAACCTAACCTAACCTAACCTAACCTAACCTAACCTAACCTAACCTAACCTAACCTAACCTAACCTAACCTAACCTAACCTAACCTAACCTAACCTAACCTAACCTAACCTAACCTAACCTAACCTAACCTAACCTAACCTAACCTAACCTAACCTAACCTAACCTAACCTAACCTAACCTAACCTAACCTAACCTAACCTAACCTAACCTAACCTAACCTAACCTAACCTAACCTAACCTAACCTAACCTAACCTAACCTAACCTAACCTAACCTAACCTAACCTAACCTAACCTAACCTAACCTAACCTAACCTAACCTAACCTAACCTAACCTAACCTAACCTAACCTAACCTAACCTAACCTAACCTAACCTAACCTAACCTAACCTAACCTAACCTAACCTAACCTAACCTAACCTAACCTAACCTAACCTAACCTAACCTAACCTAACCTAACCTAACCTAACCTAACCTAACCTAACCTAACCTAACCTAACCTAACCTAACCTAACCTAACCTAACCTAACCTAACCTAACCTAACCTAACCTAACCTAACCTAACCTAACCTAACCTAACCTAACCTAACCTAACCTAACCTAACCTAACCTAACCTAACCTAACCTAACCTAACCTAACCTAACCTAACCTAACCTAACCTAACCTAACCTAACCTAACCTAACCTAACCTAACCTAACCTAACCTAACCTAACCTAACCTAACCTAACCTAACCTAACCTAACCTAACCTAACCTAACCTAACCTAACCTAACCTAACCTAACCTAACCTAACCTAACCTAACCTAACCTAACCTAACCTAACCTAACCTAACCTAACCTAACCTAACCTAACCTAACCTAACCTAACCTAACCTAACCTAACCTAACCTAACCTAACCTAACCTAACCTAACCTAACCTAACCTAACCTAACCTAACCTAACCTAACCTAACCTAACCTAACCTAACCTAACCTAACCTAACCTAACCTAACCTAACCTAACCTAACCTAACCTAACCTAACCTAACCTAACCTAACCTAACCTAACCTAACCTAACCTAACCTTTTTTTTTTTTTTTTTTTTTTTTTTTTACATCAGGAAATCCATTTACGGACATTTCCCCCGCTTGCGAGGCGAGGTACTCTTGTGGGAACCGACCGATAGAACGGTCGATCGCAGCCATCCCCCACCGAAGTGGGAAACAACTGCGGACTCCCCCGACGCTAAGCGCTAGCCGCCTAGCGCCGGGTCCTACCCCCTAAAACCTGATGGCACCCTGCTGGCCCTTATGGAGGCATACCGGGTTCGACGCACGCTAAGGTGCGCCACTTCTCCAGTATGTCTCCGGGCATGCCCGACCTCGCGGGTCGGGCTCCCCCCGGCTCCTTGGAGCCGGGCCGGGGCCCGGCCCCCCTCCCTTGCCCTTTTCAGGGTAGGTTGGGGGGCCGGGTGCGCCTCTGGGGATTGCTCTAGGGTACCTGAGCAATCCCAGACGGGGGGCCCATGCCGACTGGCACCGGTGACACACAGGTCGCCACCCGTGTGCGAGCCCCGCCGGGACGGTTGGAGACAAGGGAAGGACAGGCAGTCTAAGCCGCCAGCCTTCCCCGATCCCGCCGTCCCTGCCGTCTACGCCGGAGGGGAGCGGCTAGAGCATCCTCCTCCCGCTCCCTCTCCGCAGCCTCCTTCTGCAAGATCACCGTCTCGCAGAAGGAGGCGGCAGCCTTCCAGGCCCTCTCACTGCCAAGCATGGCTCGTACCATGCTTGGCAATGAGAGAGCTCCACCTCCGAGCGCCGCAACCAGGGTGCGACGCTCGTTTTGCCAGGCCGGGCACTCCACTAAGGTGTGCTCGGCCGTGTCGTCGGGACAGTCGTCGCAGTGATGACACCGCGGCGACTCCTCCCGACGGGCAACGCGGTGCAGGTAGTGACCGAAGCAACCATGTCCGGTCAGTACCTGCACCAGGCGGAAGGTCAGGCTGCCCCGCTGGCGCCCTACCCACTCCTCCAACACCGGACGAATAGCATCAATCGTCCGGTGGCCAGCGGCTGGGAGGGCGAGTGCCTCGCCCCACCGGCGCAGAGCCTCCCTCTGCGCCTCGGCCCGGACCCGTTCTACCTCTTCCAGAACGGGTCTCTCTCCCCGCACCCTCGCTGCGACCCTATGCCGATGCACCTGGGCAAGCACCAGGGCATCAGCATCCCACGGGAGCGTGCCTGCTAGAACGCAGGCCGCCCCGTGGCTGACCGTGCGATATGCTCGCACGGCCCGGGTCGCAATGGCCCTCTGCGGTCTTCGCAAGAGGGCCCGAGTGCGGGAGTTGAGGCACTCCGCCCACACCGGGGCTCCGTACAGTGCCATCGACCGTATCACCCCGTGATACAGTCGACGGCACAACGCCTTCGGCCCCCCCACATTCGGGAGGAGCCGACCGAGTCCGGCTGCGGCGGCGCACAGCCGGGGAGCGAGGAGCCTGAAGTGCTCCTCGAACCTCCATCGGGGATCCAGGGTCAGGCCGAGGTACTTGATATGCACCTCGACGGGAACCTGAACCCCCTCCACCCGGACACGGAGCCCCGATGGGGTCCTGCGTCGTGGGGCATGGAACGCCATGGCCCTCGTTTTATCGAGGGCCACCTCCAGCCCCAGGAGGCGGATGCGTCGGACGACCATCGAGGTGCCGACCGACGCAAGGTGGACCGCCTCGTCCCACTCCCTCGCTTTCGCCGCGACAAGGGTGTCGTCCGCAAAGCAGACGACATCCATTCGCGGCAAGAGGGAGCCACGCAGGACCCAGTTGTACCCCAGGTTCCATAGGAGGGGGCCCAACACGGAACCTTGGGGCACTCCTGCCGCCACTGGCCACGATCGGACGCGACCCTCCGCGTCCTCGTACAGGACTGACCTGTCACGCAGGTAGTCTCGTACGAGGGCGCAGAGGTAGAGGGGCACTCTGTGAAAGCTGAGCGCCGCCTCTATGCACTCATGGGGGATGGTGTTGAATGCGTTCGCGATGTCCAAGGACACCGCGATCGCCACCTCCCCCCGTGCGTAGGCCACCTCAGTCCACCTCTTGAGGTGGCCTATCGCGTCGATCGTGGACCGGCCGGTGCGGAACCCGTATTGGCACTCAGCCAAGTCGGGTCCCTCCCCCTCGATGTGCTGGATGATCCGGGAGGCGATGATCTTTTCAAACGCCTTCCCAGTCTCATCCAGCAGCACCACCGGCCGGTAGCCCGCTGGGGAGTCCGCCGGACGGCTCTCTTTGCGGAGTAGGCAGAGCCGTCCCACTCTCCAGCGCCTGGGAAAGCGATTAGACGCGATGCACACATCCAGCATCGCGCGGAATCGGTCTCCCAGGGGGCCCAAGGCGATGGCCATCCCCTTGGCATGGGCCCCATCTGGCCCCGGAGCCTTGTTCCGGCTCCGGAGCCGGTCCCTCACCATTTCGAACTCCGCGTCCGAAACGGGGGGACCTGCGGCCCACACCTCCGGGGCGGAACCGGAGGCACTCCTGGGGGGTGCAAAGGGTCCGGGGTTTGGAAACAGCGTCCCCAGAACCCTCTGCAACAACGCCGGTTCCATACAGGACGTGGAGGGGGATGCCGAAGCAAATTTCCCCCTTATCGCCCTGTATGGACGCCCCCAGGGGTCGCTGTCCAGGATCGCTACAAAGCTCTCCCAGGCAGCGACCTTGGCCCTGCAGATGGCAACCCGCAGGGCCTTGTGGGCCTCATTGTACGCCCGGCGAAGACTTTCCTCTTCGCCAGGCGTTCTCCTGGCGCGCCTACGACATCTCTGGTAGGCGCGCCTGGCCCCCATACTGGTGGCACGCAGGGTTGATAGCTCCTGCGTCCACCAGTATACCTGCCCCCTACTCCGTGGGCAGGCTCGCGCCCGCGGCATGGCGGAGTCGCAGACGACTTTTATGTCGTCTGCGAACAACTCCGCCATGCCGTCGGCATCCCTCGCGACGGTATCGGGCACAGATGACCATGCCCTAACCGTCGCCGCCTCCTCCGCCAGATCTGGCTGGAGGCGTGAGAGCACCCACCGTTGAAACGGCGGGATGCCCCCACGGGGACCCCTTCTAGCTGGGGCCCCAGGGGATGCCGGGGAGACCTCGTACCGGACGTATCTGTGGTCCGATAGGGTCTCCACGTCCACCACCACTCGCCAGTCCCGAACACGGGCTGCGAGCGGTGGTGTGGCAAAGGACACATCCACTATGGATGTGCCCTGCCATCGGGCGCAAGTCGGGGTGGTGCCTCGATTGAGGATCTGGAGTCCCAGTGTGAAAGCCCAGGACTCCAGAACACCACCCCGAGTGTCAGTGCTGGGAGACCCCCACGCCGTAGACTTGGCGTTGAGGTCCCCTGCCAACAACACCTGACACGGGGCCGCGCGGTGGACGACACCCTCAACCACAGCAAGGAACCGCTCAAACTCGGTCCTGCTGCGGTTGGGGGAGAAATAGGTCGAAATGACAACTATTTCCCCCCAGCGGGCCGCCACAAACCCCTCCCCTCGGTCCACAGGGACCAGGGAGGGGCCCGCGCCTGCAACGACGATGGCCGCCTTACCGTCCGTCGCCCCCATCCATTTTTCGGACGAGGGAATATGGTACGGCTCGGCGACCAGCACCAGGTCAACACCCCACTCCGCCGCAGATTGGCACAGTAAATCCTGTGCCCCGGCGGAGTGGTTAATGTTGGCCTGGAGCAAGCCCCCCGATGTCCTACGCTGCATTATTCACAGACATCGGGGTCTCCGGCAAGGCCTCGGCCGGCTTGGCCTTGGCTGCCGCAGGCTTAGCGGCACCCTCTGTCCGGGGGGGGGTCGCACCCGTTTGAGTTGGGCGACCCCTTATCGACGGGGGCTTGCATTTTGCCCCCGCCATCCGGTGTCCTGCCGGTAGGCCCCTGTCCGCGCACACCGCGCAGTGCACAGGGGCCTGGCAACCTTTGGCTTTATGCCCCTCCTTACCGCAGCGGTAGCACAAACCGCTGCGGTCTTTCTTGGAGGGGCAGGTTGCCCCCGGGTGACCCAGCGCCAGGCATTTGTGGCACCGCATGGGCCGCGGTTCCATAAGCCTGACCCCTGCGGACCACCAGCCCACCATCAGCTTCCCGCCCTCCAGTATTTTGGCTATCGCCTCCACTGGACAGGAGGCGATAACCGACCCCACCCCCCTGAACCCATGGGAGATGGTGCCCACCTTAAAGCTGGTGAGTGGGCAGCCGGCCTTACGGGCTAGGGCCTCTCCGACTTCCTCCACGGTTGTGGAGTCATCGAGGCCCGTAATTTTGACCTCGGCCATTTTGGTCGGCCGGGTCACCCTCGCCGCCTCCCCCAGGACTTGGCTCATCCCAGCGGCTAGTGCATCGGCCTGGGATGGCGTCGTCCCTGCAGGGAGCTCGATCATCCGAGCTCCCGTGGCCGTGGTGCGGAACTTGGCAGGCCCAATGCCAAGTTCCTCCATATTAATGGACGCCCTTGCCTTAGCTAGGGCGTCCTTGTATGACGCCCCCTGCGCCACAGCCTCCGGCTTGAGGGCGACAACCACCGCCAAGGTCTTGGGCGGCTTGGGGATTTTAGGGCCTTTGGCCGCCTTTTTGGCCTTCTTCCCCTTCGCCTTCGCCGCCTCGGCCGGGGGTTGCGCCTGCCTCTCTTTGGGCTTGGGCTTCCTGCGGATCACCGTCACCCAGGCCTCCTCCTGCTCCGCCGGGGCCTGCGGCTGCTGCGTTCGCGCAGGCTGCCCCTCTGGAGGCGTAGACCCCTGGTCTTTTGGGGCCGCCGCTTTGCCCTTCTTCTTGCCCTTACCCTTTTTTTGCGAACCCTTCTTGGGCGGGTTTGAGGGCAAGTTGGCGGGCGGAGCCAGGGTGGTAGGCTCCCTTGGCCCGGACAAAGGCGGAGGAGGGGCCGCCGCCTTCTTTGGGCCTGCAGCCTCCTTGGCCTTCCTTTTGTCGGCCTCCAGTTGCGGCCGACGCGGGTGCTCGGCTGCGGGCAACAGACGGCCATCCACCTCCAGACCGTCTAGCCTCGCCTGCAGCATGTTGCCCATCTGCTGGGACAGGGACTGCTGCATTACCTGCAGGGCCTCCAAAAACTCCGCCCTGCTCAGCACTTCCCTGTCCTCTCTCCCCTCGCTGCTAGAGGCTGCGGCTCTGGCCTGGGCTGGGCTGAGCTTCTTCGTCGGAGGCGGCGGCGGTGGTGGTGGTGGCGGCGGCATCTCCGCAGCCACAGCCCGCCTCTTGGCTGAGGATCCCCTCAACTCCGCGGTGACCTCAGAGAAAGCCTTTCTCAGGGCCACCAGCTCCGCGTGCATGGCCGACACCTCACCCTGGAGTCTTTTATTGTCGGCCCGCAGTCTTCGCACTTCCTCCCCGCGCTTCCTGTTAGCCAGGGTCCCCACTAACTTCCTGAGGGAACACGCACTCGCCTTAAGCGTGCTAACGCATGTCCCCTTCAGGTTCTTGGAGATCCTGGCCACCTCCACAACCCGATCTATGTGGGCGCTCGCCTCCCTCTCCATCGCGCCGCAATCAAGCTCGTCGGGGTCCACTTCCCCACCCCTCAGGGTGGAGTCCGACCCCTCGGCGCTGCTGTCGCCACTGCCCTCCGTGTCCCGGGCAAGCTCCCTGAGCTCTCGGTTGGCCCGGGACCTTCCAACATCGTGCCTAGCACCCCCACGGCCTCCCCGGGATCTAGGCACCTTCGGAGCCGCAGGCACCTCGGCGGTCTTGGTCGGGCTCTCCCTCAGGAAACAGCGTCTCCTCTTCCGGGCCTCCGACCCCACGGACTCTGCCTCCGACACCTCCATGCCCTCCTCCGATGCGGACACGTCTGGTGTTTCACCACCTCGAGCCACAGGGCTCTCCTTACTCGTCGTCGGTTTCTTGCCCGACTTTTTACTGGGCTTTTTACCGACGACCCCCTTCACGTCAAACTTCAGCGTGAGCTTAGGTGCCCCGGACGCCTTGTCAGCCTGGCTCGCACCACCGCAGCCGACCTCCGACACAGCGTCCTCACCTCTCGCGAGCTCCACGCCCTCCACTACGCCTCTCGTAGCCAATTTAACACTGCCCGGCCGAGGTACCGGGGAGCGCCCGTGGTCAGCGGGATCATATGACCGAGTGCCAACTGGCACGACGCAGTTCTGGCCCCCCCCAGATACGTGGGGCCTGCCACCGGCCGAAGCCGATGGGAAGGGTTGTCCGCCTTCGGCGGTACCTTCCTGGGGTAGATTTGTTTTCTGAACGTGCGACATGTTTGTTGGGTTTATTTTTACGTGTTTGTTTCACGACTACTCCTACCCTCCAGACGCTCGGGACCGGACTCCCTCCGGCCATTCAGCCCATCGCCGCGCCTAAAACTTGGGCTTGGGGCTTTTTTATTGAGGTGAGCTCCTCTTGGACCAAACCTCAGTGGAATGGTCCCTTGGCCCCTCAATTGGGGTAACAAGTTGCCCGACGGGGGCCTGTCATACAGGATCCCCCGCCGCGCGGCCGCCACATGGCGGTAAACACCCGCGGGCTGAACCCGCCTCCGGGTTGGTCCACTCGAAGTGAACCCGCGACCGCTGGTCGCCATCCCCCGTCCGAAGACCACCGCCAGACCCGCGCAATCACGAGCCCGGCACGACACGGGCAACGCCCACAACGGGCACAGGCCCCGCGACGGACCAGCTGGGTGTGGAACCGTCGCTTCCTCCTCGCCACTCGCACCCGCCCCCACAGGGCAGCCGAGCGGCCTCCACATCTGCGTCCCGACCGCACTCTGCTAGATCAGAGCGACGACGGGAGCAGGCACCGCGGGCCTTGCAGGCCCGCCATCCCACGCCGCCCCTCGGGCGGCCACTGTGCAGCGTCTGTCCGCGCCGGCCAAGCCGGTACCCCCCATATCTGGGAGGCATCCCCCTATCCGCAACCCGGGGACGCGTCCGGTGGCGGTGCTGCACCCCGCCTCCCCCTCACAGGAGGGGGCCGGAAACCTAACCTAACCTAACCTAACCTAACCTAACCTAACCTAACCTAACCTAACCTAACCTAACCTAACCTAACCTAACCTAACCTAACCTAACCTAACCTAACCTAACCTAACCTAACCTAACCTAACCTAACCTAACCTAACCTAACCTAACCTAACCTAACCTAACCTAACCTAACCTAACCTTTTTTTTTTTTTTTTTTTTTTTTTTTTTTTTTTTTACATCAGGAAATCCATTTACGGACATTTCCCCCGCTTGCGAGGCGAGGTACTCTTGTGGGAACCGACCGATAGAACGGTCGATCGCAGCCATCCCCCACCGAAGTGGGAAACAACTGCGGACTCCCCCGACGCTAAGCGCTAGCCGCCTAGCGCCGGGTCCTACCCCCTAAAACCTGATGGCACCCTGCTGGCCCTTATGGAGGCATACCGGGTTCGACGCACGCTAAGGTGCGCCACTTCTCCAGTATGTCTCCGGGCATGCCCGACCTCGCGGGTCGGGCTCCCCCCGGCTCCTTGGAGCCGGGCCGGGGCCCGGCCCCCCTCCCTTGCCCTTTTCAGGGTAGGTTGGGGGGCCGGGTGCGCCTCTGGGGATTGCTCTAGGGTACCTGAGCAATCCCAGACGGGGGGCCCATGCCGACTGGCACCGGTGGCACACAGGTCGCCACCCGTGTGCGAGCCCCGCCGGGACGGTTGGAGACAAGGGAAGGACCGGCAGTCTAAGCCGCCAGCCTTCCCCGATCCCGCCGTCCCTGCCGTCTACGCCGGAGGGGAGCGGCTAGAGCATCCTCCTCCCGCTCCCTCTCCGCAGCCTCCTTCTGCAAGATCACCGTCTCGCAGAAGGAGGCGGCAGCCTTCCAGGCCCTCTCACTGCCAAGCATGGCTCGTACCATACTTGGCAATGAGAGAGCTCCACCTCCGAGCGCCGCAACCAGGGTGTGACGCTCGTTTTGCCAGGCCGGGCACTCCACTAAGGTGTGCTCGGCCGTGTCGTCGGGACAGTCGTCGCAGTGATGACACCGCGGCGACTCCTCCCGACGGGCAACGCGGTGCAGGTAGTGACCGAAGCAACCATGTCCGGTCAGTACCTGCACCAGGCGGAAGGTCAGGCTGCCCCGCTGGCGCCCTACCCACTCCTCCAACACCGGACGAATAGCATCAATCGTCCGGTGGCCAGCGGCTGGGAGGGCGAGTGCCTCGCCCCACCGGCGCAGAGCCTCCCTCTGCGCCTCGGCCCGGACCCGTTCTACCTCTTCCAGAACGGGTCTCTCTCCCCGCACCCTCGCTGCGACCCTATGCCGATGCACCTGGGCAAGCACCAGGGCATCAGCATCCCACGGGAGCGTGCCTGCTAGAACGCAGGCCGCCCCGTGGCTGACCGTGCGATATGCTCGCACGGCCCGGGTCGCAATGGCCCTCTGCGGTCTTCGCAAGAGGGCCCGAGTGCGGGAGTTGAGGCACTCCGCCCACACCGGGGCTCCGTACAGTGCCATCGACCGTATCACCCCGTGATACAGTCGACGGCACAACGCCTTCGGCCCCCCCACATTCGGGAGGAGCCGACCGAGTCCGGCTGCGGCGGCGCACAGCCGGGGAGCGAGGAGCCTGAAGTGCTCCTCGAACCTCCATCGGGGATCCAGGGTCAGGCCGAGGTACTTGATATGCACCTCGACGGGAACCTGAACCCCCTCCACCCGGACACGGAGCCCCGATGGGGTCCTGCGTCGTGGGGCATGGAACGCCATGGCCCTCGTTTTATCGAGGGCCACCTCCAGCCCCAGGAGGCGGATGCGTCGGACGACCATCGAGGTGCCGACCGACGCAAGGTGGACCGCCTCGTCCCACTCCCTCGCTTTCGCCGCGACAAGGGTGTCGTCCGCAAAGCAGACGACATCCATTCGCGGCAAGAGGGAGCCACGCAGGACCCAGTTGTACCCCAGGTTCCATAGGAGGGGGCCCAACACGGAACCTTGGGGCACTCCTGCCGCCACTGGCCACGATCGGACGCGACCCTCCGCGTCCTCGTACAGGACTGACCTGTCACGCAGGTAGTCTCGTACGAGGGCGCAGAGGTAGAGGGGCACTCTGTGAAAGCTGAGCGCCGCCTCTATGCACTCATGGGGGATGGTGTTGAATGCGTTCGCGATGTCCAAGGACACCGCGATCGCCACCTCCCCCCGTGCGTAGGCCACCTCAGTCCACCTCTTGAGGTGGCCTATCGCGTCGATCGTGGACCGGCCGGTGCGGAACCCGTATTGGCACTCAGCCAAGTCGGGTCCCTCCCCCTCGATGTGCTGGATGATCCGGGAGGCGATGATCTTTTCAAACGCCTTCCCAGTCTCATCCAGCAGCACCACCGGCCGGTAGCCCGCTGGGGAGTCCGCCGGACGGCTCTCTTTGCGGAGTAGGCAGAGCCGTCCCACTCTCCAGCGCCTGGGAAAGCGATTAGACGCGATGCACACATCCAGCATCACGCGGAATCGGTCTCCCAGGGGGCCCAAGGCGATGGCCATCACCTTGGCATGGGCCCCATCTGGCCCCGGAGCCTTGTTCCGGCTCCGGAGCCGGTCCCTCACCATTTCGAACTCCGCGTCCGAAACGGGGGGACCTGCGGCCCACACCTCCGGGGCGGAACCGGAGGCACTCCTGGGGGGTGCAAAGGGTCCGGGGTTTGGAAACAGCGTCCCCAGAACCCTCTGCAACAACGCCGGTTCCATACAGGACGTAGAGGGGGATGCCGAAGCAAATTTCCCCCTTATCGTCCTGTATGGACGCCCCCAGGGGTCGCTGTCCAGGATCGCTACAAAGCTCTCCCAGGCAGCGACCTTGGCCCTGCAGATGGCAACCCGCAGGGCCTTGTGGGCCTCATTGTACGCCCGGCGAAGACTTTCCTCTTCGCCAGGCGTTCTCCTGGCGCGCCTACGACATCTCTGGTAGGCGCGCCTGGCCCCCATACTGGTGGCACGCAGGGTTGATAGCTCCTGCGTCCACCAGTATACCTGCCCCCTACTCCGTGGGCAGGCTCGCGCCCGCGGCATGGCGGAGTCGCAGACGACTTTTATGTCGTCTGCGAACAACTCCGCCATGCCGTCGGCATCCCTCGCGACGGTATCGGGCACAGATGACCATGCCCTAACCGTCGCCGCCTCCTCCGCCAGATCTGGCTGGAGGCGTGAGAGCACCCACCGTTGGAACGGCGGGATGCCCCCACGGGGGCCCCTTCTAGCTGGGGCCCCAGGGGATGCCGGGGAGACCTCGTACCGGACGTATCTGTGGTCCGATAGGGTCTCCACGTCCACCACCACTCGCCAGTCCCGAACACGGGCTGCGAGCGGTGGGGTGGCAAAGGACACATCCACTATGGATGTGCCCTGCCATCGGGCGCAAGTCGGGGTGGTGCCTCGATTGAGGATCTGGAGTCCCAGTGTGAAAGCCCAGGACTCCAGAACACCACCCCGAGTGTCAGTGCTGGGGGACCCCCACGCCGTAGACTTGGCGTTGAGGTCCCCTGCCAACAACACCTGACACGGGGCCGCGCGGTGGACGACACCCTCAACCACAGCAAGGAACCGCTCAAACTCGGTCCTGCTGCGGTTGGGGGAGAAATAGGTCGAGATGACAACTATTTCCCCCCAGCGGGCCGCCACAAAACCCTCCCCCCGGTCCACAGGGACCAGGGAGGGGCCCGCGCCTGCAACTACGATGGCCGCCTTACCGTCCGTCGCCCCCATCCATTTGTCGGACGGGGGAATACGGTGCGGCTCGGCGACCAGCACCAGGTCAACATCCCACTCCGCCGCAGATTGACACAGTAGATCCTGTGCCCCGGCGGAGTGGTTAATGTTGGCCTGGAGCAAGCCCCCCGATGTCCTACGCCGCATTATTTACGGACATCGGGGACTCCGGCGAGGCCTCGGCCGGCTTGGCCTTGGCTGCCGCAGGCTTAGCGGCACCCTCTGTCCGGGGGGGGGTCGCACCCGTTTGAGTTGGGCGACCCCTTAACGACGGGGGCTTGCATTTTGCCCCCGCCATCCGGTGTCCTGCCGGTAGGCCCCTGTCCGCGCACACCGCGCAGTGCACAGGGGCCTGGCAACCTTTGGCTTTATGCCCCTCCTTACCGCAACGGTAGCACAAACCGCTGCGGTCTTTCTTGGAGGGGCAGGTTGCCCCCGGGTGACCCAGCGCCAGGCATTTGTGGCACCGCATGGGCCGCGGTTCCATAAGCCTAACCCCGGCGGACCACCAGCCCACCATCAGCCTTCCGCCCTCCAGGACTTTGGCTATCGCCTCCACTGGACAGGAGGCGATAACCGACCCCACCCCCCTGAACCCATGGGAGATGGTGCCCACCTTAAAGCTGGTGTGTGGGCAGCCGGCCTTACGGGCAAGGGCCTCTCCGACTTCATCCACGGTTGTGGAGTCATCGAGGCCCGTAATTTTGACCTCGGCCATTTTGGTCGGCCGGGTCACCCTCGCCGCCTCCCCCAGGACTTGGCTCATCCCAGCGGCTAGTGCATCGGCCTGGGATGACGTCGTCCCTGCAGGGAGCTCGATCATCCGAGCTCCCGTGGCCGTGGTGCGGAACTTGGCAGGCCCAATGCCAAGTTCCTCCATATTAATGGACGCCCTTGCCTTAGCTAGGGCGTCCTTGTATGACGCCCCCTGCGCCACAGCCTCCGGCTTGAGGGCGACAACCACCGCCAAGGTCTTGGGCGGCTTGGGGATTTTAGGGCCTTTGGCCGCCTTTTTGGCCTTCTTCCCCTTCGCCTTCGCCGCCTCGGCCGGGGGTTGCGCCTGCCTCTCTTTGGGCTTGGGCTTCCGGCGGACCACCGTCACCCAGGCCTCCTCCTGCTCCGCCGGGGCCTGCGGCTGCTGCGTTCGCGCAGGCTGCCCCTCTGGAGGCGTAGACCCCTGGTCTTTTGGGGCCGCCGCTTTGCCCTTCTTCTTGCCCTTACCCTTTTTCTGCGAACCCTTCTTGGGCGGGTTTGAGGGCAAGTTGGCGGGCGGAGCCAGGGTGGTAGGCTCCCTTGGCCCGGACAAAGGCGGAGGAGGGGCCGCAGCCTTCTTTGGGCCTGCAGCCTCCTTGGCCTTCCTTTTGTCGGCCTCCAGTTGCGGCCGACGCGGGTGCTCGGCTGCGGGCAACAGACGGCCATCCACCTCCAGACCGTCTAGCCTCGCCTGCAGCATGTTGCCCATCTGCTGGGACAGGGACTGCTGCATTACCTGCAGGGCCTCTAAGAACTCCGCCCTGCTCAGCACTTCCCCGTCCTCTCTCCGCTCGCCCGACTTTTCTGCGGAGGCCGTTGCTTTGACCTGGGCTGGGCGGGGCTTCTGCTTCGCCGGAGGCGCTGGCGGCGGTGGTGGTGGTGGCGGCGGCATCTCCGCAGCCACAGCCCGCCTCTTAGCTGAGGACCCCTTCAGCTCCGCGGTGACCTCTGAGAACGCCTTTCTCAAGGCCACCAGCTCCGCATGCATGGCCGACACCTCACCCTGGAGCCGTTTGTTGTCGGCCCGCAGTCTGCGCATTTCCTCCCCGCGCTTCCTGTTCGCCAGGGTCCCTACCAACTTCCTTAGGGAACACGCACTCGCCTTAAGCGTGCTCACGCATGTCCCCTTCAGATTTTTGGAGATCCTGGCCACCTCCACCACCCGATCTATGTGGGCGCTCGCCTCCCTTTCCATCGCGCCACAATCCAACTCGTCGGGGTCCACCTCCCCACCTCTCAGTGTGGAGTCCGACCCCTCGGCGCTGCTGTCGCCGCTGCCCTCCGTGTCCCTGGCAAGCTCCCTGAGCTCTCGGTTCGCCCTGGACCTCCCAACATCGTGCCTAGCACCCCCACGGCCTCCTCGGGATCTAGGCACCTTCGGAGCCGCAGGCACCTCGGCGGCCTTGGTCGGGCTCTCCCTGAGGAAACAACGTCTCCTTTTCCGGGCCTCCGACCCCACGGACTCTGCCTCCGACACCTCCATGCCCTCCTCCGATCCGGACACGTCTGGTGTTTCACCACCTCGAGCCACAGGGCTCTCCTTACTCGTCGTCGGTTTCTTGCCCGACTTTTTACTGGGCTTTTTACCGACGACCCCCTTCCCGTCAAACTTCAGCGTGAGCTTAGGTGCCCCGGACGCCTTGTCAGCCTGGCTCGCACCACCGCGGCCGACCTCCGACACAGCGTCCTCACCTATCGCGAGCTCCACGCCCTCCACTACGCCTCTCGTAGCCAATTTAACACTGCCCGGCCGAGGTACCGGGGAGCGCCCGTGGTCAGCGGGATCATATGACCGAGTGCCAACTGGCACGAAGCAGTTCTGGCCCCCCCCAGATACGTGGGGCCTGCCACCGGCCGAAGCCGATGGGAAGGGTTGTCCGCCTCCGGCGGTACCTTCCTGGGGTAAATCTGTTTTGAGAATCTGCGACATGTTTGTTGGGTTTATTTTTACGTGTTTGTTTCACGACCACTCCTACCCTCCAGACGCTAGGGACCGGACTCCCTCCGGCCATTCAGCCCATCGCCGCGCCTAAAACTTGGGCTTGGGGCTTTTTTATTGAGGTGAGCTCCTCTTGGACCAAACCTCAGTGGAATGGTCCCTTGGCCCCTCAATTGGGGTAACAAGTTGCCCGACGGGGGCCTGTCATACAGGATCCCCCGCCGCGCGGCCGCCACATGGCGGTAAACACCCGCGGGCTGAACCCGCCTCCGGGTTGGTCCACTCGAAGTGAACCCGCGACCGCTGGTCGCCATCCCCCGTCCGAAGACCACCGCCAGACCCGCGCAATCACGAGCCCGGCACGACACGGGCAACGCCCACAACGGGCACAGGCCCCGCGACGGACCAGCTGGGTGTGGAACCGTCGCTTCCTCCTCGCCACTCGAACCTAACCTAACCTAACCTAACCTAACCTAACCTAACCTAACCTAACCTAACCTAACCTAACCTAACCTAACCTAACCTAACCTAACCTAACCTAACCTAACCTTTTTTTTTTTTTTTTTTTGACGGTGGGAACCAATTTACTGGCCATATCGCACGCTGGCAAGGCGTGCGACGTGTGCGGGGATCACTGGCGCGGAACAACGCCAGTACTACCCGCTAAACGCCACCGGTACCCTCCTAAGCCCTTGTGAGGGCGCTTTGGGTTCGGCGCACTGTATGTGCGCCATTTCACCAAAGCGTCCCCGGGCTGGCCCGGTCCAACAGTGAACCGGGCGACGCGCCTGTGGGGGATTACGCTAGGGTACTAGGTAATCCCCAGACGGGGTGGCCTATGCCGACTGGCACCAAGGACGCGCGGTTTGCCAACCGCGCCCAGACCACCTTAGGGCCGACGAAGACCGGCGGTCACGGCCGCCTGCCTTCTCCGGCCCTGCCGTCTACGCCGGAGGGGAGCGGCTAGAGCATCCTCCTCCCGCTCCCTCTCCGCTGCCTCCTTCTGCCCCATCACATCCTCGCAGAAGGAGGCGGTAGCCTTCCAAGCCCTCTCATTACCAAGCATGGCTCTAACCATGCTTGGCAATGAGAGCGCTCCTCCGCCGAGCGCCGCCACCAACGTGCGACGCTCGTTTCGCCAGGCCGGGCACTCGACAAGCGTGTGCTCGGCCGTGTCGTCAGGGGAGTTGCAGTGGTGACACCGCGGCAACTCCTCCCGACGGGCGATACGGTACAGGTAGTGACCGAAGCACCCATGTCCGGTCAGTACCTGTACCAGGCGGTAGGTGAGGCTACCCCGCTGGCGCCCTACCCACTCCTCCAACACCGGACGAATCGCCTCGATCGTCCGGTGGCCAGCGGCTGGGTTGGCGAGTGCCTCATCCCATCGGCGCAGAGCCTCCCTCTGCGCCTGGGTGCGGACCCGTTCGACCTCCTCTCGAACGGGTCGCTCGCCCCGCTCTCTCGCCGCGGCCCTGTGTCGATGCACCTGGGACAGAACCAGGGCATCGACCTCCCACGGGAGCGTGCCTGCGAGGACGCAGGCAGCCCCGTGGCTGACCGTGCGGTAAGCCCGCACGGCCCGGGCCGCGATGACCCTCTGCGGTCTCCGCAGGAGGGCCCTCGTGCGGGACGAGAGGCACTCCGCCCACACCGGGGCTCCGTATAGTGCCATCGACCTTATCACCCCGTGATAAAGCCGACGGCACGACGCCTTCGGCCCCCCCACATTGGGGAGGAGCCGCCCGAGTCCGGCTGCGGCGGCGCACAGCCGGGGAGCGAGGAGCCTAAAATGCTCCTCGAAGCTCCACCGGGGATCCAGGGTCAGGCCGAGATACTTCATATGCATCTCGACGTGAACCTGGACCCCCTCTACCCGGGCACGGAGCCCCGGTGGGATCCTGCGTCTAGGGGCATGGAACGCCATGGCCCTCGTTTTTTCGAGGGCCACCTCCAGCCCCAGAACCTAACCTAACCTAACCTAACCTAACCTAACCTAACCTAACCTAACCTAACCTAACCTAACCTAACCTAACCTAACCTAACCTAACCTAACCTAACCTAACCTAACCTAACCTAACCTAACCTAACCTAACCTAACCTAACCTAACCTAACCTAACCTAACCTAACCTAACCTAACCTAACCTAACCTAACCTAACCTAACCTAACCTAACCTAACCTAACCTAACCTAACCTAACCTAACCTAACCTAACCTAACCTAACCTAACCTAACCTAACCTAACCTAACCTAACCTAACCTAACCTAACCTAACCTAACCTAACCTAACCTAACCTAACCTAACCTAACCTAACCTAACCTAACCTAACCCAGTTCCACCCCGCACTCCGTACCGTGCGCCACGTTTTTAAGTCGCTCCGCGCTCGAAAAATCGCCAAAGTGGTATAATTAGTGATTTTATATAAGTGTGATATATCATTCGAATCGTGCTTCCGAGACCTACACAGTGATATAAGTGACGTGAAAATCGAGGAAAATTTGTGGAAAATCACATGTGACACAACCTCAAAAATTCTGGTTCGACAGCGATAAAACCGGAAAACGATCGAGGACCTACACTTCTGGAACTGTGGCAAGGACCTATTTCACCCCCCGGACCCCTCGAGGCATATTCCAGATTTTTATCGTGGAAATTCGGGATACGGGAGGCAGAAAAACAAAAACCACGTGCTCACCAAATCAGCTGTTCCAGGACTTGGACTCCAGACCTATATCACCTTCGGTCGGGGACTCCGAGAGGACTCCGGAACAGTTTCCAGAACTGAAATCGGACAAGGACTCGAGCACCCAGAGCCCACCAACTTTGAGTGAAATCGCAAAAAATTTGCAAGTGAGTTGACCTTGACCATAAGTCAAAAACCAAATCGACGACCCTAACTTTTTATCTCACAAATAGACAGGCAACACTATAAAGAACATATATGTGAAGATTTTGGATTTTTAAAGTTAAGGGTTTCCGAGCGCGAAGTTAATAACGGTGACGGGTGACGTTGGACCAGCTGCATTACTAACTTTGTCGTCTACACATAGAAAACCAACCCTCACCGATTGGATCCAGACCACCAGGAAAAATTTTCTAGAGCCTTCCTCAACAATATTAGTTCCGGCACCACCACCCTCCGAGCGAAATTGAAGACTCCAGGGCGCATTTGCAGAAAATTGTCAGCCTCCCCTAAGTTTGACGACTTCCCGAGGGTGAGCGACACATCCAACGACACCGACACTGGCGCCAGCAGCTAGAGACACTACTGGACAATCAGTAAAAATTTTTAGTATAATTTTAAGAAACATAGGGAATTATTTATAGATTTTTAATTAAAACAGGGGTCCCAACCACCATTACCAATTAAGTTTGCCAACCCCCTAGCGCCTAAACGGGGCGAGATATCGCGAAAATAACGTCGGATCGGTTCTCTTGGGGAGAAGCGATCATAAGGTGGATCTTTTATTTGACACCCCCAAAAACCACCCCCGGTGAGATTTTTTCCAAAATCTTAAAAAATTTTGGGTTTCCCGGCGTCCAAAAACCACCCTCTCGGTCCTGACGATAAATTTGGGTTGTCCTATACACCCCCGCACTTTAAACGACAGCGATATCTCGTTCCTAAGGGTCGAACCCGCTTTTTGAAGTTGGCAAAAAACTACCCCTTACATTTCCGCATCCCTACAATAAAAACAGCAGGGTGGAAAAATTTATTTTAAGCGGGGCAAATTGGACTGGTCACCGGCCCGCAGAACAAAATTTACCCCGAGCGTTTTGGACGTATAGTTTGGGAGATACAGGGAATTTTTGGAAAAAACCCCTTAGGCATCCAGCGATAAAATATAAGATGGTAAAGATAAGGTGATTTCAAAAAACCCCTAATATCTCAAAAACTATAGGTCCCAGCGCGAAAATAACGATTTTTTGGCCCCCCCTTCCCTAACCTAACCCCCCCATCCTGCGTCAACAAACCTGCCCACCCCGCTCCTACCCCAAAAAAATTTCAACCCCCTACCCCTACTTTTAGCCGGTTGACCAGTCTAGTGAGACCTCTCGGTCCTCATATATTGGAATTTTCTAAGTCTTTTTAAATTTGGAAAAATTTTTAAAAATCTGTAACTCGGGAACGGGTGCCCCGATCGACAAGCGGTTTTCACCCAAGGACCCAAAATTGAAAGGACCTTTTTGAAATATAGAGCTGGACACTCTACATAGAGTCGGTCGAAAAATTTTTCCAGATTATAGGTATAAGTTAACTTTAGTATTGTAAGTAGATAGTAGGTAATAGGTAGAGACCCATAAGGACCCATAGTCCTGCTCTACATAGAGCAAAAAATTTTTTGGTGAAAAATTTGACAAATCCAAATTTTGACTATAGGAACAGTATAATAAATGTAAATTATATGAACTAGACGCTGTGACTCTAGGTAGAGCACAAGAATTGTATTTCTAAATCATTATCTCAGCCTTTGTTGGACATTAGAATTTGAACTATAGAGCAAATAGGAATTGTAGAGCCCTAGATAGAGCACAAATAATTCAAATTAATTTATTTTATTTTAAGGAATTTTAATTTTAAATTACTATTTTATTTTATTATGAATTTAATTATGTACATTTGCTCTAATATTTTATTATATTTTAAACCGAATTTTTGAATTTCTATTTTAACTTTAATTTTATTTTTACCTGCAATTTTGCTCAAATTTGAATAAACATTATACCTATTATTTACATATCTAGCATAAGACAACCTGTATTCAGGATTTTAACTGTATAAATTGATGTATTATTATTATTGTATTGTACTCTCGACTATTATTTTATTATTTAAATTAATTTAATATTAAGACAGCCTGTATTCAGGATTGTATTTTAGATTATTATTTTACTATTGAATACTATATAACAAAATTTCTACTTTTCACTATATTATTATTATTTTAAATCAATGTAATTTTAAAATTGATAGAAATCTGTTAACAAACCCCTTTACAGGTTTTAGGGGAAGGAAATAAACTGACCTCTCCAGAAGGAGAATAACTAGAATTAAGAGTTGCAAATAGGTAAATAGACCCCCCTATACAGGGCTATCAAACCAATTAAATTATCACTTCAATATTGTAATTGACCAAGTAGTGAATAGTGTGAGGTGCAAAAAAGTAGGTAGCCGGGTGGGCTCGGTGGTGAGAAGGCTCTCACTAGGAGAACCTCACTCAACCGCCGCGCTTCAAAAACACCCCCAACTTGAGTAAGGAGGGGGACGCACTTTAGCCGCCTACACACCACCACTACAAACATACATCAACACTACACAAAGCTACACTGCGTCCGCTGCCATCATGTCAACGACCAGGACTCCCAAACCAAGCAACAGGGCAGATAGAAGGAAAACGATGGTCATAAGCCCGAAGAAAGAAGACGAACTGCAAAATAAAATGAACAAGATGGAGCCAAAGAAAACACAAAAGACAAAAGAAGTAGTAGAAGCCTTCGTAGACATCAGAGCCAGTATGGGCCTCCTGGCAGAGGCGAAAGTCAAAAAAGAGGTCAAAATCAAGATATTAGACTGCATAGATAAACTGTACAAAGCAACAGAAAGAGCCGGCGCTGCAGAAAGGAAAACCCTGGAGGAGAAAATAGAGGACCTAGAAGAAAAAGCAAAAAAGCATGAAACAAAACGCAAGGAAAAGGAACAAAAGCAGGAACATAATGAGGACATAGAGGAAATAAAGAAGAAGCTAGAAGAAGCCGAAAAGCAGATAGAAGATTTGAAAAATAGAGAGAAAGAAGCAACAAAACTAAAAAAGAAGATAGAGGGCTTAAGCAGGGAAAACTCCTCACTCATAGAGGACAGAGGATGGAGAAAAGATTTTGTGACAGTGAAAGAAATGCAGATAGAGCTGGAGAACCTAAGGATCGACAATGAGGAATTAAAAAACAAGGAAATGATGTACAGGATGCAAGCGAAGCAACTACAAATGCAACTGGACCAAGAAATGAAACCAACCGAGGAAGAAGTGGAAAATCTCCGAATAGAACTGGATAAAGAATTACATGAAAGAGGAAGAGTAGAAGTAGCCCTAGTAAATGCAAAGCTAGAAATAAGAGACCTATCTGAGCAAATAGATGGACACAGGAGACAGCTCAAGATGAATAAAGACATGGAAATGGCAATGGAAAGACTAGAAAGGGCAAACCAGGAAAGAGAGGACACAATAAGCGCCACCGAAAAAAGGGTCGGCAAAGTAATGGAAGAAATAGCAGAGAGGATATGCAACAAAGTACACAAAGCAGAGAACGGGGAAGGAAGGGAAAGGGAGAGAGAAAATAGGCCAGATCAAATAGAAGCAAACAACTGTGCACTAAATAACAAGAAGACCCTGCACTCCATCGCCATAACCATGGAAAATGGGCAAGACACCGGAGATGAAATAATCGCCAAAATCAGAAGGACACTGAAAGAGTCGGGGACCGTCGTCGAGATCGACAGGATACGGAAAACTAAAGACCAAAAGGTCATAGTCAGCTGCGGGACACTGGAGGCGCGAGACGATATTAAAGAAATACTGCAGAAAGCAAGCGAGGAGTTCATCGTGGAGGCCATGAAAAACAAAAACCCGCTGGTAATCCTGCGGGACGTTCTGAATGATCAGAGCAACGACGAGATAGTCGGGGCAATGATCAGACAGAACGATGATGTTTTCTGTGGCCTCCACGAGGAAGATAAGACCATCCACGTCAAATATCGCAAGCGCACCAAAGACCCGCAGATGTGTCACGTGGTCCTGTCGGTCTCGCCGACGGTATACCAGAGAGCGATAACCAAGGGAAGGCTTCACATCGACGTCCAGAACATAAGGGTGGAAGACCAATCACCCTTGGTGCAGTGTTCGAGGTGCCTGGGTTACGGCCACACCCTCAGATACTGCAACAAGGAGGAGGAGGTCTGTGGTCACTGTGGTGGCCCACACAAGCAAATAAATTGTTGCAGCGCAAAGGAGGGTAGATTACCGGAATGTGTGAATTGCAAGAACAACAAGCAAGCAAACAACAATGAAATAGCACATAATGCATTCAGCCCGGGATGTCCTGTTCGACGTAAGTGGGACAGCATAGCCCGGGCTAGAATAGCATACAACTAAAGTATTTGGGTGGTAATCATCTAGATGATTACACCTAACATGCAATATACACAACAACACAAGCTTATAATTTCACTGCCGTAACATATGCTACGGCAGCGAAAACTTAGAGTAAACAAAAATAACAACACTAATACTAGACAAATAACATACAAACACACAGCAACTAATGCTCAGCAAATGAAAACATTAGCAAGTAGCATTATATGGCAAATAAAATAACATAAAACAACAGTACAACATGAAACAGAACACACAATAAATAGAACCTTGCGCTGCACAATTTTAAAACAAAATAGTAAAACAAAATAGTAAATGTATAAAATCACATACCAGCACCGTAAATAGTACAATACAAATAGGAAATCATAATTAAATAGAAATTACCACAATAGATTATAAGTATATTGCAGATAATTATAAGCATTATAATTATAGCATATAGCACCATAATCTAAGAAAAATAAACTGTATCATATAAAGCATAAGAAAAACAAAATGTAACCATATCGAAAAATAATTGTAATAGAGTAAAGTAACTATCAATGTAAATAAAATAGTAATAACAAATAGAAATAAAAATGTATAATATTTAAATAGTAACAAAATAGCAAATGTAAGAAATAATCTGAAAGTAGTTAAAATAGTATTATATAAAGCACAATGGAACATAATGTAATCACAATAGAGCAAGTAATCACAATAGAATTAAGAAAGCAACTATCAATGTAACAATAACTAGCAATAACAAACAGATTAAAAATGTAAAATACCTAAAATAGTAACTAAATAGTAAATGTAAGAAATCAGAATTTGTAACATAAAACTGTAATGTCTTAAGCAATAAAGATACCACCGCAGCGACTCTTCATTCACCCTTATAAATAAAATAGTAGAGTAGGAAATGATGGTAGCAGCAAATAAGAATATAGTAAGAAAGAGGATGGATGCAAGAAAGATACAGTATGAGGCATGAAAGTACGAGCAGTAACAAAAGCGAGAACTGGTATGAAAGGTATAGAAATAACAAAGTTCCCGCACATACAGTGGGAGACGCAGTGTAGTTAGAGATTAAAAAAAAAAAAAAAAAAAAAAAAAAAAAAAAAAACCTAACCTAACCTAACCTTTTTTTTTTTTTTTTTTTTTGAGTGGGGAAATGCATTTACGCATTCCGGGCCCCCTGGGGGAGGAGGTCCGGATATGTGGGACTCGCCCGAAGGAATACCCACTAAAACCACCACTTGCTCCATCCTCGGCACCATTTGGCTCGGGCTGCGGGAACATATGAATTCCTCCGCATGCCCGAGCAGTGCTCTCCGCCTCCGGGGGGGCGCCATGAGCTAGGGCGCCCCCCAGCCGCAGCCCTCCGTGCAATGCAAGCGGTAGCCCCCGCTACCGCCCACGGGACGGGCCTGCGGCTGCGCTGCGAGCACTGGTGCCCTTGCGCGCGCCGCCGCGCCTCCCGGTACCGGACTTACGGGGGGGCCCACAGCCCCCCCCGCCGATCCCCCCCCGCCGAAACCTAACCTAACCTAACCTAACCTTTTTTTTTTTTTTTTTTTTTTGACCCGGGGTAATGGCCGACCCATACCCGTCCTCCTGGGGGAGGAGGGGTTATGCGGGGCTCGAACCCGCTAAACCCCCCGGGGGCATTCCTCCGCCGCATATCTCGGGCACCGGGAACTCGTGTAGGCACCGGTGTCCCGACGCGGCCTGGCCTCTCGGCCTCCTCCGACCTGTCCCCGGAGTGGGACCAGCTGCTCCCCCGCCAAGGGAACAACTGCCGACGAGCCGTGCAATGCGGGTGACTGCCTCCGTGACCAAGGACCCCAGTCCCGTCACCCGCGTGGCCCTGGCTCCGGCAACACCCCAGAGGGCGTCACCATCATTGCCTGTCGGATTGGTCTAACCTCGACTGCCGGGCAAATACCCCGCCGCAGCCCGCCGCCGGACAAACGCCCCGACGCGGCCCGTCACCGGACAAACGCCCCGACGCGACTCTTCCGCCCGATAGTTCCGGAGGCCAGGGAACACGCAGACTCCGCCAGGAAGAATGGGCCGGCGTGATTTCCCGGGGTGGAGAGGCCCGTACTCTCACGCCAGAGCTGTTCGGGGGTGGCAAGGCCCCTACTAGGCGACTCCCATATCCCCCAAGAGGAGAATACGCGAACCCCAGCGACCAGAACACACGAACCCGACTGCCGGGCAAATACCCCGCCGCAGCCCGCCGCCGGACAAACGCCCCGACGCGGCCCGTCACCGGACAAACGCCCCGACGCGACTCTTCCGCACGTGGACGCCGAACGTGAGAAGCCACGAAACCTCTGCCAGGGGGGATGGGCCGGCGTGAGTTTTCGGGGGTGGCAAGGCCCGTACTCTCTCTCACACCAGAGCCGTTCGGGGGTGAGCAGGCCCCTATTAGGCGACTCCCAAAGCCCCCAAGCCGGGGAGACCCGACACTCAACGTCCAGCGAACCACGACGCGAGTCCCCCTGCGCGTATGCCAGGCAACGCAACACCTGACACACACCCGCAGGCGGACCCCCGCGATCCACCGCCCAAACGGGCAACTCCCTCCAAACAACGCCAGTTCTCCTGTGCGTATGTGAGGCGGCACGCAATACCCCACATACACCCACAGGCGAACTTGCGCTCACCTCGTCTCCCGCCTCTCTGCGGGTCGCCGGCCATATCGACCGGCCATCCACCGCCCCAGAGGGCACCCGGCCCTGAAAAGGGCCTTTTCGTCCCCCGCCTCTCTGCGGGTCGCCGGCCATATCGACCGGCCATCCACCGCCCCGCGACGGGCACCCGGCCCTGAAAAGGGCCTTTTCGTCCACCGGCGACGCACGCCGGCCGGGCTCTCGCCCTCCGCCGTCTGTTTTGGTCCGCGCCGGCCGAAGCCGGTACCCCCCATATCTGGGGGGCATTCCCTTATCCGCCACCTAGGGACGCGCCCGATAGGGGACAGAAAACCCCCACGGGAACCTAACCTAACCTAACCTAACCTAACCTAACCTAACCTAACCTAACCTAACCTAACCTAACCTAACCTAACCTAACCTAACCTAACCTTTTTTTTTTTTTTTTTTTTTTACGCTGTGAAATGCCTTACGCATACCTCATGCCTGGGAAGACACGAGGTTATGTGGGACTCTCCGAATGGATGTTGAGCCGGCGGTATACCGGCTCATCACCCATTGGCCTACCCACTAAAACACAGCGATGCCCCTCACATACGCCTGGGAGCGAGCATATCAACTACCGCCTCATCCTCCTCGGATGAGTCGGCAGCGGATATGTCACTCCCGGACGGGAACGTGGGAACTCTTGCGAACACATCCACGAACTCGTCGGCGTCTGCTCGCTCAGCGCGAGCCCCTCTCACCCCCCCAAAATGGGGTGGTCGGTGATCCCCCGGGGCATTCGGGGGATCAGCGACTGGCGGTAACCGATGCAATGCAGGGTCCGGACTTCCCGGGCCCGGGCCCCGCTGGTTACCGACAGGAGGCAGAAGGCGGGCAAATTGCCGCCTCCTTCGCCCCACTCTTCTACGGCGGCACGGATCGGCCTGGGGATCTTCCTCCCTGGCCCGCTCCGCCGACTCCTTCTGCGTCATAACCTCTACGCAGAAGGAGTTCACTGCGTGCCACGACCTGTCGTTCTCGAGCATGGCCTGCACCACGCTCGGGAGGGAGAGGTCGTCACCAATAACATTCACCAGCTCGGTACGCTGAGGAGAAAAAGCCGCGCAGTGTTGTAGGGTGTGCTGCGCGGTATCCTCAGCCGCGCCGCAGTGATGGCACTCCGGAGTGGCCTCACGCCCGATCTGGTGCAGGTACCGGCCAAAAGAGCCGTGCCCGCTCAAAACCTGCACCAGATGGTAGGTGAGGTACCCGTGCTTTCTGTCCGCCCATGCTCGAAGGACGGGGCGCAAGGCCGCGGCGGTCCTCGTTAGAGTCCCGGAGGCGGGAGCGCCCAGGTCTTCAGACCATTGGCGGAACACCTCTTCTCGCGCTTCTTCGAGAGCAGCGGTCACCTCTCGGGGAGCAAGACGGTTCCCATCTGCTCTGCCCTCTCTTCTCAAAGTATACGCCGCCGCGAGGATCTCAGCCACCTGCTCCCACGGCGGAGTGCCAGCAATTGCACACGCCGCCGCCCCGGAGATAGTGCGGTACCCTCGTATTGCTCTCAGCGCCATGGCACGCTGCGCCCTTTTCAGGGACGCCGCGGCTCGGGGACTGAGGGCATCTGCCCAGACCGGGGCACCGTAAAGTGCCATGCTGCGCACTACGCCCGAGTAAAGGCGGCGGCAGCTCGCGTTAGGCCCCCCCACATTGGGCAACAAGCGCCCCAGCGCGTCAGCTGCGCGGAGCAGACGGGGTTCGAGCCGCCGAAAGTGCTCCTCGAACCCCCAACGTCGGTCCAGCACTAGGCCCAGGTATTTAAGGTGGGGCTTGATAGGCACCCGCACCCCTTCCACCGTCACATACGTGCCGGGTGGCGCTCCCCTCCGAGGCCCATGAAACCTAACCTAACCTAACCTAACCTAACCTAACCTAACCTAACCTAACCTAACCTAACCTAACCTAACCTAACCTAACCTAACCTAACCTAACCTAACCTAACCCAGTTGCTCTTGAGAACCCCAACCTGACCGCGCGCGTCCAAGTGGCAAAATCCACATAAAAAATCATAAAAGTGGTAAATCCAAAGTGTACCAACAAGTGCGATATATCAAAAGGTGCGGAAAAATTGGATCTACATAATAGTGAAAGTGTTTTGGAAATCGGAGCATCCCCCGATTTTTAAACAAATTAAAAGTGCGAAACCGCCACGTGGTTTGTGTTAAAAACTCAATAAAAAGTGGAATTAAAAATCAGGCATAAAAGCTAGAAGCCAGTGGAAAGTGAAGTTTTGTGCACCTTTGCGGCCCCCACCCGAGGGTGCTTTCGGATTCCCGGAATTCCCACTGGCCACGGAGTTATTCGGGAATTTCCCGAATAACCTAAACCACGAGGTCAGTGATCCAGAGGGTGCCGGGAGAAGAAGAGGGTGCAGCCGGGCGCAGGGCGCCGAGACAAGACAAGCGACACTTCGGGCGAGATCATCCGACCACCCCAAGCTGAGCTACAGATTTTCAAAGTTGGAAAATTTTAAATATTTTTTATTTTCAAAATTCTGTATGGAAACCTCCCGGGTCATGAATGAAAGGCTGTAGGGCTCGTCAAGACCTACCCGAATCCGAAATTAGCATCACGATCGCGCTAAAAACCCGGGAGATACAGAATTTTGAAGATCCACAAAAAACTACCCCCTTAATTTAAAAATAGAAGTAGTTAAAATAGAATATTAAAATTTTTTGTGTAAATAGGTATTAGTTTAAACTATTTTTAGGTTTTTAAAATTTTGCAATAGGTATAATAGTTTTCTAAATATTAATTTTTTAAATTGTAGATTTTGGGTATAGGGGTGAAGGGGGTAAGGAGGGTCCTAACCAACACGGGGGCAGGTCCAGATACCACCTTGGGTCATTATTAAGCCCAAAGACCACCACCCTAGCGCCTATACTCAAAAATTCGAGCCCAAGCGGCCATCTTAGGTTTTAGGTTTTAAATTTAGAGTTTAAATAACTCAGTGTACAGGTGTCACAGCGAGTTCGGGTTTTCGAAGGAGGGTGAGGTATAGAGTACTCTAGCCAACCGTAGCCCTTAAATAGGCAAATTCCACCTTACGTCTTGCGACCCCGTCTAGGGGTAGCGCACGACACTAGGCAACCTGCCAAACACCCCTAAGAAAACCCCAGCTCGCTCCGACAGATAGGTGCGGAGATACGACTGTCCGAAGTCTGACCGATACGCCGAAATTGCTGACCGACCAAGTTTCGGACAGCGATAACTCGGTCAATACCAGTCCGACGCGATCGCGGTTTTCACTGCGGAAGTGTAGAGGTAGGGTAGAACAGGATCCGACCCTCGGATTACCGAAATCACGACACGACCTGCGCGTGTCAAACCCTCACCACCAAGGGGTAGGCCGCGAAAAACCGACGGGAAAAAACCCAAACACCCCCCTTCTATCCCCAATAGCGCCGGAGATACGACCGTCCGAAGTTGGAGGAAAGTGAACCTTACTGCCACTTGGCAAAACTTTGGACGGAGGTAGCTCCCAAACTATTGGGAGTAGAAAGACGCGGTTTCCTTAGGGATTGGTCCCCCACAGACCCCTATTGATAGCACTGGGCAAATTGCCCATTGCCCACCTCAGTAAAACCTATCCAGCTGAGGCCAGGGGGTCATAGGTAGTACCATTACCCGACAGGAAGTCGAAGTCCCGGCTCTCTGCGGCTGATAGTTTCCGAGTTACGAACGAGGAACTATTCTGGGTTTCTAGAAACCCAAAATTTTAAATCGGGATTACTTGGGAAGTATCAACCGTAGCGAGGCGTGCGAGGGGTCTAGGAGTAGGGTAGAGCGAGCTCTAAAACAAGAGCATATCACCTAGTTCGCCACGCTTAAGGCCCCCCCCCTACCTGCGAAAATTAGTCAACTGGCCACAACTTTAAGGTTTTTTGACCGAATCGATAAAAATTTTTGTTTCCAAAAGTGGCCAAGAGTGTGACAGTTATAAGTAGAGCTTAAGTAGTAGGTGAGGACCCGTAGAGCACTTCTGCTCCTACATACACACAATAACATTATTATCTATAACAGGCTTACCTGAAAACTAGATATAAGTTTAAATTGACTCCCCTGGTCGGGAACTATATAATTATAACGAGGCCCTATTGGCCACATTAAAATAAGACACCCCCCTATACAGGGTAACACTATACACAAGTACACTACCTCAAACCAGAACAATGACGACAAGAACGCCCCAAGCAGCGGCAAGCACGATGAGCTACAGGACCCCTTCACCACAAATAAAGATAAAGGAGACCCAAACGGTGAGACGAAATATCGGAGAGTGTGAGAGCGGGGGACCTACAGCCCAGAACCAAATTAGAAGACAAAGTGGCACAGAAATGCCACTGATTCCACCAAAAATAAACAGAGTGCAGAAGGCCAAAAACATATACACGACCGCTGTCAAACTGCTAAAAGAATCAAAGAACACAAAAAAGGAAATTGTAGAAGGCGTAACGACAGGACTAATGAAATTGTACGAAATGGTTAGAAGTGTAGAAGAGGAAAGAAAGGAAAGTACACAAGGAGAAGGAAAAAGTATTAAGGAAGGGAATACGACAGAAATGATAGAAAGACTAGAAAGAGTAGTCAGTGAAAATGTGAGATGGATGAATGAAATAGAAAAAATGAGAAAGAAAGAAGAAGAGAGAGAGAAAGAACGGAAAGAAAGAGAGAGAGAATGGAAAGAGAGAGAGAAAGAACAAAAGGAAAGTATGGAAGAAATCAAGAAGAGTATAAAAGAAAACGCAGAAAACCTGCAAAGACTCTCCTACGCAGCAATAGTGGCAAGAGAAACGTCGAAAGCAAATGACAGGCCAACCCCACTGCACACCATGGTCGTCACTGGGAAAGACGAGACAGAGACCGGGGAACAGGTATTAGAGAAAGCAGCCAAGGCAATAAGAGCGAAAGAAGGAGGAGTGAAAGTGGAGAACGTACGAAAGACGAAGAATAGGAAGATTATAATTAGCTGCAGAACAAAAGAAGATAGGGAAAAAGTGAAAGAAAGATTAGAAAAGGAAGAAAGTGGACTGATAGTGGAAGAGCTACCAAACAAGGACCCCCTTCTGGTTCTAAAGAGCGTCCTGAAGCTGACCCCGAAAGAGGACATCTGTGAGTCCCTAAGGAGCCAGAACGGGGACCTGTTTCGAGGCTTGGACAAGGAGGAGGAAAGAATGGAGATTAGGTATGAAAGGAGAGCGCGCAACCTGTGGGAGCGACATATAGTCCTGGCAGTGTCACCAACGCTATGGAAACGGGCCATGGATCGAGGGGCGCTCCATGTGGGTATGCAGCGAGCCAAAGTGGAGGACCAATCCCCGCTCGTACAGTGCTCCATGTGTCTGGGATACGGACACGGTAGAAAATACTGCAAAGAAGAAATTGAGAGATGCAGCCACTGTGGAGGACCTCACATGAAAGCGAAATGCCCAGACGTGATCACTGGAGCCCCACCGACCTGCACCAACTGCTGCGAGGCCAACCTAAGGGAAACAGCACACAATGCATTCTCAGAAGAGTGCCCAATAAGAAAGAGATGGGATGCATTGGCACGAGCCAGGGTTGCGTACTGCTAAAGGCGATGAAAGCAATAAGAATGTAAGAAAGAAAGGAAATATGAATGAGAATGAAAGAGAGCCCACCATATGCAAATACGAGGTAATACAAGCCAATTTGCAAAGAAAGCACCTAGCTACCAGCGAATTATATATAGAAGCAGGCAAAAGAAAGACAGCATTGGCCCTCGTCCAAGAGCCATACACTGGCAACACGGGAAAGCTAAAAGAACACAGGGCCGTTAGGACCTACCAGAGCACCGTACAGGGAGAGGGTACAGTAAAAGCAGCAATTATAGTGTTTGACGATAATCTTGAAGTAGAACAGTACCCAGAACTCACCACGAACAACATCGCAGTGGTGAGAATCCGCATTGGTGCCTGGTGGGTGACGATTGTGTCTTTCTATTTCGAACCGAATGCCCCTCTTGATCCATATCTGCAGCACCTGGACAAGATAGTGGAGCAAACTGGCCCCGGAAGGGCGTTGATCGGGGGGGACGCAAATGCCAAAAGCATATGGTGGGGTAGCAAAAGGACAGATGTGAGAGGAGAAACAATTGCGAACATGGTGAATGAAAGGAACCTACAAATACTTAATGTTGGAAATATCCCCACCTTCGAAATAGAGCGCGAAGGCCGAACATGCACCAGCATAGTAGACATCACTGCCTGCTCAGAAGACCTACTGCCGGGAATCATCGGCTGGAAAGTCGATCGAGACCTAGTAAGCTCGGACCACAACGCCATTACATACACAATAACAACACCAACACACAAACAAACACAGACACTACACATTAACACAACAAGAATATATAACACCAAAAAAGCTAACTGGAGTAATTTTAAGGATAAAATTACCCAGTTACTCGCAGATAAAAACATAAATAAAAATAGAATAGAAGCAACACAAAACACGGAAGAATTAGATAAGTTAATAGAAACATACACAGATATAATAACACAGACATGCACAAACACTATACCACACAAAAAACACAAACAAAAACTCACCTTACCGTGGTGGTCCGAAGAGCTGAGCAAAATGAAGAGGCAGGTGGTGACGTACAGGAGAAGAATAAGAAATGCAGCACAGGTGAGACGCGCGAAGGTAGTGGGAGAATACCTGCAAATGAAAGAAAAGTATGAGCAAGAGGAGAAGAATGCAAGGGTGAAGAGTTGGAAGGAATTCTGTGAGAAGCAAGATAGAGAAACAGTATGGCAGGGAATATACAGAGTGATGAAAAAGACAGAGGAAAGAAAGGAAGACTTACAATTAAATAAGGAAGGAAGAAAGCTAACAAGAAAGGAATCAGCAGAATGGCTGGCAGAACTCTTCTACCCCGGGGACGAGCCAAACGGAGAAGGAGCCATCCACACCAAATGTAGAGAGAGAGCAGAGAGGGTAAACGGGAAGGAACATGCAGAGACGCATGATCCCCCGCTTACAGAGTATGAAATAAAACAGGCTACAGGATGGTTCAACCCTAAAAAAGCACCGGGCTCGGACGGGTTCACGGCAGATATATGCGGAGCGGCAATCAAAAGCAACCCGGAAGTGTTCAAGACAATCATGAACAAATGCCTGGAACTGGGCCACTTCCCTACGATTTGGAAAAGGGCAACGGTAATCATACTTAGGAAGCCGGGAAAAGAACATTATACACACCCTAAATCATATAGACCAATAGGACTACTCCCGGTCCTGGGGAAGATTGCCGAAAAACTTATCATGAACCGAATCAAATGGCACATAACACCAAAGATGAGCGTAAGGCAATACGGGTTCATGCCGCAGAGGAGCACCGAGGACTCCCTCTGTGCCCTGATGGATAGGGTGAGGAGTTCACTTGCACGCAAGCGAATTATCACCCTCATCTCGTTAGACATAGAGGGAGCCTTCGACAGCGCCTGGTGGCCGGCAATAAGGGTTAGGCTAGCCGAAACAAAATGCCCAATAAATCTTAGAAGGGTAATAGACAGTTATTTAAATGATAGAGTAGTAGAACTCCGCTACGCAGGTATGAAAGTGGAAAGAAAGACAGGGAAAGGATGCATCCAGGGGTCAGTGGGGGGACCCATTTTATGGAACCTCCTGCTTGACCCACTTCTAAAAGAGATGGAAAGAAAGAAAATATACTGTCAGGCGTTTGCGGATGATGTGGTCATGGCGTTTGAAGGTGAGACGGGAGGCGAGATAGCGCAGATGGCAAATCCCGCTCTGGAAAGGGTCTGGCAGTGGGGAGTCGAAAACAAGCTACGGTTTGCCCCTCATAAAACAGGAGCTCTAACAATAACCAAAAAGCTTGTATACGACGAACCACGGCTGACCATGGGGGGAGAAATAGTAAAAGGCATGATGGAATTAAAGATCTTGGGACTAACCATAGATCGCGCGCTCACCTTCAAAACCCATGCCACGAATGTATGTAGGAAGGCACTCGGCATATATCACCAACTAAATAGAGCAGCAAAAGTCACATGGGGGTTAAACCCAGAAATTACTAGGACCATATACACGGTAGCAGTAGAGCCGACGATTACATACGCAGCGGCGGCATGGGCGGGAGCAGCAGAAAAGTTGGGCATGCAGAAGGAATTAGCAGCGGTCCAAAGAGGTTTCGCACAGAAGCTCTGTGGGGCGTACCGCACCGTCTCACTCCACTCGGCACTAGCGCTCACAGGACTACTCCCCCTAGACCTCCGCATACGGGAAGTAGCTTCATTATACAAAGCGAGGAAAGGAACAACAGATGCGCTGCCGGAGGACAGGGAGATGGAGACTGCGGCGGGCTACACGGAGCTTCCACACCCGGCTACGTGTGTGGACATGGGCTTCGCAAGTCACAGAGACCAAGAGTCACTGGACAGCAACACTGGGCAGGCGGTGCAAATATACACCGACGGCAGCAAGATTGACGGACGGGTCGGCGCCGCTCTCTCCATATGGAGAGAAGGGGCAGAGACCAGGTCCGTCAAGCTATGCCTAGCCGCGTACTGCACAGTGTTCCAAGCGGAGCTCCTGGCCATACACCGGGCCACAAGCGAAATCCTCAGGAGACGTGAAGCGACCTTTGGTATCTACAGCGACTCCAGATCTGCACTGGAGACAGTAGTAAACCAAGGATCGCTTCACCGTCTGGCACTCGAGGCGAGGACTAACATCGGGCGTGCGTTGGACCAGGGCAAGGAAATAACCCTGCACTGGATCAAGGCACACGCCGGGCTACCGGGAAACGAGCGTGCAGACCAACTGGCAAAAGAGGCAGCGGAAGCTTCGTCGCGGAGGAGACCGGACTACGACTTGTGTCCCGTCTCATTCGCGAAGCGATCCATACGCATGGAGTCGCTTCGCGAATGGGATGAAAGATACGTGACTGGTGCGACCGCCTCCGGGACGAAATTATTCCTTCCCGACGCAATAACCGCCTATCACATAGTGCGTAAGATCAAACCAGTAGGGACCCTCACTCAGGTGCTGACGGGGCACGGCGGGTTCGCCCAATACTTGAACAGGTTCAAGTGTAGGGAGAGCCCATCGTGCGTCTGTGACCCTGAAAAAGAGGAGACGGTTCTACACATTATAACCGAGTGCCCAGCAAACGAGCGAGAAAGATATGAATGTGAGCAAAAGATAGAGATGAAGATTGAAAGAGATAGTATAAAAGAAATTATGAAAGATAAAAAAGCGCGAGCGGAGTTCATTAACTTCGCCATAAAAATAGCAAACAAGACAATAAAAGGCAACAAACAACCATGCTAAGCGAGTATAATGTAGTATACCCTGTCTTAGCATAACTATACAAAGCACACAATACACTTAGCGAAAAGGGGAGTCAATATAAACAAAAGTAGTAATAAAAATAAAATAAAAACTTACAGCAATACCCTACATAAGAAAGTAGAAATACATGACTGGGTCAAGATAACAAAATATGTAATAAAAATACAATAGGCAATAGAATAAAAAGATAAATGTAATATATTAGAATAAGGAACTATCATGTAATAGGATAAGATGAAAATGTATCACAATAAATAGAATAAGATGAAAAATGTAATAGACTAAGATAAAAATGTAATAGACTAAGATAAAAATGAAATAAACTAAGATAAAAATGTAATAGACTAAGATAAAAATGTAATAGATTAAGATGAAAATGTAAATAAATAAAAAGTAGTTCATTATTTAAATAAAGAAACCTATCCAAGATAATGATAGATAGCAATAGATAGCGTAGCATAAAATAGTAAAAGAAAGAAAGAGATGAATGCAAGAAAGACAAAGTATGCGGAATGGAAGTGCGAGAGGAATAAAAGCGAGAACTGGCATGAAAGAAATAGAAATAAAAATAGGCTCTGATACACATCAGAGGTAGTGTAGTATTTAAAAAAAAAAAAAAAAAAAAAAAAAAAAAAAAAAAAAAAAAAAAAAAAAAAAAAAAAAAACCTAACCTAACCTAACCTAACCTTTTTTTTTTTTTTTTTTTTTTTTTTACGTTGGGAAATGCGTTACGCATACCTCGTGCCTGGGAAGACACGAGGTTATGTGGGACTCTCCCCGCAGAAGGCGGGGCCTACCCACTAAAACCCAACGACGCCCCTCACTGGCACCTCGGCGCGGTGGCGACCGCGGCCGTCGCGCCTCCCCCATCAAATGACGAGGAGGGCGCGCCGGCCGCGGGCGCGTCGCTGCCTGACGAGGCCGTGGGAACCCTTACGGACACTTCCACGACCCCGCCGATGCTTGCTCGCCTAAGGCGAGCCCCTCTCACCTCCCCAAAAGGCTGGAGAGGCCGGCGATGCCCCGGGGCGTCCGGGGCATCGGCGACTGACGGTGACCGATGCAATGCGAGACTCGGGCTTCCCGGGCCCGGGTCCCGCTGGTCACCGACAGGAGGAAGGAGGCGAACAAACTGTCGCCTTCTCCGCCCAGGTCTTCGACGGCGGCATGGGTCAGCCTGAGGGTCATCTTCCCTGGCCCGCTCCGCCGTCTCCTTCTGCGTCATGACTTCGACGCAGAAGGAGTTTACAGCCTCCCACGACCTGTCACTCCCGAGCATGGACAGAACTACGCTCGAGAGCGAGAGGTCGTCTCCAATGATGGTGGTGAGGGCACCGCGCTGTGTCGAAAAACCAGGACACATCTCCAGCGTGTGCTGGGCGGTGTCCTCATCGGCCCTGCAGTGGTGGCACCTGGAGGTCGCCTCTCTTCCGATGCGCTTCAGATAGCGACCAAATGAGCCGTGGCCGCTAAGCACCTGCACCAGATGATATGAGAGGGCCCCATGCCGCCGTTCCGCCCACGTGGTGAGGAGGGGGCTCAAGGCCTCTACGGTCCTATGAAGGGTGTTGGAGACCGGCCCACGGAGGAGGCTCCCTAACTCCTCAAACCACGAGCGGAACATCTCGATACGTGCCCCTTCCAGGGCGGCATTCCTTTCCACGGGCGCCATTCGGCGGTCCGTGGCTCTCGCCTCCGTGCGTAGCCTATAGGCCGCCGCGAGGACGTGGGCAGCCAACTCCCACGGAGGTGTGCCGGCGATTATGCACGCCGCCGTGTGGGACACCGTACAGTATCCTCTGATGGTCCTCAGCGCCATTGCACGTTGCGCCCTATGGAGGCACGCAACGGCGCGAGGACCGAGAGCATCGGCCCAGATTGGAGCGCCATACAGGGCCATGCTCCGCACAATGCCCGCGTAGAGACGGCGGCAGCTGGGGCTCGGTCCTCCTAAGTTAGGAAGGAGGCGGCCAAGGGAGTTAGCCGCGCTTATGAGCCGGGGTTCGAGGCGTCGGAAATGCTCCTCGAACCGCCATCGTCCGTCAATAACAAGCCCCAGATACTTGAACTGGGGCTTAAGTGGGACGGGGACACCGTCCACCACGATCTCCGTTCCAGCCGGAGGACGTCTCCGGGGCCCATGGAAGAGGAGGGCCTCGGTCTTCGTGAGGGCCACTTTTAGGCCGAGCGACCCGATTCGCCGGACTACCAGGGTTGCGTACACCGAGGCCAGCCGTAGCGTCTCTTCCAGGTCTCTCCCCCTGATGGTAATGAGCGTGTCATCTGCATAGCAGAAAAGCCTGACACGCCGGGGGAGGGCACAACGCAAGACGTAATCGTAGCCGACGTTCCATAACAAGGGCCCCAAGACAGACCCCTGAGGAACGCCGCGGGACATGCTGTGGCGGCCGACCTGTCCACTCTGTCCAACATAGAGAACGTCCCTGCGCTCGAGGTAATCCCCAACCAACCGGCGCAGGTAGCGCGGAACCCCGTGATAGCGCAGGGCCTCCATGATCGCTCCAAAGGGCAGGGAGTTGAATGCATTGGCGATGTCCAGAGACACCGCCAACACCTGTTCGCCTCTCTCTGTCGCCGCACTCACCATATCCTTCAAGTCTGACAGGGCGTCTATAGTAGACCGCCCCGTCCGGAATCCGTACTGAGTCGGCGACAAGTCAGGACCCACGTCCGTCAGGTGTTGAATGAGTCGGGAGGCGATCACCTTCTCAAGGATTTTGCCGACCTCGTCCAATAACACTATGGGACGGTACGCTGAAGGATCGCTTGCTGGCCTTCCATCTTTACGCAGCAAGCACAGCATACCGTCCTTCCATATTTTTGGGAACTGTCCAACGCGGATACATGCGTTGAACAGTTCTCGAAGACCATCGCCCAAATGGGTGAGCGAGAGGCCTACGACTCTGGCCGGTACGCCATCAGGGCCCGGGGCAGTTCTTTTGCCCTTGAGGCGAGCGACGGCCTCCCGAAACTCCTCATCGCCCACCGGGGGAGGATCGCTTTCCTCCTCAGCCGCCCTTTCGCCGCTTGGTACTGCCATGCGCGGCGGGACAAAGACGGCGGCGGGGGGGAACAACCCAGCCACGACTTCCCCGAGAAGTTGGGGGGCCATGGTTTCCGTGAGGGGAGCTCCGCGCGCTCGGAGTTGGTTGCGCGCGGTTTTAAACGGTCGCCCCCACGGATCCTGGTCAAGACCCTGCAACATCTCTTCTCTGGCACTCTCCTTCGCCCGGGAGATGGCGGTCTGCAAGGCCTTTTTTGCCTCCCTGTACTCGCCATATAGGCGTGTTTCCTCCCCCTCGCTACGGAATCGCCGTCTGCGGTAGCGAGTGTAGACACGCCTTTTGGTGGCACAGGCCGACCGAAGACTGGCGATGTCGCTTGACCACCAATACACTTCGCGACGGTCCTTCGGAGGGCGCGCTCTGGGCATAGAAGCCTCGCACACCTCCGTCAGGGCGTCGCGAAGTCGACCCGCGGCCTCGTCGATGTCGGGGCCATCCATGGGGCTGGAGCACCAGGCCTGAACGAGGGCGGCCTCCTCTGCCAGCTCCTTATCGAGGCGGCTCAGGGCCCAACGGGGGCCTCGACCACCGTCGGAAGGTTGCGTAACCCGACCAGGACGAGGGGTGGTAGTCTCGAACCGAATGTACCGGTGGTCCGAGAGACTCTCCACCCCTGTGACAACCCTCCAGTCGACGATTCTGCGTGCGAGGGCTGGGGTCGCAAAGGACACATCGACCACCGAACCGCCCCGTTGTCGCACGCAGGTGTGAGTTGTCCCCCTATTAAGGAGGGACAGGCCGCACGCGATCGCCCACGATTCCAGGGCGTGACCACGAACGTCAGTGGCCGGGTTGCCCCAGAGCACCGATTTGGCGTTCAGGTCGCCTAAAAGAAGGACCTGGGCTGGGTTGGCTCTTCTGACGGCTGCCCCCAGGACCCCGAGAAAGACCTCGAAGTCTGAGAACGGCCTGTTGGGGGAAAAGTATGTCCCTACGATGGAGAGCCCGCCCCACGACACAACGACGTAGCCTGCGCCCCTTTCCCGAAGAACCGGGGGAATGAACCCCGGGGCACGCCGAACCACGACGGCGACGGAGCCATTGCAATCCCCGGCCCAATTTGGTAGGTCCGGGACCATGTAGGGCTCCGCAACAACGGCAACGTCTATGGACCACTCCGCCAGTACTTGCAGCAGCAGATCTTGTGCTCTGGCGGCGTGGTTCAGATTCCCTTGGAGGAAGTTGCAATGGAGACTTAAATCCATCAAGTCTCCATTACAACCTCCTGTCGCTCGGCGGAAGCCGGCGGGCCTTCAGCGGGAGAGGGCGCCACTTTTTTGTTTAATGTGGGGTCCTTACCCTTTGACTGGGGGGGATTGCATTTCCTCCCCCCCATAGAATGGCCTGCGGGCCTTTTGGCCGCGGCACAGACGGCGCAGTGGGGCTCCGCGCTGCACTCAAAGCCCTTGTGGCCGTCCTTCCCGCACCGGAAGCAGAGGTTGCTCCTGTCTGTTTTGGAGGGGCACCTCTGGCGAGTGTGGCCCGTCCCGAGGCACCGGAAGCACCGCATTGGACGGCTCTCCAGTGCCTTGACCTGTGCCGAGCTCCAGCCTACAAGGAGCCGCCCCTCCACAACCTTCTTCGCGACGGTCACAGGGCATTGGACCACACAAGCACCTTGCCCGCCCGGTCCAGCGCGTATTTCGCCGACCTTGATTTGGTCGGCGCCGCAGCCACCTTTTTTGGCGAGGGCTGTCGCCAACTCCGGCTTTGTAATGGAGTCGTCCAACCCGGAGACCCTAAGGTCAACACATTTTGTGGGCCGGACGACTTTGGCCACGCCATTCAAGGCCTCCTGTAGTTGGGAGGCCAGCGCATCCGCCTTTTCAGCCGCTTGGGCACCTGGGATTTCAATAATGCGGGCGCCGGCCGCAGTCTGGCGGCACGTCATTTTGTCGATGCCCAGTTCATCGAGCTTGATTGTTTGACGTGCCTGCCCCAGAACCTGCCCATACGTGGCACCTTTTTCAACAGCCGCGGGGTCCAACGTCACGACCACCGCAGCCGTTTTCGGGGGTGACAACTTTGGGGTGGAAGGCTTAGCCTTGCTGCCCTTCTGGCCTGTTGACTGGCCACGCGCCGGTCTGGCCTTAGCCGCATCTACAAAGCTAGCCGGTTTTCGGCTGGATGGAGGCTGCTCCACAACCGGCGGGAGGTTCTTCTTCCCCTTCCTCCTCGACTCCACTACGGTCCACTCCTGCTCGACCGGGGCCTCAGAAGGCGCTGAATTGGGCGCTGGTTTGGGCGTCGGCTTGGACGCCGATTTGGCCGCTGGAGCTTGCTGGGAGCTGGGTGGGACCCCAGCGGGCACCGTCTGCTTTTTAGCCGGCTGCTTGACCTTGGCCTCGCCAGCAGACTTAGAATTAGCCGGCTGTTTGCCTGGCTTGCCCACGCGTGCTCCTGCCGTTGCCGTTTCCTTGGGTTGGGCGGACGGCTTGTCTGCGGCGAGAGGGAGCCGGTAATCTCTGTTTCCCTTTTCGGGAGGAAGGCGGTCCCTGAGGCCCTCGAAGCGAGCGTCTAGCATAAAGCCGACGGACCTCATTATTTTGGCCTCGAATGCTTCTAGGGCCGGATCACCAGCGGCTTTTACTTTTGGGGCCGCGCGAGTGGGAGCAGCGGCCGGCCTGGTAATGGAGGCAATGGTCGGGGAAGGAGGAACGGCCTCCACATCTGCCACTGCCTCGACAACATCCATGTGGTCGCTGCTTTCAGCGACCGTGTTTCTTCGTGGGGAGGGCTTGTCAATGCTCTTCTTGAGAGCTCTAAGTTCCGCCTTCATACCCTCCATTGCTTGGCGGAGCTCCGCCACCTCTTTCTTGAGGGCCACGTTTTCTGCCTTCAACGTGCGGTGGTCCACGGTGATGGACTTCTGTGCCACCACACGGAACGAGTCCTCGATAGAGGCGGCCGCGTCCTTTAACATTTTTTGGAAGGAGCCGCTCAGGTGTGACGACTTCCTCGAGACCTCTAAAATGGTTTTGCAGTCCGCCTTTACCACCTCCTCAATGTCGAGGGCGGTCTTTTCCGGCGGATCTGCAACAGAAACGTCTGACAGGGAGGAGGCGCGTGCTTCAAAGAACTTGGCACGTGTCTCGTACGCCTTCTTGCCCATTTCATAGATTTCACGGTCATAGCGGAGCTGAAGAGCCTCCTTTTCGACCGCTGCCGCTTCCCGTTTCGCCTGGGCGTATCCCACATATTTCCCGGTGTTGGGTTCGCGACGTTGCCCACGCCCCGCTCCGGACGAGTCCGATTTAGGCCGGGAGAGAGCGCGTCCATTGTGCTCCCCGACATCGGAGCCAGAATCAGTAACGGAAGAAGATGCTCCCTTCTTCCGATGCTTCCCGCTAGCAGTGGCGGCGTCGGAGCGGTCATCACCATGACAGATGGTATCGACGGGAGAGATCACCGACCGATACGACTTGCTCGACGACTCGTCCGAGTCGGAGACCTTTCTCTTAACAGAGGACGAAATCGTCGACCCTGCTTCACTCCTTGTATCCTGGTCCAAGCGGACTAGCCTCACCTCGCAAGTATTTACATTATTTACAATACTTAACCTAGAACTATGTACAGAACTATTTACACCACTATTTACAGACGACGCCGAACCACAGCGCGATCGCGTGGGCGTCGGCGCCCCTGCGCTCCTAGAGCGGAGCTCCCGTCCTTCTTCACTCCTAACTAACGCCTCGGTAGCACACTTATCACCAGACGGCCCGGATACCGTCTGGCGCCCGCTCTCAACGGGTTCGCATTGTACGTCACAAAGTGACGAGGCGGAACTCGGTGTAGCCGACCCCAAACACGAACGGCTGCCCGTAGCCACCTTGCGTGGTCCTGCGGGGGGGATTGGTACCCCTTGGGGAATTATGTTTTTTTGACCGAATTCCATGGTTAGCCATTTTAAGGCATGACTGCCTGCACACCCACCAAACATCTTCAAACAATAAATTACAAAAAACAGTACAGAAGAAACGAAGGGGAAAATATATATGAATAGATAGCAAAATAAGATATATATGGATAAAATAGACAAAGAAAACAAAAAGACAGAATATATAATGGGAAAATAGGGGCTAGCGACCGGGCTTAACCCCCCGGCCACACAGTCCATCGCCACCCCATAGCTTAGACTTGGGGTCGGTGGCGGCAAAAGCCGTTGACTGCCAAAAAAGCGGACCACCGGAAACCCACTGCTGTTTCGGGCACAGCAGCCCAAACACCCACTCCGCGCTAGGGACCGAGACTACTCCCCCGGCCATCCAGCCCATCGGCACGCTCCGAACCTTGGGCTTTGGAGGATTTTTTATTGAGGTTTACTCCTCTTGACCCGGACAAACGCCCCGCCGGTCCCCGGCCCCTCAATTGGGGTAACGGGTTGCCCGACACGCCCCCGGAGTCCGGGAAACGTGCCGCGCACCTACATCCCGACCGCGCTCTGACTAGCAGAGTACGACGGGAGCAGGAGCAGTTGCTGTCCGCGCCGGCCGAAGCCGGTACCCCCCATATCTGGGGGGCGTTCCCCTATCCGCAACCCGGGGACGCGTCCGATAGCGACACTGCGAGTCGCTTCCCTCTCCACAAGGAGAAGGCGGAAACCTAACCTAACCTAACCTAACCTTTTTTTTTTTTTTTTTTTTTTGAGTGGGGAAATGCATTTACGCATTCCGGGCCCCCTGGGGGAGGAGGTCCGGATATGTGGGACTCGCCCGAAGGAATACCCACTAAAACCACCACTTGCTCCATCCTCGGCACCATTTGGCTCGGGCTGCGGGAACGTATGGATTCTTCCGCATACCCGAGCAGCACTCTCCGCCTCCGGAGGGGCGCCACGAGCTATGGCACCCCCCGACCGCGGCCCTCCGTGCAATGCAGGCGGTAGCCCCCGCTACCGCCCGCTGGACGGGCCTGCGGCCGCGCTGCGAGCACTGGTGCCCTTGCGCGCGCTGCCGCGCCTCTCTGTACCGGACTTACGGGGAGGCCCACAACCCCCCCCGCCGAGTACGTGCTCCGCCGGCCACCCATTCGCCGCACAGAGCGGGCATCGGGGTGCCGCCGAACAGGCCGCCGCTAAATGGCCGCTCTCACCGCAGCGATAGCAAGCACCGCTGCGGTCGGGGCCTGTGCCAGGGCAGAGTGCCCGCGTATGACCGGGCTCGAGGCACCGGTGGCACCGCATAGGTCTGCCGGGCAGCAGCGTAACAGCCGCTTGCCCCAAACCGAGGCCAATCCTCCCTTTCTGGGCTAGCGCCTTCGCCGCCACAGTAGGGCACTGAGCCCAGCATGAGCCCAGCGTCCGTGGCGAAAAGCGGATGGCGCCCACCTTGACGCCGTCCACTGGACACCCTCCCTCCTCCGCGATAGCCGCCGCGACGTCGACGGCCTGCACCGAGTCATCCAGGCCGGTGATACGGATATCGCTCCGTTTCACCGGTCTGGCGACCAGCGCATCGGTGCCGAACATCGCCTGCAGCACCTCAGCCACACGGTCTGCACAGCCCGCCGAGGCGCCCGGCATCTCCACCTTCCGGGCCCCCGTCATCGTCCCCCTCAAACGAAACTGAGGGACGTCTTCACCCAGGAGCTGTGGAGTGAAGACGCCTCGAACCTTCCCAAAGAGGGTGGCGTAGCTCACCCCCCTCTCTTGCGCCTCTCGGTCAACGGTGACCACCACCGCGGGCGTGGAGGGAACCCGCGGTGCCCGCTTCCTTTTCCTCCTCTTTTTTTTCTTATTGGCCCCCATCCCACCACCGGCCGGCTGCACCGGGGCAATATTCGCGGCCGCGCAGGGTTTGCGCGGTGCGACCACCTCTTTCTTCCCGCGCGCAGCGGGCTGTGGGGCAAGGGCAGGCGTCTCGGTCGTAGGCCGGGACGCGGCCTTCCTCTTTTTGCCGCGTCTTTTAACCACCTCCGTCCATCCTGCCTCTAACGGCTGGGGCGGCGGCGGCGCGGCAGGCGCGGCGGCCTTCATCTTAGGCGCAGCGGCCGCGGGCGGCACAGAGGCGGCCCTCCTGTCCCGCTTCGCGGCAGGCCTAGGCGGCGATTGCGGCGCTCTGTTCCCAACCGACACCTCGGGCAGTACCGAGCTCGGCGGCAGCGGGTCCTCCTCCAATAGAGCCACCGGCTCCGCGACCACGGGGGTGTAAAGAGCCCCCTGAAGCGCGCGAAGCCGGTCCTCTATTCGGGCGTCTATCCTATCTATGAGCCGCTGCATCCAATCGGACTGCAGCGGCGGCGGCTCCTCCCTCGCGGGTGGCACCGCAGACGCCCTCTCCCTCCCCTCTCTCAGAGCTTCCATCTCTAGCTGGAGTCGGGCCAGCTCTCTATCCGCCTCGCGGAGCCTCTCATCCAGGCGGCGGTTGGACCTTTCGGCCTGGGCCACCTGGTCTTGGAGGGCTTTTATTTCGTCGGAAGTGCGGAGACTAACCAGCTCACGCACTACCGACGAGATCTCCTCAGCCGCCTCTTTAAGGCACTTGACGAACGTGCCCTTCAAATTCCCGGAAGTGGAGGCAACCTTCTGTATCACCTCAACACTTCTTTGCACCCTTTTGGCCAAACCTAGGGCGCCGACACAGTCATATTCTATCGCGGTGGCAGGGGGGCCGCTGGCGGCCACACGGAGAACCCGCGCTTCCCGCGCCATCTCCGCCGTCTCCTTCTCAGCCTGGAGCTCCATCTCCTTCCTTTGGGCCTCCACCAGCTCTCTCTTGGCAGCCGCCAGACCGACATACTCCCCTGTTGTAGGGGGTCGTCCGCGGCCACGCTTTTGGGGCACCTTCGCAGGCACCACCGTCTCGTCCTCGTCGTCGTCGTCGGAGTCGAGGTCTTGGCGGCGACCTCGTTTGCGCGAGGTTTCACTCGCCATCGATACGAGCGACGCGACCGACCCGTAACGCGAGTCACACAATTCCGACTCAACGTCGGAGGCCAGTGTAAAGGGCTGGCTCCGACCTATGTCCTCATGCTCTGGCGCAATAGGGCGCCGGCCAACTGGTGGGGGTGTAAAGTACCGCTCCAGTCGGCTATCACAGAATAAATCACTGACGACCACTCGCGGTGTAAGGGGCCGCGAGGCCGTCGTATCACCAGAAGAAGACGCAGGAATAGCCCGCGCCTCCCCCTCCAACAAGGGGCGACTCCCAGAAGAAGCCACCCTATCACAGTAAGAACGCGTCATAGGACGCGGAGCAGTGTTGCCCCCCACAAATACTACGGGGCTGCCTGCCGCCGAAGCGACAGGGGAGGATTCCCCGGCAGAGCCGGGACCTCCTTGTGGAGCTACGCTGTTTTTCGCACTACTCATTGTCTGTTACCACTTACGGGCGTGGTAGCCCCCCCTTCCTCTGGAGCGCTAGCGACCGGGATTACTCCCCCGGCCATCCAGCCCCTCGGCACGCTCCGAACCTTGGGCTTTGGAGGATTTTTTATTGAGGTTTACTCCTCTTGACCCGGACAAAAGCCCCGCCGGTCCCCGGCCCCTCAATTGGGGTAACGGGTTGCCCGACACGCCCCCGGAGTTCGGAAGACGTGCCGCGCACCTACATCCCGACCGCGCTCTGATTAGCAGAGTACGGCGGGAGCAGGAGCAGTTGCTGTCCGCGCCGGCCGAAGCCGGTACCCCCCATATCTGGGGGGCGTTCCCCTATCCGCAACCCGGGGACGCGTCCGATAGCGATACTGCTGGATCGCTTCCCTCTCCACAGGGAGAAGGCGGAAACCTAACCTAACCTAACCTTTTTTTTTTTTTTTTTTTTTTACAGTGGGGAAATGCTTTTACGCATTCCGGTCCCCCTCGGGGGAGGAGGTCCGGATATGTGGGACTCACCCGAAGGAATACCCACTAAAACCCCACTTGCTCCATCCTCGGCACCATTTGGCTCGGGCTGCGGGAACGTATGAATTCCTCCGCATGCCCGAAACCTAACCTAACCTAACCTAACCTAACCTTTTTTTTTTTTTTTTTTTTTTTTTTTTTTTTTTTTTTTTTTTTTTTACCCGGGGTAATGGCCGACCCATACCCGTCCTCCTGGGGGAGGAGAGGTTATGCGGGGCTCGAACCCGCTAAACCCCCCGGGGGCTATCCACCGCCGCTTATGTCAGGCACCGGGAACTCATGTAGGCACCGGTAGCCGACACGGCTTGGCCTCTCGGCCTCCTCCGACCTGTCCCCGGAGTGGGACCAGCTGCTCCCCCGCCAAGGGAACAACTGCCGACGAGCCGTGCAATGCGGGTGACTGCCTCCGTGACCAAGGACCCCAGTCCCGTCACCCGCGTGGCCCTGGCTCCGGCAACACCCCGGAGGGCATCACCATCATTGCCTGTCGGATTGGTCCGGTCGCCGGGCAAACGCCCCGACGCGACCTCGACTGCCGGGCAAATACCCCGCCGCAGCCCGCCGCCGGACAAACGCCCCGTCGCGGCCCGCCGCCGGACAAGCGCCCCGTCGCGGCTCATCACCGGACAAACGCCTTCGGACTTGCGTTTGGAGGCAGGGGGTGTAAAGGGCCCCCTCCTCTTTCCTCTTCCCTCTGGAAGGACTGCTGACACTTCGGCAAAAGACACCGTAACCTCCGTCACAGTGCTTGCTGGTCCAAGCTGAGACTTACGCGCTGCGTGCGTTATAGATTCGTCTCCTTCGCCCGCCGCGGCGGCGTCGGATCGGGTCAGAGAGGGGATCGTCCTCTCTGGCCCGCTCCGAGGCTTCCTTCTCCGAGATGACAGCCTCAGAGAAGGCTGCCACAGCGTCCCACGACCTGTCGCTGCCGAGCATAGATTGAACCACGCTGGGCAGGGAGAGGTCTGGCCCAATAACGCGCACCAGGTCAGCGCGCTGTTGTCCGAAGGCTGGACAATGCTCCAGGGTGTGTTGGGCACTGTCTTCGTCCTGCCCGCACTGGGCACACGCACGACTCGCTTCCCTTCCAATTCGGTGCAGATAACTTCCAAAGCACCCATGGCCTGAGAGAAGTTGCGCCATGTGGAAGGTAAGCGAGCCGTGTTTACGCCGCACCCATTTATATAGGGTCGGCCGGAGAGCTTCTAATGTCCTCGCCCCATAGGTGGCAGCTGCTAGCCTCTCCGCCCAATCCGCCACAAGCACCTTGTTAGCTTGACGCCGAATCCTCTCTAAATTGACTGGCGTCTCTGTTCTTAGCGCGTCAATTTTCCTCTGGTATACTTCGGTAAGTACCTCCGCCTCCATCTCCCACGGCGGGGTAGCGGCGAGAGCGCAGGCGGCGTCGTAGCTAATTGTGCAATAGCCCCTGATTATCCTGTTGGCCGCAATCCGTTGCGCTTGTCGGAGTTGCGCTCGGTTGCGGTCCGACAGGGCGTCTACCCAAACGGGGCTACCATAAAGCGCCATGGAGCGCAAGACCCCTGCGTAAAGCTTCCGGCACGTGCTGCTTGGACCCCCGATGTTGGGCAAAAGCCTTGCAAGAGATCTGGCAGTGCCGACCAACTTCTTTTTTAATAGGCGGAAATGTTCCTCAAAGCTAAAGGTGTCGTCTAGCGTCAGACCGAGGTATTTTAGGTTGGATCCGACTTGGACACGCGTTCGTTCGACCTCAATCGTTACCCCAGTTATGCGTCTGCAGCGGGGGGGCCGGAAAAGAATTGCCTCAGTTTTATGGGCGGCGACATGCAGTCCCAACCTCCGAACCCTACCCACTAACCTAACCTAACCTAACCTAACCTAACCTTTTTTTTTTTTTTTTTTTTTGAGTGGGGAAATGCGTTTATGCATTCCGGGCCCCCTCGGGGGAGGAGGTCCGGATATGTGGGACTCACCCGAAGGAATACCCACTAAAACCCCACTTGCTCCATCCTCGGCACTATTTGGCTCGGGCTGCGGGAACATACGAATTCTTCCGCATGCCCGAGCAGTGCTCTCCGCCTCCGGGGGTGGCGCCATGAGCTAGGGCGCCCCCCAACCGCAGCCCTCCGTGCAATGCAGGCGATAGCCCCCGCTACCGCCCGCTGGACGGGCCTACGGCTGCGCTACGAGCACTAGTGCCCTTACGCGCGCCGCCGCGCCTCCCGGTACCGGACTTACGGGGGGGCCCACAGCCCCCCCCGCCGAGTACGTGTTCCGCCGGCCACCCATTCGCCGCACAGAGCGGGCATCGGGGTGCCGCGGAGCAGGCCGCCGCTACATGGCCGCTCTCACCGCAACGATAGCAAACATCGCTGCAGTCGGGGCCAGTGCTAGGGCAGAGTGCCCGCGTATGACCGGGCTCGAGGCACCGGTGGCACCGCATCGGTCTGCCGGGCAGCAGCGTCACCGCCGCCTGCCCCAAACCGAGGCCAATCCTGCCTTTCTGGGCAAGTGCCTTCGCCGCCACAGTAGGACACTGAGCCCAGCATGAGCCCAGCGTTCGTGGCGAAAAGCGGATGGCGCCTACCTTGACGCCATCCACTGGACACCCTCCCTCCTCCGCGATAGCCGCCGCGACGTCGACGGCCTGCACCGAGTCATCCAGGCCGGTGATACGGATATCGCTCCGTTTCACCGGTCTGGCGACCAGTGCGTCGGTGCCAAACATCGCCTGCAGCACCTCGGCCACACGGTCTGCACACCCCGCCGAGGCGCCCGGCATCTCCACCTTCCGGGCCCCCGTCATCGTCCCCCTCAAACGAAACTGAGGGACGTCTTCACCCAGGAGCTGTGGAGTGAAGACGCCCCGAACCTTCCCAAAGAGGGTGGCGTAGCTCACCCCCCTCTCTTGCGCCTCTCGGTCAACGGTGACCACCACCGCGGGCGTGGAGGGAACCCGTGGTGCCCGCTTCCTTTTCCTCCTCTTTTTCTTTCTGGCCCCCATCCCACCACCGGCCGGCTGCACCGGGGCAATATTCGCGGCCGCGCGGGGTTCGCGCGGAGCGACCACCTCTTTCTTCCCGCGCGCAGCGGGCTGTGGGGCAGGGGCAGGCGTCTCGGTCGTAGGCCGGGACGGGGCCTTCCTCTTTTTGCCGCGTCTTTTCACCACCTCCGTCCATCCTGCCTCTAACGGCTGGGGCGGCGGCGGCGCGGCAGGCGCGGCGGCCTTCATCTTAGGCGCAGCGGCCGCGGGCGGCACAGGGGCGGCCCTCCTGTCCCGCTTCGCGGGAGGCCTGGGCGGCGATTGCGGCGCCCTGCTACCAACCGACACCTCGGGCAGAACCGAGCTCGGTGGCAGCAGCTCCTCCTCCAATAGAGCTACCGGCTCCGCGCCCACGGGGGTGTAAAGAGCCCCCTGAAGCGCGCGAAGCCGGTCCTCTATTCGGGCGTCTATCCTATCTATGAGCCGCTGCATCCAATCGGACTGCAGCGGCGGCGGCTCCTCCCTCGCGGGTGGCACCGCAGACGCCCTCTCCCTCCCCTCTCTCAAACTCTCCATCTCCAGCTGGAGTCGGGCCAGCTCTCTATCCGCCTCGCGGAGCCTCTCGTCCAGGCGGCGGTTGGACCTTTCGGCCTGGGCCACCTGGTCTTGGAGGGCTTTTATTTCGTCGGAAGTGCGGAGACTAACCAGCTCACGCACTACCGACGAGATCTCCTCAGCCGCCTCTTTAAGGCACTTGACGAACGTGCCCTTCAAATTCCCGGAAGTGGAGGCAACCTTCTGTATCACCTCAACACTTCTTTGCGCCCTTTTGGCCAAACCTAGGGCGCCGACACAATCATTTTCCATCGCGGTGGGAGGGGGGCCGCTGGCGGCTACACGGAGAACCCGCGCTTCCCGCGCCATCTCCGCCGTTTCCCTCTCAGCCTGGAGCTCCATCTCCTTCCTTTGGGCCTCCACCAGCTCTCTCTTGGCAGCCGCCAGACCGACATACTCCCCTGTTGTAGGGGGTCGGCCGCGGCCACGCTTTTGGGGCACCTTCGCAGGGGCCACCGTCTCCTCCTCGTCGTCGTCGTCGGAGTCAAGGTCTTGGCGGCGACCTCGTTTGCGCGAGGTTTCACTCGCCATTGACACGAGCGACGCGACCGACCCGCAACGCGAGTCACCCAATTCTGATTCTACGTCGGAGGCCAGTGTAAAGGGCTGGCTCCGACCTATATCCTCATGCACTGACGCAATAGGGCGCCGGCCAACTGGTGAGGGTGTAAAGTACCGCTCCAGTCGGCTATCACAGAACATATCACTAACGAGCACTCGCGGTGTAGGGGGCCGCGAGGCCGTCGTATCACCAGAAGAAGACGCAGGAATAGCCCGCGCCTCCCCCTCCAACAAGGGGCGACTCCCAGAAGAAGCCACCCTATCACAATAAGAACGCGTCATAGGACGCGGAGCAGTGTTGCCCCCCACAAATACTACGGGGCTGCCTGCCGCCGAAGCGACAGGGGAGGATTCCCCGGCAGAGCCGGGACCTCCTTGTGGAGCTACGCTGTTTTTCACACTACTCATTGTCTGTTACCACTTACGGGCGTGGTAGCCCCCCCTTCCTCTGGAGCGCTAGCGACCGGGATTACTCCCCCGGCCATCCAGCCCCTCGGCACGCTCCGAACCTTGGGCTTTGGAGGATTTTTATTGAGGTTTACTCCTCTCGACCCGGACAAAAGCCCCGCCGGTCCCCGGCCCCTCAATTGGGGTAACGGGTTGCCCGACACGCCCCCGGAGTTCGGGAGACGTGTCGCGCGCCTACATCCCGACCGCGCTCTGATTAGCAGAGTACGACGGGAGCAGGAGCAGTTGCTGTCCGCGCCGGCCGTAGCCGGTACCCCCCATATCTGGGGGGCGTTCCCCTATCCGCAACCCGGGGACGCGTCCGATAGCGACACTGCGAGTCGCTTCCCTCTCCACAGGGAGAAGGCGGAAACCTAACCTAACCTAACCTAACCTAACCTAACCTAACCTAACCTAACCTAACCTAACCTAACCTAACCTTTTTTTTTTTTTTTTTTTTTTTTTTTTTTTTTTTTTTTTTTTACGTTGGGAAATGCGTTACGCATACCTCGTACCTGGGAAGACACGAGGTTATGTGGGACTCTCCCCGCAGAAGGCGGGGCCTACCCACTAAAACCCAACGACGCCCCTCACTGGCACCTCGGCGCGGTGGCGACCGCGGCCGTCGCGCCTCCCCCGTCAAATGACGAGGAGGGCGCGCCGGCCGCGGGCGCGTCGCTGCCTGACGAGGCCGTGGGAACCCTTACGGACACTTCCACGACCCCGCCGGTGCTTGCTCGCCTAGGGCGAGCCCCTCTCACCTCCCCAAAAGGCTGGAGAGGCCGGCGATGCCCCGGGGCGTCCGGGGCATCGGCGACTGATGGTGACCGATGCAATGCGAGACTCGAGCTTCCCAGGCCCGGGTCCCGCTGGTCACCGACAGGAGGAAGCAGACGAGCAAACTGTCGCCTTCTCCGCCCAGGTCTTCGACGGCGGCATGGGTCAGCCTGGGGGTCATCTTCCCTGGCCCGCTCCGCCGTCTCCTTCTGCGTCATGACTTCGACGCAGAAGGAGTTTACAGCCTCCCACGACCTGTCACTCTCGAGCATGGACAGAACCACGCTCGAGAGCGAGAGGTCGTCTCCAATAATGGTGGCGAGGGCACCGCGCTGTGTCGAAAAACCAGGACACATCTCCAGCGTGTGCTGGGCGGTGTCCTCATCGGCCCTGCAGTGGTGGCACCTGGAGGTCGCCTCTCTTCCGATGCGGTGCAGATAGCGGCCAAACGAGCCGTGGCCGCTAAGCACCTGCACCAGATGGTATGAGAGGGCCCCATGCCGCCGTTCCGCCCACGTGGTGAGGAGGGGGCTCAAGGCCTCTACAGTCCTACGAAGGGTGTTAGAGACCGACCCACGGAGTAGGCTCCCTAACTCCTCAAACCACGAGCGAAACATTTCGATACGTGCCCCTTCCAGGGCGGCGACCCTTTCCACGGGCGCCATTCGGCGGTCCGTGGCTCTCGCCTCCGTGCGTAGCCTATAGGCCGCCGCGAGAACGTGGGCGGCCAGCTCCCAAGGAGGTGTGCCGGCGATTATGCACGCTGCCGTGTGGGACACCGTGCAGTATCCTCTGATGGTCCTCAGCGCCATTGCACGTTGCGCCCTATGGAGGGACGCAACGGCGCGAGGACCGAGAGCATCGGCCCAGATTGGAGCGCCATACAGGGCCATGCTCCGCACAATGCCCGCGTAGAGACGGCGGCAGCTTGGGCTCGGTCCCCCGATGTTGGGTAGGAGGCGCCCAAGGGAGTCGGCCGCGCTAATGAGCCTGGGTTCGAGGCGTCGGAAATGCTCCTCGAACCGCCATCGTCCGTCGATAACAAGCCCCAGATACTTGAACTGGGGCTTAAGTGGCACGGGGACACCGTCCACAACGATCTCCGTTCCGGCCGGAGGACGTCTTCGAGGCCCATGGAAGAGGAGGGCCTCGGTCTTCGTGAGGGCCACTTTTAGGCCGAGCGACCCGATCCGACGTACAACCTGGGTTGCATACACCGAGGCCAGCCGTAGCGTCTCTTCCAGGTCCCTCCCCCTGATGGTAATGAGCGTGTCATCTGCGTAGCAAAACAGCCTGACACGCCGGGGGAGGGCACAACGCAAAACGTAGTCGTAGCCGACGTTCCATAACAAGGGCCCCAAGACAGACCCCTGAGGAACGCCGCGGGACATGCTGTGGCGGCCGACCTGACCACCTTGTCCAACAAAGAGGACGTCCCTGCCCTCGAGGTAGTCCCCAACCAACCGAAGCAGGTAGCGCGGAACCCCGTGATAGCGCAGGGCCTCCGTTATCGCTCCAAAGGGCAGGGAGTTGAATGCATTGGCGATGTCCAGTGACACCGCCAACACCTGCTCGCCTCTGTCTGTCGCCGCGCTGACCATTTCCCGCAAGTCTGACAGGGCGTCTATAGTGGACCGCCCCGTCCGGAATCCGTACTGAGTCGGCGACAAGTCAGGACCCACCTCCGTGAGGTGCTGGATGAGTCGAGAGGCGATCAGCCTCTCAAAGACTTTGCCGACCTCGTCCAGCAACACTATGGGACGGTATGCTGAAGGATCGCTTGCTGGCCTTCCATCCTTACGCAGCAAGCACAGCATACCATCCTTCCATATTTTCGGGAACTGTCCAACGCGGATACATGCATCGAACAGCTCCCGAAGACCATCGCCCAAATGGGTGAGCGAGAGGCCCACGACTCTGGCCGGCACCCCATCAGGGCCTGGGGCAGTTCTTTTGCCCTTGAGGCGAGCGACGGCCTCCCGAAACTCCTCATCGCCCACCGGGGGAGGATCGCTTTCCTCCTCAGCCGCCCTTTCGCCGCTTGGCACTGCCATGCGCGGCGGGACGAAGGCGGCGGCGGGGGAGAACAACCCAGTCATGACTTCCCCGAGAAGTTGGGGGGCCATGGTTTCCGTGAGGGGAGCTCCGCGCGCACGGAGTTGGTTGCGCGCGGTTTTAAACGGTCGCCCCCACGGATCCTGGTCAAGGCCCTGCAGCATTTCTTCCCTGGCGCTTTCCTTCGCCCGGGAGATGGCGGTCTGCAAGGTCTTTTTTGCCTCCCTGTAATCGTCATATAGGCGTGTCTCCTCCTCCTCGCTACGTGATCGCCGTCTGCGGTAGCGGGTGTAGATACGCCTTTTGGTAGCACAGGCCGACCGGAGACTGGCGATATCGCTTGACCACCAATATACTTCGCGACGGTCCTTCGGAGGGCGCGCTCTGGGCATAGAAGCCTCGCACACCTCCGTCAGGGCGTCGCGAAGTCGACCCGCAGCCTCGTCAACGTCCGGGCCATCCATGGGACGGGAGCACCAAGCCTGAACGAGGGCGGCCTCCTCCGCCAGCTCCTTATCGAGGCGGCTCAGAGCCCAACGGGGGCCTCGACCACCGTCGGAAGGTTGTGTAACCCGACCAGGACGGGGGGTGGTAGTCTCGAACCGAATGTACCGGTGGTCCGAGAGACTCTCCACCCCTGTGACAACCCTCCAGTCGACGATTCTGCGTGCGAGGGCAGGGGTCGCAAACGACACATCGACCACCGAACCGCCCCGTTGTCGCACGCAGGTGTGAGTTGTCCCCCTATTAAGGAGGGACAGGCCGCACGCGATCGCCCACGATTCCAGGGCGTGACCGCGAACGTCAGTGGCCGGGTTGCCCCAGAGCACAGACTTGGCGTTCAGGTCGCCTAAAAGAAGGACCTGGGCTGGGTTGGCTCTTCTGACGGCGGCCCCTAGGACCCCGAGAAAGACCTCGAAGTCTGAGAACGGCCTGTTGGGGGAAAAGTATGTCCCGACGATAGAGAGCCCGCCCCACGACACTACGACGTAGCCTGCGCCCCTTTCCCGAAGAACAGGGGGAATGAATCCCGGGGCACGCCGAACCACGACGGCGACGGAGCCATTGCAATCCCCGGCCCAGTTTGGTAGGTCCGGGACCATGTAAGGCTCCGCAACAACGGCAACGTCTATGGACCACTCCGCCAGTATTTGCAGCAGCAGATCTTGTGCTCTGGCGGCGTGGTTCAGATTCCCTTGGAGAAAGTTGCAATGGAGACTTAAATCCATCAAGTCTCCATTACAACCTCCTGCCGCTCGGCGGAAGCCGGCGGGCCTTCAGCGGGAGAGGGCGCCACTTGTTTATTCAATGTGGGGTCCTTACCCTTTGACTGGGGGGGATTGCATTTCCTCCCCCCCATAGAATGGCCTGCGGGCCTTTTGGCCGCGGCACAGACGGCGCAGTGGGGCTCCGCGCTGCACTCAAAGCCCTTGTGGCCGTCCTTCCCGCACCGGAAGCAGAGGTTGCTCCTGTCTGCCTTGGAGGGGCACCTCTGGCGAGTGTGGCCCGTCCCGAGGCACCGGAAGCACCGCATTGGGCGGCTCTCCAGTGCCTTGACCTGTGCCGAGCTCCAGCCTACAAGGAGCCGCCCATCCACAACCTTCTTCGCGACGGCCACAGGGCATTGGACCACACAAGCACCTTGCCCGCCCGGTCCAGCGCGTATTTCGCCGACCTTGATTTGGTCGGCGCTGCAGCCACCCTTTTTGGAGAGGGCCGTCGCCAACTCCGGCTTTGTAATGGAGTCGTCCAACCCCGAGACCCTAAGGTCAACACATTTTGTGGGCCGGACGACTTTGGCCACGCCATTCAAGGCCTCTTGTAGTTTGGAGGCCAGCGCATCCGCCTTTTCGGCGGCTTGGGCACCTGGGATTTCAATCATGCGGGCGCCAGCCGCAGTCTGGCGGCACGTCATTTTGTCGATGCCCAGTTCATCGAGCTTTATTGTCTGACGTGCCTGCCCCAGGACCTGCCCATACGTGGCACCTTTTTCAACAGCCGCGGGGTCTAATGTTACGACAACCGCAGCCGTTTTTGGGGGCGCCAGCTTTGGGGTGGAAGGCTTGGCCTTGCTGCCCTTCTTGGTTGATGTGGACTGGCCACGGGGCGGTGCAACCTTAGCCACGTCTGCGAAACTGGCTGGTTTTCGGCCAGATGGTGGCTGTTCCACAACAGGGGGAATGTTCTTCTTTCCCTTCCTCCTCTTTTTCCGGGACTCCGCTACGGTCCACTCCTGCTCGGCCTGGGTCGCCGACTCGACTGGCACCGAATTGGGCACCGGTTTGGGCGCCGGAGCTTGTTGGGAGTGGGACGGGACCGCAGCGGGGGCCAACTGTTTCGTGGCCGGCTTTTTGGCTGTGGCCTCACCATCAGGTTTTGAATTGGCCAGCTGTTTGGCTGGCTTGCCCACACGTGCTGCTGTCGATTTTGCAGACAGCTTATCGGAGGCAAGAGGGAGCCTGTAGTCCTTGTTTCCCTTCTCGGGAGGAAGGCGGTCCCTGAGGCCCTCGAAGCGAGCGTCTAGCATAAAGCCGACGGACCTCATTATTTTAGCCTCGAATGCTTCGAGGGCTGGATCACCAGCGGCTTTTACTTTTGGGGCCGCGCGAGTGGGAGCAGCGGCCGGCCGGGTAACGGAGGCACTGGGCGGGGAAGGAGGAACGGCCTCCACATCTGCCACTACCTCGACAACATCCATGTGGTCGCTGCTTTCAGCGACCGTGCTTCTCCGTGGGGAGGGCTTGTTAATACTCTTCTTGAGTGCGAGGAGTTCGGCCCTCATCTCCTCCATCGCTCGGCGGAGGTCTGCCACCTCTTTCTTGAGGGCCACATTTTCTGCCTTCAACGTGCGGTGGTCCACGGTGATGGACTTCTGTGCCACCACACGGAACGAGTCCTCGATAGAGGCGGCTGCGTCCTTCAACATTTTTTGGAAGGAGCCGCTCAGGTGTGACGACTTCCTCGAAACCTCTAAAATGGTTTTGCAGTCCGCCTTTACCACCTCCTCAATGTCGAGGGCGGTCTTTTCCGGCGGATCTGCAACAGAAATATCTGACAGGGAGGAGGCGCGTGCCTCAAAGAACTTGGCACGTGTCTCGTACGCCTTCTTGCCCATTTCATATATTTCCCGGTCATAGCGGAGCTGAAGAGCCTCCTTATCGGCCGCTGCCGCCTCCCGTTTCGCCTGGGCGTATCCCACAAATTTCCCGCTGTTGGGGTCGCAACGTTGCCCGCGCCCCGCTCCAGACGAGTCCGATTTAGGCCGGGAGAGAGCGCGTCCATTGTGCTCCCCGACATCGGAGCCAGAGTTAGTACCGGAAGAAGATGCACCCTTCTTTTTCCTATACTTCTTTCGATGCTTCCCGCTAGTAGTGGCGGCGTCAGAGCGGTCACCACCATGACAGATGGTATCGGAAGGAGAGACCACCGACCGATACGACTTGCTCGACGACTCATCCGAGTCGGAGACCTTTCTCTTAACAGAGGACGAAATCGTCGACCCTGCTTCACTAGTTATATCCTGGTTCATGCGTACCAGCTTCACCTCACAAGTATTTACATTATTTATAAGACTTAACCTAGAACTATGTACAGAACTATTTACAGACGACGCCTCCGAACCACTGCGCGATCGCGCAGGCGTCGACGCCACACTCCTAGAGCGGAGCTCCCTCCCAACAAACGCCTCGGTAGTATATTTATCACCAGACGGCCCGGATACCGCCTGGCGCCCGCTCTCAACGGGTTCGCATGATACGTCATCAAGTGACGAGGCGGAACTCGGTTTAGCCGACCCCAAACACGAACGGCTGCCCGTAGCCACCTTGCGTGGTCCTGCGGGGGGGATTGGTACCCCTTGGGGAATTTTGTTTTTTAGACCGAATTCCATTATGTTTGTCATTTTAAGGCATGACTGCCTGCTCACCCACAAAACATCTTCAAACGATAAACTAAAGAAACAGTAGAGAAGAAACGAAGGAGAAAATATATATGAATAGATAACAAAATAAGATATATACGGATAACATAGACAAAGAAAAACAAAAGACAGAATATATAATGGGAAAATAGGGGCTAGCGACCGGGCTTGACCCCCCGGCCACACAGTCCATCGCCACCCCATAGCTTAGACTTGGGGTCGGTGGCGGCAAAAGCCGTTGTATGCCAAAAAGCAGACCACCGAAAACCACTTTGCTGTTTCGGGCACAGCAGCCCAAACACCCACTCCGCGCTAGGGACCGAGACTACTCCCCCGGCCATCCAGCCCATCGGCACGCTCCGAACCTTGGGCTTTGGAGGATTTTTTATTGAGGTTTACTCCTCTCGACCCGGACAAAAGCCCCGCCGGTCCCCGGCCCCTCAATTGGGGTAACGGGTTGCCCGACACGCCCCCGGAGTCCGGGAAACGTGCCGCGCACCTACATCCCGACCGCGCTCTGACTAGCAGAGTACGACGGGAGCAGGAGCAGTTGCTGTCCGCGCCGGCCGAAGCCGGTACCCCCCATATCTGGGGGGCGTTCCCCTATCCGCAACCCGGGGACGCGTCCGATAGCGACACTGCGAGTCGCTTCCCTCTCCACAAGGAGAAGGCGGAAACCTAACCTAACCTTTTTTTTTTTTTTTTTTTTTTTTTTTTTTTTTTTTTTTTAACGCTGTGAAATGCCTTACGCATACCTCATGCCTGGGAAGACACGAGGTTATGTGGGACTCTCCGAATGGATGTTGAGCCGGCGTTACACCGGCTCATCACCCATTGGCCTACCCACTAAAACACAGCGATGCCCCTCACATACGCCTGGGAGCGAGCATATCAACTACCGCCTCATCCTCCTCGGATGAGTCGGCAGCGGATATGTCACTCCCGGACGGGAACGTGGGAACTCTTGCGAACACATCCACGAACCCGTCGGCGTCTGCTCGCTCAGCGCGAGCCCCTCTCACCCCCCCAAAATGGGGAGGTCGGTGATCCCCCGGGGCATTCGGGGGATCAGCGACTGGCGGTAACCGATGCAATGCAGGGTCCGGACTTCCCGGGCCCGGGCCCCGCTGGTTACCGACAGGAGGCAGAAGGCGGGCAAATTGCCGCCTCCTCCGCCCCACTCTTCTACGGCGGCACGGATCGGCCTGGGGGTCTTCCTCCCTGGCCCGCTCCGCCGACTCCTTCTGCGTCATAACCTCTACGCAGAAGGAGTTCACTGCGTGCCACGACCTGTCGTTCTCGAGCATGGCCTGCACCACGCTCGGGAGGGAGAGGTCGTCACCAATAACATTCATCAGCGCGGTACGCTGAGGAGAAAAAGCCGCGCAGTGTTGTAGGGTGTGCTGCGCGGTATCCTCAGCCGCGCCGCAGTGATGGCACTCCGGAGTGGCCTCACGCCCGATCCGGTGCAGGTACCGGCCAAATGAGCCGTGCCCGCTCAAAACCTGCACCAGATGGTAGGTGAGGTACCCGTGCTTTCTGTCCGCCCATGCTCGAAGGACGGGGCGCAAGGCCGCGGCGGTCCTCGTTAGAGTCCCGGAGGCGGGAGCGCCCAGGTCTTCAGACCATTGGCGGAACACCTCTTCTCGCGCTTCTTCGAGAGCAGCGGTCACCTCTCGGGGAGCAAGACGGTTCCCATCTGCTCTGCCCTCTCTTCTCAAAGTATACGCCGCCGCGAGGATCTCAGCCACCTGCTCCCACGGCGGAGTGCCAGCAATTGCACACGCCGCCGCCCCGGAAATAGTGCGGTACCCTCGTATCGCTCTCAGCGCCATGGCACGCTGCGCCCTTTTCAGGGACGCCGCGGCTCGGGGACTGAGGGCATCTGCCCAGACCGGGGCACCGTAAAGTGCCATGCTGCGCACTACGCCCGAGTAAAGGCGGCGGCAGCTCGCGTTAGGCCCCCCCACATTGGGCAACAAGCGCCCCAGCACGTCAGCTGCGCGGAGCAGACGGGGTTCGAGCCGCCGAAAGTGCTCCTCGAACCCCCAACGTCGGTCCAGCACTAGGCCCAGGTATTTAAGGTGGGGCTTGATAGGCACCCGCACCCCTTCCACCGTCACATACGTGCCGGGTGGCGCTCCCCTCCGAGGCCCATGAAAAAGTAGAGCCTCGGTTTTATGTAGGGCGACCTTTAGGCCTAGCATGCCTATGCGCCTGGCTATGAGCGTCGTGAAGACAGATGCCAGGCGCAGGGTCTCCTCTACATCCGCCCCCTTCGCGGTGACCAGCGTGTCGTCCGCATAGCAGAACAACCGGATGCGGCGAGGGAGGGCGGTCCTCAAGACCCAATCGTAGCCGGTGTTCCACAGTAAGGGCCCGAGGACGGAACCCTGTGGAACACCGCGAGCCATCGCATGGCGGCCCATTGCGCCATCCCCGCCCGCGAACAAGATGTCCCGGCCTTCTAAATAGTCTCCTAGGACTCGACACAGGTACGGAGGGACCCCATGGTAGCGGAGCGCCTCCATGATTGTGCCGAACGGGAGACTATTAAACGCATTGGCGATGTCGAGAGACACCGCCAACACCACCTCATTCCGACTCAGTGCCCCCTCCACGAGAGACCTTAGGTCTGAGAGGGCATCGATGGTCGACCGCCCCGCCCTAAAGCCGTATTGGACCGGCGAAAGATTGGGACCCACTTGGTTGAGGTGCTGGATGAGACGGGAGGCTAATATCCTCTCGAAGACCTTGCCGACCTCATCCAGCAGCACAATCGGCCTATACCCGGAAGGGTCATCCGCCGGCCGACCGTCCTTGCGCAGCAGGCAAAGCGCTCCATCCTTCCACACCTTGGGGAACCGCCCGGTACGGAGACAGGCATCAAACAACTCCCTGAGACTATCCCCAAGGTGTTTTGTCGCCAAGCCCAGCACCTTGCCCGGTACACCGTCCGGCCCAGGAGCGGTCTTCCTTTTGCGTAGCCGGGCCACAGCGGTAACAAATTCGTCGTCCTCAATAGGAGGAGGCGCATCCTCAACAGACCTCCCAGTGGCGGATGGTAGTGCCATACGTGGGGGTGCGTGACCGTCGCTCGGAGGAAACAATGCCCCGATGACCCTCGCCAAGAGAGCTGGCTCCATTGACTCCGTGGGCTGGGCGCCACCTGCCCTGAGGACAGTTTTGTATGGGCGCCCCCACGGGTCGCGGTCCAGGTCCTGGAGCATCTGCTCTCTGGCGGCTTCTTTGGCCCTAGCTATGGCGGTCTGTAGGTCCGCTTTAGACTGCCTGTACTCTTCGTACAAGCGGTCCTCGGCTTCCTGGTCCCTGGCGCGTCGTCGCCGGGAACGGGCGTAGGCACGCCTCTTTGCCATGCAGGCGGACCGGAGGGCGGCGATCTCGTTCGACCACCAGTGGACTGCACGACGGTCCCGTGGAGGGTGCGCTCTCGGCATTGAAGCCGCGCACACTTCAGTGAGGGCACTGCGCAACCAGGATGCCGCCTCGTCGATCTCTGCTCCGTTCAGAGCGCCGACACACCAGCGCTGGACGATGGCGGCCTCCTCCGCCTTCTCCACATCAAGGCGTCCCAGGGCCCAGCGAGGAAAGTGATCGCGGGTTGTGGGTCGTCGTGGTGAGGAAGATTGGGTGGGAGCCTCGAATCGGATATATTTGTGATCCGAGAGGCTCTCCACCCGCATAACGCGCCAGTTGCGCAGCCTGCGCGCTAGGGCCGGGGTCGCAAATGTGACATCGACCACCGAGCCCCCGTTTCGACGCACGCAGGTGAACGCGGTACCCCTGTTGATGAGGCACAGACCAGAGGCAGCGGCCCACAGCTCCACTGCCTGACCTCTCACGTCCGTTCTCGGGTTGCCCCAGGTCACGGACTTGGCATTCAGGTCCCCGAGAACGAGGACCTGGCGCGGAGCAGCCCTTCTCACCGCCGCACCGACTGTCCCGAGGAAGGACTCGAGGTCTGCCAGCGGCTTATTTGGGGAGAAGTAGACGCCGACCAAGGCGATACCCTCCCACTCCGCCATAACGTACCCGGAGCCACTCTCGAGGGGCTGAGGTGGGGTGAAACCGGGAGCAGGCCGCACAACCACCGCGACAGAGCCGTCTCTATCCCCCGCCCAGTTGGGTTGCTGTGGTACAAAATACGGCTCCGCCATCACCGACACATCAATGGACCACTCAGCCATGACCTGCACGAAAAGGTCTTGGGCCCTCGCTGAGTGGTTTAAATTCCCTTGTAGGAAGTTGTAATGTCGGCTTAATTCCATTACTCAGACATTACAACTTCCTCTGGCCCAGTATTGGGTGAGACCTCAGCCGGTGGGGGGGCCTTTCGTGCTGGAGCGCGCCCCTTTTTCTGGGGGGGATTACATTTCCTACCCCCCATGGCATGTCCCGCTGGTTTATGCGCAGAAGCGCAGACGGCGCAATGGGGCTTGGCAGAACAGTCTGCCGCCCTGTGGCCAGGCTCGCCGCACCGGAAGCACAGCCCGCTTCGGTCATCAGAGGACGGGCAGGACTGGCGGGTGTGACCTATCCCCATGCACTTGTAACAGCGTATGGGGCGGGCCTCCAGTGGCCTAACGGACGCTGAGCTCCAACCAATTAGGAGCCGGCCACCCTCAAAGACGTTTTTCGCAGCCGCCACAGGGCACTGAACAACTGTGGCACCCAGGCCTCCTGCCCTAGTGCGGATCTCTCCCACCTTGACCAGCTCGACGGCGCAGTTGCCCTTTTTGGCGACTGCTGCTGCGACGTCGGCCTTGGTAATGGAGTCATCCAGCCCGCCGATGTTGATGTCGACGCATTTGGTGGGGCGGACGACCTTCGCCATGTCGGTAAGGACCTCCCGGAGCTTAGATGCCAGGAGGTCCGCCTTTTCAGGCGCTTGGGCCCCGGGAATCTCGATGATTCGGGCTCCCGCAGCGGTATGGCGGCATTTGAGTGTGCCGATTTCCAACTCCTCGAGGTTGATGTGCTGCCGGGCGTGCGTCAGCACGTTGCTGTAGCTTACTCCCTTGTCGGCAGCGCTCGCCTCGAGGGTGATGACCACCGCGGCTGTTTTGGGCGGCGTCAACTTCGGCTTGCGGGCCTTTTTGGGCGGGGCAGCCTGTGCCTGCGCCGGTTTCTTGGCCGCGGCAACATACGACGGCTGGGATGTTGAGGCCGTCGCGGGAGGGGCCTTGCCCTTTCCCCTGTTCCTCTGTTTATTTTTGCTGACCACGGTGGTCCACTCATCCTCGACGGGGGCGGATTGGACAGCATTGGGCACGGCTGCCTTATCCCCGGAGGTGGATGGTGCCACCGTGGAGCGCGTCTCCTCCGCTTGGCGACTAGCAGGGGCCTTTTGAGGCCTCTTTGCCTTCTTGCCAGCCTCTTTAGGTGGGGCCTGGACACTCGGCGGCGGCGGGGCAGGTTTTGCCGCGCCCGAGGATTTATTTGCCAGCGGCAATCTATAGTTTTTCGCCGGCAGAAGGCGGTCCTCGATACCCTCGAAACGAGCATTAATCATCGTTCCGAGGGACCGCATTAGGCGGCTTTCGAAGGCCTGAAGGGCATCAGGCTCCTCAAAGGCCTTTTTGCGGCCGGCAGGTGGACGAGCCAATGGAGCTCGCTGGGCGGAAGCAGGGGGCGCAGGAGGTAGGTCCTCCTCCATAGCGTCCGCGCGAGGCTCCGGTAAGTCACAGTTGAGTGGGGGGGAGGGGCGCACTTTGGCCTTATCTTTCTCCTTCCTCATCAACATCACTTCAGCCGAAAGCTCCAAGAATTTTTTCTGGAGCTCGGCTATGTCCTTCTTAAGCCTCTCATTCTCGGCTTTGAGGAGGCGGGTATCGTCTGTGATGGACCGCTTGGCGACCTCGTTAAAGCAGTCCATCAAGGACTCCGTCGCCTGTCTGAGGGCTTTCTGGTGCGTCCCACACAGGTGGGACGACTTTCGGGACACGTCCATAATTACCCGGCAGTCCGCCTTCACCACCTCCTCGATATCGAGGGCAGTCTTCTGGTTGGGGTCTGCCGAGGAAACGCCCGAGGTCGCAGCGAGACCAGCGTAAAACTGTGATCGCGTCTCGTACGCCCTCTTCTCCGACTCGGCTATTTCACTGTCGAGACGGACTTGAAGTTGCTCTCTTTCCGCTCGTATCAGCTCTTTTTTGGCAGCTAGCAAGCCGACGTACTGTCCGGTGGTGGTGCGGCGGCTGCGGCCTAATCCAGCTCCTTCCAGTGACCCGTCCAAGGTGGGAGCTTTCTTGATCGGGGTAGCTTCATCCTCCGACTTTGAGTCGCTGGAGGTTTTCTTCTTGCGCAGTCTCTTCCGGCGCGGCATAGTATCCGCTGCGCCGTCGGACTGCGCCCGGTCTGTCAAGTCCGAGGCCGCATCCACGCAGGATTTCATCGACTGCGCGGATTCGGCAGAGTCACTCAGGAGGCGTGACCTATCATACTTGTGCGTGTCGCAGGGTGTCAACTTCACCGTCACCTCTCTTAATAGCGAACCACTCCGGGACCTGGAGGCCGTGGGCGTGTTTTCGCCACTCAAACTGCCGACACTCGCACCTCTGCTCATGCAGCTGCTCCGGCCAGTTCGGAGCTTTACTCCCTCACGTTCACCGGTAGCACATTTTCCGACCGCCGGCCCGGATACCGACGGTGGCCCGCTCTCAACGGGTTCGCATTGGCCAGTAACAGATTTAACACTGGACGACCTGGTAATCGCCGAGCGCCCTTGGCAAGAGGGGTCATATATGCCGCTAGTAACCAATTTCACACGCGTCGGCCCAGCTACCGACGTGCGCCCGGGGTCAGCGGGATCGCAAGACATACTCAAAACCTTATCCGAACTCATCATAATTTTTTCGGTGGGAATTACACCCGGGCCTTTCCCAAGGGACCGGGGACGCACTTTTGACAGGTATTTGACCCGCCGGGCTCGCGTTAGCCCAAAAACCGGATATGCCGCCGGTGGTTCGGCTTCTCCTCCTTCGAGCAAGAACGCTCCCTCCGCGCTTGCGACTGGGTACCCCCCAGCCATTCACCCATCGGCACGCTGACCTTGGGTTAGGGTGATTTTTTAACCAGTGGTTTTCTTCCACTACACCTCCGTCACATCGGCAGCGGACCATCGCTCGTGGTCTCCGCCGCCCCTCACCGCTTACCGCAGGCTTGAAGCCCGCCATCCCACGACCCGAGGGTCCACCGGCCCTGAAAAGGGCCCTCTCCAGGGTGATTTTTTATAGAGGTTGTCTTCCTCGCAGCCAGACGCACAAAGCAAGCCCCATACGCCCAGCCCCCGACCCCACTCAGTGTGGGGCTACGGGTTGTACTGTTTTGGTCCGCGCCGGCCGAAGCCGGTACCCCCCATATCTGGGGGGCGTTCCCTTATCCGCCACCTAGGGACGCGCCCGATAGGGGACAGAAAACCCCCACGGGAACCTAACCTAACCTAACCTAACCTAACCTAACCTAACCTAACCTAACCTAACCTAACCTAACCTAACCTAACCAACCAATCAACCAACCAACCAACCAACCAACCAAATGTCGGAGGTTTAAAAAAAAAAAAAAAAAAAAAAAAAAAAAAAAAAAAAAAAAAAACATTTATTATGAAGACCACAAGAACATCGTATTCTGCACTTTTCTGATATGGAGCGATTTTCCGAAAACGTCTAGTAGGGAAGCCGCTCAAGAGGTAGGCACTAGTCCTACTCGAGTACTTAATGTTTTAAAAAAGTACAAATACAAATGTTTTCGTGATGGACGATTGGTCCAGAAACTACATCCCGGAGACCATCACATTGAGTTATCATTAACTAAAGGGGCGAAATAAATCTATAGATTCATTTGGTACACATACTGAATTCTTTATAATGTTTATAAAGTTCGATTGATACTTCAAAAACTCAATTTCGACGATAATTTTATGACACAGTGAATTACTATTTCTATTGACATCAATCAAATAACAATTTTTATAATTTTGTGATAACATTTTTAAGTCATTATTTATTTTATGTTTATTCAAATATTTATTTTCATTCACAGTAAGTAAAATTATTTTATTGTGTTTATATTTAAATAACATATTGCAAATGCCTGAATAAAGTTTATGAGGATTATCATCATTGCCACCAACTGACAAAACAATAATGTCATCCTTACTATAGTCCATTTTTAGAACGCAGTCCAATATTTGAGTACTTGAAGCATTAGGTTTAACATTCCCTATTATTCTATACAGATCATTCCCATTTCTGGTCTGGGCCCGTATTAGCCTCGCTGATAATCCTCTCGCGCGTTCGTCACCGAAGAAGTGGATAATTGGTTGCTTGCTTAAATTAGTTTTTGTTACCAACAATGGATTTTTAACATTTGTTTCTGATGGCTTCCTATCTTGTGAGGAAACTCTCGGTGTGCTAGTAAAGTTAGCTAACTCAATATTCGACGTCGTCAGTATTTCTCTGTGTTTCTTTTTGCAGACATATAATTCAGTCAGACTCTCATTGCTATCTAAATCGGGTTGTTTCAATTTATTCATACTCTTTTTCTTATTCATACTTAGGGTCTTCTTTGTGGTCTTTGGGGTTAGCTGGTTCAAGTTTACTAATTGTCTAACTTTATGTTCGTAACTTTTTATTTCATCTTTTAGCGAACAGTTTTCAGAAAGTAAATTGACTATCTCGTTTTCTGCGATTTCTAACTTTGAACGTAGCTCAGAAATAAGTCTTTTCATATCCTCAGCTTCATAGTATATCATCGTCTTTTCTGGGCAGCTTCTGTTACCGATGTTGCTCGAAACAATTGATGAATCATCCATAGTGTCTTCATGCTCGCTTGATAGGTTAGGCATGGTATCAAACGAGTTGTTATTTAAGACAATATTTCTATATTTTCGGCGATAAGTGACGTTATCCAATGGGGAAATGGTATTTGTTGTACAAGGTGATATTTTATAAGTGCATGCCTGGCATTTCCATTGTTTTCTATGATCTCCAATTAGTGTATTATAGAAGCGCTGTGTGGACACATTAGCACATTCTAAGTCATAAGTATCGCTACAAAGCGAACAAATCAAAAATTCTTTTTTTGGTAATTTTTGATTACAACCAGCACACAACATTTTTTTTTAATTGTTTGAATTTTGTTTTATTTAAATATTCTGTATTTTTAATACTATTTATTTAATTTTTAATATTTCCTTATCATGATTATAACTATTTGTCCAATAGCGCCATCTAGTACCGAGCGTTGACACTATAGATAGTAATTATTTAGATTCGTATGGATGGGTATGTTTGAATTTTTATCGGAGATTCGATCAAATAATTAATGAATATTCAATTTCACAGGTTATGTTAATCACAGGGATAAGTCACTTATATTGTTGTAAGTTTAAAACCACTTTTTGCAACTGTTTACACAAATATTGTTTGTAACTTAACGCACTTTGTTGGTATTAGTTTTTATTTTCACTGTTTTGTAGATTGTTCTTTGGTTTTTTATTGAGATAGCACTTTCACGTGTTTTTAACTTCACTGTTATACTAAAGTACGGTATTTTTACTACGAAAACACTACTAAATGATTTTTAATAATAAAAACTTTAAGGAGCTGTATTGTTTACGTGTGTGTGACAGCTGTCAGTTTTTATGTGTCTTTCAATTCTAATAAAATATGATTCTCGTAAGGATCGAGATTATTCGACAGCAAAAGTGTAACGGACAGAGTTCAGAGTGGAGAAATAACAACCAGTGAGTTTGGTCTCGACTGTTCGACGAGCGTTTTAATAGTGAGAAAACAAAATGGACGACGACAACTTTTATACTTTCTTACAAAATTGTGTCACAATAAACTATTTATATAATACGAAGACTAAATACAAAGTAATTGATTAAATAAATATTATATAATTATTGGTTGCATTTATTTATAGATATATTAAGTATTATAGTTATTATTAGGCAAAACAATTATATTTCATGAACCGGAAGTAAGAACTGTATAACACAATTAAAGTTTAACTATATGTTAGATGTTTTTAATTAATCTACAGTTATTATAATTAGTATTTCACAAATTAATTATTAAGTGAAGTGATGAAGGTGACAATGATTATTTATTAGGTTAGATATAGAATTAGCGCGCTACAGGAAGCGGAACTTGTAACACTCGGCCATCCTGCATCTGCCGTGGTACCTCACGGTGTTTCTGATCTCCTCTGTCTCCAATTGATGTCGACACCTGAAATAAAATATTCCACGCACTGTATTTGTTTTATTAAGTATTACCTAATTTGAGTTATTAATTTAATTATATTTAAATTTGTTTAATTTCTACAATAGGTTCTGAATGTTGTTAAAACCCTTGTAGATTTATATATTAGATACACCACAGTATCAGGATAGATTTTATAGCGGTTTTATAGTATTTAATAAATCTATCTGTCAAATCACACAGTAACAATTGGTATAGATATTTTTTTTTTTGATTGTTTATTATTATCGTTACTTAGTTGTAGTTAGTAGTCACACAGATATATGTGCTATTTATCACACAGTAGCAGGACAGATTTATAGATAGATTATTGTTAATATGGTTTAGTTGTAATTAATAGTCACACAGATCTATTCGTTATCACACAGTAACAGGATAGATTTTATAGATAGTTGATTTTTATTACTGCTTAGTTGTAGTTAACAGTCACACAGATCTATTCGTTATCACACAGTAACAGGATAGATTTTATAGATACTTGATTTTTATTACTGCTTAGTTGTAGTTAATAGTCACACAGATCTATTCGTTATCACACAGTAACAGGATAGATTTTATAGATAGATGATTTTTATTACTGCTTAGTTGTAGTTAATAGTCACACAGATCTATTCGTTATCACACAGTAACAGGATAGATTTTATAGATAGTTGATTTTTATTACTGCTTAGTTGTAGTTAACAGTCACACAGATCTATTCGTTATCACACAGTAACAGGATAGATTTTATAGATTATTGTTATTACTTAGTTGTAGTTAATAGTCACACAGATCTATTCGTTATCACACAGTAATAGCATAGATTTTATAGATAGTTTATTGCTATTATTACTTAGTTGTAGTTAATAGTCACACAGGTTAGTATGTTAAATAGTTGTGAATGAAATTCATGTGTAGGTGGCTATGTACTTTGCTTTATTGCTCCAATAAGTTTGACCACAATACAAAAATACAATTTAAATATAAAGTGATTTTTAATAACATAGTAAATTCATCAAAATAAAGAATATTTAACTTTCTAATAAATCAATTAGATCATCTCTATCGACTTCATGGTCAGAATCGGTGGAACTATCGGACACTGACGATTTATATGGACGTAAAGAATCAGATGGTACTACTGCACTGAATTTTCTATAACCCTTAATACCTTGGATACTATTTATAGTATATCTATCAATAGTATGATCGGCCCTTGTGACTTTATATGGACCAGTATATAAGCTCCCTAACTTTTTTGTTACGCCTGCTTTGTGATCGCGGGCTAAACCACCTTTCCACAATACTAACTCACCTACTTGATACTTCCTACATTTTTTATGCTTTTTGTCAAACTGATTTTTCATGATTGTCATATATCTATCAATACGTAGTTTCGCTTGACGTCTACGATCATCTAATTGGTCTTGGGCATTAACATCTGCAGAGGACGTGGTAGGGTAGGCAGGCAAAAGGGGATTATCGTGGGAAAACATTAGTTTAAATGGCGCAATACCCGTTACTGCGTGGGGAGAATTATTTATACCCCAGACTACATCTAAAAGTTTATCGTCCCAAGTGCACTCACTTTCTGCAGTAGTATTTAGACCGTTTATTATAGTGCGATTTACACGTTCGACCTGACCATTTGAACGTGGACAAGCAATAGCATTTAAAACATGTTTGAATTGTTTTTGTGTCGCAAAATCTTTGAAATACCTACTTGTGAACGCAACTCCTCGATCGGTAATTATCCTGTGGGGGTTGCCAAATATTGAAATTATTTCTTTTAAATTCTTTATAGTTTCTATGGAACTTACTCCCCTAACAGCTTTAGCAAAAACAAATTTAGTAAAAGAATCGATTACTACTAATATATAGCAATTACCATTACGTGTTTTTAGAAATGGTCCTAAATGGTCTACATGCAGAGTGTGCATAGGTATCGCAGCTTTTTCAATAGGGTGCAACTCGCCTTCGGTTTTCCCATAATTACCTTTGCCATAAGCACAATGTAGGCATGCCCTAATGTATTTACGGATAAATCTTGTCATATTAGGGAACCAAAAATGGGTTTTTATAACTTTTTCGCACTTATCGAACTGTTATAATTGAGAATACGAAAGTCTTTTTAAAAAAAAGGAATTTATTTGACACAGAAAAGAACAGTTTAATTATTAATTAATTTTCTTAATTAAATTGGAATTCGTTATGCGGATTATCGCAGAAGCAACTTCGCGGACCGGAGGACTGGGGTAGACTGACTCGATAGAGGCAGTCTGGGAACCTTCCATGAGTAGTAATGCTGATTCAGCATAAAAGGACACTGTCAGCACTTTAGGCAACAGTTTCCAGATATAACACCTCCCCCCTTAAAAATAAACTTCGAGTTTATTTTCGAAGTTTATGAGAAAACTCTAATTCATTATTTTTATGGAAGAATGTGGGATATTCTGAAGCTCGATATCGGAATCGGAATTAGGATTTGAGTCTCTAGTTTTCTTGTCCTTATTTATATTAATTTGATGGATGTTGCTTTTGCGATTTCGATACATTTTGATAATATGATATAAAATAAAGATAACTATAACTAATACAATAACTAATGTTAAAATCGAATAGTGAGTGCCATACTTAACAATATGTGGGCTTTGCTGAATTTTATCTAAATCTATAACAATATCTTTTAACATATTATTTTCTAAATCTAAATTCTTAATATCTATATTTTGCAATTTTCTTATATGCCAATCTTCCATTGATGAATGTAATCTATTTAAGTCGCAACATGAATCATTTATTATACTAAATTCGTAAAAGGACACAGGTGAAGTTATATTTAAAATATCATTTTGTTGAGCAAATAAAACGGTACTCTTAGTGTAGGCCGTACAAGTTTTAGGCAATGACAGAATTCCAACTCCTTGAATATTAAATTCGAACAATTTTTTATTTATACAATCTAAGGTAATCTTTACAGAGTCCGATTGAACAAAAATCCATCTATTGCTGGATAGTGGTTGCCATAAATCTAATTTTCCAATAATAAATTTAGATTGACATTCTAAGGGAATTTTATTAACCACTTTTGTCAGTAGATTACTTTCGCAACTAGATTTTACATCAGATATGTATACATTAGAAAGTTCACAAATATAATTGCTAGGGAATAATAAATCACATTCACTTAAACTATGTAAATTGTTATATCTAGTGTTATCCTTACTAATAACAATATATTTACTATTTGGAATAATAAGACTAAAACTATTTAATTCGTTAATACTATGGGGTACAGGCAGGGCTGTCACTTGAAACAATTTATATTCTTCACTATTTACTAACGGGATTTGTAATATAAACACAATTTTATTTTTTACATAATAGCACAACACGTTTGATATTCTTTGGATTACATTTATAGTATTTATATCCAAATTTATTGGTAATTGTAAATTGTTTGGAAGATATTTATAGTTATCACCTAATTCGTTTTGTAGCTTTGCAGGTGTAATCACTGACGGATGAATGACGTTCTGACTGCTCAAGATAACGGAGTCTATCAGATCTTCTATTTGGAAGGATAAGGTAAGTAATGCTGTTTCTAAGCTGTTAAATATAAAGTTTAAATGAGATTGCATTTCCAGGTCGTCGAAAGCAGCGGTCATATTTTGGAATCTCAAGGTAAGTTTTTCTAATGCTTCATTCATGCCTGCTTCATTAATTTTAATTTGATGTATGGTTTTATTATAAGACGATATTACAGATGTAGTTACTAAAATATTATTTTTCATAAGAGATGCTAACTTCTTTTCATCATTTTGAATGGCTTCAATGGCTTCATTATATTTTAAACCATCTGCTTCATCTAAATTGCCAAATATTTGTTTAATAATACTACCTATTCCTCCTATCCATGCGCTTCGCTTTATTCTATTTTCTAACAGGTGAGATACGGATTCAAATTGTTTAATTATATCACGATAACGTGTTGTTATGGGATCAAGGACATTATGACACTCTATTTCTTTCATAGTTTTAACTTGTTTACATAGAAATCTAACTGTTCCTATCGCTAAATTAATATTTTCTATGTGGGCACTGAAATGTGCGACGTCTATAGGCATAACCACATTTAGCCTATTATTCTTAATCTTTACTGTACCTAAGTAGTCGAAGTGGATACCAGATCCCGAGGTTATCTGTTGAACATAATCTTGGTTAGCTTGAGAATAAACTAGGCAAAAGCCTAATGCAGCACATCTGAAATGCGATATGGTTATATTACTATACGTTTATAACTATTACTATGATATTATATACTACGGCTATCATCTATTTATCAAATATAAACTACTCTTAAACACTAACTTCTGCTAACTTAACTTCATCATAGTGATACTTAACGTGTCTGCGATTTATGAGTAAGGTAAGTGTATTGTTACCATTGATTTTTATTACTTTATATGGACCCTTCCATATAGGAGACAAAGCTTTACGCAGACGCAAATGATTCTTTACATAAACCAGCCATGTCTCCAGCTTTATATTTCACTGGGCTAGTCCGTTTGTCATAGTATGCCTTCGAAGTGATTTTGGATTTAAGTATATTTTCAATAGCTTTTTCCCTCGAAAATTGTAGACGTTGCTGCAGGAGGCGAACATAATCACTATATGTTGATTCTAAAGCAGTATCATAGATGGAAGACGGAATATAAGGCTTATGCCCGAAAAGTAGCTCGTATGGGGTATAATTGGTAGTGCAATGAACAGTACTATTATACGTTAGCATTGCTGTAAAGACATATCGGGGCCAGTTATTTTGATTTTCATTAACGAAAGATTTCAGGTATTCTTTCAGGGTCGAGTGGCTCCTCTCCAGGGCACCTTGGGTCTGTGGGTGATAAGGGGTGGACCAGAGCTGCTTAATTTTGAGGAAGTTACACACTGAAAAAAATTTAGTCCAACTAAGATACGATTTCTCTTAGTTGGCATCAAAATGTATGTAATAATTATTAATATGTTTGTTATAAACAAGGTACCATAATTGCCAGAACAAATACATTTTATTCATTTCGACAATTATGGACTTCCTTAATGTAATTAAAGATCTTTGTTACATTGAGCATCGTTTCATGTTTTTGTTTAATTTTACTACCTCCACTTTTTAAAACTAAATAACTAGCTGTGTTCAGGTAACAAGCAACTTGTTAGCATTACACAATTTATATTATTGATTTTAACAAAGATCATGGTTGATTAAAATATGTGCCTATTTGCATTAAATAAGAGAAGTGATCAAATTAAATATTTAGGTATCTTCGTGGTAACGAGCAACTTGTTAGCATCGCATACTTTATATTATTGATTTTAAAAAAGATCATGGTTGATTAAAATATGTGCCTATTAGCATTAAATAAGAGAAGTGATCAAATTAAATATTTAGATATCTTCGTGGTAACAAGCAACTTGTGAGCATCGCATACTTTATATTATTGATTTTAACAAAGATCATGGTTGATTAAAATATGTGCCTGTTTGAATTAAATAAGAGAAGTGATCAAATTAAATATTTAGGTATCTTCGTGGTAACAAGCAACTTGTTAGCATCACATACTTTATATTATTGATTTTAACAAAGATCATGGTTGATTAAAATATGTGCCTGTTTGCATTAAATAAGAGAAGTGATCAAATTAAATATTTAGATATCTTCGTGGTAACAAGCAACTTGTTAGCATCGCATACTTTATATTATTGATTTTAACAAAGATCATGGTTGATTAAAATATGTGCCTATTTGCATTAAATAAGAGAAGTGATCAAATTAAATATTTAGGTATCTTCGTGGTAACAAGCAACTTGTTAGCATCGCATACTTTATATTATTGATTTTAAAAAAGATCATGGTTTATTTAAATGTGTGCTTATTTAAGTTAAAAAAGAGTTGATCAAATAAAATAATTAGGTACGCTCATGGTAACAAAGCAACTTGTTAGCGTCACATAATTTATATTATTAGTTTCAATAAAGATCTCGGTTGATTAAAATATGTGGTTATTTGAGTTAAACAAGAGAAGTGATCTAATTGAATAACACTTTGCAGTGTCCACCAATCGAACAAACTTCCCCCGCGCACCATCCGCGCTCCGTTCACTACCTTAGTTTTCCATAAGTCTAGGCGACGTCATAGTCAGCGGTACATTTTTTTTCTCTGCAATCACTCAGTACCTACTCTCTATAATAATAGTCATTGGTCATTCATTATAGATACAGATCTAAATAATCTCTCTAATCAGTGGATCTCAACGCGTACTAAGTGGTAAATTGTTACGTAATAAAGCTTAAAAAGCTAGGTACCTAATAGTCTAGTGAAGTGTTGGCGTCGCTTTTAAATTTTAATTAAACTTAAAACTTAGGTTTTAGTTGTGGACGAGGAACTAATTTAACATGAAACCATGAGGTCAAACAATATTTGGTTACAAATAACTCGTCCTTGTAATCATAATAATAAACTTAAAAGTTTCCCGAGTTCACGTAAAATTTTACTGATTAATTAATCTAGACCAGGAAATCAATATAAAAGTGCCAGCGCTGACCCCTGAGAACATCAGTTATATTATTAAAAAGACAGGGCAGAGGGTCCTCTTCATGAGCTGTTGGAGGAATTGGAAGAATGAATTTCATAATAATGATATACATATATCGGTAAGTTTTTGTGTATATAAATATACTTACCTACTTAATGAGTAACAATATTTAAATAAAACCCTAAAATATGAGCGAAGTTTGCCTACGCAGATTCAAATAAAATATTAGCCTACATTAAAGTGATGCACTGACCTTATTTTTATTTACAGGACCTGAATTTAACAAACTTTGAAATTCAACAAGACCCAAGCATTGTAGTTGTTTCCATAGAGGAGAAGTTGCACTTCAAATGCTTCAAACAGAACAGGAAGGAAGGTACCATAGTGGCGTATTAAAAAAGCATGTTATGAAAACTTAATGTTTGGAAGACCAGGATTTATTACGCACTTTATCCGATTACGAATCTGATCTTCATCGAGGTAATCCATCAGTAACAGGTATAAAAGAAAAATTTTGTTTGGTTTGGTGTTTAATATTTCGACTTATTCAATCAAATAGGTGTCGACTGTATGCATGACATTCTAGGTGTTGCTAAATATGTGATGCAATTTGTACTTCTTCAGTATTTAAGACATTTTAAGCTCTCTTCATTGACTGAACTCAATAACAGAATTCAAACCTTTGAGTACGGTCCTGACTATAGGAATCAGCCAAGTACCTTAGCTATGGATCATATACTTCACGGCAATGTGCGTATGACAACTTCAGAAATGTTAACTTTTTGTGGTATTTCGGTTTACTAATAGGAGAGTATGTGCCTAGAGAAGATGAAACTTGTAATCTGTATAGAAAACTAAGAATAGTATTGGATTTGGTTATATCAACAGCTTTTGCCAAAGGAACTGCAGAATTATTACAAACTGCAGTATCAGAACTGAACACAACATATTTGTTACTTACCAATGATTTATTGAAACCAAAATTCTATAATTTATTACACTAGCAATTAGCATACCTACCTACTGTTCTAAAAAATTGGTCCTATCGTTTCTTTATGGTCAATGCGATTTGAAGCCAAACATCGTTTTTTTAAATTAGATTCTAATGCTTTATTTTACAGAAGGAACATTACATTAACTTTAGCTATGAAACATCAGCTACAATTAAACGAAGTTTTTATAAAAGGTGAATTGCCTGATACTCTTAGAACAGTTCCTATTTCTTGTGCAACTCTTAATTAATCTGAAGAACTATTCATACGATTTTAACTATTCATTACTTAATAAATCTGAAGAACTATGCATACATTGTGTCAAAATAAGTCACTTAAAAATGTTACTTGGCCCACCGTATCTACTACACGGAATTTAAAAGGTACCATTTTAGTTTATACCACCAGCTCTGAGGATTCACTGCCTACTTTTTTATAGTGCAAAATGTTTTGTTGTATGATTTAAATAGTTTGATACTAATTGGACAATTATTGCAAACAACGGACGATCATTTTCTGCTTATGAAGTTAAAGAACTAAAAGTAAAGAAAAATGTTGTAATTTTTCATAAATATTTGCGGTTTCCTTACCATGTAATATAAATTTTCTTAGCAGTGGAAAAAAATGTGTTACTTTAAGATGTGCATTATAACTAAATGAAGATCATAAATAATTTTAATCATCTTGATATACTTCATCGTTAATTTGTTAAAATTAATTAAGAACGTTAATTATAATATTCATAAATAATCTTTATTTATTCTAACAAACGAAAGAATTCTTAAAGTGCACCACATCTTAAAGTAACATATTTTATAGTGGTTCATTAATAATAAACTAATACCACAATGTTAATAATTTATTATGGATGTTAACACTTCAATGCAGCTTATTACTTACTACGTTATTAGGGTGAAATGTACAAGGGATTTAAGAATTTTTGTAACATCATATACTGTGAACCTTTGACCAAATAAATCTACTCTATTTTATATACACGAGTTTTATTTCTTCTGCGCTAAATAAAGAATATTTGTTAAGGATTTTTATATCATTTTGTGTACCAATGTTTTAAGGCACGCCGGTTCAGTATTTTAGAAGGTATCATTACATTTTTACATAATCATTCCAAGTAGTAGGTATATAGCAAGTGTTAAAAATTGCCCCTGGTAGCAGTTTTGATATCAACTTCTACCATAAGCTATAGATAAATGTACTGATACCTTCTAAAAATACGCGACTATGCCTTATACATAAAATTGGTGCATAGGATTTTATAAAAAAAAATAACTTAAAAATATCTAATTAATTTGATTATCCTCGTATTCGAAATAGTCACGAATTTCCTATTAACTATCCGTGCTCTTCAATTCATTTTATTGTCTTTTGCACATTAACAAAGTGACTTGTCTTTTATAAAGATTGTCAATCATCTCCTGATTTTTGTTTCCACTAAGATCTTAACTATCTTCGTATTTGGTGAAAGAGGCGCCCTCAGTGATTTTTACTTAATAAAAAAATCATTAATAATATCAGAGATTAATCTTATCTTATCAATTATTTGTGCTAATTTTATCTTATCAGGGATTAATTATTTTTCGTAAAAATCACTGAAGGCGCCACTTTCACCGAATACGAAGATAGTTAAGATCTTAGTGGAAACAAAAATCAGGAGATGATTGACAATCTTTATAATAACCAAGTCACTTTGTTACTATGCAAAAGAAAATAAAGTGAATTGAAGAACACTGGTAGTTAACAGGACAACGTTTTTTGACTATTTTGAATACGAGGATAGTCAAATTAATTAGTTATTTGATGCAAGATCTTAGTTGTGACAACAAATTACTTTCATTGATCTGATAATGCTTCTTGTTTATTTCAAATAAAAGGTTAGGTGAATTAATCAGTAACTTTTAGTTATTTGATGCCAGATCTTAGTTGTGACAACAATTTACTTTCATAGATCTGATAATATGTCTTGTTTTTTTCAAATAACAGGTTAGTTGAATCAATCAGTAACTTTTAATTATTTGATGCAAGATCTTAGTTGTGACTACAAATGACTTTCATTGATCTGATAATTCTTTAAGGTTATTTCAAATAAAAGGATAGTTGAATTAAACAGTTACTTTTAGTTATTTGATGCACGATCTTATTTGTGACAACAATTCTCTTTCATAATTATGATAATGTTTCTTGTTTATTTCAAATAAGAGTTTAGTTGAATTAATTAGTTTTTTTATGTTACTTGACGCAAGATCTTAGTTGTAATAACAAATGATATTGATTAATCTGACAAAGTTTGACAAACGTATCGATCAAGATCTTAGTTGAACCAACGGTAAATTTAGATAATGTGATAATTTTTGTTTATTACACTAAGCAAGATCTTAGTTGAAGTAAATATCTATCGGTGAATAAACCAATACATTACTTAGTTGACGAAACTATAATAATTCAACAAAGTTGTCTTAGTTGCAACAGTCAAGATCTATGTAGGCTCATATACAGTCAAGATGGTAATCATATCAAACAAGATGTTTATTAAAGCAATCAAAATTTTTTTTCAGTGCAGGTTTGTTTGAAAAGTTCGGCCGTAAAATTAGTCCCTTGATCGGTTAGGATGGTTTTCGGGATACCAAATTGGGAAATAAAGTGAATGAAACATTCGGCAGTCTCTTCTGCTGTCGCATTTGGCATGGGATAACCAGCTGAAAACTTCGTGAGGTCATCTTGCAGCGTGAGAATAAATTTATGTTTATTGCTCCCTGCCTCAGGTAAGGGACCGACAATATCTAAGGCAACACGTTGGAATGGTTGTGTTGACGTTGTTGTTATCTGCATCGGAGCCCGATTTGCTTTTCTCAAGGCTTTGTTCGTTTGGCATTGCTCGCATTTACGCACATAGCTCTCAACGTCGCTACGCATGTTACGCCAGTAGTACCTTTCTTGGATTCTGCTTAACATTCTATTACTACCTAAGTGACCAGATATAGGTATATCATGGTTCTCTTTTAAAATTTTGGTTATCTCGCTAGTTGTAGGGTATATAATTGTATTCTTATATATATGTACAGTGATATCAGAGTCATTAAACAAATACGAAATTATGTTATATATCTTTATAAAATTATGCGCATCGAATTGGTTACGGAAGTCAGTAATAGCAAATTCTTTAATATTTTTTGATAGAAGATCGCTTTTAATATTTTTTAAACTTTTAAATAGATCACCATAACTGCTATTGTCAAAATAGTGAACCTTAACGAAGAGAAAATAGTAATTAATATCGTCCTTTTCAAATGACAAGAAAGAGTGTAAAGACCTTTCTTTGGAAAGAGATTCTTTACTGACTAGATCGTTATCTACGATTTCAGAAACATAATGATTCGATTCGTCAAGGTCTATAGAAGTAGGTATTATTATTGTTTTTAATTTAGTTTTTAACAGATTTTCATTGTGTTCTTCAATTTTAGCGTTAGAATTAAATTTTTTATTATTTAATGCTTTCAGGCATTTGGAGTAGGAGTCATCTACATCGGGTGCAGCAGGTACAGTAGGTACAAAGGGTACGTCAGGCACAGTGGGTGCATCGGGTACAGCAGATACATCGGGAGGAGTTAGAGGAATAATATCAAGGTCGGGCATTTCAAGGTCTTCAGGAAGATCAAAACCGCTAGGTAAGTTAAGGAGCTCAGGTAAGTCGATTAAGCCGGGACTTTCAGGATTTATAGGCGGAGTTTCGACGCTATGCTGATCGGGGACATCTTCAGGAGCTGCTTCAACGATTGGTAAGTTTTCAGGAGTGTTTTCTTCGGAGTGAGCCTCGTCATTGATTTGGTCTTGGATAGGATTTACAGGATATCTGGACAAGGCGTCGGCGTTGCTGTTTATTTTACCCTTTTTGTATTCGATTTCATACTCGTACTCTTCTAACTTTAATCTCCATCTAATTAATTTTGAACCCGGATCTTTATGATTAAAAAGCCATTTAAGTGGTTTATGGTCAGTAATTATTTTAAATTTTCGACCATAAAGATATGGTCTAAATGTTTTGGTACCAAAAATAATAGCTAGACATTCTTTCTCTGTGACACTATAATTGGACTCGGCCTTATTTAATGTTCTGGATGCGAATGCGATGGGGCGGTCCTTACCCACCTCGCCTTGTGATAATATTGCAGAGATTGCATAATTTGAAGCATCACAGGTTAATACGAAGGGAATAGTGAAATCGGGGTAGCACAGTATGGGTGCAGTAACTAATTTGTCTTTCAGCTGTTCAAACGCGAGCTGTTGTTGGTTATCCCAAATAAATGGTGTATCCTTTTTTAAAAGGGCTGTTAGGGGCTTAGCGATCTTTGAGAAATCTTGGATAAATCTGCGATAGTATGATACTAATCCCAAAAATGATTTTATATCTTTCTGGCATTTCGGAGTAGGAAATTAACTTACAGCCTTAATTTTGTCAGGATTAGGTCTTAGACCTTGCTCGCTAATTGTATGACCCAAGTATGTTACTTCTTTGCGAAGAAACTCGCATTTATCCGGCTGGAGCTTGAGGTTAAATTTTCTGAGGCGTTCAAAAATGTTATGTAATTTTGTGATGTGGGATTTTAGGTCAAATGAATAGATAACAATGTCATCTAGGTAGACGAAGCATTGCATGCCTTGTAGGCCCGAAAGAACGGTATTCATTAACCGTTGAAAGGTTGCCGGTGCATTTTTAAGCCCAAAGGGCATTCTGACGAATTCAAAGTGTCCTTCGGGTACACTGAACGCGGTTTTAGGTACATCTTGTGGGGCTACTTCGATCTGGTGGAAGCCAGATGCGAGGTCAAGCGTGGAAAAATATTTGCTTTTACCTAGTTGATCAAGTATTTCGTTTATTTGAGGAATGGGGTAACTTTCGCCTATTGTAATGTCGTTGAGCTTTCTATAATCGACTACTATGCGCCATTTTCTTTTGCCAGACGCGTCTACCTTTTTTGGCACAACCCAGATAGGGGAAGACCAGGGAGAGATTGAAGGTTGGATAATTTTGTCGTTTAACATTTTTTCGATTTGGCATTTAACTTCTTCTTTGTGGATTTCTAGGAACCTATATGATTTTACGTTTATGGGTGCGGAAGAAGTAGTAGAGATTTCATGTTTAATGGCACTAGTCGAGGTAAGATTTTCTTCAGCGAGGTGGAATACATCTGAATATTCAGCACAGATATCGAGAAGAAGACCCGCTTCTTCTTTATTTAGGTGAGATATTCTCAACGATTTTAGCACATCCTCTGTCCTTTCTGAACAGGTTTTACTAGTAGTGAATTGATATATTTTTTCTTCTTCTACTGGAAGTAAAGTTAATGCTAAGTTTGAGTTTATTGAAATAGGAGCTTCGGAAACATTAAGTACAGATACGTTAACTCTATTATTGGGCTTAACCTTAACGACGCAATTCGAAACCAGTAGGACGTCAGAAATATGTTGGTCCAAAATTATACCCTCCTTTAATTCTGGGTTTTTGATGGAACACTCGATTACAGTTTCCGTTCGCGGTTGTATAACATATATAGGTTCATTAAAGGATAATTTTATCTTATAGTTATTTATTTCTAAAAAAATCTATATCATAGTTTATTTTGCAGCCGTAATTCATGAAAAAGTCGCTTCCTATAATCCCATCGTAAGGAAGATTAACATCTTCGAAAACATGAAATTTATGATTAATTTTAAGTTCCGGGTTAAAGTGTAATTGCAAGTTAAGACAACCAAGGCTTTTAATAGATTCGTCCTTGGAATCAATGCCTTTTACGGATATTTTATTATTTTCAATTTGTGACTTTATGTCTCGTGATATGCTTTGATTTTTTAGTACACAAACAGATGCACCAGAATCTATTAGAAAGGTAAGGGAATTTTCGTATGCGGAAGTATTAATTGTTATATAAGGTAAGAATTTTTCTCTGATTAATATTTCGTAAACTTTATTTGGATTATCATTACTAATTACATAATTTTTTTGTTGCAGGAGACCTCGAGTTTGGGGCTGGCTACCCTGTCCATGGGCCTGAGAGGAGAGACCGCGAGTTTGGGGCTGGTTACCCTGTCCATGGGCCTGAGAGGAGAGACCGCGAGTTTGGGGCTGGTTACCCTGTCCATGGGCCTGAGAGGAGAGACCGCGAGTTTGGGGCTGGTTACCCTGTCCATGGGTCTTTGGAGATGAGAAGAGACCGCGAGTTTGGGGCTGGTTACCCTGTCCATGGGTCTTTGGAAATGAGGAGAGACCGCGAGTTTGGGGCTGGTTACCCTGTCCATGGGTCTTTGGAGATGAGGAGAGACCGTGAGTTTGGGGCTGGTTACCCTGTCCATGGGTCTTTGGAGATGATATGGTGCCGCCATGATCCTTGGGATTTTGTCCCGTTCGACACCGCAACGGGACACTTAATAGTTTAAATTGTCGTTTTCGGGTTGATTATTTTGGCCGTGTTCCTGACCTTCCTCAATGTAGTTTACAGAATTGTTCGGTCTTGGTCTAGAGTTCGAGTAGGACTGCTGAGCTGGAGTGAACGGTTGACTACCATTATTGAATCTTTTATTGTTGTATTCGCGCAACCTACAGTTTTCGAGGACGTGCCCTAACTTTTTGCAATATCTGCAAAATAGTGGATCCCTAGATTGGTTTTGGTGGAAATTATTGGACTGGAAATAGTTTGGCCTGGATGGAAGTCTGTTTTGGGCTACAGGGTTTTGTGATCTAGGTCTGTTATGATTAGCGGAATTACTATTATTATTAGTCCTGAATGAAAACTGCTGGATCTTTTCCTCAGATATCGCTTGATTTATAGCTTCATTCAGGTTCTTTGGATCGCGACATCTGACTATGTTCGATAGTCGAGGATGTAGCCCTAAGGTAAACGTATGCAATGCTAACTCTTCCATGGCGGCCAACCTACCTGGGAGTTCACTCTTCTTGGTATTAGAAATCGTTACCTCTGTCAACAATTTAGATAGACACGTCTCAATTCTCAGAGAAAATTGGTTAACCGTTTCGTTGGTGTTTTGCCTACATTCCTGTAGGTCGGTAAGTAGGTGGGCATAATGCTTGCGTTCACCAAACTGATTTTTTAAGAACTCCTTTAGGGAGCTCCAAGAGTCAAAGTCCTTAATACAGCATGCACTCTCGGTTTTGTCTTCTAATTGACTAAGTATGTATTTAAAAATAATTTCCTCTTGATTAGAGGACGCTAGAGAAATCGCGTTATCACAGTTTGTTAAGAAGGCATTTAGTTTGCTTCTGGATCCATCAAATGGCTTAATAAATTTTAGTAAGACGCCTATAGCGATTTCCTGTGATTCTTTAGTTTCTTTTTTGGGATCCGGCATTTTTATTAATTTAACTATATAGAGATAAAATCAAACAAAAATAAACCCAAAGAATAGCAAACGTGCCGTAAAATTAAAATTAGAATTAAAGCAATACAGGTGCTATGATTTCTTATCGACAATTGCTGCAACAATGTAACGAGCCGACGAGTCAAAAATGTGTGGGCGTAAGGCCAGACGGCGACGACGAGATAACGTGTAAAGAATGCACTGGATAGTTATGTATAATGCAAATCACTCACAGGATCAGTAGATTCATAGTTTCGAAGTTTGGACACTCTCGTAGAAGGTTAGATGGTGCTGGAACTGGATACCCGCAGATAACAGGAAAGCGTGGAAAGCGCCTATTTACGGTTCTCAGCACGATGACCTTGGAGTGAGAGAGAAGAGAGAGATGCGATGATTGATGATGGATGGAGTCTACCCTGTTTTCTTCTACTCTCTTCTATTTTCTTCTACTAGCTTCTATTTTCTTCTACTAGCTTCTGTTTTCTTCTACTTTCTTTCACTTTCTTCTGTGTTCTTTTGTTTCCTTGGTTTCACTTTCAATTTGACTTTCACTTTCGATTTTCACTTTATAGTTTGATTTCACTTATTTCGCACTCGTTTTTCACTGCAGAGGCGTACCGAGGATTTATGATTTCTTAAAATCCCTTTTCGCTGCCACCAATGTTATAATTGAGAATACGAAAGTCTTTTTAAAAAAAAAGGAATTTATTTGACACAGAAAAGAACAGTTTAATTATTAATTAATTTTCTTAATTAAATTGGAATTCGTTATGCGGATTATCGCAGAAGCAACTTCGCGGACCGGAGGACTGGGGTAGACTGACTCGATAGAGGCAGTCTGGGCACCTTCCATGAGTAGTAATGCTGATTCAGCATAAAAGGACACTGTCAGCACTTTAGGCAACAGTTTCCAGATATAACAGAACCCTAGATGCCCTACTTCATCATGATATTTTTGTAACAGTGACCATTTAGAAAGTTTTGGTATCACGAACCTATCACCATGAATTGTTTTTCGAAATAAATACCCATCAACTATTTTATAATTGTTGATAATATCGGGATTAGTCGTACCCTCAGCGATTTGCTTAATAATACCTTGGATAACATCGTCTTGCACTTGTAAGGTTAAGCGCCAGTCGGATTCGTCAATATGGAGCACTGGAACCGCTTCCACAGGATTCCGACTAAGCGCATCCACATGCTTCATGCGATCGCCCGGACGGTATTCGATTTCCATATCAAAATCTTGTATGGTGAGCCACCATCGGGCTATGCGAGGTATTAAATCTCTTTTGCTAAGGGTTGTTCTTAAAGCGGCACAATCAGTAACAATTTTTATAGGGATACCTGTGACGTATATGCGAAAACGTTTTAGAGATTCTACAACGGCAAGAGTTTCTAATTCGTAACTATGGTAGTGCATTTCTTCTGGGCTAGTGACGCGACTAAAGTAGGCTACTGGTTTTAGAGATCTATCGTTCTGATATTGCAGTAGAATACCACCTAACCCTACTTTACTGGCATCGGTGTGAATTTCCGTCTTTGCATGGGGATCGTAGATGGCTAAGACAGGTCGCTTTGTTAAGATTGATTTTAGGTGATTAAATGCATAATCTTGCTCGGGCCCCCAAAACCAATCTACCCCCTTTTTAGTTAAATGAGTTAAAGGTCTAGCAATTTCGGCGAACCCTCTGACGAACTTACGAAAATATGATGCTAACTCGACAAATTGACGAATCTCGTGTACATTTTTTGGTTGCCTAAATTGCACCACGCTATTAATTTTTGACTGCCCTGGTCGCACTGAACCTTCAGTAATTTCATGTCCTAAATAATTGACGCTAGTTTTTAAAAAAGAGCATTTTTTTTAGATTTAGTTTGAGATTTGCTTGGGTAAGAAGTATCAAAACTTCTTCCAATAGCTGAATGCCCTCTTCAATCGTTATTGTAGGCAAGGTCACGTCATCAAGATAGGTGGCAATTCTATTATTTAAGGACCCTAATGCTTTACGTATCAGTCGCGAGAAAACCGCAGGAGCATTGGCTAAACCAAATGGCATTTTCGTAAATTCGAACTGCCCCGACGATGTTATAAATGCAGTTTTGTGTATCGAATCTTCAGCTACCCGCACTTGATAATAGCTTTGGGCCATATCTAAAACTGTAAAGTATACCTTCCCTGCTAATCGGCCTATTTGATCATCAATGTGTGGTAACGGAAAGCGGTCTTTAACTGTGCATGCATTTAAAGCACGATAATCAATGCAAAGTCGATAATCACCTCCTTTTTTTTTAACTAAAATCACGGGGCTTGCGTAATTTGAATTTGATTCTCTAACAATACCGGCAGATAAAAGTTCATCTACTTTCTCTTGTACGATTTCATTCTCTTTAAAAGGTAATCTATATGGCTTGGAATAAATAGGTTTGTCGGTAGTCGTAGTTATTTGCATTTCGACTAAGTCAGTACACCCTAGTTTAGCACTACATTCGGCAAAGCAATGTTTATAATTATTGAGTAATGTTAATAATGAGCGAGCTTCTTTAGGATCTAAATCACCCATATCCAAATCTGATAAAAGTATTTCTTTATCGGGGTTGGGCTGGTTATTTACACTAATAGAACAATGTTCATTGCTTACCAAAGATATATCAGTTTGTAAGAATATTTCCGCCCGAGCTACAAGCCTATTAGCCCCCCAGTGTATGCATGATTCTCCTAAATTAATTACCTTCAGTTGGAGGTTACCAGGGGTTATAATAGTTTGTGGTATAAAATACGATTCTTGGCCTAACGAATACAATACTGGTTGTGAAATAAGGAGATTACAAGGCAATAATTCTATTTTAGTATAAACATTAATAATGCTGCTAGTTCCCGGTTGAAGATTGACATCATCAGATAAAAGTAAGGGTACTTTTATAATAAAATGCTCGCTACCCAAAGATATGCTTGATAATGGACAGTTTGGCTCAGCGTTTTTTAATAACCTAACTGAGTTTGAGGTTATGACCAAGCTTACATCTTTATGATTGATTGTAGGTTGCCCAATAATTAAATCTGTACCATGTAAGTTAGTATTTGTGACCTCAGCACTAGTATTTAAACATAAATCATCAACATTGAGCTTGAAGTTTGTTTTGCCCAATGAATTAATCAAAAGCCCACCGAAACTTCTCATGATTACATTTGAATGTGTAATATGCAAGTCTAACTTTTGGACCAGGCTCAATGTTATAATATTAACTTTACTACCGGTATCAATGTATGCGAATGCTATGTGATCGTTTACAGTGACATTTTTTTTGTACAAATCAGCAATAACTTCGGTCGACACAAAATTAATGTCACGTACCTGTATATTCCGTTGTGTTTGTGAGTCTCGCGACGTTCCCGCTGCATACCAGCAGGTGTTAGCAGCATGCCCCGGGCGCTGGCAGACCTGGCACCGCGTAGCACGGCAGTCACGCGCTGTGTGTCCCGTTCTTCGACAGTTGTAACAAATCTTCGGCATATTACCCGTAGATCCACGTTGCCACGTTGACTTCGTCTCCGATATCCTGTTTTCCACCTTCTTGTAATTTTCAAGCGAAGAAAGAAAGCCGTAGTATAGTTCATCGGGAGTCTTGGAGCAGCAAGCCTTTGCGTTTGCACGTAACTCAGTGGGTAGGCCGCGTATAAGACATGATATTGCATCTTCACCTTCTATACCACATTTCTTCATAAGAGATATCTTATCATGGTAGTAACGCGTCATGGTTTCACTACTACCTTTCACACGCGCCAGCATTTCTACAAGTCGATCTACGAAGTCCGTTGAACGAGGGAATGCTTTTGTTAATCTGTCCTTCCTTAATATCCACGTTGCTTCGTAGTCATCGAGGTCATCATACCAATCACGCGCTGCGCCACGTAGTCGAGTTTGCATCACGAATATCTTGTCTCGTTCTTCCCAATCGTAGAGGTCACCTAACTGGTCAATTTTATGCAGCCATCCTTTCACATTTGTTGTTTTCTTTCCAGGATCAAATTTGGGTATGATTTCGGCATCCAGGTGAGTAATTCTTCGTTTTTTGGTAGGTTGTGGGTAGGTTTCTTCCAACGAGTGAGGAAAAAAGTCGTCATTTTTTTCCTTATTTCCATTTTCATTCGATGCGTCACTCGGCCTCTTCTTCCCCAAACCGTGATAATATGGGCCGTGGGGATACTCCATCCCACTTCTGAAGTGTAACGGACAGAGTTCAGAGTGGAGAAATAACAACCAGTGAGTTTGGTCTCGACTGTTCGACGAGCGTTTTAATAGTGAGAAAACAAAATGGACGACGACAACTTTTATACTTTCTTACAAAATTGTGTCACAATAAACTATTTTATATAATACGAAGACTAAATACAAAGTAATTGATTAAATAAATATTATATAATTATTGGTTGCATTTATTTATAGATATATTAAGTATTATAGTTATTATTAGGCAAAACAATTATATTTCATGAACCGGAAGTAAGAACTGTATAACACAATTAAAGTTTAACTATATGTTAGATGTTTTTAATTAATCTACAGTTATTATAATTAGTATTTCACAAATTAATTATTAAGTGAAGTGATGAAGGTGACAATGATTATTTATTAGGTTAGATATAGAATTAGCGCGCTACAGGAAGCGGAACTTGTAACAAAAGTAAAATAAATTTTGGATTTCATTATGTTTTTTATTTCTAAGACCCTGTGTTTCTTAAAGAACGTTTATCTTTAACATCTACTGCATCTATTAGTAAAATAAAATGGCAAGAGTTATTTTTTGATTTTTTATTGTTTCTATTCCCGGGTCGAGAAAGCTTTTTGAGAATTCTGTGAGTGCAGCTATATTTCTTTTTAAAAATTAAGGAATACTTCCTTTCCTTTCAGAGAAAGGTTCAAGGAGATAAATATTCTAACTGTGTCATCACAATATATACTGGAAATTTACTATATATGTAAAGAAAAATATTATGCATTTTTCTGAGAAATGCCATACGCATAATGTAAATACTAGGAATAAACACGATCTGGTTGCATATAAAACTCGTCTCCATAGAAACCAAGTTAAACTCCTATATCCTCCTTTCCGAAAAACTGTAACCGGTTCCAATTCCCCAATCTCGAGAGTTTGTAAAATTCACAACAACCTTAGCACAGATATTGATGTATTTGGTACTTCATATTCTAAATTCCGCCGACTAGTCCATTGCTTGCCAATGGAAAATAGTAACTAGAATTAACACTTGTATTTTTTATTTTTTTTTCTTATTTAAGTTCACATATTAATAACGCATGTGGTGCTTACCTATTAATTGTTGTACTTTTAGATATTTAGCCTGATCTGATTCTAATATTGTATGTATTACTGTGCAATTGTTGGTAAACCAAATAATTAAATAAAATAAACAATTCCTTTGTGGGCCAATGCATACGTTTTTACAATAAGCTTCCGAAGAATATTAGAGATTTGCCTGTTAACAAATTTAAAAAAATAGGGAGAGGTCTCCCCTTTACTTTCTCGTATACCGGAAACGACTGAAAAGTTGATAGAAACCTTATATTTTGATGTCATACATGCATGTTAAATTTTGGTCACCCATCGAGTACCGACCACGCACTTGGTTGCTTAACTTTCGTGATCGACGACTCAAAAGTTGATAGAAATCTTATATTTTGATGTCAAACATGCGTGTTAAATTTAGTGGCAATAAGTTACAGCATACTCGAGTTATCGTGCTAACGCACAGACACACACACAGACATAATTCCAAAAACGGTATTTTTGGACTCAGGGAGGTCCAAAACGTGTAAATCCGTCAAAATCTCGAGGTCGAATTTTTTGACGATTACAAGTTTTCCTCTATACTGCGTATACGAGAAAGTAAAAATTGTAAAATCTAAATTATATAAAAAAGCTTATTACAAAATAAATGATTATTTAAATGATCCAAATGCATGGGAATAAAATCTGCCCAAAATTTACGTATTTAAAATTGTGATTTGTTCATATTGATATATCTATTGACCCGTATTGATGTTTTGAATTCATTACGAAATTGTAAGCTGTGGAGTTTCTTTCGCCATTTCTTTTCATTTTTTCATTTCATCTCAGCATAATAATAATTATTTAAGTAAAATAATTATTTCATCCTAAAATGGTGGTAGGGCTTTTGACGATTTAAAAGTATGTAGGTACTTAGCTAAGACCATTTAAATAAAGAGCATATTCATTTTCAGTATATTGAGCTATTTTAAAGATTTAAGGTCCCATTTTTTATTTACATCCTGTATGTGTAGATATATGATTATAAAAATCTAAAATTTTATAAGAATAATATAAATTGTAATTTAAAAAGCTACTTATGTCCTGCATAAAGATACATTAACTCTAAGTTTATTTCGAAATGTGTAGAAAATAAAATTGTCCACCCGTTCGAAGACGGGCGTGCTTCTAGTTCTTTATATTTCTAAATAGAATAGAATAGAATACAAATAATTTTATTATCACAACACAAACGACGTGCTATTTAAACAATGAAACAAATAAATAACTTAAAGTAAAAAATGAAAAAGAACAACACTTAGAAAATAATAGTGCAGGAACAACTAACTGAGTATCTTATATAAATTAAATGAATGCTTTTTTACATATAATATTCAGTTCTAACGTTATACGTTACGGAGGAACATACGTAATTATACAATCATACATATTATGTATGTATGATTGTATTTACGTATGTTTCGTTACGTACGTTCCATAGTACACTGCTAAAATCATAACCCTTCCCTTGAGCTTCACTTACTCGGGTATAAAATAAAATGTTATCCACACTAATACCAACACGCACTAATATAATAGTTCGTTCACCCAGCATCAAACATGATGTGAGAATTAGGTATTGACTTAAGAAACACGAAATGTGCTTAGTTTATATATATATATAATTCATTTATTTCAGGCAACACAATGCTTACATAGATGTTAAAATAAACAAAGGGCCCATAGATAAATACCTTAAAACTAACATATATAATATAAAATATAACTTATAAACTAAGGCACACGTAGAGTCGGCGACGTGTAGCGCAGCTCATTAGGGAGTCGTCCTCGAAAACGTCGAAAAACAACTCCTTCCGGCCAGAACTCCTCCTTCATGAAAGTCGGCAGATGATGGGTTGGTACTCTCACCACAAAAGAAGAAAAGTTTACTTTGTGGCGAGACTCCAATCGCTCGACTCTCAGCTTCCAGGTGGTCTTCTTCCTGACATAGTCTACGACCTCCTCCACCTTCGTAGACCAGTGCAACCGGGACAAGTACAGCTGCGTCGTCCGAACTTCAGGACGCAGTTGGTTGTCCTCCGTCTGTGCGGTTCCGCAGTGGTTGCGGATGATGGGCTTCTTTTTTCTCCTCTCCACCTTGGTGAAGCCCTCATCGTCGCACTTCTTCTCCTCCCGATAAAAACGGGGAGGCTCCTTCTTACTAGCAGGCCGCTGAGATGGTGGTGGTGGGTGGGCGGCGGCAGCAGCAGCATAAGCACGCGGTTGGCTCGCTGTTGCAACGCGTCCATGCGGCGTCAGCTGTACCGAGTCGATCGCGGGGCTGCGGGCAAGGGTTAATATGGTTGATTGACCCCGCCACAAATATTGAATAAAGAAATGGACCTATTCAATAAAAAAACTAATATAATTATTAATTACTTTATAAGTTGAACTCGGGAGTCGCTTGCCTTGAATCTGTGCAAGTTGAACTTATTAGTAGACAACTTGACATTGAGCGCTCGCTATGATTACATCGGGGCTTCTCCCGAGTTCTTGTTGTAAAAACACGCGTTGAGAGGCTCCCTTGTTATTTCGATTGAATTAACAAGGGAGTCTTTCAAAGCATGTTTTTACAACGGTAGATTTACCGTAGAATTTAATTATAGTGTAGAATAACTATATTCCCACGACATTGACTAAATGCTTAATGCGAAGCCATACTTAAGATTTATAAATACCTACACTCAGTGAGGCGACTTGCTAGTCAGTGTTCCGGATCGTGCCGACTATAATTGGCGCAAACTAAGAACCCCGTTTTGACACCTGTCAAAATAACGTGATGATGTGACTAATAACATCGATCGTTTACTTACGTAGGTACATGATTAACAAGAGAAATGGAGTCATAATTATTACTTTCTCGTATACGTAGTATAGAGGAAGTCTTGTAATCGAAAAAAAAATCGACCGCGAGATTTTGACGGATTTACACGTTTTGGACCTCCCTGAGTCCAAATTTTTTTTTTAGAATTATGTCTGTGTGTTTGTCTGTGTGTCTGTGCGTTAGCACAATAACTCGAGAATGCTTTAACTTATTGCAACCAAATTTAACATGCATGTATAACATCAAAATATAAGGTTTCTATCAACTTTTGAGTCGTCGATCACGAAAATTAAGCAACCAAGTGCGTGGTCGGTACTCGGAAGGGTGACCAAAATTTAACATGCATGTATGACATCAAAATATAAGGTTTCTATCAACTTTTCAGTCGTTTCCGGTATACGAGAAAGTCAAGGGGTGACCACTCCCGATTTTTACATGTTTTGTTTTCGTAATTATTTAATGTTGTTAATTTGAGAAAGTGTAAACTTTCGTGGCACCTGATCGCGCAAAAGAAGCGCATCGAAAATACACTTTAGTTTACTTTTCTTTTTATACACTTTCACTTTGGGTACAGAAGGGGGTACAGACTTTTAAAAAATTCAACAGTTTTACTATGAACTTTTTGAGTGTTTTTCTGTAGAACTTAGCATAAATTTTAAGAAAATTACCACAAAAACGCTTAATATCTCGGAAATTGTGTTATAGAGCCAAAAAATTTGACCCCTACGTAAGCCAGATCAAAATAGGAGGATATAGGACAAAATTTATATGTAATCGTATCACACAGATATGTATTTACTAAGATATTAGACTCTCCTCACTAACCAAATAAATAAGTGAAGAAGGAGTTCTGCTAAGAACTGAGGCCGCTAAAATAAAACTACTCCTCGCCCTTCACCCGCGTACTTACAGATTTACACGCACACACACGTGGCGACACTACGCCTTGCCTAATACTACTAATTGGTCAAACTTCGCTACTCACTCTATCCTACACAGAATCATGCACACTTTTGAAGATAGATTCAGCGAAGTCGACATTTTCTTTTTAATACGAAGTCAATATATCCTACACGTAGGCAATTTTATTTTCACCTCTCCAGCACCAAAAGACCTCTTTTGCTTCGTGAAATCTCGAAGGAAAATCGCTTTTTGCTGCGAGCTTTGAACAAGACTGTAACGTTCAATCTAAATTATTTTAGTAATCTTACTTTTAATTTTTAATGGTTATTTTTAAGATAATGAACATATTATATATTAAAGTATTGCCTTGTTTTTCTCGCCTATAACAAATTTCTCGCTGGAGAGGGAAAAAGTTGTATGTTTCACAAGAGAGCATTTTTTTTTCTGTTTGCCTTTAAATCACTCACTGCGTTCAGTAGTCTAGTTATGAATCACGAGCATAGCCAGTGATTCAATTTTAGACTACTTCGCTGGTTAGTGATTTAAGATCGGCACTCGCAGCAAAAAATAACTTTCCTCACTTGTTAAACAAATAACTATTTTTAAACACTTTGGGTTATGAGTCTTTAATTTTAAAATTGAAATGTTTTTTTATGTTTGTAACGAATAAATTCAAAAACAACTGGACCGATTTTGATCTTTGGTACAAATATTGATTGGACATTGGGAAAGGATATAGGCTACCTTTTATTATGTAGAAAAGGCTTGAAGTGGTTGAAATAAGGGATGAAAGTTTGAATGGAAGTATGTTGTTTGTGAAGATACAACCATAAATCTTAGAATTTAGGCAATTGATAAGAAATAAATAAATATTTGTTCTTGCGCTTTCGAAATTTTGACCTGTGTGGGGATAAAATAGGGAATAAATCACGAAAGTTTCTTAACATCTAATCTATATTTGTACTAAATTTCCTCAAAATTGGTTGGTAGTTTTTGAGTTTATACGTTCCAAGCATGCAAATATCTTATATTAGTAAAAATATAGATTCAGTACGTAAACTGCCTTAATTTTGTAAATCATTCCAGTAAACAGAGCATAACACTCAACACACACTAACACCGACATAATATTTTTTATTAAAATTGTAGTTTTTTTTCTGTATAGCTTGCCCGTGTTTAATCTTCCTTTAATATTGATTTTAATGTGACAAACTTTTTAATTGGCTATGTAAGAATTTAATTCCAAGTATTTTAATGTTAAATTTACATGCTGTAAAGTTTGCAATAAATAAATAAAAATAAATAAATACTACACATCTATGAAACCGGCCTTAGTGCCTTCTCCACAGCACTCGGTCTTCATTTTTAATTGTTCACAAATACCTCTCGCATGGTCATAAAAACCCTACCAACGTTTTGAGTTTTTTTTAAGTGAAATGCAATAAAATTGTGCTGCTATTTTAACATCCTCCATGGTTTGATATCATTTATCCTACATACATATACCTACATACCATAAGGTCCACCAAAATACAAGCACTGCATTATTTTTAAAGTTTTAGTGCTTATTTAAGTCAAGTGTAAGACTTGGTTAAAATTGAATTTGATATCCAAATTGACTCCAAAAGACGTTGGGTATCAAATTGAGTTTTAATTAGATTACTCAATACCAGCAGGTAACTTTAGATTCGTACGAGCGATCTAAACGAAGTAGTCCAATAATACAATTATATCCTTTGTGTTCAACTCTGCTAATTTATAATATATCTTCCGTCGTTAGCAATTAGGTATGTTTTCTGTTTGTATTGTAAACATAGGTAATAATATGCTTCCACAGTCGACATTCTTTCAATACCTACATTGCCTAGTAAGTAATCGACTATTTCTCTTCAGTCGCCATCGGAGTCCGACCACCGTAACATGTACTGGCTTTTAATTGTCACTTTGCTCTTCAACTATTCTGTGAGTATTACATTGATTATTTATTTCATTTAATTTTTTGTTCTTATTGAAAACTTGAAAATATTTCATGATATAAATGTAAAAAATTTAATTATCAGCAAGTATGTACCGAAATATATTATTATTCGAATTTTTAAAAAAAGTTTGAAAGTACCTACCCAATTCTTTTTACAATTATTTCAACTACCTAACAATTGAAACACAATCATACCTAAAAAAAGTAAAATATTAAAAACAACTTAATTAATTTATTTTTATAAAAAAGACTATTCGCCAATTATTTTATTCAATCATAATTAATAGTATTATTTTTATATTATATTATTACATATTTTTCTGCACTTCTTTTCCATGTATATTATGAATTTCTAAGTATGTATATTATGAACTTTAATTATGACAACACTCACTCCTTCATGGTCAAAGTCAAAGTCAAAATTTCTTTATTTATTTAGGTACAATTTGTACACTTATAAAAGTCAATTTCGATGCTATCGGTTCAAGAGTCTCCCAAGAGGCCTTGTTCTGAGAAGAACCGGCAAGAAACTCAACAAGTTTTATCCTCCCTTTACAGTTTTCATAGTATTGATTTGGAAAGAGTCATAATTCACATTGTCAAGTCTGTAATAATTAATCATAATAATATAAAGACTAATAATTAAACTTACAATAAAAAAATTGTGATTTAAGACGTCTTCCCTTACAATATTGGCTTATATGCAGATAGAGATGTTGAAATGAATCTTCAAATCACTGCACCATATTGTCCCTTATTTAATTTTTAGTAAGTATAGAGCTTAGATTATTATGATATGTCGTTATTCGATTATTTTAAATGTAATAAATGCCTATGGCACTAAGCCGATCACTCAAATATTCTTAGATAAGTGGCTGCTTGAACCTAATGTCGTACAAATTAGTATTTTATTGTATTGTAATCGGAGAGACTTAATCATATTTTTACTTTATCGTATATATAGAGGTGTCTTGTTTATTTTGTTACAATGTAGATTAGGTGAGTACCGAGGAATACAAATGAGGACAGAAAATTTAAGTTAAGTATTTGAGTTAACAGGTCATGACTTCCGGTTCAGAATTAGCTTATATAATAAGGAATTAAGTAGATAACTCTAAATTGTAAAATAAACTTGCAATAAAATAAAATTAATTAATTCAATTGGTAACATTTTGAATATCTTTTTATAATATTTAAAATTTTATTAAAATTAGTCGCCGATTAGTCGTCAAAAAGTGCAGACACTTTTTAATTATATACTCAATCATATTTATTGTAACACATTATTTTAAACAAATGATATTTTCCCGCACTTCCTCTCTATATAAACATTAATTATGCCAAAAATCACACCGCGCGTACGAAACACTAAAAAATTTAAGCACCTAAATTAATATTGTCTATTTTACTTTTATTTCATTCTTTTTAATTATTCACATACCCTAATTCCGATAGATAACTATTTAAATTACATTGTTCTTTAAAATCTATTATTAAACAAAGATATGTAGACCTTGAAACGCCTGAATAGATGAATTACATCTAAGAACCATCTCCATCATAAAAGCTTTCAAACAAAAAAAAATCGCGTCATAAGCAGTCCATTCGTTTAGGAGCTACGGAGCCACAGACAGACATGTCAAACTTATACTCCCCTTATTACTTACAACACCCCTCTTTTTGGATCGGGCATTAAAAATACCAATAAATATGATTAAACAAAAGAGCCAGCACTATCGGCAAGTAGTTTGAATTTAATGCAAAATAATAATACACACACCATACAATAGAATCATGTAGTTGCATCAACATGCGTTAGCAATCGTGAGTCAGATTTATTGCCGTATCAAGTTAATTGAGTGCATTAATAAGACCGTGTGGTTATTGTCCAGTTGTGTGAGAACAAAGATGGCGGCAAGGCTCCGCGGATCGCGCTCCGCGATGGCAACTCCATCCCAGCGCTGGGCTTGGGAACCTTTTTGGGGTTTGATAAGGTAAGAAAATCTTCGTTTCTTGTGTCTGTTTATATAGAGTACCTTCGAAATGCACTTATTTCTTTGCCGTTAATATACGGGAAATAAATAAATTACGAGCTTAGCAAGAAATAAAGAAAAAAAATTGAGATTCACGAAAGCTACGCTACCAAGTACGCGGCGAGTACTCGGATGGGTGATCGAAATTTTTTCAACTTATAGCAGTATTATAAATAAAACAACTTTTACGGATTTAACTCGCGTGTAATTAGATTTTACATGATGATATTATTAATAGCAATAATATCATCATGTAAAATCTAATTACACGCGAGTTAAATCCGTAAAAATTGTTTTATTTATAATGTGTAGTGCTCGCGCAAATCTAAGAGAACATTATAGCAGTATTGTCGATGTTGAGACATATGCACCGACCGCAAATAAATAGGGAGCGGGGCGAGAGAGAGGTAAGGTGTTCCCGGGGCCAAGCACCGTTTAAAAAATAGCTATTTTCTTTTTAATGCAATGATTTTATAGGCAATTAACACATTTTAGGATCCGTTGTAAGTCAACGATGCAAGACATGTAGAGAGAGAGGAGAGATGGATGAAAGGAGTGAGCATTGTGTGGTATAATTTTTGATATGATTTAAATTTGAACGTAGATATCTAACGAAATATCAATATAATAATAACGTACAACATAGCCTAAAATGTTAGACCTACCACCCAAAAGCTACAGAACAATGCAAAAAGCTGCCATCCTCAATACTTGTAGAATAAGAAAGGAATAGAAATAAGAAAGGCGCTGGTACCTTACCTACCCAGACGACCCATATAGGTCTACCACCTAGTTTACGTACCTCATTATATAATTTAGCTTGACGTTACAATAATAATAAAATACTAGCAAAATAGGTAATTTCGTTTCGTAGATGAATATCAAAGTAGGTTGAATAGAATACACATTACAAAGGTTTAAATAAGGCAACCGTACATAATCCTCCAATCTGTCACAAGCAAAATTTTGAATAGAGTCGATGAGTTATTTTTCCCTTTTCCTTATTTTTTGCCCTCTTCTAAGTTAAGTACTTATAATACAATACAGTGTACATAACAAAAACTCAATGAGTTTTGTATTGCAATTGTATTGTATCGCCGCTGTTAATGATGGAATGACATTAAGCAAATGTTAATTAAGCATTTCAATTAATTGTGTACACTTAATAGTTATTGTATACATAGAGCTTTTAAGGTATTATAAATATAATAAAATAGATTTGATCTTTCTCCTACCCTGCTCTCAATTTGTTTTAGGTCGGTTCAGTAGAAGTATGTCTTGATATCGACAATACTGCTAAAGGATTTGTCATTATATTGTTACGTGTGCTTGACACCAACCCCCCTTGGGGACGACTGCTATCTTTCAACAGCACCCGGGACCACCAGCTTAACGTGCTGACGAAGCACAGAGGAAAATCATATTGAAAAATTTTGGTCACCGAGTATCACCATCAGAGTACCGACCACGGAAGTTAAGCAACCAAGTGCGCACTTGGTTGCTTAACTTCCGTGATCGTTACTAAGTGCTACTGTACTGTGTAAACTTTCAGAATGGACAGAAACCAGTAGACGAGGGTGAAGTGGAGAATGCAGTGACGTGGGCATTGGATGCCGGGTACAGGTATGGGCGTCACTAACTTATGTAATGTTTGTAATTTTAAAGTATTGACAGAGGAAAGTCAAAATCGTCGCCATATTAGCTTCCGTTATCGTTTCTTGTAAATGATTCGTGTGTGGCCAGCAATATATCAAATTTCCCGTCAAGTCTGCAGCCTCAACTTGTCTCAATTATTTTTGATCCAACAAATTATTACTGATTTTACGTCCAACAAATAACGAAATGACATCAACAAGGCATTAATAAGTTATTGTTCTACCTAGGTTTCGGACTCAGTACAACGAATTAGGAATGATATTCCTAATTCGTTGACTCAGTACGCTTAGGGTGCAGTTTGCAGAGAATTTGACCAAGTAGGGCTCCTAGTGCTCATAACATACACACATATAATTACGCTCGTAATTCTTAAAGGAATTGAGCAGAACTTTGGGTAACATTTAGTTACACATAATGCAACAACCAGCACAGATATTGCACTCTAAAGCATCTCTGCAGTCCGGGTATGCTCATGTAACATTAAGGCGTAACAAAGCTATATGATTTTAATGAAACTTTACAACAACATAGCTCATACATCATAATAACATATAGGCTATAATGTATTATACTTATCCTGCGCAGAACCAGTCGCAGGCAGAAGCTATATAAAAGTTAAAATGTATACCTGCAAATAATAAATTATTATTGTCGTCAAGTACGTAAGTCCGTACGTACGTATGTACAAATTAATACAAGAAATATGTCCAAAAGTATCAGCGTCTACTAGTATAGAATTTAGATTAAACTAACCAGCAGGTACTACAGCAATATTATCTACAAATAGGATACTAAAATCTTCATTATTCTCTTAACCACCTCCGTAGTTTAGTGGTTCGTCCACCGGAATTAGATTCAGAGGTCCCTGGTTCGATCCCCAGGAAGTACTAATTTGTACTCTGTTTGGTTGGTGGTAGGACTTTTTCCAAGTCCTCCTGGTTAGCTACCACCATCTTATCAAAATCTGTCGCCATAATAATAATGTTAACATCATTATTGTGTTCCCACAACTAATGATAAGATATCCAGCCCCTCTGTGGCTGATGGTTACAGGTAAAGCTTGATTCCATCTTCGGCATTATCGTTACTACCATCACGTGCGGTGAAGGCATGAGGTTCCATGTCAAAAAAACTTTGTTTTCGACGTTTGCACCAATTGTGTATCTAGACCAAATTAAGTATTTATCTTGTGTCTCACGGTAATACAACTTTTTCCAGGTTGATAGACACAGCAGCGCTCTATAACACCGAGCGTCAGATTGGAGATGCTATTAAAAAATCAAAGGTTCCCAGAGAAGATATTTTCGTGGTTACGAAGGTGAGAAGAAAAATATACCTAATAAGAAATGACAGATTGCAACAAGTAGGTAATTAATTCAGATGAAATCATTGCTGAAAAAAATTCAGGAACGGAAACAAAAAATATTTCACTGAGTAAAATTTCAAATCCTAACAAACGAAACATAATTTTATGTAAGGAAAAAAAATTACAACTAAATATAGTCGCAAAGCAACGTTTTTGTCATTTATTGGCTGCAGTGACCATCATTATCCTCTGCGTCTACATAACTCATGATGAAGTGTCATCGCGAATCCATTAATTAGTCGGTATTCTCTTCTTATCAGGCAACATTTTTCATACCACATAGGTGGCGAACAAGCATACGCTTCACCTGAGGTAAGCGGTCACCGCAACCTATGATCACATGCAAATTTGCAATGTTATACCAGCAGGGGTATCACATGTGCGTTGCCGACCTAACAGATCATTCACTAATATAAAAATATTTTCTTCATTAATAGATAACTTACATAAAAATATTTTCTTCATTAATAGATACTGGCCAAGAAATGAACGAAGTTTTATATATTTTGACATTTAATTCTTCGGGGTCTTATAGAAATTTTAATATTTGAGCTATGAATGTTTTGTTTGTATTGATTTATTCTCACAAAGTTTCAATATTTGTTCAGCTAGCAACGTCGCAGCAGCGTCACGTGCTCGACAACCTGCGGGAGTCCCTGCAGCGTCTCGACCTGCCCTACGTCGACTTGTATCTCATACATTTTCCCATCGCTTTAAAGGTGAGAATTACTTTTACGTTCGCACTTGTTATGGTGGTGCTACAGTAATAAATTGTCAGGTGTTTCTACTAAGTACCAAAGTCTGTGAGGAGATCAAAGACTGTTGTGTGTTCTTTCAAAACAACTAAGAAGTACTTGACGAGTAGACAAAACATTTTTGAAGTCGGTATTTCCTATAACCTTCTCGCCTACCTCAGCTGCATACAAACCAATGATACAACCATTTATTTTGAATTGGTTTGACAAATCGAAGTGTCATGGAATAATTTTATTTTTGCGTTTACAAAAGCGTAAATATTTTTAATACTAGAAAAAATGCACTGAAAAAATTGACTTGGCTCAGGCGGGAATCGAACCCGCATCTTCCGCAATCCGGGCGGCTGCGTTGACCATTACGCCACCGAGTCACTGTTTTCGCTGTCGAAATTTTATCAGTGGTTTGTGCTTATGTTTTTATGGTAAACATTGTTTCATCAAAACTTTGAAATTTGCACTTCTAGACCCGAACGAAATATTTTTGCAAATATTTGATGCCCAGTTAAGATGAAACTACCTTACATTATGGAATAATTTTATTTTTGCGTTTACAAACGCGTAAATATTTTGGCTTTAATATAGGCAAGCCGATTTTTTTCAGTGCATTTTTCCTAGTATTAAAAATCGAAGTGTCTATTGGTTTCTATAGCGTGGTCTTTGTGGTATATCGAAAGATTTCAGGACACTTTGCATTTCAGATAATATGTTCGTGATTCCCGACGAGCGTACAGCAACATACTTTATAAATTGCTCTTCTGTGAACTTTTCCTTCAAAGTGAGGTCCTTATTATCTCTTAATATTTTCAGGCTGACCACAGCTTCGACGTAGTTGACTATGTGGATACGTGGAGGGCCATGGAGGAGGCCAGGAGCCTGGGGCTGGCTAAGTCCATCGGGATATCCAACTTCAATATCAGCCAGATTGAGAGGCTCATGGAGAATAGCCAAGTAAAGCCTGCTGTGCTGCAAGTAGAGGTAAGTATCACGGCAGTGCACCCGCCAAGACGAGCTAAGCGAAACGCAACCTGGCACTGCCTACCTTTTCTCGAAGTGCTTTGTCGTGTTTTTGAACTTTGGTTGGATTATATCAGATTAACAAAATTCTCGGGATTTGATGTCCATAATGGACTTATTAAACAGAAAAAGTTTCAATTGAATTCCTAGAAGGCTGATTTTTGCTATGTAAGCTAGTATTAAAAAAGCTAGTATTAAACAATAAAAGAATTCTAACACCTGGAACTTTTAAATTTTTCACCTTACGCCCATATGACGGTATCGAAACGGCCAAGCCATATAAATCTTAACTAAGGTGTAGAATTTGTGAAGTTAGGGCTGGTAGAGTTAGAAGCTTAACTCTACGTGAGATTTGATAACTTTTTGACAGTAGATACGAGCCATGTCTTATGGTCTCGTTTTTTATACGTATTGAAGGGAAACCAGAGTTAATGGTCTCGTCTTGGTAATATTTTACATGAAGTAGAACTTAGAACTGCTCATGACTTGATATTTTTATACATTTTTTTTTAAATTGTATGATTGACATCCCTGATCTTCTGTCGAAAATTATATGTAAAATTCACCATATCCAGAAACCAAGTTAAAATCCTATATACTTCTTTCCGAAAAACGATAACCGGTTCCCAAGAGTTTGTAAAATTCATTACAACCTTAGTACTGATATTGATGTATCTGGCACTTCCTATTCCTAATTCCACCGTCTGGTCCATTGCTTGCCAATGGAAAATAGTAACTAGGATTAACATTTGTATTTTTCTTATTAATAACGCATATAGTGTATACCTATTATTAATTATTGTACTTTTAGATATATAGCCTGATCTGTTTCTTATGATGTATGTATTAACGAACAATTGTTGGAAATAAAGAAATAAATGAAATGTTTTGGTAGGATTTGATATTTCCTTTAAAGTATTAAATAAGGAAACAGTAGATAAGTATTACAATGGATCTACCAAATGGTTTCATCCTACCTGATGGTTCCAATTCCAATAAAGATAACTCATTTAAGAATACCTAACTACGTTTGATGTACTATGTTCAATCAACATTTATATAGCTTAATAAATCTCATATGAACGTTCTATTAAATAGGTACGTGAATGATTTCCAGGTAAACCTGAACCTAGATCAATCAAAGCTGAGAGAGTTCTGCAAGAAAAACGACATAGTGGTAATGGCGTACAGCCCCTTCGGGAAAATGTTCGACGATGAGGAGAGTCTGCCGGCCCCGCGTGCTGACGACACTACCATGAGGGGTCTCGCTGACAAGTACAAAAAGACCGTCCCACAGATCGCTTTGAGATATCTCGTAAGTGGGATTTATATGTGTTTTATAGAAAATTTAGACAGGCTTTTAACTATAGTATTATTAAAGTAGTTTTAGTAGACGTAGGGCGAGCAGCCCGAACTGGGGTAGTACCTTACAGAAGACCAGAGACAAATTACGCTATATTTGTGTGGTGTTGAGTTTCTGTTGGTGAGTAAGGTCGCCAAACTCCACGAGCTAGGGAAGGGCACTATGGTTGTCATCGCGCGAGTGTGACGTCAGTGTTGCAAGCGTCTATAGGCTACGGTGACTGCTTACCACCAGGCAGGACGTATGCTTGTCCGATCACCACGTGACATTAAAAAGAAAAAAATTGGTTGCCTGTAAAGTCGGTTTACTGACGATAGTTGAACGTGACAACGTCTTAAGAAAATACTGATGGAATGGTAGCATTTCATTTGTTTAATAGATTTTTGCTTGCACTTCAAGCCTTACATGGAACGCCTCAGAGCGAGGTAACGCCGCATGCGTCAGGTTTTTCGTGCGTGCAGCCGGCTCTATCGAATCATAAGACGTTGTCACGTCAAAAAAGACAAGCGAACGACCCGATTTGTAGTAAGCGGTCACTGTTAGCCTACTTCTACAGATGCCGCCTTTTGTAGAGCTGGTGGTGAATAAGCCTATCCTTAGCCACCATCGTAGTAATAATCTTTGGATTAAAAAGGTTTATTTACTTTTTTACCCTTACTCAAAATTCAATATAAGTGGCACATAAGTAGTTAAAGTCTGTAGAGGTTTGGACTGGGAACTCTCACACTACGCAGTCCACTACTCACAGACGGTCTGGCTGACTGGCTCCTTACAGTCACGTGATTGCTTTGCAGGTCCAGCTCGGCGTGGTGCCCATTCCCAAGTCCGTCCACAAGAACAGAATAGAACAAAACATCGACGTGTTCGACTTCCAGCTCAGCTCAGAGGACATGGAGACATTAGGTGAGGGAAATATTGATCTTTTATTTCAGTAGGCACTGAAATCAAGAAAAAAATATGCTATAGACGAGTAGTTTTTGAGATATCATAATTCCTATTTAATTGGCATCGATAATATCGTTATCATTTTATTACTTGTTTTGAAAATTAAAACTCTTTATTTAAATGGACTTTGATAAGTACTTTTAAATCGTCAAAAGCCCTACCACCATTTCGACGAAATAATTATTTTACTTAAATAATTATTATTATATTGACATATATTAACAAAACTAAAATAAAAAGTAAAAAATAAATTATTTTAAAGTAAAAAATACCGCCTTCAAAACTAAAAACGAAATAAATAAAAATTGTATTAAAAAAAGCTAAATATTTTTTTGATGTCGGTGCCAACCTCAATATCTATAAAATGAAAATGAATGTGTAGCTAAGCGCAAATCTCAAGAGCTGTTGAACCGATTTCGCTAATTCTTTTTTTATCATATTCCTTGAAGTACGAGGATGGTTCTTACGAAAACATTTTAAAAATTGAAAAAATATTTAATGAGGTACATAATGTAATTGTTGACTTATTAACTTTATTTTTTCTGCTATTCGGGACACCGGGTCTAGAATAGCAGAATAACTATAAAAAAGAAATAAAAGGTTAAAGAATCGACTGTTAGGCGGTACGAAGTTCGCCGGATCAGCTAGTTTAGAATAAACGTAGTCCCTTGTCTTTGGGACCGACATCAAAGGCACGGTTATAATATTACCGTGTCAAAGGCATTGAGATTTTTTTAAAACGTAAAATTTTACTTTCTGTTTTTACTTTTAAGGCGGCTTTTTAAAATACCGAGTGCCTAGTACGAGCTATACGAGCATGAAGCTAAAGAGAAATATAGCTTCATGAACGAGGGCGAAGATTATATTTTTCGCTATTACTACAATTCTATGTTACTAGGTACTAGCAGTAAAACTTAGTAGTGACGCTGGGAAGATACAGCAAATAGACTCTTAAAACAAATGCTTTATTTATGTGACTTTCCAGGAAAATTCAACAAAGACTACCGCACCGTGTTCCCGAGCTTCTGGCAGGAGCACCCCTACTACCCCTTCGAGAGGAAGGACTCCCCGGGCCGCAACCCCTTCAAGCCAGCAAATAACTGAGAATAAAATAAAATGTTCAAGATATTAAAATAAGTAAAAAACCAGTTCAACAATCAATAATAAAATCTTACGACAGTTTTTCTTTCGTTTCTCACTTTTAAGGCGAGCATCCCGCCCTATGCTCAGAAAACACACAGATAACGAAAAAACTTTTGATTTTACATATCTAATACTTATGCTACTTTTTATATACCTAATCAAAGCATCTACAAGATGAATAAAGTTTTATGAAAATAACTCCAGTAGTTTACAAGCTCTGTCACTTTTATATTTCGGTAATTTCGTATTTTCAATATTTTTTATTACACCAAAATCTACTGAAATATTCGTTCATATAACGTATGACAAGGAAGTTCACACACGGCTGAACTGAAATTTCAGAAAAGTAGCAAAAGTCATTTTAGAATCTGAACTGAAATTTCAGAAAAGTAGCAAAAGTCATTTTAGAATTCAATATTGGTTGTCATGTTAAAATGTTGAACAACAAACTTTTAGTTTCATCGAGAATTTTCCTTATATTAGATACCTACCTGGAATTTTCCAATCCCAAAGAAGTTTCACTTAAAAAGTCGCGTTTGTCAACTTGGACTCAAAAACTTTTTGGTGTCGCATTTCCGTTTCATAGAATTTTTTAATCACAACGACTCTAAAGTTTTACTTTAAAAAATGAAATACTTAGGTACTTAAGTACTTATTTGTTTTTATTACCATTAAACAAGTATATGAATTTAAGACCAAGTATGTGAATTGAAGACATAGGCATTTATGAATTTTGATGATGTAACACAACTTTTTAAACGCCCTCAAAAAAAGCAGAATATTTTAATTTGTTTGGTACAGTCAGCATCATACATTTGGTCAGCATTTGGTACAGCGGCATACCAACGCTAGCGCTTGTACAGTAAATACTTGCTATCATTATAATAATATACCTATACTTAAACAATTATTATTATGACAAGATAAGGTAAGTACGCTACCCTATAATAGTGTTGAATCTTCTTCTGATGCTGACCGTACCTACTTTTGATTTTCGTCTTTACTGAGATCGAGTTGAACGTAGCTATATTTTTTGTTGAAGATGACCGAATCTCTTCGATGGTAATAAAAAGGGCAAGATGAATACGAGGATCGAGGACTACGCGAGCGTGAGGTGAGCCCGGGGTGGCGGGGCGGGGCGGGGGACGCGTCACTGCGCGGCGGCGGCGGTACTGGTCCGGCCAGTCCGCGCCCGGCCACGGCTGCGCATGCGCGTAGTACGCTCCCGCGCATTGTCGGCGCACACGCTGCACGCGATCGGATTTTATATAAAACGTCCTATTAGAATGCGTCTTTGTGATCTCAATCAGTGATAAGTTCGTGTTTGAGTCCCCGTTTCAGTGATGACCAGCGTCCAGTGATACGGTGCGACGGCGGCACGGCCCGAGTGGTTTTTTTGCATTGCAACTTTTGCACCGGAGTCCTGGAGATTGTTAATGTTGTGCGCGAGCGCGGCCGGTTCACCGACACCACTCAAGTTCATTGTCGAGTTATCTTGATTCGAGAAACTGGTAAGTCGGCCCGTGACGAGGAGGCTATAGATATTGTTTTGACAATAGCGTCCGCCGGCGACGCTGCCCGCCGATGTGGAGCACGACACCCACTAGACATAGGCAGTGGGCACAGACAGATACGCCTCCAACGTGCTCGGGAAGCACAGCTCGCTCTGTGAAATCAGGTTCTGATCTGATACAGTAATGCTACAAACTCCCTTCACGTAGTTCTAATAAGATACCAACAACAACATCTTGGACACCATTAGTTTCCAATCAAATGTCATTTTTATAATTTTAGGTAGGTACTTACCCAAGTATTTATTGATAAATATATTCATATTTAAGCTATGTATTAATTCTAGTTAATAATATTAAAACAATAGATATTAAGAAATTACTTAACCAAAAGAACCACCAAGATGTTTACAGAGTTCTTATTCTATTTTGCTGAATAGTATTGTGTGTTATCTATCAGATTACATAGATAACATACACCTACTGTATAAGAACAAAGATTTATCTTTGTACATACTTATAAGAAAATAGCTTCCAAGGTACATGGTGTACACGTGGTTGGTATGTATGACCAATGCGATGACCGATAAAGAGATATCCGATAATATTACCGAAAGAGATATTAACTGAGCTTGTTGTTGATCGTTGAAAAAATTACTAAGAAATCCAATGTTGATAACTGGGAATAAGAGCCACAAAATCAAGATGGAAGATTATGAGAAGCTTTAAGTTTAGAGTTATTTGATAAAATATGTATGTAGTTATAGATACTGAACAAGACTGAGCAGTCATTGTGTGAAGCAAAAGGATCTTAAAAAATATTAATTACATTTTGTGAGCCACGAGCTGATTCAAATAAAAGTTTTCATTTGATTTAACCCAGCTCATAAGGCTATCCATAAATCTTGGGCTCCATGAACAAACTGAATAGGTAGCTGAAATCATAAACCGAATGTAAAATGTTTGAACCACGCTTTCAGTTGCCAAAAGATCGTGATCTGACGATCCATCGACCCACAACCAATGAATGATAGAAATCGCTAAAAGCAAAATGTATCTAAAAACACACTTAAGTACAGTACAGCCGCAGATTACTTAATAGTTACGTAGCGCAACACCTACATGTCACGGTTCATTAGCTATGTCTCACAGCTCTGTGAGTGGCAATTAAAAAAGCCCATATTATACTGGTACCTAATAGCTTCCGTCCGTGACTTCATCTAAGAGAACTCTTTTTGTGATAGCAGTTCTGATCCTGATCAATGTATTCCTGTGAATCCTAAATAAATTATTTTCTAGCAGTCCGGAGGTCCAGATCATATTTTTGAAAATTTAGGACCGGTCTCATAGGTTCTGATAATAAGATATCAGACAGTTAAATTGACAGTTTTGTAAGGACTTTCTGGGAGTCTCTTGTAACTGCACAACACTGCCTATTTGTGCTCAGTCGTGAACATTCGGAAACATCAAACTTTATCTTCCGAACTTGGACATTGGCTAAATCATAGTGCGAGCCGTGTTCAGAGATCCCATTTTTTTAACTCAGTCACCGTACAATTTATTGTTACTTTAGATACATTTTCACCCGACATTGGTTAAATTTATAAATAAGAAGAAGAACGAGGACTATCTGTGAAATAAAGAGTAATAGGAGCTTGTTTGGAACCTGTGAGAGGCCCTGAGCTTTCCATTATAATAGATTCAATAGAACAAAATATAAGAAATTTCAATCATATGAAAACGGAGCAATGCTGTAAATTAATATTTATCGCCTTTTTTGTGGCGCTGTTTGCAATGGGCTATCCCGCATCACCGGGGGTTTGAGGCGAGAAAATCGGTATATGTTCTATTCTTTAATTTGAACTCTCACAATAATATTTTTTTTCCAATCTATTAGTGTATCCAACTAGTGAGAGTTCACTGTCGATTAATCTCTAAGGGAGAACTCTATCTATTCGACAGTATGTTACAATGGAATATGATATGGAGATATAGGTACAACAGTTAGGGCCGGATCTACCAAGTTATACTATTTTCAATTTCTTAAAAATGAACATAATATCTATCCAATTAGTATTTAAAAATCGAACAATCTATTCCTATGATAAACTTTGTGCTACTGTCCGTTAGGGTGTATAAAAAACAAATTAATTAATTTATAAAGCCTAGGCTCTCGGTTGGATTGAATAAGCAGTATCTAGCAAAATAACTACGAAGCTGATGGATCATGTTGCAATGAATACAGCAGGTACTTATCTATGTATGTTTCTGAGATGTGGACGGTGTCATGTCAGTCTTTCTAGAACATACGCCGAGAACACTGCGGTGGATTCAAGCAAAGGTCACAATGTGAAGATCGTATTAATGGATGAATACACACTGGCGCAAAAAGTTGATGTAAGGAACTCTAAATTAGTAATGGTTAGTTACTTAGGTATGTTTTTATTGTTCAAGAAAATTTGCTTCATTTTGTTTAAATAAAGAATTGATTAGGTTGTATATAATAAGCTAAACAGACGCTAATGTTAACAATTGTAATAAAAATAGCACCATTAATATTCATTGCGAAATCCTCTTCTTCTACCAAAACAAATATTTTTCTTAACATTTTAGTTAGGACTTTATTTGTACTCCTGTAAAGAGTCGATATATTTAAAAACATGTAAACACGTGGTGATGAACCAAAGTAATTTTTTTTGGATTTTAAGCTGCAATTGGAAGAAAGAAAAAAATTAAGAAGAAAGAAACACAGATTAAATAACACAAATAATATAAAAACCCACCAATATGATTCTTTAACCAAAACAAGTTCTGTCTGTGCGATGAGAAAAAGTGTACCTGCTCCACAATTCACCTGAGTACCTATTTAGATCGTAGTCAATACCTCCTTGTTATTAATCAGTAAAGTTTTTGATGAAGATTTGATAAATTAGCTTGGTCAGCTTAAATATGTATAAGTGGTTGTAGTTTTCTATCTCAAATCCCATAGAACCCTGAAAAGCACATCAACAGAAAATTAACACTATCTTTACTAACGAATCGACACAGTCGGTAGTGTCGAGTATAATAAATGTCCGTCAGAAGAGCTGGACTCTTCCGATGGACATTTATTATACTCGGGGCTCAGCTCCAGACTGGGCTCTTCTGATGAACACGTATGGGAAACATTATAAAATACCAAGCGCCGTAGCGGTTTCTACACCTAATACTGAACGTACTATTCTACTCACGGACACTCAAGCGTGTACTATAAGTCGAGCTGACTGTACCTTTGGAAGCGATGGTCCCCAAAGTACAAGCTATAAAGACCAATAAATACTTTGATTTAAAATCCCAATCAATAAAAAATGGATATCGTTGGTTGTATGCGGTAAGAGGTCGGTGCGAGGGGTATATCAGCTAAATCCATATATTACATTATTAAAAGACCACGGTTCGTCTAGAACTGCCATAAGTTCTGTACTGGAACGATCTAAAGCCTTTCAAAGAATAGAGAGAGAGAGAGAGAAGCCAAGGCCTTGAAGGGAAGTAACGGTACACCACAAGAAGGCCTTAACCCTACGCCAGCGCTCACAAGTCCCGGCACTGCTTCTCTCTGCAACGCGATGGACCGGTCACCCACACGGCCAACCCATGCAATGCTAAGACTTGTCGTCTCTTCTTAGATTATTACACAGTAATTACTGAATAATGGTAATAATTTTAATTGTGTCATAATCATAACATAATGTAAAAACTATATGAGCACAGTTTCGATTTCTCCTTAATACAGCCAATCTTGTATGTCATGGGTATTGTATAGCTCCTATTAAAAACGATTCAATAAAGTTGTATTATAATGATGAACTAATCAGAATATCATACAGAGACTGCAGGATTCTGAATATTTGCGATGTTTATTTGGGTTGGTATCATATCGGTGGTGATAATATTTACTTCAGAATCTACGCTGCCGTCGCATCGTCATAAATGTACTATGCCATTTTATCGGGTAAGCTATTTGTATCTGCGATAAGGATAATAACAACTGCATTATGATGTGTGATGTAGGTGCGTAAACCTTTTCCAATTTAAAGATTAGTCGCTATCGTGTTGGCACAAATGAGGCCCAACCTCCAACCAAAATGATGTTTGTTATGTAATTTCAAGTGTTGAGTGGGGTCTTCACAGAACAAACCGTATTAAGTTATTATTATTTATTAGACTACACATAGTATTGATTTTCTGGTCATATCTCTGTTTAAGAGAAGAAGAATGAAGTATGGGGGATTGAAGACATTATTGTGAATGTAGTCCCTTTCCAATTCAGCTCCGCATCTTATTATGAGAGCTATCTACTATATGCATAAAGCCGAATATCTGTTCGTCAGTGTATAAATTATGCAGATAAATGTAAAGCTAACATGACAAATACTGTATGCGTATAAAAAGCTCATTAGTGATTGTGTTAGCCAAGCAGCAGGGACCCCGCGCCCCGCCGCTGGTCACCTCAGTAAAACGAGATCACTTGTTATTGATTGTGTACAGAATATATTATAGGCTATTACAAGCATTTAAGATAATGATCTCGAATATTAATTGGAGTTGAAAAAAAAACGTCTGAGCTCCACATGTATGGATTCCAGAAGACAGAACATGAAAGAGTTGATTGATAACGCACAACGAGGTCTAGACGGCGATGTGGTAAAAAATCCCGAGAGCTTGCTAACGTAAATCTTAAAAATAACTACTGATTGAAGAAATAAGAATATACGAGTAGCTTAGTATGAATGACTTTCAGTTGGTTTCTTTGATTTTCTTATCTAGTAAACGTGAAATGGGACCAAATATCTAATAAGTCTAAAACCGCCATTGAATATAAGTTTAAGCTGTTGAAAATGTTTAAAAAGCGTGACAAACAAGTCTAAATAAAATTAAAATAATTTTATATTTTTGCGTTGTTTTGCGTTGAATTAAATGTTTTCCTCCTTATCACTACAACTTTCAATTCAACTACTTTTGAGAATGTTATCCTTGTAATAATATAATTATGTCGGCCACTCTTACGGTCTTACTCATTTTTTTTGAACCTACGTTATAATTATTTTATTACAACATAGCGTAATATTTAATTTATAACCTTAAGCAATTTCGAATCTCTCTTGTAAAGAAAGTGAATAACAATTATTTTTTATATCACGTTCTAAGAACAGTGCGGATCGTCACGTGAAGTGCAAACATTTGCCGAGGCAGGCGCCGGCTGTGGTGAGGAATTTGCAGAATGTCGCACGTCCGTCTGCGGGACACCGGCTGGACCAGCTGCGAGGATAACAACTAAGTACACAATGACGCAGTTTTTATGTAATTACTGATTATTGAAACCTCGGCGACTGTGCAGTTTTGTAGGTCCTTAGCCCCGCGCATCAAATGTTACATTGAGAGAAATGATTTGACGATATTGCGATGACTCGTTGTGACTCGCTTTAAATATTGTAAATAAATCACTGTACGATTCGGACATACCGTTTTGTATTGTGATTGCATTTGCTTGGAATTTTTGGACTTCAAATGGGCGTGTTGCATGTCGTCATCATAAAGATTATGATCTTAAATTTAATTATGTTCTTATAGGCTTGTTGCGAATTTGACATTTTAACGGTACTTTAAAAGTGGATGCCTTGGTGGATAGAGCGCTCCACCGTGATGCAAAAAACTTTTGAGTTCGATTTTTAATTTAGGAAGCGAAGGTTAGCCTTTTTTACCCGATAACAGCAAAACCAAAAGAAAGTGTTATGATTTTAGCGGTCTATGTATGAGGTTGATATTTTAGCAGTCTATGTATACTGTTTGTATTTTTTGCGTATGTTCTCCTCCGTAGCGCCTAAACTATTCATCCCATTTTGATGAATGGTGTCAACTGATTCTTCATTAAGTTCCGGCTAACAAAAGCAATTTAACCAACTTAAACAATATTACGTCAATTACCTTGTAAACTCCGATTTTATTCCTTTCTTTTTTTCTGTCGTCAGATTACACGGTTTTTTTTGCTTGTTTTACTTCTGCTATGCCTGTGATATCCCTATGAGCATAATCAAATAGAGGTAAAAATTTTCGTACAACTGCATCACCTATTTGATTGTCTGGTAGGTGCCAGAAACCGTCAAGTTCAGATCGAGTCGTCAGTTCTTTAATAAAAAAGATACTGACTAAATGTCCATTGTGTAATTGATTGATTGCTGCGGCAAAGAATACTTGGAAAGTCCGATGAGATTTTTTTTTATTCAATTTTAATAAAAGTATTTAATGTTCAAGAATATTTTACTAACTTACTCCGCGGTTGATGGTTCCAGGTGAAGTTCGATTACATCTTCAGCTTTATCGTCACTAACCATCAGGTCAGATGATGGCCAAGAGCTTCTCTGTCAAGAATAAAAATAATGGGATTGTAATGCTTGTAGGTATTCAAATTAAGAATATACTTAATAAATAAACTTTTAAAATAATGATGCATGAATTTTATGGTGGGGATTTTTCAATTATACCTTTTGGAATAATTTTATTTTTGCGTTTACAAACGCGTAAATATAATACTTTTTTCTAATTATACCTTTTGTTATTAAACTTAGGTAGGAACTAAAAAAGTCGCTAAAATTACTTACCCACTTACCTAATACAAAAATGATCTTGTCTCTACTATTAAAGGCACAATTATGTTAATTAAATTCTTTTCAATCATTGTTCGGTTTGTATAGGAGCGGGTGATTGCGCAAGCGCAGCGCTGACTCGGCGAATACCCGCCAACGATCGCCGCGGTCGCCGAGCTCTCTATGGGCTCATTACACGTCGACACAATAATATTATATTAGTTAATAGGCGCCAGTTATAATAGCCATATGCTGCAGCTATCCCTCACAATATGTGGTAATATACAAACTTACAAGAAACTATTAATTATTGTATGTTAGATTACCGAACTCCCCGGTGATGTAGTTGTTGCATTGACACACATCAATAGGGATCAATGGTGGAATCAATGGAGATTAGTCAATAACCTATTTTGATGACATACCTACATTTTTAATAACAAATATACTCATACAAAACAAAATATTGGAGTACCTATACTGCTGTTTGATTTCATTTATGGGTTTCACTACCATCAAATTAAATTTCACCGGATATGTACAGCAAGTGTAGAGCAAGAGACAAAATGGATTTTAGAACATTGCTTTTATAATTTCAATTAATTTATGAATTACAATAAGAAATGAAAATTAAATGTACAGTCAACAGCACGTCGGGCTATACAAAACTGTCAAATTTCTCCAAACGATTTTCAACCTAAGACTGTTCCGTATAAAATGCATATCGATTGGGAAATTTTGACAATTTGTGGTTACCCAACGTGCTGTTGTCTGTACTATATGTAGGTACCTATAACCATTTTTTTAATTTGCACTCCTGCTTACAGGTTAAATACACTATGCTACCTTATATTTGTAAAACCTTTTATACTGTTTTCTGGCAAATTAAGTACCTATTTGATTTGATTTTGTAGTTTATTATATTGGGTTGTTAGTCACATTGACTCTAACAACTAAGATGTTTAGAGAAGTGAGACTGGATAGAGATTCGTGCTATACAACTGGTTTTGCTTTGTTCTGTCTAGTTACATTTATCTTTTCTGGTGTTCCTGTATTATTTTCTTGCTAATCTTTGTTTTGAATAATATTCAACTCCATTCTACTTCGTGATTGAGAGTGTCGGACTATTTTAGATGTTGTTAGGATTAATTGACAAAACATTAGTTCTGGAATTGTTAAAAGAGTTACCTACCAAAGTCCTCTTATGGTCGGTTTCAATATTCAATTTTTTTTTTTTTTTTTTTTTATGTTACGAGATGGCAAACAAGCTTGCGGCCCACCTGATGTTAAGTGGTCACCGCCGCCTATAGACACTTGCAATATTAAGTGTAAATTACTTAACACCGCAAGTGCATTTGCCATCCTGGGGACTAAGATGATATGCCCTCCATGCCCAGTAATTACACTGGCTACCTTTCCCTTCAATCCGAAACACAGCGAACTGCTTCACGGCAGAAATAAGAAAGGCGGTGGTACCTACCCAGACGACCCTACATATGGGTCTACCACCTAGTAAACACATTACACATTACACATTACACACATTACAGTTAGAGATCGCCCTACCAAAGTTTGGTTATATATTATGAATTTCAATGATTATGTTATGTGAAGTTATGAAGAATGATTTGTTATGAAGAATGATCATTATGGTTTTAAATGGTATGAGAAATATTTTCGTACATCCAATGATAGGAATTGAAAAGTTATGTAAGAAAACCCCTAGCGAGTATATTAGAACCGGCCGTTAAATGAATAATTTGTTGATTTTAAGGATACGGGCAACAACTCCAATCAAAAATTATCTAGAAATAAGTGAACTATGCTAGATTGGTTTGGTTCTCTGGTCACGACTATTTTGAAATGTAACATAATAAAATGATTTGGGAGCTAGAATGCTTAATTTTATTATCTATATGATCAAATATATACGACGTCGTCGTTTCATAGTGAGACTTCGTAATGAGCTCGTCTAGTCTCCGTCAATAGCTTTTGTTTCTTGATTAGCGAATGATTTACGGCTGCCCAGTGGTCCGTGTAGTTTACAACAATTTAGTGCTCGTAAAAGAGCCACTGATTAAGCAAGTGTGAAAAAAACACCATAAATAATGTTCGCGGCTCCGAGGAGACACTTTGAGTGGTGGTCGCAAAAGTGTTCATTAATTATGTTATACAGGAATGTGGGTACTTCTACTGGCTTAGAAAGTTCATCTTATAAATACAATTAAATTAGCTTGTTTGCCTTGATAGTGATTAGCCGATAAATGTTGAAATTGTATGAGGACGCCATCCTACTTATTTTCTATTTTTTTTTTTTGGTTAAATTTTCCCTGTTACGGGACGGCAAAGGGATCTAGCCCATACAGCCAAGTCTTTAGATTCATCTTCAATGTGGGTGCCACACTTTTTAATGCATCTAGGGAGTGCTTGGCGAGAAATGCATGGTACAGACCTCATGATGGTGACTGCTGAGAATTCTATAGTGGGATTTCCAACCACTATACAATTCTCAACGCCACATACACAAAACCTTTAATTCAATGATTCCTCATAACTGTTCGTCAACACGGATGCGTATGCAACAAAACGACACCACTTTCACTGCACAAAATCCACTCCGAAGCAATTTTGAATTATCGAAATAAAGATCGACATCCAGACGCCATGATTTCCCGCCAAACACTCCTACTTATTTTCTTTCGACAATACTGTGATTAGGTTTTAGCGTTCGGTTTATACAGCCAGCTGCCTGTCTGACACCACCCCTCCTTGTCCTTGCGGACGCCATCCTCATTTTATCACGACGTGGTAATCTTGTATAGCATTATATAATTAGACCAAGATACACTTCCTAACTCTATACAATGCTTCTATTATCTTCTTTTTCTAGTGGTGAGGTATAAGCTGCCATCAACCTCGCTCATTGTTATTGTGACTTTCTTATGGCAAAGGTACACAACTCATACAACTCTACAAAGTAATATTATTTAAGTGAGAAGGGCTTCAAAGTGATAAAAACTTCATGGTTACATGCGTGAGAAAGTTTCTTTATAGAGACAGTCAGACAAACATTTGGCCTGCCTATACGCTACGGTGACCACTCCCGCAGACGCTCGCAATCGCAACACTGACGTGACATTCGCGCGCTGACAAACATAGCCCCCTTTCTTACCCCGTGGAGCCCTGGCAACTTTACTTACCAACAGAAACACGACACGTTATAAAGGTAGTACTACCCCAGTTGGGGCGCTCCAAATTCGTGTTTTCTAACCGCCTTCGAAAGTGATGCGCACGCATTATCATTAGCATCGTGTTAGCAACCGGGCCTAGACGAAGTACCAAATTAAAAACGTTAACGAAGTGCGATAGAACAAAATGTATGGGATTGACTCACAGATATATCAATCTAAAGGAGATCGGTCGAATCGCCGAGTTCATATGAAGACCGAGTGTCACGATCAGTCCCCGTACTACATAACATGGTTCTAATTGAGCATGCCGTAATATACACTATTCATTGCGCGCGTCATAAGGACTGCGAAGCAATGAAAGTTAAGCACAGCCGCAAAGGAGATCGGTTAAATCGCTGAGTTCATAGGAAGTCCGAGCCAATCAGCGCCGTACTACATAAAATTATTCTATTTGAGCATGTCGTAATATACACTATTAATTGCGCGCGTATTAAGGATTGCGAAGCAATGAAAGCTAAGCACAGCCGCAATATAATACAATTTGTAATATAGTAACGTATAATTTAAAGCAATTGTGTATTTATGAATAAAAGTGGGACTATTTGTTTAAATCTAAGTTTTTCGGTTCTACGTGTGAAAAATTATTCCATTGCTTGATAAATAACTGATTCACTGCAATGATTGCATGTTACAGTGGAACAGGATGGCATTTTGAAAGAAAAACGGATATTTCTTTCTGACATACGTACGTATTCACTCGACATTATCGTGCGGCGAACTGGCGGCAATGTATGCCTTAAACAGTCGTTAAATCACGTGGTCAATCGTAGCTCTAAGTACCTAAGTTGGTAGCGGGAGCTAAGAAGCTACAGATAACAAAGCAATAAGGCCGATAATGACAATTTCGATGTTATCGTTATGAAAAGACTTGTCCAAGTTAATAGAATAGAATAGAATAGAAGTCATTTATTTCAACACAGGGTCATAGATTTTACAATTTGTCCAACATTATTAAATTAACATTATTAAAATATATCAACATCACATTACATTGTCCATTATACAGTCAGTCATCCATTAATACATTAAAATTAAGACATTATTATTACATCATTTATTTATTTTACTTGTTTGTTTGTTTGTCAGTACATGAATCATAGAGCAATGGTTCATGTACTGACAGTCAAACCTATTTGAGAACATGTTCAGGATGATGTTGGGGCTGCCCCGGAGCCTGCGCCCCAGAGACGAGCACCGCTTCCGTAGGGTCGTATAGAAACAGTCGACGCGCCACTTCGCAAACATTCCCGAGGCGCTGCAATGCCGAGGCAGCCCCATCAGCATCCTGAACGCATTATTAAACTGCACTCGAAGGGCATTGAGCTGCTTCTGAGTATATGCCACCCACAAGCAACTCGTGTAGAATGACGTACAAAATGCTCTAAATAGAGTGATTTTGACGCCATCGGAACAACGAGCAAACCTGCGAGCTATCATATTGGCTCTCACAGACAACGCCCTTCGCTCCCTCTCTATGTCTACGTCATCTTTCAGGTCAGAGGTCACCAAGTGCCCTAGATATTTAAATTGTTCGACCCTTTTAAGTATCATACCGTTCAGTCTAATGGGTGGCATTGTATCAGGACACTTTCCTCTGGCCCGAAAGACCATACATTCACTTTTCCTTGCATTATAGAGAAGACCATGACCAAGAGCATAAACTTCGCATCTACCTACCAGCTTTCTCAGTCCACATACTGAGGCACTCAGCAGTACCATGTCGTCCGCATAGCTTATGTTATTTATACAAACTCCCTCAATATGGCAGCCGACACGCATACAGCTGAGCTCCTCGATTAGGGAGTTAACGTATAGGTTGAAGAGACGCGGGGAGGTCAGCCCCCCCTGCCTTACCCCGCACTCCAACCCATACGGCTCCGACAACGCACTCGACCATCGAACAAAGTTTACCTGATTTTGATACCAGAACTGGAAGATGTTTATTAGCTCTGGGGGCATAGACATGTTAATTAATTTTTGCCACAAGATATCATAACAAACTAGGTCAAAGGCCTTCGAGAGATCCAAGAAGCATGCATATATAGGTGTACTTCTATCGGTGTAGTACTTGACAGTTTGCTTCAGACACAAAATAGCAGATTCGGTGGAAAGTCCTGATTTGAAACCAAATTGGTTGTCGTGGATGCTAAGGTACTTATCAAGCTGAGTGCTAAGCAAACTGTCAAGCACCTTTGCCATTACAGTGGCCAGAGAGATAGGTCTGTAGTTGTCAGGGTCACTTAAATCGCCAGTTTTGTTCTTCACCATTGGCACCACCACAGTCCTCAACATGTCAGCAGGTAGGTATGAATGTACAATACATAATGTATATAGCACCTTAATAGCACCTTAATCTAATAGTTTCACCTATCATCTAATAATCTCATTTTTTTAAATAATCAGGACGGAAATAATGAAACATTAGCACTTCATAACACATTTTATTTAAAAACTTGAGCTGAGTTCGAGTTAAGCCCCAATAAATAAGGCGAGCCACGTCCTACCAATTTGAAGTCATCGTAATAAAATAATAAAACTATGTGATTGTGTGTCGTAAATCGATGAAACATGTCAAAAAGCAGCGCCGAATACGTTCGAAACATTGAAATTTTAATTTATGATTGAGAGAGTCGAAGAGTGAGTTGCTACAGACAACCTAGACAACTAATATCAAATATCGGAATAGGATGAATTTTAATTTAAAGTGATTCTGCATTCTTTGAACGTAGAAGGTCTTCCAAATGTTCAAATACGATTACAGCCGAAGTATAAGCTTTGTGAATTGGAAACAAGGGTATCTTCGAACAACTGTACCAAATTGTCACTCACAATCCTGATATCTCTTGCCGAATTTGTTCCATTTACTCCGGCGGGTATTTCCGGAAGCTGTAGGTAAGAGGGACAGTCATGACCCTATCTCGCACTCCCTGGTCTCTGCTCCATATCTCTGGAGCTCTGAACCAACTGATCGACAGAACCATTACACTACTACTAAATCAGAATGTTTTAGGCTGCAACATGAAGTTTACATTCCACGGTCTAGCAGGCACTCCGAACTCAAACAGCAAATCCTATTGAATCCTGACCGATGGCAGTTGTATGCTAATATATACTAATCGTATACCTCTTCGCCACCCTCATAGCATAAAAAAAAAACTATCGATATTAGTCTCAACTCGCGTTAAACAAAAAAGGTTAATGCGACCTATTAATCGCGGCCGAGAGCAATTACATCGCTGTTTTTTTACTATTTTATAAATTTACTTTTAAAATATGTCATCACATTAACATAATAGCAATATTTCATTCAGTTGAAATATAGCTTCGTATTACAATTTCTTTATTTGTTGTACAGAATATTAATGGCCGTTTTTTTAATAGTAATATCTAGATATTGATTTACGCGAACCTTTTAAAGGAACTAGTTTGATTCTGGGCTGTGACCACACTTTTTTAAGAGGAGTGTGAAATTAAAGAGCACTCTTTGCTATCTGAACCTTGTTACTTTCTCGTATACGTAATATAGAGGAAGTCTTGTAATCGTCAAAAAATTCGACCTCGAGATTTTGACGGATTTACATGTTTTGGACCTCCCTGAATCCAAAAATACCGTTCTGAACAGACATTTCTAAAATATGAGACTAAAAGATACTGATGCTTGCAGATTCTGTGAACAGGAGCGTGAAACACGAATACACCTCCTGTGCTTTTGTGAATGTCTCATTCACAAAAGAAGCCGGCATTTGGGAAGACATATTCTCGACTCAGACCATATTAAAACAATCCAAGCTAGGAATATCTTATCATTTTTAGATAGACGAAGATGCAAAAAAAAACTATTATCGTAACCTTTGATTGTAATCCAATAGGATTACAAAAGTTAAACGCAAATACTTAATTATTTAATTGAATAACACCTTTTTAATAATCACATTGAGCCCAATAAAGTCACATGTGTAACTACAAACACAAACATGCCTCGGAGGAATCTATGACGTAATAATATAACTACCGACAATTTCCCTAGGTAAAGATAGAATTTTGACATATTTTCTATAGGATATCTTTAAAAATTTTATGTCTAGTAAGCAAAAGTGTAGATTGATAAGTTATTGAAAGCCAACATTAACCGATGTGGACAAGATATTCTTTTTTTACAAATTGACTTAAGCCTAGCTCAAACACGTCTCGCGCCGGCCGCACTTGGACGTTGATTGAATTAGTGTTTTTTGTCGTGGATTATATAGTTTTACCATTCCATTAGTAAGCTGTAATAATGCTATTAGTATCGGTGGCGGTCATTAGCTCTCGTCCACCTCTTAGTTCATATCTTGTGAGTGACAAATGCTTTTTAATGTGAAGGTTAATTGTTTTACTGTGCTTAACTAAGGCGCCAGTCGCAAATCCTTCGCCGAATGTATTAAGTTACAACACAAAATTTAGCGGGATGCGCGAAGGCTCTATTCAGCCTAACACAGCTAAATGACTGTGGAAATAGTGTGTCAAAAATTGCTTTTGATTTTTCTTTAAAAAAATAGGGAGAGAAAAGGAAACGACTAAAAGATGATAGAAACCTTATATTTTAATATCATACATGCATGTTAAATTTTGGTCTCCCATCCGAGTACCAACCGCGCACTTGGTTGCTTAACTTTCGTGATCGACGTCTCAAAAGTTGATAGAAACTTTATATTTTGATGTCATACATGCATGTTAAATTTGCTTGCAATAAGTCAAAGCATACTCGAGTTATCGTGCTAACGCACAGACACACAGACATACAGACACACACACAGACATAATTAAAAAATGATGAATAATGTATTTATTTTGATAAGGAATAATATATGTTTACAAAAATACCTTCGCATCTAAAGCATTATTTTAGAACAAAATTTATTAACAAAAATAGGTTATAGCGAGTCAACCTTAAGAGATAGATAAATGCGGTCTGTAACTTGTTTTTATAACTTTTAAAGGAGAATAATTCCGTCCTACATAATTTTTGTGTAACTTTAACCGTTTACGCAGCGCACGCAAAGAAATCTCTGAAAAGCAAAATTTATTATTTTCCGTTTATTTCAAACTATGATATTTCTTAAGATATTCATTGAAATCAAATGAAGTCATGAACAATTTTGTGCAAAATTAAATACTTGTGATAAATAATGTATTTATTTTGATAAGGAATAATATCATGCATACAAAAACACCATCGCAGATAATACATTATTTTAAAACAAATTTGATTACCAAAAAGAAAGGATATAGTGAGCCAACCATAAAAGATAGACATATGCTGTCGCGAACTTTTGTTTAGAAAATTTAATGGAGACCAATTCCGTTATACATGATTTTTACGTAACTTTAACCGTTTACGCAGCGCACGCAGTGAAAGCTTTGAAAAGAAATATTTTTCTCCCGTTTTTGCAACATTATTCATTGATGCTCAGCTCCTATTGGACGTATCGTGATGGTATATAGCCAATAGCCTTCCTAGATAAATGGACTATCCAACGAAAAAAGAATTTTTCAATTTGAGTCAGTAGTTGCTGAGATCTTAGGGTTCAACCAAACAAACAAACAAAGAGTGAGGAGCATGAGGTTTTTTCGTTACGGAATTTCTGGATTCGGTCCCCGCGCTCGAGGCCCGCGATAGAAGCTATGCAATAGCTTAAAAATATTTTTGGACTCAGTGAGGTCCAAAAGGTGTAAATCCGTCAAAATCTCGAAGTCAAATTTTTTGACGATTACAAGACTTCCTCTTTACTACGTATACGAGAAAAAAAAACTAAAGAAAGAATTGCCTTGATTCCGCGTACCCGCCCATTCTCTACACTAAAGTCAGTGATAGAGCAGAATTTGTCTCTTTTTCTATATTGCAATTATTTCGTCCAGATTTCTTTAACCTTCAACCTTTTTATAAGAATGTTAATTATTTTGTTTGTTATAGTAAAATTTTGCGAGCCCTAGGTAGTACCTATACGTGGGTGCTGAGATGGCCATGAGTTTATTGTGTTTGTTTTAAGCTGGGTTGAAAACGACTGCAGTATTATGTTATCTGACGTACACAACACAATCAAAGTAGTTTTTTTTTGCAGCAGCGGGGAGCTAGTAAGACCCAACACGGATGGTTGAAATCTGTTTATTGTTGGTTTTAATATTGATTACCTATATATTCAATTGTTCTAATGTACATCGATAGGTTTTTGTATGTCTCTCATAGGTGTAAGTAGCCGACGGTGCACGTAGCTACTGATCCGCGGAAAGTTGTTTGTTGCCTCGCTGCTGACCACGCAGCCGCAGAGTCCAATGTTCAGCTTGTGGCTCGAACATACTCCCGGCCGCGAAAAGTGGTTTAGCCTTGAACACTAGTGGTTGCGATTAATGAACGCGCGAGAGACAATTTTGTATTGCAAGCATCTACAGGAACGTCTGTAGTCTGTAGGCTACGATGCCCGCTTACTATGAGACGTTTCTTTCATTGTTTGAGACCTTCTCTTCTTCTTAACTTAGTCCAGCAATTTCAATATTTCGTTCCAAAACTCGATTTTGAAAACATTATCTAACTCTCCCTGGTTTGTGACTAATAAAGAGCATTCCATCCATTACCAGCTAAATGTTCCCACTGTTAAACAAGTAGCTGACAATCTGATGGAAGGGTACAGAACTCTCCTCAAGCATCATCCCAACCATCTTGCACAGAAACTCCTGCAAATAAATCAAATTCAACGTCTAAAAAGACGACCTGTCATGGATCCGGATACAGAATACCTAAGGATTTCGGAATAGCGTTTTTTGGCCGATTACACCAGTCCAGTTTTTTTAAAAGCTCACACTAATGCCTTACGTTTTATAAAATGACTCTCAAGAATCATTGTTGACTTGAGCGTCGTACGTCTCTATCACTTTGTGCTTGATAGAAAGTGACAAACGATTCTCAAGACATGATTGATTTCTGAGTGTCACTCTGTAATACGGACCTAAGTAAATATATCTAGCCCCTTCTAGCCCAAATGTTATAGATACTAGATAACGGACAATATTTTCATGTCACGTATCGCAGTGTTTGAACTCGATGAACTCCGAAATTAGGCAACCTTTTTTGTTTTTTCTTTGTTTTGTTCCAACTTACGACAAAGTTTTCATTTATTATTAAAAGAAGTAAAAACAATATTTTTATTTTTCCGTCTATATTGTTCCTACTTGTCAAAAATTTTCTATTTTTAATTAATGGCGTCGTGTCGCATTAAGCGTACGCATTTTGCCAATGTCAAGTGAAAATGTAACTAAAGTAACAAAAATTGTACGCTTGATTGAGGTTAAAAATAGAGTCTCGTCAAACATTTTATGGCCGTCCCGTAAGTCATTTATCATTATTTAGGCAAAAACAACGTAGTCAACGTGTCAGATTTATAATACAGTTCTATGTCTATGGGTCAGCTAGTAATTAAATAAATATACAAAGAACCATGATACGTCAGCAAATATTCGTGTTCGTGTAAGATATGCCGCTACCAGGAACCCGGACCGCCTGATGTGCAGGCAGCGCTACTGACCACTCCACCGCGACAGTGATGGCGTCAGTGGACAAGTCTTTCACCCACCACCAGTATCATTTAACTTAACTGGTTATAGTACCTTCTGATTCTGATTAAACATAGAGAGAGAGAGAGAGAAAGAATGGGCCAATCTGCCCGTACTGTCGTCGGCCAAGGGTCTTACGCCCATCGATCCAATCGATAATACCTATGGCAATCGACCTAGTTCAACGGTTACGGCGTTTCATGAGATGACCAGTTAAATTATACGATTAGCCGACAACTTAAGCCTCCCATCCACTACCGTTCATTCCGTATGACTTGTCCTCATGGATAAACTGTAGAGAATGATCACATGGATAAATAAAACTGTTGAGGTCACTACTAATACCTCTTATATCTATGTTCTGTGACTAATATCATCTCTACATGCCATTTCCTTGGACTTTCTATGCATCTACGTCGTGCAGGCGCGACAGAAGGGACAAAAAGATTTTGACACTGCCGTTCTTTCGCGCATTGCCCATCCACAAGAATTCATTCCTTATAGATTGGATATTCCTGCAGGAATAAACACTCGTGGATGGGGGGCTATGATATAACCGACAATGTAGAGCCGCGCCGGAGAGAGGTCGTAAATAAAGCGGCCCGCTGCGAGGTGATCACGTATGCGGTGTCAATATGGAAATTAATTTGTCACAAACATTCTAAAAGTCACATTAACGTTCTCCTTAATTGAATTAGAAACAATAAATTAACATAGAAGTTTGTATTCGAATATGGAATATTTATTTTAAAAATAATAATTATTAATTGATGAGTTATCTACCTACCTCCCACGCGGCTCTGGCTGTTTCGGTGGTGGAATAAAATAAATATCAAGTCAACAGTTGACTATAGGTGCTTAATTCTAATAAATTGTATTTTTTGATGTTACAATACACTTGCCGTGCCACAAAATAAAGAGGATCCAGAATTGAAGCTTCATAAATTATACTCGCTTGAGCTCCGTGCGGTCTGATAATGATGTCAAGTAAGAGCTAATTCACACAGCGGTCCGTTTCAGCGTTATCGTATACCTTTTTATTCGGCGATGGCGTTATGTGGTTGTACGAGTGAGATCACACACACAGTAAAAAATTGGTTGGTCTGTAAAGTCGGTTTACTGAAGATAGTTGAACGTGACAACGTCTTAAGAAAATACTGATGGAATGGTAGCATTTTTCAAAAGAAAAATTTAATTTCATTTGTTTTGCCGGCCTTACATGGTAACGCCGCATGCGTCATGTTTTTTCGTGCGTGCAGCCGGCTCTATCGAATTATAAGACGTTGTCACGTCAAAAATACCCAACAAACATAAAAACCCGTGAAAGTCGTAGCGATGTATCCTTTTAAGCCGGTATTTTAAATGCGGTGTGAACATTACCTCCAGTAGTTACGTAGGTATCCGCTGGGTATACGTAAATACGGACTTTCTATGTGAACGCGCCCTTAATAAGATTCATGCGGCTTGTATCCGCGTGGATTTAGTCGTGTCTGAACTGGATCTAATACTTGTATGAAATTATAGTAGTACATAACTACATTTGACAACAGTATGAGTAGTACACATACTGTTGTCAGCGCAGTCACGTTATCAACTCGGTTTAACTTGTTTATTTATATCAATTTTATGCTCTCTATATAATGCACTATTGCGTGCCATCCGCTCCACGACATTATATTAGTATTTCTTGCTTATTCGTCAGCTTCAATACCAAAATGAAACCGAATCTCTCTAGGCAACATTTGAAGCGCATTAATCATACATACGAACGTAATTAATCTAAAAGCGGTTTGGATTCAAATTAGTATTGTTACTGTTATTGCAATATCCGGTCGTCGGATATAAGCCGGATATCCGGTGTACGTCATCCTGCCGAGCACCTACATTTCATCTTTGTTTTAGTTTTCCGCAGTCTATATCCAACTATGTATTTCCTTTATAAGTAACGAAATTTAATTTCGAACATTATCTTCATTGATCATCAGATCAAGGTACAGTATAATAATTATTATTGATTCTATAGTTTAATTTGATATTAAAATCGATGAAATTAAAATTGTATAACCGAAAAAAATCGTGAATCAACAACCGGCAGCCAAACATCTACAAATGTTTGCTAAACGTTAGTTTTTGCTGTAGATTATAGAAATTACAATAATGATCTCATAAATTGTTTTTTTTTTATGTTTTTTCTTGAGATCTAATCTGCGGAGGTAAACGAACAGCGCCGTAAATCATCGTTTGTGGAATAAAATAAACGACAGGAAATTGTGATATCTGTCGATTAATATTAACACAGGACCTCACAGCGGCGACATAAATAGTCGCTTATGGCCGCGAGCGCTGGCCACATTTGTGATAAATTGGCGACAAAATATGTCGTTTATTGAAATCACAATCTATTATCGATCTCCTACCAGCTCCCCGGGAGCCGCGCTAACAAAGCCGCTTTAATATATGCTAATATTAAGATAACATTTCACGGAATCGACGTTTACCGTAACCTTATGTAGCCATAAATAATAGACATTCTATGAATTTGCATGTCCTTATTTGAATTTCGTATATATATCAGTCTATTTTTTTAACTATCATTTATGGTCGCTGTATATTTTGCTAAATTTCCTTGACCCCAATGTTAAGGTGCTGGAAAGGATTTGTCAGTTAGAGTTGCTACTTCATCAAGTTTCGGAATGATGACAATTTTCAGTTATTGAATCATCATGATCATTGAAACAGGCTTTATAATTCGACCCACTGTTGGGACCACACTGGGACACAAAGCCTCTCCTTGTCATCCAGCGGCCCACAGGGGCTGGGATCAGTCGGTAGCCCCTGTGGGCTACTGGCCACCAATTGGTGCACAAGGAGTGCCTAGACTGGCAGCGTTGCGATGGTCTCGGTGTATAGTTGCACTCGCGTGCGCAGATCCCGAGCCGTCCCGTAATAGCGCACTGGAGGTCAGGTCGGGGAGGATGTTTAGTGGGTATGGAGGGAAACATTTACCTCAAGTCCCACATATCCCCTGCGGTTGGCACCACCCCACAGGGACGATGCGTAAATGCATTTGACCTCCCCGTCAACAAAAAAAGGCCTCTCCTTGTCATGGCAGAAGCTTTATGCAGTAGTCTACCACGCTTGCCCAATGCGGATTGGTGGACGTAGTATCAGGTGATCAATATTAATACCCTTTTGCAGATCCAATAGTCACCTTCTTCGACACCCATTGGAGGATATGGGGTAATGTTATTCTAGTCTGTCGTCATTAAATAGCGATTATTATGTTGATTCAATTCAATACTATAATGAAGAGGTTGTTGCTAAAGTATCTTCTTTGATTTAAGGCAGTTTTACACAGGGTATAATAAAATATAAAAAATAATAATAATAAAAGTATAAGTTTCGTAAAATTGAGGAAAGTCAGTTTTGCCTCGGTACTGAGCTAGTGTAAATTGATTTGGAGTTAGTACAGCGCTGTCACTTGAGCATTGACTTCAATACTCCCGCTTACTGACTGCATGTGAACGGTATGGTCAGTTCTCGGCGCCAGCATTGATGCCTGTTACTGACTCTTTATGCGGAACATTCGTGTTCATTATTGCCTGTAGCATAATTAGGTTTGTTGTTATCTAGCATCTGTAAGCCTGGAATCCAGCGCTGGCGATGCGCCCGCCGCACCAGCAGCACTGACACAATTCGCAGAAACGATCGCAGCATCACTAGATCCTGCACAAATAGAATCGAAATAGCCACTAAATTAAATGACATACTCATGCCGTTTACATTCTCGGAATTATAAATAAGTTGCAAAATGTTATTAGCGAATCAAACCACGTGGCATTTATTTTTGTTCGCTACTATTTTTGTTAGGGAACTACGCGGATGTGTCGTGAATATGGTAGACACGAGGGACTAGGGACACTACACTAGTGTCATCAAATACAAAAACTTACATGAGCTTGTAAATCAGATTTTTTTGAATGACTCATTAGTCACCTGGTGACCTCTATCACTACATAATGAACTCTTGGTATACAAGGTCACTTTATATGAATGATCCATATGGGAATATGGCATTGAACTGTGGGGTACTGCTAGCAACTCCAATGTAGAAAATTTGCAAATGTCAATGAACCACTGAAATACACAATCACATGATGATGGAAACCATCAAGGTGGCTCTTATCACAGCGATCAAGACATATAAGGACCGATAGAGCACACACTTAAATGATCACGCAAAAAATCTTCTAGGCAGTAGGGAGAATGTAAACAGACGTAAAATCTAATATTTACATTAGATTTAGACCATCGAAACTTACTCTAGGGGTGATGTTTAATGGAACATCAATCGACACATTCTCAATAAAAAGAACAAATCAGATTATGAATTAAAAGACGATTGCTGATATAAAGAGGGAATAGTGCTGTGCTGGTGGCCGCAGACGACCTTCTCAGCGTCCTCTCTCCTCAAGCGTGTAATGCAATCTTCCTAGAGGATTTCTAATCTGTGAGCACCTTTTGTTTTATTTTATTTTTCGTTGGAAGACCCTATATGGATGTCCACGGGCCAGTGGGGCTCCCGTAGGTTATCTGGGAGTCTACAACATTATACTCACTAAAAACCAACGTCCGCTCTAGTCGAGGCTTCAACGCACGGCAGGGTGTACTTTTCGCCACCCGCCGCAAAAAAATGCGCATTTGAGTTCAAACCAAGTGAACTCTATGGCTTACCGATTGTAAGTCGAGTCGAGACTCGTAAAAATGTTGGATTTGAACTCCGGAATTAAGATTCCGACGTTAGTTTAAAAACTAACTTCGGAATTTTAGCAGCTCTACTCCATGCTATACTCAGTCTGTGAGCACCTCCCTCGACAGAGACTCTACACATATCAAAGTTTTTAGGGCGTTCGAATCGGACGGGGGCGGAACCATTGTGGGTGCCTTTATAGGCTTGGATCTCAGGCGCGGCGTCGTGGAGTTGGTAACATATGCACTAGCGCGTGTTAATGATGTTCGAATCACTGGTCGATTTTGTTTTATTTTATTTTACGTAGTTAAAATTTTATAATTAGGCTTCATTTGCTTAACCAGTTGAATTATTTTGGGACGATTATAATGTCTCGAGAAGAGTTGCAGTATTTTAAAGATATTTTGATAAAGATTTGAATTGTATTAATACCGGATCTGTCATACAAATCAGCTTATTAAGCAGCAGTTTCGGCACACGCACCTCAATCTCCAAGTACCATATCTTCAACGACCGTGGAATATAGTCTCAATCGGCCGTTTATGCCTGGTTTATGCTAATAGTTGTTAATCTAAGATCAGATAATTTCCTTTATCTTAAAATCAAAATCTTGTATCTTCATTTCGTTGAAAACTCGTAAAATTTTATAAGAATTAAGTGGTAGTTTATGAGTTGTCGATAGGTCTGAGGCACCAGCCGTGCTGATGGACCTTACCCTGTTGTGATAGGAGCGAGTATTGGATAAGAAATCACGTTTAGAGTTTGTAGTAATTTTGAACGAAAATAATTGATTTCAGGTCATAGGTGCTAATTTATTTATCTATGTATCTCAAATGTATCTTTAAGAAACATTTTATGTTATCTAGTAGGTATTCGCGGAATTTATTTACATTGAACTGTCTAATTCGAGTGTGGGCGGATAGCAAAATCCTAATAAATAATAGGTATTCAAATAAAGATAATGCTATTAATTTAAAATCTAAACTGTTGGAAAGAAAAAAAGTGGTGAATTTGAGATGCGTATCAATTTAATTTGTTTACTTTGGATCCGACTTTGAAGGCCTTACTAATGTGATGGGCGAATAAGAAGAGATGATATTCTTACATCACTTGGTACACGCGGTCGGCCGGGTGCGGGGCGGGCGGGGCGGCGATGCATTGAGTCTTTTTCTGAACTCCATTACAGCGAGTGGCGTGGACTCAATAATGGACTGTATCGACCAGCAATAGAGCCGAAGGTTAAGCACCCGTCGGCTAGTTTACTTTCACACCCAGTAATTGCTAACCAAAATAAACCTATTTTATTGGTGTAAATCTTTTTGAAACTGGAGCGAGACCGATATAACACCGGCAATGCGGCCTGAGAGCGAAACACGAAACTGAATCAACACGCGTGGCATTATCTCAATGTTAATCTTACTATTAGTACTTATATTGTGGACATCACTCCGGCTGTCGACAGATGCATTATTGTGGAAATACCTCAACCGTGGCTCCTGATCTATGTGATGTCAAAGTTTTATATCCGACTGAATTCCTCCTTGTGATAGAAACGAAACTACTGGCCGTTTTAGTGCTTTGTATTTCTTTCGTACCTATATTTATTTCTTGTTATTATGATTTTTTTGTATGGGGAAACGATGGTACTATAATATAATAACTTCATGTGAGGTTGACACTTATCTTATCACACTCCATTTTGTAGAGCTACAAACGAAGTTGCGTATTGACAAATGAAAGGTTAATTAAGATTCATTGACGATTGAGTTTCCAAACCTGCACTTACCCAACTCATAATTAAATCATAATCAAATATGAAGAAGCATCAATCATAGAGTTTTGTGCATGACCTTCATTTCAGCTAACGCTAGGCGGAGCTGAGGCCGAAGGTGTAAACGTTAGCCTCAACCTCAACCACTGAGGCAATGACTATCTTGTGTGTACTAACTGTCAGAAACAACGCTGATAACAATAATGTTAGTTGGCTGTGGGAGATGTCTTCGGTTATTATTAAAAGACATTCAAAGTTTTTAAGCAAGTATTTTAACAAATGCGGTCTGTTTCCTATGCTTCTTGCAGATATAATATCCATACGAGTGACAAGAATTAAACTAGCTCAACCAGCAACATTAAGACATTATTTTAATGCTGTTCTGGCACGCGGTAGCTTGTCAATGAGTTCGGGAGAAGTGATTGAGTTGTATTGGAGTGTCTTAAGTATCGTTATGTGTTAATTGTAAAATAATGCAAGCTGTATCATCATGTTACACCCCTTCGTTAATTATTTGTACGTTCTTATAGACTGACTAATATTTTCTTTTTTGCAAACGTTCCAACTCAGCTTGCAGTTCACTCTACAGCATCAGATCCGGAATTTCTGAATTTGATACTAAATCTAGAGCACGAAGATACTAAATCGATCGATGGTTTGATCTCCCCGGTACGAATCCCTACTCGGGTTGGTTGGTGGTAGGGCTGTTTTAAGTTTACCTGACTAGCTATCATCAAAGTCTTATCATAACAAAAGTATTAACAGGTATAGCATTATTGTGTTCCGAGAGTTAGTGATAAGAAATCCTGTGGTCGAGAGTTCCGGCAGAAGCTCGCTCCCATTTTCGCTCTTATCATTACTTAGTCTGATGGCTTGGTTAAAAAATATCGTGTAAATGAAAATATTTTCTACCATCGTAATCAGTTGCTAATGTGGTATTATCATCATATTAGTCGAGAGACGTCCACTGTTGACTCGAACCTGAACGGTCCTGCGTTGCCCGCATCCAGCGGCTTCCCGCGACCTTTACCAGATCGTTAGTCTTCCTTGTGGGGGGCCTACCAATGATGGGTCTCTCGGTACGCCCTGAGTACTGCCACTTAAGGTTCGCAATTCTTTGCGCTATGTCGGTGACCTTGATTCTGCTAGTGTACTAGATACTAATAAATTAAAGATATTAGATATCTGGCTCCGGTAAACATAACACACCAATAATTGTTCATAAACTACGTTGACTTTGTTTTGAACCGTGCGCTGTTTTAAATTAACTTCACCTGAATATTTCTCACGGAGACGTTGATATTATTATAAATGTTTTTGTTACAAATGTACAGTGTGATGTATTACAAAAATATAAAATGTATGAGAGCGCCATCTACCCGTGACGTGTGAGGTCGCCACCGCCGCGGGGCCGCCGCCAGACTGCGGCACGCGCCGACAGGTGGCGCGCGACTACTGTTTTTAGACGTCCATAAAATACTTTTTTTAAAAAAGCTTTTTAATTCCCTAAAAAAGAGAAATTAAAAATTTTAAGTAGTAAAATTTTTAATTTTAGGCCACGTATGCTTGACCAGCAAAGAGTTTTGAGTCTAAGCAAACAACGGCGTGGTCGACAGTATGTACTACCCTGCATTTTGTGGACTGTGCAAGCCTAGCATAACACAATTGGCAGCATTCATCGTTATGCGGTTCTGTTACTATATTTTGCTGGAAATAAATAATCGAGGTCTCCACACCAAATTTCAGGTGGATTAGAACGGAGCTTATAATCACCATCTTTTTAAACCTGCCTTTATTCTCATCGAAGACTTTCATTTAATATCCATACTATACGAAAGCATAAAAAACTATATAAGTCCGCCATATTGGATTAAGAGTGATGTCAGAATATTTTTCTAATTATTCTCGGCAAGCTCTTTCATTTGATACCCATATTGCAGAGGTGGATAGAAAATAACTATTCCGCCATCTTGGATGGTCCGCCATATTAGATTTAGAATGACGTCACATAGCTTATCGTGTATTATTATCCAAACTGAACGTGTATACAAAATTTCAGCTCAATCGGTTGAAGATATCTGCTTCAAAATTGAGTAGCAAGATTCCACCCGGACAAACATACATTGCAAGTTAAATAAAATCTTAAAATGAGCCCTAACCTAAGAAGAGTGTACGTAACCCATTTTTAAGTATGATTTAAAAAATCGCATTAATAAATACCTAAATCGAACTGGGATGGGTTAATTAACACAAGTGAGACCATGGTGCCAAGCGTGTAAGCACCACGGTGACCGTTAGTCAACAGTAATCAACTTAGGAACTAATAAGTAATCTGGTGGCACGAGGCTGGTGCGAGCTCTCCTAGCACGTGACAGGACTGAACTAAGTTAGGCAATCAAATTTAGAACATCAAGGACTTACTTAATTTTAGCTGTTAACTTGAGCAAACCGAGACAGTTCTCAAGGACTGATTAATTTCTGCTAATTATAACAATTTCAAAAGTAACTAGAACTGAGTACTTTTCCAGACTGAGTATTTAAGTATATTCATAATATGGCTAGTTGACATGAATGAAACTGCTATTTTTATACAGCAAACAATTATAATTATGTCTGAGCGTAAGTGGCTAACGTAATCTTAAAACCCGGCTTAATGTAAAAAAAGACAGCAGACCTTACCTTATACCCTATGGAGGTCTGGAAAACCTACTCCCTAACAAAACCCAAGTCGTAGCGTCAATTGGCTGCAGTTTTGTTAAGGTGAACTTGTACTTGGAAAAGTATAGACCAATTTGGAGAGACGACTAGGTGGTAGATCTATGTGTAGGGTCGTCTGGGTAGGTACCACCGCCTTTCTTATTTTTGCCGTGAAGCAGTTTGCTGTGTTTCGAATAGAAGGGAAAGGCAGCCAGTGTAATTACTGGGTATGGAGGGCATATCATCTTAGTCCCCAGGATGGCAAACGCACTTGCGGTGTTAAGTGATTTACACTTAATATTGCAAGTGTCTATAGGCGGCGGTGACCACTTAACATCAGGTGGGCTGCAAGCTTGTTTGCCATCTCGTAACATAAAAAAACGAGTCCGCTGTGCCCCATGTGTAGTGTGTCGTGTCCCCTAACGTGTGTTGTGGTTGCAGATGCAGCATGCGCGGCGTGACCTAGCGGCCCAAGAGCCGCCGCTGCCCGCGCTCAGGTACCGCCGACACCACTCCTTACACCTACACTGTTATCATGAAACCTCGAAAACACGATATGTTTTACACTCATTATTTTCATAAATCACGAAGACTGACCAACCTTTTGCAATTACGTACTGTACAATTCTCCCAAAATCGTTTCTCCTTACAAGACTAGGTGAGTCTATGCTCACCAAGGACGTCTGAACACGTAGGTACACTACCACGCTTTTACTCCCAAAATGGTTGAGCATCATCGCTTTAGGTAACATTTTGTTACACATAAAGCTACATCTGGGCAATTTCTAGCACTTTTGCTTAGCATACTTCAAATGTCTGCATTCTGCATACTTCAATTGCTTTCTTCTATTCCATCAACATTTAGTCAGTCAGAGATTGATTAATGCAAAACCTGTCGTGTAGAGGTCACCATACACATAGGTACATGAGCTCTCACTCAACATGTCCATCACTCTATCAATATAATTATAAATTAAATGTGGTTTCAGAACCAACAGTGTCAACACGGGGAGACAGGAGATACCAGTTGTTTCCTTATTCATAAAATCATATCAAATTCTTAGGGTCTCATTGTCACTAGTCTGAACAAGGTAGCAATTACATAGACATGGTAATATCTTATATGGATTTGTTCCGATGATGAGAATAATGAAGATGATTCTTAATATCTAGCTAGATCAATATAAATCTGCCTTAGTATGCATGCTGTGAAGTGTCTGCTGTTGGTTCTGGGACCATAGTTAAGTATTGTGTAATTGCCTCTATTTTTATTTTTGCCTTTAATATACTTCTGAGCATTTCTTAACATTCTTATTTCAAAAATCTTCAGACCTGGAAAAGTAGAATGAGTACACGAACATTTTGTATGTAATTTGTGGAATGCAGATATGCGATTCCTAGTAGTATTTTTGGAGTAGATGTACTCAAATGTTTGTAAATGTTTGCATTCGCGCAAACCATTTTTTGTGAGATCTTTTAGGAAGTTTATATTAGATCTTTATTGTTCTTGAGTAATAATAGAGAAATATTTAGTTCTGTTTAGACTTTAATAACACCTTGTTCAGTGTTTCGTTTATCAACTAGATCAAATTGTTGTTCAAGAATAATGAATTTGAGTCCATCTTTTTCCGATATGAAATTCAAACTCTATTGGGTACTGAATATTAACTGATCAGTGTGAATAATATCAACATTGATCCGACACACATGCGCACGCGTTACGTTACGTTAGGCCATCCGGAATCACGGTTTATTTCCGGTATTAGAAACAGAATAATTAATAATGAACATGTTTTGCGATATGATCAAGTTGGCAAGCTAGGAGTGATGCGACACTAGGAGTAGGTGCGACACGAGGAACTTAAGAAAACTTTCGAGGTGAACAGTTTTGATCAAGAAAAGACTGATCAAGTGCTGAACAGTTTTGTAATCGTTTCTGAAATTAATTTGGAACATTGGATAGAAGTTAATTTTGCACCTACCGCGACACTTTTTGGAATCTTTTGTATAAAACATTGGAATCTTAGTTTTCCCCTTTAATAATTTTCTAACACTGGGTAAAACTACAATAGATCTATATCTAGTATCCTCCGTACATGGGTATGATCTGGAATTTGGATAAACAAAATTCGGTATAATTGATTGATTTGACAGATTTTGTAAATATTTTGTAAGGAGAAATATGTTATAATATCAGTAAATATCAGCTCGCAAATCTATCCGTGGATAGATTTAAATGCGTCGTAGGCTACGGCGACATTTCTGCATTTCAGTATTTGATGAGACTTAAAATATCTCAGGACGATTGGAGTGATCGATTTGAATTCTTGTAGCGTGTCTGGAATGCTGTAATGTAATTTTTGAAATCGCGACAGTGGCTACCGGCGTTAGACAGTGTAAACACTGCGAGGTCGACGTGTCGCTAGATCGCCAGCGCCGCTAATAATAGCCGCGGCGTCTTCCGCCCGTCTGCCACCTGCCGACGAACGATGGCGATGGCGAACGTCAGATAAACTCCAATCTAAGTTTCACTGAAAAAGTAGGTAGACATCGAATAAGATCTATGGGTTATGCAACCGTGGGTATGTGCAATCGCGAGAGGTATACGGAGGGTCAGCACTTCGCAACATCGAGGACCGGAAGGTTCATCGCGCTCTCGGAGGAGTGACGCGGACCGTCGACAAGTTTTCCTAGATCGCGGAGAGTGAAATCAGTCCGCTCGGTAACGTGGCGCGTGTCGCGTGTTCGGGATCAGTTATATTTAGAACTCCAAAGTCGACTACGAGAGTCGAATATTCAAGTGAATCGCGCTCTCACTGTGAAGACGATCAGTTAATAGAATCTCCAGGGTGACTGGGTCTCGTTCTTTGGGGGACAAAAAGACGAGAGTGGTAGAGTTCCGAAGAACTCGAACGGCGGTGCCGCGTTGTTCGTGTCTCAACTTCGAAAGCGGCCGCCGTCAGTTAGCCGGCGCGCGCGCGGCCGCCGGACGTGTGCCGCGTGTCGTGTGCCGCCGTGTGAGTGTGAGTGTGGTGGTGTGTGCGCAGGCCGTACGTGTCGCTGGGCGGCGGCGTGCGCGTGTCGGTGCGGCGCGTCGGCGGCGCCGGCTGCCGCTGCTGCGAGGCCGCGCTGGCCGCCTGCCTGCCGCGCCCGCGCACGCTGGAGCGCCTGCAGCGACGCCTCGCGCGCGGGCCCGAGCGCCACCAGCGCCTGCAGGCCCTCACCGAGCGCCTGCTGCCGCGCCCGCCCGCGCCCGGCGCCCCCGCCGCCGCGCCGCCCTCGCCCCCGCCTCCACCGCCGCCCCCGCCTCCGCCGCCGGTGCCGCCGCCGCGCCACCGCCACCGGCACGACGACTTCGATGCCGACAACATAACGCTGGTGCGCGTGGAGCCCCGCGCGATCGTGGGCTCGTACGCGCAGCGGACCATCCCCTACCGCAGCGCGTCGTTCTCGCAGGGGGACTTCGCGGCCGACAAGTACTACCGCGCGCGGCGCCAGGCGCCCGCCCCGTGCGCCTCCCCCCTCGCCGACGACGGCTCGGGCGCCTCCGCCGACACGGCCAGCTCCGACGACGCGCTGCTCGCGCACGCCGCGCCCGCGCCGCGCTCGCCGCCCGTCGCGCGCGCACCCTTCGCGACCGTTGCGTCGGCGCCGGCTTTCGTGCCCGCCCCGGCGCTCCCCGCGTCGCTTCCTCGCGGTCCTCCTCGCACGCTGACGCACCCGCTGCCCGAGCGCGCGGCGCCCTCGCCGGCCACGACGGCCGCGAGCCTGCCGGCGCTGATGACGCCCCGCCTCCGCGAGGACGCGACGTCGACGCCGCGGGCGAGCGCCGGCAGCAGCCGCGCGTCGCTGGAGAGTTCGACGCCGCCGGAGTCGCCGCGGCCATTCGCGTTCCCGCCGCTACCGGAGCCGCCGCCGACGCCGCCGCCGGAGTCCCCCGGGGCGTCGGCGCGCACATCAGGCACGTGCTCGGAGGGCGGCGCGGAGTCCCCGCCGGAGTCGGAGGGCTCGATCCCGCTGCCGGTGCTGTGCGCGGGGCGCGGGCGCACGCGGCGGCGCGGCGCGGACAAGGCGCGGCGCCGCGCCGGCATCTACATCACGGCGGGCGCGGACGGTGCGGACGGTGCGGCGGGCGCGGCGCCGCGGCTGGCGGGCGCGGAGCTGCTGGCGGCGCTGCTCCGCGGCAGCTCGGAGGCGCTCTCCAACGCGGCCGCCTTCGACAACGTCGTGCTCACGCTGCACCAGCACAACGTGAGTACCGCACGAACCCTCTCCTTTATCTGTGTCCTCGTTTTATCATTTATCGTTCTCCGACGAGCCGCTCGCGTTGATAGCGAACGAGCGCCGGCGACCTTGATTGGCGTGAATTCCGACGCATATGATGCACCGACTGAAATATTCCGGTGATAACGTGTGCGACGCAGTAGATAAGTTTGAGAACTTAGATTTATTGGCTAGAATATCCAGCCTCGATTGTATTCGGGTCTGACGCTAACGTCGTCGATGACGTTCAGTTTCACGACCCGAGAAAAACCATTGTGCGATTTACGACGGTATGTCACAGATGATATTATTCCTGTATTCGGTTGTTGATATCCTCTTAGACGCCGAATCTTTGCATCTGCCGAAACGAAACCTTTTCGTCGACTTCGATCTTGGCGCACGACGAGTTCGGTCTCCCGAGGTCCGGCGTCGTTTCCCCGACGGTCCCGGCATTCCTCGGCCCAATGTCGGTGAGTCACGCGCGGCTGTTCCAGAACCGTCAAAAAGTTTAAGGGCACACGGTTATTTTAAAATTCTTTATGATTTCTCGGTTTGATGAGAAACATTAAACGCCTTGGAAAAGGATGACGAATTTGAACAGGGTCTTGTTTACTTCAGTTTGTTGAGATATCTTGAAAATACTTTTGTCGTTCCACCGATTGTGTTGATTGGAATGAAATTTTATTTACGAAATCACCATCATCTGTATGTTTAAAACCAATTGCGTCATCAATATTTACATTTTCAATTTTTACTGTCATCAGAATTTCTTGATTCAATTAGTCGAGGTAATTCTCAATCTTATAATTTCAACATTATTTCTACTTCAGGTTATACTACCAATGTAAATTAATTCTTAGAAAAATTATAACGTAGGGTGTTTTACTTAGAGCTTCAGTTACGTAATTTAGTATTAGTAAGGTTTCTCTACAGATCTGAGTAATTCCAAGACATATGTAGAAAAACATAGACGTTACTCATTCTCTGAAAGTTATGCAAGATAAGGCTCTTTTGACACTTCAAATCTCTGGTTTCTTAGTAAAGTAAGACATAAAGACCGAGTGCCTCGTCGTTGGTACATCAATTATTGGGCGACGAGCGCGACTTGCGGTGAACGTTCAGTTTAACGGCGCCAGGCCAGTTAGGTACACTTTATGCATAATAGCCTATAATGCTGTGGCGTTATTACTTTATTTGCGCGCACTACCTACACTTATGCAATCGGTTCTGCTAAAACTGATATTACTAATACAAACTTAGTACTGTTTTGATACCTACGTTGGGCATTTTGCATATTTCTTATTTAAATAAGAGCTTTTCTAGAACGGACCGTTACAAAAATTTACAATTACATTTTTCGATATCGATTTGTCAATTTGGTTGGACATGTAGACACGTATGTTTTTCACTAATTAAGCATTTTTCAATGAACTCCAAATCTAAATAGATCATAATAAGTTCTTATTAGCCTAAACACAAAATAACCAGTTTCATTTCAATGGTCTATACCATAATTACTAATGTAATATTACAATAACTATTCTGAATCAAAATCAACATCAGATGTAAATTCCCTTAAGGAGTATGCAAATAACATACACGAGCTCGTGCTTTCTATTTCTAAACAGAGTGGGACAAGCAAATAAATCATTGTCTTAACTAAAATTGTAATTCAAATTCTACATGGAAATCCCGTACTTTTGAGCTAGGGCAATGTGTGTTACTGGAATCAGTGTACCCGAGGCTACAAGATAAGGTACAATTTATATGCCTAACTCAATAATAGATACCTATATTACCGAATATTCTACAAGCTCTAAGAAGAGTACTGTCTCAAATATAACGGATCGTGGATTATATTTTAAAGTTACCTCACTCCCAATTGGGATCAAGAAGCTTTTTGATGAACCTTGAGCTATTATGAGAGTGTACTGCAATGAATGTAATTTTCCGTTTGGGATTTCCATCAATACGGGATGTGACCTTGAGCGAGCTGCAGTTAGGTGTCTCCAGTGATTTATTGCTGCGAACAAGTGAGCTGATCGTTATGATGTCGATTTATGTGCGCGGTGACGCAACCATTACACAGTTTTAGACTGATGATAGTACTTCAGTGCAATGTAGCCTACATTAGATGTTAAGTGATTTAAAAATAACACGATTTTTATTGTCCGTAGACTTCTGATTAATACTCTACCTCTCTCTCGTCTACAAGAAAGCTTAACACTGTGAGGATATTTTATTACTCATAAACTTGAAGAAATTTATCAAACAGTGACTTTGTACAAGACAAAGTACGACTGTCGGAGAGTATGAACAATACGTTCTTGATTAATAAATAAATGAATGAGAATAAAAAGTCAATCAAGTACTTCACGACAACGAGCTTTTATGCCAATGACTCTTTGCTTATCTTTCTGTAAGTCCGCAGAGAGTGTCTGTTGTGAGAAGCAAGCTCGGGCCGTGTCGGAGGCGCGGCAGTAAGCCGCTATCGTGGCGTACATTAATCCGCGTGGATCAGATCGATGATTCATTGGGTCAAGAAACTATGTAGTGTATCTGTATTTAGCCGAGCGTCCGTCGGCGCGCGCGCCGCTGTATCGTTCATTGTCATCTCCGCAATCTCAACAAATACCTCGTCAGCTCATTTGTTTAACTTTGATGGAAATAAAAAATCATTTCATTGTTTGAGGTCGGTACTGCGATTGTCAGTGACCTTGCTTCGGGGACGATCCATAATATTTGTATAGTTTTAAGAGGAAACCAATGACATGAACAACATAAAATGTTTATGATTGAATAATCCAAAGTATAACGGTACCTGGGTACTAACTAACACTGCTTCTACAATCAAGACACCCGTCTTGATTGTAGAAGCAGTGTTAGTTAGTACTATTGTTAGTTAGTACGTTACTAATATTCGCATTGAAGAAAAATAACAATAAAACTACGTCCACATACCTAAGTATAAGTTGACAAATCATAATTTTAATGGCACTAGGTAAAATAATCTATGAATAGTTCTGACCAATCAATGTTCAAACATTAGAAGATTATCTTTAAGAAATAGGTGTCGCACATAAAGCATACCAGTTCCAAGATCTGATTTTCGTTCTTTACTTAGAATTGCATTGCATGAACTATAGCTAAAAATTCTGCATAGTTCAATATCCAATCCTACAATCTCAAAACTCTTGATTACACTTAGGAATTGAGTGATTAACGATGATATGGGTCAGCGGGCGTGGCGGTTTGAGTCGGCGCCAGTAATAAAACTAGACAGTAATGTAAACAGGGCTTACTCCACGCAATACAAACGTAGTTATATTGGTAAGCTGGCAGTATGTGGGACGACTCGTGCGATTCTGAGAAGGCCGTGCTGCGGAACACGACCTGTGCACGTTGAACTTTGCTGTGTACGCTCCGTCACTGATTAGTTTCGTGCTGCTCGAAGCAAATTGAAACATGTACGCATCAAGCAATGATGTGGCGCCGCTCGCTGACTCGCTGAGCTGTTGTTCACGAAACAGATGACAGTTGAGATGTTTATCCGGTATTCAATCTACCGCTTAGCACACATTCTGGAAGTAAATGAACCAGGATTAAAATATCATTGAATTTTTGAATAAATGGACTACAGTTGCATATATGTAGTTAAATTAATCAGTGTTTGGGGTCAGTATTATTATTTCATTATGTTGGGACTATTTACGTCACTGCGAATGAAAGATCTATTGTGACTAGCCTCCGAGTAAGTCCTATTAAGGCCTGACATGTAATCTTTTAGCTGAGCACTGTCTTAAAATTAGTCTGGGTCTAGATACTGATGAGCTATTAAAACCAAAAAGTTTTTAATTTAAGTAGAGTTTCCTAAGTACTTTTAAATCGTCAAAAACTAAATCATACCGCCATTTTTGCCCTGTTTATTATTCCAGTAGATGTAGAGTAGGTATACGCCGATGTCCTTGGCGCCGTCATAATTTAAGCTTCTTGTATTGGATTGAAATACTGTAGTTCAGTATTAATATTTGAATTGCTTTCATATGAAATAAAAATGAAGTAAATAAAAATCAATTTAAACGCAATACAGGTGATCCATAATTATTAGGGATCACCTGTATTGCGTTTAAATTGATTTTTTTTTTTTTAGGAATCTATCACTGCAATTGCAACATTATCTGCTATGTTCTCAATTTCAAACTTCCACGAATGACTCCCCTGACATATCACCATTGATTATCAAGTCCCTTTTTTAGGACCCTGAAAAAGGCCTGAGGCAAGTCGATTTTTTTCAGTGCATTTTTCTAGTATTTTTTCTCCCTTTTTTAGTTTATTTGCTGTGATCCTACTATTATCTGGTGTTTACTCTTATTATTTTCGCAGAAGTACAAAGTTTTGGTAATTTACTGGCTATCGTAATTTTAGAACACATTGACTGCTTAAATAAAATTTTAAGAATGGTTGCTCAGATATTTTGAACACTTTGTGTACATTAATCAATTTTGTGACTTTGGTTGCTTTTAATTGAATTTCTGCACAAGAGATCTTGTACGCTGGGCCCTGAGATAATTATAACGCTGACTATTTGTTTTCTTTGCTGTAGTATTGTGATTAATGTCATAACAGTAAAGTTAATTTACAAGCGTGTCGTGCAGTGTTGTGTGGGGTCTCCTAATCGCGCCTAACAACAGTTAACGCTGATCGTGTTCATTAATCGTCGACGCACGTCAACGTAGCTGTCTTCATGTTTTCCCTGCCCCTATTGGTTAATTATAGAAGTTACAATTTTGTGTAAGAGTTTTTTAAATTTACTATTTTTATATCAATGCAAAATTTTATTTCTGTTTCATAATATTCCCGGCAAGACATCTTTCGGCCAATATTTGTTGTGTGTCAGGTTTTGAAATGCAAATAATAATACTTGAGATCAATAGAGATTTTATTGTGACTAGTTTTAATTTTTAAACTGTTAAGCCAATCTACTGAGATGATTTAGTTAGTGTATTACATTTGTCCTGATCATTTGTTTTGTTTGTTAGTAGGCGAAACGTTAGAAACCTACCATTATGACCCTTATTGCCAGATGTGGCTTTATGTGCTTTACCTATGGATCTTTTTAACCTTTTTTGCGATTATGATTTGATGATTGTATCTTCGTAATATTGTACGTATGCGGTTTTTAAACAAGCAAGCATACGGTCCGCTCTTGTCACCGTAGCCTATAATTATTTGCTTGCAATACCAATGTATAACTTCCTGTCTGCTCATACAATTCTACGCTGATTCAAATGCAATGAATTTTCCATTCATCGGTTATACTATAACAATGATACATAACATTTCCTGATAAGTACTTCATTCCATTACAAATTATGAAAGCTTTTTGCCGGTACATTCATAAAAGAGCAGCTGCTCTTTTAATTGAACGTGTAACGGAAAACTGACTCCACGAATCGAAGGCTGTGCACCAATATTGCAAAAAAAGTAAAACAGACGTACGTCCTCGGAGGAGGGCCACGTGACGGTGGTGGGTGGGGAGATGGGGCGTGACGTCACGGCACAATAAATAGGTCCGGGAGGCCACCTGTTGCGGCCCACAGCGTCACTACTTTACAACCACCTGTGCGCGACACAAGTCACTATCGTATCCCTATATTTTGATGACGTCGTGATGGTCAAGATTTCGCCTTGGTCAGTAACACTGTCTACATATCAAGCGAGACCATGGGTTTTAATTCTGGGAACGATTAATGTTTTTGTGATAAACATGAATATTTTTTCACGAATCATGGTGGATGGTACAGTCAACAACACATTAGGTTACCACAAACTGTCAAATTTTGCCAGTCAATTTTGCGCTTTCTGACACATGCTTAAGGTTGTTAATAAATTGGAGAAATTAGATAGTTTTGGGTAGACTGATCTGATGTCGTCCGTCTTTATTTATTTATGGTATTACATGAAATTGGTGTGTGAGCGAACTGTAATACCTACTTAAATAGTTTAGACAAATCGAAGAAGAGCCCATATTCCTCATGACCATTGGCATTCTCAAAGAATATAGATACTATAGGTATTACTAATTCTTTCTTACAAATCTTTCACCTAAAGGCTCTAAGCTTGATTTCTACCAAAATGAACCACTGCCTCCTGATGTTACATATTATGTATTTTATTATAGTTCAGGAGGCAATGGTTCTCTTTGTAACAAAGTTAAGCTACCAAGTTCACAGTTAACAATCAGAAGGCTTACCTGTAAAAAATTAACTTACTTAATAAGACGAAGAACTTAATAGTTTTTAAAATCTTGCTCGTACACAATAACAGACGATCGAGATGGACAATGGTTATGGGCTTAAAGACGGCATTTCTAGTAAACGATCCTTAATGTTGTCTAAATCAACCTTTGGTTCGTAACCACACGCTCAACTTTTTACTAATATTTTGATATTATTCGGTTGGAATTAATTCCTTGAAGATAAACAATTATTCACATCATACCTAAGGTATTTTGATACATGTGGCTACGTACTTATGTAAATGTGTATTATAGTTCACTACCCTTAGGTACTTACTATATGAAATCTCTGTCCAAAGTATCTGCATCTTGCAAAAGTTGCAAGTCCGGAAGAAATCCGGCCAGATTAGTCAGTTGTTTACAAATATTTAACAGTCAAACTAAACGTAGATCACAATCCATAAATCTCAATGAGTGGCAAACAATGGCTTGCTAATTGTTGGTGGGTCGCCCAAGTCCCGCGGCGGTCCCGTTGCCGAACCGGAGGCGGCGTGACGTCATCGGCCTACCTCGCCTCCTATGAGGGTCATGTGATTTGCTTTCTCTAGAGCGCATCGTGAGCTTTATGGCTGGAACAATTGAGTTTGCGACATGATTTAAGGTTAATACTTAGGAGAAGTATTAACCTTATTGCTCGAGCTTATAGTGATTTCTTCGCAGATACTAGTAGCCTTCATATGTTTCCGTTTACTTTGCTTATCAGCAGTGCTTCTGTCAAATCAATATCATCTTCTGCATTTATTGTAATCACTTTTGTACACTTTGGTTTTTGTTAAGTTTCTTCAAATGCTTCATAAATAGCAACTGTCTAAGATTCTCTTTGTCTCAATTATTGTTGCTTTCTTAGGGTGGAATGTTTACTTGTGATCATGTATTAATATACTGGCAGTTTCACCACCAAGTCTTTCCGTGCAATTTTGTTGAAGAAGGTGGTATTGTAAAAATATAATTAGGTGAAAATTAAATCGAAGCAAGATTAAGTCTTATTAGCAATAACTAATTAAACAAAATACAAAAATGAAATTCAAATACTTTCTATTAAATTAATTTATCCTATCGTATATTAGCATAGCATTCTTTACTTTATCTATTTGATTGGAACTCTTAAAATAAAAAGACAATTGTGCATTATGTATTTACAATGTTTTTAACCGACTTCAAAAAAGTAGGAGATTATCAGTTCGACTGTATTTTTTGTATGTGTTTCCTCATAACTTTTTACTGGGTGTGCCGATTTACATTTGGAAGGTGGTGCTTGTCATGTGGTCTCATTTAAATTTGGCCGACAGAAGAGTAGTTTTTGAGTTATCCATGTTGTTCTCATTTTATTACTTGTTTGTCTTAAAGATCTTAAGATAGTTTCCTGAAGAATTCTATACTTACAACACTAAAAAGCTAAAATTTAATTATTTTAAAAAATGGCCTTAAAAACTTACAAACGCAGGAATATCTTATTATTTAAGGCATTTAATAAACACAAAAAAATGTTATAAAGAATATGAGTCCTCATAATCTTCGCTTCGTAATCTGAATTCAATAAAGGGTCTACTTTCGAGTGGTGTGTTTAGCGCGCGGCCGCGTGCGCCGGCGCCGGGGAAATTTATTGCCCTTTATTGAAGCGAGGTCGCGGTATGTGGGCCGCAGGCGCGCCAAATGTCAGGACACCACCGAGCGTTTGTGAGATCGATCTTTTCCAGTAATTATCTGATTTTGACCGCGAAGTGGTACGTATTTTGGAAAGTGACATTTATCATTCATCGTCCGCGCGGAATGCTTTTATGAATTTCGTACGTAGGTTGGAACAGTTTTGCCGATTAATGAATGACGTACACGAGGCCGGTGCACGAGATATTCACAACAGATAAAGCGTGAGAGATAGTGCTCGCTGATTGTTCCTCCCAAATTGGATTTGACTGGTGAGGCGGGTGAAGACTCCATGTTGTTAAAGGTCGCGCGCAAACAACAACACCTCGTTATGTAATGTTGTTCGCTCATTGTATGTTTGTAAGCATGAAAGTTGAGTTTGAACGTACTTACCTCGGTCATTGGAACTGAATGCTAGGCGTGCTAAAATAAGTATAAAAAATTGTGATATCTCAAGTGCCGCCCGAAGCATAAATCTATTTTATTTTCTTAAACTCCGCAAATTTGTGTCTATCGAAATAGCGTGAAAGACACATCGCACATATCTGTATTTCGGCGATGCTAAAACTGTCTCCGGCTCGCCGTCATACGGGAATATTTATTTATATTGGAGTGTATTTAGACGAGCTCCGCACACGCGGGGGGAGGGGGACAGGGGGGGGGGGGGGGGGCTGATGGTGCACTAACTATCTATTTCAGCGGCGAATGCCATTGCCAAGGAATTCTTGTGCCGTAATTACGTAACACCTATACACACCGACCCACGTATTATGAATGAGAGACGCGCAGGCTATTAATACTCGCGGACGTACACTGACTCATTTGTTTGGTGGCTGTTGAGGACGCGGACCCGCTGTTAAAATATAGCCCAGAATTGGCTCCGACCACCTTTGTGGACGACCCAATGACAAACTGAAGCAATAACCAGTTGAAATAATCGTCGACAGCCGGAAGTCGGCCGTTACGAATATAGCTCGGGGTATTACTCGAAACAACGTGAATAATATACCAGTTAGTAAAACACCTTATTACACCAAGCGCTACCTGCAGCAACAACTACCGTAACAACTAAACAACAATTACTCGAGACATTTCTATTTTAAAAAATTGTCCACTAACTGTTATTCATATTCATATAATTGCATCCAAATTACTGTAGTAAACATCAGTGTCTCTTTCTGGTTCTGCTGATATTAGGTTATCTGGAGGGAGCGTTCGCCGTGGAGATGGGGAATCAATATTAGTTTCATAGTCGAGATTGCTTCGTCATATCTGTAATATTTCCTTATCAATTTCTGCTTGTTATTTGCCTGAAACAGAGGACCTTGCTTTATTAGAATGAATATACTTGTAAAGAACTTTTATGTTTATTAGCAATGAAGCATCTGAGAACCTGAGCATGCTGGAAATCTCTATAGCAAATATATTGTGAAATACATTACAGATGTTATGTGGAACGTGACGTGACTTCACACAAGTTTTGTTATGAGAATGTTAAAGAACATTTTAAAGTGGATTTTGTATGCTAACAAAAGATCTTCTCTTTATTTCTTAATTTAAATGTATTATGATAATCTTGCCTATTCCATTTATCCACCCTCGGAATATAACGGCCTCCCTAGAAAATCAGAATTCTTTCATTGTTTTCTTTTTTCAATTTTCCCTATCTGTGGTTTGCAGTCATTATTATGGAAAATAAACCAAGACGACTTAACCTCTGGGGTGTTTCTTGTATGGGAGCCCCCCTAAAATATTTATTTTATTCTGTTTATTAGTATTTGTTGTATTATAGCAGCATCAGAAATACATCATATGTGAAAATTTTAACTGTCTGACTATCACGGTTCATGAGATACATGATAGATACATGCCTGGTGATTATTCCATGCGAATGATTCCACATATTACATACTTATATTACTTGAAATGAGGAATCACTGCTACCGGGATAGCTTAAAGTATATTTTTTGTCTTCAAATCTGCATCAGATATAATCTTCATTTTATAACCTTTTCTGAAAGATTCTAGAAGACGAATCGTAATGTAAGATTATAAAGACTGTTCTTCTTCACCTTGGCAATTGTCTTCAATCGATTTCTTTAATGGATCTTTACATTCTAAACGCGACTTTGTACGTATTCAATAAGAGTACTTGTTGAGTCAAAGTAGCAGTTTGCTCCCATACCAACTCACGTTAAGCAGGAGTGTTTTTAAAACAGCATTAGTTAATGTTGTAGACCTAGACTAAAATAGGCTGAGATACTTTTACTTTAGTCGTATTTTTATACGACAACCACACGAACGTGCTATGACTATTTTTTTATGCAAGCATATAAAAAAAGCAAAGACGAGTAATTATATTTTAGCTTATTCAAAATAAGCGAAGCTTTTAAACAAAGAGAAATTAAAATGTAGGTCAATCTTTTCATTGGCATTAATATATTGTAAGTCTTATCACCGTCCAGTTTCTGGTTTTATCGGCGATACTGTGTTATGTTATTATGAGTTATGACACACAACTGTACGCTACCGTTATTTATGTTCTGTGCTAAAGCTTAATGGCTGTCTTTAAGCTTAATCGAGCGTACATATTGTGCTCCTTATAATCTTAAATAACTATAAGTATTTGATGTGGTGTAGTTAATAACACGCATCGTTTATTCTGTTCGCTTTGTAGTTGACATTGCGATTGTTGATCATAACATTTGCTTTAAAAATACAGCCACAGAGGGTCTAGACAAGACAACGAATGCCAATTTGTGACTACTACTACATTGGACACGACGGTCGTCATGAAGCTTTCTCAGTAATACGTCACTTTCATTGTTTCATTCATTATTTATTCTTTTCGTTAAACGTTTGTTTTGCCCCGACGCAAACAGTACCCTTAGTATGAGTTTTTGCAACACCAAACGAGTGATCGTCTTCGTCAATACTATGAAACTATAGGTTTACTTAATACGTCGTAGTATAAGATTTAAATTTGGCACATAGTCTTCACGATATCGCCTACTCGATCACTCGATTATACGAACTTCACACTGTTTAGTTTTGTCTCTTTCATTTCTTATTAACAAGAAAGAGACAACATGTTCATTCGTTCCATTCACTCCCATTCATAGTATCTCTAACTAGTCTGTGCTCGATGAAAACAAACAAAATGTCTGCGTCACAGTGAGGGTCGTATTGATATTATTTATAAATTATTACTAAAATATATAATAAGTGTAGAACCTGTCTTACACTGGCTCGTACACGCACTCAATGGACAGACAACCAACACGCTTACTCTCACCGAATGGCTCTCGCAAGTCTCGCACTCTGCTCTCGCCGACGGTTCTCGTATAACTGACGTGGTGCGAACGAGACAGTTATTGTCTGTGGAAGTGAGAGGGTGAATAGGATGCGCATACACTACATCCCTTCCTTATCACATTTTTTTTTATTCATTCAACTGCTAAGCATTGAACCAAATAAAAATAAAATAAATTGTACATAACTCAAAACGCCTTGTTTATTCATCTGAACTTTCTTCACCTTCTCCTTCTCCTTTTCCTGTACTACAGTTTTCCCTTTCCCTTCTACCTTTTTCGAGTGAAGGATATTTCTTCGACAAGAATGTCCTTTTAACATTCCTCACAACACAATCTTCTGCATTGCATACTCATGTCATTAACATAATATGACCTCACACATTACTCTCCGTAAGACTCTGCATAAAACATTACTTAAGACTCTACATAAGACTCTACATTAGACTCTATATAAGACTGAGTCACTGATGACCACAGCTACTTTCCTTCGGGCTTAAACTACCATGAGAATGAGAGACTTGTATCTACGCCTAGAGCTTAGTGCCTTTAAAACTTAACGGTCATTGTCAAGTGCTCATATAATTTTAAATGGCCCCCTTAATTCTAGGTCCAACTCAATCTAATTGGTCTGTTCATTTTCAACCAGAACCAGAAAATATCAAAATTACTAAAGTATGTGCTTCGACCACTCTTAACTATTGCTTTGTATGTGAATAAAATAGTTTTACAGTATTTTCTTCGTCTTTCTAACAAAATAACATTAGAAATCTCTACCGAAATTACATGGAATGAGGTCTTAAAAGACTTAGTACATTAAATCAATGCTTAGAACTAAGTATTGCAACTTAGAGATCATAATAAAACATGAACATCATTAACTGGGGTCATGTACCGCATATCAAACGTCGCTACTGCATTGAATTAACTGGAGTTAAACCTCTAATTTTACGACTCGCAGCCGAACAGCGATCACAATTGCTCTCAATGCGCACGTCCAACACCGTGGAACCCTGCGCATGTATGCATCATCCACTTACTACACGCTACGGTCAAATATACGGCCATTAGAACACTATTCGAGTCCTCGTATAGTATTCGAGACTCATTAGGTATCACTTAGGCCGCAATAGACCTCGACCTTGACTTCCGAATGGTACACAACATTCTGGCATTTATCTCTACATTACCCTACACGTGACTGACAAGAAACTTGCAAAAAATCCGCAAAAGACTCTCTTGAGACTCCACAAATGCGACTCCACACATGTGACTCAACACATGTGATTCAATGGCACAATTGTGAAATAAGACTGACTGTCAAGTTCCTACTACCTTCCGCTCCATCACATATGACCATGATCACACTACGGCACACACGCAAACACGTGTTATCAGTAATGTCAACCAGTCCTTCAGTCAAGAGTACTTCGGCTTCGAATAACGCAGTACAGTCCTTCGGCTACATCAAAACTCAGTCCCTCGGTTTTTTGATTCCATATCACACAGTTAATGGTTTCCAATAGTTATTAGTCAAATGCATGTCGTGAGTAGCCACCTAACTCCCATCTTAATCATTTAACGTTACTTACGTAAGCAGCTTTACTCATTATGTTTCTAACCACCCATGATACTACCTGTGACTATACAAGTCAGTCTACAAGTCACTTGTCAATACTATACAAACATGAGGTCTAATCCGTCAAGTCTAATGAAACCAAAGTTTTGACTAAATTAATTGTTGATCACACCACGACAAAATAAGGCACTCCGCGAGTTAGATTTTTTTTTTTAATTATTCACGACTCGGACCTAATTTACGTGACATGTATTTAAATACAACCCTTTATATCACCAGGGTAAAATAAAAATAAAAACCAAGGTAAACTATATGGCAGTCATAGCTGCACAAAATGACACGGAACTAATCTCAACGTTTAAAATGACACGGAATAACATAAAATATTTTTAGCAAAAAAATAGGAAAACCGACTTCAATGCGTACAAATTTAAACTAAAAAGTAAGAAATAAATAATATTTTTATGAAGTAGTTGAAAAGAGCGTCATAGAAACCAAGGAAAGTACTGATACACATTTATAATTCTTTATTTATAATTCATACTCCGATATATTTGGAGCCGGTGCCAGCTAGCCAAGGAGGATAGTGTTTGCAATTTATCGAACTTCACAGAGCGGCGGATTATTTCTCATCTTTATTATGCATTCATTATTATGTATAGTTAATGGATTAATCAAGTTCGTATCTATTAGGTAAGTTTATTTTGCTTAGGCTGGCACCGACTCCAAATATATCGGAGTATGAATTATAAATAAAGAATTATAAATGTGTATCAGTACTTTCCTTGGTTTCTATGACGCTCTTTTCAACTACTTCATAAAAATATTATTTATTTCTTACTTTTTAGTTTAAATTTGTACGCATTGAAGTCGGTTTTCCTATTTTTTTGCTAAAAATATTTTATTTTATTATTTTTAGTGGAAATCACTACATAGTATAAAACAAAGTCGCTATCCGCCGGCTGTCTGTCCCTATGTATGCTTAGATCTTTAAAACTACGCAACGGATTTTGATGCGGTTTTATTTAATAGATAGAGTGATTCTTAAGGAAGGTTTATATGTATAATACATGCATATTCACATAAGCATTGCACCCATGCGAAGTCGGGGCGGGTCGCTAGTTAAGTATATTTTATTGAAAATGGATAGGCCTACTGGATAAATGGATAGACGCTCATTAAAACTTAACGGAAACGTAAACAAATTTTTTTTTTGTTATTAATGATTTGTTCATAAAGGGTCGAATTTATATCGATACAATTTATACGGGCCATCTATGATCTTGACGTACCTAAAAAAAGAATCACTAAAATCGAGTCGTAATACTCATCATAATTGACGGAGTATCAGGTAACAAACACAAAAAACAGTCGGATAGAGAACTTCCTCTTTTTTTTTAAGTCGGTTAACAAATTATATCACGTCTCAGACCTATAGCTCATTACAAATGCCCACCATTCATTCAGAATGAATGGTATAGTTTTAATGGTACGGTAATAAACTATGAAACTTGAAGAGAAACTAGTTATTTAACTTAAGTTCATAAAATAATTTGTCATAGTTTATGTGTTGACTATTGGACCTACTAACCAAAATTTCAATATTGCATATTAGGTAATAGCAAGTTCAAAAAAAAAATTGACATTATTTTTGTGTTCTTGGACGATATCATTGTTTCATCCCCAATGAAATTATCATTTCAACAAAAAAGTACTGAACCAATTTCGGTATAATTTATACGGGACCACCTTTGGAGTATGACCTTTCTAACGAAAAAAGAATCATCAAAATCGATTCATTATTGACGGAGTAATCGCGGAACATACATACAAAAAAAAAAAAAAAAAAAAAAAAAAAAACATACAGTCGAATAGAGAACCTCCTCCTTTTTTTGTTTGAAGTCGGTTAAAAATAATTATAACTACGACAATACGGTCGTCATAATATTAATTTCTTTACGTACACATAAAATTTGCAAAGTGCTACTTTTTGGGCTCAATGTAATTCTTTAACAATTAGGAATACAAAATGTAATTGCAACTAACCAACTACATTTATACCTTCTTATAAAGCTGTTCACAAAAATAATACTAACAGCATTGCGTTTTTATCGCTACAGTTTTGTGTTGCAATTAGCAAACGAACTGCTATGTCGTGAAATCAGTAAATAATTCAAATTGCTGTAATTTAATTACAATGTAATTATTAATTTTAACGACATAAGTTCGTAATCTAAATTACCATTTTTTATCTCAAGGCCGCCATATACAAAACCTGCCTATTAAATAGCAGCATATAATAATTATAATCTGCCAATTAAATGACAACATTACCTACCACTTAAATCGCATCAACAGCTCATTTCCAACGAGGGGCTCGAGCCCACCCCACACTAGGAGTGATCAAGCCCCAGTCAACCACGCTGGCCAAGTGCGGGCTGGTCGACTTCACACACAACCTATTAAGAATTTCCTCATAGGTGTGTGCAGGTTTTTTCACGATGTTTCCTTCACCATAACCTACCAATTTAATGGTAGCATCATATAACCTACCAATTTAATGGCAGCACCTACCAATTTAATGGCAGCACCTACCAATTTAAAGGCAGCATCATATAACCTACCAATTTAATGGCAGCACCTACCAATTTAATGGCAGCACCTACCAATTTAAAGGCAGCATGATATAACCTACCAATTTAATGGCAGCACCATATAACCTACCAATTTAATGGCAGCATCATATAACCTACCAATTTAATGGCAGCATGACATAACCTACCAATTTAATGGCAGCATTATACAACCTACCAATTTAATGGCAGCATGACATAACCTACCAATTTAATGGCAGCACCATATACTTTTGCTACTTTGTTTGTATCGTTCCAATGTCATTAGGGTACATTTGTACCAAAGTTCTAATTTAAACGCGGTACATTTGTACCAACTCAACCACGGGACATTTGTACCCATTCAACCGCGGTACATTTGTACCAACTCAACCATGGGACATTTGTACCCATTCAACCACGGTACATTTGTACCAACTCAACCATGGGACATTTGTACCCATTCAACCACGGTACATTTGTACCAACTCAACCATGGGACATTTGTACCCATTCAACCGCGGTACATTTATACCAACTCAACCATGGGACATTTGTACCCATTCAACCGCGGTACATTTGTACCAACTCAACCATGGGACATTTGTACCCATTCAACCACGGTACATTTGTACCACCTTAACCATGGTATATTTGTACCAACTTTGCCATAGTACATTTGTACCAATTCTACCCCGGCACATTTGTACCGACTGAAAAACTTAAGGTATGTATGTATCACATTATCATGGATTTTACTTATATGGCTAGGTATAATTCTACCGTATGTGAGCAATTTACCAGTTCATATTTTAATTATTATTATTATATATTTATTTATTTTACACGTCACCCGATGAACATTTAAACAATAAGAGTGGACTAGTATGATTTATACATTTGTTATAAGTTAATTTAATTACTATATAAAGTTATAAGAAATCATTACGAATTTTATTAAAGTTGATTATTACCTTTCGTCAATTAAGAGATTAGAGCTATACAATTAATTGTGAGAGCTATCGTGGAATGAACTCCGTATGTACAAAGTGGTACTGCTAGCGACATCTATGTAACTACGACTACAATTTTTAACCTATTCGGTAGCACTCAGATTGATTTGTTAGCAAGCAGCTTGCTGCAAGCTGTTGTTGCTAGTCTGCAACAGATGGCGCTGTTTAACCAAGGCAATACATACTTATTTATCTATACATCGATAAATCATGATAATATATTATTATTTTAAGCAATATTTTATGTATATGTACTGTTTAACACACCTCTTTGAACAATAAAAAATACTGAGGAAACCGACAAAATTGTAGGTAGATAATAGTATTAAGAACAAAATGTGAACTTAGGTGTACTCTCAAATGTCCAGGCCATTTTATTATTATGGTGCATCTGTCCCGCAATTAAAGTTGAACGAAAACGAAATACTGAATGTAAACACTATTAATATTTTAAGGCACTTTTATTTGTAACAAACCGCTTTACAGATCTGCCCACTTTGTTATACAAAATAAACAACACCTGCAAGAATTACACCACGAGTATTTGGGTAAAAGCTATTTAAGTTGGGTAATAAGTACCTACATTTTTTATCTACAATTTAGACAAGAGTATTCGTAGCTTACTGCAGTACTATACTTATAGTAGGCAGCATAAATCTCTCATTTTGCAACGCTATAAACAAGTACCTACCTACCTATTTTTTCCATTTGTGATACATACATACACATTTCCATTTTTTTGTTTTAATAACTTTAACAATCTGACCTTTGTCCTCGTCGCCAATTGTAGAACCTGTCTTACACTGGCTCGTACACGCACTCAATGGACAGACAACCAACACGCTTACTCTCACCGAATGGCTCTCGCAAGTCTCGCACTCTGCTCTCGCCGACGGTTCTCGTATAACTGACGTGGTGCGAACGAGACAGTTATTGTCTGTGGAAGTGAGAGGGTGAATAGGATGTGCATACACTACAATAAGTAATAGGTTTTGATACATAAAATTTGATTTGATCTATACCCAAATGTACTAAGGTGTTTTAACGGAAAAATAAAATGAAAATGTGCAAAACAAGTGCAGTTTGAACAAATAGTGAATTTCATTGATTGGTGTGTTTAAAAGGATATTATACAGAAAAATACTAATGTGCAATGCTTTTGGGAAAAATAATGATCTCGTGTCTGACGGCAAACGAGATTTAGATCCGCAACAAAGGGAAATTGAACTCAAGCGAGCTTGCCTAGTGACAAACTCTATTCGCCATATTTATTTAGAAAATAAAATAAAATAATGTTATGTATTAATTAAACAATGTGTTTTATTTCCTTATTATACTACACTGTGATAGTGTCCTATTGTTTAAATTCTAGCCAGGACGACTAAAGCGTAGATAATTATTAAAGCGTCGGTCGTCTCTGTGACGAGTGAATATCCACACGGTAATGTTATCGCCCGTCACGACAATACCTACGCCGTGTGGAGACACTCACATAATTCGCATATAGGTAGGTAAATAAACACAGACATTATTGCTTGAGACTTATAAAGTAGAAGCTATATGCTTATAATTTATCAAGGCGCCACTGCTGCATAACCTCCCGACGTTCCTGTGTACGTTGGTGGGCTTCATTAACCTCATCAGCGACCATAATAAATGAAAATTATGGCGATAACATTGTAATAATTGTTAAAAAATTCATTCGTTTACCTACTCATGGAATTTCTTTCATCGAGTGACGACACGATCATACGTAATAGTATACTTACGACGACTTGTCAAAGTAACGACTCGTACTGCCAAAATGAATTCGTGAGGCGAAAACTATCAAAGTTTTCGTGTTACGTCAACTCGATACAACTTATACTGCCGATTTTTGTTTTTGATAGTTTACGCTAGAGGCGCTAGTGGGCAATGTATGAAAAGAGACGATACGTTTGATCGAGCTCGAAAACTAACAAACTCGTACTAAGGGTACAGAGGGGTGTTATAAGTTTGACGTGTCTGTATATCTGTGTCTTTCAGTGGCATCGTATCTCCTAAACGAATGGACCAATTTTGATGCGGTTTTTTTTGTTTGAAAGCTGCCGTGATCGAGATGGTTCTTAACTATGAATGTCTGAGGTTACATAAAATTTTCATTTTTGTTGTTTTTGTCTAAACGTATTAATAATGAATGTCAATGTCTACTTGTCTAAGACCTTGTCCAGAAGAGCGAATTCGAGCGCATTGAGCCTCAGTATGTATTCGCGCGTAAAGATTCGCGGCGAATTCGCCCTTCTGGTTAAGGTCTAAATGTATTAATAATGAATATCATTGTATTAACCAAATCAAAAGCTCTCCCGTTTTCGTACATTTTGACAGCTGTCAGATGTCTTTATTTTATTTTGTTTATTTGGGAATACAAACAATTGTACATTAAAGTTCTAGTAATAATTTTTACATAATATTAAAAGGTAGTCAATGTACAATCCACAACATATTCCACACATTACTAATTACAGAAAAAGGCATGCATCAACAATTATGTAGGCACGTCAGTGATACAAAAAAAAAAAAAAAGAACAGTAGATCACATAACATTATTTTATAAATGTAACTATAACTATGTAATAATTGGGTACTTGACAACGTTACCTATTGATTTTGGAGGTTTATTTAATACCTACTGCAGCATTGCAGCATTATATCATTCTTTTTATATTATCGTAATACCTATCTAGAACTAAGAATGCTTGTCAAGTATCCAACTGTGCAGCACCAAGAATATCAATCGTTTGCCTCTTAAACTGAGATGCAGACAATGCAAATATGTCTACATCTAAAAGATATTTATTATAATTTTCGGCAAGCCTGCGCAAGGGCGCGCGTACTCCAGCGTTGGTTCGACAAGTGCTAGTTAAGAACAATTGGCGTGCGCGCACGCCCCTCGTTTGTGCCCTCCTTGGTACTACATAAGATAGTTTGTTGGTCAGCTCGGTGCAGTCGAATCGGTTGTTACATATACCGTGCAGTAAGTTTCCTTCAAGAAGTATTCGCCTTGAATGCAAAGGCAGCATTTTGTATTTATCCAGTAAGTCTGGGTATGAGAGTCGACTACGGTGACACCTGAAATGCATAGCACGTAGAAATTTTTTCTGTATTTTTTCAATTTTGTCTCTATGTACAGCATAAATAGGGTTCCAGATGCAGCAAGCGTATTCCAGTTGAGATCGTATTAAGGTCTTAAACAGGGGCCCAATTCTCGTGCATTCGAACTTTTTCCGTGTGGTAATTATTTCTATTCTACTGAAAAGTTCGAATGGTTTCCTAAAGATCGTATTCTCAGTACCAATAGAAAAATTACCAATCGAACTATGCAGTCGTACATAGCATAGACAAACAATTACGTTACGTTTCGAGCGTTTTTAAAACCCCTTTGTCAAAAATTTTTAATTGTAAATAATTATAGTCTTTAGGCTAAAATTTTATGCTGAATCCTTTTATTTTTAAATTATGATACAAAATATATAAATTGGTTGGTACTGATCATTACAGAAAATATAAAAGGAAGTCGAATTTATATTATTTCCTAACGTGCATTTAACTAAACGGAACGTCGCATCTGTCAGTCAAGTTAGTGTCAACAGCGGCTCAGCGGATTTTTTTTTGTTATTACTTTATTAGATTAATTAAAAATGAAAAGCTTTATAATTATTGTGATCTCTTGATGGAAAATGTGATTTTACTGTAGAAATACAAATAAAAACTATGTTAAGTGTAGCGAAGCCGAAGCCGCCGCCATCTCCAAATCATTTTAAGATTATTTACGAAGTCCGTAATGAACAAATCGATTTTGAATCTCACAAATAAACAAACAAACAACCACAACAATACAACTTAACCTCAATATCGGGAAGTTCGACAGGTAGATTCGTATACGAATTCCGACTTCTACTGGTATTTAGCACTCGAAGCGTTCGAGTGACGTTCGTTCGAAATTATTCGATTGTGAAGTCCTGAGAATACACAAATAGTGTTTCCTTCGAAAAAATTTCGATCTTCGAAATTTTTTACGAATGTGAACTTTTTTCGAATGCACGAGAATTGGGCCCCTGGTAAAGGTATGTCGCATGATTGTGGAATTCTTTACACGATCTCATGACGAAAGTGTCAATGTCAAAACATATGAAAATTAACGATTTGGCAGTTTCTCCTTTCTCCCGAGTTCTTGTTGTTATAACATGTGTAGAGAGACTCCATTCTTAATTCAAATCTGCCGTGCAATATTTTGTTAATAAGTAGGTATTTACATTTTCACTTGACATTGGCAAAATTCGTAATCTTTGTGCCGCGAACGCAATTTATTTAAAAGAAGAAGTTAACGATTTGGTTGCGTTTTTACTTTTGTAAATAGCGTGATCTATTATAGGACTGGTTATATTTGCAAAACAAGGAAATAGTGAGAAAAGCAATTTCAACACATCCTATACAATGATCAAATAGGGAATGTCGTTGCTGAATTCTTGAGATTCAATTTGACAAACTAGTACATACTTACTTATAAAGAGTGAAGAGGAGTGAACGAACATTTGTGAGTTGTCGAATTTGATATCTTTTGTCAATAACACTTTTATTGATTTGGTCTTATCGTTTCAATATCTTTCAACTAAAATATCGTTGCTCATAAACAATAATGGAACATATTGAAATAATTTGTTCTAATGCAATGAGAGTGAGCAATTGAGAATGTCAGATTCTAAATATTTTTGGCTTGTATTTAAATTAACACCATACAAACTTAACCTGATATACAAAAAAGGATAAATGCTCACTAAAAAAAGTGCAAATTCTCACCAAAAGTTGTATTTGGTGTGTAAATTATCCATTTTCGTGAACACTGTACGTACCTACTATTTTTTTTGCTGGCGATAAATTTAGTCCCATTTTTTATTTATATGTATCTGGTTTTGTAAGCGTTAGTAATGCTAAGCAACTAAATATAAATAAAAATTTGTTAGCTTGTATTGACACTGAATTAAAAGGCAGCATTGAATATTGTAAAAACACACTATAAGAGAAAAACCTAAAATTCAGAGATGTTCTACTACTATTTCCAACTGACGATTTTTGCTCCATGTTTTGTCGGCCAGCGGCGCGGGCGGCTGACACAGTCAAGGAGCGTATTGATTGCGGCTGGCGACCAGCCGCACTGTTGCGGCAACTTATACCGTAGCTAATACCTTTGACATGATAACGGTTTAATTTGAATAGTTTCCTTGTACATTAATTATGTTTGGATGTACCATTGTAACAAGCAGTATGTAGCTAGCTACAGTTTTAATGTCATTTCTGTGGTTGGTAGAGCTGTATCAAACCCTGTTCGTTATTAGGGCACACTATTTGATTCGTATTTACCGTATTATCGAAGTACTGTTATCGAAGTCGGTACCGAATTGTTTCTTCGCATTATATTTGTCCCTGAGAGTATCAAGCGTGCTCGAACATTGAAGTTCTTTAAAACTGCAGTTAGGGATCATTTCATTTCCTCTTGCCCGTAAGAATCTACAATTTATTCTTTCTTTTAAAATGATGAATAACGTGCCAATCGATTCGTTAATATGGTCCGGGTTTCTTTTAACTGACTTTAACAATAGGAAGAGTCGATGTTACCTTTCTAAACTCTGATTTTAATTCGCTTAGTTTGCCGTAGTCGGGTTACAGTTTTTTAAACTTTTTGCTTAATTAAATTTAACATATTGTCTGAAATTTTCGCTCGACTTGGAAATTTGCACATATAGCTACGGATATCTGATACGAAGAATGCAGTAAGGAACAAACGTTTTCTTTGTTTCTTACTGCATTTTTCGTTAGGACGGCAATACGGCGGTATTTAGCGAACCGGTAAACAAAACATGAGGGGTTTCCGTTTGATTGCAGCGGCTCCGTGCTCCTGCAGGCGACACTTGTGGGCTGAATCGGCTATAAATAGCTGAACAAAAACAGGTCATAATTTGGTCCACGAATAGCCCGTGACGTCATCAGCCGTGACGTGCGCCTGCGACGCGTCGTTGCCACGCTCAGGAATTTACCGATTGATTTTTGGAGAATGAAGTTCCTTTTTAGGACCTTATCAGACTGGATTTGAAAAGTATTATTGCTCAGTTAATGGTATTTTAGAAACTTTGTTTAAATTTCTCCATTTACCAATCGTAGTGGAAATGCAGTAGCTCATACTGTGATCTGATCTGATCTGGTATTTTTGAATTATCCATTAAATGCTGGATTTCAATGAAGTTTAATCATTGTATATTTCGTGAATAAAATAACACCTTTACCATGGATACTAGACATGAATGTGATAAAATTTATATGTTTTTATAATAATCTATTATGTAAAATCTCCGCGTACATAAATATAACAGCCTTCATAATTCGACCCACTGCTGCGACACAAGGCGTCTCCTTGTCATCGGAGGAGGTTTAGGTAGTAATCTACCACGCTTGCCCAATGCGTGTTAGTGGGCGGAATATAAGGTGATCAAAACCCCTTTGCTGATCCATTAGTCGACTTCTACGACACCAATTGGAGGATATGGGGTGATGCTATTCTATTCTGCCGGCATTTTTTAATACACTATACGAATTTTGATGTTCTCTCTAATTTCTGTTAGTAGTATAGTTTCATAATTAGAGGTACAATTTTCAAAAACGTGATGGTTGTTCGAATATTGCACGTTCCCCCCTCATCGCCCTTAAACTAAAACATATTAGCCACATCAAAGATAACAACAGTTTGTTTAGTCTGTCAGACGTGAACTAGTTTTGTTCTATACCGTTTTTATGGAGAGCTATAAATACCTCGTAGACATTTCGACGCGACGATAACACTATATTTTCGGAGCGGCAACATTCATCAATCATGCGCGAGCTGATGACGATGAGCGCTATACTATGATAAGGATCATTTTTGAATAATTATGCTAGTAACGTTTTAGCAAGCACTATGAATATCAAGAACCGTATGGTGGAGGACAATGAAATGAAAAGCCTCTTTATTTAACCCATTAACGCCCTCTGTACTCGCGCGAGTACAACTACAAAATGTATTATTTAGTTTTTATAATCTATGGTTGTCATTCAAATAATTCATTATTTCATAACCAGATGGTTAACCCGTCTGATAAAATAAAAAAGTTTACTGTAGCGCGAAAATAAATGTCACTTTTGCCACTGTAAAATACGGATTGCAAAGAAAGTTTATATGGTAAGTTTCAACAATGAATTTTTATTACAAAATAGAACTTTTTTTAACAGAAATTTGATACAAACAGTTTGTTACTCTTTATTTTGTTATTATCTATTGTTTTTGATGAATTTTATTTCGATATTTTTACGTTTTGATTCACTTTATTCCACTGTACCCGGCTGAGTACAATGGTCACATATGTATAACAAGTTTATATTTTTATCAGCTATTTTCATTATTCAACAACTGCGAACCACCGTGTCCTCACAAGCCAAAATAGCTATGCTAAGCTGGAGGAAGCCATCGAATCTATATTTGCAGATGAAAATGATGATTCGGAATATGATGTCCTACTGGGGCCTCCGAAACCTGCTATTGTAAGTGACGAAGAAGAAGGGAACGATGATGATTTGGTTTCTTCTAATCTTCCTAGAGAAGTTTCACGAACTGAGTCATACCACGCTGTCCCAATCATGATGTTTCAGACTGGTCCGATAGTGACGATGAGCCTTTGTCAAATTATGTAAGGCCTTCGAAACGATCCAGAAATATTCAATTAAATAAACCTATGTGGAGGAAAATGAAGCGAGTATATCCTGCTAATATATCCGGCAAAAAGTGGTCGTAGAAAAATTGAAAGCCTGCACTCCTGTACTACCAATTGAATGTGCTTATTGGAGTTTGGATGAAGACCTTGGAGTTCCTATAGTATGAAATTGCACGTCACGGAATCGATTCTTGGAGATAAAACGTAATCTTCATTTCGTAGATAACTCATTAGCTGAAGGTTCCACCAATAAGCTTTTCAAGATGAGACCTTTGTGTGAAGAAATACAGAAAAACTCTTGCCAATTGGGAATTTTTCATGAGAATATATCTATAGAACTTTATACAGTATAGATAAATCCATGATAAAATACATCGGCCGTCACCCCGAAAAACAATTTATAATGGGTAAACCTGTACGATTCGGATATCGGAATTGGGCAGCCACAAGTTCAGATGGATACTGTTATGCGTTCGATGTGTATTGAGGCAAGACTAACGAAGTAGCTGATAATCCTCTAGGCGCAAAGGCTGTGAAATCTCTTCTGGACAAAATGTCCGTAATTCCTAGTGAACATATCGTTTATTTTGACAATTTTTTCACAAAATATCAGTTATTCGTTGACCTCCGGTCCTTAGGCTTCAGAACTACAGGCAAATTAAGAGTAAATAGAACTAAAAAATGTGTGAATGTGTCTAAAAAATGTGTGAAAACATTATGTGTAGAAAGACCTTGCTTCGGACAATTTCACTATTAATCCGCCCAGTGTACCCGGCCGAGTACATACCTATATTTCAATATATATTTCTTTTTTGTTCTATTTTTCTTTAAATACCTTTTCTTTTGTCCCTAATAATACAACAAATATCATTAAAACAAAAAAAATAATGGTGGTTTTCATTTGGGCGTTAATGGGTTAAATGGACTTTGCTAAGTACTTAAATCGTCAAAAGCCCTACCACCATTTCGGGACTAAATTATTATTTCACTTTAATAATTGTTATTATGCTGAGTTGGAGAAGAAATGGCGAAAGAAACTCCACAGCTTACAATTTCGTAATAAATTCAAAACATCAATACAAGTCAATAAATAATTATCAATACATTTTAAATTACAGTTTTACATGCGTAAATTACAACAATTTTGTCGTTTATTTAAATTTAAATCTACAACTTTTTTATTTCTTTCTTATTACATGCCAGTACTTAAATCAAAGAGTACCTACTATAATACCACGGGGAGCTTAAACAAAGATGACGGAGTTCTCGGATCGGACAATTGTCTAAGATGTCTGGAGTTCACCAACACAGGCGATTATTATTGAACCATCGGTTTTTGATATTTTACTGTATAGAAATTTCTAAAACTGATGGTTGACTTTTAATCGCTTGTTTTACGTGTTGGTGAACTCAAGCCTCAATGTAAGGAGCGTTTTGTGTCATACACATAAACACATCATTGGGCCGTCATAAAAACGCTATTTCACTGGTTTAATAGTTGATTTTGTAGAGCGAAAGTGAATTTGTAGAGCGAGAAAATTAACTTCAACTTTATGATATTTTTATAAATCTTATCATATCTAACGTTTAGTAATGTTGTAAGTATTTCTACAAACAACTGAGCTTCTCAAAGTTCCATAAGGAGACAGACGTAGGGGACCTTTTAGGATCAGTATCGTATGCACGCTATCAATAGGCTACAATTTTCCATAGGCTACGTCACATCTTTTCTTGTATTAGTTAATAAATCTTCTGACAACAAGCGTATTATCGCTCCTTTGAAGACAGGGATATAATTAAATCGCTAAGTCACGTAATTCCACATATTTCGGTCTATATTTAAATGCGACGTACACTCGACATCTAAATATAACACTTATAATTATTAGTGACGTATTTGCCGGTGATCAGGCGGCATTCAATATTTACTTAGCTACAGCCAGTACTAATAAAGTGTTATAAATAGGCCGCTCAGCATCACACGAGCAATACCTTTGTCATTTTAATCTATCTACTACCTACTATCTAACTTATTTAAAGCCATCATGAACCTGATGATAGGTCAAACTTAACCTAGATACCTACCTACAATCACAGTTACAATCCAAAATGGGTTGAGTAGATCTTTATATATAGAACTCCTTCAGATTATCATGAATTTGCAGTTATACGCAAATAAAAAATCGGGAGTGGTCTCCCCTTGACTTTCACGTATGACTCAAAAGTTGACAGAAACCTTATATTTTGATGTCATAAATGCATGTTAAATTTTGGTCACCCATCCGAGTACCGACCACGCACTTGGTTGCTTAACTTTCGTGATCGACGACTCAAAAGTTGATAGAAACCTTATATTTTAATGTTATACATGCATGTTAAATTTGGTTGCAATAAGTTAAAGCATACTCGAGTTATCGTGCTAACGCACAGACACACAGACACAGACATAATTCCAAAAAAAATAGTCTTGGACTCAGGGAGGTCCAAAACGTGTAAATCCGTCAAAATCTCGAGGTCGAATTTTTTTACGATTACCTACAAGACTTCCTCTATACTACGTATACGAGAAAATAAAAATGTCGTTCAACATTAGCTTTATCGAGCACAGCGAGACCGATGTAAATAATTCAATAAGGATGACTTATTTATTGTTTTAAAGTGAGTGGAGCTTGCTGGAGCCGGTCTATTTACGGCTGGTGACCCTCGCTCCTATTAATATTAATCTGCATCAGAAGGTGCGTGGCTCCACGCTGTCGCCTTTGAAGGATCATTGTCTGGTGACGTTATTGTACATTGCTAATCTCTGCTCACAATTTATGAGTTTTAGGACCTTTTTCACAGGTTCCAAACAAGTTCCCTTTAGCGTCATCAGACAGATAGTCCATACAAAACCGTAAATTTAATTGCTAGATATCTCCTAATCAGAACTTGTGAAACCAGCTTTAGAGAGATTGCGTACCATTGTAGTAGCAAATTGTCCCGTAGATTTTTTTCTAATGCTAGAAGGCCTATCCTTATTTTTTTTTACTACTTATTGCTGTGGATGCCGCAAACGGACTGATTAACGTTAACTGATTGAACCTCGGTGGGTCCTCTAGTCTGTAAGACGAACCTCCCTGGAAGATTTATAGTCGGCAAGCATCACCCGCAGCGAGTCTTCATTATCAAAATAAAAAAGTTCTATATTTAAATCACGGATTTAAAAGGACTTTACTAAATACTTTTAAATCGTCAAAAGCCCTACCACCGTCTTAGGACAAAATAATAATTATTATTTTACTTAAATAATTATTATATGCTTTATAAATCTTCCTATAATAAAGCCTTATTTTACTTATAGCTTAGTTATATTACTGAGTCCCTAGGGCGTTGAAAGTAAAAGAAAATTTGTGGATGAGAGGTTCACAAAGGCACAGGAGGTCCATTGGTGCTTCACGCTCCTGTCCGCAGAATCTGCATATCAGTCCTATTTAGTTATTTGAAACATTAACAATTAATTTATACAGGACAAAAAATGACACTTGCTAACTTTTTCCAAAGTGCATTGAAACTGTGTCCAGTGTAGTGGCGTAGGGCATTGCAAGCATTGCTCGGCCACTAACGAATGTTGTCCCGAGATTTTCCGTGGTTCGGAAGCCATGTAATGGTCTCAGTTATTTATTGCGGCAACAGCATGGTTAGGCGCGATATTCATGATCAATACTCCTAACGTATCTGTATTGACATTATACGAAAGCATGTGTGTATGTAACTATGAGTGTCCGTCCTGATCGAAGTAATCACGTCGCCTAATAACCTGCAGCGATCGGAAATCGATCCGTTTACGGGACCGGAGCCGCCGTCACTTCTGGCAACATTTATTGTTACAATTTTATAAATTATTTATTCATTTCAAAGGAAATTGTTTACGTGGCTACTTATATAGAAGGTATTATAAGAAGAGTATTGTTAGTCGTAATAATTACTTACCTATTTATTTCTATTTGTTTGTACGAATTAAAGTGATATTTTAGAAAAATACAACCATTTGACGTTATAGTACAGCTTCCCACATCAATTAATTCTTTCTTAACAAAGGTTGTCTGGAAGATATCGCTCATTATACAATGTCGGTTAAATTATAGTATCTATGTTATTCCGATGTATGAGCTTTAATTACTGTAAAGTTTTATCAAAATCCGTTCAGTAGTTTTTGCGTGAAAGAGTAACAAACACACATCCAGACATCCATACATCCATCTATATAGGCATCCATACAAACTTTCACGGTTATAATATTAGATATTAGTATGATTATTATTACTGGTGTTCATTAAAATTTACTAATAGAGGTCTGTGGTGTTGACGTAATAAGTAATAGAGATCTGTACCTGTAGTGTAAGTTTTTTAGTATACAAAACGATTGTACTTAGTTGCGTTAAGATTAAGGCTCAATTTGTATGGGACACATGATATGCGCTTCTTTCCGCTAGGGGCGCTGTTCACGTTTCTTATACAAATTGAGCTCATAACGCAACTAAAGCAGTTGCGTTTTTATAATAAAAAAACTTACACTATGGGTATTGCGGTGTTGACGTAATAATTAAACTAATTATACCTATCATTTTTAAATGTCAAAAATGTAAAATCGTGATATATCTCTTGTGGAAGTAGTCAATCGTGCTAAGTAAATAAACCAAGCACAGAGACAGTAAACTTGAAGAATCAGATCTCATATCAGATTTAAATCCCACACTGCCGCGTCCTTCCAGTCTTTGCAAGCAACCTAATAATATAAGGGTTGTAGTCTAAGGAGTCTTTTCCGTGCATGAAACTAGATTAAAGCCTTTCCAAAATCCCATCCTCTCATATTTCACAGACATGTGACCTCTCGACCGGTCGGGTCACAACACAAATCAAATTAGATCACACATTAAGGTGGCACTTAAACCAATTAAGTTTCCAATGAAGGTTGTGCGGTCACCACTTAGGGCCGGAGCACACAATGTACTAGCGTTGGTAATTAACAATTTTGCAACTACATCAAAAATAGAAACTAACATAAAACTTTTTTTTATTTAAGCTGATTCTGATTGCAGAGAATTTTTAAAGATATTCGGAAACATTACCAACGTTTGTAGACGAAAACATTTTGCAATTATTATTTGAATATGCTAGTTGAAGTAGCCCGAAATGAACCCAGTTTATAATATGAATTGATCGAATATTGCGCGAAAAACAATTATTTTGTTGACAGACTTATTCCAAAGTTGGACAGATTTATTCCCATGCATTTGGATCTTATGATTCTTTTCTTTCTGTTATTTGGCAAATATCTTATTCGGAAATAAGCTATTAAAAGCAATGTCCCATAAAATAATTGTTTATTCTGGACACTATTTGTATTGACATCAAAAACAATGCGACCACAGAACATCGATAAACAAAATTTGATATTTTAAAAATTCGGCATTAATCGACAAAAATCGACAGGTATTCCTAAAGATAGAAAAGCACATATGCTTTTGTCGATCGATATACAATTTTTAACAGAAATACCGCACACCCTGAAAGTAGTTTGCTTGGAATCGGCTTCTGAATCGATTACCGTGGTTATTTTTTTAATTTAGATCAAAAATTAACCCAAAAATAATTGAAATGTAGTTTACCGTAAAATAATTTATAACTTAAATTGGGTTTTGTAAGAAAAAAATCCAATTTTATCATCAATTTTATCATCAAGGTAATGAAAATGAAATGAAAAAGCTATTTATTTAAATGGACTTTGCTAAGTACTTTTAAATCTTCAAAAGCCCTACCGCCATTTCGGAATAAAGTTCTCTTTACAAAAACGGTGCTAAAAATTTATAAGGACACTACACAATGATCTATTTTAAAATAAAAACAATTGAAATTGATTCATTTGCATATAAGCAACAGACTACTTTCAGACTATTTCTTTTACATGTTTGTAACAGAAATAACGCATGTTATATGTTAACGTCATGTTTGTCTAGCAAGATCGAATGTGAAATTTTTTCGACAATAGTAATTTTCTAGATCTGTTATTAGTTTTCCTCGATTAAAATGTGCGAAGAGCTTAGCAGTCGGTTGTTGTGTGAATCTGAAACTGATTAAATAGCTCGTATTGACATCCGTGATACAGACTTGCCTGGTGTGGATTTCACAAGAAATGTACCAAATTGTGTTTTTATGGATTCTGGAAATAATATTTATAGCTGATATGGGAATTTCTACTCGTACCATGTATTTGGTCGTTACTTCATCTTCTGAAAAGTGATTGAATCCCCAATCGCTAGCCTATAAAAGTAGCCTATGTGTGGAGTCCTGCCAACAGGTATCGCTGCCGCCGCAACTCGGATATTGACTTGTAACTCAGTTTCAAAGTTGCTGCTATTAGACGAGCTCGGAGCGCGCCAAACGCCCTTTGTGACGATACTACATCAGACTCTACTCTAGATCACTCTGCAAGTTATTGGTTTCGACAAGCATTGACTACCTATTGCTTTACAGTAACTAGGTTCCTTATTTATATATTAACTAGCTTTTGCCCGCGACTTCGTCCGCGTGTAATAGTTCCTTTAAGCATAATTTTTTGGATACTAAATTTATTACCATGTTCATTTACAGACTTTGTCACCCTCCCTTTGTTTCCTCCCTTTTAGGGGTTTAATTTTGAAAATAAAAAACCTGAAACACATGTTTACTCATTTATTCTATTTATCCTAAATAGAAATCCTAAAATATGTCATTCTTAATTCCTAATCGAAGCCCTATTACTAATTATCGTGGATACTTACTATAAAAATGACGGATTTCTATACAAACGTTTCACCACCTTAGAGGGTAAATTTCCAATATTCCTTTCATTGTGCACCCCTGGACCACATAAGGAACCTACGTACCATATTTGGAATGTCTAGACTCAGCGGTTTCGGCTGTGCGTTGATATGTCAGTCAGTCAGTCAGTATTCATATTTCCTTGTTCCTCTAACAAGAAGAAATACATATAGTGATATTGTATGTAGTCTTGTTTCATAGCACTCATAACGTATGATGCATCTTAATTCATGCTACACGATTATCCCGACACGCCATTAAAATTTGTGTAGTTCACGACATCGACAGTTACTACACCAACGGCCGCTGTATCGAATACGTTCCATCGATGGGTCACTCCATGGTCACCATATCGATGGTAAGTTGGATTGTGGTATGGTCGGTCGATGTTAGTCGTGGTCATGAAGTACGCAGCACGGCCTTCTTCACTATGTCCCACCATCTCTCCCTAACAGAGGTACCTATCACAGTCCCCACGCAGTGATTTTGGATGAAAAGTCCATCAAACCTAGCCAAAATGACAATTGCTTTCAGGATGTTGTATATTAAGGTTGTTTTTATCGCGTAAAAGCCGTCATTGTGCGTCGTAATATTTCTGGAGCGCAAATACAAACCCCATTTAGGAAGCCATTAAAACAAATGTCAATCGTTTGTGGAATAGACAAAATAATAACAGCGGTATTGTGACGTCACCGTGATACGTGGTAAAGAAAAGAGGGTTGTGGATAGGGTTGGCATATTATTAAAAAATACATATTTAATTGATTACATTTTTTTTTATTTCATGTTACATTTTTTTATACTACGAGATGGCAAATAAGCTTGCGGCCCACCTGGTGTTAAGTGGTTACCGTCGCCTATAGATACTTGCAATTAATTTTTTTATTATTATTAATTTTTTATTTATTTACATACAATTTAAGACTATTTAATTTTTAGATATTGTAAAGATATAAAACAGAAATTTTAATCTTACATTTTTTTTAAAATAAAACAGAAATTATATTATATTACCCTGACTAGAAACGGAACCTCACCCGGACGCTACCCGGACGGTCAGTTATCAAGGAAAAATCAAAAGAAATCAGGACGGATGGCAACCCTAGTCGTGTAGAACAAGCCGCGAGGTGAAAGGTTATTGGTGGCCGGAGGAAGCCATACGCGTACCGCCATTATAACAGCTGATTGGCGAAAATTCCCGAACGCTATATTGATACCGTTAAGGGCAATCGCAGACAAGGCGGCTTCAAGGAGCGCTTATTTTTAAACCAGTCTCGAAGGAGAGCTCAGTAAGATGCTGCACATCAAGATAAAAGACTACTAGAAGAAGAAAAAATCCTTCCAAATGTATGTTTTTACATTAATGCAATTTACTATTATTTTCAAGCAGTAGATACTGTACCACGGCCGTTGGACTTTTGGTAGAAAGAGCAAGAACGTTTGGTCACGTCAAGAAGTCATTGTTGTTTAAATAGAGTTCAAAAAGGGACTTTGCTCAGTTCGCTTATATACACTTCAACGTAGGTAACAGCAAAGATTTGATTAAAACGTATTAGTACTTTTATGACGTAGACTAATCTGTTTAAAGGCCCAGCTTATCAATATGCGCTACGGAGTCAAAGGAAAAACACATAAACATTAAGATTCCAGTAACTTTGACAAAACAAGTTTATAACTAAGTAAGTATCTCAAATGTACACAAATGTTTATTTTTACTAACTACATAATATAACAAAAGCCCCGCGATGGTGGACGTAAACAAATATTGAATGTTCGTCTTTTGTTTATTAATGCATCGCCCCAATATCTCAATAATTTTATATTACAAGCAAATTAATTAACACAGTTATCTCCTTCATGCTGCTTTGGTCGCGTATTGTCATTTCCAATCCTGTCAGTTGGTCGGTAGGTCTGTGATGTGTGGCGACCCTTATATGTATGTCGCGCGTCATTCATCGGCCTTACCTTACGGCTGCCATTTGTTGGTTAATTAAGGAAATTTCTCGACGCGTTTTACTAGAAATCATGTTACTCGTATATTACGAAGTGCAGATTGATTGCTTGTATGTTAGTTTACTTAATATTTTACATGTTACGATACGATTCAAGTTAAGTTTTGCAACTAGTTGTTTGATGGTGCTTATTGTTACCGTAGTCTATCATGGTTGTTAAAGTTACAATGAAGATAAAAACTTCGAAGTATATAAAAGCTATTCAATAAAAGGAAGAAAAGTTTCAGTGAGTATAACAAACAGTATAACAACAGTATTATCTAATACGAAGTTAGTTTCAAATAGTGATGTAAAAAACCTTTTAAGATTACTCACACATATGTTTTATAAAGGACATCTCTCATCTGATATGATGATGTCCATCCATTATAGAGTCTCTCAGATCGGTGTAGAGACTTTTCTACGGGAGATACTCTTCTAGAAATCCTTTAGCGAAGTTCGCATTACAGGATAGAGGACGCTGTGAGTGTCATCTGCGACCGATAACAATAGTCAGACAAAAATAAAGAGATCGTATCGTATCGGAAGGTGTAAAGGCGTTTTAACACCTTATTACTATAGTATAAATAAACTTTGTTATTACGATTTGTGGAGAGTTCTGGAGCAGATTGAGTTGTTGTATTGTTCGCTAGTCGTAGTGTCGCCGGCGCCGGGAGCAGGTAATTGAAGGGTAATCTGTCGGATTAATACTCGTCACTAACACACTTGCTCTCTAGATATGGCTCTGTGGAAGGTGAGATATTAAATACTTCTTTTCTTTATAGTAGCTTATTTAGATGTAGTTTGTACCCTGCTCCCAGTTTATTGGGGGTCGGTACAGTAATAATAATAGGCTTGCTTTGCCCGTCAATAACATAAAAACCAGTGCAAGCTGAGAGTTTTAAACAAAAATAAAAATAATGATAATATATTTCCACGCTCACACTCAGTATGTCTTGATATCGCTCTGATATCAACTCTCTGACACCAACCCTCTTTGAGGACGACTGCTATCTTTCAACAGCACCCGGGACCCACCAGCTTAACGTGACGATGAAGCACGGAGGAAAATAGATTTAAAATAATTTTCGGTCACCCATCCGAGTACCGATTGCGTACCTGGTAGCTTAGCTTTCATGATCGTTACGAAGAACGTATGATCGTGGCGTTATTGACCTCCCACAAAGCATTAAGTAGGTCAGTGGTTCCCAATTAGGGGTACGAATTTGCATCAAGTGGTACGCGCGGCAATCTCTTGAATAAGATAATGTAATCAGTAAAAAAAAATACCGAAATATGTTTTTATCAGTGTAAATATGCACCGAGCTCCCGCGCTTCATGACTTTTCACCGTCATTTAAACTCTATTTATTATTAATAATATGCGTCAAAAAGCCAATTAAAGCTCATCATTTATATTGCTGTGCCCATCAAGGTCCATTTACCGTAACTACTTAAGAACCCATGTAAAAATTAGGGTATGCAATAAAACATTTGAATTTGAATTAAAAAAATACTATTATTCCTGCAATAAGGAGTACGCGAATTTGAGGTCTGCAGGAAAAAGTTATTGGGAACCACTGAAGTAGGTAACTCTAAAAGATCATCCATACGGAAGAATTTAACCAGATTTATGGTCGTACGTAGCACACGGTTCGTAGTCGTTTCGTAGACGTCGTTAGTAGCGTTCATAGTAAAAAAGAGCGCTTAAACACTGCCGTGGTATGATGTACCGGACTTAATTAAGTCTGATAAGAAAGTCGGCCTTAGTGGAAAAGGTTCCTTCCGGGTGAATCTCATTTCCATTTTCGGCTATTCCAGCATCAATTATCATCAGGTCTTTGACCAAGAGATTCCTGTAAAAGAAAAAAAAAACAGTAGGTATTGTATACGTCCAACTTGTATACGTCCACATCACAATAGACAACAGTCAAAAACACCTTAGTAATTTTTTTATACTAATTAGGTATGTTGAAAGGAAATGAAGATTTTTTTTTGTGGTATCCCTTTTCCAAAATCTTGTGTTCGGAGTAAAATGTGTTAGGAAAAAAACTGACGAGGTGAAGGTTGCGTGATCGTACGTGATCATAATATATTGGAAATGGCTTTTCAATGCTTGTATTGATATGGAGATGTGTCTTTGTTGACTGCCATATAAACGAGAATTCAGATCAAAGGATCTAGAACGATTGTGAGATTCGATTTTATTACGAACTGAAATGTATTAGAAAATTTTCCGATCGTAATCCGTTACATAAGACTGCACTCGAACACAACACAAGACCTTTCTCTATCCTGGTGACTGCTTCCAACTGAGCTACAGGATTATGTTAGCATAAGAAAACACGAAGAAACGATAAACTGTTAAATTCGCGCCCAATTCAAATATTAACAAAATATAATGAAAAATGTACCAGCTACCACTTGATCTCACTGTTATTAGGGATGTGTCGTTTGAAAAAAAAAATATTGACAAGAATAGAGCAAGGGATGATCAAATGGTTCGGTTATGTAGAAAAGATGCGTGAAAGGTGAAATTAGATTAACGAAGAGTCGGAAGTAAGAAGATGAAGAGAACGTTTGTCGAGCAAAGAGAAATCATCATAAAGGAAGACCAGGTCAAAATTACATAGTCGTAATCACCGAGCAGGTCTAAGGACTTTGATGACAGTTGATGAAGCTAAAGAAATATGTGAGGATCGTATCAAGTGGGAAGATCTCTGCCTACCTATGGGAGAAAAGTGCGCCTTTGTAATGCCTTGATAAGCGTTGCCGATACGATCAGTTAATAATCACCTTTTTCCTATATACTGAAGCCTTATCCTATTCACTGCCGATTCCGCGACATTTGAAACATTGTCTAATTTTAAAATAAATAAATATGACAAATCTGCTGGCGATCTACCTATATTGGCACAGAAGGTGATAATCGATAGAATCATATCTGTATGTTATACAAGTTAACACAAGACATATACGACGGTATAATGTGTATATCTATAATATACCAATCAATTACACAATCTGTTTGATTTGTACACTGCAGTAGCTAAAGAATTAAAAACCACTATTTGAAAAAGTACAGACGGTTTGATCCTTGTGGTGTTGCGATGAGCGGGATGGTACAAAATCTATTCCTATTACTAAAGTAGAACTTTGACAATCTTACCTGCTGTAAGAAATCATTTCAGCGAGCGATTACATCAATCAGCTAATTAGTTAGGTTTTATTTGTAAATACTTCATTCTGCAAAAGTTTCTAATGTCAGCAAGTCTAATGAGAGAACAACTTTCTTTTGACAAGATGTAAACCACTGATCAATTATTTTTGCAGTTCTTTGCGTTTCATCCTCGCAGATGCAGATGTGTGTAATGTGTATCTTTGGTACGCAAACTCCTAGTTCAATAACATTTTATACTTTGCAAAGTTACTGCGCATCTAATTATCCCTAGCTCTCGTAGTAGAACAGACTGCGCTTTGCATAAATAGTATGGCTCACGTTAATAAACGATTGGAAATGGACGAAAATAGCCCCGGATATCAATCGTGTCGGCCTCAACACCATTACAAATTATCAAACTAATTGGGTATCATAATAACAGGCAATCACGCCTCTGTTGCTGAGTTGCAGAATTACAGAAGAGTACATTTAACTACGGCGATAGTAATTAATGTAATGAGTACACAGCTCCTAATGAAACGGAATCCTCTCGCTGCGGAACAGGCGCGCGAACAAAAGGAACACCCCGATACCTATCTATACGCAGCCACCAAGGAAGCGAGGCGTCGTGTCCGACGACTTTGGGCTCTATGCCGGGGGCGGAAGGGCGGGCGGGCTGCAGCGGTAAGCGTTGCTGGGGCGGGCGGCGGCGCCTCCGCCAGTGCCGCGCGTGGCGCCACTGTCGACGGCGGCCGTCACGGCGCTCCGGAAACTCGAACGCGCGCTTTTCCTCGCAGCAGAATAAATCGAGCGCGTAACGTAGATTGTGGTGAATCGTGGAAATAACCAAACGGTTACGAGCAACAGGTGATGCCGCCGCGGCTCCCGGTGATCAGCGTCCGGCAATGGTTTACAAATAACGATACAAAAATAGTGTTTTAAGTGTGTTTACTGTGAGTACGAGCGGGCCGCACCGTCTCGCTCACGAGCAGCGCTACACAATCACGACCCTTTTGGCAACAAATAAGTTATTATAATCATAACACCTGAGATAGGGACGGTAGGATGTGTCTTCGACGTACTACGCACTAAACAGCACATATTCAAACCAGAACTCTATAATAATATCTAAAAAAGGAAATCTATTAACATTAGCATTTATTATGCTTAAGCATGCCCCTGATCGCGAATCAACTTTGACCAGAAAGTGAACTTCAAAGAGAAAGTTTGGTAATTAAAACATGTGCGTGGAACGTTGTTTACCATAATATCCTGAAGCCTCAGTCGCAAAACGTTCCTTTGACATTCTAAAACATTAAATCAAAATAGAAATTAGATTGACCGAACACCGTTCCCAAAATAAACAACGTACAAATTCGTAATAATAAAATTATAAATATCATTGTTAACTTCAATAGTACAAAATATCTTGTCAGTCTGCGACAGGTTGGAGGGCGGGAGCTTCAGCCGAAATGTCAAAGGTGAAGGAAGCACGTGGTTGAGGCAGATAAACCGCAAAGTAAAAAGGGGTGAAGGATGTCCTGGCAAAGTAAAGGGAATAATGACTTTTGATTGATGATGATATTTGGCTTATGGAGTCGTCTTTGGATGTTCTTATATTGCTCCATATTTACTGATGTTTAATTATGAGTAATAATTAATCAGTGATGTTTATATTCGATAGTAATGAAAAAGATATTTTGGCACATTTCTCATTTTATATTGACTGGACTGTAACCAGCACCTCGGCAAATAGATCGAACATATACATATCTAGCAATATTTTTTTTTATGAAATTCGTTTCTTCGATTCAGTCATTTTAAAGTCTATATTAAATATGATTTCATTAATCACCAGCAGAATGTGCAAAAGTCTCTATGATAAAGTTGCTCCTGAATATATTGTTTCATGATGCACACTCGGCCAGTCGTAAGTTCTCCGTCTCGCAGATACAGTTTATGCTTTGACTTATATTTAGGGTGTCCTTGTGCGAGCATTTGTTAGCGTATACAATATCGCCTGTGCAACGTTTGATAGTTCAATTCATAGTTTCATCGGAATTTCATTCTCATATGTAATGGCTTCCTTGTTTTGACTTCGCCAAAATAATTAGGTACGTTTCGTGGAAAACTTTTAGTGCTTACGTCCTTAGGTTGGAAACGTTGATTCGTAGCGATACTGTAAGCGAGGTCGATAGGTTCACGTGGCCTAAGGCTAGTAGCAACGAGTCATAATTGTCTATTCAGTCGATAGCAGTCCGTTTACGTTTCGACGAGGAGTTTATTGCAGTTAATCGATATAAACGTTTTGCATTGGCTAACAAGCTGTTCTAGACACCTGACCTCGGCTTGCTGCAAAAACTCGCTTCCAAACCTCGCATGCATTTTAAGATAGTGGTATCTTCAAATGTATCATAAATTTCAAGCCAACGTGATACTCAAATGTGGAATAAATCTGTCCCAAGAATATATCTAATCCAATAACAATAATTATCTAAACTTGGACAAGCTGTGCTTAAAATTTAAATCTTTCTGAATTATTCAAATATAAACAGATCGTTAACGGTAAATTTTATATTGTTGGCTTCCCAACAGACAATTCGAACTTTATTGGTTATTATTCTATCTTATTGCGATTCACATCTAAAATATTTCGTTGTTATTGTCGATTTGAATATTTGGTGTCTGAATACAATTATTTGGGATTTATTACGCACCTATTGTATGTGTTGTTGCAATGTTGTTCATTATGTGCAGTAGGACAATATTGAAAAGTTTCGTAATGAACACTTTGCCAACATAACTTACAACAAATATAAAGGTCTCATAAAACATGCGAAATATTCAACACATGAATAAACACGCCAAAGCAATTGGGATAATATCACGTGTTGATATGCTGTGGATGGAATTTTATGAAAAATTCATGAAAGTTACAAAAATAGAAAATTATAATGTGCAAGGAATTTGTTTTGGACTCGTTTGATATTTGTTCTTCGTCGCGATATATTTTTGATTCGTTAATTTAATAAGCAGAATAAATCATTTCATTACATTAAACTTCTTTAGGCCTTTTATAACAAATTTGTTGAAAAAAGTAATTTTATTTCAGTACGATGTGTAGTACTCGCGCAAATCTAAGAGAACATCATATCAGATTTATTTAAAAAGTTATAAAAGATATTTGTCACGCGCTGTATGTGACTCCCAAGTGTCTCTAACGAGGCTCCAGTTACTTTTCAGTCCGTTTTGATTTGAAATGTGTTATGTAATCCCTCGTACTCGGGATAATGTCTCTCCATATTTGAGAAAATTTTCTACATAGCCGTTTCATGAAATTTAAGCGTACTAAGATTTTGTCAAATATTTTACTAGCAGAGGCTTTCGTGCATATTTTTAACAAACATATTTTCGCAGTTACTGAATCTTGAATTTGACTAAAGTCACTGAATTCAATAGATAATTTTTATAAAGCATTTTTAATTAATTTGTATAATCTCGTGAACTTATGGCCGGCTTAATAACTTATCTATGTACACTTTTACTTACTACCATAAGATTATGCCAGATTTCCTACACAAAATATGTCAAAATTCTACCGTTACCAAGTGAAACTGTAGGTGGTCATGTTATTGAAACTCGTCATTAATGATACGAGCTATCCTTCACAAACATTAGTAACGTTGTTGTAAACCATTGCCAAGGACAGAGATCCCCGCTGATTTGAATTCCAACTGTTCTACCGACTGTGCTTAGTTGAGTACAAAGTGATATGAGTGGACACGTTCCCAAAGAAATCCAAAGCTACGCCAAAGAGTGATGAACGGTGGTCGGTGGTAGAGGCGGCATGGTGGGCGGCGCGTAGGGCGGCAGCATGCGGCGCGACGGGCTGCGGCTGCGGCTCAGCGACCCCAGCCCGAGCGCGTCCTTCCACTCCGACTCCGACGATGACGGCTCCGAGCGCGACTGCCCGCTGCCCGGCGCCGCGCTCGCCGCGAAGGTCAGCCACTACACTGCTTCCAGAACAACCCTGTCTGCAATATTGGCCCCGAGCTACGAAAACTTACAGAATGACCCAATTCCGTGCGCTTCTCACAACTCCATTCCACACATTACATCGCGTTAACACACGTCGCACGCATGGCCTGGGCGCATCTCCCAGATCACTCCACGATACGTCACAACTGAGCCAAGGTCCGAGCCTCAGGTCAGGCCTTTTAACTCGACTCAGTAGATATTCTAAACGTCACAGTGTGTCTCCAGAGAGTACCCTGTCGATTAGAAATCCTCCATGGGAAGTTTGCTTACACACCACCAGAGAAGCACCAAGGCTCTGAGCTATTCAAAAAATCTTTGGCGATACTGGAAAGTCAATTAAAAAAGCGTGATGGTTGGTGATTTAGAGCTGACCAACAGGAATATACTCTCTACAATGTAGCGTCATTAAGAACGAGCGTAGGTTCTATAGTGATCACAGCGAGTGCATTGGGAAACTTTTTTCTCTAATCCCGATTTTATCTTTCCTTCTTAGAACCACTGTCATTGCAACACGAAAATAGCTATTTCTACCCAACAAACCCCGCACGTATTGTAGTGTACGATTGCAACGCGATTGTATAAAGCTTAGCATAACACGGTTGTTTACTCTGTATTCACATGTGTGCCCACGCCTGTAGGAGACACTCGTTCTATATCTTCCGCGAAACGATTGTATAGTTTTATCACTGTTTTATTTGCGCGAATATTTCAACCTGTGTTATACAATGTGTGCTATTAATGTTCGCGACCTATGTAAATATATACCCATAGGTGAACTTTTTGGTTCACTGGCTATATTTATAAAAAAAAAGCATACCAGAATTTACAATCAAGTCTTACATTTTTTACACAATAAAATTGCTAAGGATGCATTAAATCTAGCTGATATTAAGCGATCAGCGTAATCTCTCATCTATATACATAAAACCAACAGTCTTCAGGTCGTTAGGACACATCAGCTCACAACCGTATCGCTACGGTCCGTAGCAGTTTCTTAGCCGCCATACCATAGTGTTCATAGTAAAAAAAGAGGCGTTCCCTTTCCAATCTAATAAGTGTGTTATAACCTTTCTTCTCCCATTGTTAACTTTCAACTTGTACCCTACACATTGAAGTTCTGGAAATCTTACTTATGCGACGAAATATAACAATGCCAAAAGGTAATGTCTGACTGCTGTCTCTTGTAAAGCAATTCCAATCACAATAAATCCAAACACAACCGTTCGTAGCATAATAATTATACAGTTAATTGATCTACATGCAGAAAGGAAGATAGGTTTTCGTTATCTTTTTGTGAAACCTTACAGCAATTTCAATAAACATAGTTACAGTTTGCCGTGTAATTTGTGCTTGGCCTATCATTATTTACTGTAGTGACATTTCTCGGTAAAAGAGGCTCGATTGCTCGGAAACGGATTAAGAAAACATGGCCATGTTCCCTTGCTTTAGTTCCCGCTGGTGATCCCCACGATTTACCTCGTAACATCAATTTTTCGGGTGATTTACTACGATCTTCGTTGACATTTTATATTTCGTCCATCAATCGTCGAGGAGATTATTCGTTTTGCACTTTCCTTAGTTAATTGATCGGAAAATCTCGTGGGTGCTGTGTCAGCAATTTTGAGCGTTGACACAATATAGTCGTCTGGGTAGGGCCTTTCCTATTTCAGCCGTAAAACAGTTTGCTGTTTTTCCGATTGACGGGAAAGGTAGCCAGTGTAATTACTGGGCATGGAAGGCATTTCATCTTATGCCTCAGGATGACAACGCACCTGCAATACTAAGTGATTTTTTTCTTGTTATTGCAGGTGCATATAGGCGATGGTATCCATTTACCACCACGTCAGCTTTTTTTATACAACTAGATAGTTGTATAAAAAAAATGTGATTATGTAAGACTATTATGTAGGTTTCTGTTTATTAGCTCTCAAACTAGTTCATAGGACGATGTCTGTGTGATCGATCATATAGGTAGGTGACTAACCGAATTATTATCACTAAGGACCATTCAAATTTTACGATAGGTATACCCATATGTTGTAACTGTTTTAAAGGCTACTCATGTCCGTATTGTGTGCACTAACCAATATGATCAAATACCAACTATACAATGGCAAAACTGACCACCTGTATGTTAAAATATAACATATATTCGTACAAACGAACTGATCCAATGCGAATACAAAAAGTCTGCAAATCATTTTCTATGTCGCACAATCAAGATGGAATTTTCTGTAAATAGAAATGTCTTCTTATTCTTAAATGCCTTGGTCTTACGAAATAGGCATGAACCATAATGACATTCACATTACGGTCGGAAACGCGAGGTTGGGCGCGTATTTTCACATTTCTGTTTTATTTTTAAAAATCTGAAATTTGGTATAAATAGTTAATTATAGATATAGATAGGTAGAATATTCTTTGTTGTACATTATCAATATCAGGAACCAACATAAAACACCAGAAACAATAGCTAAATTTACAATGGGTGGTCTTATCACTATATGAGCGATCGCTTTCAGACAACCTATGGATGGAAAGAAAAGATATGGTATTATAAATGATGAACTATGCATTAAATAGATACCCTACATGATATATTAATTACAATTATATTTATAATATTTACATACATAAGTATATACTTAAAAAAATACGTATGACAGTATAAGTACAATAATACATTTCTATCTTATATTATTATGTATACTTTAGGCTTTAATTAACATCTGATCCAAGTGTATGAACTTCCTTCTCATATCTTTTCTTTCATACACGTGGAGTTTTATAAAAAAAATCTCGCGTCACGCTGTTTATGGTCGCATTCCTCCGAAACGATTCTACCGATTTTTAATATGTGGTAGGTATGAGAATAGGTCGTCAAGCATATTTTATACCGTAAAAAGGAAAAATATAAATATTGCAGAACAACGTTTGCCGGGTCAGCTAGTATCATGTAACAAAGACAGAAGCTCCGAGTCCGTTAAGCGGAATTAAGTAGCGGATTTTCGCTAGGGATTTATTGTCATTAATTAAGGATTGTGCGTTTATGTGGCTTGTTTATGACGCCACGGAGCATCAGGGACAAGCAATATAGCTAAATGTGTTATATATTATGTAGCGCACTGGATGAATAGGAAGGACATGGCCAATTGGAAACTCCTATTAGGCAATTTAGTCTTATTTATTGCGTTTGTGAGTTTTAATATCTTCTTATTTATAATTTTCAAACAAGTTAAACTTAAACATTGTGTATTAATCAGCCCGACTTTTAATGCTCTACTATCAATGAGCTTTACTTGAGTAAGCTCATAGTTTGTAACGGAGTCCTATTTGTCTGATTTATATTTTAAGCTGGCGTTAACTTGTTTCATTATAAAGAACTCTATTATTGTACAAGTAACATAATTCAACATGTCGCAGACTTATAAATCACCAAAGTAACAGGCCCTGGCGAGGGTGTAATAAATCACAGTTGATTTGCATCCATCGGGTACTCCACAACGACCTGCGGCCACCGCCCTCTGCCGTAATTAATTGGGTTATTTATAAGTTTTCCTTATCCATAGCGGTAAACCTTTGTTACTCATTAATCTCCCGGTAACGTGAACTGTGTCAAATATGTCCTCACCTTTAACCTTTTACTTCTCATAGTACCCTGTATTAAAATGCAAATTAATTGCACAAAAAATATTACTCATTATTAAGCTGCCGTTAACTTTGTAGCGAAAATGATAAACTTTCTCTCTCAGAAATAAATAGGGTACAGAAGATTTGTACTCTTTATAGGATAAAATGAGCTTGATGTAAAACCCAACTAAAACGAAAGGCCACTGTGTGCCTACTCATCTCAATCATCAGAAAATATTATGTGCCACAAAACTGGGATTTTCTGTTTATAAAAAGTATTCGTAGTAAAGAAAGTTAATCAGTGAGACGATTCTTATAAATCACACAGTAAAAGTCTCGGTCCAGAAACCAAAACAGTGTCTAAAGCAAAATTACCAATATTGAGTTTGCATCCTCGAAACCTACTTCCACTATAACTCTGACTAATTGGTCTGGTCAATCCAACTTTAATTAGGTACTGGACAATAACCTTGATAAAATAGATGTTGCCAAGACGTCTGCATGCGAGGTTTTTGCTCCTCGGGGAGCGGACGTGGAGGTCACTGATATCCCTAATGCCTCACTTAATAAATTGGACTAAATTGATTTACTAGTGTTAGATAGTGAACTATCGCTTCTATTTCTTTCCCCAAAATAGTTTACGACACTTTGTTAATTCTCAACGGAAGCAATTAGTTTTGTAAGTCATTATTAGTTCTTTAGCAGAATAGTATTATCTTTCAATCGTTCCTGTGACTTTATACTGTTATGTCCTATTCAAAGATAAAGGAATATTTACAAGGAGAGGAATAATAATTAAGTAGGGAACTCATTTCATTTGCATAATAAAATAAAGAAATTATGACGGCTTAATGAGAACTATCTGTACTTCATAAGGTCAAAGACGACGGTGAAATGTTCGGTCTTCAGGGCGAAAAGTTCAAGATTTTATTTGATGATGAATGAATTATTTATCTTCGGCATTGTGCGTCTTTATTTTAAAACCATTATATCACGAGTCGAATACATATTTGTTATTTTGCAAGCAGTAAAGTACGGGCATGACTTAGGTGCATGCGAAGTTTTTGCTCCGAAAGCTGACAGAAGCACCTTAAATAATTTAAGCGTATTCAAGTTCTTTAAAATTTTGCCACCTTGACAGTTGTTTTAAACTTTTTCAAGACCATAGTTAGGTATTTGGACCCGATTATTAAAGGTTAAACATAATTCCGTCCACCCCGATAATACATCACAAAGTCGGCGGTCACACGTGGCTGTGTTTGTCCAATACGGCACGCGCGCGGCTCCCGCTGCGAATCACTCCACTACGCTGTTTATGGCTATTGACTCGTGTCCGATTTCTTTACCCCTTGATGTGTTTGGCATAACCTGGTCTATGTTTGTATACATTTTAGTAGCGATCTTGTATTTTCTTAACTGGGCGTTCTATTTATTACGCCAAATTAGGAAGAGCTCTGTCTCTATTGACAGTGTGTGTACGAATGTGTCGTCTGTAACTGGACGTGTCAGCGTGCGTTTTCACGAGTGCTTCCCGCGAGGCTCGTCACACGTTCTGATTGCGGTCACTTTGATGTCACTTCGTTAGATACAATCGATTCTGGTTGCTAGTCCGTGTTTTATGGCTTCGTGGCTTCCACACTACCTATGTATTTTTTGTGGCTGACGTCAAATTGTGGATCATAGAGTTTTATCACCTTTAAAGTGATCTTTAACATTTTTTGCTATAAGTTGTTACTTTAAGTTTAGTTAGTGTTAATATATTTGTTCACTCAAGGAATATCTTGATATTGAGAGATTGCTCTTGGAAGGATAATTATAAATTGTCTGTTACATATAATTTAACTAATAGATACCAATTGCTAATATCTCCATCAAGCACTATACAAATCATAATAAGAGTTTGTAATAAACTTAGCTTGAGTATAGATACTTTATTCTTTACAACTTTTATTTAAATGAACTTTTATCTAATTAAAACAATACATTTACAACTTTTGTTAATGACAATAACTTGTTAAATACATATAATGTGTTGACTGCCAGACGCTTTGAATTTTGTTTCATTTGCAAAATATGGGCACTAAAATTTAGCAAAAGCTCGTCCATCTAACATATTTATCGTCGAACGTAGTAAGAATATCGACCAATCCGTCAAAACATTGTCACGGCAAAAACAACAACAAATGTGTAACCTACATTTACTTGCGGACTATTTTCAATGTTGTTTCTTTAGTAACGAGCTTTTCTGAATGGAATCGCTGTGCCGTAATTAGAATCATTATCGCGATAAAATTTCTTTCCAACCAACGCGTTTAATTTCGTAACACAAATCTTCAAACAAAAAGAAAATCACTAGAAAATATCTAAGAGCTCTGCTTAAATTGTATTTTACTTCGGAAAGAACAAAGAGATAAGTTTATATTTCTCAATAGTTTTGGTGAATGCCAATATACAGTTTAGGCATTTCCCTACCCTGCTCCCAATTTATTTGGGGTCGGTCCAGTATATCTTGATGTCGACAATATTACTTCAGGATTTAGCATAATATTTTTACGTGTGCGTGCCTGACACCAACCCTCCTTGGGGACGACTGCTATCTGTCGACAGAACCAGGGACCACCAGCTTAACGTGACGACGAAGCACAGGGGAAAGGCGGGTTGAAAAATTTTCGGTCACCCATCCGGGTACCGACGCGCACTTGGTAGCTTGATTTTCTTGATCGTAACTAAGAACGCACAACCGCGGCGCCACCATCGACCTTCTCTCAGAGTCAATATACAGTATCATAATGATATGATCTCTCAGTCGCATCAGTCTGTATAAATTGGAAGGCTGTATAAATTGACTCACATAAACCATAACCACTTGTGCCGTATAGTGTTTCACTCATTTTTAGTTCGACTGGAAAGCTACTTATTACCTTTAGGATTATTATTATTATCTATCTTAACAGTCAAAGTGTTTGTTAGCCTGGTCTCAATATTATAAGTCGCCTACTTGCATAGGTTTGTAGGAGTAATGCGGCTCGAAGGACCTTTATTTATGAGCAGATTGCAGCAGTGGTAATTAAGGCTGATGGGATGAGGATGCCACCCCAGGGTGTCAGCCTGGATAGTAATGTCAGCATAGATAGATGATTGTAATGAGCCAGATGACGAACCTTGCCTTGGTCCGTAACAATAGTTTTAAGTATCAGAATTGTTCTAGTTCTGTCAATGATAATAAAGATTGCCTTTCCTCCACGCAAATGTTTTCAGCATCACTTATCATAACTATGGTCAGGTGACATGAAAACGAAGAGCGTAGAAAGAGAGAGAAAAATAGGGATAACCTCATAAATAAAGCCTCAGTAAATCCTAACGTATAACATGCAAATAGGACTTGGAGCAGAATTGTTGCAAAGCTACAAAAGCATTTACAATTGTGAAGTACAAAACAGCGTGTCAAGTATTCACATGAGAGGCTTCCCAGCCAACTGGTGGAGAGCTCGTAACCGCAGCGTAAAGGCAGATTTACACAGGGTAAATAACTGACTCGCAAAATCTGAGAAAGTCAGTGTTGACTCGGCACTGATCTAGTGTCAATTTATTTGTAGTCAGTACAGCGCTGTCGCGTGAGCGCTGACAATAATATTTCCGCTTACTGACTGCATGTAAACGGTGTGCCATTACTGTCGCCTGTTACTGACTCTTTACTTACACTGCGTAAATCAGCTTTAACCCGTAGCGCCGGAGATAGGTGTAATTCAACTGTACGAGGAAAAATTTGTTACTGAGAAAGTCTTTACTGTTAACAGCACTCGTGATGAATGACATCCGATGCTGCTAATGACGGTGTTTCAGAGTTACTTTTTGAACCATCCTCGGGTGGAATCATACTGGAAACTTATTTTTCTCTGTACTTAATTTTTAACGAATTTCCAAATTTGAAGACCAGAATTTTTAACAAACAGTAATTTTGTACTCCTTTGTATTTAAGTTTTTTAAAACATTTACGTGGCTGTTACATCATCCCATGCCATGAACGGCAATTTATCAAAAAAGATTTTCTAACGTCTCAGATGGAGTTAGTTGCTGTATCAAAATTCCCAGTGGACGCTTGAGTATCTAACTAAGCGGCTCTGTGGCCGGAGAAGTAGAGACTACGGCGAGTTAGTATTTAAATATAAATCTAAAACTTTATAAAAATGTTAACAGTTACTTGTTTTTTTTTTTTTTTTTTTTTTTATAAATAGGTCAAGCAAATGACTCCATTCCACCTGGTGTTAAGCAGAAGTGGAGTCCAAATGCGAAGATAGCTGGTGCGAGAGATACACTGCCGCACTAGCCACCCTTGCCTAGCTGACCTGCAAGGTGCTTCTTCACGCCTCTTTTGAATGACCCAGGATTGTAGGAAGGAGGGAACACGTGTGCTGGCAGTGAATTCCATTTCTTGATTGTGCGACAAAGAAACGAGTTGCCAAATTTCTTAGTTCGCGTTGGAATGGTAGCCACAGTTTGTCGGTGACAACGTAGGCCAGCACGCGTAGTCCTTAGAAGGAGAGGAGATGGTGGGATTAGGGAAAAAATCTCCTCAGAGCACTCGCCGTGGTACAGACGGTAGAAGGCGCTCAATGACGCAACATTGCGACGCAATTGGAGAGGCTCAAGGTGTTTGGTCACCTCTTCGTCGCCGATGATGCGGGCCGCGCGACGCTGCAACCTATCCAAAGCATCGAGTAAGTACTTTGCAGAGCCATCCCACAGGTGCGAGCAATACTCCACGCAGGACCGTACTTGCGTCTTGTATAGCAAGCACAGTTGATTTGGCGTGAAAAAACGCCGCACCTTGTTCAGGACACCGAGTTTCCGTGAAGCTGTTTTTATCACGCTTTCGATGTAGTCCTTCGGATTCAAGTCGCTACGAACCTCCATACCGAGCAAGGTGATACTGCTCTGTAGCGTTAGTGTTGTGCCCTGGAGAGAGGGAAGGGAAAGGAATGGCGACGTTTTAGCCGTAAACGCGCACACCTGAGTTTTCTTGGCATTGAACTCAACCAGATTTGCTGTACCCCATTGAGAAACAAGGTCGAGCTCTCGGTTGAGTTCAATGACAAGATTCTCACGACTCTCTACCGTTTCTGCTCGTCCAGCCCTTGCGTGTCCAAAGTAGCCCGCATGCACTGTACTGTCGTCTGCATAGCAATGGATGTTCCCAAGAGGAATCATATCATTGATATGCAGAAGAAACAGTGTAGGGGATAAAACGGACCCCTGGGGAACACCAGCATTCACTGACATGCGAACTGCATCCGTCGGAGAGGACACGAATTCTTCGCTCATGCAGGAAGCCGGCCACCCAGGTACAGAGCTGAGCAGGCAGACCATATGTCGGAAGCTTGGAGAGAAGACTTTTGTGCCAGACCCTGTCAAAAGCTTTGGCGATGTCAAGGCTGACAGCCAGTGACTCGCCACGCTTGTCCATAGCTTCACCCCAGACATGCGTCAAGTACGCTAGAAGGTCACCCGTCGATCGTTTCGGCCTAAAGCCGTACTGTCGATCGTGGATCAGTGAGTGATCTTCTAGGTAACGGATCAGGTGGTTGTTAAGGATCCTTTCCATAACTTTGCATAGTACTGAGGTGATTGCTATTGGCCGGTAGTTGGCCGGGTCTGAGCGGTCCCCTTTTTTGGGTACAGGCTGCACATTAGCCTCTCTCCAAGTCTCCGGCACCTGTCCAGTAGAGTATGAGAGCTGGTATAGGCGCGTCAGTACGGGAGACAACTCCGCTGCACATTTTTTAAGAACAACCCCCGGGATGCCATCAGGCCCACTAGCTTTCCGGACGTCGAGTGATTGCAGTTCCGCACGAACTTCACGCTGCCTAATTTTAATCTCAGGCATCGTGGAGCCACAATGAGGTAGTGAAGGTGGCAGTGCATTGCAATCATCGACTTGGGAATTAGCCGCAAAGAGTCTTGCCAGAAGATCGGCTTTCTCCTGCGGCTTGTGAGCTAATGACCCATCTGGACATCTCAGGGGTGGCAGCGAGGGCTGGCAGAAATTGCTTTGCACGGCTTTGGCCAGACGCCAGTAACTACGGGAGCCCGTAGGATGCGTCACCAATTCGTGGCCAATGCGTGCGACGCGCTGGGCATCCGCTCTTATGTAAGCCTTCTTACAGGACTTGGAAGCCTTGTTGTACGCTGCTTTCAGTGATTCGACATCAGGAGCTTTAAGAGCCCGACCCCTGATCCAAGCGCGATACGCTGCCTGTTTCTGTGAAACAGCATCAGCACAATCGCGGTTGAACCAGAGGTTACGTCTGCCCTTACTGATGAGATCGGAATGTGGAATGTAGTATTCCATGCCTAATACAATCTCCTCAGTAATGGCAGCGGCGCAAGCTGATGAATCGTTCTCACTGAAGCAGCGTTGCTTCCAAGGGATAGACGCAAAGTATTCGCGCATACCATCCCAATCTGCAGACCCATAATGCCAGAGCCGGCGTTTAGCAACCGCTAGTTGCGGAAGCTTGGCCTGCGGCACTTTGGAGGATATCAGGCAGTGGTCAGATGAGCCTAGAGGGGCTCGGACCTCTACCTGATATCCCTCAGGATGGGTCGTGAGTTGTAAGAAGAGTTGTAAGAATAATTAACTTCAAAAATATCTACTATGTTCACATCGGATTGTAAGATAAAGTCATAGATTTACATTTAACGTAAATGTATGGTTACGAACTTAGTTACGACATAAATCAAATTAAAATTAGAATAGCTTATTCTAACAGTTAGGTAGTTCTTACATTTAAAGTTTTGATAACTGCAAAAGACATTGTACTATTGTGTTCCGATACTTCCGATGAGAAGAATCTTCAGAGTGGAGGAGACATTCTATTCGGAGCGAAGGGACATGTCACGTCTCCTGTCAGCGTACTGCAAGCTTTTCTTTTTAAAACCGTTAGAAACGAGATAATATTCTTCGAGTTATAAGTTTGCCTTCTAGAAACTGCGGTAACTATGCCTGAGAATATGTAATTTACCATTAGAGATATTTACAATTTACAACCAATTTAAAATTGATAGGAATACTTTCAATTCTTATACTGGAAAATAGGAAAATGTACTCACAGTGAAGTTACTCAAATTTTGATGAAAGTGCAAGACATACTACATATTTTCTTTGAATGTTTTAAATTCAAAGAAAATATATAGTATGTCTTGCTTATCTTGACGATATCGCGTGTTATTTGTTTTATTGTACTGAAAAATCTTAGCCTTCGTTATTAAATCACTTCGGTTCTGCGAGTAAAAGAAATGAAAATAAATATATTAGCAATTTTAATCTAATTTTCCAGTTGTGCTCGGTATATCACGAATCTGTTTAGCATTAAGGAAATACCTTATTCTTATTTCTGTTAAGGAAACAAGGCACGGCAAAATAAGCAGCAATCGAAATCAGAAAATGAAGAAATATGCTCCGTTATAATGATAATAAGAGCAGAATGATAAATAAACGTAGTATACATAATCTCGAAACACAAAAACGGCTTCTATTACGACGCGATAAAATACATTGTGTAAATCTTAAAACAGAATCACACATACATAACATATTAATAAATCAATACAAACAAAAGTTACGACTTCTCTAGCTTATTAGTTGTGGTTATGGAACTGTATGAAAGGTGCGTAATCGGATTGTGTGAAAGGAACTTGCTGTGCTAATGCCACAATAAACAGTTCGTAACACGTGTCGTGTTATTTAACATTGTCTGAGAGGTATCAAATTTACCGGTTCAAGTCTCAAGTACTTCCTTGGACATGATAACTCCGTTGTTTCAAAATCTTGTACTGGAAAATACATGTTCTACTTTTCTAACTTTCAAAACATTGAATTTTCTAGAATATATGTAGATGATACTTTACTTACATCTCTTTTTTTTCCTAGGACTCTCTGATTACGAAGGTAAAGGGAGTGTTACCAATTTAAAGAGCGAGAGAACTTAATTTCTAAGTTGAGCTCATCATATACTGATCTAGTACTCAATCTAGTATATTTCAGCATTTTGCTTTCTTGTTGTAGATTATTTCAGTATAGCTCGTCGTTGTCGTATTTTCTGTGCACATTTCTTGTTTTACCAAGATGTCTAGCATTCATTTACATATTATTTTAAGCCTGACCTTTCCAACCCTTTGTTCAAGATAATGTTGGTTTTCAGTAACGAGTCGCATTTCACATCGTCGAGGGATAATAGTTAGATTAACTTCCACGTAATTGTCAGACTGTCAGTATGTTTTAGTGTCGGCCCTTGTTTAATTAATACCGGGAATGTGTAGGCCATCGGAATGAAAATCGAATCTGCAAGACGTGTGTAGCGTTTGTCCAGATTCCTGTCCATTCAGAGGAATATCCCAGATATTCAACGTCCAACTGAGACCATGTAAAAAGTTTTGTAAGAAAAAAATATACTGCGAACATTTTTACTGTGAAAATGGTGCATACTATTATAACTACATTTTTTGAAACCAAATGTTTTCAACAAAATTATAAAAATATAATTTTGTTTATTAAACTTATCAAATTGAATTGCGTCTTATTCCTGTTGTCAGTTACAGCTAGAGATGGGTGAAGATCAGCAATGTCGATCATTACGTCGTCGGTGGTTATCGGTAACCTCCAGCTCGATTGGACAATTACCGAGCACCGCAGCACGTGTTCGATTGTCGTGACGTGTTTTGTTTACGTTTTGATTCGGAACTTTCATGTGTTTTATTACTGTTGTCGACTTTGTACCCATGAATGAGTATCCTAGCTAACGGATTTTTCTTACAAAGTTAACCGAGAGTAACAATACTATCTTCAATTAATTTATATACAGGTACGAGCAATAATATGTAGGTAGCTACTGTTGACAGTTCAACATCTTTATTACCTACGCAATAAGAGTCACCTGTTACATATGATTCTTCTTGACAGTACCTACTTACTTAGAATGTGTTATTTACCAAGTTATTTTAAACTGCCCGGACTGCAGATATGTTTTAGAGTGTAATATCTGTGCTGGTTGTTGGTATTTGTTTGTTGGATTACTGAAGGATTGCTACTTTGTTTAGGCGTCCCATTTGTTTAGGCGACAGGCTGGCAACTTGTCATTATTGAAAATTTGGCTTTATTTGTAACTAAATGTTACACCTAAAGCCCTGCTCCACACCTTTTGGGATTACGAGCGTGATTATAATTATAGTAGGTATTTTGAACTAAGTATACAATTTTTATTCGCATAATCGAATCGTTTGCCATTATAATTTTCATAAAACTGCCTATTCCACTAGAATATCACAATATGTAAATGCCTCAGTGATCAAAAAAGGGCCACTTCTAAGGGGGGTACCTACAACGCCGCCTCTTCGGTACGTCGGAGACAAAAGAACTGAAGCGCAATCTATCTTTTAGAAGACGACCCTTTCATCATAAGTGCACAAAGCTTTTCCTCGGACAGTAGCACTTTATCGTCAGACGTCAAGAGCCTCGTGTAGTTTGTGTATGAACTAGTTCTTGCTGCTTGAAAATCTTTAATCTGTTCGTCAATATATTTTCCGATAGAATTAATTATCTCAGACGAGACGAATGTTCTTAGCAATCCATGGATTCACGCGTTGCAGAGGGGTGTCAGAAGCAGTGCTGGGACCTGTGACCGCAGTCGTAGGGTTAGAAGGCGTCCTTGTAGTGTACCGGCACTCCCATCCCTAATGACGTCGACATCTTCCAGACCACATTAAGTCAATTTAGAAATAAACTATTTCACATTGTTAAGGATTAATATAGTAGATTAATATAGTAGTCATGTGTTACTTCTTGTGCTCGCTGCTTTTGAGTTTAATTTTATTGATTATACAAATTTTGTTTGTAATAGTACCTACTTCTTAAATGTAATGCCGTGTACACCTATAAAGGCAATTCATAGTGTCCTATAATATTATTACTAACCAAATTTTATAGAATGTATTGTGAATATGTCGTTGGTGTATCTATATAAATTAATAAGTCCACTACCCCGGCCCCCCTCTCTGCCTGCCCAGCGATATTTGATACGATTCCGCGAGAGTCGCTTTGGGTACGCGTTCCAGTACATAACTTAAGTAAGGTCTATACAAACCGAGGTCTCTTAAAAACGTAAATATGTAAATAAAACAAACTCGGATTTAACTCGCGTGTTACGTTTTGAAGATTTTACATTTTGTTATTATTGCACGACGTTTCGTAACACTTTGCAGCGTTCGTGGTCACGGGATGACTAAAGATGTAAGTTGTTTAATGAAATTGTTAAATCTACCGTCACTTTTATTTTAACAATTTCATCAAATAAGACAACCTTTATCTTTGGTCTTGTTGTTGAAATGTTGCTTCAATTATAATGTGTACTGCTCGAGCAAATCTAAGAGAATATTAAATTATCTCACTTTTAAAATTTTGATTTTATTTAGGGTTAGGTGTCCCACGTTTTGATGAAATGGCGTACGTACCTTTTAAGACCTACATTTTTGTACCCATATTTCTCAAATAAAGTGATTTGATTTGATCTGTAAAGTACGCCGAGTTCAAAACAAGCCCCCACAAGGGCTTAGGAGGTAGGACCGGCGTTGTTCCGCGCCGGGTGCGTCCCACACGCGCCGTACGCCTGGCTAGCGTGCGGTATGGTCCCACAATGGATTTTCCATTGTCATAAAAAAAGGTTAGGTGTCCCAATAAATCTGTTTCTTTCTTTCCCATTTATGTAGGCTAATAGGTTGGCAACCTGTCACTATTAGAAGCACTGCATGACCCATACTGCCAAATACGGCCCTATGTGTAACTAAATGTTACCTAAAGCTCTGCTCAACCCCTTTTGGAATTGCATATAAGTGAGAGAGCCTAAGGATATTTCCTTAGGCGCTCCCACGTCTATCTTAAACCAGACTGTTGCAAAACAATAACGTTTCTGTTTGTATTAAAAAGGGTTCCTTCCATTGTTCATCCGAGAGTTTCTAGTTAACTATTTATGGTGTCGATGGTGTACTAAGGTGATCGATCTTAGTACTTAGTCGGTGTCGTGAAGGGCGCACATCTGTTGTTGTGTGGTCCAACAAAAGTGGCTGTCGCTGAGCCCTTTGTACGGAGGGCGGTGGACGAGAGCTGTCTCGTGCGGGCGGTTGAGCTCACTCGACGTTTGATGAGGTGGTCAATAACCTCGGTATATAGGCGATGACTAGATTAAGCTAAGATAATAATTTATTAAGTATTTTGCCTCTTGATTGCGTCACAAGTTGCCGTCTGGATAACAATGTCGAAGATATTACATCTTTAACATCTAATGAGATATTTTTACAAACACCCTCGAGAAAACACTGTTTTTAGAGCGACAGACATTGTTAAGATGGTGGTTTAAAACAGGTTCAACCAAAACGAGCATGGCACTGTCCTGACTGTTGAATCCTAGAACTCTAGAACTAATTCCGGTGAGCGAGCCACTAACCACTACATCGACTCGGTTATAATGGGGCTTTTTATAGTTTTCCTTACTACTTTTGGACATTCTGTAGGTACATGTGGCGCTCATACGAACAAGCGGTACTTATAAAATTATTGCTGTTATGCTTTGGCTACCTGTTTGTTGTGGTGACCCATTTGTAGATGGAACATTACATTGGCAGTAGACAGGCTGTCAGTGATTATCGTACTATCACCGAACACATTTACTAAATTATTTAGCACTAATTACAAATGTTATTAGATTAGCGGGGTTAGCGGAAAGTCGCAGGTTCTTTTTTCTATGTTTTCCAGATTTTTCTTTAATATTTAAATACACGGACTGCTGAGATCATTGTTGGTTTCCTGAAGGTTTAGTTACATAAGATCGTAGCACGCATCAGCTCGAAACCGTGTCGCCTCTCGTTACAATGAAAAAGAGTCGATGCGCTTAATGTCCGTAGTAGTATCATAGCCGCCGTCGTAGGCTTTGGTCAACTGGTAATGACAATTGATTTACGTGAAATAAACGATTTATTATTATCAATACGATTAAAAATTTTAAGTACAAAGAGAAAGACTAAGCCACAAACACAACTTTCTCCTGTAGGCAGAGATTTATACATAAGTATAAATGTGTAAAACTGTACCTATATTCAGAAGAAAAATAGAAATTATTCTTAATTAATGGCATCGTGAAAGATTACTAACGCATTTAGCCAATGTCAAGTGGGAATATATTTAAAGTTTTTACCAACAAACTTCTTGATTTAAAGTAACAATAAATTGTACTAGTGTAATTGTATAGATTGAGTTAAAAATGGAGTCCCTCAACACTTGTCGTTACAATAAGAACTGTGGAGAAACTCCACATGTATATTTCGCTTCACACATACACTCCCGTCAAAGCTTTCAGCCATGCTCAGCGATTTCAAGTTCTTTTCACCTGTCCTATGTTTTAAATTTACAATTGAAATTTCAACATAAGCCTTGTTATAATTAGTAAACAATTTTAAACATATCGTTATTAATTTAGTAACGTCGTAGATGGCAGCCGTCTCATCTAATCTGCCAGATTGTAAACACTCAAAATGAGCAGTAATCCGCGGATCAGCCCACGGGGGATCAATAGCAGCGCTTGTTTATCATCAACAACAACACAATATCACATGAAAAGATTAAATACATAGCTGTTAGAAAACAAAGTCGCTATAGTGTATTTTTTTTTTGAAACGAAGTAGGTACCGCAAATTTTTTAAAGAGTTGCTTTTGGTCCACAACTCCTTTATCAATATTTGTTCATGGCACATTTATGATACAAGCCGGTCTTTTGTGGCGTTAAAGTGAAACTGACTTCATGTTATTTACGCGGCCACGTAAATAACATAAAGTTTCCAGCATTCTCGGCAATCCGGATTGCGGAGAATGCTGGGATCTGGGATTCCATAATTGTATTATTAATCATCATCATTTCAACAAATGTTGGACATACTTATGCCTCCCCCAAGGATCTAAATAAAAATTGAAACAAACAAAATGACGAAGTTCACGAGCCACGGATTCCCACTGTGATTCAGTTTAATGAGAAATGGAATATAATATTATTTTGATTTCCCGCTCACCAAATGAAATTCGCGTAACCCAAATATTATTCTCGGAAAATGGCTTTTTGAGTGCAAACATTTCAATAGAGTTGCCGGTCGCTCGGTCGCTGTAACCGAGTTAATACCAAACGAATGTCTGTTTTGTTTTGTATAAAATATGGATATACAGCAGTTATGACTGTCGGTTTGCTTGAAATACCGTGTTTAATGTTTTTCTTCGTCCATGGCGTCGGTGGCGTAGTACGTAAGAGCATCGTCTCCCACCCGGGAGGCACTGGTTCGATCTCCGCCACGTACCAATGTGTTTTCAAATGTTTAATTCATATGTACGCTTAATCGACGCTTTTACGGTGAAGGAAAACATCGTGAGGAAACCTGCACACACCTATGAAGAAATTCTTAGGTTGTGTGTGAAGTCGACCAACCCGCACTTGGCCAGCGTGGTTGACTAAGGCCTAATCGCCCCTAATGTGGGGTAGGCTCGAGCCCGAGGTGGGGACATTATATGAGCTGTTGATGAATGTTCTTCTTAACTTATTAATTTATCTACAGTAATATTCCTAATATTCAAATTTATAAAAGAATAAGATCCCTTAAAAATGTAGCTACCAGGCGCTCATAAATTTATGAGAGGTCAAGGGAAAATAACATATAAAATTTATTTTCGTCAACCTCCATATGTTTTGAACAGCTGGTTTAATTTACAAGAAATATATTGTATTGCTCGTCCACCTTGGTGAGAGCCGATATCATGCAGCTGATAAGATCTTGAGTGTTAATATAATGATAATAAAAATCATGAAACCCAGAAACACGGACAGCAATATTGAAAAGGAAGTAAACAACTAAATAAATAAATAACTGTACGAATATCGAATCGTAATAACAAAGCAAAGCTTAATTAATATACTTAATATAAAAAAAATACAAATGACAACGTTTATTCCAAACTAGCTTCCGCCCTCGACTTCGTCCACGTGGACATTCGAGAAAATTCTTAGGGGACCAATAACCAGGATAAAAAGTATTCTATGTTAAATTTTATCAAAATCCGATCAGCCGTTTTTACGTGACTAGGCGGGTTCTCCCTCATCAAACGCGCTGCCTGGCGCGGCAGCGCGTTTGCCACGTACGGCGGGCCTCGCACGAGGCTGCTCGCTTGGTGAGGACCCGCCTTATAGCGTAAAAACGGCTGATCGGATTTTGATAGAATTAAAACATAGAATACTTTTTATCCTGGTTATTGGTCCCCTAAGGATTTTCTCGAATGTCCACGCGGACGAAGTCGCGGGCGGAAGCTAGTATATCGTTTGACAGCTACTGTTCATTTATCCCATTGAACCTCTAAGGGGTTTTATAAAAAGAATTTTTATTTCTCCGTTTTTGGTTTTGAAGACGGTTTTTTTGTATTTAAAAATAATTTACATTTCTTCTTCCCACGGGTAGGCAACGGCATCGTAACCTAGACAGAAAATTTTACTCCGCCAGATATTTTGCAAAAAGTCACTGAGATAACTAATAGTTTGTTGCAAGAAAAATAATAAAAAACGCATAGGTATATAAAATATTATAAAGATTTTATGGAAAGAAAAATTGAAAAAAAAGCACTATTTTTGGAAAACGTGTGATATTAGCCTAATTTTGTTTTATTTGAATGATGTATCAATGTGTAAGTAGTATATGTAACTGCACATAACTTGGTACTAAAACACTCTCGGGATACTATTAAAAAACTCGCCTAAACTACTATTGTTTGTGAACTATTGTATCCTCACCTTTCCCGTTATCATCATCATCATCAACAGCTTATATAATGTCCCCACCTAGGGGCTCGAGCCTACCCCACATTAGGGGCGATTAGGCCTTAGTCAACCACGCTGGCCAAGTACGGGTTGGTCGACTTCACACACAACCTAAGAATTTCTTCATAGGTGTGTGCAGGTTTCCTCGCGACGATATTTTCCTTCACCGTAAAAGCGTCGATTAAACGTACATATGAATTCAAACTTTAAAAACACATTGGTACGTGGCGGGGATCGAACCAGTGCCTCCCGGGTGGGAGAGGACGCGCTTAACCCGTTATAATTTACTTTTTTAGTTTTCATTTTGTGGTTGGATGGCTTTCTCAGCGTCACCGGCTTATTGAAAAGACCTTGGGAGGATCCTCGAGCCTGTAATGTGAACTTTCCTAGAAGATTTTTAGTAGTCGCTCCCTCGGTGGAGTCTCTACACCAAAAATCTCTAAGGCGTTCGAGTCGGAAGGGTTTATAATTTACAATAAACATAATCGGCATTTTCTTGAGTAAAGGCTTCATTGAAACAAATGAAGCGCTATCTCAGTGTTGCTGATCTGATACAAACATTATCGGTTATCGGTTGGCGATTGACCTACAACGTAAAGGTGTGGGTGTTTTGTGATAATCGGCCGGTTTCAAACCCGCAGCCAAAATGTCTCGAATAACATCGACTATCTGTCGCAGTCAATTTGTTCCGTCGACTGTAAGGGTAATAAATAGGTTGCGACTGACTCAGTAGGCACTGAGCTAAATTTTGCATAGAGACGTGGGTGTATCGACGAGCCAACGCTTGATTTATGTCTGATTTTGGACTAAAATTACCAATAAGTTATGGAAATTCTAATCTAAGATTTCAAATTGATGTAAAATTGTAACAATCACTTTGATTTAAACGATTAAAATACAAAGATACATAGTCGTCGTTGCTTAAATTTTTTGCTAATCTATACATAGTATAAAACAATGTCGTTCTTTCTGTATGTACGGTACGTTTAGAATTTTTAAACTACGCAACAGATTTTAATACGGTTTTCATCAATAGATAGAATAATTCAAGAGGAAGGAATAAATGTATAATTTGTTAAAGTTAATATAAGTAGAAAGGTACTCTAAGTACTATCTGTGCAAAACCGGGGTGGATCGCTATTTAATTCTATTTCTTAGGCGTTTCAAGAATAACAAATTTTATATTTTCAAAAGCAATCGAAATATGGAAATAGCAAAAACTAGCCCCTTAAAAATGCAAACACAACGCATTTAATACTCAGTTGTACAAATTTAATAATAGTTATAACGATATCAAAACAGTTCTGAATTATTATATCCAATACAACCATGATATAGCCTTTGCTGGTCACCAAACTACCGTCACCAAAATCACAGTAATGAAGTGTCAGTAACCATGTAAGCAGGTTACGACTCCGCGAGCAGTCAGCTGCACTCACAATACGTTATTGTGAAGTCTGGGGGACTCGCTTTACGATCTCGCCACTCGCTACACGTGTGCAGTTACACTGACGGCTACTGTTTTAACTGTCACAAGGTTGGCTGGCAACAAGAAGCTTATATGCTGGCACACAATACGACCTATGTATATGATACTAGCCCATACAAACAACTAGTAATATTTTGATAAGCATTACAATTAGGTATAATTATAAATGCTCTAAAGTGGGTGTTTCATACCCAATTCACAGTTTCTGTTTCTGTCATCTATATAAAATTGTAAAACTTATAATCACTGAGTACAATATAAATGGTGGTCTAATATTAGGGGAGGCCTTAGTCCAGCAGTGGGCGTCTCTCGGCTGAAGTGATGTCGACAATATTAATGATGAAAATACGTACTTTTATCTACAGGACATTGACACTCATAAGCTTGCTATTGTATGTGGGTAGATACTATCGGTATTTTAGACATATTCGAAAAATCCCATATCCAAAATATTTTATGTTTCTTCTACATATTAAGCCAGACATATTGTTTGAGATATAACATTTAGCAAATATTGCCTGGTGGAGGAAACAGACCTCGATTTCAGGACCCGGTTTCTAAGGTCGTTTATGAGAGGTTTATCGATCCAAATAGTTTGGTTATTGAATAGATAAACTTCCCATAAGTAACGTTAGATAATGGGCATCAGGCGTTTTTACGATAGTTGAAAGCCATTTTCTATCTTCACCGTTATTCTGCAAAGTACGAACGTGTAAACAGCTTCGAGTTTCATCATATTTAAAGAAAGTTTTCATGTAGCGAGTGCATGTTTGTTCGCGTGTGTTGTGCCGTGCTCTGGTGTAAATGCTATAAATACAATTTGGTTCTGTCTTTGGTGCAAGAAAAACTTAAATATTGAATTCAATATGGCAATTGGTAATTTCCAAGACGTAAACACAGTTAATGGGGTCATTGAAATGAACTTATAATTAACTATGAACTCTTTCAGTTTAATCATTACAATAATTCTAAATTACGACATAATCATTGAGTGCTGAAAACAGAAAATTTTAATTTCAAATAGATTTAATTGATAGAAATCAGTTAAATATATTGGAAACAAGGTAAAACGGAAACGATCAGGAAATGTGTTCTGAATTATTTATTTTGTTGATTGCGTTATTTTATTTGAAACAGATGTCCAAGGAGAAGGGACTCATAGGTGATTTGCCATTAATAGTTATAATAAAGTAACTCATCACAATGTAGTTAGCTATAATAATAATACGTAAATAACATGAATCCGTCAAACTTTGATTAACAAATAAGTGAGAAATTTGCCATTTCGCGAAACTCATATATTACTTCTTGATAACACGTCTTCGTAAAATCGTAAAGTGATAATTTGTTCATAGCAATATGACTCTATATTATGTTGCACCTAGTGAAACAGTTAATGTAATTGCGATGAAATATTAGGAATCCATGGAAGTTTAACCAACTAAGTTAATGCAACGTGGTTGGTCTGAAGTTATAGCTTAACTATTCTATGGTTGCAACTTGCAACTCAATTTTCTTTGATGATATAAGGCAGGGGTAAATATAACTTACAAAATTGCGATGATGGCTTTTGTGGGTGTGAACATGGATGAATGTAAATGTTCAAGAACATTTCATATAAATAAATTTGATTAAGCAGTAAGTTCTTTCGTCAGTTTTCTGTTCTGTAAAAAATCTCAATGGGACAATATCAATAGAGATGCTAACAGAGTTATTAAAGGCATCTAAATGTAAAATCAATGTTCTCTACGGACAATCAGTAACAAGTTTCAGATTTCATTTTGTCATTATGTCCATAATCCAATTACTCATACCTAAATGTATTATTACGACGCTTCGTCTTTGTATATATTTTGGCATGTCACGTATGATTTATTTTTGATATCTTCATGTTTCTTAACAAAGAACGCTATACGGAGCAGACAAAACAATGTTATCAGGCTGTCGAACCGATCGATTCCCATCAATAATGTACCGCAGGACGAATGCGGTTCATTACAGACATAAGTGGTAAATATTGGCGCCAATATAGTGTTGCTACTTAGATGTGCCGTATTTACTTTGAGGTTTCAGAATTTGTATTTGCAATATTTTTGTTTGATTTTGTACATATTATGGCCGACCTGAATAAATTCCAAAATATGGGAACTTGTTTAATAATATAAAAACTGTATTATAGACAATTCTAAACTGTATTACGACTTAGAAAATACTAGAAATAGAGGAAGACGGAATACTACAAGTATTACGTCTTCCTATATTTGTAGTGAAATAAAATTGAATTTAGAGTTTATTTTATACGGATTGCTTGATATTTTAAAAGTTTTTTATGGACTTTTTATAACTTTCTTTGCGACCATTCAGTGCAGTGTAGTAAAGGTGACGATTCGACTTTGGATATAAAAAGAAATACATTATTAGATCCTACCTTTGTACTTCTTTAATACATGTAAGTAATTAATACTCATTCTTGTCTCTGAATTAATTTGCATCGGCACAGCTTAATGTGTTTTCCTTCCATTCTTCTCTGATATCCAATCTCATAATCTACGCTTCTTTCATTCATATTATCCTCCATCCGTACCTTCTGCGTCAAACGCTTCACCTATATCTCTCAATATTTAAATTCATTACTCTTCGAGTAATATTAGTTTCATTCCTACCCATAATTGACCAGATATGAAACTCATATGATAATACCTTTTATAAAATAGGAATTTATAAACTTTGAACTCCATGTCTATAAGCAAAACATTTTTCTTCTCATTAATTTAAAAGGTTTTATTTTAATTTAGGTAACTTCATGACAAATAATTTATCATTAAATTAAATGTAATGACAAAAAAATCTGCTAGCTGAGACGATGAAAGTTCTATTGGACGGAATTTTTCATATTAGACATTTAGAGCACACAGCATTAAATACATAATAAAGTTTACAAAACAATTTATTAGCAAACATGAAATGGTCATATATACTAATGGTAAAGCAGCTATTTACCTTAATAAATGTGACGAATCAGAAAAACTTCATGAACATAATAATAAGCTTTTTTACAAGATGACATTTGGCTTCTTTTCCTTTTCCTCGAACACGGCGTTCATTTAGTTCGACGAATTCGTGTATTTATGATTGTATCGACAGGCGAATGAAACCGAGGTCGAAGACCGCTAAAAATTATTACACACAGTACTGCATGTATCCAGTCCTCGTTAAGATAAATTCGATGTTGCTTATCTCGAATTATGGGCATCACGTCAAGCATTTATTGGAATAAGTATATGGTCCGTTTGACGGTAAGCAATGCTAGAATGAATAGGCTACTCCTAGTTAAACATGTAACATCTTACGCATCTTTAAGAACTGAGATGAGAAAAACCAATCACTTGGATAAAAGGAACTATAACAATATATGGAACTCCCCGAAACACAACGCATTATAATGCAAAAGGTCGCTTAAGATCGTCTCTATGGTCGAGGCTCTAGATAAAGCTATTCCAAATTGAAGCGACTCGTCTGCTGTGTTCTACTTACCTCTATTAATACTACTTTATTTATGTTTCAAATCATTGAAAGCGTAGAGGTCGATAGCTTCCTGATGGCGGGTTCTGCGTAGCGATTACAAAAGTAAACGTAACTACGTACACGGTTAATGATCAAAATATATCTGTTTTTCACCGTCCTTCGTAAGAATTGTTGCACAAGATATAGGGCTAGCTCGATGGGAGTCGTAAGTCTGTAGAGGCCTGAAATGGGAACTTTTCAATGCAGACACTAGACTAATCAGCACCTCATTAATCACACTATGAGAAGAGAAGATTGAAGGTCGTATCCTGAGGTCGTATCTTGGAAGGTTCCTTCTGTTTAGCATTTATCTTCTGGTAATTCTCAGTCTCAATGTTACGTCTATTTTGGATAGATTAGTGTTGTCTAGTTGCGTTTGGATGTTATTGTAGTTTTCCCACTAATGGGTAACCATTGCATTTTCAGTCAACGATATTAGAATTACTGCTTCTTCGTTAGTCGCTCTGTGTTCGTCAATAAAGTTTACATAGAAAATATGAATAGAATTTGATCCCAATAATTTTGCAGCAAAATTCGCGTGATCCTTGTAAATGGATGTAATTATGGAAAGCAGCCGTCTTATCCAATAGAAGGTCCCATTCGGCGTGCCCTCGCATAATTTATCGACGCCATGTTGATGTATTCTTTCCTGACAGAAACTTTACTAAAGTATGTTATTCACGTTAAATTCTGAGCAGGTACATTTCGCGTTTTTAAAGTTCCTGATCTTACAGGAACGAGAAATTTATGATGAAACTTTTAAAAATGTTAGAATGCTGCAACTTCCAATTTCATTGATCTTAACCGTGACATATTAAACAAATCTACGAGTAATAATTGAATAGAAAAAAGATTTAATAAAGCCTATTACATAGTTCTATTGAAATATCTTTACATATTACGATTAAAATCAATTAGTCAATATCATTTTCAAAGCTCTTTGATGGCAAAAAGCTTCTTCAAAGAGGTTTCCTTTTTTTAATTTCTTAATGTTATTTCAGGTATGGCGTGGTTTAGTGAAAAATTAAGTCTACTTTGAAAGCGATGTGCAGCTTTACACGTAAATGTAAATTATTATATTATACAAAATAAAATTTCAGATTTGTGAGATATTTCTCTCCTTACTCGACACCTCATTATTGGGGACGTGATCATCACAGACACCCCTCACTAGTTTCTTCGAGGTGCTTATATCTTGTGCTCTCCCCAGGCAGGTTTGGTCGGTCATTTTGAATTGAGACTTAACGAGGTCTACCCACTTATAAGGTGCTCTACCCCTACTCCTCTTTCCCTTTTTGTGAGGTATTAACGAAGTATAATTTTGTCGTTTTGTTACAAATGTATAAATGCTATCACATTGTTCTTTCAAAGGTTAGTAAACGGAAGAGTTACATTTACGTTGTGATCTCTAAAGGCTTATTTGTCATATTCTCGTGAGCGAATAACAAGTTTCTTTCATCTAAAACTTTTGCACGTGACTGCTCTCTGTCTAGTTTCATAAGTTCTTGGTAATCCTTAAGCGTTATTTTACTTATCTTGGTTATTTACGGCACGTTTGGACAAGTCATATAAAGATATCCACGAGCAGTAAAGGCTGATTTACAGGATAAATAAAGAATCAGTAACAGGCGTCAATGCTGACGCCGAGAACTGACACACCGTTAACATGCAGTCAGTAAGTGGGAATATAGAAGACAGCCACCAAGATAGATTGGCAGAATATAAGCTTCTTGAAGTCAGCGCTCACGCGATAGCGCTGTCCTGAATCAATTTACACTAGGTCAGTGCCGAGGCAACACTGACTTCCCTCGAATTTGCGAGTCAGTTACTTACCCTGTGTAAATCTGCTTAAATACTTGATAAGTTTTGCATATTTTGAAATACAAACAATTGAAAAGAAAAATCCATTACTTTATTATAGGATATTAAAGAACAATTATTTATGTATGCAGAAAGTGTTGTTCATAAAATATTAAGCAAAACTTTCCGCAGGCAGTTTATAAGATTATACATTATTTGTGTCAAAAGCGACTGTTAGAGAACTTTGTTGATATTCGATAGGAGTGTGTGTAGTAATGATCGAGCATATAATAATTGGTGTAAAGATCATTTAAAGAAACGCAGCATTGGTAGACTAGACTCGGAACCCTACGAAGTGGACTGACGATCTGGTAAGGGTCGCGGGAAGCTACTGGATGCGAGCAGCGCAGGACCGACCGGTTTGGAGATCCTTGGGGGAGGTCTATGTCCAACAGTGGGCGTCTGAGGCTGAAATGATGATGATGATGACGTAGTAAGTGTTTTTGTTTGTTGCAGGACACGCGCACGCACGTCGTGGTGGAGCTCTACGAGACGGAGAAGTCCTACGTGGACGCGCTCGACATACTCGTCAAGGTACGTCCGTTCATCTCTTACTACGGAAAAGTTATAGATGATTTCTATCTAATGGACAACGTCAGCTTGACACAAATGCGGAATTACCTGCATGCCACACACTTATCTGACCTGGCGGCAAAAATTAGAACTACCACCAACGGACCAGATCTCAGACCAAGGATCCAATGGTCCAAGGACCAGATAAGTTTGTGGCACTGTAACTGTTGTCAATTATAATCCTATTGCCTTAAGATTTTTTTTTTTTTTTTTTTTTTTTATATTTGATAGGCTGAGCGTTTGGCCACAATCTCACCTGATGTGAAGCGAAGATGTGGCCTAAGATGGTACATGCTCGCCTAGAAGATGCTTGTTCACTCTGGCCTTAAAGATATCCATGAAATGCCTCTTCTTATGACGCTCTGGGGGTGGGGCAATAAACAAATACATACTATTAGTTAATGTTTTAAGTCCAATTTTAATGTGTAAGTACTATAAACTTTTATGAACAACAAAACATTGAAACGAAAATTAAAATGACACAATTACAGTTTACACACAATTACTAACTTACAAGAAGATATGTCGAAAATATCAATATTAAATTAAATCACGATTAAATTTGCAACCGATAACGTTTGCAACTATAAAATAAAACTAAATTAACTAATATTTCGAAGTTTATATTTCATTATTTCCGTTCAAATATATAAAACTTAATATAAAATGATGCACGTTAAAATAAGAATCTACATTACTGAAATCAAAGCCAAGACGTGCGATTGCCGAGTCTTTTAATCAAACGTTATTGACGAAATAATTTTGTAAGTGCAGAAAAGTATAACAATCTGTATAGGTATTCCCTGAACCGTCCACAAGTGAGCTTAAATGTCTTTAAAATGATGGTTTATTCAATTAATTATTATACATTAAAACTGTACTGAAGAAAGCTTAAATAGATCTAAGTCGGAAAAATTGTTATTGTAATTTTTCATAGCACGATGCAAAGGCGCGCGTTCATCTGCATTAAGTTTACATTGCTTATGTGATAAAATTTTATCTAAAACCTGTGTAAACTTCGAATATATCATGTATTAAATGGATACATGATTGAAGAAATTGATCCTTGATCCTTGAAAAAAAGTTTTGATCAAGGATCAGTCTTCTTGATTTTAAGGAAAACTAATTACAAAATCAAAATTACTCAAGATTTAGAATGGACCACTGACATAATTTAATGCAAGCTTGCACCAGGAAGGCCCAATTAAAATAACCGGAGCAGGGGCAACAATATCTCACGAGAACAAATGACTTCGATGAAAACAGCTCTAAATGCGTCGTAGTGCTTATGACAGGGGATTAGTGGCTCTTATCTCCAGCATTTAGGGTTGGAAGTCGAGCGTGAAGCTGCATTCGATATGCACCAACTATATTTGAGCAAGCGTGGCACACTTTCACTGGTGTCCAGGGTTGGCACAGTCAGGGACTGAGAGCCTCTGGCTGTTGAATTTTATCCGTTATTATTGGGGCGTAAGGTGCAATGTGTGCTTTGTTTGTTGTGATGACAAAATTAAGGCTATAGGGGATGCCAAAAATACATAAAGTCAAAATTGAAGAAGGACAAATTTTGTAAATTCTGACATCATCTTGCTTGGTTAATTTACTCGTGGCGTGTTATCTAGTATACAAAACGTAAGAAGTATTTAATGATATTTAATTTGGGCTAGATAATTGATTTCAGCGAGTAAATACTCCTAAATACAAGGTGGACAGAGGGTGTCGTAAAGGTCGCAGGAAGCCGCCGGATGCGGGCAGCGCAGGACATGATCGGAATGGATTGGAGATTCTTAGGGTAACCCTCAGATTGGTAGCCTGTGCCCATCAATAGGCGTCTGTGTGAGGCTGATCTGATGACGATGGTGATGATGATGAGTAAATACAAAGTGCTGGGCTTGTGACCAAGCATAACTGCTCTGATTTAGTGTTTAGGTTTAGTGTTAGGGATTATGTACATAGTTACCTAACAAGATCTATCGTGACTTGTCAGCAAGTAAGTGACCAACCAACTATTTAGGCCTTAGGTCCCTTAGCTTAGCTGGGCACTAACCAAAAATTAATGACTCCATGTCATTCCAAAAATTTAATGACAATGGCCTGGATTGCTTAATGTCAACTAGGTTGAATATGTGACTCCTCAAATTTCTCAATGAAATCTCAAAAAGGAGAGGAGAGAAAATTGAGGAGTAGTCGTTATACTTTATTGCAATACTAACAACTGACAATTTTGGCATTGACCTTGGCAATTTCACTTTCGTGTGAAACATCCAACATGGAAATATTTCCGTTGTCTATATTTAGAGCGAACTCTTACAAACACTTCAGTCGGTGTCAGTCTGTGCGTCACAATCTATTTGTTCCGTCTTGTATCTATTGTGCCGTAAATTAATCGAAAACAAATATAATGAGAGCGCATAAATAAGTCATCAGTCAGTTTGGTTCCTGTCCCAAAGGGGTGAGACATTTTATGAAATACTAGTGGCACGTCCCGGCTTCTAATAAACTCAAAAACTACTGGACAGATTTTGATATCAAATTTGGAACAAATATTGATTAGACGTTGAAAAAGGACAAAGACATTATATCACGAAACAAAGACTTTGAAATAAGGGGTGATTTTTTTTATCGAAATTTGGCATTTGCATAAAACCATGAACCATATAATTTAGGCACTTGATAAGATATAAATAAACATTTGTTCTCGCGTTTTTTCTGGCGTGTTTTAAATTTCGACTTGTGCGGGGATGAAGCCTGCGTGGGGATGAAATAGGTGATGAAAAATGGTTTTTTAACAACTAATCTATATTTGTACCAAATTTTATCAAAATCGGTCCATTAGTTTTTGAGATTATTCATTACAAACATTCAAATAATTACTCTTTGTAATGTTAATATAATAATAGTATAGATAACCCCATAAAATATACGAGAAGGACTGCTGCATAGAGCTCCAGCCGTGGCAGTGATACTTTTTTAATTGGCGCCATAACCAAGCTCTGAGCTGTCAGAAAACCCAACGAATCATCAAAGTCTAAATTATTAAAATTTATTTTAAACTTTTTTTCAAAATTGATCTCGTTAATCATAAAAATGCCGATAAATAGTGATTGTGTGTAGCTGATGAAGTGTTGTCTGTTAGAAGATCAAGTGTCAGTAGGGGAGTAACTACAACAGGCTTGAGTTTTTGAATACGGCCGCATATATAGAGAGCTAGAGAACGATACAGAGCATGGTAAAGGGAGGTGAGGTATAAATTTCTCTAGTGTAATCTGTGTCGCGTAGTCAATTAGGTGACCGAGTAATTTATCGTCTGGGATACGAGGTACTTATTCACGGCGCCTGTTAACAACTAAGTTACCTATTTATAGCTAAGTAGGGAATTGGAATTATTTAATTATGACAAAACAAATGACCTCAATTCTCAAATTGCCAACCTTCGAAGCTCGAAATGAGCTTATATGCAAAGTAGGAGAAGTGAGTATTCAAAAATTTCGTCTAGTAAGAACTGATAAGCTCTTAGCGATGTGCCTAAGATCTTTTAACATTTTTATGAATTGTTGCTAATGCTGAGGTTTTGTAACATTTTATTAATTTTTGCGGAGATTATTACAACTAGGAATGTTAACAGGAGATACGAATGTAAACTGACTTCGAACGGTTTCTAAAACAAGAAGCCCAACCAGAGCTGACAACACAGCGGTACAATGGGTTAACTTTCCGCTTAACCTAACCCTGAAACGGGAGTGTTAGCAAAGCGTGCCTCGTGTAATCATAATAGCCAATAACACTCGTAATATTTCCGAGCGATCGCACCCCAGCTGTTGTACTAGCGGTAATATATCAACGGTGACACCTGACAATGTGAAATCAAATCTATTCCCTTGCAATAGAGTTTGTAGTTGACACAAGTTCGGTTGTATTGTTGGTACACTTCAAGCCAGCTATTGCTTCGGTCAGTGTTGTACGAACAACGATAATATTGGTTGACAGCGAACTGAATTATTTGATGATGACTTATTACATTAACTCATTCGTATGGAAGACATTTTTTACCTTTTGACTAATAAATATTTATTGAATACTTTTGGCTATGATTGGCTTCAATATTTTGTAAGGGCTTGCATCTACATTAACGATAAACTTTACATACATATAGGCAGAGACCATTTTTTCCACTCGTTACGATCCTTGAATGTTTCTTCCATTTCATCTTCTTAATTCTTAAGCATAGTCCTTTCCATATACATACTCGGTGATTTTAAGTACCTACTTTAGACTCGTCTTTTCATTAGAAAGTTTTTATAAAACTTTTTATACTGAAGTTATCACAAATCATCGACTGGCATTTAAATAATAAATGATATAATGTTAAAAAAAATGCAACACGTGAATAAATAATAATAATAATAATAATAATTCATTTATTTCAGGCAACACAATGCTTACATAGATGTTAAAATAAACAATCTGTGTTACTTAGACAACATAAAATCATACCTCCTCCAATTATTATAAAAAGACGGATTCCAACTGTGTACCGTATTACTTATCCCAGAACCACTATGGCTCGGGGCTTTCTGTGCTATCTGGGGCCTCGACTTTATAACAAAATTAGTGTAACCATGCCTACATTAAGGGATAAATGTAATTATATATTCAATGCATTAATTACCGACTACTTACTTACATTAGATTATAACGCTACTGAGAATTTTGTACAAAATTAAGATCAAACATACACACATATGAAGAATAATAATAAAATTAAATTTGTATTTATATATATTTATACACTTATTGATATATATTATAACTTATTTTAAGTGCTACAGTCTATCTATTTATTTATTATTTACATAAAGGAAATATGCTTGATTATACTGTGAAATTTTACATATCTATAAATATTTAATATACATAAAAATAAAATATAAATTGTATACAAATATTACATAAAATAAAATATATTATACTATGTTGACACAAAAAAAAAATTACTTTTAAGTTACTTCCTACAATAATAGAACATTAAGTAAGAAACATTTTTCTAATTTGGATTAATTTAGTTAGGTGTAAGATAATTCTGTTCTGTCATTTTTGCATGTACTATAATATAAGGTTTCTGAATCACCAGTATTAATTGAGCTACCAACTGCGCGTACGTGATGCTGTGCGTGTGGCAAGTTAAAATGGTCAATAGTTGCGGTGAATACTACACTGCCGCAATACAGTTTTATACTAGTGCGGAGGGTAGTGGACATTGTTTAACTGTTACCTACAATTGTCTACTCATAACTAATCATAAGTACCTACATTCATTAATGTAACAGTTACTTGTATTTTTATGGCTAATAAAGTTATTATTATATTATTATTATTAAACAAAGGGCCCATAGATAAATACCTTAAAACTAACATATATAATATAAAATATAACTTATAAACTAAGGCACACGTAGTGTAACGAACTGGTGTGAAGTGGACTGTACGGAATAAAGAAGAAGAGCTCAAAGTAAAAGGATATATTAACAAAACTTAGGCTACTTACATTTATATATAAAATAATAGAAGAGAAAATATAGGACCAACTCAGACCAATGAAAAACAGACAATGATAACCAGATGTCACAGACATCAAACTACGAAAATATATAAAACCTCACCGGCCTGATGGCCAGTTCGTAACATCTCTCCCACTTTTCCAACAATGAGGAAGAGAAGTTCGAAGGCCATCAGACAGGTAGCCGCACCAGCTTTTTACAGGGTCTGCGAAGGACCCCACCAGAAGTAGCAACTTCCGCTACACGTACGATATTATCCTCGCCAGGAAACAGCTTAGTAACACGACGTTCGTTCTTCGCCGACGACTTCGACGCTCTTCTTCACTTCCAGAACTACGCCGAGACAAGTGTGAGAAGATACTTTTTTACCCATCGTTGCCAAAAAGGGTCAGCAAGCCTTATTGCTTTCTGCCACGATGATCGTCCAAACAGGTCTTGGGGTACCGCCGTACCAAAATTGTTTGCAGTCGACGACGAACCAATCAAAGAATGAAATGGAGTTAATGCGTCCCCTTCTCCCAGTTTAGTAGCGACGTGAGGTGAAGGTCTCGAATTCACCACAGCCTCTGATTCTGCAAGCACCGTAGACAGCACCAGGTTCTTTAGGAGCTCTCTCAAGGTCAAAGTGATCTTTAACGCGGACTTTATTGAACGCACCACGCCCATGCACCTCCCATCGACGGCGCGGATGGAGGGATGAAACGCACTTTAGTAAAATAATTAGCGGCAAACTCTTCTACAGGAGAACCACATAGCTCCTTCAGACACCTGGAAGCACCAAAGTTGCATCCGTAGAAAGATCGTGAACCACTTCCAAATGAACCGCACGCGACGTCAGGCAAATATACAGGGCAACATATATCTTTCATGTCTTATACCAACATTTCCCTGGACCTGGCCAAAGTAGTCCAGACCGACAAAAAAATGGGAGTTGATGATGGGCCAGATCCTCAGTGCCTCAGGAAGATAACTGTCTCATTGTTTCCATGACGAAGACGCCGATGATAGTGCTCAAGCTTCTTCACACGACGTAGGAAAAATGCGAGAGGGGCGGGTCACAAAAAAAATGTAAAAAAGCTGGGCGGTCTGATAATTAGCTTAAAATTACAGACTAAGTTTATTACAAGATTACTTTAAAAGTACAAACTGCACGAATTGTAACAAAAAAATAAATTTGGCATTCAACAAAACAAACATAAAACAAAGGTTACCATTATAAAATAAAGAGTACTATTAAATGAGGAAAAAAGGAATATAACTCTAGCATATTAGGTAATGTTGAACATAATACTTTCAAGACAAAATATAAAAACCTATTAATAATATTGTTAAAGAAATTATAATTCTTATGTAAGTGGTGCCTAAATAATTCCCACAAAAGTAAAACATAGACAGCACGATCAACATTAACAAAAAATGGTAATAAAAGCAAATCAAAACATACGTTATCAGAAACTTTATCGACAGTAAAGAAGTTGAATCGACTGACATATTAGAACTGCCACTTCATAAATGCCAACTACGGAGGTACAAGAGCACGAGCATCATGTTTAATAAATGTATAGTCCCGCCGACAAGTTGGCTCTATTTGCTTTTGTACTTCCGATCTAGCGTCTAGCTCGGATGTCTGAACTAAAAACGTTACGTCAAACAAAATGTCTGAAGTTACGTTATGATTTAAAAACTCAACAGGAATGCAGCCACTGGACGAAAACCCAAAAATAACCCAACCTAGGGGCGTAAGACAGGCGGCAGGTTGAGTCTCGGAACCCTGTCTCACCTCCATAGGTGTTAGCAATCTCCAATTATCAATTCCAATAATCAATTTCGGCTCCGCATTTTCATAGGTCACATTAGTAAGGCGTAAATGTTTAATATCATCAAAGGTGACAGATTGTCGAGTAATCTTCAAATTTGCAACAGATCGCGCTTTATGAATCTTAAAATACTCTGATGCGGTAACATAACGGCCTTTAATACTAACATCGACATACTCTACAGCTGTAAACTTCGATAGTCCGCCCATACAGTCGACCCTTATATTTGACTTAGGACCGCTTAGACCTAATTGCCTAGAGACATCGCTGTCTATAAATGTACTAGACGAGCCGTCATCTAAAAGGGCGTATGTGTCCAAACAACCTTTAGGTCCCCTAACAGTCACCGGAATGACTTTTAAAAGGACTTTGGAAGACCCCTGGACTACTGAATGAGCGACTGTTTCAACATGGGGTTTCATGACACTGGATGGACCTAAGGACCCAGGTTCTATTCCCAAATTGGTGGACTCCATGGCCATATTGGCGACGGATGGACCTAAAGTCCCGGGTTCGATTCCCGACTCATTCATGTTGTGGACAGTAACATGCGAGTACTCAAAATTGTGTAATAATTTGTGGTGCTTAAACTTACAACCTGCGACTTGACATAAAGTCCCCGAGTTACAAACCCTATACCAATGTGAACCTTTTTTTAGGCACCGCATACAGACCTTCTGGTCGCGCACCCAATTTAACCTAGCAGCTAGACTCAAACGAAGAAAAATGTCACAATTTTCCAACGCATGACACTTTTGACAATATAAACAACAAATATTTTTAACTTCACTTTGCGTAAAATGTATATTCGAAAGCGTTTTACTTGTAGGTGACGAATGTGAATTAATTAAGATAGATGTACTGTCATCATCTACCACTTCCACCTGATATGACCTAGAATTACGGGGCTGACAAAATAAAGAAGCCTCCGGTATGACGCCGAACTGACATTCTGAAGCAACTTCGTCAGTTAAGAAGTCGGCGAGCAGTTCAAGCTTCGTAGTCAAACCTACTACGTATCGGGTCTTCGCATAGTCTCTCCACCGTGCACGCATTGCAGGAGATAGTTTTAAGAGGAGCGAATTGTAAAGTTCGGGTGACTCTAAATAAGACCTGTTGTTAAGGAACTTCATTACTGCTATGCAACTGCGTACACGGCCGGCGAAGAAATGCAGGTCTTTACCTTCAAAATTTACCTTAGGTAAAGCACGCACAGCAAGCACTTCTTGAAGTATAATGAGCTCAGGGCTACCAAATTGTAATTCTAAAATAGCTATGACTTCGCTAGGATCATGCGCTGTAGCTAACAGAGCGCCGACAGACTCTCGTGCCGGGCCGTAGATCGCCGCGTTAATGCGAGATAAGTTAGTCATAGGCGAAAATGACGATTTCGATGAATCGTAAGCCCTTTTAAAGGCGAGCCAATCGAGACTCTTACCATCAAATCTAGGGAGGGAACTTTCAGATTTGTCCCTAGACAAATTTTGAATAGCTTGTGCCAAAAGGGTTATGTCTGAAGAAGGTTTAGATTTAGAGTTGTGTAAGTGGGTACCGTACGTCTGGTCTTCAGTACCGCCATGGGGCCGAACCGGTGTCGGATCGGGCTGTTGACGCTTAGGCAACGGAGCACAATCACAAAGGACACCGGGGCCGGCGGGGGAAGACTTTCGGCGATGGAGCGCAGCAACCGTAGGGGCGGGGCCGTCGGGACGCAGGGAACAAGCTGCGCCCGCTGTGACAACTCCGACTGGCTGCTCTAAAACAGGCACACTTAGGGAAGCCACAAAGGTGGGACTACCGGGGCGCAAAGAAATGGGTGCGTCTACTGGGCTAGTTCCACGGGGTTCAAAAGGTATGCACTGACTCATAGGCGCTGACTTGTCAAGCCACTTCTCTATATCCTCTCTACTGCTGCGACTATTGCCGCAGCGGCTGTTGGTCTCGATCTCTGCTATCTCCGCGCGCATCTCCAACTCCAAAGTGCGCATTTCCAACTCGGCTGCCGCCATCCTCCGGGCATAAACAGCTTGAATAGCGAGGGTGCGCGCACGAATTGTGGCAGTTGAACGTGACGTTCCTGTAACAGACATGCCATCCGCCGCGGTGGCGGCTGGGACGGGTGCGGTCGCGACGTCGTCGGCAACGGGCGTGCCAGAGGTTGGCAACGGCGCCTCGACCGCACTTTGTGCCAACATCTTACTTTGAGCTCGGGTCAACATTTTAAGTAAGTACTAAAAATATGAAATAAAGCAAAATGTTATCCAAAAAAAACTCTTGGGGAAAAAAAACAAAGGAAAGTCAAGAAGAAAATTTGACAAAAACGTACAATGAAAATGAAAATAATTTTACCGGGCGAATGGACCAAAATGTAACGAACTGGTGTGAAGTGGACTGTACGGAATAAAGAAGAAGAGCTCAAAGTAAAAGGATATATTAACAAAACTTAGGCTACTTACATTTATATATAAAATAATAGAAGAGAAAATATAGGACCAACTCAGACCAATGAAAAACAGACAATGATAACCAGATGTCACAGACATCAAACTACGAAAATATATAAAACCTCACCGGCCTGATGGCCAGTTCGTAACACGTAGAGTCGGCGACGTGTAGCGCAGCTCATTAGGGAGTCGTCCTCGAAAACGTCGAAAAACAACTCCTTCCGGCCAGAACTCCTCCTTCATGAAAGTCGGCAGATGATGGGTTGGTACTCTCACCACAAAAGAAGAAAAGTTTACTTTGTGGCGAGACTCCAATCGCTCGACTCTCAGCTTCCAGGTGGTCTTCTTCCTGACATAGTCTACGACCTCCTCCACCTTCGTAGACCAGTGCAACCGGGACAAGTACAGCTGCGTCGTCCGAACTTCAGGACGCAGTTGGTTGTCCTCCGTCTATGCGGTTCCGCAGTGGTTGCGGATGATGGGCTTCTTTTTTCTCCTCTCCACCTTGGTGAAGCCCTCATCGTCGCACTTCTTCTCCTCCCGATAAAAACGGGGAGGCTCCTTCTTACTAGCAGGCCGCTGAGATGGTGGTGGTGGGTGGGCGGCGGCAGCAGCAGCATAAGCACGCGGTTGGCTCGCTGTTGCAACGCGTCCATGCGGCGTCAGCTGTACCGAGTCGATCGCGGGGCTGCGGGCGGTGGCGGCGGGGCACAATGTATCGCACGTAGCGGTCGCTGACACCGGCGACACAAAACTGCTAATAGATGAATTTTGCGCTCCGCGGCGTCGAGTGTTGACGTTGGAAGCCTCGGTTACGGGTGACCTACATACCGAATTACTATTATTTTTCAATAAAGATAATTCGGTACGCAACTCTCCTATAGTCGATTCCGATACTTCCAACCTACACTGAACTTCGGCCAGGCTGGTTTTCAGGAACGTGATGTCCTTTAGCAGCCTGGTGACGTCGACGTGGTCGAATGTCACGGGAGGCAGCTTATGCAGCTGTTTCGCCACGAAAGCTGGCACGTCGTCTGGATCGGTCTCCTTCAATAAGGTGATGACGTCCTGGACACTCCTCTCTCCCCCATCCCTCCTGCGGGACGGCATCTGCGTGGTCTTGCCGAGCGTGTCGAAGAGCAGCTTCTTACCACTGCAAATCTCGTCTTCAGAAAAACTTGACTTGCAGATCTGCATGATGCAGATCTGCAACATACAGTTCGTGTTGCGCTTCTATTCATTTTATTGGTCCATCGATCTGGACTTCGGATAAATCGAAAGAATTCCCTGTAACATTAGATCACGATTCGTCTATTTTTGCACATATTTGCTACTTTTCCTAAAGTATCTATTAGTACTAATAGTATTGATTTCACCTCTCCAGCACCAAAAGACCTGTTTGCTTCGTAAATCTCGAAGGAAAAACGTTTTTTGCTGCGAGCTCCGAACAAGACTATAACGTTCAATCTAAGTAGGTACCTAATTGTAGTAATCTTACTTATAATTTTTAATAATTATTTTTAAGTTAATTTTGTATTGATGTATTGTTATTGTCTTGTTTTTTCACTTATAACAATTTTATTGCTGTAGAGGTGAAAAGTTGTAAGACAAAAAGAATTTGCTCTCGTGTGAAGAGCAAATTCTTTTTGTTTCATGCCTTTCAACCAACTATTGTGTATTTTTGAAATATCAAAATCTTAAAACGAAATTGGTTAGGGGTTCTATTTGTATTAAAATAAACATTTTTGAGATAAAGTCGAGGTAGGGCACAGCGGACTAGCGCAGAAGACCACAGGCAAACACTACAATTGTGTGGTGTTGTGTTTGTTGGTGAGTAAGGTCGACAGAGCTCCATAGGGTGGGGAAGGGCATTTTGGTTGGCAGCGCGCAAGTGTCACAGTATTGCAAGTGTCTATAGGCTACTGAGAACTACTGAGTATTCCAATCTTACTTGGTAAGTTAAAAACTTAATATTGTTTACTGTAAAAGATGGCTGAATAACATTGTGATTACAGTATAGCTGCCAGTTACACACGATCCTTACGCTCCCATCCCTGGTTCACCCCCACCCACTCCCCCCACAGCCCCTTCTCCTATATTCCAAGGACAGATCTCGGCTCATGCATCATACCTTCTGAAGGTGACTCGACTTAGACATTTTTGATTTTTATTTAGTTGCCGCGGTTTTGTGAAATATTTGATAGGGTATGTTGAATGAGTTTACTAGAGCAAATTAATGTGTTACGAATATTACATATCAATATAGGTACTATCGTTGAGATTCTTATTGAACCAATAAAAAAAATATAAAATATTTTTAGCAAAAAAATAGGACAACCGACTTCAATGCGTACAAATTTAAACTAAAAAGTAAGAAATAAATAATATTTTTATGAATTAGTTGAAAAGAGCGTCATAGAAAACTAAGGAAAGTATTGATACACATTTATAATTCTTTATTTATAATTCATACTCCGATATATTTGAAGCCGGTGCCAGCTAGCCAAGGAGGATAGTGTTTCCAATTTTCGAACTTCACGGAGCGGCGGATTATTTCTTATCTTCATCATTCATTATTATGTATAGTTAATGGATTAATCAAGCTCGTATCTATTAGGTAAGTTTATTTTGCTTAGGCTGGCACCGACTCCAAATATATCGGAGTATGAATTATAAATAAAGAATTATAAATGTATATCAATACTTTCCTTAGTTTTCTATGACGCTCTTTTCAACTACTTCATAAAAATATTATTTATTTCTTACTTTTTAGTTTAAATTTGTACGCATTGAAGTCGGTTGTCCTATTTTTTTGCTAAAAATATTTTATTTTATTATTTTTAGTGGAAATAAAGTATATTTTATTGAAAACGGATAGGCCTACTAGGCGCTCATTAAAACTTAATGGAAACTTTAACTAAAACGTTTTTTTTTGTTATTACTGATTTGTTCAAAAAGGATCGAATTTATATCGATACAATTTATACGGGCCATCTCTGATCTTGACGTACCTAAAAAAGAATCATTAAAATCCGAGTTGTAATACTCATAATTGACGAAGTAATCAGGTAACAAACACAAAAAAACAGTCGGATAGAGAACTTCCTCTTTTTTTTAAGTCGGTTAACAAATAATATCACGTCTCAGACCTATAGCTCATTGCAAATGCCTGCCATTCATTCAAAATGAATGGTAAGTTAATGAACTATGAACCTAGTTATTTAACTTAAGTTCATAAAATAATTTGTCATAGTTTATTTGTTGACTATTGGACCTACTAACCAAAATTTCACTATTGCATATTAAATAATAGCAAGTTCAAAAAAAAAATTACATTATTTGTGTGTTCGTGGACTATATTATTATTTCATCCCCAATGAAATTATCATTTTAACAAAAAAGTACTGAACCAATTTCGGTATAATTTATACGGGACCACCTTTGGAGTATGTCCGTCCTAACGAAAAAAGAATCTTCAAAATCGATTCATAATTGACGGAGTAATCGCGGAACATACATACAAAAAAAAAAAAAACATACAGTCGAATAGAGAACCTCCTCCTTTTTTGAAGTAGGTTGAAAATACCTCTAGTCGAAATTCAAAACATGACACCAATAAAAAACGATATACTAGAAGAAATTCGTAAGATTTGCCTAGTCCTGTGTAACGCACTTTAAAGAGGATGATGAAATCACAACGAAAGGTTGGGTTCGAGTTGCGTCGCATGACTTAAATTTTCGTCACAGAAAAGTATAAAAACTACATTTGGTATCTAACATTTCAAATCATGATTAATAAAAATATCAACAGAGTAATAATAATGATAATAAATAATCGACATTGATAATTAATGACGTACAATAACTGACTATTAGATTCTCAAATGAGTGACTGCTCCCGCTGGGGAGCATCCTCGACCCGATAAACTGCTCACAACAGATCTGCTTATATTCTGGAGCTGGACCTCATCGCAGATAGGGGAAATATAAAAACAAATCCTATTCTGACCACATACCAAACAAAATGATTTACACATCTAAATAATTGATCTTCATTATTAACCGACTTCAAACAAAAAAAGGAGGAGGTTCTCTATTCGACTGTATGTTTTTTTTTTTTTTTTTTTTGTATGTATGTTCCGCGATTACTCCGTCAATAATGAATCGATTTTGATGATTCTTTTTTCGTTAGGAAGGTCATACTTCAAAGGTGGTCCCGTATTAATTATACCGAAATTGGTTCAGTACTTTTTTGTTGAAATGATAATTTCATTGAGGATAAAACAATGATATCGTCCACGAACACAAAAATAATGACAATTTTTTTTTGAACTTGCTATTACCTAATATGCAATATTGAAATTTTGGTTAGTAGGTCCAATAGTCAACACATAAACTATGACAAATTATTTTATGAACTTAAGTTAAATAACTAGTTTCTCTTCAAGTTTCATAGTTCATTAACTTACCATTAAAACTATACCATTCATTCTGAATAAATGGTAGGCATTTGGAATGAGCTATAGGTCTGAGACGTGATATAATTTGTTAACCGACTTAAAAAAAAGAGGAAGTTCTCTATCCGACTGGTTTTTTTTGTGTTTGTTACCTGATACTCCGTCAATTATGAGTATTACGACTCGATTTTAGTGATTCTTTTCTTAGGTACGTCAAAATCAGAGATGGCCCGTATAAATTGTATCGATATAAATTCGACTCTTTATGAACAAATCATTAATAACAAAAAAAAATTGTTTACGTTTCCGTTAAGTTTTAATGAGCGCCTATCCATTTATCCAGTAGGCCTATCCATTTTCAATAAAATATACTTAACTAGCGACCCGCCCCGGCTTCGCACGGGTGCAATGCTTATGTGAATAGGCATGTATTATACATATAAACCTTCCTTAAGAATCACTCTATCTATTAAAATAAACCGCATCAAAATCCGTTGCGTAGTTTTAAAGATCTAAGCATACATAGGGACAGACAGACGGCGGATAGCGACTTTGTTTTATACTATGTAGTGATTTCCACTAAAAATAATAAAATAAAATATGTTTAGCAAAAAAATAGGAAAACCGACTTCAATGCGTACAAATTTAAACTAAAAAGTAAGAAATAAATAATATTTTTATGAAGTAGTTGAAAAGAGCGTCATAGAAAACCAAGGAAAGTATTGATACACATTTACAATTCCTTATTTATAATTCATACTCCGATATATTTGGAGTCGGTGCCAGCCTAAGCAAAATAAACTTACCTAATAGATACGAACTTGATTAATCCATTAACTATACATAATAATGAATGCATAATAAAGATGAGAAATAATCCGCCGCTCCTATCTCCACTATCCTCCTTGGCTAGCTGGCACCGGCTCCAAATATATCGGAGTATGAATTATAAATAAGGAATTGTAAATGTGTATCAATACTTTCCTTGGTTTTCTATGACGCTCTTTTCAACTACTTCATAAAAATATTATTTATTTCTTACTTTTTAGTTTAAATTTGTACGCATTGAAGTCGGTTTTCCTATTTTTTTGCTAATCATATTTTATTTTAAATTAAGTATACCTAATTATATCTGAGAACCGAACTACTGTAAGTACCTACGTTAAGTACGTCACTTACGTTTTGGTTTAAGAAGAAATTTTCTTCCATCTGCTTGTAGAATGAACTTCCTGTCGAGGTTTTCGCAATTGGCAGGTGTCTGTAGGATTTTGTGACCGCAAATCTACTATCAGGCGGACTGCATACTTAATTTATCAATGACTGCATGGATTTCTTCAAAAGACAACCTCTCGAAACGCCGGAATGTAAGCAGGAAATCGAGATTTCTTTATTGCGAACTGACCCCCGCACGAATAAATTATTTAATGTAGAGCCCTCACAGATTACTCATTCAGTGAAAAGTCGATTTTCCCGCCGTCATCAGCTATAAAAGGGTCGGATTTCCATATTCTATGTGACGCGACGACATCTCGAATTCAGATGAAACTTCAGCCTTCGGGTTGTTTCCATTAAACACTCCAATGCATTAATGAACATGGTGAAATTGAGTCTTTTTTAACCGACTTCAAAAAAGAGGAGGTTCTCAATTCGAATGTTTTTTTTTAATGTTTGTTACCTCGTAACTCTTTACTGGGTGTACCAATTTTAAAGTCAAAATTTCTTTATTCATTTAGGTACAATTTGTACACTTATGAAAGTCAATTTTGATGCCATCGGTTCAAGAGTCTACCAGGAGGCCTTGTTATTCTGAGAAGAACCGACAAGAAACTCAACAAGTTTTATCCTCCCTTTACAGTTTTCATAGCATTGAGATGGTTTGAAGATTCTTTCAAACGCAAAAATAAAATTATTCCATAATATAAGGTAGTTTCATCTTGACTGAGCGTCAAATATTTGCAAAAATATTTCGTTCGGGTCTTAGAAGTGCAACTTTCAAAGATTTGATGAAACAATGTTTACCATAAAAACATAAGCACCAAGCACTGACAAATTTCGACAGCGAAAAGCAGTGTCTCGGTGGCGTAATTGGTCAACGCAGCCGCCCGGATTGCGGAAGATGCGGGTTCGAGTCCCGCCTGAGGCAAGTCGATTTTTTCAGCTCATTTTTCAAGTACATATTAATATTTACGCGTTTGTAAACGCAAAAATAAAATTATTCTGTAATGATGTTACCAAATCCTTAATTATGGGATAATTATTCTTGGTTCTTCTCCACAAGCATATAAAAATAGTTATTTTTGTCCCGAATAATAGTAGAGATTTAATGATTTAAAAATCACTTAGTAAAATCCTTTTAGATAACAGCTTTTTGATTTTAATAATAAACCCTAAACAACTTTTAAACTAAACTGTTCTAATGTCACGCGTTGATCTTGAAAGTAAATCGGGACATCCACCTGTCCCATACGTCTGAAAGCGGACGGGAATAAACCAGCCGCCATCTGTCAATGTGAGCGAGGGCTGCCACCTGACAAAGATTTTACCGATGTCGAGCTGCGAACTTGTTAAACGTGGGCCCTTGTCGGCTGACGGAGGATCCACGGGTGTGACGGAGGGCTGTGCACATTGAACGGAGATCATGTTACAGTAGAATCATTGGTACTTGTTACTTCGTCTTCTGTGCATTCATTCATCCCGGGGAGGATTTTATATTCTGAACTTAGCTCTTACTAGTTTTTTATAACATATGTAGTTATTCCATAAGTTTAGCTATATTATTGTTACCTACTAAGTATTCAAAATAATCATCATCATTATCATCATCATCAACAGCTCATATAATGTCTGTCACGATGTTTTCCTTCACCGTAAAAGCGTCAAATAAACGTAGGTACATATGAATTCAAAATTTGAAAACACATTGGTACGTGGCGGGGTTCGAACCGGTGTCTCCCGGGTGGGAGACTTACGCACTACGCCACCGACGCTTTTCATTCAAAATCGGGGATGAAAAATAAAGGGAATATGATTTCTAATTATTTTACATTAAAATGTAATATCTACAGGTTTAAGTTGTTTAAAGTTCTACACAGGTTTAAAGTTTACAAAACTGTCATTGATGTTTTATAACGACGTTACTGACCAGTCAGTCAGTCAGATGTTACACTCAAAATCTTTACAGCAGTCCGGGTACATACTAAATATGTAATATACATTAAACCATCCCTGACTTCCAAATTGTGTTTTTACTCATCGAAAAGCTGAGATTTCTCAATGTGTATGTAACAACGTATCTAATTACTTCACGAAGACGGCTTCAAATAAATTGTCCTCGCTTGTTGTTTACAGAAGTACCTGCAGCCACTCAAGAGCCCGGAGAACGCGGGCCTCTTGGACTCGTTTCTGGTGGACGAGATTTTCTACCAGGTGCCCACAATCTTGGGCCTACACCAGTCGTTCCTCGAGCAGCTGCGGCGTCGCCTCGAGCAGTGGGACCTGCAGCAGAAAGTCGCCGATGTCTTCTTGGATGTGGTCAGTGGCTTTTCATCATCATCATCTTAACAGCCTTTACAATTCGATCCACTGCTGGGGCACAAGTTATCGAAAGATTTTTAGAATTTAGGCACTTGTCCACCACGCTTGCTCAATGCCGTTTGGTGGACGGAGTATAAGCGAAGAAATGAAAAAGTGAATGAAAAGAAAATACCTTCTTTCAATACGGTTTCAGAAGTCAGAACATCGAATAGTCAACTATTGAAAATGGACTTTGTACTCCGTTTGTATCTAATATTATTAATTAGTACACGTATTGAAGCAGACGACTAGTGGATAGATTTCCTAATGAAAGAGCAATCTCATAGACATAGTGGGAAAATGAGTGGTATTGTAAGTACAAATAAAAATAGAGAAGTGAAAGTTCAAACAATCAACAATCTAGAAGTATAAATAGATAAAATATATAATAAAAGATAAAACGACCTCATATATGTAAAGAAAAGTTACATAATGTAAACAATACTGACTGTACTGTCGTCATCAAAAAAGTAATTTTTTTAAACCGCCTTGCTTATCAGACTTCTTATTCTTCGGTTTCCAAGCACCTCATCGTAATTCTAATAAAGATAAAGCTGGTTTAATACAAGCTCCCAACTTAGGTATGTATATTTCTAAAGAAAATGTTGCAGTAAACTCTTCTAGAGTTGACATTTTTATTACATTCTCAAAGAACTTGAACATAGTTGAGATAACTACTTTTGAACAAACAAATAACTTTGTACAACTCACGTCCTTATAGTTGTATCGTGTGCGTAAATATATACTCGTACCTAGATTATAAAAATTTTGCAATAGCCCTTTTTTCATTGAATTTGGTGAGTACTATAGAAAGATCCTGAGACCCAATAGGCTTTCAATTACGTCGCAGTTATCCGCGAAAGTTTTCAAACATATACAATAATAGTTTCCGGGTAACAAATTAAAACTAATTTATGGATAAAACTTTGAAACACCAGCGTTATCCGGGTTAGCATTTCGGAAAAGTATTTGGTTGTGGTGAAAAATTAAATTTCAAACTGAATACTGCTCACAATTTATCTTTAGCATAAAATGTGTAAAGTTATAAAACTATTTTTTCTTGCTAACTTTTTTAAATTATCAATGTTTTTCTGCTCAATTGCTCTCTGCTATTTGAGCATCAGTTGCCTCAACTTTACCCAGTATAAGCGATGAAATGCAAAAGCTCTTTATTTAAATGGACTTAGCTAAGTATTAAATCATCAAAACCCTACCACCATACCGAGACGGAATAATTATTTTACTTAAATAGTGGCGGCTGAGATGGAGAAGAAATGGCGAAAGTCATGTAACCCGAGATCGCAAATGTAAGCAAGTTATAAAGAAAATAAGTGTTCTCTGAAATTTTCCTTTTTCCTCGTAATCGTATTTCGAATCTGCGCTACGGCTTCACCTTGAGTGTGCGTGTGTGTCGAGTATGTATGTATGACAAGTGTGTGTGTGTGCAGCTGACGCGGGCGGAGGTGGCGGAGGCGTACCGGCTGTTCGTGCAGAACCTGCGTCGCGCGCGCGAGGCCATCAAGGCGGCCGCCATGTCGCGTCCGGCCTTCGCGCGCTTCCTGGACGCGCGCGCGCGTGACCACAAGGGCAAGCTGTCGCTCGACAACCTGCTCATCAAGCCCGTGCAGAAGTTCCCCGGCTACAAGCTGCTGCTGCAGCGACTCATCAAACACACCGGTGAGCCCTTCTTCAATATTGTAAGCATTTTATTATCAAACCAAAGTCTATAATTATGTAGCCTATAGCCTTTTTCGACAAATGGACTATCCAACAAAAAAATATTTTTTCACTTCGAACCAGTAGTTCTTGAGATTTGCGCGTTTAAACAAACAAACCCTTCAGGTTTATAATATTAGTATAGATCTTTCTCCATCAAATTTTTCTGATGGTAAACTACGCTACCTCCTTGAATAGAAAAGAATAAAAGTTTATGACTACTTTTCGTATCACTCTTGCCAGAGTGGTCATGGTCAGCATGTAAGTAGATTGGGAGCTGATGACGCTCGCCACGCGATGTCAGCTATTTGTATCTATTTGCTGTTTTCCAAAAGCACACAGTGACATTTTCTTTTAGCTCCGGCTAAAATGGTCACTACAGTGTCTTCGACTGTACTGCACTGTGCACAGTCTGACTGACAGGTCGAACTAGGCGACCTGCGTGTACGTGAAATGGTCTCGTCTATGTATCGCGTTCTAATATTGACGCGTGTGCTCTTGCTTCTGTTCACATTCCCGATGTACAGTTGGTATATGTATGGAGCACGCTGTGTTGCAGAGCCGTCGCACTCGGACCACGCGCTGTTGCTGGAGGCGCAGCGCCGCGTGCTGGAGCTGCTGGAGCTCATCAACTGCTCGGAGCGGGACGCGCTGCCGCTGCGGGACCTCGAGCGGCTCGTCGATGGGCTCAAGGGGCTCGCCGGAGGTACCGACTGTCACGGCTTACGTCTTGGCGTCACAATAATCTGTTTTACATTCATCGCCATTATCATGACAACTAATATTAGGAGGCGATTTTTCCTTAGTCTAGTGCCTTAGAAGTCTCGGATTTGTTTCCTAAGGGAGTAATTTGTGCTCGGTTTGGTTGCAGGTAGTACTTTTTCAAGCCGCCTAACTATTACCATCTTACCAGTCTGTAGCCATAATAATAACGCAAACACCGTTATTGTATTGCAATTGCAACAGTTAATGATAAGGTAGTCAGTGCTTCTGTGGTTGAAGATTCTTGGTGAAATTCAATTCCATTTTGGCTTTATTTATCATCACTTATCGTAAAACTTGAGGGTAGTTTTAAAGTACATATGGATAAACAGATGATATTATGCAAGATAATCAGATAAGTTAAATTAAGTATTTGGTCAAGATAGGACATGTACATCTATGTTGCCTTACAAATTCGCACCTGAAAGCCTTGGGTGCGAAACTTAATTTTGTAATAACTATAATCACGATGGGCCTTCATTTAATTTTCTTTATAAAAGCCCGTTTAAGAAATAAATAGAATTAAAAAATATTTGATTAATATGAGCGATAGAGTGTGAGAGTGAGGCGTCCTAATGATGTTACGATGACACGATGCGTTCTCATCGCACGACGAATTCAACATACAGGATTTTTTCAGTAGGTACAATTCATTGCAGCTCGCAAGCCATCGCACGAGACAGAAAATGCTTAATAATAATCGTGCAATGGGTTTGTTTGTGCGGTCATGGCAATGAAAGCTACAGATCTCTTTAGATTGTTCTGATTGGTCACACGTACGGGGGGAGAGTGACGATCGCCATCGTGTAGGACCTCTGTTGAACCATCGCACGACTACTCTGATGGTGCTATGTGTGCGCAGGTCGCGTGGTGCTGCGCCACGAGGCGGTGTCGATGCCGTGCGGCGCGGGCGCGGTGAAGGAGCGCGCGCTGTTCCTGTGCAGCGACACGCTGCTCGTCACCAGCCTCAAGCGCCGCGCGCACAGGAAGCCCGCCACCGCGTACGTCACACACCAATCACCGCCCACTTAGCCCGCTCTCCAAAGCTGTCCTTCTACTCTTCCGTCTGTCATCAACATTAACACCCTTCTTTGCCATATCGTCTTTCACACAGTCTATTTATCTTTTCTTCGCTCTTTCCCTCTATCCATTCACACATTGATTTTCATCATTTTGTTTTCTTCTTCTGCTGAGCCCTCGTTTATTTATTTATATAAGTGTCCACCCTTAATTCTTTCTTGAATCCCTAAATGATAACACAGTTAAAATCGTAAAGTAACAGCTAGACTGTCGCCGTCAACTCCTCTGACTAATTAGACTGGCGATAAAATTCAAATTTAAATTAAAAGAAGCAGAGTGCCCTTTTCCTTTTCTGGATTTGCTGTGGATTTTTTTACATACACCTCAGGACGCGTTCTGAGCAAAAGATTGTTGAATACGACAATACACTGATAAAGGCAATTGTTGAGGAGGAGGAGGTCGTCGTGGGAATTTTAATAATAATTACATCAACTAGCAAAATTGTAAATTATTATTACTTTTCAGATCATACCAAAGTGATATAGCAAGTCAAATGGAAGGAAATAAGTACAAATTATTAATGAGGATATCGCTGGCCGACCTCGATATTGACAAACGTGAGTTATTTTATGTCTTTTGTCTATCAATAGATTAAACATTATTGTTTAAAGATTGATGTGTAGATTATAATTATTGACTATGAGGAAGCACTTTTAGGATGATCATATTTATATTTTATGTTAAAGAAAGTAATCTCAGTATGTTAGACTGTAATAATTTGAAGGTGGATAGAAAGAAAATGGTATTTATATAAAATTGTATGCGTCGAGAAAAAAATCTCTAATACCTTTTTAATTGTGACCTTTTGCACAGATTATAATTGTAGACGTTTTAATCCAAATGTTTGATTAAAAATGGTATAAAAGATTTCCTTTCTTTTGTCTTTGGATACAATGATAATGTCGTCCAAAAACAGAAACGTCAACTGCCGTGATGGCTTAGCTTAATCAATAAGTTTTTCGTATGTTATTTTTATCGGGGCATTTGGGAAACTAAAATCCATTCTCAGAGTTGACAAGCAGTCATCAGAACATTAAAATTGGGTCGGTCACAGTTTCCAAATGATCAAAATGTGAATTCGATACGGCCATTAAAAGGTCTACTCTAGATGTGTACAAAAAAGGATTTACAAGATATACGGTAATTAAGAGGCGTTCTCCGGACTGAGATTTGACGATAAGCTTACAAATATCAAGACAATTTTTTAAAGAAGGCCGCAGAACGAAATTAAGGATTTGGAAATGTGTGTGAATATAAGTCGTGCGGCGGTAACCGTGGTATCGGTGTGCAGCGCTGGAGGAGAGCGCGGGCGAGCTGGAGGCGCTGGCGGCGGACGTGAGCACGCTGAGTCTGCTGAGCGAGCGCGCCGCCCGTCTGCACGCGCCGCACGCCGCGCTCGACCGCCTGCTGCGCGACATGGCCGCCGCCGCCGCGCGCCGCCTCGCCGCGCGCCGCGCGCCCGCGCCCGCCTGCCTGCCGCTCACGCTGCGGACGCCGTACGTACACACTCACACACAAACACACCTTGTCGCGCGCCGTACGCCCGCTCCCGCCCGTACGTACACACACATACTACCGACGCCTGCCTGCCTGTAGCCATACTGCTCACGCTCTGTACGTACACACTCACATAAAAACTCTCCAGTGACTAGATTGTCGTCACAACCACAAAAACTACTCATAAACTCCTTGCGATAGAGCTGTAGCACAGTAACGCGTGCGTCACATTTATCTCCTCCTTCTTACATTACATTGGTTTTCACAAAACTGTATATAACAAATACATCATAAGATAGCAAAGGAAAACCTTTAAAACAGTCTTGGATAAAAAATCTTAGAAGCAACAACGTTATAATAAATCTACCATCTTTAAATATTGAATTTGTTAAAATTGTTTCATTAATGTCAACATTTTATTTTGCAGGAATGGACCAGAAAATATAACGATAATTTTTTCTTCACCCGAGAAAAGAAGTAGTTGGGAAGAACTAATTAACGAAACTAAACAAAAATTATGTAAGTCATATCTTTCATATTACAAAAATTTAATAAATATAAAATATATATATTAAGTACGTTATTAAGTATGAAAGAATTAGATCACGCCCATGTTAATCGACGTGTTTGCCTACTACTGTGTTGTTTGTTGTGTGGTGTGCAGGCGCCCGCAGCCAGTGGGCGGCGCCGCAGTTCGTGTCGCCTGTACCCATCCGCAAGACGCGCGCCGGCCTGCAGTTCACCTGCGCCGCGCCCGCGCGCTCGCCCGACCTCTGGGTCAGTGCCTCACACTCACACACTATCACACCCTCACACCCGCGCTCTGGGTCAGTGCCTCACTCACAGCTTCCCCTACGCCTGCAGGTGTGCAACAGCGACGGCTACGTGGGGCAGGTGTGCGTGGTGTCGCTGTGGCCGCGGCCGCACGTCACGTCATGCAACGGCGTGTGCAACGCGCGCATCCTGTGCGTGGCGTGTATTCCGCCCGCCGCCGCCTCCGCGCCCGCCTCCGCCTCCGCCTCCGCCTCCTCCTCCTCCACCTCCAGCGCCGCGCTCAGCCGGCAGCACACGCTCGACATACCGTCAGTACCACACACTTATTTTACATCCATTGCCATCACCAAAACATATTTGATAAATTTGCATGTATTTTAAAATTACGTTTCCCACTTTTACTTAATTATTGCGCATATTGAATTTTGCAATATTATATTTAATAAAAATAAGTGTTCTAATTTTATGGGGCTTATGTACTTAATATATACCTTTAAAACCTGTCTTTCTCGTCATTATTATATAAACTTACCGATTGTTATAATTACGATTTCCATTCTGGATATTCAATTATTTAAATACTTATTTATAGAAGTTCGAGTTCCTTCAACAGTACAAGTTCAGCAAAACCAGGAATTAGTATATCAGACCCGAATGACAGTTGTAAAAATATACGACTAGACAGGTGAGCAAGCATGAAATGTTATTATACATTTTTGACCAGTTTTCAGTATAAATTCGGGACCTAAAATTATTTTCTCTATATTATTTTCTAATAATTGGAAATAAATAATATGAAACAATTAAGAAGATTTTATGCTAACTAAAAATAATTATTATTTTGAAGCATACAAATACTAATTTCAGATTTGGCGAAATAATCAAAATTAGATTCATCGAAGGCATTATCTATACTATATCGATCCTTTTGTCAGAGGTGTTTGAAGCTTTATAGTTGTTAATGCTATATAATGATTTTACTGTAGTGGTAAAAGTGGTTCTAAATCAGGTCAAAAAATGACGTTATCATGAGTTCAGGCAGAAACCTGTTTTGGAGTTCCTCAAGGTAGCGTTTTGGGCCTATTTTACCTTTTATTACTTACCTGCTCTTGCTACACTTATGCACGTACCATATGCATAAGTGTAGGTACAGCAGTTTAGCAAGCACTATGTTTAAGCTTTGATTGTATTTGTTAGGTATTGGTAGGAGTAAAATTAAAAAATTCGCGAGAGCCTCTTTGGATACTCGTTCCAGTAAAGATTTATGGAAGTTCTAGATAAACCGAGTTCTTTTAATAATGTATATATCGCAGGCGGATCGTATAACACGCCGTATTACAAATCGGCGAGACGGATTGTAGTCTGTGAGAATCGTTAACCAAATAAAACTGTTAGTTGATAAATACGTAATAGATTCTATCAATATTAGTTTGTATAATCGAATGGAGATCGTTTATTACTGGTAGGTTCAGTTTTTTTTTAATCCGCTGCGTCGTTTTGTAAGTCGGCGTGTTATACGATCCACCAGCGACATATATATGGATTTAGCTGGAATAACCCTCGTGCCTACTACCGCATACAAACCAACTACATAGCCATTTACAGCTAGTCCGCAAATATGTCGGTGTATTAAAACTGTGGGGCCCGTTTGAGCGTCCCCCGCTAGTGCGGTAGGAGGTGAGATGGTCTCGGTCGGGCGCGTGAGTCACGTGTAGCGTGTCGGCAGCTCGTCGTCGTCGTCATCGTCGGAGGAGGAGGGCGAGGTGGAGGCGGAGGCGGAGGCGGAGACGGAGGCGGGCGCGGCGTGGTGGGGCGGCGCGCGCGTGTGGCACACCAAGAGCCAGTCCGCGCCCGCGCCCATGCCCGCCCCCGTCCCCGCCCCCGCGCCCGTCAGCCGGACCAGCTCGCAGCCCGCCGTCGACGCGCTCGCAGGTACCTATCCGATGCTATCTGAAATAAGAAAATCATATTAAATTGAACTAAAAACAATTATCTGCAAAATAAGTCACCAGATTGTTAATAGCTTACTACACTGTGTATTTCGACAGCCGCGTTATGTAGCGAGGGTCGGTTATCGACGGGCGAGTGTCGGGCGTCGACGGGCGAGTGCCGAGCGTCGTCGGGGGACTGCCGGGCGTCGGCGGGCGAATGCCGGGTGTCGGCGGGCGAGTGCCGGGCGTCGGCGGGCGAGGATGCGGGCGCCATGTGGCTAGGCACGGAAGACGGCTGCATACACGTGTTCGGCTGCGGCGACAACATCCGAGTCAAGAAGAACAAACTCAAGATGCATCACTCCTCCGCCGTGCAATGTATCGTGTGAGTTCTGCAGTTACTATCTTCAAATTGGAATAAATCGAACAAAGAATCTAATCGAGCGTTAGGCCTAGTTTCATTTGAACTGTGCTGTTTGGGAGTATATTGAGTATTGGATGTGAAGTTAAGTGAATTGATTGACGTGTGAAAGGTCAACTGTATGCTTGACACGTGAATGACATTCAATCATATTGTTATGACTTTAATATTAAATCGAATATCAAGTTGTATCCGACCGATTATTGTATTGGAAGCCTATTTGATTGATGATGTGTATCAAAGGCCTGTGGCAAATCAATTCTGCATGTAACTGATTATTAACAAGGTTTTATTTGTGTTTCCAGGTACGCAGAAGAAAAAGTTTTCGTTGCACTCGGAAACGGTGATCTCGTTGTATATTGTAGGGATTTAGGTAAGATATTTCACAGTTTATTTTTTTATTTTATACTGGCTTTTATCTTTAACTTCAGACACGTGGAAATCATTTAATAAAGCGGATTCATCCCAGAAAAACATGATCGAGATAAAACGTATAATTAATATTTTATCAATCCAGGCTATGATCTACTTGTGTACTTGTGTTAAATTTCATTCACATCCGTCGAAGTGGTGTCGCGATACTGACTAACAAACATCCAAACATCCAATTTATTCTTTTTGGTTGTCAAGTGAAAGGCCGAGTGAAGTTCGCTTCTATATTCGAACTAATTATTTGAATGATAATTTTTGCACGTTACAGCTTTAATAGTGGGCTATTAAACCATTAACATAGGAGTAACAAGTTTTTTATGTTTTGTCCAAGGCTTTTGATTACGTAAATTGTCATAGTAATATGTTTGTCAGGAAATTGTTAATAGTGGACATTTGCAAAATAACCATTTGACTCCTTATTTTGACAAAATAGTTAAAAAAGTCAAAATATAAAAATATCAGATCGGACATAATGGGAGTTTCACAGGGTTCCACTTTTGGACCATTACAGAGTTTTGTTATATCTTTTTATAATTGCTCCTGTCTGTTTATGTAAAGATTTCTTCAAATTATTAGTATAAGAGATTAAATAAAAAAAAAAAAAAAAAAAAAAAATTTGAAACGTATTAAAAAAATTAAAGCTATTGTCGAGATTATTTACGACTATGGAGTAGTGCTGTGTCAGTTAAAGTTTTGGCAACGTTTTAGTCGGATGATCGGAACCTTTTGGTTTAAAACATCCCCACCAACATCAACGTCGTTAAAACTTCAATAGGGTCCGCTTCAGCTTTGCTTCGTTCGAAAACTTCCTCGTAGCAGTCGATACATGCGATGGTCTGTCCGCAGAGGGCGCGTGGGCGGAGCACAGCCGGCTGCAGGTGGGCGGCGGCGCGGCCGTCAGCTGCATGCTGGCCTGCGACCGCCGCCTCTGGTGCGGCGCCGGGCCCACCCTGGCCGCGCTCGACACGCACACGCTCGCGGTTGGTACACACATACATACACACGCACGCACACGCACACACACATACATACATCGACACACATTCGCTATTTTGTCGATTAGCTCCACATCTTTTATCATTGGATTATTCACATTGAACTAATATGACGAAAATCGTCATTAAGAGCGATAGCACCATGGCGTATTTTAAACGCGCCGGCGACTCGCTGACGTTGCGCGTATACGTGTTTCAAACACGCGCATCTTCGACATGCTTAAAATACGCCGTATGCCGCTTTAATCTTTGTGAAATAACAACGCAATAGATGGCGTTGTACACTACTAAGTATCTTGCTGCATAACTTTTTACTAATCGCTTTGATAAGTAAACTGAATTTATGCTGATATTATGTTATGCTGATATTATGTGTTCAGTTTAGAGCTCGTCAGACACTAAGAGAATCGCGTGGTTTTGAATCGCATCGCACGAGAACGACGCGGTTTTATTTGATGATATTGTTAGCTGACACAGGTTCCGTGTTGTCTGAAGCAGGTGTGATGTGCCCGCAGGTAGAAGAGACATTCCAGGTGAGCGCGGAGGGTCGCGGTGTGGGTCACCTGGCGGCGGGCGGCGGGCTGCTGTGGCTGGCGCTGCAGCACGACGCGCTGCTGCGGCCCTTCCGCCCGCGCCAGGCACTGCCGCCGCTCGACCTCACGCCCGCCGTCACCAGGATGCTGGCTGGTGAGACTGCCCAGCCCGCCCCTCCTACGCCCACTAACTAATTGGACAAGGATTTCTTTGTCGCATAATCAGGAAATGAGAATTCTTGCAATCCTGGCTCATTCAAAACAAGTGCGAAGAAGCACCTTGCAGTTCGAAAAGACGAGGGTGACTGGGGCGCTTAAATTATTCTTCTTAAAAATCTATTCTGCTTACCATCAGATATAATGGAGTAATTTGTTAGATATGTATTTTTATAACAACCATATGCTCAGTGCGTCCGAGAAGCTTCATCCAGCTAAATAGCCTTTATAAAACAGATTTTATTTCCTGGAGAAATTAAAGAGGATAGAGTTTGATTACATAATTTTTTCTAATATATGAACACAAGAATCCTTTATCAATGTTATGTCGTGAAATACGTATATCGGTGCTTGATTTTATTGTAAGATATAATTCTAGGTCGTTATTAAATAACTTTAAGATATAATCATTTAATAATATCATCAATTGAAATCCAAATAATAATCTCAAGGACTCAAAATACAACCCTGTAGTACACTACATAGTATTTCTTGGGTGAAACGAAATCACATTTTCTATTAATTTAAGAGCACTGCGTAGATGTATTTCTCTCGACATAATATCAATCATTTAAGCCAACATGCCTACTTTGTTAGCCTATAGCTCGCGAGGCGCGTGATGAATTTCGTCAAATGCTTTATAAAAATTGTAATTAAATTTTAAATTAAAATTTTCAACAGATTGAAACAAACTAGAAAAAATGTTGTCGTTATAATTATGTACTAAGAATTATCTTAAATTTTTCTTGGTAACATTTATAAACTATAGTTTTGACCAAGAAAATAATAACGAAAATAAATAATCCTATTTAAATTTTAGCTTATTCAAATGAACGTAGGTATTTACTTACATAAAAAGGGAAAAATTGTTTGAATGACATTGCAGATTCGACAGAATAGTTATTCCTATTGGTATAGTTGTGGGCATCATGACACATACTACCGACCGTTGCTCGTGAAGACAATATAGTTTGATTTGGTATCAGTATCGAAGAATTAGATAAACTTACTACAGTCATTTATTGTTAAAATTTCGGGTACCGTAGATTGGACCTTGGCAAACTCATGTATGATTCGTCCGTGGTCCGAGCGAGATGTAACACATGTGTGTGTATGTCCCAGGCTGCGATGAAATCATCCGGCAGCATAAGGCAGCATGCCTGCGAGTGACGGCCCTCGCCGCGCATGGTGGCGCGCTGTGGGTTGGGACCAGCGCGGGGGTCATACTGACAGCCGCACTGCCTACCGACCCTACCGCGCCCTACACACCGCCCCAGCTAACAGGTCAGTACTAGCTGCCTCTTCGTCAGAGAAACATAGCAAGTGAAATGAATATGAGCAGCGATATATGTTTGTCATTTAAAGAATAAGAATAGGAGGGAACTTGGTGAGGATCCTTGACGAATCCACTGCGGATCGTTGCCTATCCGTAATTATTTAAGTTTCGATTCTATATGTGACGACCATTTTTTTAAAAATAACATTAAAAACTTGAAAATATTGCTCCTTTCGAATGTTCTATGGTAAAATAAGGAAAATGACAATTATTTGTTTTTTTCCATTGTTTAAGTAATGCTAATAAAATGACACTAAGGCTTTGATACGACAGTCGCCATAGAGCTTTCTCAGTAATATGTCAGGTTGATTATATAATAATTTGATTTTAAATTTAAATAAAATATTGATTTGTGGAATCAAAAATTATATAGTTTTTGTTAAACGTTCGGCGCAATCGATTGCTTACTTGGCTAGGCCCTCTGGTCGTTTGCTTTAGTTGGTTTGTTTCCTGAAGGGTTTTAAATTAATGGGTTTGGTGCTCCTTTTCTGTAGGCGAAAATCAGTGGCGGGTTTACAAATTTTCCGCCAGAAGGCTAGTAAATTTTTGCCGTCTCTACTTACCTACTTCTGAAATTCGATACCCTAGTTCCATTGAGCATATGCCTAGTTCACAATCATATTTAATAACATTTGCAACCTTATTGTGCTCAATCTTCCTCATTACATCAGCTTTTTCCCTTTATTAAAAATAAACATTTTCGGGGTTCGTTTTCTCTGTGTATGCATTAAAAAAAATTGGGTCAATTTTGCCGCCCCCTAAAATCTACCGCCCTAGGTTCCAGCCTACTCAGCCTACTGGTAAATCCATCACTGGCGACAGAGGAGGCACTACTGGATACTGCCAAATGTGGCTTCATGTACATGTGTGGTGTAACCACATGTTACCAAAGCTCTCCTCAACCCCTTTTGGGATTATGAGCGTGATAATTTTGTAACGAGTGTGTGGTGTGCAGGCATCCCGTACGGGCACACGGGGCACGTACGCTTCCTGGCGGCGGCGGCGGGCGCGGGGGGCGGGGCGGGGGGTGCAGGGGGCGGGGCGGGCGGCGCGGGGGGGCGGCCCGCGCTCGTGGTGTCGGGCGGCGACGGCTACGAGGACTTCCGCACCAGCGGCGCCGCAGACGACGCCGGCCGAGAGGACTCCACCAACCACCTGCTGCTGTGGCGTGTCTGAGCACCGGACTGGACTAGCTAATGCTGATTGTATCCACGTTTTGAGATTCATTGTCGCGCCGAGCGCGCGTGATCCCGGCGCGGGGCCGTCGTCGACGCTCTGATAGGAGCTTAGTAACCGAATTACGATTCGCCGAAAAATTTACAGTCGGTTCTATAGTTTGTTGAAAGAATAAGTCTCACTAGTTCTACTGCTTTCACAAGTTTTACAACTAAGGAAGTCGTAAATTACCCCGTATAGAGTGTCTCATAATACAGTAATCAAGCATCTATTGAATAAATGTATTATAAAAATAAGTATTATTAGAAAAGATGGGGTACATACACATACATAAGTTGGCACATCATACCACCTTTGGGAATAAAATGATTTTTTTTGGGTATACTATTGACGTGACAACGTCTTATAATTCGATAGAGCCGGCTGCACGCACGAAAAAACATGACGCATGCGGCGTTAACTCGTGTAAGGCCGGCAAAACAAATTAAATTAAATTTTTCTTTTGAAAAATGCTACCATTCCATCAGTATTTTCTTAAGACGTTGTCACGTTCAACTATCGTCAGTAAACCGACTTTACAGACAACCAATTTTTTTTTTATGATTCATAGGTTAAAGTTATCTATTTTATGACCAAGCAGAGCCGGCCTTTAAAGGAGAGTCTAATGTATGTAGATGACACATTTATTAAGTCAATCGAACTAGTGCGAACGAAGGAATTCTCTCAATATTAGTTTGTGTAAACGAAAGAAGATCGCTTGTTACATTTTTTTATAACCGAGCGGAGTGGAGTCTTTACATAGATTTTGTAGCATTATTAATAAAAACACGTAATACTGACTATAGACTTTTCGGCGAAACGTTTATTGGGGAACAGTAATTCTGCCTCGAGATGTTAGGGCGCGGCCGACCGGACCGAAGACTTTTTTCTGTTCACCGGCTACTTTGTGAGAGTACTGCCGCTTTTCGAATAGTTCAGTTACTTTTTGGGTGGTGACAAGATTGAGTGCCAATTTTGATGTGAGGTCTCGCAGACGACCTCCATATAATTGCTGTGAATATCGTTTGTGCGCCGACTCGCAAATATTAAAACCAGGGTTCTGTAGCTTCTAGCTGCTGAGATTAATTCGATCCTCGTTGGGCTGCCGAGGACCGACGATTGCTCAAAAGTGTATATTCGAATGTTACCTGCCCCATGTTATAGTAAGAGCAACAAATTTTAAAATAGTGTGTTTGGACGATGTATCCTATATTTATATTATTGCGGAATAATAAAAAAGATCGCACTAACATGTTTTTTTATTTTATTTTACTCCAAACTGCAGTTTACAGTTTTCTAAAACTCCTTACAGTAAATACAAATATACATACACCGTATCGCTAAAGTAAAATATTCAATACGATTTATAATTTGTGGATAACACAACAACACGGAGACGACTGGTATTGTTTTTTCATAATTGATATCTTAGGGAAAGACATAACGTACACATAAAATTTATACATATTAGTATCGATATCAACACAATTACGACTACGTTAAATAGAATATATAATATCGTTTCCATTAACATTTCCTTACACTGGACTGGATATAATAACAATTAATTACATTTACTGGCCACTGCGTTGATAAAATTTTCCAAGCTCTCGTCATTGTTGAATGCCTCACTTTTCTTCCCGCGACTCACGAAGTATGGATCCATCTGCAGCTGAGCCGCGAGCTTCCTCAACGTGGTGCGTCGGTCGCGCTCCGTATCAGACAAATCTCTCTTCGTCTTAACTCTCCCGTGTTTCATAACCAGTTCGATAGATGCACATATCAGCTCTCTCACTTTAACCATTTGGTCGCGAGTCAACGTGGTGTTCCCATTTGTAGTGACGTCATCTTTTTTTCCTCTCGCTATGTAGAACGGATCGTTTCTCACAGATTTAACTATTTCCTCAATAGCTCCCCTACGATCCCTCACTGCTTTTTCCAAATCATAATTTGCATAGTACTTTTTGCCTCTTGAAATGAAATATGGGTCATCTTCAGCGGAGGAGCGGCTGTTCCTCTCTACGAGAATAAACCCTGGTTCCTCAGCATACATTCTACTATCTAAAACAGTGTCTGAATTCTTTGCACCAGGCAGAAAAGGCGTTCTAGGAAATTTCTGCATATTTTTTTGTTTCCCTTGAATATTAGGTTGCTTAGATTGTGCATCTTTGGATCTACCCTGCCAAAACGTGTTTGCATCTTCATTACTTCTCCTCATCCGAGACATGTTCTCGATATCGTCTTCAACATCGTTTATAGCGTTCAGTAAGGAGTCTTTGATGTCTTGTTTGCGACGGCCGCGACTACTCCAGAAGGGCTCAGATTCCTTCCTACGGCCGCGGTTACCCCAGAAAGGTTCGTAGTTTTCCCTTCTCCCACGATTTCCCCAAAATGGTTCAGTTTCTTCCCTGCGGCCTCTATTTCCCCAAAACGGCTCACCGTCCTCTCGTCTGCCGCGATTACCCCAAAATGGATCTTCATGTCGTCTTCCTCTGTTTCCCCAAAATGGCTCTTCTTCGCGTCTTCCGCGTTGTCCCCAAAAAGGTGAATCTTCATGTCTCCTTCCTCTGTTTCCCCAGAAAGGGTCATTCTCTTGTCTTCTCCCTCTACTGCCCCAGAATTGGTCACCAGCTATGTCGTCATAGTCCTCCTCAGAACGTCGTCCACGGTTCCCCCAAAATGGTGACTTGATATCCTCTCTTGTATGTTTCACGTTCCCGTAGATCATGTCTGGATAACTGTTGGTCGAGTAACAGTTGTCGCAAGGTTTATCATATGGATAATCCACGTAATTTTCTACGGAGGAGCTTTCTCGTCGACCCCTTGTCGCCCAGAATGGTTCTTTTTCAATATCATAATAGTTGTTCAATTCCTTTTTACCCCTGTGCGGCCAAAACGGGTATTCAATTTCATCAAGAAGTGATCTCTTCACTCTGTCATTGTTGCTCTTTGAATTAATTTTTACTTCGTTATGCTTGCTTATCTTGCTTGGTTTAGTTTTGTTGTTGCCATTACCAAGTGCAACGTCAGTTGATAAAACTAATAAGCATAACAAAAATATGTACATTTTTTTCTTCATGTCTTTTCAATCTGAAAAGAAATTATGACGATTAGATAATGTCCAATCCAATAGGTTTTAAATTTTTAAGGAGAGAATAACGTAGATTTTGATTTTTTCAAAACGAATATTATGAATCATTATAAGAAAAATTCACACTCTGCTGTATCAAAATATATAATTTATAACAAGAAAGTTTTAATCAATATCTTCGATGCCGTCAGAGTAGAATAGCATCGCCCCATATTCTCTAGTGGGGTCGTAGAAGGCGACTAATGGATCAGCAAAGGGTTATAGATCACCTTATACTCCGTCCACAAGGAGAGGCCTTGTGTCCCAACAGTGGGTCGAATTAAAAAGGCTGTTCGATGGTCATGTGATGATTCAATATCTACTGTATATACCTACCTACTTAAACAAACGATTCCCAATAGCTCAGTTAAGAATCTGGACAATGATCAGTAGAATTTAAATTATTCATGGCAAGGCATATGAGGCAACATAATTTTCTCTAACAGATTAAAAATAATCAAGATGAAAAGATGATTCCCAAAGAGGGTTGGTGTCAGGCAGGCACACAGCCGTAAAAATCTAGCTGTATTGTTAATATCAAGGATAGGGGGATGAAAGAAGGGGGATGATTAGATGATGAATTTTCAACATAGATTATTTACAAGTGGACTAGGAAACTGGCCAGAAGCTGAGGGAGATTTGCACTATTCATAATTGATCAATTTAAATAAAGGTATTTAAAATTTATTTTGTTTTATTTTCTTGATCCCCTTCTATGACTCTTTAGGTGGAGTGCGAGTGTATAATAGTAGGTATCATTTGCATCATACTTCACCACTAGGTATGGAATATACAAGTTGGTACTCGCAATGTATCAAAATTCGTAGTAGGTAAAGAGAATAAAATTGCCTGCGGGCCCACTTTTAGTTGTTCCTATGCGAAGGTTTGAATCCCTCGAAAAACTTTCCTCAAGTTGATATAACTCTTTCTTTGGTAGGTAATGTATTTGAATGGATTAATTCTAATGTTATACCTAGTCATGAACACTAAACAATGCTATGTAGGTACTTATTTAATAAAAAATATTATTGGCCTCAAGTTTCACACAATTTTAATGGTTTTAAAAAAACATTCACTTGAAATTCCCTACATTTTTAATATATTCCTTGAATTGTTTGTTACCTACTTCAATAGTTTTGACACCAAGAGGTTCGGGTTTGAATCCTGTTTTTGATCTTATTTAAATATAATCCAATTTGTACGAGCAGGTCCAATGTTCAGCTTGTAACTCGAACACAAATTATTGCATAATCTGACAAATATCTAGTCGCCATTGATTCTAAAATTTAGCTAAATATTTTGCGTGAGTTTGGAAAAGCACCGAAACAATTTAATTTCACTTTTTATCATTCTTCTCATCATGAAAGATATATTGAAATAAAAGGGTGTACCGCAGGAAATATGCTAAAACTTTGATCATAAATGCCAACTTTAAAAAAGATATAATAAAAAAAGTTGGCAAAAGTGGCCACATAAAACATAATTTCTCTCTCGTTTTTATGGTGCTTTTCTCATCACCTTAAATATGCGAGTGTAATTTTAGTATTTACACTGGTTGCATCTTGTTCAAAATACGAATATTTCATTGTGGAATAATTTTTGCGTTTATAAAAGCGTAAATATTTTGAAAACTAGGAAAAATACTCTGAAACAAAATCGACATCCGCAATCCGGAATTGCGGAAGATGTGGGGTTGGATTACCGCATAGGGCAGGTCGACTTTTTCAGTGTATTTTTTCGAGTATTTCATTAATTATCAATAGAGACTTTATCATTTATCATTAGCAATAGAGGTCTTTATCATCATCATCATATGAAACACTATCACCATAACAATGGTGGTAAGAGTCCTTGAGTAGGTACTCGTAGTTGAGGGAGGGAAGGATGCTATCACCTTCAGTCTTATTCAAGTACATATATGAATAATATAGAAAACAAATAAATGACATGAAAGTTGCAGTTTGCATAAGGACAAGTGTTGCTTGGACTTTCTGTCTTTTGTTTAGAATTTTAATTTAAGTTACATACATTAATAAATTATTGAAGCAGTGCATAAACAGGATTACGAGTCGATAGAGCACAGCGGACTAGCCGATCACATCTGGAGCAGCCAGAGCTGCGGTACCTCCACCTTACAGAAGACCACAGGCAAATAACACTACATTTTCGTGGTGTTGTGTTTCTGTCGATGTATAAGGTTGCTAGAGCTCCACGAGTTAGGGAAGAGGACTAGGATTGTCAGCGCGCGGTTGCAAGCTTCTATAGGCTACGGTGGCTGATTACTACCACGTAAGGTTGGTTAAAGTGCCAACCACTTGACATACAAAAGATGGATTTGCTATTCCAAAATATTTAACTAATCAATTATTTCGGGGGTGTTAAAAGTATATAATCTGAAGGTACTCACATTATCCTTTGGGCTCTGTCACATCTGGAGTGTTGCAAGATGCGCAGATGCTGCCAGGTGGCCGGGATGTGAGCGTCCAGGGCTGGACCCGAGGTTTTTATAAAGGCAGCGGGGGCGGGCGCTCCCTAGGGTCGGCCTGTTTGAGCTGTCCGAGCCGCCCCGGTGACGTTATTAAATTAAAACAATGCTACTTGCGTATTGCTTTGGACTTGCGATCTGGGATTGTTAAGGGCATGCACTCGTAATAAAACGTATTTTCGAGCTATTATTTTCTATTGCTTTCTTCAAAAAACAACGAGAATAGCGTCATTTTATGGACGTGCTGGTTTACATTGTCGCCGACAAACTGTAGCTACCATTCTGACGCAATTTAAGAAATTTGGAAACTTATTTCTATGTTGCACGATCCTGGGTCATTCAAATGAGACGTGTAGAAAAATCTTGCAGTCCGGCAAGGCGAGGGTGGCTAGCGCGGCGCTTTCGAGCAGCTAATTCGCTTTGTCCTACCTCTCTTAAAAGCTACACTCAAGGTCAAACGCCCAGCCTATTTAACATAAAAAAAACACTTGTAAAAGATAATAGATTTTTTTTAATTGGATGGTATGTTTCCGGGTGCTAATTCACAGTGCACAATTTCTTTTCTTCTTCGTCTTCTTTTAAATAAATGGCGTTCGCGACACATAAAGATTACGCATTGCGCCAATATCAAGTGAAAATGTAGGGACTTAAAAGTAACTGACAATTGTAAGGTAGATTGGGTTTAAAATGTAGTCTCTCAACAAGTGTTTTTGCAATAAGAACTCGGGAGAAACTCCAATTTCTCTTTCAATAAGTTGGTGTGTGAGAAAAATACGTTTTTTTTTGTATGACAAATGCTGGCGGCCGCCAGATGGGCTTCTCAGCGTCACCGGGTTTTTTGAGAAGCGAGGACCTTGGTAGGGTATGTTGGCATGCAAACCTGCCAAGAGGAGAGAGGAGGTACCTCAACCTCCCGCGAAAGAGTCTGCAGCGATTACACTTACGAGTTTCTAGGGCGCTCGAGTCGGAAGGGAGTAAGAAAAATCCACATTTTGAGACCTTATTTTGCTAAAAGTTAAGTATTTTGCTAAGCTTATTTTGCTAGTTGTGTTACATTATTTGCTACGGTGCTACGTTGCTCCTTTGTGTAGCAACGTAGACGTCTACGACAGCTACAGGTGAACTGTTCTTAGGTAAGGTAAGGTACCTACTAAATGCATCATACTTGTAATAATCAAAATTGGTTAAAAATGTACCTAATCAAATGTTGAAAAATTTATAACGTAAAAATGAGAAAAGATAATTGTGCGTGCGTGAACACTGAGTTGGGCCGCGTCAACTCGCGTCCTATCGTGACCCGGGTGGCTGTTTGTCATCGGACATTTGTGCTGACAGTGAATACCATTTCTTGATTGTACGACATAGAAATGAGTCATGATGATTGTTGTCTCGTGTAAGGATAATGATAAACAGACAAACACCCTGATATTAATAATACCTATCAGGTTGTTTCGTTACCATAAATTTTCGTAACTAATTTAACAAAACGCAAATTAATTCTATCGATGTTCATCTAATTCGTGAGCAATGACAAAACGCAACTTTAACGGTTGTCATGCATTCACTCCTGATATTCTGCGCGTGAGACGAGGGTAGAACACAATTCGATCGCCATCGTAGTGGGCGCATATGTGTCTCGCTTACTATTTTTTTTGCCAAATAATTCCTCAAGAAACTGCCTGTGCAAGTGTAGTCTTAACCAGCTGGTGAAGGAGAAGGAGCGAAAGTGGAAGTCAGCGCGAGCAGTGGCAGATTAAGGTACGTGAGTGCATTATATTTGTCGTTGTCTCATTACAAGTTGAACATCGTTCTCTTTTATCGTGGACTTCAGAGAAGTCTGTCCCAAAGGTAGCACCATCACAAAAAAACAACCGGGTGCGTTTGCTACACAGGTTGTTTCAACTAAATATAGGTGTTTGGTGAATCGTTAAAAAATTTAATCTATTTAACACTAAACACTTTGATAAAATGTTCTTGTACACCACACAAACATTTATCCCCATCAAGATTCGAGCCCGGACCGCTTGGAATTATGACCACTTCTCCACGATGGTGTAGAAAAATTTCATAATACGAGGGAAATGACGATAAAATTAATAATAAAGCAAGTGCGCGCGCAGCCTTGGCCGGCGCCGAAGCTTCCACTGTTTACACAATTCGATGATTTAGAAGATTAAATTCGATTTCATATAACTTTCCGAGCCGTTTGATCTATTTTCGCGGGCCGTAAACAAACTCGCGCTGTACGGCTATTAAAAAACTTATATTTTATTAGAGATAAGTTTGAGAAAGCTTCCGAAATTTAAAAGTCGTGACATATTTTAATAATAATAATAATTGTTATATATTTCGGTATAGTTAACTATGTATTATCTATAGTCAAACGTAGATAAGTACGTGTAACGTGGATCGCGCTTATTACAAAATAGTAAAATTTTTCCTATTTTATTATAGAATTTCTTCTGCTCGCGACTTCGTCTGCGTAGGATTAGTTTAAATTATAGCCTAATATTACTATGATGTATTCAGAGCTATATTATAGTAAAGTTTCATTAAGATCCATTCAGTAGTTTTTAATAGGTATTGTAGGATTAGGTGCAGCATTTTTCAACAATTAACTTTAATAGAATTTTATAAATTAAAAAGTTTAAAAATGCGTTTACCTTTGTAGCGTATACATAGTAGTCTTGTAATCGTCAAAAAAATTCGACCTCGAGATTTTGACGGATTTACACGTTTTGGCTCGGCTTGAGTCCAAAAATACCATTTTTGGAATTATGTCTGTGTGTTTGTGCTTTAGCACGATAACTCGAGTATGCTTTAACTTATTGCATCCAAATTTAACATACATGTTTGACATCAAAATATAAGGTTTTTATCAACTTTTGAATCGTTTCCGATATACAAGAAAGTCAAGGGAGACCACTAAAGATTTTTTTGTAAATATATTTATTTGGCATGACTTGACCTACAAAAAAACGAAAAATTGCTACTGTGTTTTATTTGCAAATTACATTTTTGTAATTGAAACACGCAGACGATCATTTTAAACCACAATAATTGGAGTAATATTAAATCGAGTAAAAATAGCTAATTGGTTGGAAAATATCTAAGTAGGTATGTTACACAGTTGCACTCACACAATAGCATTTTTTAGGGATTGTGAAATTATTTGTTTCTATTTGTTAATTTTATTATTTATTTATGTCTTAGGAAGACCAACAGCTTGTCACCTAAATAGACATTTAACTAACAACTGAGGCCAATTAGAGGTCCCCACTAGTAGCACTAAAATTACTTACATTACACATAACTTAAAATACAATAGGTAGCTAGGTTGAAACGGTACGATAATACGTTAATACAATTTTTTGTTTGTTTATGTTACGAGATGGCAAACAAGCTTGCGGCCCACCTGATGTTAAGTGGTCACCGCCGCCTATAGACACTTGCAATATTAAGTGTAAAACACTTGAGACCGCAAGTGCGTTTGCCATCCTGGGGACTAAGACGATATGCCCTCCATGCCCAGTAATTACACTGGCTACCTTTCCCTTCGATCCGAAACACAGCGAACTGCTTCACGGCAGAAATAAGAAAGTCGGTGGTACCTACCCAGACCACCCTACATATGGGTCTACCACCAAGTAAAGTACATTGTCGTAAATATAATGCACAATATATAGCCTGCTTAGTACATTTCTCGCCGCCCCCACACGTTAAGTAGGATAATCTCAAGTTGTCAAAAAATATGACGATTGGAAGGTTGATTTATTTTTACAACACAGAGACGCAGTTTGTAGGTAAGAGTGTTATAAAAGTAATAAGTATAGAAAAAAATACAGTAATAAATATTTATCTATTAGTTTTTTTTAAATCACATGACACTTTTTCGTAATAATTTGGATTATTATTTTATTTTCCGGGAAGCGTGGCAGTGAGAGGCTAGCCCTTAACCCGTCAGTGTCGGGCTCAGACGTACGTCTTGTAGCCGTGATTACATACGCGGGACAGGGGACGCCGGGCAAACTGGGCACAGGTACGTATTACTAAGAAAAATTCTAAAATGTTAAACTAATCCTGTAAGATACCAACTGCTTAGGCGGATGCCTTATTGGAAGACATCGGTGGTGTAGTCAAAGTATTCCATAATTAATTTTATTTTATTGTCATGATGCCAATCGAAAAAAGGTTACCTATTTGATTTATCGATAGCAATTAATATTCTTTCTTTTAGTCAGTGAGTGAATCCATTTTTAAATTGGAACAAGCATGAATCAATCGAATTAGGTACAAAAAATAATTAAAACATGCTGAAAGTACTTAGTTTCTAGAGCGAAGCTATTCCATAAGCTATACGATTGAATTAAAATAAACCGCTTATTTTACGTAAGCTCTTTTCTAAATACATTACTAGTTTTAATTTCTCGCAGATTTTATGTTAATTGGTTGGCAGACAAGCATCGGCCTGCCTGGTGGTAATCAGTCACCATAGTAGTAGTCTTTTATACGCTTGCAACACTGAAGTGACACTCGCGCGCTCTCTAATCCCCATATCTACCCCGTGGAGATCTGGCAACCTTACCCACCAACAGAAACACAACAGTAGGTTTTTTGTCTTATTTGCCTGTGGTCTTCTGTAAGGTGGAGGTACTACCCCAGTTCGGGCTGTTCTAAAATTGGAGCGGCTAGTCCGCTGTGGCCTACCTCAACTTAATGGAAAAAGAAGAGTACAGAACTCGTGAAAAAAAATCATCTAGGTCCTTGTATCCCTCGCTTTGCTTGGATTCTAAGTAAGAATCCTTCGCTGCTTTCTTGATCTAACATAGTCCCTCGAAATAAAATTTACCTTTTTTTAACTTCTTATTTATTCTACTATTCTCAAACAACTTTGTTCTACATCGAACTATAAAATGTACTTTATCAACCATTGCGCCAATGTGATGGCGTTGCCTTACCTTAACGGTTACAAACGTTTCTCCCATGTAGGAAGCCATGTGCCCGATAGTGGGAGGTTTATCCTTTTTCTGCAAGGACAAGTGTACCCAAAATTGGTAAGTGTGTATGACGACTGTGATTAGTGAAGACGAAGAGAGGCATCGTAGTTAGTGGAAAGAATACATCTCTTTCGGACTATGGGAGTACCTTGAATATGAAGAAAATAAACATGCCGGGACGCATTGAATCATCGCTATTAACAATATCATTATTCGACGTCAGTATTGACGTTATTCGATTGCTGCGGAGTGATGTTATTGAAGCTACACAGGAGGCCCATAACCCACGCGACCTCACAGGCTGCGTTAAAGTGTAATAAAATTCCCATTAAGGAGTGAAACGCTCCTAAAGGTTTATGACCGCCGTGAATGACTTGATATGTACTGTTATCTAACTCAATTGAAATGTGCAAAATATAAAATAATATTTCATTTCATTTCCTCCTTAAAACATGAAATCGTCAAGTGCTAAGAATAGTAATTTTGACAGGTACTGTAGGGACATCTGTTCGGTCAAATCTCAAGCTTCCGTTGATTGAAATACCTTAATTAATAAATATTTAAAATTATCAATAAATAATAAAATTTTGTGGTATTGTAAATGCCGTAAAGAAATGTACAAACGAAATTTAATTGGGATTTTAAAAACAACAAAATAGAAAATGCTTTATTGTGATTCATGGTAGATACTGACTGCCAAATGAACTACATAAGTAGGACTGTTAGAATCCAACGAATTTTTACTAGTCTATGTTATTTGGTTGTCAGACAAGCATATGGCCTGCCTGGTGGTAAGCAGTCACCGTAGCCTATAGACGATTGCAACACTGACGTGATACGCGCGCGCTGATAATCCTAGTCCTCTTCCCTACCCCGTATAGCTCTGGCAACCTTACTCACCAACAGAAACACAACACCAAAAATTTAATGTTATTTGACTGTGGTCTTCTAGTGGAGGTACTAAACCAGTTAGGTCGGTCTAAATTGGAGCGGTTAGTCCGCTAAGCCCTACTTGGACTAAATCTATCCTTTCTTATTGCATCACAAGCTGATATTCGTGGTAATTCCAAATGATCATAATAAAGTCCTGCTCCCAGTTTATTTGTGGTCGGTTCAGTATGCCTTAATATCGACAATACTGCTAAAGGACTTAGCATTACATTTTTACGGCCGTGTGCCTGACACCAACCCTCCTTGGGGACGACTGCTATCTTTCCACAGCACACGGAACCACCAGCTTAACATGCCGACGAAGCACGGAGGAAAATAGATTTGAAAAGTTTTCGGTCACCCATCAGAGTACAGACCGCACATTTGGTTGCTTAGCTTTCGTGATCATTAGGATAAACACACGACTGCGGCGCCATCGACCTCCTCAAATAATCATAATTATTATGGCAATAAATGAAAATACTAAAAAATCATGTTCAAATATTTTTTTATACAATCCACATGTCCTATATTCCCCAATCTCCTTAAGAGTAATTCCTATGTGTTTTCATGTAATAAGATTGTTTGAGCAGCCCCCTTCCCCCAGGCTAGCACGCGTTACCCCCTACCCCACTGAACTATAAAAGCTCATGATTTTGTAAAAATATATTATTATTTCTACCTCTACCCTCTGGAAAACATCCAGGGAACATTCAAGGTGCTCAAAAGTAAATATTACAGTAAGGAGTAAACTGTATCGTGTGAACCAAATATTATTTTGTAGATATTATAAATATTATTAGAAGGATGCCCTTTGTTTTGAAAAACTAAAACTATTGTATTTGCGTAATATATTTGTTTTAAAATTTTTTTTGCAGAAGGAATAAGACTACCTTTTTGAAAAATTTTCAGTGTTTTTTAACATTCTACAAATAGATTAGAAAGTGGAAGCGCCCTGTTGCCCCATAGATCCTTTCTTTGGATAAAGAGTTTTTATTTGTTATGCAGGTATACAATAATTTTCTGTATATAAATTAAGCCCTGTCAAAGGTTTTTTTTATCACTAATTTTTCTGTACCAGCTAAAGGGTTAAGGCATCGCTAATATTTTGTAATAAAATCTAAAATAGATTTTTCAGGAAACTATCTTGAGATCTTTTAGACAAACAAGTAATGAAATGATTACGATATCCTTAATAAAACAGGCATTATTAGAGATAACTCAAAAACTACTCGTTAGATGTCGACCGAATCGAACCAGTCGTCCGCATACTCGCGCTAAAATTCGTTCGGCTTAGCTAAATGTGAGTCACCTTTACTTACACTACAGGTACAGGCTGGCAAGCGCGGTACGTACCACTGCCCAAGCTATTCGTTTGTAATGTGGATAATTAGATTTTAAAGTATTATTGTTAACAATTGTGAAATAAAAAAAATTAATGATTTGCATATTAGTAATAAAATTACTTTTAAGGTTTGCGTTATTTCCGTTACACGTAGTATATTATTATAACATTTATCTCTAAACAAAGTCGTCAAATTCAGTTAAGCTTAATTAATAGTTGAAGAGAATTCCTAATACCCCAAATGTTACATTGTTCGGGCTGTCAATGCGACAGGGTCCAGACCTTGGCCTCGTTGCCGGCCGGGTGGAACTTTGTCTCACCAGGCGAAAGTCAGAATTAATTGTACAATAGGCTGTTCTGTGAACAATGTTTGGATTTTCTCAAGTTTTGGGAAAATGGGCGCAGCATTGAATTTAATTTTCTGTACCGACGACGTAATATTATGCCGAAAGTATTATATTGAAATGAACTTTGTTATAATTTAACTAACTAGTGGTCGACCGCGGCTTCGCTCGCGTTAATGTCGGTTAAATTATAGCCTGTATGTTACTCTGATGTATGAGCTATATTACTGTAAAGTTCATAATTCATATCCATACAAACTTTCACGTTTATAATATTTACTAGCTTCCGCCCGCGACTTCGTCCGCGTGGACATTTTACCCCCTTAAGGGTGAAATTTCCAAAAATCCTTTCTTAGCGGATGCCTACGTCATACCATCTACCTGCATGCCAAATTTCAGCCCGATCCGTCCAGTGGTTTGGGCTGTGCGTTGATAGCTCACTATGTCAGTCAGTTACCTTTGAGTTATATATATTTAGATTAGAAAATACAACTTTATTTTTAATTTTAATAAAAGCTTTTGCTGTATAAAAGTAAGTACGGTTAGCAAAAATACAAAATTATGAAAAAAATTTAAAATTCTATTCAAATACTTCGGTAATTAAAGCAATAGTAAAAACCGTATGTAGGGAAATTTTGAAATGAATTTCACACGTTTTGAAGTTCCTGTTTGTAGGTTAGCCTTCGACAAATCGTTACATCGATCGGGTGATCGAAAGAGAGCGTCGTTTTTTTTACTATGAACGCTACGGAAAGGTAGCTACGAAAGGGCTACAAATCGTAGCGCGTAATTTTTTTTTAAGAAACCGCCTTCAAAACTAAAGACGAAGAAATAAAAATTTTGTTTAAAAATCACAACGTTTTTTTGTGGTCGGTCCCAAATACGTTTATTCCGAATATTGAGGTTGGCACCGACCTTAAAAAACATTTAGAGATTTTTTAAACAAAAATTTTATTTTTCTGTTTTTAGTGTTGAAGGCGGTTTTTTTATTTAAAATTTATTATTGCTCCTTTTTTGAAGTCGGTTGTCAAAACTAAACCACTTACGACCATCAGACTTTATGCTTGAGTGTAAAAAAAGAACTACATTGTTATGTATTTCATAAAAGTATCAAAAATGTTGCAAAATGTAACAAGTAGCACTATCTCCGCTTGGGATCTAGCAACGAGAGTAAACAATGCGTCCCACGCAAGCGAATGTTATTCTTACGGCACACGAGTTATGATTTGTTTTACAATGTCGATTACCGCTGAAATATAAGCAAATTTTTGTTTGAAATCTCATGGAATAGGAAAGTTTTGTTGCTACCAATAATGCTCTTAGGAAGAATGAGGTTAAAAGCAAATCATTTAAAATTGTAGTGTGATGAATCAAAGATGTACTCGTTAATAGTGAAATTCAAATACGTTGACTTGGTTACGAAAAGGATGGGCGATGGCAAAAGGGCGAAGCGATGGCTGATTCTTGCGTCATGCCTGTGAACAGGTGCCGCCAACGGGGCCTGGTCATCTCATGTTTTGTTGATTGATGTACACGTAGGTCTTTATAGTTAGTTGTTATCTTCAGATGGACTATTGTATGACACATGCAATAATAGGATAATTTTGTCTTTATGAATAATATTGTGTAAATAACTAATGCATTACTGTTTTTTTTTTGTATTCCATACATTGTATTCTTTTAACATTGTTAACCGGAGGATCTTAAATGTATGCTTAGCACTTAAATTGAACGGAATATCTGTAAGTACCTATCTAACAATAACATAAAATGGTGGTGGGTCAAATTTTAAATTGCTTTGTTCAATTATTTGATTAATTGAATTATATAGAAAAGCTTTTCATAAGATAAATAATCCAAATGCGTGGAAGTAATAAAAATTTACGCATGTTAAAATGTAACTTAAATTATATTGATAATTATTTATTGACTTGTATTGATGTTTTGAAATCATTACGAAATTGTAAGCTGTGGAGTTTCTTTCGCCATTTCTTCTCCATCTCAGCATAATAATAATTATTCGTCCCGAAATGGTGGTAGGGCTTTTGACTATTTAAAAGTACTTAGCAAAGTCTATTTAAATAAAGAGCTTTTTCATTTTATTTCATTTCATTTTTCATTTCAAAAAAAATTCACTGCTAGCAAATAATCATGTTCCCTCCTCTTACAATCTTGAATCAGTCAAAAGAGTCGTGAAGAAGCACCTTACAGGTCGGCAAGACGAGGGTAGGTTAGCACGCGACGGTATAAGCTTTGCGTGTGGACGGCACTTGTGGAATGATGAAAAAAAATAGGGTGTTTTATGGTAGTCACCAGTCGCACTTGCCGCTGACACTTTAGTAACAACTCATCACAAAAATTGTTTATACTTACATTTATGAGATGTTACGAATTCCCATGGCGCTATAAATACGTGGCCTTGCGTAATGCGTAGGAAAATACGTGAAACGGAATTTTCTTGTTTGTTTTTAAGTTGTAAGCGGTTTAAAGGATACACGCGCCACGCAAACGTTGCTATGTCCAAAAATATATATACGAGTATCACCTCTTTCATGTAAAAAGGTGAAGCAAATGACTACATTCCACCTGATGCTAAGCGGAAGGGGTGCATATTGGCTCACATAATATTCTAAATCCTATTCTTTGTCTTACTACTGATTTGTGCTCATAATAATCACACTTCATAATTTTATTTTTCATACTTTTTTTATTCATACATTTTTATTACTACCAACGGAGCTCATAACAGTTAGTAATCATATTTTTTTTATTAATACTGTTACTACCTTGTTGCTTATAAAAACAGTGCACTCCGCCTGGTTATAAAAAAATAACCCTAACCTACCCATCACCCAGCCATGTAGGTGCATAAAACACTAGACTCGCCCAAAAATGTATGATTAATGATATTATGAATTTCAATGATTATGTTTTATGAAGTTATGAAGAATAATCATTATGGTTTTTTGATGGTATGCGAAATATTTTCGGACCTCCAATGATAAGAATTGAAAAGTTATGTAAGAAAATGCGCACCCAAGCAAAAGTGGAGTCCAAATGTGAAGATAGCTGGTGCGAGAGATAAACCGCCGCGCTAGCTACTCTCGCCTTACCGACCTGCAAGGTGCTTCTTCACGCATCTTTTGAATGACCCAGGAATGTAGGAAGGAGGGAACACGTGTGCTGGCAGTGAATTTCATTTCTTGATTGTGCGACAAAGAAACGAGTTGCCAAATTTCTTAGTTCGCGTTGGAATGGTAGCCACAGTTTGTCTGTGACAACGTAGACCAGCACGCGTAGTCCTTAAAAGGAAGGGAGATGGTGGGATTAAATTTAAAAAAAACTCCTAAGAGCATTCGCTCTAATCTGTCGATATGAATGTGGCAATTTTGCGACCAAATTTTTGTATTGTTATACTTATTTCAACACGCTACGAACAAGGACAAAATAAAGAGCTATGTATGATGATGCATTTTTAAAGTGTTTTAGGCCAACTTTCTTTCAACGACGCATGGCGAGAAGATAAGTAGGTAATGTTTATGTATGACATTACCTACTTACGCCTTTTTCTTTTCCCATAGAGGCAGACAGAGATCACTTCTTTTTTCATCTAAAGATAGGTCGCTATCAAAAATACTTAGCTGTTTTTCGTGTTCATTTAATTTGTAACAATTTTCAAGCTTTTTTGAACAAAATTAGATTAAAAAATTGGTTGGTCTGTAAAGTCGGTTTACTGACGATAGTTGAACGTGACAACGTCTTAAGAAAATACTGATGGAATGGTAGCATTTTTCAAAAGAAAAATTTAATTTCATTTGTTTTGCCGGCCTTACATGGAACGCCTCAGAGCGAGGTAACGCCGCATGCGTCATGTTTTTTCGTGCGTGCAGCCGGCTCTATCGAATTATAAGACGTTGTCACGTCAAAAATATCCGTTAATAGTACCGTTATACTTTTGCTATATCCGTTTACTTAGATTCAATTTTCAGCGTTACCTTGGGGAATATTAATGGTGAGAGATATAACTGTGTGCTGTCGTCGTCACGGCACATTCCCGAGGGAGCGCCGCAGCGTCAGAAACGCACTCGACTCTCGAGAATGTCCTAGAAGCTTCTTAGTAAGTTTTAGTTGTAATAATTCTGAGTAGGTTAAAATAATATGTGGAAAGAGTTTTTAAAATTGTCGCAGCTAATTGCGGAGCTCCATAAAAACACTTTTTTTCCCACGCTAACAATTATCTAGCCCAAAGTAAGTATCGTATAATTTAGAACTTGTGTAAGTAACGAACATTTTTTAATAAGTATTCACAATCATTTTAGATGTTTTTATAAATAAACTTAAATAAATACTTATATGTATAAACAAATATGACTCGAAAAGAAATATTTATATTTGTCATACAAATATTTGCAGCTTCCAGGATCCGAACCCGGAACGGATGTGTAGGCCGCTATACTGACCAGTCCACCACGGCGGCGTCAATTGTCAACCCCGTGATTGTCACTTAACGGCTTATTAGGGTTGTTGTGATTGCTTATGGTGTAAGTCAGGCATTAGGAGTAGCCGTGTGATTCTGTAAAGATCTCACTTTTAACCTCGCATCTCATTACGAACGTAGCTGTCAAAGGAGATTGCTCAAATTGGCCTAAGAACCAACAAAATATTGGCATATTTGATAATTCACACTTCTGAATATAAAATTCATTTTAAAAAGGACTCTATCATTCTACCGCTTAGACACAGGATTCTTTGTCTAAGTTCTGCCGTTTTAGAAACCATAAGATCACCTTTTTAATGGCTTTGGTGTTCTAACATACAGCCAAAGATTTATCGAAGTTATTTAATTTACAAAAATACAAATCTCTTTGGTGATTGATTAAAATGAAATTACATTTTATCCACGCTCACACCAATTATCTAGCCCGAAGTAAGTATCATGAAGAACTTGTGTTACGGATACTAGATAACGGACATTTTTTTTTTAATATACATAATAATACTAGAAAAATGCACTGAAAAAAATTGACTTGCCTCAGGCGGGACTCGAACCCGCACCTTCCACAATCCGGGTGGACGCGTTGACCAATTTCGCCACCGAGGCACTGCTTTTCGCTGTCGAAATTTGTCAGTGCTTGGTGCTTATGTTTTTACGGTAAACATCGTTTCATCAAATCTTTGAAATTTGCACTTCCAAGACCCGAACGAAATATTTTTGCAAATATTTGACGCCCAGCTAAGATGAAACTACCTTACATTATGGAATAATTTTATTTTTGCGTTTACAAACGCGTAAATATAATACTAGAAAAATGCACTGAAAAAAATCGACTTGCCTCAGGCGGGACTCGAACCCGCACCTTCCACAATCCGGGTAAACGCAAAAATAAAATTATTCCATAATGTAAGGTAGTTTCATCTTAGCTGGGCGTCAAATATTTGCAAAAATATTTCGTTCGGGTCTTGGAAGTGCAAATTTCAAAGATTTGATGAAACGATGTTTACCATAAAAACATAAGCACCAAGCACTGACAAATTTCGACAGCGAAAAGCAGTGCCTCGGTGGCGAAATTGGTCAACGCGTCCACCCGGATTGTGGAAGGTGCGGGTTCGAGTCCCGCCTGAGGCAAGTCGATTTTTTTCAGTGCATTTTTCTAGTATTATATTTACGCGTTTGTAAACGCAAAAATAAAATTATTCTATACTTACATAATAATTTTAGATATTTTTATAAATAAACTTAAATAAATGTATAAACAACCATGACTCGCAAACAAACATTCGTGTTCGTCACAACATTTGCCGCTACCAGGATTCGAACCAGGACCACTTGATGTGAAGCCAGCTATACTGATCACTCCACCACGACGGCGATTTTATCACTCAATCAATAACAATATTATTATTATCAACATTATTTACGTTAAATGCAAACGTGCAAAGCCAAAAATAAAGATGGTAGTCGCCACCATGAAGTTTATCGTCATATATTTTCAATATATTTTTCGCCAAGCACTCCCTAGATGCGTTAAAAGGTGTTACACAATAAAAATATTTTAATACAAACCTAAAAAAGAAATAAAACTACTGAAGGCATGGCTGTATGACCTAAATCCCTTTACCTTCCCCTAATAGGGAGAATCTTAAAAAATAAGGTGCTTGTGTTTGTTGTTTGTGTAGGTACTTTGTGTTTGTTTACGGTGTTTTGTGCGATTTTTTATTTCTAACTTTACTTGGCTGGCCTGGCTTTGAACTACGGACTTTGTAAATGATTTTTTGCAAGATTTCCCTAGTATTACACTAGGGAAATCATGCAAAAAATCTCATACTAGTTTCTTTTTTTATTATTTTACATCTGTTTGGAAACATAACCTCAATATCAGTAAGTAGTATGCTAATAATTAACTTCTCAGAAGTGTCCGTCAATAATCAACGTTTATACAGTCATTTACTTATAATTTCGAACCTAGAAAATAATTTTTCATGATTGTTGGTTCTTAGGCCAAACATGTATGGGATCTGAGCAATCTCCTTTTACGGAAAATCCTTTGTTTTGTTGATTAAACTGAAACGAAGCCATAGCTGTATAATGACATTAAATCTGATTAAAAAATCATACTGATTAAAAATATTCCGTTTGTTTTTAAATATTCAGACAGCTAAATTGGAAATGACTGTGTGAGTGAGGCAGGCGACTTATCGCCGCGGCACTCTATTTACGAACTTCAGTATTTCATATAAATACTTACCTGTCGCAATACTAACATAGAAACCAGTAGTATCGCGGCGACATGGCGCTTGATATTGCTGCTTGTAGTTGAATAACTTGTAGGTACATTACCTTATAGGTCTCGGTGTAGTTGCGCTCACGTGCGCAGATCCCGAGCCGTCCCGTAATAGCGCATTGGAGGTCAGGCCGGGGAAGATGTTTAGTGGGTATGGAGGGAACGCCTTTACCTCGAGTCCCACATATCCCCTGCGGTTGGCACCACCCTGCAGGGACGGGACGATGCGTAAATGCATTTTTCAACACCATTGCTCGTAATTGGTATGTAACTACACCAATTTTAGTTTCACAATGTATCATATTACCAAATTATAATATCTTTCGAATTTCAAATTGGATTACCGCACAGTTTGGTAATCAAAAGTTAATAGTTTCGTAAAGAAAACTCACGCTTTTATTTATAAGAAAAAAAATAGGAACCAAAGAGAATTTATATGCAAAATGCTGAAACTTTTTTGTAAATTAAATAAGTTTGGCGTTTAGAAACACTCTGTTTAAAGATATACAATTATAAAAACCTTATTTAAAATTACAACTATTAAATAGAAGTCATACATAAATATTAAAAGAATATATTTAATTTGTAAAAATTGTTCGGCTAACTCCGCCTCGCTGCGATAGATGGCGCTACGTTTACTAGCTTCGCGCCAATGAAGTGTCAAACGTCAATAAAAACAATAGTGTAAAATTTTCGTGAGCTTTAATACAGATTCTTTTCGGAAATTAGTATTTTATTAAATAATCATTATTAGTGCAGTTAATTAGGTATTCATTGGTCCTTCAGAGTCGGAAGTGTAAGTGCGGAAGTTGTGAAACAGTGAAGTGTGGGTTTGGTGATTAGCAATAGTAGTGTACGAAGCTTGTTGGATTTTCAGTTTTTTTGGACGGTAGCGTGAGTAGAACATTATCTTTAAAAGTGCTAAACACAATCATAAAAATAACAAATGGAGAAAGTAAACCAATTATTGAGTGTACAAGATGACAGATTGGAGTCAATTAAAAAGCCCAAGTAAATTACGGTAAAACACCTAAAGCTAGAATCACTTTATGTTATTTGGACACTCGCCTGGATAATTTAGAATCTACTTGGAAGTCATTCAGAGACACCCACGAACACCTTATTGAGAACATTCCTAAGTCGACCAGGAGTGCACTAAGTTACTTTAACATTGACACATATGAAACTTGTGAAGAGATATATATTACATACAAAAGTGATTTGAAAACAAAAATCCTCGAGTTAAGTGCTACTGCACCTTCTTCCGCCTTACCAGAACACAAAAAAACAACTACCGAAATTAAATTGCCGACAATAAATATACCACAATTCTCTGGAAAATATACCGACTGGCCATCGTTCCATGATTTGTTCAATTCTATCATACATACCAACAAATCTATAGATGATGTACAAAAACTCCATTATTTGAAGTCCAGTTTGTCAGGTGAAGCTGAACAATTGTTGCGAACTATTCCAATAACAAGCCATAATTACATACAAGCATGGGAAATTCTGAAAAATAGATACAACAATAAAAGATACATATCCAACTGCATTTTCAAAAGACTTTTTAGCATCAAAAATATAACATCAGAATCTGCCTCTCATATTAAATATCTGTTGGATACAACTGTGGAATGTTTAAGTTCACTAAGAAACCTGGGTTTGCCTACTAAAACATGGGACACTATAATAATCTACATGACAGTTTCTAAATTGGATTCTGATAGTCACCGCTTGTGGGAACAGCACATAGCCACTGAAAAAGACGAATTTCCATCTTTTGACACTCTAAAGGAATTTTTAGAAACCAGATTTAGATCCTTAGAGATGATTGAGCATACTCCTAAATCATCATATAAATCCAAAGCATTTCATTCAGTGTTAGAGGCAAGTCACGTCACATGTTCATTTTGTAAGGAAAGTCACTATCTATATCAATGTAAAACCTTCACCAAACTAGCGTACAAAGAAAGACATGAGTTCGTACAAGCAAACAATCTCTGCTTTAATTGTTTGATACCAAATCATTCCGTAAACAAGTGTATGAAGAAGACGTCATGTCGGATATGCCATAAAAAACACCACTCTCTGTTACACCCGGAGAAAAGAGATGAATCTGTAAGGGAAGATTGTCATAAAGACTCAACACAAAACATAGTATCACATTTCATTAATCAACCTGGTCAAATATTACTAGCCACCGCATTGGTAGATGTGACTTCACGTCAGGGTCAAAAACACATCTATCGTGCTCTCATTGACCAGGGTTCACAAGCCTCGTTCGTCACCGAAGATCTTGTTCAGACACTTGGTTTGAAGAAGATAAAAATCAACGGCGTGGTTTCCGGATTGAGTTAAGGGAAAGAAATTCACACCAAATACATGGTGGAAGTGCAGCTGCAGTCGAGATACAATACAACCTTCACTGTCCTTATACAGGCATATATTTTGAAATCAATAACAACTTATTTACCTCAACAATCAATCGCAGATTTTAATTGGCCTCAGCTGAAACAAATTACTTTGGCAGATCCAGCATTCAATACACCAAATAAAATACACCTATTGTTAGGAGCTGAAGTTTATGGTAAAATTATAGAATCTGGTTTGATGAAGAGTCCATTCGGGATTATAGCGCAGAAAACACAACTAGGATGGATTCTTTCTGGTGATACTAGCAACACAACATCTGTAAAACAAAACAAAATAATTAGTATGCACACATGTCTATGTGAAAATGAATTATTAAGAAAATTTTGGGAAGTTGAAAATGAAACATTATCTTCTGAAAGAAAGTGGACTAAAGATGAACAAAGATGTGAAGATAATTATAAACAAACTACAATTCGAACAGCTTCTGGGAGATACATAGTAAATTTACCATTTAAAGAAAATATAGTAACACCTGTAGATGAGTGTGGAAAAACTAAAGAAATAGCTACATTAAGATTTTTACAGTTAGAAAGGAAATTTGGATTAAATAAAAAGCTAAAAGAAGAGTATACAAAAGTTATAAAAGAGTATGAAGAGCTTGGTCACATGTGTTTGGCTACAGAAAATGAGCAAGATATTATATACTTACCTCACCACGCAGTAATTAGAGATGATAAAGATACGACTAAGCTTAGAGTGGTCTTGGATGCGTCTGCAAAGGGCTCCAAGGGTAAATCACTGAATGAGACTCTGCTGACTGGACCTGTATTACAAAAAGATTTACGTACATTAATATTAGAGTGGCGACAACATAAAATAGCTTTAGTGAGTGATATAATTAAAATGTACAGACAAATTTTAATATCTGAAAAACATGCAAATTATCAACGTATTTTATGGAGAGATGATCCTAATGAAGACTGTAAATCATATAAATTACTTACCGTAACATTTGGTACTGCCTGCGCTCCGTTTCTGGCAGTTAGAACCTTGTTGCAAGTGGCAGCAGATGAATGTCATCGTTATCCCTTGGGTGCGAAAATAGTAAAATCTTCATTTTATATGGATGATCTCATGACGGGGGCTAGCGATGAGAAAGATGCTATAGAAATATACCAACAAGTTACTAACCTTTTGAAGAGTGCCGGGTTTATACTGCAGAAGTGGTCAAGTAACTCGAATATCGTATTAGACATGATAAAACAAAAGAATGTTATAAAACAACCACTTGAAATTAAATTTGATACCATTATTAAGATTTTAGGAATCTCTTGGGACAGAAATGATGACAAATTTAAATTTTCAGTAAGCTTACCTGAAGTAGTCCAACCAGTCAGCAAAAGAAGCGTGTTATCTGATGTGGCTCGGTTGTTTGACCCATTTGGTTGGCTTGCACCAGTAATCATACGAGCTAAAGTACTGATACAAAAGCTGTGGCTCTCTAATGCTGAGTGGGACGATGAGTTACCAATTGCACTTCGAGAAGAATGGCTAATATTTAGAAATCAATTGATCACATTACAAGATCTACAAATAAACAGATGGCTTCATACTCACCCAGATAATGACCGAATTGAACTTTTTGGATTTGCAGATGCTTCATCAATAGCATATGCAGCTGTTCTTTATGTAAGAGTTATACAAGGGAATGAAATATATGTTTCATTGCTGGAAAGTAAAACAAAAGTAGCACCTCTGAAACAAATCTCCATTCCTAGACTGGAATTATGCGCTGCAGTCCTTTTGGCTAAACTTTTAGCAGAAGCTACCAATATTTTAAACATACCTAAAGATCAAGTGTACGCATATACAGATTCCACGATTGTTTTGGCTTGGATACAATCTCAACCAATAAAATGGAAGACTTTTGTAGCAAATCGGATAACAGAAATACAAACTCGGATTGACAACAATAGATGGAACCATGTTACTTCAGAAGAGAATCCAGCCGATATTGCTTCTCGTGGTGTTGAACCATCAGAACTGAAAAACAACAAAATGTGGTGGAATGGACCTAGTTGGATGAGTGAGAAAACAATATATATAAACAAAAAGGTTATACCAGTAACAAACTTAGAGGAAAGAAAACAATATACTAAAATATTTCATATCAAAGAGAATGAACAAACAATTTTTGAAAAATTTTCTAGTCTGAAGAAGATGATAAGAGTACTTAGCTATTGTAGGCGATTCCTTAACTTGAAAGATAAGACAAGGGTTACAAAGGGATTAACTACTTACCTTGCTGCAGATGAAATGAAGATGACCCTAGATAAATGTATAAAAGTGATGCAGGAGCTAGAGTTTAAAGAAGAGCTGGAAGACCTGAAACAGAAAGGAAAGATTAAGAAAAGAAGTAAACTTATAGCATTAACACCATACATAGATAATGTAGGATTATTACGTGTTGGTGGAAGATTACAGGCCGCTAACATACTTTTAGATCAGAAGCACCCTGTAATTATACCAAGCAAAACTTACCTGGGAGAATTACTGATCAGAGACGCTCATGAGAGAGTGATGCATGGTGGAACAGCGTTGACAATGAATTACCTCAGATCTAGATATTGGATCATCGGTATGAAACCTTCTGTTAAGAGATGGTTGAGTAGATGTGTGATATGCAAGAGATACAATGCGAAGACCAACCAACCACTGATGGGTGAACTTCCCAGTGTGCGTGTCAATCCCGGAAGACCTTTTGAGTCATGTGGCGTTGATTTTGCGGGACCTATACAGATGAGAGTGTCAAAGGGTAGAGGACAGAAGTCATATAAAGGCTATATCTCACTATTTGTGTGTATGAAAACAAAGGCAATTCACTTAGAAGCGGTTAGTGATCTCACCACTCCAGGTTTTATAGCAGCATTTCGCAGATTCGTGTCTCGGAGAGGTCACTGCTCTGATATGTGGAGTGATAATGGCTTGAATTTCGTAGGCGCAGCAAACGAGCTCACACAAATGTTGACCCAAAGTATGACTAGTGTGGTCAAAGAAGTAGTAGAATTATTAGAAAGCGACGGAACTAGATGGCATTTCATACCTCCGAAATCACCCAACTTTGGAGGATTATGGGAAGCTGGTGTGAAATCGGTAAAAACACACTTAATGAAAACAATTGGAAATTCCACACTAACCTTCGAAGAAATGTCAACGGTGCTTTGTCAAATCGAAGCGTGTCTTAATTCCCGACCCATCAGTCAGATTAGTGAACATCCAGACGATGTGGTTCCCTTAACACCAGCACATTTTTTAGTAGGAGAACCTCTAATAGCTATACCAGAAAAACATGATTTGAACGAAGTTATTAGTCCTATACAACGATGGAAACTGGCACAGAGAATGGTACAGCATTTCTGGAATCGATGGTCGAGAGAATACCTACATACCAGAGATGTAACGGAGGTAGTTTTATCGGAACCGAAGTCGGAGTCGAAGTTTTTAAATTTGATTTATCGGAATCGGAATCGGAGTCGGAATCGGAGTCGGAGGCAGGGTCAGAAGTGGTGGCATGAGAAAGAATTTTTATTTACAGACAAATAAAACATTCTTAAATCAATTTTTTTAAAATTATAAAATAAAACACTAACAATGAAAAAAAACCTTTCACAACAGTCGACACAGGCCGCCGTCGCCGCTATGATATGCTTCGTCCTCCGATTAAAACCTCCGATTTAAAAGTGTCGGAGCCGAAGTCGGAACCGAAGGTGTAATAATAATCGGAAGTTCCGACTTAACGGAACCGGAGTCGAAGCTCCGTAACATCGCTGCTACATACTATGCAACAACGTTCGAAATGGCAATCGAAGACTGAGAGTCCAAAGATAGGAGACATAGTTATAATAAAAGAAAATGACTTACCACCTGCAAAATGGCTATTGGGCAGAATAGTTGAGATTTACAAAGGAGTGGATGATGAAGTACGAGTCGTGTCTCTGAAATGCAAGAACTCTGTATTAAAACGGCCTACATCCAAGCTGATTATGTTACCTCGAGACTAAAACCCTAGATGATGGAAATCTTCTGAGAGAAGAAGAACGGAGTTCTTGGTGGGCGGGATGTTCGGCTAACTCCGCCTCGCTGCGATAGATGGCGCTACGTTTACTAGCTTCGCGCCAATGAAGTGTCAAACGTCAATAAAAACAATAGTGTAAAATTTTCGTGAGCTTTAATACAGATTCTTTTCGGAAATTAGTATTTTATTAAATAATCATTATTAGTGCAGTTAATTAGGTATTCAAAATTATGTAATTTGCTGTTTTGGCTGTATAAGCGTCGGTACCTTAGTCTTTCGCGCACAAAGCCGTCAATAAAAAAGTAAAAGCGCGCCATTTTTAAATTTTCAGTACTATTTTGCAAGTAGATATTTTGCATTATGTATTAATTACTCGCAATGGTGTTGAAAAACGTCGTATAACACTCGTGAGCAGTTAAAAATTACTCACTTGTATTATAATGTACTATCCTTCCCGACAAAAAGAAAAGGTACGTTACCTTATACAAAAACACAGAAGTTTGTAAGTATCAGTGGCGTGCATTAATTTTTATATTAGGTAGGCATTTAGATCGAAGGCTCTAAAACTCAATCTGAAACGCTACGCGGAAATCTTTACCTAACTAGTATAAAATAAAGTCGCACCCGCGTCCTGTACCTACCTACGCTTATATCTTTTCTACTACTTTCAATGCCTTAATAGATAGAGTGATTTAATAGGAAGGTTTACATGTATAGTTCCATGCATAGTTATTACAGGATGGTAAAACTTCTAAAGTCCACGCGGACGAACTCGCGGGCGGCCGCTAGAAGAAAATAAAATCTTAAAAACTATTATGTACTTACAACAATATCCTATTTCAGGTTGTTCTTTTTGCGAATGGCGAACCCAGGATGGGTCAATTCGTTGAATGTGTAATAGTTTCATAGTTATTTGTAAATAAATAAAAATAACTACCTATCAAAAATAAAAAAAATCTTACCTATGAAATCTGGGTTTCTTACGCAGTTTTCCTAAGCAAATTGAATTATCAGAACATTGGGAACACTGCAATTTTTCCATCGTCGTAATTGCGCAACACAACACAACACCATAAAAACACTTAGATGTGGATAAATATTGTAAAGAAATTAAGATTTGCACCAAAAAATTATTTAACATTCGCGCGCTTGAATGACATGACAGTCATAAAGATTTGGATTACAAATAAAATATTTTTATCAAAAAAATAGGACAACCGACTTCAATGCGTAAAAATTTTAACTAAAAAGTAAGAAATAAATAATATTTTTATGAATTAGTTGAAAAGAGCGTCATAGAAAACCAAGGAAAGTATTGATACACATTTATAATTCTTTATTTATAATTCATACTCCGATATTTGGAGCCGGTGCCAGCTAGCCAAGGAGGATAGTGTTTGCAATTTTCGAACTTCACGGAGCGGCGAATTATTTCTTATCTTCATCATTCATTATTATGTATAGTTAATGGATTAATCAAGTTCGTATCTATTAGGTAAGTTTATTTTGCTTAGGCTGGCACCGACTCCAAATATCGGAGTATGAATTATAAATAAAGAATTATAAATGTGTATCAATACTTTCCTTGGTTTTCTATGACGCTCTTTTCAACTAATTCATAAAAATATTATTTATTTCTTACTTTTTAGTTTAAATTTTTACGCATTGAAGTCGGTTGTCCTATTTTTTTGATAAAAATATTTTATTTTATTATTTTTAGTGGAAATAAAATATATTTTAATGAAAACGGATAGGCCTACTAGGCGCTCATTAAAACTTAATGGAAACTTTAACTAAAACGTTTTTTTGCTATTACTGATTTGTTCAAAAAGGGTCGAATTTATATAGATAAAATTTATACGGGAGTAGTAAGGTATTGGGCATTCTAACTCACTTCGTCAGTTAGAATACCCAATATCTTTTTTTGATTTAGAATGCCCAATGACTTTTATGGATTTTTGGGTCATTGGTTCGTTTAAAAATTTCATGAATGAATTATGCCCGAATTTACCCGATATTCACTTGTTTGAAATTGTGAAACTGTTCTTAATTTAATGTGATGTGAATTCATCAATTTTGCAAACAAAAAAATACAAAAGGTGTGGTCGGTCGTGTGTAATGCCGCCGTTCCCCGATTCGATTTTGTATTATATATTGGGTGGGTACTAGGCAGCACTACGCACTCAATTCAACAAGATATATTAAAAAACCAAGATAACATTTGAGCTAGTTTGATTTTATCCGGGAATTGCTTTAGTCTGGACGGTTCATTCTAGATTTGAACAGACTGTGAGCGACATCCCGTTGAGGGAAGGTGTTACGATCACATTGAGTTGGGATCGGCTGGAAACGAGCCCGGTTCAATGCGAAAACGCCCTGCTTTTCACTTTCCAGCGTAGCTCGTGTTCCAGCGCACTATCCGTGCCACGTGCTTTGCGTACTCATTACTAGGCAAACCTCGATGGTAATCAATTCGTAATTTGTATATATACTGACTACTCATGAAAACTTCGTTTGCGCGATTCAGGTATAAAATCAATTATTTAAATGTTACACTAATAATGTTAGTGAAATAGTTTACATAACATATACCAGATGTGCTTTGTAACCTAAACATATTGTTATGCACGTTGATAATTGTATCTGAATGATTAAAAACAATAATTCGGGTTACCGATTGTGGCGGTCAATGGAAAAACACAAAAGTGCCAAATACAAAGTGCCATCTAACAAAAAATTCTCGAACTAAGAAGTGTTACGTAGCAAACATAGTAAGTAAATATAAATAATGTGGCTTAATTTTCATTCATTGTTTTCATATTTAGTGCATTGCTTACCTTATAAATTCTAAAATGTAATATCAACATTTTGTTATGCATAAATTATTAAGTTAAAATAAAGTGTAATTAGTGGCATCTAGCGAAAATTGCTCGAACTTGGAAGTATTACGTTAGCAAATGACATGTCATTTCATTTACCAAATTTTATCAATATTTTTATAAATATACAGAATAATATTTGAAAATCCTAACATGTAATCCAAGCATTACTTATCGTATAAATACTCAAATAATTAAACATTTTGTCATGCATAAAAAATGTAATCTAACTGTGTCACCTGTAAGTATTTTTTAACTCTCTGTTTGGAGTCTGATGGTTATATTATTTATGAAGATAAAAACTAAATTGAAGTACACAATATCATTTTGCAACTACGCCCAAAAAAGCTTGCCTGGCAGACAGGCGGATAACACGACCCCAATCAGTAAAAGTCCTTCTGTAAACAACAAACAAAAGCCATCCACAACGTCAGATAATACCCTAAAAATTATCTCAACATTCCGGGTATATTTTTAATTTTCATACTTGAATACAACTTTATATTTAATTATACATAATATAAATAAGTCGTAATTAAGAAAAAATGTACTTGTAAATTGAGGTCAAACTATATTTTCATCCATGTGTTAGCGACAATCACATTGTCGAAAAATGCTTACGCACAAATAACTAGGGCTATCACAAATAGTGCAACATCGAACATTGTCGTTGGCGATAGTTTCGTGAATAATAATTTGTGAATAACAAATGTCAGGAGAGTTTTCTCTCAGATTTCATACTAATTAGAAATGAGAATAGATGACTTTTGATAGAGTTAGCATTTTTAGAGTTATGTTATTAATTAAGATCGGGTAAATCGTAGGAACGACTGTAATTACTTGAGTTTAATGATTATTTTATGTGTTTTAAAACAACATACAATTTTTCTTAACTTAACTTGATATTTTCTGTTATTATATTAGTCATAAAATCAACTCCAACAATAAGCCGTCATCACGGGTCCGAACACGTGACTTTCAATTTAATGCACTAGTGACAACCCTGATGCATAACGCAAAATTTGCAATTATTTGTCGGTAAAGTTACAAACGATTCCATTAGTGTTTCATTCGTACTGATAATCGACACTAGTACGTTCCAGCTTCGCTCGAGGCACTTTCTACGTCATCCAAAGCTTCAGCATCAAGTTTATCGAGTGAGTTTATATCATCTTGCTATCACTATGTAAGTACTTGAGGTATATTTTTCTTTATTTGCCTAATCTATTTGTTTTTCAAGCTAGATTTTGTCGTGTTGTACTTGTACCTATTTTTGTGTAGTAGACTAAGGCTTGACCTATCTATTTTAATCATGTCATTATGTGTATTTCAGGTCTGACTCCGAATTTGAAACTAAGGTTATCGCCAGCCGAGTGCAAAAGTCGAAGCCGGCCAAAGCAATTTCAAGTCCAATCTCAAAGTGAGTATCGATGTATTTGTTTTTCGAAATGTGTATGATTTAAATAAATTTCTGCGGTTTGATTTGAATAGCAATTTATAGTATTAAGTACTTACCGTAATATTTTTTTAATATTACGAGATGGCTAACTTTTTCCTTTATTTTGTTTTTACAGGTCTGATTCAGAAGACGAGACCCCTTCAAAGCACATCCGTCCAACAAAACCGAAGAGGAAATCAATGCCACGAGCTCCTTCCAAGTGAGTTACGCAAAGTATCCGACAGTGCTATAATGCGAAAATTACTTATTTTGTTATTACCTTTCAGTTTAACAAATATCTATAAAAAATCACCTAGGCAAAGTAAACGTATCATATAACTCATAACATAATATTTTTTGCAGGACCAACACTTCGAAGAAACGCTGCACCAAGACAGAATCAGATCTCATCGGGTTGCTATCCTCGGACGAGGAGGAGGCAGCGTGTTCGAACGCATCTCGTCGGGCTGCGGCTAAGAAGCAGCTGGCGAGCTCCATCTGCAGCAAGGTCGCGAACGGGTCAGTGGTGCGGCGCGCGCAGTTGGACGGCCTCTACTACGCTGAGGTGCGTCTCTACGCCACGCAGGACGCGCTATACACCAGCCCGGAGACGCGCTACACCAAGGCGCTCGTCACCCTCAAGGTACAGCTCCAACCCGATCAGCCCGAATGGGACTTGCTACAAAAGTTTTTGAAGAAAACCAAGAGGTCGCTTTTTAACGAGAGTGAACCGGTTTTTTATACGGATAACATTAAAAAATAAATACCTATTTATATTTTAATAGACAGCCTAAGCTAAGGTAACCTATTTACTAAAATAATAATCGTTTAGAATACGTAGGTATTTCATTAACCTTGGTATCCCTCCAATATAACAATAATACAGAGGTACCTAATCACAAATTTAACGTCCTGTTAATGTCAGCATAATAATAATTATTTAAGTAAAATAATTATTTCGTCGAAATGGTGGTAGGGCTTTTGACGATTTAAAAGTACTTAGCAAAGTCCATTTAAATAAAGAGCTTTTTCATTCATTCATTTCATTCATCTTTTTAGTTTTATTTTTTAGTTTAAATTTTTTATTTCCTATTATAAAAATTTAAGAGGTGTACCAAGGTAAAATTAGGGAAATTTAAGTATTGCCAAGATAAATCGTCTAAGATGCCCTTCTGCTCTGTGTGTGCCACTGAAGTAGGTAAAAGGCAATGGATAGGTCACTTGCGAAGTACTGCTCACAAAAACAAGTGCGAAGCGGCACAGGCTGATGATGGGGTCGTTGAGATCACTTCTGCTTTCCGCGGTCGTATAGTTTCATATAGAATGCTCGCTACGGCAGATACGGAACAAACTTTACCCGACTTGTTTTTACAAAGTCTTTATTCCAAATTATGTCGACTTTTACAGCGATCTCTTAAAAAACATATAAATGTTAAAGTAAATTTTGAGTATTTTGCTAATTTTATACTATTTCAAAATAACGAGCAAGAAATAAAGTCATTTGCCACAAAGAATTTTGTTATTCATAGCAACTTTAACTTTGAGGAGTTATTTACATCAGCCACAACGGCTATAAAGAAGAAGGTTGAAGAGTTTCAAGAACGCGACAGCGGATGGACTTTTATTAATAATATTTATTTAGAAGTTAATGTAAATAGATATGATCCCTTGTGTGGATCAGGGTCAACTTATATTGATTTACCGGCAGTAATAAAAAAGAAAAAAGCGTGTGTTAATATAAAAAACAATGATGTGCACTGTTTTCTGTGGAGCGTTATCGCGGCATTATATCCCACTAAAAGAAATTGCGAACGACCATCATCATATCCACATTTCGAACGTGTCCTTAATGTCAAGGGACTTTCTTTCCCAGTCACGTTTGAAGACATTGACATATTTGAAAAAAATAATCCAACAATTCGTATTAATGTTTATTCCCTAAAAAACAACCGCAGCATTGTTGGTCCTATTTACAGATCCAAATTACAAATCCATTCCAGAACAAACATTAACTTACTTTTACTTGAAAATAATAGACATTCTCATTTTGTTTTAATTAAAAACTTGTCGCGTTTAGTTCGGAGTCAAATCACTAAGCACCACGGACAAATGTATTTTTGTAACGACTGTTTATTATTTTTTACTTCCCAAGATAATATCGATAGACACCTCTGTAGTGGTGTTAGCACTGTGCTGCCAGAAAAAGGTACTTATCTTCAGTTTAAAAATTTTGATCGCAAACAAGATGTTCCATTTGTTATTTATGCTGATTTTGAAACTATCCTAGAACGATTTCAAGGCTGTGAACCGAATCCTCAAACCAGTTTCACAATGCACAGGCAACGACATATTCCAGTAGCGTTTGCATATCAAATAATATGTTCCAATAATAGTGACTTAAATAAATTTGTTCAATACCGAGGACCGAATTGCAGTAAACAATTTCTAGAAAGCCTTTACTCAGACATTACAAATATTTATGAAGTTTTAAATATCGAAGTGAAAATGATTTTTAATGAAATCGATGCCGAAGCTCATTCACGCGCCGTTTTTTGTCACATATGTAACCAACTATTACTTGGTGATGCGGTAAGAGATCACTGTCATTTGACCGGTAGATATCGTGGCGCAGCACATACATACTGTAACTTGCGTTTTAATGTGCCTAAATTCGTTCCGGTTTTTTTTCATAATTTGTCTGGTTACGATTGTCACTTATTCATAAAAGAATTAGCCGAAAGCTTAGGTCCCATTAAAGTTATTCCTAAGAATAAAGAAAATTACATTTCTTTTACCAAGTTTATACAATTACCCGATAAAAAATTTGGTCAAATACGATTTGTTGATTCGTTTAAATTTTTAGGTACTAGTTTGGAAAAACTGGTTAGTGGTTTGCATAAATCTGATCTATTTCACTTGAGGCAACATTTTCCGAACGAACGCGAATTCACTTTATTGACAAGAAAAGGAGTATATCCTTATGACTATATGTCAAATTGGAAATCTTTCACTGAGAAAAGCCTACCAATGAAGAGCCAGTTTCATAACTCGCTAACTGATGAAGATATTAGTGAATCGGATTACACACATGCGAAATCCGTTTGGTCTTCCTTTAAAATAAAAAATATGGGAGAATATACAGATCTGTATATTAAAACAGATGTATTATTGCTAGCCGATGTATTTGAAAACTTTCGAAATGTATGTAAGGATAATTATCAGTTAGATCCTGCTTTTTATTTAACAGCTCCAAGTTTATCGTTTGATGCGATGTTGTTAAAGACAGGCATTCAGTTAGAATTATTACACGATTTAGAAATAATCCGTCTTATACAAAAAGGCATACGAGGAGGCATATGTATATGCTCTACAAGACATAGTAAAGCTAATAATAAATACTTATCAAATTATAACCCAAGTAAACCTTCGTCCTATCTTGTGTATATAGACTGTAATAACTTGTATGGCTATAGTATGTCTCAATCTTTGCCTGTGTCAGATTTTAGATTTTTAAAAAAAAGTGAAATAGATCAGTTGAATATATTATCTACTCCCGACGATGCCGAAATTGGTTACATTCTGGAAGTGGATTTGTCTTACCCAGAGGAACTACACAATTTTCATAACGATTATCCTTTTTGCGCAGAAAAGTTTATACCACCTGGTGGAAAAACGTTAAAGCTTATACCAAATCTTTATCCTAAATTTGAGTACGTAATTCATTATATCCATTTAAAGACTTGTATTAGTCATGGCTTAGTGTTAAATAATATCCATAGGGTTTTAGCGTTCAAGCAAAATGCATTTTTAAGCCAATATATTAACTTAAATACCGAATTAAGAAAAAAAGCTACAACTCCTTTTCAACAGGATCTTTTTAAATTGTTAAACAATTCTGTTTTTGGAAAGACGTTGGAAGATAATGAACGTCGAGTTGATGTAAAATTAGTAAATCAATGGCGTGATGAGACTAATAAAACAAAAAAGTATGCAAGTGCAGATAAATTAATTGCACGCCCAAACTTTCACAGTGCTACGGTGTTTTCCGAAAACTTAGTGGCAGTTCAGATGAAGCCAGATAGAGTTATTTTAGACAAACCTATATATATTGGATTTTCCGTACTAGAACTTTCAAAGAATCATATGTATCAATTTCACTACTCTATCATGAAACCACATTATGGAGATAGAGTACAATTGTGCTACACCGACACAGATAGTTTTCTCTACCAAATAGAAACAAATGACTTTTATCGAGATTTAAACAAACACTTTCTAAGTTACTTTGATACTAGTAATTATAGATCTAAAAATATATTTAATGTACCAATTAAGAACAAAAAAGTTCCTGGGCTATTTAAAGATGAAATGGGAGGGAAAATTATAACAGAGTTTGTAGGTTTAAGGTCAAAACTATATTGTATCAAAACTGAATCGGATATTATTAAAAAAGCGAAGGGTGTTAAAAAGAGCGTGGTCAAAGATCTTACTTCAAGTGACTATAAAAATGTTCTTCTTCATGATCAGGTAATACGTAAAAAGAATATATTGTTTCGATGTATTAAACACGAGATATATACCCAAAGCGTTAATAAGGTTGCATTATCTAACGCAGATGATAAACGGATCATACTATCGGATAAAGTTTCTACCAGAGCATGGGGGCATCATCGCAATGGTTTGTAAAATGTATACTTGATTGTATGTAGTATTAAGTCTATATTTGTATTAAGTCTATAATTGTATCTGTACTTAACAACCAATAAATATTAATAAACGATTATAAGCTATTATTTTGTTTTATTTCAATATCCTTCATTCCACGAAAATAGTTTTCGATCAACTCTGATTATAGATTAGGCTACTAGGTACACATCAAGCTATACAAACTCACAAATTTTTTCAATAGATTTTGATGTTCAATTTTAAGTACTCTCCCCATAGACCTCACTAGCCAGGTATAAATAAAAATATATAATTTAAGAATTAACCAAGTAAAACAAATGTAGTGACCCAAATTTACTTAATATATGGAAATGTGTCGCCTGGCAATATCGAATTTCATGTTTGCAAGCTCAACAATTTGGAAATATTCTTATTACGAAATATGTAACAGAAATAATGCACACGAAAGTAGTCTAATTTACTCTAATTACAATTATGCATAAATTAACCTTTAGAGTGTGTGTTGTTTCTGTAACACGTCATAGCTTATAGGTATAATGTTTAATATTAGTTATTGGTTGGAATTATTCATTCTTCAAATAGCAGTGTACTAATCCAGATCGGTGAACGAAAAAACCACTTTGTAAGTAGACCAAATATTTGTATTTCTATTAAAATAAATAAATTTCTATGCTTAGGGTTGGTATCCAATAACAGTTTTTATTTTTCAGACAATGCAGAACACAGACGATACGAGCATCATGTTGTCCCAGTTTGCTTACGATCCCTGGGAAGGATTGACGCAGGCATGCCAGGAGATAAGGAACCAGACTAACGACCTTCAAACTTCGCAAGAAAGGAAGGTCAAGCGAAAGACCAACTCTTCGAAACAAAGAGTACGACATGCCGCGAAGTCTTTCGTCATCAACAAGGAGCGCTTGAAAGGCAGACGCCTCATACAAATCAAAGTCTGTGATTTGATTTGTGAGCCTTCATGTTCGATGACGCGGGACCCGGATGCGTTCAGTGAATATGGTGACAATGTGGTGCTCAGTGCGCAATATGTGGTAACGGACACGGTTGACGAAATAATGGACTTAACCGAGACAGTAATAAGAAAAATCTCAAAAAAATTGTGTGGTGATAGTTTTTAGTTTAGATTTATGTGTAATTATTTTTGTGTGTAATTGTATGATACTAATAAAGATTTTAAATAAGAAAATTGGTTTTGTTATTTCATCTCATACTGCGCACTGCATTTAAAAAAGAAAATTAAAGAGTTTCATATAATTTTATAATAATTTATTCTTTCGCAAATAAGTACCGAATTACAATAAAAACTAAAAAAATATATAAATAAAATTATCACAATACCACTTTTTCAGACACAGTACATTTTTTAATGCACATGTTTTACTGTGATAAATACAATTTAATACTTTGTTTTCCTTCCCACAGTAATCATAATATAATTTAAAAAAATTGGGACAGCCTTTTTCGCCTAATTCTATTACTTCACAATCTTGGCATAATTCTCGAATCCACATCACTTTTTCCAATCCTTTTGTTAATACCCTTTTCCCGCTTATATACGGACCCACTACTCGTAGAAATTCACGATAATCTATGAATCCTTCACTCCAATTGAGACCACGATTTTTTTCCAACCATCGAACTTGTTTCATTTCTTCATTTGATAAAGTTTTATAAGAATACGGCGGCTTAACTAAGAATGTTTGCGTATGATCTGTAGTTGCTATTGCGAACTCTTTAATAATAAATTTATTTTTCAAATCTTTAAATCCTTGCACATCCACAATTATGGTATTGTTATTCATGATATTTTCTTTACAATATTGCTCAAGGGCTTGTATTCAAATATGCAATCGTTCAGTATTAGACAATATGCAGCGGTCTGATCGGGTATCTCTTGATCGGCTTCGATTTCAACTCGCACGTCGACCGATCCTTTTAGCGTTTCGTGCTGGCGGGAACAGTCAATAACAAATAAAGGAGCAATTTCTTTAAATTCTTTTAAGCTCATCAACGGGTTGGCTCGACAACCATGATAAGACTGCTGAAACCTTGCGTACTGTTCGTATATTAATGAATACTTGTTGTTAGAGAAATCTATGTTCAGACTTTCATATGGGTAATAGGATGAATTAAGAAATACTCTTACGTCACGTATATGACAATGGTCAAACTCTGCCATTGATATTACCGCATTATGTTTACGGTTAGTTTGTAAAGCAATAACAACGAACCGCGGTTTTTCGATCTGTGATGAGGTTTTAATAGACCAAGTATGTTTACGAGTTTTAGGCAGTAGTGGATACTCATACAAATCCCAATTACGAAATGCTAATGTTATAGCACGATCTTTTTCTAAGTGCTTTAATAAATTAATTCTCTCGCGGTCTGATACTTTAACGTGAGGGACTCGCCATACTATTTTATTTATCATTATGTCTTCCACAACTTCCCCGACATTTAACTTTAAGGCATTGAGATTTGTGTTACTTCTCAATAGTACTAATTCATGTTTACAGTTCATTATAATTTTTTCATAATCTTCTGCAAATCCTAATACTTTATTTAGTGGTATAGAAACAGAAAATAATCCGCCGTTAACAGTGCTCGTGCCTGTAAGGGACCAGCCCCATACGTTTGCGCATTTTGATTCATTTTCATTTAATGAGAGATAAGATTTCATTGTTGTAGTGACCCCCGCATTTTTTATTCTATCTATTTCTACGCCATTTAGTTCATATCGAATGTCTTGAAATAAAAATAATGCAGGATTATTTACAAAATGTACATTTGACATTCGTTCTTTTTCTTTAGAAATGGTGTTAAACTTATAAACATCGACTCTGCCCTCAATGTACAAACTACTGAGTGCGGGTAAAACGTACAGGTCTTGCTGATTAATTGGTATCCTTATTTCATCATTCTTGTTGAAACTTGTCACATATGGTTTGTACGAGTGATATTCAAAACTTTCAATGCTGTTGTCATATGACGCTGGTTGTGATATATTTAAAATGTTCATTTTAACAAGCCAAGTAACTTTAAAAATTCTTTATTCCTCTTGGTCAGTTTCTTTTTCAAGCGAAACGGTGTTTCTCTATGAGGAGATATTTTAGGACTGATTGGATTATGCGAAGTAGATAGGTTTTTATTGAAATTTAGCATTTTTTAAAGTGTAAATATAATTGCACTTCTTCACCTCGTAAATTGATTTCTCGGTTTTCAGAGTCCAAAATTCTTATATTGATACTACTTATCGAATTTTGGTTGACGGGAAAATAGACTAAATTTTTTGGTATTTCAATGATTCTGTAACCTGGTGGCACGTTTGGTACAAATTCGTAAATTATATGACTTGCTTTCCCGTTCACAAATGATCCACTGATAACATCACATTCGATGCGTACGATAGTTGTTGATAAAATGCTAACAGGATGCCGGGACTCAGTAGTTATATTTGCCTGTATTGCTTCCGTGCCGAAACCTAAAACCTTTCCAATGGAATTGTTTTTATCGAAGTGAACATTTTGAGAACAGAATACATGTGTTTTTAATGTGTTGTTATTGCAAGTCAAGTTTAACGTGGCATTCTTTATATTATTCTCAAGATAATCACAAATATCTTGAAATTCATAGGACCCTTCAGGTATTTCGATTACTTCATTGTACCCATAGTGAAATTTGTTGTTTCTTTGATCTATATTAGGGATAGAATTAAATGTTGAAAAATACAAGAGACCACACTCGTACTCTCCAATTAATTGTAAACTGGGGGAATAATTTGTTAATAAAGAATCTCCTTGGCCAGTTATTGACACAGTGAAAGACATTGTTATACTGATCAGTATGTTTATTTTATTCTCAATATAAATGATTATTCCAATAATCTTTTAAAAAACTTAGACAAAGATGACCACAATTTACAGTGCCAAACTTTTGATATTGTGCATAATTATAATGTATCGGCATATTTCTTAAATAGTTTATCAACTCTAATGGTGGTCCTAAATTACCAAAACTATCAAAATATTCGCAATAATCATTTTGTTTAACATAGGCTACCCAATGAGTTCCAGGATTATCAGAACTATCAAGATTTATTATCGCACACTCTACTTTTTGCGGTTTCGATGGTAGTGCATCTCTCATAAAAACTCCTCTAAAGTATGGTATATCAGTAGCATTCTCCAATATGTCATAATTAGTGAGAGAATGTCTGGGTAGCCTCTTTATTAGTTTTTTGGAAAATTTAAATATAAACCATCTCCTTTTTTATGAGGCTTTATATACAGCCCTTTTCCAAGTGCAACCGCTTCCATCATCTTGTTATGTCTTTCAGATTCTTGCAAATTTTTCTGAGCAACTTTATAATCATTTACAGCTTTGGCTATACCTGCAGCACCCCCGGCAAGTGAACCCAGAGCAGATAACCCTGCGAAAATTGGAACGAGAGGCAAGAAACCTCCGCTTTTAGGTATAGGAATACATCGTGGCAATCGTATTCCCTTTTTATTAGTAAACAATTTTTTTGCTGCCGCGTATGCATATTTTATAGCTGAGTGATTATTTTTGCATTTTAATTTTCTTAACTGTAATTGTATTTTTTTTACTAGGGACATAAAAGGTCTGACTCCAGCACCAGCTTTAAGTTTTGCTTTCATCGCATTTTTTACAATCCATGAGGCAACTTTTTCTCCCCTTCCAACATCTTTTGATTTTAGCCTATTTTTAGCCATATTTAAAAGATCTAAATCAGCCTTATGTCGAACTTTCAAATCTCTATTATTATATGCAATATCGTGATGCATACAAGCTTCATCCAATTTATTTATACCTCGATCACCTCTGAGTAGCCGTTTTCGAAGTTTTGTTCCAGGACCACAAAATTGATATCCAGGTAAATGTAATTCAAACGGCAAACGGTTTATTAATTCGTTTATAACACCACTTCCCTGCTTCATTGATATTTTTGAAATGCTGATATTATAGTTAACCAGTTAAATTTATATTACAAAACTAGTGCTCTCTTATCTACCCAACTATTTTCGTCATCAGCCAGACCTAGCCATTTAACAAAAAGCTTATTTCCTTTTCTTTTCAAAACTTTTTCAATTAGATAGAGATCGGGAAATTTTGTTTTTTGTAATTCATATTCATAAAATGACCCTAAAATTCTTTGTTTGTGCTTATCCTCAATATGATAAGTATTTGGTTTCGTTTTATTAACTTTAACAATAACAAATATTTCAGTTGACCAGTTTGGGGTATAGCCTTTATAAAAATCTCCCTTAAACTTACTAATTCGAACGTGATCTCCAACTTGAAATTTCGGTTTCTTATCTGTGTGAAAAGTCTTTGATTTAATAATATTAGATCGAACAATCATCTCGTTTGCTTTATCGACATCAATTGGCTTATGTTTTGTTATTCGATGTACAGTACTGTTATAGTTTTCTACAACAGACCCTAAATTCTTTCCTAACCATTTGTAAGAGCCGTGCAAGCTAAATAGTTTGTAAAGTTGGCTTTTTATTGTTCTTATTACCCGTTCAACAATAGAAGCTTTTTTTACAGAGTAGGTGGAATAATGATTTATGTTATATTTATCTAATATTCCTTTGAATGTATCATTATAAAACTCTTTGCCTAAATCAGTTTGTAAATGTTTAGGTATTCGAGATGACTTCGTGAATATCTCTTGTATGGCCTTCGTAACACATTTTTTTTCTTTTGATTTTAAAGGACTCATCCACACATATTTCGATAAAGTATCTATCACCACCAAAATGTATTTATAGTTTTTGTTATATTTTGAATACTTCTGTAGATCTATAAGGTCAGCTTGCCATAAATCATCTATTCCTTTGATGATGGTACTTTGACGTGGAAAATTTATTCTTGCTGCTTTATGGAGTTCATCGACTATACCTTTTTTACTCATTTTTTGTTTAATTTGTCGTCAATCAATTTATTTATTTCAGATTTGCTGTAGTATATAGTGTTTAATCGATTTGTTGTTACTTTCTCCAGGTTATTTAGATAAGTTTTAACGTCACTTTGGACTTTCTTAATTTCTTTTCTTAGTTCTTGAACTGTTTTGTCCACATAAATTTTATTCACTGCTTCATCATCTTCATTAGGAATTGATAAGCCTTTTAATTTCGACGCCTTTAAATCAAAGTGTCCTGTTTCTGATTTCACCAAGTAATGGTTACAGGTATCAATATATTCGGTGAATCGCAGACGCTTATGAACGTGGTGACCAAATTTATCTATATTCATTGCAGCCTCGATGCTTTGTTGAGGGTATTTGCAAGTGCACTGGCCAATTCTCCTGAGGCATCAAGCTTTTTATATTCTTTGAAATTTATACAAATACCAGCCTCGTGTAATTCCTCTACAATTGAAATTATTTCATTATCAACTCCAGTGTTACCTGCTATTTTCGATGCTAGAAGTAATTTTAATCGGTCAACTAATTCGTTTGGATCATCCCAATAAACATAATTGCTATTTTTATGAACTGTCTTCAAAATTTTAAAACCGTCTCCTTGTGCCGAACTCCCTGCGCTTGTTGTGGGATTTCTAGCCAATCTAAACAAAGGTTTGATAATATTTATGTATCGAAACCCCTTATTACTGTTTATTGGTTTGGATGGATCGAAATTGCGTCGGTGAGCATTGGTTTCTAACAGTAATAATTTGTACTTTTGTAAATCGTCACTTGATATAATATCTAAATTTGGTTTCTTCTGGTACAAAAGTTCTTTTAATCCTTTTGTAATTTCCAATTTACGTGTACCGACTGTAAGAAAAAGACCATCATCATGAACGCGAGTTTTTCCAAGCATCAGTTTTCCACGTACATTCTTTATTCCAAAAGGTACACCAGAAAATACTTCTGAAGATGTGGACCACGATAATGACTGATTTTCAGCGCACGGCGATGACTGGACGGACTTAAACGATGTTTCGCTGATATTATGATCTACAAAAGGTGATGATATAAGAGTTTTGTTATTGTATAACTCTTGGTCTGCTAGTTCTTCTTCTTCTTCACTTTCAACTTCATTGAAGTCATCACTGGACAGTGACGACGTCGCACTTTCTTCGTTTTTAACTTTCTTCGGTAATAGTTTGTATAGATCATTTTCATCCAGATTCTGTTCATCATTCTTATTTGCTATCATGTTAAGTGGGTCAACTATAGGTTTCAATATTTTTTCGAAAACCATATTATCATTATTCTTTGCATCCCTTATCATGTCTACTTTTCTTTTTACAGCCGCAGCAGATTTCACAATTTGTTGTTTCAGGTTTTTCTCCATTTTAAGGAATATATGTAATGTCTAGATGTGAATCACGGATAAGAGTGATCAATTCGTAACATAACAAGCTATTATGTACTTTAGTCCACTATCACAAATGTATCAAAGGCTAACCTATAACAGCCCTTATTTTTTTCACAGTCCTTATTTATAACAAGATAGCTGTACGGTTTACTCCAAACAGCAGAGCACATTTCGCAAAACTTAGACCAAGACATATCTGCTCTTACATGTTCTTCGTAAACATGTCTTAAATTTATGTCATCTTGCTTGAAAAGTACTATTAAGTTCGCATTGTCTCTTACAAGCTGCTTCGGTATTTTACTATAGGTTTGATTTATATAAAAGGAATCGATATTCTTATGACGGCCCATGGCAAAATAATCTCTAATGCTATTTTGATTTTCGCATGCAACATCATCAAAAATAATAATAGAATCTGACATAGCTTCATGAGGGCTCAAAATTTCACTGTTATGGTTGTATTTGTTAAACGATATTCCAGAAACCATATTAAGAACTTTCTCTAGATACACGTATTTAGGTTGGTATAGAGATTTTGAATAAACATATAGATTTCGAAAACGTGGCCCATCCTTGTTCAACAATAAACTTATCACTAAATTCGTTTTTCCACAATTTGAAGGACCACAAACAATACAACGAATAGTATTCGGTAATAGCTCCCCATGACGTTTTGGTTGACTGGTGGAAACAGGGCAGATGCATTCTAATTTGAGTGATTCTTTTTGTTTAACAAATTTCATTTCAACTTCCAGTAAGTACTTGACTGTAATGTATCATGAGTTTCGAGTAAATGAGCTTTAATGTGATCGCTGAAGCATTTTAAATGTCGGTCAAGTTTGTCAGTTAATGTGTAACATACTGGACCAGCTTGTCATTATGAGTATGATGTTGGATAGGTAATCTATGCCAACAACAGTTCTGTGCGAGACAGAAACGATGAAATTTTTAAAGGAACCAATGACCCACAAAACCAATAAAGACATTGGGCATTCTAACTCACGAGAGTGAGTTAGAATGCCCAATATCTTACTACTTACGGGCCATCTCTGATCTTGACGTACCTAAAAAAGAATCATTAAAATCGAGTCGTAATACTCCTAATTGACGAAGTAATCAGGTAACAAACACAAAAAAAACAGTCGGATAGAGAAGTTCCTCTTTTTTTTAAGTCGGTTAACAAATAATATCACGTCTCAGACCTATATCTCATTACAAATGCCTGCATTCATTCAAAATGAATGGTAAGCTAATGAACTATGAACCTAGTTATTTAACTTAAGTTGATAAAATAATTTGTCATAGTTTATGTGTTGACTATTGGACCTACTAACCAAAATTTCACTTTTGCATATTAGGTAATGGACAGTTCAAAAAAAAAATTGACATTATTTTTGTGTTCGTGGACGATATTATTATATCATCCCCAATGAAATTATCATTTTAACAAAAAAGTACTGAACCAATTTCGGTATAATTTATACGGGACCACCTTTGGAGTATGTCCTTCCTAACGAAAAAAGAATATTCAAAATCGATTCATAATTGACGGAGTAATCGCGGAACATACATACAAAAAAAAAAAAAAAAAAAAAAAAAAACATACAGCCGAATAGAGAACCTCCTCCTTTTTTGAAGTCGGTTGAAAATGGCTGGCGCTGGCGTATTCATTCATTTTAAAACTATTTCCTTTCTTTTTAACCGACTTCCCAACAGGAGGAGGTTCTGTATTCGTCTGTATGTATTTTTTTTTTTTTTTATGTATGTACACCGATATCTCCGTCATTTCTGGACCGATTTTCAAAATTCTTTTTCTATTCGATAGTGTTTGCTCCCGAGGTGGTCCCATTGTCACCAAGTCAGGATCTGATGATGGGAAGCTAGGGAAATCGAGGGCAATCCTCAAATTTTATAGGCATGTACAACGTTTTTCATATTTTTTCTAAAGCTATACTAGCATTTGCGTCTGGTAGTCACCATCTCATGTTGATGAGCTGATGATGGAAGGTAAATGTATGTTCACCGATATCTCTGTCATTTGTAGACCGATTTTCAAAATTCTTTTTTTATTCGATAGTGTATACTCCTGAGGTGGTCCCATTGTCACCAAGTCAGGATCTGATGATCTATAGGCGACGGAACCACTTAACACCGTGTGGGCCGAAAGTTTGTTGGCCATCTCGTAATATATATAAAAAAACAACAATTATTCTACATAAAACACTAAAAATAGAAAAATAAACAACTTTTCAAAAAAAAAGTCCAACCGACTTCAAAAAGCATAAAAATAACATATTATTAAAATGTGTGCTAGGTACCTGCTGTACTGTGTGAAGTCGGTGCCAAGCCAACTAGGTATTCTATAGGTCCGCCTGCCACATCAGACTCATTGATCACACCATCCCGCGATTGCGACCGACCGAACGCGCCAGCCTAGGTGATGAGGGGCTCGTGGTGCTGAACGATTGGCATGGCTTGGCACCGGGTTCAAACAGTACAGCAGGTACCTAGCACACATTTTAATAATATGTTATTTTTATGCTTTTTGAAGTCGGTTGGACTTTTTTTTGAAAAGTTGTTTATATAAGATAATCACGTCAATGTGTGTTTTATAACAGTGAAGTGAAATAACAATACATAAAAGGAATTTTAAAATTCAAATTAGTTAAAAAGATCTTAACTAAATATAAAGATTAAAACTACTTGCTTTGTTCTTACGTTTCTTAATCACAGACACAGTACTGGAGACATAATCTTGCGAATACTTTTATTTAATAAAATTTATTCCTAGTATTTTATGCGACGAACGGTTACTTAAATTTCATAATTCATTATTTATTGATGAAAGTACTTTAAAATAATCCTATAAATTAATCGCAATCCTAATAAATATCAAATTGATAATCACAGTAGGTCGAGTAGGTCAGCCTACTTAATACGGCTAAATTGAGAATGTCACTCTCCTAGTTATAACACCTGCTAGTTATACTATTTCAATCTTGTCGTTTAATACTGTCAATCGGTGTGTGTTTCTGAACAAGTAAAAAATATTGTAGTGTGTGTGATTTTTACAAGCAGATGAAACTAGTGCTTACCGCGCATATCGGCACGTAGGTGTAGGTATGTATACGTTACATGCAGGCCGCCCGAAGCCTATAGGTTGCATTATTTTGTAGGTAGGAAGGACGTATAGTCTATAGTAGTGTATGAGTAATATATTGAGGTAGGCAGTGCTTAAATACCTTTACTATGATACCGCCCCTGGTAAGTATGAAGACAAAATTCAAGTTACGAAAAAATATACCAAATTGTCATTGCATTTTACATAAAAGGAAGTTAATAAACGAAAGACTACAATAAAGTTTTAATCTTGTCCCGTCCAATAAAGTCTAATTTTGAAAAGAACATTCACGTGTCTCCCTCCCCGTCCCTGGGGTAATTATCCCGGTCTTTGTGGCGCACACAAACGAAATGGCTTTCAACAGATTTTGAACGAAGCTTAATCGTTGTTGTTCCCCGGAATCGTATTGAAAATTATCAATTCACAGTTTTTCAACTTCTCTAATTTATATTTATGAAGTTGATATTAAATACAGATAAATTGTTTATAATGTGTGTAAGTTACATGGTAATATCCCACTGAATAAATAATATAACATAATATATAAAAATCAGCCTTCAGATTTTTTTTAATTTATTGATAAGACAGTACAGAGTACAGCTAGGAGAACGTACAAATATGATAGTTCTAAACTACACTCCAAAACATGCATCCCTTTTAAACTAAATTTTTCATGAATTAAACAACTTTTTTATTGGTCTGAGATTAAACATTACAATGAAAAGAATATTATAAGTTTTACTCAAATATATAAGAGAAACTTATTTAAGAATATTATTGAGACACCTCTTGAAGACACCTGGACTAAAATTCATGATATCTATATCGGGATGTTGTTTAGCCAGATCATTGTAAAGGCATTTTAAGTGAAGTAAGTCTGATTCTTAATCACCTATTGCGTGTGTTCAACGTACATAGAAATACTCATACATTACACACACATATCATCTCTGAGAAAATAAGTAAGGTCTGGATCTTACTCTATACCGGGTGGAATTTTGTAATGCCACCTGAAGGGAAAGTATTCTTAATACTGTAGACAGAAAATTTTACTCAATTCCTTTATTTTTGAAAAGAAAGAAAACTGCATACAAAATTTATCGAAAATTCGCTTGCCACACCCGGGAATCGAACCAACTAAAATCTGTAAAAATTACACTACGTACTTTTATTGCCTCGATCGTTATGGTCATTTATAAAGACGAAATCTCTCCAACAAACTTGATAATTGAAATTAAAGGAAAGCCATGAAAAAGGACTTATAAATTCAATGGGTCAAGTTAAAGCACTTTTACTCAAAGATCCATCTGCTATCCATTTTTTTATCGCAAATTTTCGAAAACGTTTGAAACCAGTTTTCTTTCTTTTCAAAAATAAAGGAATGTTTCCTTTGAGTAAAATTTTCTATCTACAGTATTAAGAGTACTTTCCCTTCAGGTGGCATTACGAAATTCCACTCTGTATAAGAAGCAAGCGTAACTACCTATGCTAACATATTGCCTACACATCAAGCGGTCCGTGTTCGAATCCTAGTAGTGGCAAATGTTTGTGTGACGAACACGAATATTTGTTTGCGAGTCATGGTTGTTTATATATTTATTTAACTTTAATTATAACAATATCTAAAACAATACATATATTAAAAATGTCCGTTATCTAGAATTAATAACACAAGTTCTTAATGATATTTATTTTGGGCTAGATAATTGGTGTGAGCGTGGAAATATTATATTATTATTATTAAATTATAGTATGCTTCAGTTGTCAAAAAAGTTTTCAAATAATTTTAGATCGTTAATTCATTTCCTCTTGGTTAGTCCCCTATTCGCATGAACTCTATGTAGAAAGTAGGTCATGTTCCAAATATACAACGTAAATATCACAATACTGTATCATTTCTCTATTGAAATGTCGTCTCCGTAAATAATTGTATTAGCATCGTCATCAGCTCAGCGACAGCGCATTGTTGCCGGCGTCAGAGACAATGTCGCGCGACGGACGCCCGTGAAGCCTCGTGTGTATATCGGTAGGGCTGACGCTTACGAGTATCTAAGTATTTAATATAAGAACAAATAAACAGTGCATTTATTATTGTTGATTCGGCGCTAGTAACGTCAATGCGGTGCTATTCTATAGTTGTGTGATGCCGGCAGAGTAGAATTGCATCGCCCTATATCCTCCAATGGGTGTCGTAGAAGGCGACTAATGGATCAGCAAAGGGGTATTGATCACCTTATTCTCCGTCCACCAATCCGCATTGGGCAAGCGTGGTGGATTACCTCCTTCAAAGACAAGGATATTCTTTGTGTCCCAGCAGTGGGTTGAATAATAAAAGCTGTTGTTCCTGATCTACACTGCGGATAGACGCTCCCGTACTTCTACTATACTGAATTTATTATTATTTCAAATAAAACTTGAAGAAAAGGAAAAATGCGACTTTAATTTCTCACAGTGTGATTGACAAGACAAAAGAAAATTATATCAAAAAATACAAGTGTCAGTAAACAATTCAAAAATGCATCACTGTTATGATTATATGACCTCTGGACGTGCACGAACCGTGCGGTTCGAATGCCTCGTGTACGTCGTAAGTCTCGTAATAAAGAATCTATTGACATGCACACATGACAAGCACTAGCTTAAATACTAGAAAAAAGGTACTGAAAAAAATCGACTTGCCTCAGGCGGGAATCGAACGGCTGCGTTGACCATTACGCCACCGAGACACTGCTTTCGCTGTCGAAATTTGTCAGTGCTTGGTGCTTATTTTTTATGGTACACATTGTTTCAACAAATCTTTGAAATTTGCACTTCTAAGACCCGAACGAAATATTTTTGCAATTATTTGACGCCCAGTTAAGATGAAACTACCTTACATTATGGAATAATTTTATTTTTGCGTTTACAAACGCGTAAATATTTTTAATACTAGAAAAAAAGACAAGTCGATCTTTTTCAGTGCATTTTTTCTAGTATTAAAAATATTTACGCGTTTGTAAACGCAAAAATAAAATTATTCCATAAAGCACTAGCTTCAAAACGTTGAAAGAATCTTCAAAACGGTACACCCAGTAAAGAGTTATGAGGTAACAAAAAAACAAACAGTCTAGTTGAGAACCTCAACCTTTTTTGAAGTGTAATTGAAATGAAACTACTTTATAACGTGCATATGACGTTATAGAAGTCCTGGACATCCGAACAATGACGTCACGGGCAGGCTGGCGGCCTGGATGCGGGCGAAATAGGCCGCCCCGTGACGTCACGGGTTGCGCAACTTGTTGATACCACCTCCCAGACACCGGTTCAGGGGACTGCTGCCTTCACGTTAGTAGATATCTTAATATTACACGCAATAGAGTAGGTCAAATATAATTTACTAATTAATCAAAAGTTTTTGCTTCAATAGAATGAGTACTCAGAAATTCGACGATAACAAATTAATTTGCCCTGTACAGAATCCACGTGTACTCTTCACGTATGACGTCACATGTCACCGGCATACGGCCTTTCAGTTACAAACACACAAAAGATCAAAAGAATTTTCTCCGTCGATTTGTCCCGGACTAACTAATAGGGAAGGTTTCCTCAGATATAATAATCAGTAGATATTTATGATAAATTAATGTATACTTTACTTTAATATTTTCTAAAGGTCATACTTATCAACTCGGAGAGGGAACTCCTCATGTTACAGAACGGCTGCTTATAAGATGGAGAGGAAGACCAAAGAAAAGATGGATTGTGTAAGAGATGGGGTTGCCACAAAAGGGGTTGAGCAGAGCTTACGTAACATCTGGTTACACATAAAGCCACATCACACAGTATGGTCCAAACAATACCCCAATGTAATGACGGGTTGCCAGCCTGTCACCTGCATAAAAGGGGAATGAAACCCAAAAGCAACTTAACCTTCAGTGAGGTAGGTGAAGTATGTCTTGATATCGACAATACTGCTAAAGGATTTGGCATTAGATTTTTGCGGCCGTGTACCTGACATCAACCCTCCTTGGGGACGACTGACATCTTTCAACAGCACCCGGGACTACCAGCTTAACGTGACGACGAAGCACGGAGGAAAACAGAGTTGAAAAAATTTCGGTCACCCATCCGAGTACTGTCCGCGCAATTGGTAGCTTAGCTTTCTTGATCATTACGAAGAACGAATGACCTCAGCGCCATCGGCCACCTTTATTATTCGGTAATTAATCAAACTCAAACTCGAATTTCTTTATTCATTTAGGCACATTTTTTACACTTATGAAAGTCAATTTTGATGCCATCGGTTCGAGAGTACCAGGAGGCATTGTTCTGAGAAGAACCGACAAGAAACTCAACAAGTCATAATTCACATTGTCAAGTGTCATATAGTAATTATAATTAAAAGAAAAATCCTTATCACACCTGGACCTTGATCCCACTAAACATCAGATTTTTAGAAAGAAAACAAGCAAAAGTTTGAAACATTATAACCCGACTGCAAAAAAAAATCTGGAGTGGTCTCCCCTTGACTTTCTTGTATACCGGAAACGGCTCAAAACTTGATAGAAACTTTATTAATGATGTCATACAGGCAACTTAAATTTGGTTGCAATAAGTTAAAGCATGCTCGAGTTATCGTGCTAACGTACAGACACACAGACATAATTCCGAAATGAAATGAAAAATGAAATGAAAAAGCTCTTTATTTAAATGGACTTTGCTAAGTACTTTTAAATCGTCAAAACCCTACCACCATTTCGGGACGAATAATTATTTTTATGCTGAGATGGAGAAGAAATGGCGAAAGAAACTTCACAGCTTACAATTTTGTAATGGTTTTAAAACATCAATACAAGTCAATAAATAATTATCAATATAATTTAAGTTACATTTTAATATGCGTAAAGTTTGGGTAGTTATTACTCCCACGCATTTGGATTATTTATCTTGTGAAAAGCTTTTCTATATAATTTAATTAATTATATTATTGAACTAAGCAATTTAAATTTTGATACCCACCACCATTTTATGTTATTGTTAGATATTCCTTTCAATTTAAGTGGTAAGCATACATTTAAGATCCTCCGGTTAACAGTGTTATAAGAATACAATGTGTGGTATACAAAAAAAAATCCAATTATTACATATTATTATTGCATGTGTCATACAATTGTCCATCTAAAGATAACAACCAAAAACGGTATTTTTGGACTTAAAGAGATCCAAATCGTGTAAATCCGTCAAAATCTTGAGGTCGAATTTTTTGATGATTTCAAAACTCCTCTATACTACGTATACGAGAAAGTAAAAAAGAATGAGCCTTGCCTATGGTACCCGGACCATAAACGAATCGATTGACACACTACTCATCAAAATCGGATAAATAGGTTAAGCGCTACGGGGAACAAATACATACATATACTGCTAAAATCATAATCCTTCCTTTTAACTTCGCCGCAGTCGGTTAATAACGAAGTTACCCAATAAAAACCTACGCAATATGTACAACAAGAGCTCCTCTCATTAGATAATAATGTCGATGTCAGTTGCCTACTTGGTGTATGTTCTACAACGATATCAAACTAATTAGGACATTTCTGACGTGGATTTATATGTATGGGTAACATTCAAGGGTCTTTACCATTGTACAGTCATCCTTTTTCATACTCAACTGTACTAGAGGTAAAAATATTAGACATAATGAACACTTGATTGTATTCTATTCTTAATTAATGGCGCGGTATATAATGATTACGCATTTTGCCAATATCAAGTGAGAATGTAGTTAAGTAACAATAAATTGTACGGTAAAGTCTCTCAACACGACAAGAACTCTGAAGAAACCACTATGGACCACTTTAAGATAAACCAAACTTAGTACAAAGGACAACATCGAAAATCATTACCGTGTCTTAACTGTAATGCTTGCAAAATTATTCTTTAATAATTTTATTATATTGGTTACAAATATCCATATTACACGGACAAGCAGTCTCAAATCAGTAGGTATGTGAATCACAGAGCCATTTAAATTTTTTCTAGAAATATCGGATAATTACTTCAAGTTTTGCTAAAAAAAGTAAATTCCTTATACTTCTACAACTATTAAAACTTTAAACTTTAACATAAGAGGAATAAGTATTAAAATATTCACGTTAATCGCAAAAACTATTTCAATGACGAATCTAAATTACGTAGGAACTTTAAAGTCCTCTTTTTTGCTTCAGTTCAGACGCCAGAGCTAATTTTTACCCGCCACATAGACCACTAAGTGAAATTCTTGTATGTAACAGAAATTCTGTCGGGTGTACCACAAGGAGCGGTGCTGCCGGCAGTAATTACAAATTCGCTGTAAACGGTAGCCTACGGACGGCATCGTAGAGGATCACCCACGGGTAGGGTCGCCATGTTTTATGGGAAAACTGAAAGTGAGACTCATGTATTTATCTTCCTTTCTTTCCTCCCTTAAAGATAGGTAGTGTCTGGATTTCTTTTTTTATGATTTTTTTACAGATTTAAAACTCTAACACCCTTTCAGAACGAAATATTTATTTTACTTAAGTAAATAATCATTATACTTTTAATGATACTTATAAGGATATAGTAGATATATGCAAATAGTAGAAGATGAATAATAATATAGTAGAAATGCAAACATTGTATTTTATTTAAAATTGTAACTTTTTTTATGTGCAATAAAGAGTAGATATTAGTAAGGCAAGCACCGTGTTCATACAAAATAACACAAATGGAGAAAACGTTTTCCTACCCCTCATACTTATCCAATATGTATGATATTTTAGAATGTTTTTTTTAATAGCTTTAATTGTATGTCGTATTGTCAAAATTTGAAAAAAAGGAAAACGGGTTTTTCTAATATTATATTCACGCGTTTGTAAACGCAAAAATAAAATTATTCCATAATGTAAGGTAGTTTCATCTTAGCTGGGCGTCAAATATTTGCAAAAATATTTCGTTCGGGTCTTGGAAGTGCAAATTTCAAAGATTTGATGAAACGATGTTTACCATAAAAACATAAGCACCAAGCACTGACAAATTTCGACAGCGAAAAGCAGTGCCTCGGTGGCGAAATTGGTCAACGCATCCACCCGGATTGTGGAAGGTGCGGGTTCGAGTCCCGCCTGAGGCAAGTCGATTTTTTTCAGTGCATTTTTCTAGTATTATATTTACGCGTTTGTAAACGCAAAAATAAAATTATTCCAAAAGGAAAACGTACATACATAGTTTTTTCTTTTTATTAAAAACCATTCTAAAACATAAAAATCGGATAAGTAAGAAATAGTTTTCTTCGTCTGTGTGGAGACGTACGCGCCCTACCGGTTAGGATGTTTTAAAGGGAGTGCAGGACTTAAGTTAGGGTAGACTTGCGACCTATAGGAGATGCCAGAAACTTTTTTTCATTACAAAAAGTCCCAGTTCCATACTAAACTACATCGGAAACCTACGCGACACCCGGACCGACCTACCTATCTATGACTAAATAATTGGTGTGAGCGTGGAAATATATACATAATAATAATAATAATAATATATTTCCACGCTCACACCAATTATCTAGCCCAAAGTAAGTATCATTAAGAACTTGTGTAATGGATACAAGATAACGGACATTTTTTTTACATAATATTTTTAGATATTTTTATAAATAAACTTAAATAAATATATAAACAACCATGACTCGTCAGCAAATACTCGTGTTCATCACACAAAATTTGCCGCTACCAGGACTCGAACCCGGACCGCTTGTTGTGTAGGCAACTATACTGACCACTCCACCAAGACGGCGTCATACATAGTATCATATCATATGATATATACAAGTTTAATTTGCGGAGCTAGGAAATGTGAAAATTATTGTTAGCTATCTACCTACTTCTCAAAACTACAATAGTTCACATTTAAGAACCACTTCATCTATTTATGTATTTTGCCTTCCGTAAATTTTTATTCGTCGCTAAATGATGGCCACCCTACTCTTCCAGCGAGCATGTTGCTTCAGAGCTTTCCCGGCCCATCGCGAAATCGCGCCTGTCCCTTTCCCGCGCCATTTGCCCAGTATCGCCGTCTCGCTCCGCCCGACGCGGGAAATGTCGCCATTGCAGGCAGAGCCGCAGATTCGCGCGTCTAGGGAACACGCTTTCATTTTCCCGCTTCAGTACTATCGCGTAGCCAACTTTGTATTATAACTTTGGTGTTTTGTGTGTGCTTGTGCTAGTTTTAAGTTGAGTGTAGTGTGTTAGTTGCGTAATTGGGAGACTTAAAGTAAAGTAAGTAGAAAACATTGTAATGTTATTTAAGGAAAATTTAAAATAAAAAAAAATATCAATGTCGTAAAGTTGTATGCAAGATAATGCATAAAGCAAAGTAAGGGCTGGTCATGATAGCGCTGGACACTGAAACCTATTTCATCTCTAGTACAGGTGTAACATAATTTATCGCTTAGTTAAAATTTACTATTAATCTATTACTGACTTATTTTTTGATTATTATAAAGCTGAAGAGTTTATTTGTTTGTTTGGTTGAATCCCCTAATCTCGGGAACTACTGATTCAAATTGAAAAAATATGTTTGTGTGTGGATAGTCCATTTATCGAGGAGACTATAAGCTATAAACCTAACAACTGACATGAACTCGAGCGAAGCCGTGGGCGACCACTAGTTTATTCATAAAATTCAACTCAATTTATCAAATCTGATGTAAATATTTGGTTTATATAACTATGTAATTAGTTTTGAAAATATGAAATATTTTACACATTAAATCACAGTAAATAACTAAACATACTTAATTGATCTTAATTAATTACTTAAGTCTATACAAACTGACACAAATATTTTTATTACTTAAGTAGCTACCTACATCATTTTAAACGATGGAACTGATTACATATGTTTTTTGATAACTTTTAAATAGTCAGTATATTCTTTCAACAGATTTATAAGAAGTACCTGTATCATACATGGCTGTCAAAATAATCAATGAAAATTTTCATGAATAAAATATTTTCAAAGGTCTATTTCTCTGTCATCTCTCATATATCAATATTTTGCGTAAAAGGCTGCGAAAATAATAGATGCCATGTTAATAAAATATCAATGTTAAATTTTAGTAAGATAATAGCAGTCGGATTTTCAAATTTCCTTCAAAAAAGCAAGTTTACTTACCTCGTTAAGTCTTTATCTATTTTTATTATTAAACATTTTTTGTAAAAGTATGGTTTGTAAATTAGGTATTTTAACTTAAAAAATATTATATTTTTTACATGGTCAATCGCTCATGTCATTATAATTTTAAGCGTTTTTTGAACACCATAATTTTAAGAACTTTATCCCTGTGATATTTATAAAATAACATTTTCACAAAGATAATTAAATCAAATGAAAACTTCGTTATTTTAATGGACTTTGCTAAGTACTTTTAAATCGCCAAAAACCTTATCACCGTTTCCGGACGAAATAATTAAATTATGTTGAGACTGAGATAAAACGGCGAAAGAAACTCTACAGCTTATATCTATCTATATATATAAAAATCAATCGTGGTTCGTTTGTCTCGCTAAAACTCGAGAACGGCTGGGCCGATTTAGCTGATTTTGGTTTTGAAATGTTTGTCGTAGTCCAGGGAAGGTTTAAACGGTATATGGAAAAATTACGAGGAAGATAGTAAAAGAAAATTTCCCCATATAAAATGTTCTGCCTACTTTCCTGTCAAACATTTGACGTTCGTCCCTTCGGTAAGGTAGATTCGGGCCCAGTCGTATGAAAGCAAGGATTTTGAATCGACAAAATATATCTACATTACTCAGATTATCGCGTATTTCTTAATCTAAGGCGTATATAAATTTTAATATTTTGATGGTTGTCATTGTTGGTTCGTTCAGAAAATTTTGCCATTGTATTGACATATCCATCAAAATTTTCAGCCATTTTAGCGAAGGAAGAGTTTTAATGTCGTTAGTTTAGATTATATACCTGGTCGTTAGGATAGGTGCAAAGACATCTGACCAATGATTATAAGCAAAGACGTTTAGTGCTCCGTGGATAGGTGATACAAAGTACACCGGGTCATCTAGTTTTTTTTATAATTTCTTAACGTCATTAGTCAATAACAGATTATTTCCATTATTATGTTTGTATTAAAATTACAGTTTTACAATGCGTAAAATGCGCAGATTTTACTCTCACGCATTTGGATCATTCCTAGAATTTATTTCGTAAAAGACTTTTTTATACAATTACCCGCTGGTCTTTTTAATCAAATAATAATTAATCGAATATTGTACTTAAATTGTGAACTGTGAGTTTTATTTGATAGAATACTTTTTATTGACTAGGTATCTTTAAAATAAATAAACCATAAACGGCGTAACCAAAGGAAGGGGTTTGATTTTAGCAGTGTACCATAATATTTTTTTATGACAAGAGGGAAGCAGACAACCATACGTCCTGCCTGATGGTAACCAGTCACCGTAGCCTATAGACGCTTGCGACACTGACGTCACACTCGCGCGCTGACTACCATAGTCCTGTCGACCTTACTCACCAACAGAAACACACCATCACAAAAATGTAGTGTTATTTGCCTGTGGTCTTCTGTAAGGTGGAGGTACCACAGTTCGGGCTGCTCCAGATTCAAGCGGCTAGTCTGCTGTGCCGTATCGCTCGCGGCTTCGCTCGCGTTAATGTCTGTTATTATGTAACCTATAGCCTTCTTCAATAAATGGACTATTCCAACACAAAAGGAATTTTTCAATTCGAACAAGTAGTTCCTGCGATTAGCGCGTTCAAACAAACAGACTGTTCAGCTTTATAATATAAGTATAGATGTATTTATGTACCTTTATTCCTGCAAAATATACAATTTTGATGAATAAGGTGTGAATCTATTCGTAGTCCAGTCAACAAGTTCAAAAACGTGAAAAATAGAGATAAAGCTCCTAAAAATATGAGCAATAGCTCATTGGATTCGGAACGACCTCTAGAAAAATGAGTTTTGAGGATTTTACTGCACGTAAAAAATTGCAATTGTTATTAACAAAATAAGATGAAAAAAAAGAGGTATTTACGTTTTTGTTAATAACTCATAAACTATTAATATTTAAGATATTTGGAAAAAAGATCCTTAAAGAGGAGGAAATTTCCGAAAAAAAAGTCCCTGCTCTCGGAACTCTACCTCTATTATTTATAATTTTAATTTAACGCTGAAAATAGGGCTCCGCGCAGCCATTACGGCATGGGCGCACTGCCGTTAAAGACAGTTTCTTACATAAAATTATTTTTTTATAGTAACAAATATGAATTTAAAAATTTAAATAAATTATGTTGTCATCCAGATACTTGAAAGAATATATTCCCGTTGGAAATTTTTTTTTAAATTAATTTTTCAAAAAGTTATGCAATTGTTAATTAACGAATTTTTTTCCTATCTCCGTTTTCATAAATGACGACATAAAAATTTAAATAATAAACCTATAAATTTTTGGCTCTGTGGAGCTCTTCTTATATATATACTTAACAAGATCCCGCGATAAAAGTTTATTAAAGTTAATTATTTTGTTTATTACAATTTTTTAAAGTTAACAAAAAATGAAAAGTCTGAGAAATGTTATTAAAAAAATTTTTTTAAACAAATGTTATATTATTGCTGCTTTCTTATCCAACAATGGCATTAAGTAACATCGGAAAAATTTTTTTTACATCATTTGTTAAGAAATTGTTTATAAACAAATAGACAAGTTTAATATTTAAAGAAATTTTTTTTTTACCATTATGTTGTCTTGGCAAAATAATGATTTTTAAAAAAAAAAATTTCTTAAATAATTTTTATCGTTTATATTAAATCGTTTTTTTTATATTTCGATTGTTTAAATAATTAGTTAAGGAATGATTTTCTCCTTAAAAATCATAATTGGCATTTCTTCATAGGTAAATAGAAAAAAAAAATTTTTTTTATCAATAATTTCATTGTTTTTTAACTTAACAATTTGTTATAAACAAATTCTAACTACCGTTATATTTTTTTTCTAGAGCTAAAAAAAATAACAAAAACAGCCATATATATCAAAATACTAAAAAAAAATTTTTTCTATTTTTTATAACGCTTTTATATTAAATTTTTTTTTAGTATTTTGATATATATGGCTGTTTTTGTTATTTTTTTTAGCTCTAGAAAAAAAATATAACGGTAGTTAGAATTTGTTTATAACAAATTGTTAAGTTAACAAACAATGAAATTATTGATAAAAAATTTTTTTTTTTCTATTTACCTATGAAGAAATGCCAATTATGATTTTTAAGGAGAAAATCATTCCTTAACTAATTATTTAAACAATAGAAATATAAAAAAAACGATTTAATATAAACGATAAAAATTATTTAAGAAATTTTTTTTTTTAAAAATCATTATTTTGCCAAGACAACATAATGGTAAAAAAAAAATTTCTTTAAATATTAAACTTGTCTATTTGTTTATAAACAATTTCTTAACAAATGATGTAAAAAAAATTTTTCCGATGTTACTTAATGCCATTGTTGGATAAGAAAGCAGCAATAATATAACATTTGTTTAAAAAAATTTTTTAATAACATTTCTTAGACTTTTCATTTTTTGTTAACTTTAAAAAATTGTAATAAACAAAATAATTAACTTTAATAAACTTTTATCGCGGGATCTTGTTAAGTATATATATAAGAAGAGCTCCACAGAGCCAAAAATTTATAGGTTTATTATTTAAATTTTTATGTCGTCATTTATGAAAACGGAGATAGGAAAAAAATTCGTTAATTAACAATTGCATAACTTTTTGAAAAATTAATTTAAAAAATTTTTTCCAACGGGAATATATTCTTTCAAGTATCTGGATGACACCATAATTTATTTAAATTTTTAAATTTATATTTGTTACTATAAAAAAATAATTTTATGTAAGAAACTGTCTTTAACGGCAGTGCGCCCATGCCGTAATGGCTGCGCGGAGCCCTATTTTCAGCGTTAAATTAAAATTATAAATAATAGAGGTAGAGTTCCGAGAGCAGGGACTTTTTTTTCGGAAATTTCCTCCTCTTTAAGGATCTTTTTTCCAAATATCTTAAATATTAATAGTTTATGAGTTATTAACAAAAACGTAAATACCTCTTTTTTTTCATCTTATTTTGTTAATAACAATTGCAATTTTTTACGTGCAGTAAAATCCTCAAAACTCATTTTTCTAGAGGTCGTTCCGAATCCAATGAGCTATTGCTCATATTTTTAGGAGCTTTATCTCTATTTTTCACGTTTTTGAACTTGTTGACTGGACTATCGTTATTATGGTCCGGATAACGTAAGCAAAATTTTAACCAACTCTAACAAAAGGAGTCGAGTTTACATTGTAAGCCTCGATTTTATTCCTTTCTTCTTTTCGCAGTCGAATTAGAGTTTTTTAATTTTTTTTGTCTAAGATAGAGTTTGTCTAGACTTCCACATGTGAGCACTAAAGCTCATATTTCAGTCGTTTCAATAAATGCTCTGGCCACGTAGTTTCGTATCGCTCTGCTTTCAGCCTTTGCAATGGAAACTGAAAAGTATTTCTGAATTCGTGGCTTTTTAGCTGCAGTGCAGACGTGTTATGGACCGCTATTGTTTTATTCGCGAAGTTTTTCAATTCTGTGTTCTTTCTACGTGAATATTGAGCGCTGTGAAAATATTTTATGAAAGCAAAGGTTGGAATGTTGCAGTGTTTTTATTATTATGTTTATGTTAAAAGAATTTATTAAAAACAAATATTAAAATAATCCACATACAAAACAAAATTACATTAAAACCTTAATCGCGTGGATTTCCCGTTTTTGCAACATTTTTCATATCATGCTCAGCTCCTATTGATCGTAGCGGATGTTATATAGCTTAAAAGCCTTCCTCGATAAGTGAAATATCCAACACAAAAAGATTATTAGGTTTAAAGAACTTTTAAGTATTAATTAAGCTTAAATATGAAACATGTGTCACTCGAATATCTTTTGAAGTTATAAGGTTGCATTAAAGTTGTTACGTGCTATAATGAGATTTTTTGCAATTTGAACCAGTAGATCTTGAGATCATAATATTGCCCAATCAAACAAACAAACGAATAACGAAAGTGCAAAAATAAGTGAGCGAATTTCATATTTTGACTTATTTCATCCTAAGGACTAATTTTTCAAACGTCAGATAAAAGTGAACGACGGTTAAATTTTAACCCAAACTGAAGCAAACGTCAAGCTTGAAATAGACACGATATGATAACTGACAACGTAATTTTAATTTGTCGATAATTATGATTTGTCTGAAAAAAATAATTAAGGATTGAAAAATCAGCCCAGAAAATAATAATTCTTATAAGCAGATTACCGCCAGTGTACAAATAAGCAACCAAACCTTACTCAATTTTAGGTAGAAACAGTAGTAGTGCAAAGCGCAACTCAAGGACCCAATATGCCAGCACACGTGTTCCCTCCTACTTACAATCTTAGGTCATTCAAAAAAGGCGAGAAGAAGCACCTTGCAGGTTGCAAGGCGAGGGAGACTAGTGTGCTTACCTATAGTCTGAATAAAGTCCTTTATTAGACCTTTTTATGAAAAAAAAAAACGTCCAAAAAGAACCTCTTAAATTTTTCGACAAATATGTAAATTAGTTTTAGCCTGATATGAAATTCAATAAAGTGTCTAGACAAAGATATATTGAGGGAGCGAAAACGTAACCGAGAGTGCTGAAACATCAGGGGGGCGTATCAAAGATATTGCTTGATCGAGAACATATTCGATAATAGAAATTAGTGCTGAGACATCTCTCCGTTATATCGATAAGATGATTTCACCATTAATCCTTGCATATCTCTTTTAAGAACCAGGGTTTGATATATTTTAGAAAGAAAATTTAACACCAGAATCGCTTAGCCTTTCAACTAATACCTTCTTTAACCACCTCTGTGTTCGCCTACCGGAAATATAGGGTGCTCCATCTAATGTTTGCATTTTAAACTACTGGTTATTTTGAATATGGCGGTACCAATATCAGCTGTATTTCGACAAGAAGTTAGTATAATAATATGCGGCTTACGAAATGAGTCGATTTACGCTTGAACAAAGTTAGAAAATATTAAAAAAATACATATAAAGTGGTAAATCTTGCCTATAAACCGAAAGTGCCATAAAATTACGTTCAAAATTCGGTAAAAATTTGGCTGTAGTAGGTTATTATTACTATTAATGTGAAGTTATACTTTATGATGAAAAGTGTTAATTCTACCCGGATTGCTGAGATGATTGTGAGTGTAACATTTGTCCTGGTTGCTGGCTTTTGCGTTATATATTTACAGAAGGGTTGTTACTTTTTGGATTTGGTGCCCCTAATTTCTGCCCCTTCAATCTTTTATGTAGGTGACAGGCTGGCCACCTATCACTATTTGGAGGCACTGCATGGCGGCACTGCATTGCCCATATTGCCAGATATTTATTTATTTTATTTATTTATTTATTTATTTATAATAATTAAACGGGCTGAACCCAATTACATAATTATACATGGAATTAGAATTATTTATACATGAAAGAAATTATCAAATAAAAAGTTAACAATAAAAAATTTAAACATTCTCACAAAAGGACAAACATGCAGGCAAAAGTGATTTCAACTGATCATGGAATATATCCAGATCTGGATGCGCAACAAGGAGAGTGTTGAGGGCGGTATGCATACGACAAAGAGGAGATTGAGCATGAGAGACTGTGCGGCACATAGGCCGTGCAAAAAGAAGGTGTCGACGGCTCGTGCGCAGACGCAGATAGTTGTCAGGGACATACAACCTTGTGAGTTGCTCAACCATCTCAGGTGAATCCACACGACCACGCAGCACCCCGACCGCTAGTCGTATTTCATCGTGTGCTCTTCTAGCCTCTAGTGAGTGCATACCTAAGCAACCCAAGAGAAACTTAGTGGGGTATAAGAAAGGGTAATATCCATATAAACGTTTGTAGTAGAATCGAAGAAAAGCTTTTTGGACCTTTTCGAGTATGAGCTTGTATTTGTCTTCGTGCGGATTCCATACGCATGCACTTGCTTCAAGTTTGCTTCTAACGAGACTAGTGAACAGCAGCTTGACGACATTAGGGTTATGAAAGTCTCGTAGATTTCCCAACACAAAACCCAATCGACTGTAGCAACTTTTAGCTAGGCTGGAAATATGCTCATTAAAAGTCAGTGATCTATCAAAAATCACCCCAAGATCCTTGACTGTATCTGCTCGTGAGATGATTTCATTTCCCAACCTATAACTATACGATATGAAAATGAAATGATAAATTTCTTTATTTAAATGGACTTTGCTACGTCAAAACCCACCACCACTATAAACCTACCACATTATTATTTATTAACTTTTAGAAACTCCACAGCTCCCACATTGGAGTGCAATCTTAACAAACCTTGTTCTTAAAAACTAGTTGATTGCTATTGCTTCACATACATTATTCACTGAAATGAAAAATCTCTATATTTAAATGGGCTTTGCTAAGTCAAAAGCCCTACCACCATTTCGGGACGAATATTTATATGCTGAAATGGAGAAGAAATGGCGAAAAAAACTTCACAGCTTACAATGCCTACATTTACTTAATATTTTTACTCAATTTATCAACAGGTAGAATTGAGTACTTTGCTAAAAACCCACTGTAAAAAAGTGGTCTTCAAAACCATCCGAAAACACTTGTTAAATTATCGTACGAATAGAAATTACGAATTTATCGACAAAATCGACAACAGCTCCATTCCTATCACAACCCCTTTGGAAACAATTTGAGCTTACATGTACGTTATGTGCCCACTTGGAGTTCAGGATCTTACATCTGTAGGTGTTAGTGAACAAGAGCGTGTGTCAGCTAGATTGATGAGGGTATCGGGAGCTCCGTTTGAGGGCTTTCTTTTGACTTATTAACTGCAGTTTGGGACTTACTCCAAAGAGTAAAAGTATTACTTTTTGCGAGAGTTACTTTTACATGTTTCTTTTATCATTAGATTGAACTACCCGTTGGGACCGGATCAAATCGTTCTGTATCTGTAGTGATTATTTATGATTATAGACAGTTTAATAAGGAAAAATCCATATATAAAAAAGAATGCCTTTATTCAACCAGTTTTCTTCATAGCGGACATTCTACCTAGAATAAAAAAAATACCAATAATACTCCAACTTTAATTGACTTAAAGTCTTTTGATCCGTACACGAAATAGATTGACTTATTTTTATTTCTCTTAGGGAATTTATTTCTCTGCAATATCGGACCGCGAGTGTTAATGCTCTATTGCCACCGCGTAGTTCGCAAAACACTACACACCAGGCACTAGTCACACCTTTGTCAATTACCGCACCCGTCGAACAAGAGTGTGAAGACCCGGTCTACACACTTCACGTTATACTCGGTGCAGATACGTACCGGGGTGCTTTTCCCCACTCCTGCCATGACACGTCGTGCCCGAGCCGAGGTCCGAGCCTTTAGATTAGAGGCACTCTCAGGCATAACGCTGAAATCTAAATCGGATGCTCTGGGGACGCTAGGCGGTCGAAAGACTCTCCGACAGGGAGATGATCATCATCAACATCATCATTTCAGCCGAAAGACTGTTGGACATAGGCCTGCCTCCCAAGGATCTCCAAATCAGTTGGTCCAGCGGCTTCTCGCGACCTTTACCAGATCGTCAGTCTACCTTGTGGGCTTACCAACGCTGCGTTTCCCGGTACGTGGTCGCCACTCGAGGACCTTTCCAATTTTTATTTAACTTTTTAAATTTTGTGTTTGATTTTGTATCTTTTATTAATGTATAAATTATATTTAATTAATATTTACTCAACCTTACCTACTACTAACATGTTAGGGATACTTGTCTCTGTATAGAATTTTTACACTTTGTTTTTGAATTGGGGCGCGTTAGAGCGTTTTCTATAGTCTCGTCATTATTTAGGTGACGTTAGGCTTACGGGGGTCATATTAGTTGTTCAAAATTCATTCAAAGTAGTTATTCGCAAAATTCATATTGACAAGAATTCTTCGTTCATTCGGATGTATGGACTCACTTTCCTTTGCCTCAGACGTTAAAAAACCATAGGTAGGCCGACCAATCAGGGACGTTTGTTTTTGCTTGTCAGATTATTCATTCGCATTTCGAATTTCAAATTCAGGGCTGAATTTATTTTGGAGAAACATTATAAACCTTCGTGATATTAACATATGCGAGGATTATATTAACGAAGGAGAACTATTTTCTAATTTGAAAGGAAGATAATTCCGTATTTACATAATATCCTGGAACGGATAAATAACCGTTAAGGAGTTAATAATTCACCCGAAAGGTAACTATAAAACTCTTATCGTTTTTCAATTATTCTGAAAGTTAAAGGTAAATTCTGTGATTGCCTTGATTTTGTGTTACAGTAAATTAGTAAATTCGGTTGTAAAAAACCGCCTCATCTTGTAAAAATTGCCTGACTACCTACTAAGGTAATTATATTTTGTCAGGTTCGAAATTTTAGGCAATGAATGATCTATTTGTTTAAATTATGAATAATTCACATCTCGAGATATCATATTCTAAGTACTGTTGGTCGGGTTTCGTAATTGCTCAAAGATTTGCCGTTGTTTTATATTAGTTTTTGGACAAGTTGTGGTTCCAACTCCCTCTTGGGGTTTTATAATGAGTAGTGTAACATTTATTGATGTTGTTTTATTATGACACATCTTCAGGGTCGTCGGTACGGGTTTAGAGACCCAAATTTCCATTACAAATATAGTCGGCGGGTAGAGAAACCTGCGCAGAACCAGAGTTTGGAGTTGTGAGATCAATTTGGAAAAGTGACCGGTGAACTACAATATATAGAGAGAGCTAACTAGTGGCTGATCTATCAGAGCCAAGACACAACGCACTGATCCAGGTACACTACACTAACCAAACGGTAGCGGCTGACTGTCGAAGAGTTCTACAAATACTCTGCAGAAGGTTGTCTCATAACGCGTTTACTAATAATTTATACATAGTAATACCCAAATTCCACTCGTTAACGATCAGAGCAGACTCCAGGACCCTACCTTTCATTATTTTTATGGTTGTATTTTACTATTAGATATATAAGTTAGAAGGTCTAAATTGTGTAAAATCTAAATTGTGTAAACTAGGTATTTTCAAGGAAGAGAATTCTCACAAAGGTATATTATTTGGAATATGTAAGTAAATAACTTTTCTAGCGCAACAAACAGAATATTGTCCACCCTAAATAAACATTGTACTGCCAAACCATCAAATTGTTGTTTCACTTCATATACAGGGTTACAGGAAAAGTCGACCTAGATCCGTTAAGAGAGTGTAGTACACATCATTTCTGAATGATTTCACTATGGAACCCCCCATCCTAAACTTAACCGTTTTGGAGATATTCGTGTTTTAATTTTTTTTATGAAAATGCCCAATTTTTCGGCTATTCAATTGAATATTTTGAATTTTTTTGATTCTAATGATTATTGTTTTGGTTTTTTACATGGATAATGAGATGGTTAATGACCTCAATGACTAAAATTGCACGTAAGTTAAGTAAATAGGTCATTGTAGACGATCTAAACTTAAGAAAATAAGTACAAATTATAAAAAAATATTTTTCTTTTCTGGATATCTCAAAAAATTATCATGGCACTTGCTCTGCAGATGTGCTTAAAAACATCTACATTTTATCAGCTATCCAACGAGGTATAACAACCTAGGGTTGTATTTAAACTCATAGAAAAAAACATAGTTAAAAAGGTTCAGGTAGTAGGTCTAACCGTGAAACTTAGTTTCTAAGGCTACATGGGGCAGTCAGAATAAATAGCGCTTATTTAATCTAATTAATTTGACTTAAGTTCAGCATCATCATTTCAGCTTAAGTTCAGCATCATCAAAATTTTATAGTTCATGTTCTACGTGTCCACCTCTATTTCGCACACATTTTCTCATTCTTTCACGTAGTCCACTTTTCACTACACCAGTGGTTAATGTTCTTCTTATGTCGTTAGCAGCATTAATTATCCTTTCTTTGAGAACTTCCACTGACGATATGGGGTTGAGCTCACTGTAAACGAGGCTCTTCATGTGCCCCCATACATAAAAATCCATGGGGGTCAGGTCGGGAGATCTGGCTGGCCAGGGTAAAGGTCCACCTCGTCCAATCCATTTGTTAGGATAGTTAGTGTCCAACCATTCCCTAACGCTTCTTCTGAAATGAGCAGGGCAGCCATCATGTTGAAACCACATGTCCCGCAGTAATTGTAATGGGAGATCATCTAGTAGGTCACCTAAGTCACCTCTTAAGAAATTTTCATAAGTTTCACCATTGAGGTTGTCTGGAAGAAAGTAAGGCCCAATCAAATGGTTGGAAATGATGCCCATCCACACATTTACACTAAATCGTCGTTGTGACCCCTTTACTCTTTTCTTATTTGGATTGCCTCGTTCTTTAGGAGCCCAATGGTGTGCGTTATGGTAATTAGTAATCCCGTCCTTATCGAATTTGGATTCATCTGTCCATAATATTAATTTTAGGAAATTCGGGTCCTCGATATCTGCATTGAGCATGAATCTGCAGAAGTCCATGCGTCTCGCGGGATCTCCTTCTTCAATTACATGTACCGGCGTGTAGTGGTATGGATACAGGCCTGCCGTATGAACCGTAAACCACACTTTCCATTGAGTTAGGCCCAGTTCACGGGCAACAATATTGGTCGAAGTGGTTGGGTCTCTTCTGAACCGTTCTACGATTTCGTTGTCTTGTTCCTCGTCGTTTCAATGACACGTGGTCTTCCTAAGTCCGTACGTCGTCGCAAAACAGAGCCAGTTTCACGAAGTCGTCGGTAAACTCCGTCGAAAACGCTCACATCAGGTACTCGACGGTCGGGATAGCGTCGTATGTACTCAGTCCGAGCTTGTGCGGACACGCAATTGCAGTATCCGTAGCAGATAATCATATCCGCATATTCTTCGTTCGAGTATGTTGCCATTTTCAACAGTCCAGTATCACAAGCACAAATCAGAGTCCAGTAAACAAGCACAGTAGTCACAGTTAGAAAAATCAGTCCAGAAACAAAGCCAAGTCGTGTAGGAATCCGAAAGCACAATAATTCGCATCTACCATGGACGAATCGCATGAGCAGACTAAAATGGATGGCAAGCAAACATACGACCAAATACAAAACAGTGGGCATGTTGTATCCCCAAACTTGTTTTTGCACATTATTTTTCTCACTCTCACCTGCATAAATCGTAAGTTGTCTCGCTCACACGCACCGGATTAACTTGAAGGACAATAGCCGAGGGACCCGTTAGACCTACTACCTGAACCTTTTCAACTATGTTTTTTTCTATGAGTTTAAATACAACCCTAGGTTGTTATACCTCGTTGGATAGCTGATAAAATGTAGATGTTTTTAAGCACATGTGCAGAGCAAGTGCCATGATAATTTTTTGAGATATCCAGAAAAGAAAAATATTTTTTTATAATTTGTACTTATTTTCTTAAGTTTCGATCGTCTACAATGACCTATTTACTTAACTTACGTGCAATTTTAGTCATTGAGGTCATTAACCATCTCATTCTTCATGTAAAAAACCAAAAAAATAATCATTAGAATCAAAAAAATTCAAAATATTCAATTGAATAGCCGAAAAAATGGGCATTTTCATAAAAAAAATTAAAACACGAATATCTCGAAAACGGTTAAGTTTAGGATGGGGGGTTCCATAGTGAAATCATTCAGAAATGATGTGTACTACACGCCCTTAACGGATCTAGGTCGACTTTTCCTGTAACCCTGTATACCCATTTAGGAAAGGAAAATACAACCAGTTGAAATCCAGTATTACATTAGGTAATAGTTTAGTTTTTAAGTTTTACGCATAAAGATAAATATCTATTATACATGTTCATAACTGTTAGGGACCTGTTAAGTATTCTTTGAAATAAATAAATAAATTTCCGTCCTAACGGCTGTCAATCCTCCTCGCAATGTGCCCTGCCCACTGCCACTTAAGGTTCGCAAGAGGGAGATGTTCGTTGCCCAGTAATCCCCTAGGAACGTTCGACCTACAGGTGAAGACCACCCAAGGTCTTCGCCTTCTTAAAAACCCGGTGACTCTGCGTGACGTCATCAGGGACATCCTGCAGTAGTTAGACCGAAAAACAGAATACTTCTTTGACTTTACAAAACTTATAAATGCAGTATAGAATATCTCAAAATGCTATGAATTTTTTAGATATTCTGAACTGCAAAAGCTATGGATCTAAGAACGTGTTACTGTAACTAAGGTAATGGTTAATATGTCTCATCTAGCCCTTTCTATATCTACGGAACGAATATGATTAAAAGCACTTTAAATTAGTTTTAATAGCTAAATCACCCTCTGCTTCACACAAAAGAAAACTTTTAAAGTCTTCTAGGTTTTACGTAGCGTAGGTATTTCCAATTTTAATTTTTTTAAAGTTCTTATTCTTAACAGTTGCTTAGTTTTTAATTAAAGAGAATGTTAAATTTTCTTTATTAAAAACTCATCAGCTAATACTCGTCAGAGTTGAATCTCTTTTGATTCGGTATATTAGGTAACTATCTTTTGTTCTCATTAGGTTCATCTTTCTCATTATAAGAATATTTACGTATATTGACAATATTGGTAAGATCACTATCAACTTTTTTTGGAAATACCATAAAAATACAAGCCTAAGTAAAGCCTATTTATTCTGTTCGATATGTATTTCACGTTCTCTCTGAGATTTCACATATTACATCAGATTGTCGAAAAGAAGTCGAAGACTTCTTTTCTTTCCCTCTTGTATCCCATAATATGGCTATGTAACAGTGTATTTATTGAAAATATTTGAGTTGATCTTGGCGTTGTATGTACCTTTAATATTCTATTTACCTTGTTTATCGGTACACAAATTGACACAAGTTATGATTATTACATCTGTGCTCAGAGAACCGGTCTAATGTATCCGAATGGGAGGAACTTTATAACCGAATTAAATTCACATCTCACAAAGCCATTAGTGAAATAACTAGCGATAATGTGCATTCTGACAACGTGTCTGTTTTGTTTCAGGTTAACCAACAAGTTAGCGAGCTCCGGCCATTAAACAAAATGCAATCAAGCCATCGTTAGCAATTAATCTTTCACCAAATATATATCATAAAATGAGGCCATTATTTATGTCTCAAGCTATCCGTAGAATAAACTAATATTCAGTGCGAACCGTTTCATAAATTCTAGCGGTCTTATAAACAAAATGGTATTTTTAGTTTGTCGATGTAACAAGGTTGATTTGAAGTGGAAGTTTAAAGAGGTTTGAATGTGGGGCCAGGGGATTTAGTGTAGTGTGAAGGTAGAGGTCGCGATGGCGTCTCCATCAGGTACTCCGAAGGCGCCGTCGCCCCCGCCAGGGCACGCGCCCAGTAAGATGGAGAGGAGGATGTCTCACTTCAAGGAGTACAAGTTCTTCAGATCGTTCAGCGCCAAGGTCGAGAACTGGCCCATGAGGAAAGCCGAGCAGCTGTGGAGGAAGATGCGCGAACGGAAAATTGCAGGTAAGAAACATATTTTATTTTGTTTCTTAAGGGGACCTGGGCAGTCGACCTTGACCATATTAATGGTGCGTAAAAAACTGAGATACACGTAAAAGACTACTAAACTGTTGATTTTTCCAACATGCTTCTTTTCTCATATGAATATTTAGATAATCAAATTCACTTTTTACCCCACTATACAAAGCCAAAAGTATTTGTCAGTTGGAAGAGCAGTCGCCCGTTATCAAAAGGTCGCGGGTTCAAGTCCCGTCTGCACTTATCCATGACAGGATTTTTTTCCGTGTATTTCGTTTTCTATTTAATATCTTTCATGATATGATAAAGCCTTACCATTTCGTTCCTCCGACATTTCTTTTTCAGGTATGAATAAAATTTCGATTGGATTCTTGACCTAATTTATTGTAATGACTATGTTAGTAGAGGATCCCAGCTAGTACGACCTTCACCCATCTGTTTAATCTTTTTATTATACAGCGCACTCATGAGTTAAATGAATAGATTAAATACCAATCATTTCACATATAATAAATTTAATAATTATTAAATAAAGTGTGCCTTTTGTACTGTCCTATATGTAAATTTGCTCTGTTTATTTTTATTTATAGTGTGCAACAAAGAATATTTGTATTGTATTGTATTGTATTGTTACAAAAAAAATATTAAATATTTTTTATACATTTAATTTAACTAGCATAATTATTAATTTATAATAAATATAATATCAGACTAATTGTCTACCCCAAAATAGTCATTAAAACTCGTTTTATGGATACTAAATAATAGATACGTTAGATTTTTTTTTCATTTGAATTAATGTAATAATATATTAAACGAATATGACTCGCGAACAATACAGATCACAGTCATTTGACCTTACCAGGATTTGAACCCGGATTGATTGATGTGGAGGCAGTGTTATTACGTACTGACCATGACCAGCCACCACGATGTGACGAACGGCGTCATTCCGTTATTCCATACAATCGTCTAATAACATTTTAAAACAGTAAACTTAAAATTTTAAAATGAGTACCTAGTCTAATAAAACATAGGAATAACCGGTATTTATTGGAACAAACAAAACAATTTGTTATAATAAAATCTATTCGATTTCGAAAATATTGAATACCTAACGTCGTGTGTATACAAGTGTCATTTTGGAAGTAAATATTTGGATTGATACTTGATGATGATGATGATACTTGATTAGAATCAAGTGACTAGGCTATTTATATTTTTGCAGAAACAGTTGATAATTAAATGCCAATAAAATGAAATTGCATCTGGAACAAAAACTAAGGAATTTCTTTGTATAAAAAAAAATATGGTGGTATTATTTAAAATATTTTTTTTATTACGTCTTTGGTGACAATTTACAATTTAATAATTATAAAAAAAAAACAAAAAAGTGTGTCGCCCAACGTGGGGCTCGAACCCACGACCCTGAGATTAAGAGTCTCATGCTCTACCGACTGAGCTAGCCGGGCTGGTACTACTTGTTTCGAAATAGCCGGTTGGTTATTCAATATTACAACGACAAAATGTGTGTACAATACTTGCCGAAATTATGCACTATTTACAAAAATAATGTAAAAATATGTCGTTATCATTATTTAGTTTAGACGCTAACGCTGAACAAAATAACGGTGTTCAATTAATTTTATAAATTCTTATTCGTTTTTAATTTAATTTGGTCGCCCGCGGCTTCTTTCCACTATAAATGGACTATCCAAAACAAAAATAATTTTTAAATTTTATTCAATAGTGCCTGACATTAGTCCGTTTAACTAAACAAACAAACTCTTCACCTTTATAAATAGATATTAGCATACTTAGATAGATAGCGCTATTGGTGAAAACTGTTATTTAAAGAATTGTTTACTTCACTCACATTATTGAGCTTCGAAAGTATTTTTAGTGCTCGTGCAATTAATAATTAGTACCTATTTGACGTCGTGAGGCACGGCGGTGGACAGAAGCGAATAACTCCTCAGAACACCCCGTGATACAGCCGATAGAAGATGCACAGTAATACCACATCTCTACTCAATGTCAGTGTCAAGTCGATCAGTACAGACCTCATTATTAATAAAATTTTCTTTGTCTCAAACCGCTTCAGTATTTTCCCAGTAATAATCAACTTTCCGTAGAATTCCATGTGTTGTTCCGAGGAAGCTGTAAACGTTTTACGACGTCCTCTAATTGTTTTGCGCGTGCGAGTGAGACAGACTTTTATGTTTCATTAGCCGACCATCAAGGAAGGTCGTTTGGCTGATTGTTTCCTACATCTCGGAGATAAGTCTGGTAGTGAGTGTAATTTTTAATTAACCCGGCGTCATTGTGGCCGGGTGTCTAATACCCGACGGTTTTTTAAATCTTAATAATTTTAAAACAAAGTATGTGTGTTATTTGCCGCTTTCAGTAGCTGGAGCGCTTGATATTTTTGAGTGAATTAGCTGTTCTATTTATTGTTGCCGCAGTGCCGCTGCTATTATGGAATTGACACGTCTATAAAGAGCGCGCGGTATTACTTATACCAAAGTTGCGTTGATTTTGAGAGCGATTAACTTAGTCTAAAGTCATATTCTAGCTTTGTTTGACATGGTTTATAATTTAATGTAATCGTGTTGGTATCAATTTTGTTTATAAGGTTTGTTTGATCTTTTGAATATTTCTTGTAATTTACGTCCCAACAAATTGATCTTAGGAGAAAAATATTTATTTATTTAAATTATGATGATTATAAGTACATTTTATAATAAATAAGTGCCTAATTCTCACAAACTATGTATATAACTGTAATTATAGAAAACCAATATTAACACAAAATTGATTTTGTGTAAGTAATGTACATGGGTATAATATACCCGGCCACAACGGCCATGTTCTGTTTAGTCGCCACAATGACGCCGGGTTAAATGATAAATGTATGAACTGGAAAATCTTCTCTTGACGAATTTAGTCGAGGAAGGGCACAGCGGACTAGCTTTGGAGCACTCGAACATACCTTACAAAGCATTTTTTTCATTAATTTAGGTACGATTTGCACACTTATGAAAGTTAATTTTGATGCCAACGGTTCATGAGTCTAAGACCAAAGTCGAATAAAACTACATTTTTGCAATATTGTCCGGATATCCGGGGACTAGGGTTGGCAGCACGCGAGTGCCACGTTAGGGCGCGTTCACACAGCGTTCCGTTTATCAGGTTCGTTTTATCATTATACGTTTTTATTCTGCGATAGCGTATGTGGTGGTACGAGCATTTTCGTACACATGACTGTATTCTAGAACATAAGTACCAAGCACTGACAAACGACGGTGAAAGCAGTGTTCCGGTAGCGTAGTCGTTGACGCAGCCGCCCGGATTGCGGAAAATGCTGCGTTCGATTCCGCCCTGGACAAGTAGATTTTTTCAGTATATTTTTCTAAGTTTTTCTAAATATCTAAGGGACTTTCCTATTTTATTCCGTGTACGTTTTTCTTAGACAACATACATTCCCTTCATACCTCTCGGCAAGTTGAGCTGGCTTCACTTTAGCTCTAAGTAATAAGAATTATTTTACACTGACAGGGTAAACGGTATGTGAACTTACGAATACAATCCCTGTCTCCTCTGACAGGCAGACTGACGAACAGTATATTTGTAGTCCGGGTTCTGAAGATTTTGTACCTTATCAAACCTTTAATCAACAAAGGCTTTTGTAATTAAATTGTAACCAAACGTAAACTGGTATCTCTGTATCTTACTGCGTAAGCATCTTTGTTCAGTGCTCTCCAAATATAAATTGTTTTGTGATGGGTGGAAGCAATCTGAGTACGTTTTCAGTCTAGAGTGGGTACGACTAAGCAACCAGGTGATTATGGGTGAATTTCCCGGGACCAAAAATTGCGCGGCATCGATGAAATCAGTATTATAAAACAAAGCTATAACGTTCTTATTTTTTTTCTAGATACATGAAATAGTTATCTATGTGGGGCACTAAATATTATAATAATAGGAATAATAGGTACTTCAAAAAAAATTATTAAACCTCGAAATCTTTCATTGCCGTGTTTGTCCACACGTCACCTTGATGTATATTATACCTCATTGCTAAAAATCTATTGATTATTTATATTGAAACTTAGTTTCATTTGATGCGTGAATAGTTAAAGTAATGTTACGGAATACATTTATTCAAATTATTAAACAATACAACGAATGGTTATCCTAAATGCATTTGTCCCAGAACAAACTTTCATTGCCATGTCCTAAACATGTATCAGAATATTGTTTTATTTGACAACCTGCGGCCCCCTCTTTGTGTGCTAAGCGTTGCATATTAGTGTCGCCTAAGTACTCGACGTGGAAGGACGTACACTAGTGCATGCGTTTTTGCGGTATAAATAAAAGTATTCCATTTTTTATGTTATGGTCATTTTTTCTTTCATCGCCGTGGATAGGTATAACTTCTAAATGAATAAGTTTGTCCTCATGATTGAGTTTTCAATAGAATGCCATTTCTCATATGTTTATTTGTGAAGTGTTTATTATCTCGAATAACTAGTAGTTTTTTTGTTATTTTATATTTTTGCCTTGATTTTCATCGCCATGCTTTCATTGCTGTGGTTTCCGTGGCCAAAATTTGCTATGGCAATGAAAAAAAAGACACGGAAATGAAAAAAATTTCATTGCCATGCCTTGTAACATAATTTAGTTTCATTGCCGTGGCCAGGTGTTTCATTTCCGTGGCCAGGTGTTTCATTTCCGTGACTAATGTTTTTATTGCCATGATAAGATAAGGCAAAAAATACATCTTTACCTGTAATACAAATAATACAATACAAAAAAAAATTAAAAATATTGAAAAATTAATCAGGTTTGAGAATCACCAAAACAGTTTTTAATTACAAAAAGTTATAATGGCATTAAAGATTTTTTTGATAATGAAACTAAATACCGAATGCTGGCTTTTCTCCTGCAGCTGCGCTTTCGTGGGTCGGTGTAAGGGATAACCTATATTTCTTAAAGTCTAATCAATGTATATTCCAAATTTTATCAAAATAGGTTCGGTGATTTAAGCGTGAAAGCATAACAGACAGATAGAAGAAGTTACTTTAAAAATGATGGTGATAATACTCAGGTAAGTACATATATAAAACTAGCTTTTGCCCGCGACTTCGTCCGCGTGGAATAGTTACTTTGGGTATAGCATTTTTATTTTTTTGGGTACTTATTTTGCAAAAGATACACATACAAACTGCGGTGCATTACTGTATATAGATTATTTTAATACATTTTTACAAACTAAATTTTTTGTTTTTCCATCCTTTGCTAACTTTCATGAGACCTTCCCCACATGAGACCTTCCCTATTCCATCCCCACATGGGTCAATATTTCAAAAACGCTAAATCAAATAACTGTATACTTTTTGCGTGCTATTTAAAATTTCATGGTGTTATCTTTGGTAATGAGGAATCTCATAAATTTTTTTTATCTCTTATTTCAACCCCTTCATTCCCATTTTTACAAAAAAGTAGCTTTTATTCGATTTCGAGGTTTAGTCTATTTTTGTACCAAATTTCATCAGAATCGGTTGGGGAGTATGGCGTCAAAAGCGATTAAGTTAATAAGTCGCGTCCACCATCTTGGATCTCAAAATGGATGTTGTGTTCGGAATCAGGACCCCTACAAATATGATACCCATATTCATATCAAGTTTAAAAAATGCGTCCGCTATTTTGGATCTGAAAATGAATAATCCGACCTCTGTAAACCATGAAAATGATACCCATATTGATATTAAGTTAAAAGTACAGTCCGCCATCTTGATTCTAAAAATTGATGTTGTATTCGGAATCGCGACCCCCAAAAACTAAGAAAATGTTACCCATATTGATTTTATATCCAAAAGGCGTATCCGCCATCTTGGATCTCAAAATAAAAGTTGTATTCGGAATCAAGACCGCCGAAAATCTCAAAAATTATACCCATATTGCTATTAAGTAAAAAGTCACGTCCGCCATCTTGGATCTCAAAATAATGTTGTATTCGAAGTCAGAACCCCTAAAAACCACCATAATGATAATAAATTAAAAAGTCGCGTCCGCCATCCTGGTTCTTAGAATGGATGTTGTATTGGGAATCGGGACCCCGAAAACCAGGAAAATGCTACCCATATCGATTTTATATTAAAAAGTCACAACCGCCATCTTGGATCTCGCAATAGTTTTCGTATTCGGAATCGGATCCCCCGAAAACCACGAAAATAATACCCATATTGACATTTTGTCAAAAAGTCGCGTCCGCCATCTTAGATCTCGAAATAGATGTTTTATTCGTAATCCGGACCCACAATAACTACGAAAACGATATCAATATTGACATTACGTTTAAAAGTCGCGTCCGCAATCTTCGATCTTAAATGGGTGTTGTATTGGTAATCGAGACCCCCCAAAACCATAAAAATGATACCCATATTGATCTTATATTAAAAAGTCGCAACCGCCATCTTAGATCTCGAAATAGATGCTTTATTCGTAATCCGGACCCACAATAACCACGAAACCGATACCTATATTGACAATGTTTAGTGTGTGGTGTGTTAGACGTAAATGTGTGACTTTGTTTGGATTTCTATTTCATCCCCACATTGGTGAATATATCAAAAACGCTAGAACAAATATTTATTTATTTCTTATCAAGTGCCTACATGCAATTCGTCGGTTTCGTCTTTAACAATTACGAATTCCATACAAACTCTCATCCCCCATTTCACCCCCAAACAGGTCAAAATTTCATAAATTTTTGATCAAATATTATTTTTTTTTCATAAGAAGTGCCTAAATTCAAAGTTTTATGGTTCTATCTTCAAAAATGACGAACTGCCATACAAACTTTCATCCCTGTTTCAACCCCTTCAAGCCTTTTTTTGCAAAAAAATAAGTGGCCCATGTCCTTTCCCGAGCTCTCGTCTATATGTGTAACAAATTTCATCAAAATCGGTTCAGTGGTTTAGATGCAAAAGCTTAACAGACAGACAGACAGAGTTACTTTCGCATTTATAATATTAGTAGGGATTTTATGTTGAATATAGATTTTTATTTCCGTGGATGCGTTCATTCCCGTGGCACAGTTCTTTCATTGCCGTGGACGCTTGTTTCATTGCCGTGGACGCTTGTTTCATTGCCGAGCACGCATGTTTCATATTCCCAGCTTGGATTGTTTTGATATCGTCTGGGTCGAGAATGTGTCTCCACAAATGTCGGCTTCTTTTGTGAATCGGAAGTTAACAAAAGCACAAAAGGTATATTGGTTTTTCACGTTCCTGTCCGCGGAGACTGCAAGCCTAAGCCTTTAGTCTTATGTTGTAAAGAAGTGTATTCAGCTTGGAGTGAGCAGAGCTTTAGGTAACAGTTGATTACACATAATGATACATCTGGTAGTATGGGCCAAGACAAGTAACAGGTTGCCAGCCTGTCAAAACTCAAAAAGTAGCTAAAACTTCAGACCTTCAATGAACCATCATAAAACTTGGAGACCAGGATAAATGCTAAACTGTAACACATTTCAGAAGTCGGGGATTTTTTTATTTTAGTGAAAAGTTTTCCCCCCTAGTGGTGTAAAAATTAATATTTGGATCAAGAGCTTCGCTTCAATCCTCTAGAAATCGTTTGTTTGATGAAATTGTGATGCACTTGGCGTCTCGAAATAGATAAAGTATTCTGTAACTTTTGTTTATGACTGAATTGTATACTGTTTTTACAAAAGATAATTAATACCTACTAAAACTGAGAAAAGACGATTACTTGTGTTTTTTTTTCGATAAACTTTATACTTTTTTCGATAATAGTGACAACCGTATTCTATTGAATAAACGTAAACAATTCATATCAATATTGTGTATCGTGCAAATACTGAAATCAATTTCGCGCTTTCCCGTAAGCTCTTGCATTGTATAGAGGTCCTTGAGCCGACAGTTGTTAAATAAATACAGTAGTAAGTCTGCCTGTCCATTGGTGCGGAGGGAGACTGCGGAGCGGAGAAACGAAGAAATATAAACCAATAGGATTGCATAAAATCTCCACTCTGCTCCAGTGGACAGATTTTATGCAATCCTGTTGGTTAATATTACCTCGATTCTCCGCTGTGCAGCCTCGCTCCGCTCTAGTGGACAGGCAGCCTCACCCGCCCACTTGGCGACGCGCCAAAATTAATGTTACAAAACAGTTTGCGGCTTATGATGGACCCTCACCAAATGTCTCTGAATGGTGCGCACTCTAAGTTTCCCTAATCTGTTTGTCATGCAAATTCATGTCTTAGCTGTGGAAATGTCATCACTAAAACACTTGTCACAAACGAATTATTTTTTGTTTTTTCTTTGTTTTCCTCAAATGTTTGTGGAAAGTGTAATCGCCATGTTAGGAACCGCAGTTTCAAAATCGCGGTGCAAGAGGTCGTTTACCGTCTCGCTACAAAACATTGTCCGTCTCTCAAACGTAGATATACCCAATCTAAAGTTGGTTGGCAACACAAACTACAAGTCGATTTCATTTCAAAGCTCAGCATTATTACATCGCAGCGTTCCCTCGGAGCCTTTAAATTGATCGGAGATTTTCTCTCAATTCAGCTGAGTTTTCGTTTTAAAAATACTTTGAACGATATTGAGTACGTAATATGAAATAGAACTCTCTCATACCTACTTGGCAACACATTACCTTGTTGATATTTTATTGACGCCCGCCGCCGTCGTGGCGGAGTGGTGCTGCCTACATATCAAGCGATCTTTCTTTTTTCTTTTCTTATTGTCTGACTACTGCAGTTTGCCACTGATGGCATTCACTGCTTTACCGATTTTATAAGAAGGCGAAGACCTTGGAGGGTCCTCAAGCCTGTAAGGTCGGCCGTTCCTAGGGGATTACTGGGCGACCAAGCATCTCCCCGATGAGGAGTCTCTCAACCGCCTAGCGTCCCTAGGGCGTCCGAATCGGAAGGGAGCGACACCCCCGAGGGTGCCTCTAAAGGCTCGGCCCTCGGCTCGGGCGCGTTGTGTCGTGGAGGATGTGGGGAGAAGCGCCCCGGTACATCAAGCGATCCGAGTCGCAGTAGTGGTAAATGACTGTGCGATGAACATGACCAGTCATAGTGGTTTATATTTATTTAAATAGATTTCTAAAAATATATAAATTAATTATTACACTTAACAGCAAAAATAATTGGGTCATCTACAAAATTTTGTTTTAAGGATTAGGTACTTAGAAGTAAGTAGGTACATATATCTAGAACTAAGTTCATATTTGTTATTGTTAAAAAGATAATTAAATGACCGATTAGGTGATAGTACTGTCTTTTTCATTGATGAATATAAAAGTTTAAGAGATATTGAAGAAATATGGCAACCAAAGTATTACAGGTTTGTCCTTGCTTTTTGCTGCAGTGTTTATTATTTTTAGCCTATAACTAACAGTATCCATAACACAAGTTCTTAATGATATACCTGTGTAATTTGGGCAAGATAATGTAACTTGCGTTAAATAGGTATTCCGAAATGAAACGCTTTAACCAGAGCTTTAACGTTTAACGAAGTTAAGTTTTTCAGTAACGGTTTAGCGACTAACGAAATTAACTATTTTATTAACGGTTCCCCGCTATACTACTTAGTTAAATTGGCCGTAATCGAATGTATTTTCCTAATTCCAAAGTCACATACAGAAATTTGGTATCAAAAAAGTTATATTTACAATCATCATCTGTTTGTAATTATTTAGTTGATGTAAACAACACTTTTGATAAAGTTTTGAATTTAAGAAACTGACAATCACTAAACATAATATAAATAATAATAAATTAAATTAAGTTGCACCTGGTGTACAGTAATAGCAACTAATGAGACCATTGTGCGAGTTGGAAATAAACCGTCGCATAAACATAACTGTCATACTCTTTTTCTTCAAACCGAATAACAAAGGCGATGACACCATGAAGCTATAGGTTATAGCTTCATGGATGACACTGCCTAAAGACAAAAGAGACAGAGCTTTACAACCTCTTTTCATCAGCAATGTTGTGCAACTAACACATGAACTGTGCGGCGCTCTCAGGCGTAACGAGTTAACTTTAACAAGATAGCTCGAAACACAGATATCGGATCTCTGTGCTCAGAACCGTCTTACTTTGTTTTAATTTTCCTTGTTTGACAAACTTGCTGCCAATTAATAATTAACGTTTAGGTATTTATTGTAGAGAGCATAATTAAAGACGGTGACTACCTAGTGGTGCTTTTTTACCCGAATTCGTATTCATCTTATTTTTTTAAGTATGTTCAAAGACGACTGTTTATTGTTTGAAAGGGTTTACTTTCCAAATGGTTCCATGAAAATTTTTCATCAGGCTGTTCAGTAACAATGAGAATTTGCAACTTTTCCAACTTTATGCGTCGATATCTTCGAAGTTGTTAACCAATTTCGACGATTCTTTTTTATCATAGTGTCATGTCTCGGGATAATTTCCTGAAAATTTTACAGTGTTAAGTGTAAAATTGTACTTAACTGTATTATTTTCTTATTCTGAAAACTAAAAAGCATATTCCTGACTTCATCGATAACTTTGAGTTGTAAACTGATTTTGATAACTATCCAACGTACCTATTTTATACTTACGTAGTACACCAAGAGAAAGCAAAAAATTACTTATTCTTAAATAAAAAAAACCGCTTTCAACAATGAAAACGGAGAAATAAGTTTTAAGTGTGTTTAAAAATATCTAAAAGTAAATATGCCAAAAGCTCTAAAATAATAGTACATAAAACTTGTATTTTATTATTTTTATTTCTTAATTTTATTTTTGCCGATGTTCACCGGTGGGGGGGGGGGGGGGGGGGGACATTGGTGGGGCGCAACGGGAATGTACCGTTTTTCCGGCGACTATTTGTGAAGATGTCAGTGATGCACACAAAGACATTATAAAACATAGTATCGTATTAATCTGGTTAGCAGATTAACCCAAGAAGGTTGTAACCTACAACCTTCTTGGATTAACCTAACCTAAACCTATGCAAATCCTAAGTGAGCGACAAAATAATCATTAATGAGCGACTAACAAATGATTTAATAAACCGAGCAACTAAAAATTCCAGTATGAGCGGCTAAAAATACTAAATGGGCGACATTTATAAATTGAAGATATAGGTATGAGAAGACATAGGTACATATCTTCAAACTAGCGCTCGTGTGATAAAAATGACCCTTATGTTTTTATGGTAAACATTGTTTCATCAAATCTTTGAAATAATAACATAACATAAGCACCAAGCACTGACAAATTTCGACAGCGAAAGCAGTGCCTCGGTGGCGTAGTGGTTAACGCAGTCGCTCGGATTGCGGAAGATGCTGGGTTCGATTCCCCCCTGTTCTGCAAAAACGGGCTGTTAGAGCAACCTATCAACTAAATCCGCGTGATTCCCTCAGAGAAAGGTTTTAGGAGATAAATATTCTAACTGTGATCACAATATATACTGGAAAACTTACTGTATGTAAAGAAAAATATTATGCATTTTTCTCAGAAATGCCATACGCATAATGTAAATACTAGGAAGAAACACGATCTGGTTGTATATAAAACTCGTCTCCACAGAATAAGCAATTCCTTTGTGGGCCAATGTAAGTATACGTTTTTACAATAATCTTCCGAACAATATTAGAGATTTGCCTATTAACAAATTTAAACAAATTGTAAAATCTAAATTATTTTAAAAAGCTTATTATAAGATAAATGATTATTTAAATGATCCAAATGCGTGGGAGTAAAATCTGCTAAAAAATTGCGCATTTAAAATTGTAATTTATTCATATTGGATATATCTATTGACTGTAATGATGTTTTGAATTCATTACGAAATTGTAAGCTGTGGACTTTTTTCCCTATTTCTTCTCCGTCTCAGCATAATAATAATTATTTAAGTACAATAATTATTTCGTCCCGAAATGGTGGTAGGGCTTTTGACGATATAAAAGTACTTAGCTAAGTCCATTTAAATAAAGAGCTTTTTCATTTTCATTATTTTTTTCATTTTCTTCATCTGACCTGGTGGTAAGTGACGATAATGCTGAAGATGTAATCAAGCTTCATCTGGAAACATGAACCGCAGAGGGATTGGATATCTTATCATTAATTGTCGGAACACAATAATGATGTTAACATTATTATTATGGCGATATATTTTAGTTACTTACTAGCCAGGGGGACTTGGAAAAAGTCCTACCTCCAACAAAACAGAGTACAAATTAGTACTTCTCTGGAGATCGAACCTCTGAATTTAATTTCGGTAGACGATTCACTGGGCAACGGAAGCTGTTATATCGTGAGAAATAGACTTATCGCATTATGAATAATCACCAGGCGATGGTCATTTGCATCGTTTGATAGAGTAATAAGTAAACAGTATAAAGCCGCAATGAGACTAATGCGAACATGAAGACAAGCAAACACGCGGTGAGCGACCTCGCTACGTGCACTATGATTTGTAATAACTCAGGACAAGAGAGGATTAATTTGGATCCTTTTTTGATTGGATTAATTTTGGATTTATTGGTTGACTAGCGCTCCGCCCGCGACTTCATCCGCTTGGAGTTTTTTTTTATACCGACTATTATTATATAGGCTTATGTCACTAAGGAATAAGTAGCATTCTAATGGAATGAATATTTGAAATCGGTCCAGTAGTTTTTGAGTTTATTCGTTACAAACATACACATCTTTCTTCTTTATAATATTAGTAAACGAGTAGATTATTAGTATAGATATAGATTGATTGCAAACGCAGATGAGTATGATGTTTAGATGGTCATCAATGTTTCTAGACGACGAGGATTTAAGGAAATCTAATCGCAATATTTCTTTGACTTGAAAGTGACGCTGTCGTATGAAGGAAGATGAAGCTCAAAATTATGAAAACATGGTCCATCTTCCTTCATACGACAGCGTCACTTTCAAGTCAAAGAAATATTGCGATTAGATTTCCTTAAATCCTCGTCGTCTAGAAACATTGATGACCATCTAAACATCATACTCATCTGCGTTTGCAATCAATCTATATCTATACTAATAATCTACTCGTTTACTAATATTATAAAGAACCATGTTTTCATAATTTTGAGCTTCATAAGTAAAACAGTAAATAGACATATTTTTTTTTCTTTACTAAGCCATACACCATAATGGTTAAGCCGGCTAGACATAATTTTGTGAAGAATATACAATGCTTACATGAAGTCATGAAATAACATGAAGTCATCTAATCTCATCACAGTTCTCATAAATCTTTAAAAAAAATGTGCTCGGCCCTCTAAATAATATTTAATAAAATAAATGTAATTCGTCGTTTTTAATACTTATTCTAATTGGAGACGGTGGGTGGTCCATCATTGCTGAGTAGACCCATTTTGAAGAAAAATCACAAATTGACCTGTAACTTTATTCTTAAATTTATATTTTTAAAGTTCATGGCGACATATTGAGCTGTGACTGTGTGACTGTGAGGTGAGAATCTTCCAAATACAGATGAGTCATGAATAATTTCTCAGCGTTTCCCTCCAGTTGCACCGTAAAACTTTTATTTGGTAATTCTACCTAGTTGCTGTTTATTGCTGCTAAAACACTGTTATTTTCAATGCACACAATCCTCTAAAACAATTGTTAAACTACTCAGTTCATTGAAGTACTCACAAAAAGCGAAGTATAAGATGTCAGTTTTGCTCGTCACTCGTCTGGTTGCCTTTGAACAAAGAGTGGTATTCAAAAATTAAACAACCCTAAGCCGTGGTTAGACTAAACTAACAAAGGAGGTGACTTGTCTAAGGGACAGGGTCACAGTTCACAAGTGAACCCTCGTTGTAATATTAAATCACGCAACATGTGGTTTTATCTTTATTTAAATAACTTACAAACAAGTACAACGCAAGAACAATGGAGTCCTTTTTCTGTACTGTTTATTTGTTTGTACAAAATGAAATAAGTGTGATATTGTATTCTGTAGGAACACCTATTGTGATAACATAGCGATGGACAGGTGGATTTTAAATAAGTTTTACCTACTGTAACACCTTACGTGTATTTCGCAGCAAAGTTTCTTTTGCGCGACCTTGTAAGTGAGTTGTTAAATAAAGTTGATTTTAAAACTATTTATATTATTCTAAAAACTAGCTCACATCTTAAATCTACTATTTACAACAAAAATAGAATACTATTTACATGTCTTCATTATGAGGAGATTATGTAAGTGGTTAATTGTTTTCTAAGTTCTTATTAATAAATTCTTAAAGACATCTAACGCCTGTACTACGAATGTTGTACTGGAGGGCGCCGCGGAGCTGATTCGCCGCTCGGCCAATCAGAGACACTTTCATACTGACTACTGACGAGTTAAAGAGGTCGTTCTCGTGACTTCTAAAATATTTGATTATAACTAAATTATAATATTAATTACCTTTTAATAAGTGATTTCACCCCATATTGGGTAAGTGCAGCAGATATTTTAAATAATTACGCATAGATGTAGATTTGTATTGCCTATCATAATGTCATAAAAATGTTACCGTGCAAATCGATATTAATTTCTATCTATTAATGCTAATCTGAACCTATTCAATTGTAGTATGCTTTTCTATAAAATATTAATAAGTAAATAACCCTTAAAATCATGCTTTCTATTTAGTGTCTTAGTAATTTAACCTTGTCAATGTCATGTAGTTTTTAGTTGCCTAATTGTTTTGTGCATTTTAAATATCATTCACTCTAAACATTATTCATAAAACATCTAGATTAATTATCACGTTCATTTATCGTAGATGCCTTGTAAATCATTTCACTTTCATTCTAGTAAATTGCAAATTGTTTTCTAACTACCTGCTTTCGATTGTATAATTTTATGTAAAACTTATTATGCTAATTAGACTGCCACATCAATGATTGCTAAGCTTGCTTATTATCACTCTCCTTTCATCATCATCTCATCTGTAGCTTCAAGCCGCAATCATTATGTCGCAGTCAGTAGCAAGAAATCGTGCCCTTACTGAAGTTCCCAATATTGGCGGTATTTCAGGGTCCATCCACCTAATTGGCTGCCTACTACGCCCAGATTGCACACCTGGACTTTATATGATACAACCGCACCTGTAACTGCTAGTAGTGCAAGGACACCGCACAACCTTACGCGTGCACAATACGATCTGCTGCCGACTCACCGACCAGTCGCCGTGCTGCTTCGACTTCGGTTCAGGGGAGTGATATAAGGTTATTAAGAAAAAGCGACTCAATTTCGAAGCCGACCACTCACGGCCCAGTTCTACCCACTAAATTTTATTCAACTTTTATAATTAAATTTTATTCCAATTCGATCTACAGTTTTAATTTTAATCTCTAGTTACTACCACTACTATCTACCCTACATGTGACCTATAAAGGTTACAACGGCGCCCAACTTAAATTCGAATTGAGTTCGTTTTTTTTTTATAATTTCTGGCTTTTTGGTAGTTATTGGTGTTGGTAGTTTTGTGTTTTTTGTGTGCTATCGACTTGAGTGCGAAGAATTTTTAGATTGTTCTTCTTTATAAAATTTATTTCTTTAATATTTTAATTTAGACAATTTTTCGCTAACGGGTCGATATTTGTTTTGGTTGTAGTTAGTTTATTTTATTCTTATTACTTGCTGCATTTACCTAATTTTCCTATTCTAATATTTTTTTTTTAACAATGTCGTATCCCATAAAATTTCTTTCACTGCAAAAAGAGGAACTTTCTTATGAGGTTGCCTTACGTGGCGGCAGTAGCGCTGACGATAGCGTATCGAATCTGCGTAAACAAATAGTTAAACTTTGTAAAGATTTACCTTCCGAAGACATCCTTGAATCTCATTTAAATCCTACTGAAGATTTGAAAGGAGTAAAGGCATCTTTAATTAAGTCACAAGCCAACTTAGCGTCATTAAAATCTAGGATCGATAAGAATTTATATAGTAGGACTGAAACCTTACTTAACCACATACATCATCGCCTGAACAGAATTCATGATGTTCCTGCCGAATCAGCTAAGAATTTTGAGCTTTACACTTCTACTCTTAGTTCTCAATTTAATGAGTTCAATAGCTTACAATATTCTTCTCCTACTGCTTCCAATAACACTGACATTAGCACTCCTCAGTCTTTACCAGTTGTTGTATCTTGCGACAGGAATTTAGCCTCAGATTTTAATAAATTAAAGTATTCAGGAAGGTCATGTGTTCGGTCCTTTATTCAACAAGTAGACGAATTTATTAAATCAAGAAACATCTCTAGTGATAAAATCTTACTATATGCCTATGAAATATTTACTGATGAAGCTCTTCACTGGTATCGCTACGTGAAGGACAGAGTAAAGTCTTGGGATGGACTTGTTGTTCTTCTAAAAGAAGATTTTAGTCTGAAGGATTATGATTATCGTCTTCTATCTGAAATTCGTGCACGCACGCAGGGTGAACATGAAAATATTACTATTTATTTATCTATTATGCACGGTTTATTTGCGAGGCTTAGTAGAACTGTTTCCGAAGAAGAAAAACTTGAAATCATTTTGCATAACATACGACCCTGCTATGCTAGTACATTAGCTGCTGCATCTAATATTGCAGATTTAGATTCGTTAAAAATATTATGTCGTAACTACGAGAATATACAGTCTCGCTGCGCACAATTTCGTGAACCTTCTAGATCTAACCAGGAAATGCTTGCTCCTGATTTTGCTTATCGTTCCCAACCTAGCACGTCGTCAGGTATCTATTCTAAACTAAACTACAATTACAATACAAAATACAATCCTAAATATAACGCTAGTAATTCCTACACTAATTATAAAAATAAAGATAATACTACGTACACTAAAAATGCTAATTACAATAATATAGGTTTTAAAAATAATTATACAAATAAACAATATTTTACAAATAAAAAAATAGAAACAAACACAGTAAATAACATTCCAGTTAATAATGTCACATTAAATCAAAATAAAAGTGAAACAACTTCTAGTATATATTGCCCTAGATGCAGAGTTTCAACTCATAGTTTGAGGCAATGCACTGAACCACACTTCCCAATTTGTTTTAAGTGTGGCAAAACTGGAGTTCGCTACCCAGAGTGTACTGAATGCCACAAACCTAGCTTAAATTCAAAAAACTAAATGCTTTGGATTGCAGTAACATGGCAGAAACTAAATGTACAAGTTCCTTTATGAATGAAGATTGGAAACAATGGTTAGATTTCATATCGAAATTTTTTTCTTGTTACTCTGTTTCTTCAATCCAAAACACTAAAAATAATTCTCTACCGTATGCTAATGTAATTGTAGCTGACAAACCTATGACTGGATTACTCGATAGCGGATCATGTGTTACTATTCTAGGAAATAATACTCATTTCAAATTTATTAATGTCGGTTATAAATTGCAACCATGTGAGCCTCCTTTACAATTTATTGCGGCTGGTGGCCAAAAACTAACAGCTAAAGGTTTTATATATTTACCTATTACCTTCCGTAATAAACTACATATTATAGCTACCTATATTGTTCCTGAAATTAGCAGTCCTTTCATCTTGGGAATGGATTTTTGGAATTTGTTTGATATCTTTCCCAAACACCTTGACTTAGTTTTTCTGAGCAATGACTCAAAATTAAATTTATCTAACCTAGACATTGATCACACTGAGCACATTCGAGCATATAGCGACTTAACTGAACCACAAAGGATTACTGCTGATAACATTATCTCTCAATTTCGTGGCATCTCTTACGAAGAACGTGGCTTAGGACAAACTTCTTTAATATCGCATGCTATAGATACTGGCGATGCTGCTCCTATACGCCAGAGATATTATAGGATGTCGCCTGAGAAACAACGCATCTTAATTGAACAGCTTGATGAGATGTTGAGGGATAACGTTGTGGAACCTTGCGAAAGTCCTTGGTCGTCACCTGTTCTACTAACTCCTAAAAAGAACGGTGAATTACGTTTTTGTCTGGACAGCCGAAAACTGAATGCTGTCACTAAAAAGGATGCCTATAGATTGCCTTACATATCTGAAATTTTAGATAACTTACGCGACGCCAAATATCTTACTAGTCTAGATTTGTCGAAAAGTTTTTGGCAAATTTTAATTAAAGAAGAAGATAGATGTAAGACAGCTTTCTATATTCCGTCTAGGGGAACCTTTCAATTTCGTTCTATGCCCTTTGGACTCAGCAATGCGCCGGCTACCCAACAGCGTCTTGTTGATTTACTCTTTTATGGCCCTGAATTTGAGCACAGAGTTTTTGTTTTTGTCGATGACATTATTATTATTTCTCCTACCTTCGAACAGCACATTGCTCTTCTTCTACGAGTGTTCGACAAACTAAGAATGGCTAATCTCACCATTAACTTTAAAAAGAGTAATTTTTTTAGGAGCCAACTAAGATACTTAGGCTATGTAGTTGATTCTAGTGGTCTTCACGCTGACCCTGAAAAGGTAGAAGCCATTATGAACTATCCTAGGCCTACCAACAGGAAGGAAGTCCGCCGATTTGTGGGTGCATCATCTTGGTACCGAAGATTTATCTCTAACTTCAGCAGTCTAGCAGCTCCACTCAATAAGCTAACTTCTCAAGGCAAGAAAGCTCCTCCGTTCGTTTGGTCTGAGGAAGCTGAGCATTCTTTTAATAAACTTAAGGAAAGTCTCGTGTCTGCTCCCATACTATCTTGTCCTGATTACTCCAAACCGTTCGAAGTCCATACCGATGCAAGTGATTTCGGTATTGGTGCTGTACTGGTTCAGAGACTTGATGGTGTGGAGAACGTAGTTGCCTACATGAGCAAATCGCTTTCAAGTCAGGAACGCAACTATAGTGCTACAGAACGCGAAGCTCTGGCGGTACTGGTCGCTGTAGAGCATTGGCGGTGCTATTTAGAGAATGGTCTGAAATTCACCGTGTACACAGATCATTCTGCTCTTAAGTGGTTTCTAAGCCTTAATAATCCCACTGGCCGTCTAGCTCTATCTGGAACGTGCTGATGGACGACTTGCTTCGACTGCCCCTCCCAGGGGGGGTCAGTATCGTGGCTTACGCCGACGATGTGACGCTTTTGATAGAATCCGAATCCCGGGCGAGCATAGAGGCCACGGCCTCTACCGTTTTGCAGCTCGTCGGTGACTGGGGTGCCCGTAACCGACTGGAATTCGCACCTGCTAAGTCGGTTACCATGACGATCAGGGGTAAATTCCAGAGGCCCCCAGTCATCAGGTTCGGGGGGACTTCTATCAAAAGCGTCACGTCGACCACGGTGCTCGGAGTGGTGGTCGACTCGAGTCTCTCGTTCGCACAGCATGCGTTGTCGATAGGGGAGAGGGCGGCAAATTGCTTCGGCAAGATGTCGAGAGTGTCGGCGTCCTCTTGGGGAATACGGTACAGAGCCCTACGGGAGCTGTACCGCGGCACTTACATCGCCACGGTGACGTATGCTGCAGCATGTTGGTTTGAGCGTGCGTCCCTTCACGTTGTGCGGAGTGCGCTGCTGCGCACCCAGAGGCCAGCCCTAGTCCTTCTGACGAAGGCGTACCGATCGACGAGTACCGACGCACTGCCGGTGCTTGCCGGTGTGCTTCCGGCCGACCTCGAGGTAATCCGGGCGGGCAGACTAGGCGAGGCGCGCGAGTCCGCGCTTGCCAGGGACGAGTTCAAGGGTGTCAAACTCAGAATAACTGAGTCCGTCCAGGCCGCATGGCAGGGACGTTGGGACACGTCGGACAAGGGGAGGGAGTTGTATCGGTTCTTCCCGGATGTGGTGGCTCGTCTCAAGGCGACTTGGGTCGAGCCGGACTATGAAACCTCACAGCTGCTGACAGGCCACGGTTGCTTCAGGGGTAGACTTTTCCGCATGAGACTCGCCGATGTGAGCTCATGCTACTGCGGGGGTAGCGACGTAGAGGACGTTCACCACGCATTGTGGGAATGCGAACTTTACGGGGAAGCGCGTAGGATTCTGCTGGACAAGGTGAAGACGCTTGAGGTGAGCCCGGTCTACTACCCGGACCTCGTGGGGACGGAGGCGAACTTCAGGCAGCTACGGGACTTCGCGCGACGATGGCACAAGATTAGGAGTGGGCTAGAGAGAGAGAGGTGAAGAGAGAAGACGCCGCAGAAGAGGCAGAAGACTGGGCAGTGGGAGCTAGCGGTACCACTTCGAGTGGGCTCGGACGACCTGGAAGGCACCGAAGGCGTACGAGTGGTGTCCGCCCCAGAAAGGGGAGAAGGACCATAAGGACAAGGACGAAAGATAAAGAATAACTTGTAGGAGAGATCAAGGTGCGCTGTGAAACCAGAGCCTCCGGCAACTAGCAGCGCACTCTCCCGTGATTCGGCCTGTATAACCGTAAGGTTGCGTCAGGCCATGGGAAGGTGGTGGGTTTGGCCGTCTAGCTCGCTGGGGTATTCGACTATCGGCGTATAATTTTGAAATTAAGCATAGACGCGGTAAAGACAATGTTGTACCCGATTGTCTCTCCCGTGCAATACCAATCTCAGCAATATCTACAGATCCTAACTCATCTAATGTTAACCCTAGTGATAATTTGCATCCTATATCTTCTGACCCTTGGTTTTTGAATATCTATAATGGCTGTATTAGTTCTCCCACATCATTTGTAAATTATAGAGTATCTAAAAATAAATTATTCCGCTACGTTAAAAGTTTAAATCCCCTCGTAAGCGAGTTTGAGTGGAAAGAGGTTGTTCCTTCAGAACACCGTCAGGATGTTATAGCTAAAAACCATTGTGATCCAACTTCTGGTCACTTTGGAATCCTTAAAACACTCAAACGCATAACTTTAAAATATTTTTGGCCTAATATGCATCGCGATATTTCTAATTTCGTCGGTGATTGTGATACTTGTAACGCCCACAAATGTGCTAATCACATGACTCTTGGGGTGATGGGTCGTCCTAAAAACTGCTCTAGACCGTTTCAATTTATCAGCATGGATCTAGTTGGACCTCTACCACCAACAAGACGCCAGAACTGCTACTTATTTGTTGTTACGTGCTGTTTTTCGAAATACACTTTAATTTTCCCTATTCGCCGTGCAACATCTGAAATCATAGCTCGAATCCTAGAGGATCAGGTATTTTTGATCCATGGCATACCTAGCACTGTTTTAATGGATAATGGACAACAATTCGTCAGCAATGTACTAAAACAGCTATTTACTACCTACCAGATCCCTAATGTTCAGTATTGTCCCAAATATACAGCGCAAGTGAATTCAGTTGAGCGTTATAATAAAACTGTTATGACCGTAATATCTAGTTTTGTCGGTGATGATCATCGCTCATGGGATCTACAAATTCCAAAAATTCAATTCGCCTTGAATAGTTCGGTTAATGAGGTTACTGGATACACACCATCGTTACTTGTGTTTGGCCGTGAATTGGTATCCTGTGGTTCACACTATACTGAAACTGACACTACAGATGATCTTATATTTACACCAAGAGACGCCTATGCTGAAAATCTGGGATCTCTTCACAAAATTTTTGATAAGGTGCAGCTTTTATTGATTAAAGCTCATTCGCGTAACAGTAATTATTACAATCTTCGCCGCAAAAATGTAGAATTTAATGTTGGTGATATAGTATGGAAACGTACATATTATCAGAGCGATAAAGACAAGAAATTTTCAAAAAAACTAGCACCTAAATTTATAAAATGCAAGATAGTTGCTAAAAAATCTCCACTCGTCTATGACCTGGTGGATACTAATGGAAACCACTTAGGCTCATGGCATTTAAAAGATATTAAACTAACTAATAATACTTCTAGAAATTCTTAAAACTATATTAGGATTAAATAATCAATTACTTAGGTTTAAATAATAAATTAAAACTATATTAAAATTAAATAATAAATGCTTCTCAAATATATTACAAAATAAAACCCTTCAATAGTTATTACTGCTAACTAATACGGCGTCATGTCTTCCTAAAAAATTATAAATTAAATAAAAAACTTTTATCAGTTATTTAGGCTCTAAACCTAAAATAATGACTTGTGAGTTACTCAGGCTCTAAACCTGAGATAACGAATGCAGAGCGGTTTGTAACTCTATAAATAAGCCTATACTTATCTACAAATAGCATGCTATAATTTTCATGCCTACGTTTTACTTTAGTACCCAGGTCTACCCCTTGGTTCTATATATTATACTAAAGCTTCTATCCCTACGTATATAAGACATGACATCATTGCTAACATCTTTTTTGACTTTGGTTGAGTATTGTTTTTTATATGCACGATACTCTGAATGTAAGGTAACAGTAGCTTACATTGCTTAAGTAAGTTATCTGGTGGTATGAATGGTGATGTTTAAAAAAGAGAAATGGAAGAGATGAATGAAAACTAAAGTATGTATGAGTAAACCCTTAGTCATTAAGCAAATATAGTAATAAGTAGTGTAGGTGGTTCAGCGGATTTTCCTAGCGAAAATCCTACCCAATGAAGGGGGGTATGTAACACCTTACGTGTATTTCACAGCAAAGTTTCTTTTGCGCGACCTTGTAAGTGAGTTGTGAAATAAAGTTGATTTTAAAACTATTTATATTATTCTAAAAACTAGCTCACATCTTAAATCTACTATTTACAACAAAAATAGAATACTATTTACATGTCTTCATTATGAGGAGATTATGTAAGTGGTTAATTGTTTTCTAAGTTCTTATTAATAAATTCTTAAAGACATCTAACGCCTGTACTACGAATGTTGTACTGGAGGGCGCCGCGGAGCTGATTCGCCGCTCGGCCAATCAGAGACACTTTCATACTGACTACTGACGAGTTAAAGAGGTCGTTCTCGTGACTTCTAAAATATTTGATTATAACTAAATTATAATATTAATTACCTTTTAATAAGTGATTTCACCCCATATTGGGTAAGTGCAGCAGATATTTTAAATAATTACGCATAGATGTACATTTGTATTGCCTATCATAATGTCATAAAAATGTTACCGTGCAAATCGATATTAATTTCTATCTATTAATGCTAATCTGAACCTATTCAATTGTAGTATGCTTTTCTATAAAATATTAATAAGTAAATAACCCTTAAAATCATGCTTTCTATTTAGTGTCTTAGTAATTTAACCTTGTCAATGTCATGTAGTTTTTAGTTGCCTAATTTTAAATATCATTCACTCTAAACATTATTCATAAAACATCTAGATTAATTATCACGTTCATTTATCGTAGATGCCTTGTAAATCATTTCACTTTCATTCTAGTAAATTGCAAATTGTTTTCTAACTACCTGCTTTCGATTGTATAATTTTATGTAAAACTTATTATGCTAATTAGACTGCCACATCAATGATTGCTAAGCTTGCTTATTATCACTCTCCTTTCATCATCATCTCATCTGTAGCTTCAAGCCGCAATCATTATGTCGCAGTTAGTAGCAAGAAATCGTGCCCTTACTGAAGTTCCCAATATTGGCGGTATTTCAGGGTCCATCCACCTAATTGGCTGCCTACTACGCCCAGATTGCACACCTGGACTTTATATGATACAACCGCACCTGTAACTGCTAGTAGTGCAAGGACACCGCACAACCTTACGCGTGCACAATACGATCTGCTGCCGACTCACCGACCAGTCGCCGTGCTGCTTCGACTTCGGTTCAGGGGAGTGATATAAGGTTATTAAGAAAAAGCGACTCAATTTCGAAGCCGACCACTCACGGCCCAGTTCTACCCACTAAATTTTATTCAACTTTTATAATTAAATTTTATTCCAATTCGATCTACAGTTTTAATTTTAATCTCTAGTTACTACCACTACTATCTACCCTACATGTGACCTATAAAGGTTACACTACCACCAGATTAAACAAGCAAAAATTTGTATCAATATCGCAACTTAAAGTTGCAATGTTGCGTCACTAAGCGCGTCTACACCACGCTCTGTTTTTTATTAGCTCAAGTTTATTTTTACAAGATTTTATTTGACTCGTAGTGTTCATAATGTAAGTTGGTATGTAAATATAAATGGTCTGTCAAAATTTGCAAACCATTTTTCGCCCATTTGTTGATATCCGATTGAGCTGAAATTTCGCATACATCTTTAGTTATGGTGACAACAATGTGCAATACTCAATACTGTAATAATTTCAATATGCCCGCCGCTCCAAGATGGCGGATTACATATTAGGTTGGGGAAAAAGTCTTTTCGCATTATAGTATGTATAAACTTGTAATAAAATCTCTTTGGCTATACTATTTGTATCTGGCTGGTTTTGGTATCATTGAAAGTTTAAATTTTAAATAACATAATTCCAAATTCAAATTAGGAAAATGTGCGTTTTCATTTGTTTTTCGTACCGCCAAGATGAGTGAATCTAATGAAAAAATTCGATACATTTTAAAATTTTACTACAAAAAAAGGAAAAATGCAACGCAAGCCGCGAAAAAAATTTGCGATGTTTATGGACCTAGTGCAGTGTCTGTGAGAGTAGCACAAATTTGGTTTAAGCGTTTTCAATCCGGAAATTTTGATGTCAAAGATGCACGTCGCTCTGGTCGCCCTATTACAGATAAAATGGATGCCATTTTTGAAAAAGTGGAGCAAGATCGGCATGTCAGTAGTTACGACGTAGCTGAAGAACTGGGAATTGACCACAAAACAGTTTTGGCGCATTTGAAAAAAACTGGGTACACAAAAAAGCTCGACATTTGGGTACCTCACGAGCTCACTGAAAGAAACCTAATGAACCGTGTACTCATTTGTGATTCTTTATTACGACGTAATGAAACCGAACCATTTTTTGAAGAAGCTGATAACTGGTGATGAAAAGTGGATCACGTACGACAAGAACGTGCGAAAAAGGTCGTGGTCAAAGGCCGGTCAGGCTTCACAGACTGTGGCGAAACCCGGGTTAACGCAACAAGGTGATGCTGTGTGTGTGGTGGGATTGGAAGGGCATTATTCATTATGAGCTGTTACCACCAGGCAGGACCATCGATTCTGAACTCTACTGCGAACAACTGATGAGATTAAAGCAAGAAGTTGAGAGAAAGCGGCCGGAATTAATCAACAGAAGGGGTGTGGTTTTTCATCATGATAACGCTAGACCTCACACATCTTTAGCCACTCAGCAAAAATTAAGAGAGTTTGGCTGGGAGGTGTTAATGCATCCGCCGTATAGTCCTGACCTTGCACCTTCAGATTTCCACCTGTTTCGGTCTCTTCAGTAATCTTTAGGCAGTGTCAGGTTAACATCACGAGAGGACTGCCAAAACCACTTGTCGCGGTATTTTGACCAGAAGTCCCAAAATTTCTATAGCAATGGGATCATGTCCCTACCTACAAGATGGCAAAAAGTTATCGAACAAAATGGTACCTACATACTTTAGTTAAATGTAAATAAACTATATCAAAAAATGTTTTGAATTTTCTTAAAAAATGCGAAGAAACTTTTTCCCCAACCTATTATATATTTTTTCGTATCTATTTCACAAAATCAATCGATATCTTCTGCGTCCTACAGCTTCTTTTCTATTCTCCTAGATTCAAATATCCGTGTGATGCCGGCACAGTAGAAAAGCATCACCCCATATCCTCTAATGGGTGTCGTAGAAGGCGACTAATGGATCAGCAAAGGGGTATTGATCACCTTATGCTCCGTCTACCAATCCGCATTGGGCAAGCGTGGTGGATTACTGCCTAAACCTAAACCTCCTTCGATGACAAGGAGAGGCCTTGTGTCCCAGCAGTGGGCCGAATTGTAAAGGCTGTTATGATGATGATGACATTCAAATTTATTCATATCATCAATATACGTATATACACTACTTACAAACTTAACGGTAAACTTTCATAAAATACAAACATGCGTGTATTGTTTTAATATTTTTGCGTGACTGCGAGAAATTAAAGACGCCGGCACCACAAACATATACTCACACTATCTAGCCCAAAATGATGAGCATATTAAGATAAATGTAGGTGTTCATTACACACATGCTTCATTATTATTTAGGGTGTTCATAATGCGAACTTTTGACAAATTCCGTGCTAAGCAAAAATATTTTAAAATAAATAAATGTGATGAAAAAGTGATGCTCTACTCCTCCTTTTTTGAAGTCGGTTTAAAAGTATGAGTGAAAGTAGTACGAATCGGATATTTAAATAGGAATTCATTGGAGATGCAGTACGGGGAAGACTTGTAATAACTTAATAACCCGACCATAATAACGAATCAATTGACTGAGATGTCAAATTGAATTGAATTGATTCGTTACTATGGTCCAGGTTATCCGATTTATCCGGGTCATCCGGCGGAACATACGTAAATACAAACATACATACATATCTGCTAATACCATAACCCTACGATTTGGATTCGCTGCAGTCGGGTAAAATATCAACAAAAAGTACTGATCTGGTAATCTAAAGAGATCCTTGGCATTCCTTATATAAATTTCATTTAGTTTAGTTTTGCTTTCACACAAAAGAAACCGGAAAGCTTTTAAATATACACGGGATAATCGTGCTTGTTCAATTTTTTCTTTATCAAAAAAAGGCGTGAGGCTTACATCCTGACAGTGCAGTGCTAGTCGGTATGGTAACTTGTAACGTATAAATGGCTTTGCAGAGGGCAGAGCTTTCCTACTGAAATTTAAATTTTGAAAGGATATCTTTTGGAGCCAGTGGTACTTTTATTGACCCTACAACCTTACCCTGGGGTACAAATAAAAAAATATTTGAAAATTTGCGATAATTTGTACGGGTGGATGGTTACGTCAAACCTTCCGTCGAGAGTCCTCTTATAATGTGAGTGAGGTGCTCCAGTAGCCCCTTTGCCCATACAACTCATGTAAGAATTATAGGTGTACTTGGGGAAAAAACTGATCTGATATTCCACTCACTTCAGAATCAAAATCTGGGCGATGTATAATTTTGCACCAGGTGAAAAGACTGTAAATCTCGCTTTTTGTTTCTTGATTTGGTTTAGGGCCCCAAACAAATATTTGCCAGTACAGTCAAAATAAGTCACTTTTATTTAGGCCTAATACTACATATTACGTGAGACTTAAATAAGTGCCTTATCATTTTGCGAAATGTTTATAACTATGTGAAAAAATATTTATTTACTGGGGTACTCTGTGTCCATGGGTCTCATAACAGCCTTTATAATTTGACCCACTGCTGGGACACAAGGCCTCTCCTTGTCATCGAAGGACGTTTAGGCATTAGTCCACCACGCTTGTACAATTCGGATTGGTGGACGGAGTATAAGGTGATCAATACCAAAGGGGTATTGATCCATTAGTCGCCTTCTACGACACCGTTTGGAGAATATGATGTGATGCTATTCTACTCTGCCGGCATCACACGGCTATTTGGTACTGTTACTATACCCCTGGGTACTGTTATTTAAAGTCTATGATGGGTACGGTTCTAGGGTTAAAACTTGAATAGATAACAAACGTAATAATGACCCTTTAGGAGCCTTGGCGGGTAGTCCGATAAGGAGTACGAAAACGGGGGTTCATTATTAACAGAAATAACACCACGAGCTGGACTTTACTTATATCACCAAATATAGTATTAACTTTTTTATATCTTTGGTTTGAGCTGTAAGCATAATATTTATCACTCATTAAGTCATTTATAAGAGTGTCAAACAACTCTTATTGCTATTGAAAGCAAGAAACTGAGTGTGTACCCTGAAGACTATATAGATATAAGTAAATATATAATAATTTTGTATTTTTTTTACGCCTTCTAACTATCTAGCATAACTTCGTTACTGGCCACATCAAATATATAAATAAACCTTTAATATAATATCTTCCACACCATTTCCACTGTAACGTAACTTTTCTTTAGGTGGTTAGTATCCAAGGGAAAGTTCAAAAATAATATCAACAAACGCAAAGTTTTTAATTAACAATGTATTTAGAATAATAATTTTTCTTAATGTTCTAAATCCTTAATTAATTATGTAGACATTATTAAATGCTAAATAAGTAGCTGATTAAACAATTACCTACATAAGAACAAATTATAGTATCCAGGGATCATGGAGGTCTACTTGATCGATATTGGCAAACAGGTATGATTTTATATAAAACAAGTTAATGATAACTGAACCAAAAATTGAGTAATGCTGCAGGGTTAGTTTGGGTTCTCCTATGATACCTCAAACAAGGGAAACGGTTGGTGACGGCTCTTAAGGCAGGCTGGTTTGCCGCAGTTGCTGCAACCTGGTAGCGCCTGGTGTTGTCTCCACTCCGTCAAGTTTATTCCTCAACTAGTTCTTGGTTTGGATGGGTTTAAGCCCAAACTTAGATGCCCTGAAGTTCACATTAACAAGGGGTAAGCAAAATAAGGTAGGTAATAAAACATGTGGTTGGGGAAGGGACATGTGATTTTCTTTAGTTTATTACAAGTTAATTACTGATTTAATTTTGAATATAATGAATGGAAAATCAAGCGAAAGAGGTATAATTTAGATATAGGTTGACCCGAACATGCCAGAAGGGCGGTGACCCTTAGTTATTAACAAATTGTCCAAAGCAGGTAGATACAAAATAACAAGTTACCATGTGTTTCCCAATTTTGTAATTTCTGCAATGTTACATGAGTAATATTAGACTTTAACCGGTTGACGGTGATGGTTATAGTCTTCTGGAGTGTTCCATGACCTAAAGTCTACCCTACCTTCTGGTGTGTCTCACCAAATAAATATTTTACATTAAAGTTAGCTAATAATTGCAGATTTAAGTTACTAGGAAAGGTGGAATGTTTGGATAACAATTATAGTAAAAGATGATTACCTGTTGGGCGTAGAATGTAAGGTTTATAAGGGTCTGGCACGTCTCTCTGCAGACCAGAGAATATTATATCCACCGAGTGGAAAACTTATTTACGGTGTTTTAACGGCTGTCGGATCGAAGCTCCGAGAATTAGTTCCCCACGGTTCAATTCCGATGGTTAACCACGAAGAAAGATAAGTATTTCATAAATGCAACTTGAATTCAAAACGATCTCGACTGACCGATCAATATAAAATAAAAAATTTTCCAAAATTTTCTAAGTCTCGATGACATTTGGCATGACAGATAATATATTTTTAAATTCAAGGAAGGCAAAGGAAACAACTTGTATAACCAACCAATTTGACTGTTCGTTACTTGAAAAGGAATATGGAAATATCCATGTGAATTAAAAAAACATAATTGTCATCTTTAGTAACCAAACAAATAAATTTTGGAGTTTCTTGATTCCAACAACAAGCTTTATATCGTGTTCTGTAAAATTCACGATTCCGAAAGTGTTTGATTCAAGAGGTGTTCAGTGACACAATAAGTGAGATATAAGTCTTTTCCTGACCTTTTCTTTCGGGGACTGGGTCCAAGAATTTTGGAAAAAATGGTGTTAGCTCGTGGAATACAACATGTATACAAAAAAAACATTTTGCAAAAGCCCATCCTGTCAAAAGTCATGATTTTTGGAATTATCACTTAAGGTTAGAAAAATAATTATAGTTTTATTGTGAAAGACAACGTTACAGTATCCCCCCAACCGGGAAAGAATTCACGAAGGGAATTCGTCGGACGACCTCGTCCGTCGCCAACCCCTAAACAAATAGAATTACTATATGACTCAAAAATATTATGTATTCCTAACAAAAGTACTTAAAAAAAACAAATCCCTTAACCCAAACGTGCCATGAAATAAAAAAAAAAAAAAAAAAAAATAGCTCGTGATTTATGCTATTTTTTTTTTTCTAAATTAAATACTTTAATTACGCAAAGGGAACCTATCTCCCGCGACCTTAACAAACTGAAATATAATTAAAATGAGAGTGGCTGTAGAGAACCATTCACACAAAACTTCACACAAAAATGTGAAGGAAAGGTATACCTAATAATAAAAATGTTATCATAAATACTGTACTTTAAACGCTCGGTGCACTCGAAGCAAAACTAAGATAAAAAGATAACAAAAGAAAACAAATTTGTGTAGCATCCTTGATATCACTTATCATGTTAACATGTAAGCCGCAACAAATGAGTATGTAAAACATAAAGTATAAGTGTAAATTAGGTATATAACCACAGAACTTTTCCCTACTACACGTAAAAATGGTAATTCGAAGATACGCAATCGAGGTGTTAGGTGATTGCATATTTCGAATTCTTGAGACTGTGTGTGTGCGTGTGCGTGAAGATGTATCTATATGTCTGTTTGTCAGTAATGTTGTTCTCTAAAAAAGATTCCCCAAATAATGGGAATGTACTCTATACTTAGTACATTGCCTTAGAGGATAAAATGTAATAATTTTGAATATATAAAAGCTGATCGCACGTTTCAAAATTGTGTGACCGAGCGTTAAGATTAAATGCCAACAGTTAGGGAACAACAAAAAAATATGTGTAACACACCCGCACACACCAGCTGGCCCAAGATCAACTTGGCCTAAATCCTACAGCCGATTTCTACGACACGCCAGGAAGATTGGCGGGGTAAGGTATTCGTCGGCCGCCCAACCCACGGCGAAACACAACTATATATAAATATTATCGTTAGGCACTAGTCGCTACAAGAATCTTTATTTTTGAAGTATTTAATATGCCACTTTCCTATATATTTCCCACTTTCATCCTCGAGCTCATAAACCAGAGGGGACCATTTATTTATAACCTTGCAACGCTCATATTTTGGTGCAAGTTTCACAGAAAAGTACTTCTGGGCCACGCTTTGCTTGTAAGTACGCTTCCACACGTAGTCACCAACGCTAAATGAGATATCTCTACGCCTAGTGTTGTAGGATTTCGCGTTCCTATCGTGTGCCTGACTTAAACGGTTTCGGACGTCCTTAAATATATCTCTTAGGTGACCCAAATTAGCCGCGTGCATATCCCGAGACACAAATATCAGCTCGTTTATATCTGTGAAATCTTTATAGATACTTCCATCGATAACCGCCTCCCTTCCGTGTACTAACATGAACGGGGTATATGACGTAGACTCATTTACCGAGGTGTTTATGGCAAATTGTATCTTATGTATATTAATATCCCAGGTTCTGTGATCATTTTCAACAAAAGAGGAAACCGCAGTAATTATAGTACGATTGTAGCGTTCAACGGTATTAACTTGTGGACAATACACTGGGCCTAGGTGTATTTGTGGAATATTATACTTCTCGTAAAGCGACTGTACTTCACGACTTATAAATTGTGGACCGTTGTCCGAAATTATTGTTTGAGGAATTCCGTGCACTAGGAAAACATGATCCTCCAGACGCTGCGCTATAACCTTTCCGGTGGCACGTCGAAGAGGGAATAATAAGCAATATTTAGTAAAACAACAAACAACGACTAATAGATATGTGTTCTGTTGTCGTGACATCGGCAGTGGACCAACCAAATCGATGCTGACACACTGGAATGGCCGACAACAAACCTTGGGTTCCCCCATGAAACCAGGTGGCGCTAGTGTGCTATGTTTATAAGCACTACACGTAGAGCAACCTTTAATAAAATCTACCGTATCCTTATACATACCGGGCCAGAAATACCTTAATTTTAATCTTTTATAAGTTTTTGCCACACCCAAGTGAGCAGCAGTAGGCTCAGAGTGATTTTGTTTTATAATCTCCTCCCTAAGTTCCAATGGTAACACTTGCTTCCATTGAAAGTCTCCACTAAGCTTATTATTAGTCTTTGTGAAACGATAAAGTCTACCATCAATTAATTGAAAGTTCGGACATGCCCTAGGCCTATCACTACAACGTTTCACAATATTTGTATACCATGCATCCTTTATTGTTGAAATATCAATGGATGCTACTGGCACTGATCTAGAAAGTGCGTCAGGTACTATATTCTGAGAACCGCTCCTATGTTCAATAGTAAAGTTATAAGGCGATAATCTACATCCCCAACGTGCGAGACGTCCGGTAGGATTCTTTAAATTTAAAAACCACTTTAAACTGGCATGATCCGTTATCACTTTAAAAGGCTTACTGCCCTCAAGATAAGGTCGAAAATGCTCTACTACATGTACCACCGCCAAGGCCTCCCGCTCGGTAGCGGAGTAATTTCGTTCCGCCGGCGACAGCGAACGACTACAATAGGCAACCGGATGCTCTTCCCCGTCAATAATTTGTGTTAAAGTTCCCCCTATGCCAAAATCAGAAGCATCACAATGAACGGCAAATTCTTTATTAAAGTCGGGGCACCTTAACACTGGGGCGCTAGTGAGGGCCAACTTTAAATCGTTAAATGCTCTGTCGGCGTCAGATGACCATTGGAAAGCCGGAGCGTTCTTACGGGTGGACGTAAGTGTATTAAGCGGACCTGCACGGTGACTAAAATTTTTAATGAAACGTCTATAATATGAAGCGGTTCCCAAAAAACGTTTGACTTCCTTCCTGCACGTAGGGGTAGGGAAGTCCACTAATGCTTTTACTTTATCAGGATCTGTTCGTAGACCATATTCGTCAACGAGATGCCCTAAGTATTTGAGTTGTTTTCTAAAAAATTGGCACTTTGACATATTGATTGTAAGGTTAGCTTCCTGCAATTTATGCCTAACTTTTCGTAGTAATTCTATATAGTTCTCGAAGCTGTGTCGTCCTAAAACGATCAGGTCATCTAAATAGACGAATACTTTCCCCTCAAACTCAGGTCCAAACAACTTATCCATCAAACGCTGTTGGGTAGCTGGAGCTGAGGTCAAACCGAAGCACATTACTTTGAACTGATAGAGTCCGCGTGATGGAACAGTGAAAGCGGTCTTTTCGCGCGATTCTGGCTCTAACGGGACTTGCAAGTACGCAGATTTGAGGTCGATTGAAGACAAGTATTTCGCGCTTCCGAGTTGGTCAAGTATGTTACTGATATAAGGTAAAGGATACGCATCATGCTTAGAAACTTCATTAAGTTTTCTACTATCCAAACAGAAACGATAAGTGCCGTCTGACTTGGTTGCTAATGTAACAGGATTATTCCACGGACTTTTACTTGGTTCTATCACGTCATCCTCCAACATTTGATCCACCTGTCTATTGACTTCCGCTAGCTTCTCTGGGGACATGACGTAATAGCGCTGTTTGATAGGGGAATGGTCACCTGTATCAATCTTATGTGTGACTAAATGCGTTCGACCTAGCCCTCTCTTCTCGGCAGAGATTCCCTCGAATTCACTGATCACTTCTTCAGCTAATATGCGCTCAACCGGGGTCAACGAGTCCAAGTTTTGCAAATAACCTCTGTCACACGTTACCGTATCTACTTGATCATAATTTGTTAAATATTCGCTACTTTTTAATAATGATAAAACATCAGGAGCTATATTAAATTCTTTCCAGAAATTCATACCGAACAAAAGCTTAGTGGAGACCCCTGGGACGAGGTAAAATTTTATTATTGCGGTTCTATCTTCTACTGTGACCGGTAAAAATATATAACCCGTAACAGGTGAAGATGAACCGTTAGCAGTTCTAATATAATCTAGTTCTCGAGACTGGTGTACAGTCGCAAGATCAATAACATGCTTAATTGCGTCTCTTCCTATAATTGATATTTCTGACCCGGAATCCAACAACCCACGGAATTCTAAATCATAAATGCAAACCTTTAAAAATGGACGGGCAACACCATTAATGACATTGACATTCTTAATGAATTTTCTTTTTAATCTGTGACCATTGACATTATCCATACTACTTTTTACTATCTGTTTCGGTTTATTTACGTGAACCGGCGCCTGAGATGACATTTCAATATATTTTGTATTTTTTAATGATAAAAGAAATTGATTAATATGAACTAACCATGCACTCCACTCTTCTTTACTGAAATTGTTATGTCGCCGGTTCACTTCTGCGCGTTTTTTGGTACATCTACTCTAGATGATGAAACAGTTGAACACTTGGGACAGTTCCTTGCTGTCACCTCCTTTTCTCCACAACGATAGCATATTATCTTAAATGGAGCTGTGCAACTTCTCAGACTGTGACCATTGATTCGACAACGGACACAGAAATTACCACTTCGCACAGGCTGCACCGTTTCTACCTTCGAAATTATATTGTTACTGTTTTTATAACTGAGATCAGGAGCCAAGCAAGAGGAAGTCATCCTGGGCGGTTCACTAAAATGTTGAGACCGCTCTTTAGCGCCCTCCAAAAGTCTACATTTATGCTTCAGATCAGACCATGAATCAGCAGGGTTAAGTGCTAACTGAGTAGTGTAAAATGGCCGGATATTAAAAAGAACAATATTCAATTTCTCTTCGTCTGAAATCAGTCTAGACAAGCGACTGAAATAGTTTTGCATAACACTAAGATAGTTAACAATACTCTCATCTGAGCCCTGAGTGCGTGCCCTAATTTCCTGAATTAAACGGTGATCATAGTCATGAGGTAAATACTCATCGAGTAGCAAATTCCTCAGCTCAAACCAACTCTGAACTTCACCCCGAACACCTCGGTACCAACACAAAGCTTCATCAGTAAATAACTCAGCAGCAGAGTTGAACAATTTACTATCAGATACACCTCTGGATAGACACAACTCGTCAAGACGTTGCAAGAATGCCCTAACACAAGTTCTACCATTAAAACGCAAATTAAGCTTGTGAACTGATGCACCCGTGTCACCAGAATCATGTTGATTACTGATGGAAGGTTTCTCTGAGTCACAAGAAAATTGCTGTGTGAGGCTACTTCTTCTAAAGTGGTGCATTATATTATCAAGTTTGTTCAAAATGCGATCCAAACGAACCTGTGTTGAGTCAATAATTGCTGAAATGTCATCATCATCTGAGCTCAAACGGCTAAGTCTATGAAACAAATGATGTGCTAAAGCTTGAACACGGTTAAGTGATTTCAAAGTGTCAACCTTTGTATCTGATTTAAATATAATTTCATCTAGACTATCTAACTTTTTATTTATTAACTGCAATTCCAATGAAATATCCTCATCACAAGACAATATTTCATCAGAGGGAAATTCCTTATTGAGGGCTCTAACTTGGGCTCTTAGTGAGTGTAGATTCTCCACAGGTTTTGTGCCTCTAATCTTGACCTCATATTCCAACTCATCTTTGAGTAACAAATTAAATGAAATTGGCCGCTGCTCCATTATGGACACAGATCAGGGCAATTATTTATGTATAAAAAAAAAATTAATTTGAAGTAAACTATTTGAAGTGAAGTATTTGGTAATTAAAATGAAACTAACTAATAAATTATGTAGGTTTGAGAGGAACTAAACAAATAAGATGAGGTTCGTTATGGTTAGGTTTGATAGTATTAGGTTAGGAAGGCAGCACAAATAAGAAAATTAATGTATTTTTTTTTCCTCAAAAGACAAGATAAGTTTGTGTTGTTTGAAAAAAACCAATATCGATCAACTATTACAAAACACCTCAGAGTTATCCAAACAAAATTATATAACACTAGACAAACTTCATTGTCATTAATTTATAGTAAGTAATATTTTCAAAATTACTGGTTACTGAGTTAGGAAAAATGAAAAATAAAGAAATAAAATTATATAACACCAAGTAAACTGAGTTGTTATTAACTTAAAGTAATGTTTGTATGTAAATTGGTTTTGACCATGTGCCAATATCGATCAACTATGTACTGAGCAATAGACCAGTATATAGGACATTAAAATTTGAAAAAAAAAATGATATAATTACCTGTCGCGGGACCTCTATTCACTGTAATTCGGGCGCCAAATGTAACGTAACTTTTCTTTAGGTGGTTAGTATCCAAGGGAAAGTTCAAAAATAATATCAACAAACGCAAAGTTTTTAATTAACAATGTATTTAGAATAATAATTTTTCTTAATGTTCTAAATCCTTAATTAATTATGTAGACATTATTAAATGCCTAAATAAGTAGCTGATTAAACAATTACCTACATAAGAACAAATTATAGTATCCAGGGATCATGGAGGTCTACTTGATCGATATTGGCAAACAGGTATGATTTTATATAAAACAAGTTAATGATAACTGAACCAAAAATTGAGTAATGCTGCAGGGTTAGTTTGGGTTCTCCTATGATACCTCAAACAAGGGAAACGGTTGGTGACGGCTCTTAAGGCAGGCTGGTTTGCCGCAGTTGCTGCAACCTGGTAGCGCCTGGTGTTGTCTCCACTCCGTCAAGTTTATTCCTCAACTAGTTCTTGGTTTGGATGGGTTTAAGCCCAAACTTAGATGCCCTGAAGTTCACATTAACAAGGGGTAAGCAAAATAAGGTAGGTAATAAAACATGTGGTTGGGGAAGGGACATGTGATTTTCTTTAGTTTATTACAAGTTAATTACTGATTTAATTTTGAATATAATGAATGGAAAATCAAGCGAAAGAGGTATAATTTAGATATAGGTTGACCCGAACATGCCAGAAGGGCGTTGACCCTTAGTTATTAACAAATTGTCCAAAGCAGGTAGATACAAAATAACAAGTTACCATGTGTTTCCCAATTTTGTAATTTCTGCAATGTTACATGAGTAATATTAGACTTTAACCGGTTGACGGTGATGGTTATAGTCTTCTGGAGTGTTCCATGACCTAAAGTCTACCCTACCTTCTGGTGTGTCTCACCAAATAAATATTTTACATTAAAGTTAGCTAATAATTGCAGATTTAAGTTACTAGGAAAGGTGGAATGTTTGGATAACAATTATAGTAAAAGATGATTACCTGTTGGGCGTAGAATGTAAGGTTTATAAGGGTCTGGCACGTCTCTCTGCAGACCAGAGAATATTATATCCACCGAGTGGAAAACTTATTTACGGTGTTTTAACGGCTGTCGGATCGAAGCTCCGAGAATTAGTTCCCCACGGTTCAATTCCGATGGTTAACCACGAAGAAAGATAAGTATTTCATAAATGCAACTTGAATTCAAAACGATCTCGACTGACCGATCAATATAAAATAAAAAATTTTCCAAAATTTTCTAAGTCTCGATGACATTTGGCATGACAGATAATATATTTTTAAATTCAAGGAAGGCAAAGGAAACAACTTGTACAACCAACCAATTTGACTGTTCGTTACTTGAAAAGGAATATGGAAATATCCATGTGAATTAAAAAAACATAATTGTTGCGGCGTCCAACCTCCATAGTGAAGGTCTATGGCCGGTGACATGACAATACGACAATATACTGACAGGAAGATAAGACAAGTGACGACAACTAAAGAGACTTGGATTATATAGTGTAAAACAGTGGTTTTATTTACGAGAATCGACTCTCGCCGACGACAAGACCAAACAAAGTGGTCCTTCGAGTTTACAGAACCGGCAGATGGTGATAACACGAAGCTTAGCTCGAGCAATGACATCGAAGACTGCGACCGCTGACCTGGATGGACATGACGGACCGTCCGCCCGGGCCAGTCGACCGACCTCGCCTAGCCCATCGAATCGCTCTACGACAAGCTCCGCTTCGACAGTCAGACGACAGAAGCTTCTTAGGCTACAGTTAGAAGCTGCGGAACACCGTGCCGAAATAGAGAAACAAGCTGCGGCACACCGTGCCGAGATAGAAAAACGGTTACTAGCTGAGAAATTAGCCATCGAGACCCAAGCTGTAGAGGAAGAGCTAGACGACGACGTGCAGCACCCTATTGGTTCACGCACTCACTCTCATGCATCACTCCTCCGGACACAAAACGCAAGTACCAATCATAACAATTTAGACTCTAATAAACAAAATCATCAGCAGTATAATCACATTCATCCTTTCGCACCACAAGACACACCGTCGCCATCATTAGAACATCAAATGACAAAGTTCCTGGCCCGTCAGACCAGTACAAAGGAATTGGCACAGTTTTCTGGCGACCCCGAAGATTGGGCTTTATTTTATAATACATTCACAACCACCACCAAACTATGCGGTTATAGCGACGACGAGAACATTGCACGGCTCTCACGCTGCCTAAAAGGACGTGCTCGTGACGCCGTATCTGCACTGCTGGTGAGTTCTACCAACCTAAAAACTATCATTGAAACATTAAAATTACGTTTTGGCCGATCTGAATACATTATTGAAATAATGGTAAACAAAATTCGTAGTATGAAAGATATACGTCATGACGACATCAATCATTTAATAGAGTTTGCCACTCACGTGCAAAATGTTGTTGCGACTATGAAAGTAACCGAAGAAGTCGGACATCTCTCGAACCCGACATTAATTAGAGAGATTATTAATAAATTACCGTCGATCTTAAAATATCAATGGAGTTTCCATGTTTCGAGTTTGTTTATCAAAAATGTTACACTGAACGACGTCTCTGAATGGTTAATGATGGTAGCCAATTCAGTCTCGCATATTTCTCCCATGACGACGAAACCGGGTAATCAGACTGTAAAAACGCAGCCAACGCGACCAGATCGACAATGGAGACCTGTCATGTCGATAACACCCACCTCAACGTCATCGCTATGTTTACTGTGCAACGGGGAACATAAAATACATGACTGTGATGACTTCAAGCGTATGACGTTAGATGACCGCTGGAAGCTAGTCACAGACAAGAAACTATGCTTTTCATGTTTATCAGGACGACACCAACTTAAAGCCTGCAAAAAGAGGTCTAAGTGCGGCATTACGAACTGTACAAGAGCGCATCACACTCTTCTTCACGCCGAGCCCCGCAATCAGACTGACGATATTGATCATGCGGTAGCGCATGCCGCACCTACGGACAAAGACAAGTCGCAGGTACTATTGAAAGTCGTACCAGTAGTGGTATGCGGAGAAAAACAGAACGTCAATACGTTCGCGCTTCTAGACGAAGGAGCAGCGGTGACTCTGGTGGACTCCTCACTGCTGGACCGAGCCGGCGTGACAGGCCCTACGGCTCCTCTTCGACTCCGCGGTGCATCTGGAATGGTGACGTCTGAACCGGACTCAAAAATAGTTTCGTTCGCAATAAAAGGTGTACGCGAAAATAGTGTATATAATGTAAATAGTGCTAGAAGTGTAAATGGTTTAAAATTGTGTGTAAATAGTTTTGATTATAAAAAATTTGTAAATAAATTTCCGTACCTGACTGACTACTTATATGACTTTGACGTACGACCAGACAAGATTGAGTTACTGATTGGACAAGACAACATCGACTTAATTGTAACTAGACATATTGTACATATTGATAAAAATGGTCCTATGATTTCCAGAACCAATCTGGGATATGTTGCCCATGGGAACATGACCATAGGTGGCGTACCGAGCGACGCAGCACTGCTACATCTGTGTGCCTGTGACGAGCTGTTGGAAATGGTAAGACAGTCTTTCTCCACAGATGCATTCGGCGTCAAGACTACGCTGGACACTCCTCGTTCCCGTGAGGATCAGCTAGCGCTGGATATAATGGACCGGACCACGCGACTTCTTCCTGATGGCCGGTATGAGACGGGACTACTTTGGAAGTCTGACGACTTGACGCTTCCAGACAGCCTCCCACAAGCCACTAAGCGGTTCAGGAACATTCAGCTGAAGATGCACAGGTCCGAAGACTTTGCTTCAAAATATAGGGAGCGATTTATTGACAATATAGCTAAAGGATATGTCTCAAAATTGCCGCTCGTAGACGCGGCTCTTAGGACAAAGAAGAGCTGGTGGCTGCCGCATTTTGCCGTATACAACGCCAACAAGCCAAAATTACGTCTCGTCTTAGACTGTGCAGCGAGGTCAGAAGGGAAGTCACTTAATGACTTTTTACTGACAGGACCTGACCTACTGACGTCGCTGCCAGGCGTACTTTTGGGCTTCCGTAAAGGCAGGGTTGCAGTGACAGGTGACATTCAAGAGATGTTCCACAGGGTAATGATAAGACCTGAAGACAGACAAGCCCAACGTCTCCTGTGGGAGGATGGTGAGTACGTTATGAATGTTATGACGTTCGGTGCCGTGTGCTCTCCATCCTCCGCACAGTACGTCAAGAACCTTAATGCGCGAAGGTATGAGGCGAGTCATCCTCACGCCTGCCGGGCAATCATCGACCATCATTACGTAGATGATTTTATCTATTCTTTGGACGACGAGGATGAGCTAATACAGCTTGTGAATGACGTCATCACCATTCATGCCTCAGGTGGGTTCTTTATTCGGAATTTCGTGTCCAACTCCAAACGTCTTCTTACCCACATCTCTGAAGATCGACTGTCCTCGTCGGGTATGAAGGTGATAAGCGACAATAAGGATCAGGTAGAAGAGAGAGTCCTGGGAGTGAGGTGGAGTCCTGATGACGACAGTTTCATTTTTCGGCTTAACCTTATGAGGGTTTCCGATGAACTTATAACTGGCGTGAAAATACCAACGAAACGAGAGGTGTTGAAGGTGGTCATGTCCGTCTTTGATCCTTTGGGCTTTTTATTGAACATAACGGTCAGAGCACGTATCCTGCTTCAAGACATATGGCGAAGTAAGATAGGGTGGGACGACGGGATCGAGTCAAGTCATTGCAGCAGATGGAGGACATGGCTAACCGAACTCAATGCATCCAACGACACCAAAGTTCCGCGCTGGTTATTAACGGATAACCGCGACGATGCGACCGAAATCCACGTCTTTTGCGATGCTAGTTCTAAGGCGTTTGCTAGCGTCGCTTATTTGCGATCGCTCAAAAGAGACGGAGAGTGGCACGTGGCATTCTTGATGGCCAGGGCTAGGGTAGCTCCTCTGAAGTTGATGAGCATTCCCCGGCTAGAGCTGCAAGCTGCTGTAATGGGTGCAAGGCTTCTTAATACGCTTCAAAAGTATATTACGGCTTCAATTTCAAGGACGACCTTATGGTCGGACTCTAGGACCGTACTGAGTTGGTTGAGGTCGGAATCCAGACGATTTAAGCCCTTTGTAGCGCATCGTGTTAGTGAAGTGGCTGATCTAACAAGTATAAATCAGTGGCGATGGATACCTACTCACCTTAATGTCGCTGATGACGCTACGAGGGACTTGGCCTCGATTGACAATGGTAAGTGGCTGAATGGACCAACGTTTCTGAGGACACCTGACGATAGGTGGCCAGCCGACTTGGCTGACATCGACGATGCCACTGTAGATCCAGACGACAGAGAGGTTAAGACCGTTTTCCTCATCACTGAGCAGTCGATAACCGTGCTACCTGAAGATAGCCGGTTCTCCAAGTATTGGCGCCTGATTAGGAGCACAGCCTGGTTTCACCGCGGCGTGCACAATTTCAAGCGTAAGAAGGCAGACTGGATTAAGACAGAGTTATCCGCGGAGGAGCTAAAGGACGCGGAGGTGCTGTGGATTAGAGAGAGCCAACGCAGGAGCTTCTCCACGGATATTGACGCTATAAGGAGACTGGGATGTGTAGGCTCGTCTAGTTCGCTGCGCCAATTGACGCCATTTTTAGATGCACGTGGCCTCCTCCGGGTTGGAGGGAGAATTGAGGCAGCGAACGTAGACAACGATGCCAAACATCCGCTTATTCTTTATCCAAAGGACACCTATGTCAAATTACTTCTGTTGCGGTATCATGAAGAGTCTCTGCATGTAGGTCGTGAGCGGGTCCTTAACGAATTGCGCAGACGATTTTGGGTCCTTAACGGACGTAACGCTGTAAAGAAGACGTGGAACGACTGCCAGGCCTGCAGGAATGCCCGAGCGAGGTCTGCGCCCCCGCTGATGGGACAGCTCCCCGATTTCAGACTCCAAGGAGGACAGCGACCGTTCAGTACCACAGGGCTCGACTACTTCGGCCCTATAACAGTGAAGATCGGACGGAGAAACGAGAAACGGTGGGGGGCTCTATACACATGTCTGACAATCCGTGCCGTCTACGTTGACCTCGTGAGCGATTTGACAACCAGCTCCGTCATCTTGAGCCTACGACGCTTCATTGCGAGACGTGGGTGTCCGACTTCGATCTACAGCGACAACGCAACGACGTTCCGCGGAGCTGATCGTGAGCTGAAGTCCGCAATGCAAGCGATTGACCGTGACCAATTGCTACAGTTCGGTAGTGTCAGGAATATCGACTGGAAGTTTATCCCTCCGAATGCCCCGCACATGGGGGGCTGTTGGGAGCGTTTGGTAAGGAGTATCAAAACGGCCTTACGCGTCACCTTAAAGGAAAGAACTCCTAGCGAACAGACCTTACTAACTTTGCTCGCGGAGGCAGAGAACTTGGTTAATAGTCGGCCACTGACGTATGTGCCGATAGACAATGAGGACGACTTGCCTTTAACTCCAAATGACTTTCTGATGACCGGGACTATTCTGACTGACAGACCGTTTGGACAATTCGTTGACAGCGACTTGCTACGTCGCTCCTGGCGGGAGTCTCAAAGACTTGCAGACCTGTTATGGAAACGCTGGGTGAAAGTGTCGTCGGCGAGAGTCGATTCTCGTAAATAAAACCACTGTTCGCGCGGAGACCTATGGAGCCACCTATCGAGCATAACTGGAACCCTTTAACTTTAGTATAACCAACGTCCTCGTGTAGTATCGGGTCCCAATGACGTCACGTCGTGTAACTACGTGGTCGCAGCGTCGTGCCAATGGGTGACCACCACATCTAGTTACCAGCATGATCTACCACGCTATTGGACATAAGCCCCCTCTCCCTGTTTCTAGCTTAATTGTTAATTTTTGTAACCGAATTTTCATGTCACTTCGATTAAACACGCAAGTTGATCAAGTACACGCATTATCTCATTTATACTCCAGTAACTGCACCTCAAAAACTATTTTCAAATAGCGGTTAACGCACTGCCGCAACATTTTGGACCTTCGTAGCCAAATTCTACGCGAAATCAGCGATTTGGATCCAAGGACGCAGCCACTTCTGGAGCAACTTACGCAAGACGAGATTGGGCTAGGAATCATCTACGCGCAAGGAATCGAAGGTGTTGGAGCCGTAATACCCGTACGCAGTCTGGTGGGACCAATCCCTTCTCTAAATCCCTTTCCCATCTCCTTATTCTACTGTTTTTAGCCCGTGCTAACTTTGGTGTCGTTTTGCTAGCACAGCCTTCGTAAACCGTGAGTACTTTATTTTCATAAACCGCCAAAATGCCTATCGAGAAATCTCGTGATAAGTCCCCTAATGTTCTTAGTGTAGAATGTGATAGTCTAGTGAGAGACTTAACTAGAAAGCGCGGCATCATTAAGGGTAGACTTACAAAGTTCGCCAATTATTTGCAATCAATAGCTGATAGACAGCGCGATATCTCCACGCAGAATCGCATAGATTTAAAATTGCGAGTTCAAGGCGCTACTACGCTATTTACAGAATTCACAGAAATCCAAACTAAGATCGAGGAAAATGTTTCTGATAGCGAACTACCTGACCAGTTAAACCAAAGAGAACTATTTGAGGACTCTTATTATACTACCATGGCACAAGCCGAATGTATGCTTAACAACGGTGAGATCGCTGACTACTCTAATAACGCACAAAATGTCGCTCAATTACAATCGGTTAAGTTGCCCACTATTTCTATGCCTACCTTCGATGGTTCGTACGAAAATTGGTTGGAGTACAGGGACACATTTTTGTCGTTAGTGCACAATTCCAAACAAATTACTAACATTCAGAAATTCCACTACCTAAAATCGTCGCTAAAGGGTAGTGCTGAATTAGTTATAGATTCCATAGAATTTTCGTCTGATTACTACATAGTTGCATGGGAATTGTTACTTGAGCGGTACAATAGTTCTAGACTGTTGATATCCAATCATGTTAAAGCGCTTTTCACAATAGATTCTTTATCTAAAGAGTCCCCCTCCCTAATTAGAAAACTTATTGACACTATATTAAAAAATTTGCGCGCATTAAAAATCTTAGGTGAACCTACAGACACCTGGGATACCCTAATAAACTATATTATAGTGTCAAAGCTAGACAAAACTACCGAAAGGGAGTGGGAGACTCACAAGTGCACTTTGTTATCGAGTGATAACACTGCTCAACGGCGAATTAGGCTAGACGATTTATTAAAGTTTCTAAAAGATCGCGCGGATATGTTGGAAACATTACAGCTTTCACGTAACACAGATAATCGCACGTTCAATAACAAAAAACAAAACACATACACAAAATCACAAAATATAACTACATCGCACTGTAATTTTTCCACCAATAAGCCGCAAGATAATATGAACCGCACTAGAAAGCCGTGTTACAAATGTAATGGAAATCACCCACTTTATTCCTGTGTTCAATTTATCAATAGTAATTTAGAATCGAAATTAAAACTTGTTCGCGAAAATAAGCTATGTGAAAACTGTTTACGCTCGGGACATGCTTTGGATAGCTGCAGATTTGGGCCGTGCAGACAATGCAATAAAAAGCACAACTCGTTGCTCCACGACGCAAACCTAAACAATAACACATTATCATTGCCTTCCGTGATAGCTACTGAGCGGACAGCTGGGACTGGAAGTGTAGACGGAGCGTGTATCTCGTCGCCTTGCGCTGACGTCACATTCCCCGCCACTTGTTCCTTCCAGGTAAATGACGCAAAAAATAGTAGCACCGTTTTGTTATCCACAGCAATAATAGATGTCGCTGATGTATGTGGTGGTTATCACAGGGCTCGCGCTTTGCTCGATAGTGGTAGCCAGCGTTGCTTCATTACCGAGTCTTTATGCCAATTATTAAATACGCCAATTTTACAGTCCACTAATTGCATAAAAGGTATAGGTGATTCAGTGTTACATTGTTCGCAAAGTTCTGTTATTGAAATGAAGTCTCGTGTTGATTCCACTTATAAGACGCGTATTCATTGCTACGTCTTACCACAAATTACATCCACGATACCCGGTGTTACTGTTCGCGAGCTTAGTTTACAACGTTATGTTCCTGACAACGTACAGTTAGCGGACCCACAGTTTTTAGAATCCAAAGTGATAGATATTTTGATAGGTGCCGATAGGTTTTGGGATCTGATGACTGTTGGAAGCATAAGACTACCGTGTGGCCCTTATTTACAAAATACGCAGCTGGGGTGGATTATTTCCGGCCCTTTATATAATAACATTCCAAATTCTAAATACATTCAATGTAATTTAGCTAACAGTTTACATTCGCAGCTTAAACTGTTCTGGGAAATTGAGGAATTACCCAATGTTAAGGACGTATTGACTGAAGAGGAACGTAGGTGTGAGGAGCACTTTATTAGCAACACTACGCGCACTGCTGATGGTAGATTCAGTGTTGTTATACCTCTAAAGCAGTCCTCTGATGTCTTAGGTGACTCTTATGCACTAGCAAAACGCAGATTCCTTTCGTTGGAAAAACGTTTATTACAATCGCCTTCATACAAATCGTTATACACAGAATTTATACGGGAATACGAGAATTTAGGTCACATGTCTCGAGTAGATAATTATCAATCGCCATGTTATTTTATGCCGCATCATGGTGTTTTCCGCGAGCATAGTACCACAACTAAGTTGCGTGTTGTGTTCGACGCAAGCGCAGCGTCTACCTCCGGAAAGTCTTTCAACGATTTACAATTAGTCGGTCCAGCCATACAGGGAGATTTGATATCGATTCTTTTACGATTCAGACAACATGAATTTGTCGTTTGCGCTGACATCGAAAAGATGTATAGGCAATGTTTGGTAGACCCGAAACAACGTAACCTACAAATGATTTTGTGGCGTGAAGATCCATCACACGAACTGAGCATGTATGAGCTGAATACCGTCAGCTACGGTACCGCGTCGGCTCCCTTTTTAAGCGTAAGATGTTTAAAACAATTGGCATTGGAGTCTAACAATCCCGACGTAAAGCGAGTAATTAATGAAGACTTTTATGTTGACGATTTGTTATGCGGATCAAATAATAAATTGGAATTATTGCAATTATGTAATAAAATAAAAAATACTTTACAGTTAGGTTGTTTTCCTCTTAGAAAGTGGATATATAATTTTTCTACTGAGGATAGCACTAACATTGATAGTACGTACAAAGAAATAAAATTAAATGAAAATATTTCAAACAAAACCTTAGGAATTGGATGGAATAACTCAAGAGATTATTTTTATTTTAACACGCAAATCGAAAATAAAAATAATTTAATCACTAAGCGTTTTATCTTATCAAATATATCGCAAATATTTGATCCATTAGGACTTCTTAGCCCTGTAATAATCGTCGCAAAGATTCTATTGCAGGAACTGTGGTTGTTGAAGATAGGTTGGGACGACACAGTTTCATCTAGCGTTGCTCAGGCATGGAACCGGTTTGCTATTTCTTTGCGCATTATAGATAGCATTCATGTTCCTCGCCACGTAATTGGTAGTCAGCCTCGCACTGTGGAGCTTCATATTTTTAGCGATGCGTCGCAAGCGGCCTACGGTGCCTGCGTTTATGTTCGCACTATTGGTAAATATTGTAATGTTTCCGTTCGCTTACTTTTTTCGAAGGCCCGAGTCGCGCCGTTAAAGCCGTTGAGTATACCACGGCTTGAGCTGTGCGGTGCCTTAATTGGTGCCAAGCTATATAATAAGGTGCGTCATTCTTTGCACATGACATTTGATAATGTGGTATTTTGGACAGACTCCACTATTGTTTTAGGGTGGTTACGTATGGCACCGAACAAATTAAAAACGTTTGTTCAGAATCGAACTGCGGAGGTTCATGAACTAACGCAGGGTTGTTCGTGGCGTCACGTGAAGGGAAAGGATAATCCCGCCGACCTTGCGTCGCGTGGGTGTACATTAGAGGAACTTTCTTCTTCTAATTTATGGTGGGAAGGACCTACCTTCTTAAAAGATAGTGACTTTGAAGTTCCCTGTACCGATTCTTCTGAGAACTTGACAGAAGATCTACCTGAAGTCAAGACAACTATTGTTTCGTGTCCCGTTCAGGAATCTAAGTCCATTTCGTTCTTTCCATTTACCAGATTTTCACAATTAAGACGCATGAAGCGAGCGCTAGCTTATGTATTACGGTTTTTGAATAATGTGTCAAGCCGACAAATTAAACGGATTAGTAAAATTACTGTTGATGAATTGTCACAGGCAGAGCAAACTTTAGTTCGATTCTGTCAAATGGAAACTTTCGCAAATGAATATGATTGTTTACAGAAAGGTAGAAAAATTATTAAGAATAGTAATTTATTAAAATTAAATATATTTCTCGATGACAACAAGATTATACGAGTTGGGGGGCGTTTAGGCAACTCACTTGAATTTAATTACAATAAAAAATATCCCATATTATTGTCAAGTAAACACTATTTTACAAAGCTACTGTTTCGACATGAACACGCACGACTGCTACACGCTGGCCCACAGGCTTTGTTGTATCAAGTTCGCGAACTGTGGTGGCCTGTAGGAGGTCGAAACTTAGCTAGGCAAACTGTACATGAATGTGTCACCTGTACGCGCATTAAGGGTAAAACATTGACACCACTGATGGGAAACCTACCTGTGGAGCGTATAACTCCAAGTTCTTCGTTTGCAAGGAGTGGAGTAGATTATACTGGTCCATTTTTAGTACTGAATCGCAAAGGTAGGGGTGCAAAAACGCATAAAGCATACGTTTGTTTGTTTGTGTGCTTTACAACCCGCGCAGTGCACTTAGAATTAGTCAGCGATCTCTCTAGTGAGGCATATTTGTTAGCGCTAAATAGGTTTATCTCACGCCGTGGTAAACCTATCGAAATATTTTCCGACAACGGTCGTAACTTTGTTGGTCTCATGAATGAGTTTTCTAAATTCTTAAAAAATTGTAGTCCTGATATTTTAGAATACGCGCATAATAACAGCATTAAGTTTAGTTTCATACCACCGTATTCTCCACATTTTGGCGGCTTATGGGAAGCGGGAGTTAAATCCTGCAAATACCATTTACGTCGGGTAGTGGGTAACGCACACCTCACTTTTGAGGAGTTTAGTACGGTGTTAACGCAGATAGAAGCCGTCCTAAATTCCAGACCCCTATCTCCCCTCTCGGCAGATCCTCATGACCTTTCTCCACTTACTCCTGGTCATTTTTTAATTGGTCGCCCACTGACTTCACCTGCTACTGATGACCTTCGAGATACGCCCATTCATCGACTGCAGCGGTACGAGATGATTGAAAATATGCGACAGCATTTCTGGTCTCGCTGGGCCAAAGAGTACATCTCCGAACTGCAGGCGCGGACCAAGTGGAGAGAGCATCAAGATGAACTCAAGCCCGACACCCTCGTCGTCATAAAGGACAACAACCTTCCCACGTTGAAATGGCAATTGGGACGTGTTCTACAGTCCATACCGGGCAAAGATGGTGTCTCACGAGTGGCAGACCTACGCACATCTTCAGGAGTTGTACGACGTTGTTACACCAAAATCTGTCCACTCGTTGCAACGGACTGACAATAATTTTGAAAGGCACTGCTTTCAAGGCCGGGGGCATGTTCGCGCGGAGACCTATGGAGCCACCTATCGAGCATAACTGGAACCCTTTAACTTTAGTATAACCAACGTCCTCGTGTAGTATCGGGTCCCAATGACGTCACGTCGTGTAACTACGTGGTCGCAGCGTCGTGCCAATGGGTGACCACCACATCTAGTTACCAGCATGATCTACCACGCTATTGGACATAAGCCCCCTCTCCCTGTTTCTAGCTTAATTGTTAATTTTTGTAACCGAATTTTCATGTCACTTCGATTAAACACGCAAGTTGATCAAGTACACGCATTATCTCATTTATACTCCAGTAACTGCACCTCAAAAACTATTTTCAAATAGCGGTTAACGCACTGCCGCAACAACCACTGTTTTACACTATATAATCCAAGTCTCTTTAGTTGTCGTCACTTGTCTTATCTTCCTGTCAGTATATTGTCGTATTGTCATGTCACCGGCCATAGACCTTCACTATGGAGGTTGGACGCCGCAACAATAATTGTCATCTTTAGTAACCAAACAAATAAATTTTGGAGTTTCTTGATTCCAACAACAAGCTTTATATCGTGTTCTGTAAAATTCACGATTCCGAAAGTGTTTGATTCAAGAGGTGTTCAGTGACACAATAAGTGAGATATAAGTCTTTTCCTGACCTTTTCTTTCGGGGACTGGGTCCAAGAATTTTGGAAAAAATGGTGTTAGCTCGTGGAATACAACATGTATACAAAAAAAACATTTTGCAAAAGCCCATCCTGTCAAAAGTCATGATTTTTGGAATTATCACTTAAGGTTAGAAAAATAATTATAGTTTTATTGTGAAAGACAACGTTACACCACAGACCTTAAATACTATAAAAAATGTCTTTACTGAAGCTATTACATTAAATTTATCCAGTTTACATGATCCCTTTGAAACAATGTGTGTACTGCATTACAAAAAACTTGGGAGACCGACTTAGGGTTCTTTCGAAATATTTATCATTTTTGTATATTTACTAAAAATAGTTGGGTGTTGTTTTTTCTTTACTGACTATGGCAATCTATAGCTGTTGACCAGAGTTGGCCTTTACAGCGGAATCGGGGTTTTAAGAACCACAAGACTGTGGAACCAACTGTCATCTTCATATTCCCGAAACGATAAGACCTTGAAATATTATAACGTCATGTCACAGGCGGACGAGCATGTGAATGTTTGTCGGATTATTCTAACAGAAGTGGAAAATAGGTTATAGCCGGCAGACCGAACCGAGCACTGAGCTCTCCTCGTGATTGAACCCGGGACGCCTATATTTTAACCTAGTGGGCGAACCACTAGATAGTGTATACATAGGGCCGATTAATTAGGTACTGAATGTTTCAATTAGTTACAACTGCTCGGGAGCTTACATCAATATAATTATAATTCAATTACGACGCTACATATAATTTATCTTCAGGCCTCGATGGAATAGCCAAGTGGGGATCTGAAGGGACCGTGTCTTAGTTAAACATCAGCAGCAGATGGATGTTAATTTATTACTAACTTAATAATAATTACACATAAAACTTGGCCTGGCTTATTTATAAAAAGGAGAGGCTTATTACGTAGGCTTTACTTACTTTTATCTTAAGTTTTGTGCGTAAGTAATATATTTCCACGCTCACACCAATTATCTAGCCCAAATTATGTATTATTAAGCACTTATGATATCCATGGGTACTAGATAACAAACAAATACGATTAAGGTCGTCGCACACTTATCAGTTCTGAAAGGCAGTAACTTTTTTTTCGAAACGACTACGAAACGTTTTCATTTAAAAAACGGCGATACGGTTCTTAGCTAATAAATGGATTATGACATGTAAATGTAATAATCTAGATATTTCATAAATAAACTTAAACTAATATTTAAACAACCATGACTCGTAAATAACTGTTTGTGTTCATCACACAAACATTTTCCACTGTCAGGACTCTAACCAGGACCGCCAGATTTGTGGGCAGCAGTTGTGACCACTCTACTACGAGACGGTGACAATTATGAGTAAATTGAAGGAACTGCAAAAAGCTAAAAAAACGTCTAGTTATTTACTCTATAGTCTATCCATTTATTATTACATCACAAGAGGACGTACTTTTCCGTTTTTGTATATTACAAAATGTTCAATAATGCATTATTAAATTTTCCCTGTCATGACGAATCAATTCCAGTAATAAAGATAACTACTAAATCTATATATGTATGATAGACTAGTAGCAACATATACCTCCCTATAAAGTTTCAATGCTTGCAAAGATCTATTGCAGAGTATTATTAATTTTAGATACGTACATAATAATCACGTTGATAGTCCCAAAGGGGGTTTGGCAGGTATCATTTGATTACGTTATGTGTACAACCACATCTGGCAGTATAGAGTATTATTTTACAAACGTTTTTTTTTGTCGAAAATATTTACCTATTTTCAGAATACAAGTTATTATACCTACTGTAAAAAAGACTTCCATCCCTCCATTGTAGTTCGTAAATGACGTGTTTGTTGACTTCAGATGACAACAATGCGCTTCATATTAGTTAGCAAAAAAATTCTTTATAGTTACGAAATAAACACCTCCAGCTTTTCTTCTCAACGTAAAGATCCCGTATAAAATTTCATAATATGGATTCTTAAAAGTAGAAGAAAAAAAATCCTTTTTTCTCCGAAATCGTGGCGAACATATCGCATCGAAGTGCGCGCGCGCATTGTATGTTAATCGCTCAGCAGAAGGGCTAGATCGATTGTCTTACGCGTGGAAACGGAGATTTGTACGACGCGTCGTTAGCTGCGCCGCATTCAGCTGACACGCGCATTCGAATTAATGTCGACACACTAAACAAATAGAGTACAGAAGGTAAACTGTCGTATGTAACATTACAATAATTCGATAAGAATATCCCATTATCCTGATTAAAATCGCCAAAACTAACAAATTACCGTAGGGATCCTCTACATGAGAGTAAGAGAGATTAGGTTAGGTTCGAGAGCTAGCGCACGATCTGCGAATGCGTGCATTTTCTTGGCTCGGGCCCTCCGCTCAGCACAACGGAGCCAGAGAGTTTCGGCATTATAGTGCACGTATAGCATAATATAAGTAAGTACATGAATATCAATCGGTGATAAATCGAACTAAAAAGTGGAAAGTAAATGATATTAAAAAACACGCTTCAATTATAAATCGAAATAAAAAGAAAAAAATATATTTTTTTTGTATGGAAACAAAATGATCAACGAAAAATCATCATCATCATCATATCAGCCGAGAGATGTCCACTGTTGGATATAAGCCTCTCCCAAGGATCTCCAACCCGAACAGTCCTGCGCTGCCCACATCCAGCGGCTTCATGAGTTACTCTCAACAAACCCTTTCATTTGATACCCATATTGTAGAAATGCATTAAAAATAACTATTCCGCCATCTTGGATGGTCCGCCATATCGGATTTAGAATGACGCCACACAGCTTATCTTGTCGTCCAAACTAAACGTGTAGGCATACAAAATTTTAGCTGAAGAAATCTGCTTCAAAATCGAGTAGCAAGATTTCACCCGAACAAACAAACATTGCAATTTAAATAAAAGCTTTTAAAAATGGTGATCACTATCTTTTTATTTGCTCGTTTCAAATTACACATAATTCATTATTCTCTCAACCTTTCGCTAACTGGGTGATAGCTCTTCCAGTAAGACTATGACAACGCAATAATTTGCTCTAGTGCATGTGGTGTCGTGTTTAAGTTTACCTTCTGTACCCGCTTATGTTGTGGCCGCATTCAACTGCCACGCGCATTCAAATTAATGTCGAGAGTCGGCGAAAATATTGTGCACTTCCGCGTTGACCCCTCCGCGAGGGGGACACACTGGACAGTGCTCCTCGTAAGTTATTACGAAAATTTGTAGTATTTTGTCTTCGAGATTGTAAATTGAGGAAATTTATTACGCTCTTTTATAGATTAACGGCCTTATTGATATCCAAGCCGTTCTTATGAAAAATTGAAACGGAGGAACAAACTTGATGAGTTTCTTGTCCGTTCCTGTAGATTACGTGCGCATGGCATGGTAACATGATTTAATATATATTTACTCCTGTGGGATTTGACTGCAATGTGGGGACCGGGAGTGCACAACAGAAACAACGAGTGTTCACTTTGATGTCTCATTTATTACTACTCATCTTAATACTAATGAAACATACCTTTTTTTTCTTCTTTTACTCGAGGCAAAGGCGTTCCCTCCATACCCACTAAACATCCTCCCCGGCCTGACCTCCAGTGCGCTATTGCGGGACGGCTCGGGATCTGCGCACGTGAGCGCAACTACACCGAGACCGACCCAACGCTGTCCGTCTAGGCACTTCTTGCACCAATTGGTGGCCAGCAGCCACTCCTCCACCGAACGGCTGCTCGACCTGGCGCGTCCTCCTGACGAGGACACCGAGAGCAGCCATCGGACCGCATCCGGGGGACTTCGGGCGCGGGCGTGGCCTTGAAAAGGACCGCCCGGAAGTAGCCGTGGTGGGAAAACAAAAACAACTCGACGATGGCATGTGACTTCGAATGCCAAGGACACCCTTGACATCAAAAGCCACACACCCGCCGAGAAAGTTTCCCCACCACGTTACCAGGGTTCGCCACGAGGAGGCTTCCGGCCGTGGACCCCAATTACAACATACCTTAGCCTAACTTAATGCTAAGTCGCGTCACACACTACATGACTTTCTGCGAACAAACGGCATCTACGAGTAACTGAATACAGTTTGATTTATATGTGTTTGAGTGAAGTCGTCTGGGTAGGTACCACCGCCCTGTTCTCGGTGTAGTTGCGCTCACGTACGCAGATCCCGAGCCGTCCCGTAATAGCGCACTGGAGGTCAGGCCGGGGAGGATGTTTAGTGGGTATGGAGGGAACGTTTTACCTCGAGTCCTACATATCGCCTGCGGTTAGCACCACCCCACAGGGACGATGCGTAAATGCATGTGACCTCCCCGTCAACAAAAAAGAAGGTACCACCGCCTTTCTTATTTCTGCCGTGAAGCAGTTCGCTGTGTTTCGGATTGACTGGGCATGGAAGGTATATCATCTTAGTCCCCAGAATGGCAACGCACTTGCAGTGTTAAGTGATTTACACTTAATATTGCAAGTGTCAATGTATAGGCGACGGTAAACTAACACAACTCGTAACAAAAAAAATGGCGTTGACAGCGCGCGAGTGTCACGTCAGTATTGTGAGCAGACACAGTAACCTATTGATATAGGTTACTGTGTCTGCTTACCATCAGGGAAGCCTTATGCTTGGCAACCAAATAACGGGGAAAAATAAATTTCTTGGATATTTTGGTGTAAGCAAAAGAGCTGATGATTTTCAAACTGCTGAACAATCATAGCTAAGAACACTTCCAATCAAAATAACTCTCCATCAAACAAACAAAAAGTGTAAAATACTGTTACCCGACTACGAAAAGGAAAGGAATGAAATCGGTTGAAATCGGGGTTTACAAGGTAAAATCGACTCCTCCTATTGTTAAGGTCGGTTAAAATGTAGACGATTCACACCTTCATCAAAATGGGATAAATACAGACATACAATATTTGTGTAATTACGTATACATAGACTCCTAAAATCATTGGCCTTTGACTTCGCGTTGTAGAGGATAATCAGTTTGTGCTCAAGACATACAGATAACACGTTAAACATATAACACTGCTCCTTTTGTGTCGGGTTTCATAAAAAAGAAGGGTTCCGTACCAATATCTTATTTTTTTATCACGTTTGTTGTATGGGAGCCCCCTTAAATATTTATTTTATTAATTTATTAGTATTTCTTTTTATAGCGGCAATTGCAATACATCATCTGTGAAAATTTCAACAATCTAATTATCACGGCTCATGACGGACGGACGGAAAGACAGCGGAGTGTTTGTAACAGGGTCCCGTTTTACCCTTTTGGTACGGAACCCTAAAAAGATCATAAAATTCAAGATAATTCATTCGCAAAACAATATCTAAAATGTACATATCTTGCTAAGAAAAAATGCGATTAAAAGTTCAGTAACTTTTTCAATTAATTAAAATTTTGTAATTGAAGCTCACGGACAGAAATAAATATAAACTTGTAATTTGACTTCAAAGCGGTGCTTAAGATTCTTCGCATTGTTTCAAAGAGATTTTAAATTTGAATGATCGTACCTTTACGTAGTAATGGGTAGGTATTTAGGAGATTAATAATGTTGAGGATATTTGCATTTTTGCTATTTTCCAAGTCTAAGTTGGTACTTGCGTTATATTTATAACGACGCCATTATTGTATACAATGGTCACGCTTATATCACTGGACGTATCACGATAAAATTCAGATATATATAATTCTTAGTCTCTAATATGGGAGCACCGAGTTATATGTTCCCATCTTTTGGACTTACAAACATCTAGAGACCTAAGTGAACGGCTAATGCAGGAACGGGAAGACAGTGAATTTGAAATTGTTAAAATATTGGAAAAAAACAAACAATTAAAGTGTGAACTATCCGAGCTGCATATTAAGTATGAGGTTGCCCTTGAACAATGCAACCACATGCAGGACACCATAAAATCCTTCACTGAGTGTAGTAATACTCATGAACAGGCATTGAGTAAAATAAATGAGTTAGAAATAAGCTTGTGTCTTGCAAATAATAATGTAAAACATTTGGAAATACAAAATAAAGAATTGTCCACAGACAAACATTCCCAAAGCCTGTTTGATGAGTTAACGGTATGTAGTCCCGGCTTCATCAAGGAACAGTCATTTATAGAAAATAGTTCCAACGTTAATAATTCAAAAACTTATTTTAGTAGTGCAAAGAAACTGAAGAAATACATACGTGTTAATAAGTTTATAAATAAGACAAAAAGAATTATAAATCAACATAATTCTTTTAAAAAACACAAATTGCAATATTTGAAAAACATTAAATTATCAGAAAAATTTAATAATATTAAAAGTACGGCTGTTACAACAACTACTAATTACATAGAATATAGTAAACAATTAGAATCAAAAATTGACAGTCTTGAGGAGTCATTAAAATGTATGTTAAAAAACATACAGACTATTTCTCAAAAACAACTAAGTTATCAAATACTTGCTTCAAATGACATGGAAGATTTTTGTAATTATAATGCAGAGAGATTTGAATCTTTGAGTAAAAAACGAATATGTTCATGTCAAGATAAGGATATTTACAACAACGAAGGGCACCCTTCTAGTATATTATATGATACACAAGATCAAGTAGTTTCACTTGTCGATAACGAAACTTGTTCACAGAAAAATCTTGATGAAGCTGGGACACAAGTGAAGAATAGTAAACAACAAAACAATATCATTATGTTTAGTGATGAGTTAGGCAAAAACATGGGTCAAACAATGTTTCAGTATATGGCACAGCCTGTTACTAATTTCTGTATGCCAGGTGCCAATTACATTCAAATATTGCAGAGGGTGATCTGTGGTACTTACAGTCCTGATAGTACAATACTTATTTTTATTGGTAGACGTGGAAATGCTAATTCCAAGATTATGGAAAAGTATTTTGAAGACCTCTCCAAATTAAATGTAAAAAAAATAATTCTATTTACCCTGCCTTACAGTAGGTCATTGACTCATGCAGAAAATGACTATAGATATAAATGCAATATGAAATTGCATTTAATGACAAATTATGATAAAAAATTTGACATTGTTGATTTTAATGGTTTTATTAAGAATTTTTTTTTGACAAAGGATAAATATTTTCTTTGTAATAATTACAAAAAACAAATAGCAAAATCGCTATGTTACTTTATTTTTAATCAAGCCAAAACATTGGCTATAACTTCTGCCTCTATTGGGCAGTCAAATTTGACATTAAGTAATGACAATTTAGAATATGCATCATATTCTTTAAATTAAATATTGAGACAAAAGAGACTAACTCTGGCAGTACTAAATATAATGAAATATTAGACTCAAATTTTGAGGTTTTAGATGAATTATCCTCCCCACTTGTAATGAATAAAAATTCTAAAAATAATTTTATCAACCTTGTCCACCAAAATATTCAAGGGATGTCAGGCAAAAATTTAGAATTGGAGCTATTTATGAATTGTAATAATATTGATATATTGTGTGTTACAGAACACTGGCTAAAAAGCCATCAGCTCATGTTTAATTTTAGTAATCACCATGTTGTCAGCTCGTACAGCAGAAAAAACATATTACATGGTGGTTCATTAATAATTACTAAAAAGAATATTATATGTAAGGAAAGAAATGACCTCGTAAGTATGTCTGTTGAGCGAGTTACTGAAATAGCTTGTATAGAGTTTGAACAATTCATTGTTATTAGTGTATACAAACCACCATGTGCCCCTTTTGAACAATTTTTAAAAATTATGGAAGATGTCCTATTTAAAATCAGTAAATGTCGTAAAATAATTGTTATCTGTGGAGACTTTAATATTAACATATTAGAGACAAACTCAATCACTTGTAATTTTTTAAATTTATTTAAGTCCTATGATTTGGACTACGTTTTTTATGAACCCACAAGAATTACTGAAACAAGTGCAACTTGCATTGACAATATTTTTACTAACCGAAAACCTAGCCAAAAGTCAATTATTAATATGTTGCACTCTGATCATTGTGGTCAATTAGCATCGTTTCCTAGAAAAAAAGTTAAAGTGCAAAGAACGAAAATAAGTTTTATTCCTATAAATGCAAGCCGAATTGAAAAATTTAAATCGAAATTAATTGTGAAGCTACCATGTTTGCCTTATAATGATTGTCCGGATAAGCTATACAGTTCTTTATTTAATTTAATAAATGATGAATTTACCAACACTTTTGTGCCAAAAGTAAAGACGATCTGTGATCATCTAACCTTTAGTGAATGGGCAACGCCTGGTATCTACAATAGCAGGAATAAGTTGTACAATTTGTATGGTCAAAAATCATTTAATTTTGATCCAGTATTTGTTAATTATGTAAGAGACTACTCCAAAGTTTTCAAAAGAGCCTGTTCCACTGCCAAGTCAGTTTACTTAAAAAACAAAATTAAGAATTCTACAAATAAGATTAAAGAAACCTGGAATATTATTAACAGTGAAACTGGTAGGAGTCAAACACGCTTCCGTAATATTAACTTAAAGATTAATAATGTAAATGTTAAAGCTGATTTGGAAGTAGCGATGGAATTTGAAAGGTTTTTCTCAGATGTTCCCATACAGACTACTAAATCACTTCAGTCGTCTTCCACCTCAGCTGAACAGCTGCTTAAACAAAATGTATCATCATGTGATAGTAACTTTGAATTTACAGCTGTTAATTATAAAGATATTATAAATACGTTTAAAACTCTAGACCTGAAAAAATCTATGGATCTTTGGGGACTGTCAGTCAGGACAATCTCATCCATTATAACTATAATAGCTCCTTATTTAGTAGTCGTATTTAACAATTGTATTGACTCTGGTGTATTTCCTGACTTGATGAAACATAGTAAAATTATACCGTTATTTAAATCTGGCGAAACCTCAGATCCCACCAATTTTCGGCCTGTTTCTATTCTACCGAGTTTAAGTAAGATCTTTGAAAGACTAATGCTCAATCAACTATTAAAGCATTTCAATAAATACAACATATTTCATCAAAAGCAATTCGGGTTCACTCGGGGTCGCTCCACCATTGATGCAGGAGTTGAGTTGTTAAAGGAGGTATTTGCTGCTTGGGAAGAATCACGCGACGCCCTTGGGGTTTTCTGTGATTTATCTAAAGCTTTTGACTGTGTTAATCATGATACTCTGGTCAGGAAATTACACCATTACGGCGTTAGGAACAAGGCTCTCAACCTTATGACTTCATACCTGAGCAATAGAATACAGAAAGTTGATATAAATGGTAAAAGATCTCCAGGTTCTCTAGTCACAATAGGTGTTCCGCAGGGCTCAATTCTTGGTCCATTTCTCTTTCTAGTGTACATAAATGACTTGCCTTACTACATAAGGGACAATCATGACATTGTGTTGTTTGCGGATGACACTTCTTTGATTTTCAAAATAAATAGAAAATTAGATAATTATGACGAAGTGAACAATGCACTTGCGAAAGTAGTTAATTGGTTTGATATTAATAACTTGTTGCTGAATGAAAAAAAAACCAAATTAGTTAAGTTTACTACACCGAATGTGAGATGTGTAGAAACTAATGTACAAATAAATGGAGTAGAATTGAAACCTGTAGAAACAACAACTTTCTTAGGAGTAATGTTAGACTCTAAATTGCAATGGGGTCCACATATTGTAAAACTTTCGGGTAAACTAAGTTCTGCGGCATATGCAGTTAAAACTATTAGGCGGCTAACTGATATAGATACTGCTAGAATGGTTTATTTCAGTTATTTTCACAGCATAATGTCTTATGGAATTCTTCTCTGGGGGAGTGCTGCAGATATTAATACCATCTTTGTTCTGCAAAAACGGGCTGTTAGAGCAATCTATCAACTAGGTCCGCGTGACTCCCTCAGAGAAAGGTTCAAGGAGATAAATATTCTAACTGTGTCATCACAATATATACTGGAAAACTTACTATATGTAAAGAAAAATATTATGAATTTTTCCGAGAAATGTCAAACGCACAATGTAAATACTAGGAAGAAACACGATTTGGTTGTATATAAAACTCGTCTCCACAGAATAAGCAATTCCTTTATGGGCCAATGTATACGTTTTTACAATAAGCTTCCGAAGAATATTAGAGACTTGCCTATTAATAAATTTAAAAAAACTGTTAAATCTAAATTATATAAAAAAGCTTATTACAAGTTAAATGATTATTTAAATGATCCAAATGCGTGGGAGTAAAATCTGCCCAAATTTACGCATTTAAAATTGTAATTTATTCATATTGATATATCTATGGACATGTAATGATGTTTTGAAATCATTACGAAATTGTAAGCTGCGGAGTTTCTTTCGCCATTTCTTCTCCGTCTCAGCATAATAATAATTATTTAAGTAAAATAATTATTTCGTCGAAATGGTGGTAGGGCTTTTGACGATTTAAAAGTACTTAGCAAAGTCCATTTAAATAAAGAGCTTTTTCATTTCATTTCATTTCATTTCATTTCATTTCATTTCATTTCATTTCATTTCATTTCATTTCATTTCATGGGATTGTCACGAACCTACGCTAAACGAGGGAAAGCTATAATCAGAATTCATTTAGTAATAAAAATCTTATTTTAATTTCGGATAAATAATTATAACTATTAATTTACCATCGAAATCACGAATTGCAATGCATTAAAACAAATTTGGGATAATTGCTGCAATCACCGACGAAACGTGATCTTATTTCAACTCTTACTTTTGGAGATACGGGACCATTAAATAATATATACTTACAAAATACAACTTCAAAAATAATGATAACTTAATTTTATTCATTGGAAATAGGGATAATGTAAACAAAAGATCATTATTAAAATATTATAACTACCTACTGAAATTAAATGTAAAAAGAATTGTAATGTTTACATTTCCATATTGCGATAGTTTGCCACAGTAAGAAAATGAAATTAGATATAAATTAAATATACAATTAGATACTTTGTCATATTATCAAGACAAAATACATGTTTTTGACATTAATAAATTGACATGTAATAATCGATACAATAAATATTATTTGACAAGAGATAGAATTTCTCTATCAAATTATTTTAAAAAACAATTAGCAAAATTGCTAAGCTTTTCTATATCTACTTCAGCCAAGAATTTGGCTGTACGGACAGCTCCTATTGAGCAACCTTATTTTGACATTGCCTCTATTGGACCATCGCGGTGTGACAATGCCCCTATACAGCATTGTAGTTCTGACAGTGCTCCTTTTGAGCAAGTTAGTTGTAATAATATAACAATTGCTCCTATTGAGCAAACTAACTTTGACTCACAGATAAGCTCATCACAAAATCAATATTTTAATTAATTAGTAAGACAACAGAGGACACCTCTGGCAATAGCTCACTTAAAATAGTTCACCAAAATATTCAAGGCTTATCTGGAAAGGAACTAGAAATTTCTTTATTCTTACAGAGTCTAAATATACATGTATTATGTCTCACAGAGCATTGGCTAAAAATAACTCAGTTATTAAATTGTATTGAAAGTTATAACATTGTAAGTGCATTCACTAGAGAATCTGCCATTAGAGGTGGTTCCTTGATTTTGTTACAGAACAATATTAAATATAAAGAACGATCGGATGTGATTAAGCACTCAATTGAACGAATTATTGAAATTTCATGTGCAGAATTTGAGCAATTTATAATTGTATGCGTATACAGACCCCCTTCTGGAAACTATGATCTGTTTGAAACTGCAATGGAAAATGTTCTAAATATTATTTGTAGCAATAACAAGAAGATAGTTGTCTGTGGGGACTTCAATTTAAATATTCTAGTACCAAGTCCATACACAAATAGGTTCATTAATTTATTTAGATCTTTTAATCTTTATTATGCTTTCTTTGAACCTACCAGAATCACCCCTACTACAGCTACTTGCTTTGATAACATTTTCTGTAATTGTAATATACTTGAAAAATCTATACTCAACTGTGTAAACTCAGATCATAGTGGACAGAAAATCACTATTGAGCGCCGTAATGTTAATCTAGTAACAAAAATTACTTTTAGACCAATAACGGGCAGTCGCATGAAGATTTTCGAAAATAATATCGAACATAGACTTAATTTCTTACAATATTGTGATGATTCAAATGAAATGTATACGAATTTATTTAATCAAATAAATTTAGAATTTAATAACATATTTAAACAAAAAACTGTTTCCCTTAACTCAAAAAAGAAATTTAGTGACTGGGCTACCCCAGGTATATACGTAAGTAGAAGAAAATTATATGATTTATATTATGAAAAGTCCATGTCCACAGACCAGTCCTTTATAAATTATGTCAGAAAATATTCTAAAATATTTAAAAGGGTCTGTAATGTTGCAAAAGCAAACTTCCTTAGTAATAAAATTAAAAATTCTGCTAACAAAATTAAGACCACCTGGAAAATTATAAACCAAGAAACTGGTAAAATGTCATTTAAAGATAGGTCTTTTGAAATTAATATTAATGGTAAAATGGTAAAAACGGATGAAGCGGTGGCAAATGCAATGGAGTCCTTTTTCTCAGACATTCCTATGAAAATCACTAGTAAACTGAATTCATCTACTGAATATGCGGTTTCCTTTTTAGAATCTAGTGTTAATAAATGTGATATTTCTTTTAACTTTCATGAAATTAATGACGATTACATTATAAAAACGTTTAAATCTTTAAATAAGAAAAAGACGGAAGATCTATGGGGTTTATCGGTTACAATTTCCCCATATTTAACGATTATTTTTAATAAATGCATTGAAGATGGGGTCTTTCCCGATTTAATGAAATGTAGTAAAATTATACCTTTGTTTAAGTCTGGGGATAAATGTGATCCCACTAATTTTCGTCCCATATCCATTTTACCAACGTAAAGTAAAGTATTTGAGAAAGTTATTTATAATCAATTGCTTTCACATTTTACATTGAATAAACTGTTTCATAACAGACAATTTGGTTTTACTAAGGGTAGAAATACGACAGATGCAGGTGTTGCGTTAATGAAACATATATTTGATGCTTGGGAAAACAAACAAGATGCTCTAGGTGTCTTTTGTGATTTGTCCAAAGCCTTCGACTGTGTAGAACATAAAACCTTATTGGGCAAATTACAACATTATGGCGTCTCAATGAACTCAATAAAAATAATTAAATCATACTTGAGTGACTGATTACAAACAGTAGTTATAAATAAAGCGAAGTCTACAGGGGCCCCTATTCTCATGGGCGTGCCGCAGGGTTCGATATTAGGTCCGTTACTTTTTTTGATTTATGTAAATGACCTGCCTTACTATGTAAACAACTTATGTGAGACGGTATTATTTGCAGATGATACTTCCCTTATTTTCAAACTGAATAGACAATCAGAAAACGTTGACGATGTGAATAATGCCCTTTCCAAAGTAATGTGTTGGTTTACTAATAATAACTTGTTACTAAATTCAAATAAAACTAAATGTATTAAATTTTCGTTACCAAATGTCAAGCAGGTCAGTACAAATATTAAAATTAACGAGGAAATTATACAATGTGTTGACTCAACAATCTTTTGAGGAATAACTTTAGATTCACGTCTACAATGGAATCCTCATATTACTACCCTATCAGGAAGACTTAGCTCTGCTGCTTTTGCTGTTAAAAAGATTAGATTACTGTCTGATGTTGAGACGGCAAGACTTGTGTATTTCAGTTACTTCCATAGTGTTATGTCATATGGTATATTGCTGTGGGGATCAGCAGCTGATATTCAAGACATTTTTGTATTACAAAAGAGAGCCGTACGCGCCATTTATTTTATTTTATTTTATATTTTATTCATAGGTGAATCAACAGTTTTATCAATGAACTTAGTGATACAGTTAATACTATCAAACTAATTTTAGATTCACACTTATAGAATTAATTATAAACTAAGACCTCGTGACTCGCTTAGAGAGTTATTTAAAGAAATCAATATATTGACGGTTGCTTCCCAATATATATATGACAACATTATGTATGTTCATAAAAATTTACATACATTTTTGAAGAAAAGTGATTATCACAATTTAAACACAAGATATAGAAATAAACTTTCTCTACCAAGTTTCAGACTTCATAAAACTAGTCACTCATTCATGGGGAAATGTATACAAATATATAATAAACTCCCACATCATGTAACTGAACTACCGTCACATAAATTTAAGCTTCACATTAAACAAATTTTAATGAAGAAAGCGTATTATAAAGTTCAGGAATATATAGACGACAAAAATGTGTGGACAAATCCAAATGTGCTCGATTCTCCATTTTAATCTAGTGAGATATCAATGTGTAAAATTTCAATTCTCTAATTGACAATATTGTAAGGAAAGATGTCTTAAATCACATTTTTTATATATATTTATTTATTGAAAGTCTCATTATGAGTCTTTATTTTATTATATTATTATGATTAATTATTAAAGACTTGACAATGTGAATTATGACTCTTTCCAAATTAATACTATGAAAACTGTAAAGGGAGGATAAAACTTGTTGAGTTTCTTGCCGGTTCTTCTCAGAACAAGGCCTCCTGGTAGACTCGCGAACCGATGGCATCAAAATTGACTTTCATAAGTGTACAAATTGTACCTAAATGAATAAAGAAATTTTGACTTTGACTTTGACTTATAATTATACCTATATATCCATAATCCAATAAAGGGTTAAGAGCGAAGTACCAATAATATTTTTTTCGTTGTACTGTTGTTAGAGATACACATGTCTATGTGACCCCATGCACATTGCTCGCAGAGCGATAAGTCCACAGTTTGGAAGACCCGGGGTGTACGATCGAAAAATGCCCGCGAGCACGGATTTAGACCATTTTTCATTAAATTATTCAAAATATCTGAGTACATTTAACAATATTATAATATCATTATGATGTCTAGCATTATATGTTTTTTAATATAACAAGTGCATTAATTGAGTTTAATTTAAAAAAAATTACCAATTTATAAATATTTTTGGTACCTATCCATTTTTATTATGTTATCCCAATTTTTTACTTATTTTGGCTCTATAGTGGTTTAGAACAGTTCATTATCTATTGGAAAAACAATTTTCGCAAAGTATTGTTTGCCATTATAATGCTGGTATTTCATCTGAAAGATAGCTCCAAACTGCATTTTCGTAAAACTGCGCCATAAGATTCTCCTCGCTTTAAAAACCTATAAGTGTAAATTAAAATATCTGTCTATAGTGGTTTTAATCAAGAATTATTCTTCCTATAATATATACTTTATTTTACAAAGTCTGTTCACATCGCTTCAAAATTAGGTCTGAAAAATCCACACAATGTAACAAATTTGACGTAAATCGAGTGCAAAGCAAAGCATTAGATAACATTTATATACCTACATACATACATTAAAGACATGACTTTTCCCCACTTTTCCCCAAGCAGAGATCACTTGTTTCCATTTGCTACGATCCTTACATATTTCTTTCACTTCATTTACTTTCATCACAGTTCTCAGACATGCGAAAACGACGGTTTCGAAAACTTTTAACCTGGCCCTTTTAATAATCGTCTAGGTCTTCCTTGTCTTGCATCATTCTTTCTACATGACCGAACCATTTGAGCAGCCCTTTCTCAATTCTTGTCACTAACGCCCGTACTCACAAACAATACTTGTCTAAGTAAAAAACAATGCTATGCAAAATAATGCATTTCTCAGTGCGTGCCATATGGCAAGGCTTTTGAAGGGTCGTAAAAACCTATTCATAGACAATACTTAAGTGGGGATCGGCACTATGCGTACTTTAAAATGCACGCACTCAACGCACAGGTCGAGATATCAAAATCAACATCCAGATGTCAAAAGTTTAAAGTTTGAAGTAATAAAACGTCAGTAGGTACATTCAACAATGTGAACTAGGCAACAGAATCGAACCAATCACAGAGCTCTGTTCAATGCAATGCGTTTACTTATCCAATAGTCAAGAAACCTCATAGTAATATTTGTGAATACGGGATACGGGTGTATGATTCTTGGTCTTTCTAAGTATATATTATATCTTCTTTCAAACCACACATCCCTCTTTCACGTCATAGTTTAACCATGTTGCATACTTTTTTGAGTAAACTTTTTAAAGAACTTTTTTTGAGTAAATCTTATAAATATCTACATATTAATAATGTTACCGCAGTTAATAACTTTCTCATGCACATCGGCAGTAGATTAAATGGTCCCATCGCTGATTCGGGCGTGTCGTGAACTAGCAATTTGTTTTAATTATATGCACACTATTAATACGATATCAACCAGAACTTACGGAGCAGGTGTTCGTGTGAATGACTTAATAATAGTGCTGGGGAAGTATCGATCAGCTTTTTGTCGATATTTGACTAAATTAACAATCGATAGAATGGCTGCAGAGAAAAAAGATACAACATATTTGTCTTGTATTTTTTTTCACGTGTATACGTCCCTTTGGACACGTCTTTTTAGATAATAATACACTCACAAAATTTGATAAAGCCGCTTAAGTTCATAATAAATCTAAATTCTTCTATGTTGCATTTTTTTTGACAGCCTAAATAAATATTAGCATTTGCAATGAATTACACACAAAAAAACTTGTAAATAATCGAATGATATTGTGAGGTGGTGTTTGATGCGAGGTGTTTTCATGTTTATATTAGTTGATATAGTTTTAAAATAGCAAAATTATTTATGGGTGTTCTTAAAACAGATATACTATATCGACTAAGCTGCGCAGGCAAGGAATCTATTGTTTACGCAATGCTCTATCGATATTCTCCTATTCCTCTCAGACGACATCACTACTGAATGACTAGTGACAGCATAAAACAACATTTTATGGATATTTTATGTGTTCGCTGTCGGTTTTTGGGTCATGAAGGTATAAGTTAAAATCTAATAAAAATATTTGATAGTATTATCGATTTGGTTGTTCCATATTTACAAGTTTTTATAACGCATTACGAAACCCGCTCTATCATAAAAATATGAAACACGCTTATTTAACCATTTTTAGTTTATATTTTTTTTATCTTTGAACGTTTTTATTTATAGTTTTTTTTTAAATAACAACTATTGCTACCAAGTCAATGATGATGCGTTTTGACAGCAGTATTGGTATCCATGGGTCCTCGGTTCGATCCCCAGCGGAGTAAGAAGTTGTGCCCAGATCAGTTGGTGTTGCACTTGTTTTGGGTACGCTTGGCTACCTTCCTCTTAACTCCGTTAGAGTTAACAATATTACATGGGTATTGTAAGGGTTGGCATCAGGCAGTTATGCCAAATCCTTTAGAAGTACCTATTGTCAATATCAAGGCATCTACACCGACTCCAAATAAATCCACTCTAATTTGGAGAGCTGGATCTGGGCTCTATAATATCTTATAGTACCTCCACCTTACAGAAGACCACAAACAAATAACACTACATTGTTGTGGTATTGTGTTTCTGTCAGTGAGTACGACTACCAGAGCTCCACAGGGTACGGAAGGGGATGCGTGAGTTTCACGGCTGGATGCGGAAGTTTGGGAGCTGATGTTACTCGCCTTACGATTTCCCACCGCCTTTCTCTATTTGCTGTATTCCTGGTACGTGCAGGGGACCGCCCACTGCAGCTTTAGCGTGTCCCCACACTAGCCGTTCGTTCTTTGCTACCTAGATAAGACCATAAAACCGGAAGACAAGAATGCAATACAAAATGTACTACCCATCACACACATCCCGGTGTGAAACGGAAAAAACGTCCGGTAAGCAAGCAACGGGACCACGCCCCTCGGCGATTTTGCTTCATTCTGTACGCCGGTAGCTGTGCTCCTGCGAGGCCTCGTTGCAGAGTTGCGAAAAATGTCGGGATCGACAGAATCTCTTAATTTACATATTCAAAAATTCCCGTGTTTGTGGGAGTTCTTATGCAGTAATGCCCTTTTTTAAAGACTTTAAAAAAGAGGCATGAGTTTATCATCGTCCATTACGATTTTTTACGTGTTATTACAAAGATACAAGAGTATCTCTCTCGGCAAGCGCTAGACTACGACTGAGCGCAGATAAAGAAAGACCGGCCACCGGTGAGTGTGTTACGATGAACCCGTTTTTATAGTCTTTTCTAGGTAGTAAAGAACGACCGGCTAGTCTGGCCCCACGCTTAATTTGATCGGTCTATCGCATGGGTTACCTGCAGCGAGATCTAATGCTCACTTTGATAATATAGGAATAGTTAGCTAAGCGAACCTAACGTTAGCCTTACCACCAGCTAAAGCAAATACTTCACCACCTGGTTACCGAACCCAGAAACTCTGTGCCTCTCTCTCAGCTCTGGCCTCCTGATAGACTCGTGAACGTGTAATAGCTAGCCATACGCAACATTCATAAAACGCACTGAAATACAGACGGTCTTAAATGGCTCTGACAAGCTAGTAGTTGACGTTTATTATAACCTAAAAATGTAGTGGAATTCTTTGCATGTGGCTAACTACAGACGGTTACAAATGTACTTACTGTATAATTTGTTGGTGAAGATATTATAGAAAAAATACATCCAAGTGCTTTAAGTCAAAGTTATTAAAATTAATGCATCCTGCGTATAAACATTCTTTATTTTATTATATTATTATGATTATTATTAAAGTCTTGACAATGTGAATTATGACTCTTTCCAAATCAATACTATGAAAACTGTAAAGGGAGGATAAAACTTGTTGAGTTTCTTGCCGGTTCTTCTCAGAACAAGGCCTCCTGGTAGACTCTTGAACCGATGGCATCAAAATTGACTTTCATAAGTGTACAAATTGTACCTAAATGAATAAAGAAATTTTTACTTTGACTTTGACTAACAAAACGAATGGCATAGGGTTAGCTAGACTGGTAGTTTACAAATTAACTTTCATAAGTAGGTATACAAAATGTATCCAAATAAATAAAGAAATTTTGACTTTGTGTCCGGATTGTGTGGTGTTCGTAACGATACTTAACTTCTGCCATCTCTTTTTACTGTGGTAGGTATGTCTATGTACACACGTATAATGTTGTGGTTGTCTGCAGATCGCTATCACATTAAAGCTTAAATTAATTACATGATACATTTTCTAAACAAAACGACCGGTTTGCGAGTCGAAAGTCAAAATACGACTTGTTAGAAACTTTTTATTAGCAAAGACAAATAGCTCGCGGTTTAAATAAAACAGTTTCTTGCTTTTACACTTTTTCACTTAATCAAATGTCAATTCATTCTAATTAATTAGCAAAATTGATTGGACGGCACTCGCTATCAGGTTCGCCGAAGAATTATTGGGGTTCTGATTAGAAACTTAAAATATTACCGCTTTTAATTAACGTGGAGGTGAAGGGGACAAGGAGGCTTCGGGCATTCTAGGAAACGATTGCGAAAGCTCAGCAACGTTTGCATGGTCGACACCGGGGTGGGTGACCGAAATAAAATTTTGACCTCTCTTCATGAGGAAGGCAATCTCGTAATCCAAAAAGGGGTTAAGCAGAGCTTTAGGTAATATTTAGTTACACATAAAGCCACATTTGGCAGTATGGGCCAAGCAGTACCTCTAATGGTGACAGGTTGACAGCCTATTGCCTATATGAAAGGGACGTTAAACCCAATAAGTAACAATCCGTCAGTAAACATAGAAAGTATTCAGAGAAAATTCATAAAATGTCTTTCATTTCGACAGGGGCTGTCTCGCAAATTAACTTCTTATATGGATAGGTTAAATAAATTTCATATGAATACACTCGAAATCAGACGAAAGCGCAGTGAGCTTATTTATCTACACAAAATTCTTCACTATAAAATCGACTCCCCATCTTTGTTAGCTTCAATTAGCATTATAACTAGCTATAGGTCTCGGGACCTTAACCCTAAATTATTTTCACTTCAAGTGTACCGCAATAATACTTCTTATTACAACCCAGTAGTAAGCATGTGCCGCCTTTACAATGATCTGACCAAAGAACATCCCGATATAGATGTCATGAATCTTAGTCCAGGTGTCTTCAAGAGGAGTCTTAATAATATTCTTAATTAAGTTTGTCTTGCATTGAATATTTGGATATGTTTGTGTAAAACTTGTAATTTTCTTAAAATTGTAATGTTTAACTCACGGAAAATTTAATTTAAAAAGGATACATGTTTTGGAGTGCAGTTTAGTGTTAACTGTCATACTTGCACATTCTCCTTGTTCTTTCTTAGCTGTACTCTGTTTTGTGTCTTACCAATAAATTAAATTAAAACAATCTAACGCAAATGCCAACAACCGCGACAGATGTTGTAACATCAAAATCATCTCAACAGTCCAGGTTGCAATATTTTTTCAATGCATGTAGAAACGCTGACCTTCGCTTTCTACCATAACATATTTTACACAGACTATCCATATCTTCCGCGGTCTCTAACTAAACAGCCATATTGGAAGAAAAGACATACACGCGAGCGCACCACTTCTTGACAGCAGCGCCTCGCGCATTTTTGCGGCATATTAAAACTGCAGATTCTTGCCTTCTTCTAGTGTTCCATATAACTGGAGCCGCTGGCCATTACAGAGCCAAATTAAACGAACGGCCGAAACACATACCATCTATTACCTCTCAATCTTTCTGACACTGATTCTACTTAAAACCTCCCAAGTGCTTCACTTTGTCCATTAAATCAAATCAAATCGAAATAAATTTCTTTAGTTTCACAGACAATGGATATAAAAAAATCGGGAGTGGTCTCCCCTTGACTTTCTCGTATACCGGAAACGACTCAAAAGGTTGATAGAAACCTTATATTTTAATGTCATACGTGCATTTTGGTCACCCATCCGAGTACCGACCGCGCACTTGGTTGCTTAACTTTCGTGATCGACGGCTCGAAAATTGATAGAAACCTTAAATTTTGATGTCATACACGTATGTTAAATTTGGTTGCAATAATTTAAAGAATGCTCGAGTTATCGTGCTAACGCACCGACACACAGACACACATACAGACATAATTCCAAAAAAAATATTTTTGGACTCGGAGAGGTTCAAAACGTGTAAATCCGTCAAAATCTGGAGGTCAAATTTTTTGACGATTACAAGACTTTCTATAAACTACGTATACGAGAAAGTAAAAATACACGATAGCCAAATAGGCTGCCACTCAGCATAACAATGTACATCTCGACTGCCACTCAGCAAATGTGCATCTCTGCATTTCGGGACGAGTTAGAGTGGCTTCCTATTCGGGACCATCGAAATGTGCATATACTTTCATCGCTATATAAAATCTTTCGCGATCCTTAAGCCCCTTCCTACCTTTGTTCCTGTTTCCAGCTGTCTCTACCACCCACTTGAATTAGGCGCTATGTAACACTAAAGGGCTGGAACTTCCCAAGGGTAAAACAAACTTCCTTCTTCATTCCTTTTCGTTTCGCGCCGCTCTTATGTGGAACATTCTTCCAGCTATTATTCAGGATAGTCCATCTATCACTTCACTTAAAAATAATACTAAAGCAGTACTATTTATCACAGATATCCAATTAATCTTTCCAAACTTATTATCATGTTTATTTTGTAAATTTTTGTATTTGTTATAATCTTATTTACTAATGTTTACATTGTGTATACTTATATATGTAGTTCATATATCTATTTTACATAATTATGCATTTTTTAGCATTAGGTATTCATTAGTTTCATTTGTTTTTAAACTTTTATTTTGCATTTGTGTCGCCTACCTTATCAATATTAGAACACACGTTTATGGGTTGACTGGAAGAGATCTCTTCTAGAGATAGGTTCGCCCTTATAAACTGTGTTTAACAATTGTATTATGACCAATTTAATTTTTTTTTTGCCCGTAGAATGCTTTACTTTCTCCTAGTAAATTATATATTTCAAAAATGTATATTTTATTTTCAAAAAGACTTCTATATTATACGCATTCGAAGCCGGTGTAGCGATCTTTTGCAAGCGAACGCTAGTCTCCAATAATTACAATCAGTAATTAAGACAGATAGGTAGTCAAAAAGCTACTTGTAAGTACTTATTTTACGACGGAGCCCTAAAATGAAAGATAATTATTTCATTAATGGTAAAGTAGGTGAGGTTAAGGTAACGCAGAATGATAAATCGTTCGAGTCAAATACTTAGTAATCGTTTATGGTAACGTGGTAATGTTTGCGAATCGAAAATATGATAATTATTCTGTTGGCTACGTTGTTGTGTGTGGGTGGTCGCTGCAAGGGCGGGGCGGCGCGCTGTGAATTATTAAATCTTGAAATATCTTATGAATTGAAATTTTATTAATTGCCTCACAATAATATTAATATCAAAATTGCTTAGCGGTAAATGTAACAAAAGATTTTAAATAACATTGCAACGTCACCTCCAAGCAAGTCAACCGCGACGATGTTGACTTTTATAAGCTTCGCGATAATATCGCCATGTGGAGATATTCCACTTAATATAGAATTCAATGGCAAGGCGATAGTATCGTCATGATTGATTCGCTCGTGTAGGTGACGCCGACTTTAGGCGTAGCGCAGCCCGGCCTGCTTTTTTACGAATCTTTTGAATGGTCCAGGATTGCAACAAGGAGGGAACACGTGTGCTGCAGTGAATTTCATTTCTTGATTGAGTGACATAAGAAATGAGTTGCCAAACTTCAACTACCACAACTCGCGAACAAACGTATTCATCACCCCATTCGCCTAGCGCCCTAGGGACGCTAGGCAGTCGAGAGACTCCCGAAAAGGAGATGCTCGATCGCCCAGTAATCAACTAGAAACTTACAGGCTTGAGAACCCCCCAAGGTCTTCACCTTTTGAGGTGGTCTGGTGCAGTCGGCACAGGCCACCCCGTCTGGGGATTGCCTAGTACCCTAGCGCAATCCCCCTGAGCCGCGTTCGCCCGGTCCACTGTTGGACCGCGACGGCGCGAAGGCGTTTTGGTGAAATGGCGCACACTATGTGCGCCGATCCTCCATTAGGGCTTAGGAAGGTACCGGGGGGTTTTAGCGGAGTAGGACCGACACTGTTCCGCGAGTCCCGCACACGCCGTACGCCCAGCAAGCGTGCGGTATCATTCGTAAATGGAGTTTTTTAAGAAGGAGAAGACGATGGTCTTCTCCTTCTTAAAAAACCCGGTGACGCAAAAAAATGCCATTAGCGACGACCTACAGCTGTCAATAAAAAAAAAAACAAAATCACCCCAACACCTGACACCATCAGTACTCGGACCTGAACTGCTTCAAGTGACGTTAGCGTCCCTTTTATGTAGGCGACAGGCTGGCAACTTGTCATGTCCATTGAGGTACGAAGAAAAAGCGACTATGGAGCAGCAAAAGGGTATTGATCACCTTATAGTCCGTCCACCAATCGCATTGGGCAAGCGTGGTGGACTACTGCTTAAACCTCCTTCGATGACAAGGAGAGGCCTTTTGTCCCAGAAGTGGGTGGTATTATAAAGGCTGTTATGATGATGGTCCATATTGACACATGTTACCTTGATGACCTTTTTATGTAGGCGGCAACTTCTGACTATTTTGAGTCATTGCATAACTTTGGCTTTAAGGTCATAGCACACCTATCAGGTCGGAAAGGGAACGCCTTTTTTGTTACTATGAACGCTACGAAACAGCGACTACGGAACTGCTACGGCCCGTAGCGCATCGCCTAAAAGCTTTTATTTAACTTGCAATGTATGTTTGTTCGGATGGGATCTTGCAACTCCATTTTGAAGCAGATTTCTTCAACCGATTGAGCTGAAATTTTATATACGTTTAGTTTAGGTGACAATATATAATAAGCCGTGTGACGTCACTCTAAATCCAATATGGCGGACCATCCAAGATGGCAGAATAGTTATTTTGAATGTAATAATAATAATTTACTGAGAAGAATACTAATATTGACTAAACAGTAAAAAATAAATTAATTACAAAAAATATTTCTAAAAAAGCTTTTATTTTAAATTAAATGCACTAAAATGATAAAAATAAACTTAATAGCAATAAAGGCTTGTCGCGTGATCTATCGTTTATCTTAATCACAAGAAAATCTCACGACAAACTTTTATTGGTATTTAAAGTCTATTTTTATCATTTTAGTGCATTTAATTTGAAATAAAAGCTTCTTTAGAAATATTTTTCATTGTAAAAAGAGGCGATACTGTTCCGAGCTGATTTCTTTATTTATTTATTGCTAATATAAGGATACTATGGTCTGTAAAGATTATTTCTGAACATTGAGCACGTGATACCCTACAAGGACACTACAATTTTTTATGATAAGTGTGTTACGTACGACCCTTATGTGTAACCAATTGTTACTTAAGAGCGTGCGTTCATCGAAGTACCAATAAAAATTTTTTCGCTGTATTGTTGTTAGATACGCATGTCTATGTGACCCTATACACACATAGACATTGCTGGCAGAACTGTAAGTCCACTAGCTGGGAAGACCCGGGGTGTACGGTCGAAAAATGCCCGCGAGCTCGAATTTAGACCATTTTTCATTAAATTATTAAAAATATCTGAGTGCATTTAACAATGTAATAATATCATTATTATACCTGGCATTATATGTTATTTAATATAATAAGTACATTAAATGAGTTCAATTCAAATACATTGTAAAAATCGTCATTAAAATTTACCATATTATAAATATTTTTGGTGTCCCTTTTGAATATGTTATTTCATTTTTTCTCTATTAGGGCTCTATAGTGTTTTAGAATAGTATATTTTCTATTGGAAAAACAATTTTTGAAAAACATTGTTTGCCATGATAATACTGGAATTTCATCTGAAAGATAGCTCCAAACTGCATTTTCGTAAAACTACGCTACAAGATTCGCCTTGCTTTAAAAAACTATAAATGTAAATTAAAATATCTCTTCATAGTAGTTTTAATCAAGAATTATATTAATCTTCTTTTAATATATAATTTCTTTGCAAAGTCTGTTCACATCGCTTCAAAATTAGGTCTGATAATTCTACAAAATGTGACAATTTTGACGTCAATCGAGTGCCCTTAAGGCTCTGCTCAACCCCATTTGTGATTATTAGTGTGTTTATATTTATGTATGATATTTAAGTGACTAACTTGCTGGTGCTTAAGAAATATTACCTACAAGCCATTTATAATTAAACAAACAAAAAGTGTAAACAATAAAAACAAAGATTAGATTACTGCGTCTAATGGAGATGAGAATCACCATGACGTCGATGGAGCAAAGAAAGGAAAAATACAGAAATAAACTGAAACTTAGACCTACTATTGAACTGTTAGAGCTCTTATTCCTACTCGATTATTAACGAGCCAGATCGTACTAGTGATGTGAATAGTATCATTGTTTATAGTTATATCGATATTACGAAGAATAATTTATTTATTGAATTTGTTTCTAATTTTTTTTTGCCATGTTTTAAAATGAATGTTTTATTTTTCGTTTTCTATTTATGTAGAATAAATCACTATGTAATACTTGGGAGAAAGTTGGATTCCCTGTTCGATTCCCTGTGTGGCCCTCGGCTGCTGCTCTCTCTTTGGTAATCTGTCACTTTGGTCCAGCAGTGAACAATGTACTATTGTACTTTTACCTTTTTTCAAAATATCTTATAATATCGACTTTTCAAAAATGTACAGACATAGTTTTTTCTTTTAAAAATATTCTAATTCACCATACATAAAGATCGGTTAAGAAATAGGGATAGTGTTGTCCGTATTCGTCCTCCAGTGTTCGTCGGGATTGAGATGGAGTAAAAGTTATGTTAGACTGATAAAAAATTTAATTACTTTAACAATATTTGGGTATACAAAGTATGTAATAGTCGCGGCGGCGGCGGTGTCTTAGTGGTAGTCGTTAGCGAATTTGAATTATTGACGTTTCCCGGGCGCATCGTTGTCTCGTTCCCGCGCCCCCGCGACGACGTTCCTTTTCACATCTTGAGGTGCGCATTATCAGATAGTAATACCTTTTCTCCATTTGTATGGATGCTCATGCTCGGCTTATTATCCTCTGAACATTAACATTCGTGTAATTGATAAAAGTAGCGAAAACTAACTACGTCTTACTATCGATGTTGGATTTCTTAAGCAGCACATCCCTACCTAAGCCGGCACTTACCCCGGGCGGTGACTCACGCAAACCGCGAAGCATGAAGGCCGCATTTTTAATTCTCTTTGGGTATTGTCGGTAATTAGATACAAAGAGCCCTTGTTGCGATTCATGGTACTCGTGATATCAGACTCAGGAGCCGTGGAGTCAATGGAATTATTGAGTACACGTTTACTGGTTACATTATTTTTTCTGTGTATCAAAGAATGGCATCTGGCCTCGGCATCCTCAATAAGATGTTCATTTTCAATTAAACAGCTAATGAAATTTTATTTTTTTCCATTTCATTTTATCTTGTACATGAAAATCAACACAGTGTTAACTCAAAAACACTGCTTCGAGATAAAGCGTTTTAAATTTTTAAGAATTCAAAGTTTATGATTTTGACGTCATTTTAGCGTTGCCTTCTTCTTACTATACAGTTTAAATAACGACCTATAGAATGTTATTTTATCTATAAATAAATAAATCTATTCATAAATTTAAAAAAACTTTAATATATAAATTGTTTTAAAAAGCTTATTACAAGATAAATGATTATTTAAATGATCCAAATGCGTGAGGCGAGATGGGCCTCATAAGAAGGCTCAAAGTCACCCAAAAGGCAATAGAGAGGGCTATGCTCGGAGCTTCTCTGCGCGATAACATCAGAAATGATGAGATCCGCAGGAGAACCAAGGTCACCGATATAGCCCAAAGAATTGCGAACCTTAAGTGGCAGTGGGCAGGGCACATTGCGAGGAGGACTGACGGCCGCTGGGGCGGAAAGGTCCTTGAGTGTCGACCACGTACCGGGAAACGCAGCGTTGGTAGGCCCCCCACAAGGTGGACTGACGATCTAGTAAGGGTCGCGGGAAGCCGCTGGATGCGGGCAGCGTCGGTCCTGCCGACCGGTTTGGAGATCCTTGGGGGAGGCCTATGTCCAACAGTGGGCATCTCTCGGCTGAAATGATGATGATGATGATGAAATTCGTGAGAGTAAAATCTGCCCAAACTTACGCATTTAAAATTGTTATTTATTCATATTGATACTATGACCTGTAATGATGTTTTGAAATCATTACGAAATTGTAAGCTGTGGAGTTTCTTTCGCCATTTCTTCTCCGTCTCAGCACACTAACAATTATTTAAGTAAAATAATTATTTTGTCCCGAAATGGTGGTAGGGCTTTTGACGATTTGAAAGTACTTAGCAAAGTCTATTTAAATTAAGAGCTTTTTCATTTTTATTTAATATTAAGATGACTTTGTTAGAACCCCTTAGAGTTAATACCAATTTTTTTTTAGTTGAAAACATTAGGAGACCCAAAAAACAATAATTAAACAGACTAAACCGAATTAATTCAAAATTAAGTTTAATGACACTATTGACAGGCGTAAGTATTACCTACAGTATTAAGTCAAAATTAATACGCTGTTGATTCCTGCATGACCTCTGCGAATATTTTCCCCGATCATTGTTTTATCGCGTAATACTACATAAACTAGCCTGCGAAATCGATGAAAACTGAGTAGCCACTGAATCAACTAAGATTCGACTAAATGATATGGAGGCCGTGGAGGGCGGTACAACAAGCAATAGTGACTTAAACCTGAATATATTTTTGAACCAAGTGGCTTACAAATATGTCAGTTTTTTTGGTGAACATATATTATATGTCGAGAACACGAACCTTTATGTTCACGACAGTTTGAAACAGGGTCTTTTTCTTGAATTATACTAAATACAAAATAAAGTGACAATTTTTGTATACGACCTCCAAGAATGGAATCTGTATTTTATCGTGCTTGTCAGGAGATATTGCTGCTTGTATAAAGTGTAGAAACGTTCCTTTACGGCCACTCGACCTTGTTATTTTATATGAAAAGTAAATGGGGATCTGAAAGTACCCGAGGGTAATAAAATACGTGTTCCCGTTTTGCTAAAGTCTGAGGACTTTATTTAATTTTCAGGCGATGTAAGGAAAATAAAAGTTTACTTAGGATCTCTACGACCGATGAAGTTAAAACTAACACGCGTGGGTTCATACGACAAGTGCAAGGAAAACTATTATTTATGTATACATACATACATAAAGTCACGCCTTTTTCCTATAGATACAGACGCATATCTTTGTCAGAACTTTTATAAGGCTTATACATACATGTTCACAGTATCGATAAAATTTAAAAATTGCGGCTATACTAGAAAAATGTACTGAAAAAATCGACTTGCCTCAGGCGGGACTCGAACCCGCATCTTCCGCAATCCGGGCGGCTGCGTTGACCAATTACGCCACCGAGACACTGCTTTTCGCTGTCGAAATTTGACAGTGCTTGGTGATTATGTTTTTATGGTAAACATTGTTTCATCAAATATTTTTGCAAATATTTAACGCCCAGTTAAGATGAAACTATCTTACATTATGGAATAATTTTTATTTTTGCGTTTACAAACGCGTGAATATTAATACAAAAAAAAAATCTAGTATTTTTCTAGTATTTCTAGCGTTGCAAAAATATTTCGTTCGGGTCTTAGAAGTGCAAATTTCAAAGATTTGATGAAACAATGTTTACCATAAAAACATAACCACCAAGCACTGTCAAATTTCGACAGCGAAAAGCAGTGTCTCGGTGGCGTAATGTTACCTAACTCACTGCTCAACCGGTTTTGGTGATAAGCATGAGTGTATGTATATTCCACCACCTTGTCTCCAGAAGATTCTAATTTTCTAAATTTAAAGACTTTAAGAAGCCGTGTTATGCCGGCAGAGTAGAATAGCATCACCCCGTATCCTCCAATGGGTGTCGTAGAAGGCAACTAATGGATCAGCAAAGGGGTATTGATCACCTGATACTCCGTCCACCAATCCGCATTGGGCAAGCGTGGTTGACTACTGCCTAAACCTCCTTCGATAACAAGGAGAGGCCTTGTGTCCCAGCAGTGGGTCGAATTATAAAGGATGTCATGATGAAAGTCTGTGTGTTTAAACACAAAAGATACTAATTAGTAGCAACTCCACACTTTCCTCTGTCCTATCGACGTTAGCTATCTGAGAGTGGGGTGGATTGTTTAAAAATACCACACGGCTTATTTTGCGAAGCTATCAATCTATAATCTGCTATCTTTTACTGGCAACAGTTAAGTGAGCGAGATAGGATATGCGTGACTTAATAGAATAAGCGAGCGTTTGGAAGCTTCTTTTTGTCTAAGGGTTCTTGCATACTAGATTTTGTTTCCAAAAGAAAACAATTCAGAGATAAGTCTACGGAAAATACTACGGAAATAAATACTAACTTAACTCATTCCTAAGTTTTAAATTGTTGGGGACTTTTATGAAGGTTTTTTTACTAACATTTTATTTGTGGTACCTCCACAGAAGACCACAGTCAAAAAACTTTAAACACAATGCCACCTGGTCTTAAGGTTCACCTATAAACCAATAAACCTTACTGAAATAATTTGCGATATCCGAAAATTGTTTCGGTGTAGAAAATAATTTAACGCAACAGATATTGTTCGGTTTCGCTCTTTGCACTCTCAATATGGCGCTAGCACTTAGCCAACAGATCGTTATTCAATTATTTAGTGAAAAATACTTGATTCTTGAGAGATACTGTATTTTAAGAGGACATACCGAAAATTCTGACATTATAAGAGAACCTGGTCGAACCAGGAAAATAAAATAATGTAAGTATTTAAATTAATCTAATGTTTTGTTAAGTGAACGGAGATGCAGGACGGGGAAGATCTAAGTAAATGTTTGTCGATAAAGCTAAGACGTATTAAAAAATCGGGAGTGGTCGCCCCTTGACTTTCTCGTATACCGGAAACGACTCAAAGGTTGATAGAAACCTTATATTTTGATATCATACATGCATGTTAAATTTGGTTACCATAAGTTAAAGCATGCTCGATTTATCATGCTAACGCACAGACACACAGACATACAGATACACAGACACACACACAGACATAATTCCAAAAAAAATATTTTTGGACTCAGGGAGGTCCAAAACGTGTAAATCCGTCAAAATCTCGAGGTCCAATTTATTGACGATTACAAGACTTCCTCTATACCACGTATACGAGAAAGTAAAAGAGGACAGGTTATAAGTACTCGAAACCGCCGACCATGTAATGACTGTGATGAAGTGAAAGAAGTATGTAAGGATCGTAGCAAGTGGAAACAAATGATCTCTGCCTACCACTATGGGAAACAGGCATGACAACTCTTGACTTTTATCTCACTTGACTGTAACTTATCACCAACTGTCACTACCCAATAATTTGTAGCAGACACTCACTCAACATAAAGACCAATGATTAAAAAAGGCGATGAAATTTACTTTCCACTACCAAATATTAATTGAGTACTTTAGTAATAATTTACCGTTAATAATAATCGATGTTACCTAAGCTTCTGACTTATTCTAGCAACCGATCGTAAAAGTATCAAGTGTTACAAAGCCCTAAGCTCCAGTAGCGAGTTGTAATATAACTCCATCACGAGGAATGGTTCGACGGTCGGTCTGCGGCGCAGGACGGAGCGGGGCCATAAAAATTGATGTCCTGTGAAATGGGTAAACAGCCTCCTGGTGTAATGGTTAAAGCAGGTGTACTTGGAACTTGTTTGGGCATGATTATAGTAATTCGCTTATGTATGATTAATTATTGCCGTAAAGTGTCGGATTGAGAAACAAACAAGCGCCTATCGTAATCCTTTGGACATTAAACTTGAACGAATGTTTTAATGTGAAACTTGTATTGTTGTATTTTTTAGAATTCAGGTTATTTTTTAAGTTATAATAATTTAAAAGACTACTAAATGAAAGATAAAATACTTCGCCTAAGTCTTCAGAAACAGGAAGTGTACCAGTAACACTTTTACTTTTTTTAGTAGTCTTTAAAAATATTTTGTATCTAGTTTTAGTATCCCTTTTATACTTAACGTAGATTTGATTAGTTTTTATTTCAGTAGTTTTATTTTGTATTATGCTAATATTTAACCGAACATGAACAAAATCACAAAAAAGCTGAAATCGTTATAAAGTACCTATAATTATGCTCGATATGAGCATTTTGCTGTGTCAATTATATGCTTAATATCCTGCAAAATGTACACAGAAAATAAATGATATTCTGATTCTGACACTAGCGCTATTAATGATATTGGAAGATTTTGATGACGTTTCTTTTGGATTTCTTTTCATCTAATAGTAAGTGAGGTTAAAGCCGAAGATAGAAGCAAGCAGGAAGAAAATAGAGCTCTCAGACAATTAAGGAATATGGATATCTGCTCATTAAATCAAAACTTTATGATAAAAGCGCGCCAGTCAGCAAATATTCGTACATTGATCAGGTGGATAAATATTATAAAGCAAGTCCTACTACATAATCAAGCACGAATTTTTATGCAAATAAACTAACAGGCTTACAGAAATGTTCTAATGCGCCAACAAGTCCAGTAAAAGAATAATTCAGTTATTCATTAGAAATTTTGCACATTATTGTAGGAATTCAAAATGTCATACAATATTAATAATTAATTCATGCAGTAAAAAAATTATGTATATTAAAAAAGGAAAGCAAATGCAGAATTCTGTCAATTGAAGAATAGAAAGAATAATTAAACATGTCAAAAGAAAAAAAAGTAAATAAAATAATAAAGAAATATTTAGAATGTTGTTGGCAAATGTGTACTCTCTATTAAGTCCATCGCACCTCACACTTTTGTCTTTCACACTTGCTTTTGACTGCGATGTTCCGAAGGAGGATGTTCATAGACCAAGACTGGAGCTCCAAATTCGAGTAAGTCTTGCACTGTCAAAACCTGCAAAAAGGAGTTCTTATTTAAGTGTGGTTTTCTTTGGGTTTTCTGCAAAGTTGACATGACATACATACATCATGGCAGGCGCTATGAATTAGAGAAGAAGCTAATCCACTGCTCACTGCGTTTCTAAACCGTCTCTAGAGCTTATAAAAAATTGAGATGCACAAGTTCGAAACCCTTTTGGTACAGTTATGTAGCAGAATAAATCACATCTTCTATGTCGCACTTTTTTATTTTTATACATCCTGAAATCTAAAAATAGGTCTATCCTTTTGTTTGGGTGTATATTTTTCGCATTATATTATATTGATCTTTCTGTATATTATTTATTAACGGAACAAGATGGTTCATAAAATTTATGAAAAAATAATTGTAATATTTAGCTGTAAACCTACAAAATCTTCCTTCCTCTACATTTTCCACGATGTCCATTCTTGTTAATCTATTCATCTATCTAAGCATCCACCTGTAATTTATTTTCATCAATCCTATGATCGTCAAACTCTCTGTTACATACAGGATGATAAGTCTCACGATTATCTTATTTACTTTTAGAAATAATTTAAACGCTATCTCCTTATTTTTAGACCAAAGAGAACGAAATGTCCATTTGGGGCAGACGCGTGCGCGCGCGCCGCATACGCTTCCTGTTTGGCGCTGGCCGAATAATCGAACAATGACGGATCGATACAACACGACACCCTCCGAAATAAAACAATCAATGCGGCATCCGCTTTTTAACGGCTTTAATCATATGAGGTTTCATTAACGTTCATTTGCTTTTATAGGTGTGTAGGTAAGCCTTTGATCTGATCATGAATATTATCAAACGATTAAAACATGACTTTAATACAATTCAATTAAAGTGTTTTCTTTATTATGAAGAAGATGATAGCGTTCTTAATCGATTCCATTTGTAAGTTATTTTCAGATCATGTTAAAACTGATACACATATATTTTTTAAAAGGCCTCCAGGTAGACTCTTGAATCAATGGCATCAAAATTGACTCTCATAAGTGTACAAATTGTAACTAAATGAATAAAGAAATTTTGACTTTGACTTTGAAAAAAGGAAGGTTTATGATTTTTGCAGTGTATGTATGTATGTATGTTTGTATTTACGTATATCCTTCAGTAGCACCTAAATGATTCATCCGATTTTGATCAATAAGGTGTCAATCGATTCGTTATTAATAATACCCTTTATTGCACTTGAAAAATATTATGACAATTTATACATTAATACATAGTTTGCAAGGGCGGACTTATCCCTAAAAGAGATCTCTTCCAGTCAACCCATGGATGTTAGAGAAAAATTCGTATGCAGGCGATACAAAATGCAAGAGTAAAGAATAATAACTAAGATTAATTAAAATAACAATTTACAAACTAATAAACAAAATTCATAAATTAATACATATCTTAGATATATACATACATATTTTAGATAATATAAAATAATAATATACATATACAAAACTAAATATATAATATATACAATATTATGTATGAATAGCTGATAGATTACACTTGTGATGATGATGACTATCACGAGATTTGTGACAAAAGATGCTTCTTTAGTCTACTTTTGAAAGAAGTTATGGAAGGACTTTCTTGGATTATATTTGGAAGGTTGTTCCATAGATGCGCGGCGCGAAAAGAAAACGAGTGGAGGAGAAAGTTTGTGTTGCCATTAGGCAGCTCCAGCATTTTAATAACATACGGGCGTCTTGAACGACTGGGAGGTTGACACAACTGGAAACGGGAGCGGAGGTAGGAAGGGGCTTTAGGATCGTTCAGGATTTTATAAAGAGTTGAAAGGATGTGCACATTACGGCGGTCTCGAATCGGAAGCCATTCCAGCTCAGCGCGAAAAACTGACACATGATCATATTTTCGCAGGCCATAAACGAACCGAATTGCCAGATTCTGAAGACGCTCGAGCTTGTTTAGTAAATCTTCAGTCACATCCAAATAGCAAATATCAGCGTAGTCGAGAATGGGAAGAAGAAGAGATTGCGCAAGCATAATTTTGGTTTTAAAGGGGAGAAAATATTGAAGCCGCTTGAGAGCATGATAGGCAAAGTGCATACGCTTACTAACATCGTTGACCTGCGGTATCCATGACATATTACAGTCCATCGTTATGCCGAGATTTTTGACTTTATCAGTGTAGGCAATGACAGTATCGTCATATATAAGAGGAGGTAGCGAACTGAAGTCAAGTTGACACGCTCTGACCGTGGGAAGCACGGCCAGATGTGCAGAAAAGAGAGAAATAAAAGATAGGTTAAATTTAACACTATTTATTAACTCAGGGCGTGAGTGGGGTTTCGCACTGGGGTTCTCGCACTTTAGAAAGAGAGACTTAGCTTCAGCGGTTAGCGCAGGAAGCGGCAGGAACCAGGCACGTCGACTACCAGCGTGGTCGGCGTGGGTTCAGCTTCGGCCGGTAGGGTGGCACGAAGCACAGCAGCGGAGCAGCAGGGTAGGCGGCTGCCCGTAGATAGGATCCCTGAAAATGTTTTTAAAAAGATATGAACAGGTGTTCGCTAAAGTCGACCGGCTAAGGTTAGGGTATAAAGGGACGACGCTACAATTGAAATGTTTTAATGAAATAATTAATAAAAGAACTACAAGGGTGATAAAGTGATCAAAAAATTATAGGGGTAAAGGTCGAGCAAAGGTCAACATGTGGTCACTATATACTATTTAAAGAAAGAACAGTTAATTTCAAGTAGAAATTAGTATTTACTTTTTATCAACATATTAAATTAAAATAGTTATTCAACTCGATAGATTTCTAAACGCACCCTTCTTAGCGGTCTCATAGAAAATAGTTTTACACAGATTAATTGTTAAAAGAATATAGCTGTGGATTGTAATCTGTCCACGGCCCATTTAGTGGAACGTTTCACATGATTACAAACACAGTATGATGTATAAGAATAATTAATCAAAATAATCATAAATAACGTTTTGCAAATTTACTACTAAAAAGTACCTATACAGTTTAAGGTTACCTTATCTATTAGTGCAAGGAATTGAAATAATAATTAAGACGTTAATTAAATGAAATTACGATTTAACACTAGGTTTACTATATTATTAAAAAGCTAGATGCAAAACGTTAAAATGATAGGTTAAGAACACACACTCACCCTAGTTCGGGGATCGCGTACTACAGTTAATAACTTCAAGAAGGATTACTAAACTGTAGCTGGAGAAAATGGAAGAAGAGGCCCAGTTTCTCCGAGCTACGCCTTAAATACTCAAAAATTTCTAGAATCTTCCCAAAATTTGTAGTGGGAGTTCCGTTTAATGAATAATGCAACCATAACCAAAGGATAGTTTATACAGAGTAAGTGAATCTATGGTTGAAGTAGCAGTAAATTATAATAACAAAAATAATTTAAATTCTTTATCATATTATTCTAGACGCAGAAAATACAAGTTAAAATATATTAGTTATTTAATTAATTTATGGCACAAATTAGGTGGGCCAAAAGGCTTGTATACAAAGTTCGAGATATTTTTAAAATGGAGGGTAGTCAGAATCATTATTATAAATAATAGAATTTAGAAGCGGGTATCGGCGTCAGCCGACATGAGAACTGTCATTAGTAGACAGATGAAAACAAGTTTAGTGTCACTAACAATTGCTGTGTTTATATTAGTTTTAAAAACAAGTGAAACTTAACATTAGTATAAAATATTTAATTATTATAGTTGATAGTTATGTGATGCTTTGTTTGTATGGATTTTTTATTAAAAATCAACGTAAGTATGTTGAAAGACGGTTTAGACCGTGACATATCCCCCCCTTTAGTGTAGGATTTTGCTTGACAAAAATCCCCTAAAGAAGTCTACACTCTCAAAAAGAAACTAAAACTTCAGAGTAATAGTTATATAGAACATTCAGACACTCAAGATACAACACAACTGCAAAAGAGTACCCTGCAACATTGACGAGAGGTATCGACAATACAAGATTTAGAGTCTTGGTAGTACCTAGGACTACAGATGCGAGGCAAAAGAGAGTAATCCAGTTGTTTAGCAACCGAAAAACAATAAGGTCACAGCTGTGAAAGTAAAATCAAGAGATACTTCAAAGTATTCTATAGAAGAATAAGAGCGCAGTTTAGGTACAGCATTCTCCAGTTAAAAATGGAAAAAATGGAAGGGATTTTTTTGAAAAAAAAATTGTTTAGCAATTTTATTTTTATTATAGAAAATTTTGTAAAAAAAACAAAGCAATAAAATCACGACCAGTAAAAGAATTCAACAAAATTTTCATTTGGTTAGAACCAAATGCATTTGTGAACAAAAAAACAAGACAGCTTTATAAGATAAGGAACTGTTTCCTTATTTTAACAATAATTATATTTTGTTTTAAATTATTCAAAAGGAAACAATACATCAGAATGTATGTTTTGTTGTATTTTAAATGTTAGTTATAGTTTTTGAAATTATTATATTTATAGTTTTAGACTATAAATACAATAATTTTTTTAAGATTGTTTTTATGTTAGTAATTTTAATATTTTACATTAGTTAAGAGTATTTATTTAGTTTAAAATCTTTGATATGCCAAGATCCTAGATTTTTACCTTTCATATCAACCAATTCATAGACCAACGGCGATAGTTTAGTTTTAATACGACATTTAATATATTTAGGAGCAAGTTTTTTAGAAAATTGCTTATCTTTGTCGCTTTGATAGTAAGTTTTTCGCCAGACAATATCATTAACGTTGAAGTCAAAGTTTTTGCGACGAAGATTATAAGGACCACAATTACGAGAATGCGACTTGATTAGAGAGCTTTGGACCTGGTCAAAGATTTTCCTTAGTTTTCCAGTATTTTCTGCATAGGCATCTCGAGCTGTGAAGACTATATCGTCGGTTTGATCAACGTCAACGTAGTGAGAACCACAAGAAACCAATTCTCTCCCGAAGGCCAGAAACGATGGGGTATAACCCGTTACCTCACTTACAGCAGTATTGAGAGCGAACTGAATTTTTGGTATATTTAGATCCCAAATCCTGTGATCCTCGTTGATAAAGGTGGAAACAGCCGTCATAATAGTTTTATTATAACGCTCGACAGTATTTACCTGCGGCGTATATTTAGGCGTATAACGTACTTTAGGTACTTTATATTGAGAAAACATATGTTGTAATTTTTGACTTACGAACTGTTTTCCATTATCCATCAGAATTGTACTGGGAATGCCATGTACAAGAAAGACTTTTTCTTCTAAAATATTTGTTATGACTTCTGCAGTAGCTCGGCGTATAGGAAATAATAATGAATATTTAGAGAAACAACAAGTTACGACAAGCAGCATTGTATTTTGCTTCCTAGATGGAGGCAATGGACCAACCAAATCCACGCTAATCATTTGGAATGGTCTAGAACATTCCTTAGGTCGACCCATAAGTCCTAAGGTAGGATGATTAGCATGTTTATGAGAGTTACAAGCATCACAATTATTTACGAACGTAGCAACATCTTTATGCATACCAGGCCAGAAATATTTTAAAGATATACGTTTTAAAGTTTTATAGATACCGAGATGACCAGAAGTAGGATTAGAGTGATTATCAATAATGATACTAGTGCGACTGTCTTTCGGAACTACCTCTTTCCATTCAAATTCCTTAGCTAAGGGATTTAAAGTTTTAATAAATTTATATAATTTATTCTCATTAATTTTATAATTTGGAAAAGATGTAGGCGAGGATTTACAACCGTCAAATATCTCCAAGTACCAAGGATCTGATACTGGTGATGAAGATGAACTTGCACTATCTATAGCCGCTACAGGCACAGCGCGAGATAGGGAATCTGGAACAACATTGTCTTTGCCACGTCTGTGTTTAATGTCGAAGTTGAATGCAGATAGACGAATTCCCCACCTAGCTAGACGTCCTGTAGGGTTATTAATATTAAGAAACCATTTTAAAGAGGAATGGTCTGTATATACGGTAAACTTCCTACCATTGTCCAAGTAACAACGCCAATGTTCTATAGCCGCAATTACTGCGAGTGCTTCGCGCTCCGTAGCGCTATAGTTGCGTTCTTGGGCTGACAAGGATTTACTCATGTAGGCTATAACCCTCTCTTCGCCGTTTTGGAACTGAGTCAATACCCCACCAATGCCATAATCGCTGGCGTCGGTGTGAACTTGGAATGGTTCCGAATAGTCAGGACAAGATAGAATGGGAGGTGATGACAAACACTCTTTGAGTTTATTGAAAGCAGACTCTGCCTCCGGCGTCCAGACAAAAGGAGGTGCAGTCTTACCTTGAGAGGTAAGTTTGTTAAGAGGCGCAGCCAAGGTGCTAAAGTTAGGGATAAAGCGACGGTACCAAGAGGCAGTACCTAAGAAACGGCGAACTTCCTTCTTATTCGATGGTGTAGGATAGTTTGTAATAACGTCTACCTTCTCTGGATCTGCATGAAGACCACTCGAATCAACGACGTAACCCAAATACCTTAGTTTTTCCCTGAAAAACTGACACTTTTCAAAGTTAATGGTAAGGTTCGCATATTTTAGTTTCTCTAGAACACGCGAAAGTAAAGACATATGTTCCTCAAATGTATTTGACACCGTTATGATGTCATCGATGAAAACATACACTTTGTTCTCAAATTCAGGCCCATAAAAGATCCAATGTCCCTGTTCGGGCGCCATGTAATACTCGATTTCAACTGGTTGTATTTTCCTTTCCTAAATGGGTATATATGAAGTGAAACAACAATTTGATGGTTTGGCAGTACAATGTTTATTTAGGGTGGACAATATTCTGTTTGTTGCACTAGAAAAGTTATTTACTTACAATTTACATATTCCAAATAATATACCTTTGTGAGAATTCTCTTCCTTGAAAATACCTAGTTTACACAAGTTAGATTTTACACAATTTAGACCTTCTAACTTATATATCTAATAGTAAAATACAACCATAAAAATAATGAAAGGTAGGGTCCTGGAGTCTGCTCTGATCGTTAACGAGTGGAATTTGGGTATTACTATGTATAAATTATTAGTAAACGCGTTATGAGACAACCTTCTGCAGAGTATTTGTAGAACTCTTCGACAGTCAGCCGCTACCGTTTGGTTAGTGTAGTGTACCTGGATCAGTGCGTTGTGTCTTGGCTCTGATAGATCAGCCACTAGTTAGCTCTCTCTATATATTGTAGTTCACCGGTCACTTTTCCAAATTGATCTCACACCTCCAAACTCTGGTTTTGCGCAGGTCTCTCTACCAGGCGACTATATTTGTAATGGAAATTTGGGTCTCTAAACCCGTACCGACGACCCTGAAGATGTGTCATAATAAAACAACATCAATAAATGTTACACTACTCATTATAAAACCCCAAGAGGGAGTTGGAACCACAACTTGTCCAAAAACTAATATAAAACAACGGCAAATCTTTGAGCAATTACGAAACCCGACCAACAGTACTTAGAATATGATCTCTCGAGATGTGAATTATTCATAATTTAAACAAATAGATCATTCATTGCCTAAAATTTCGAACCTGACAAAATATAATTACCTTAGTAGGTAGTCAGGCAATTTTTACAAGATGAGGCGGTTTTTTACAACCGAATTTACTAATTTACTGTAACACAAAATCAAGGCAATCACAGAATTTACTTTTAACTTTCAGAATAATTGAAAAACGATAAGAGTTTTATAGTTACCTTTCGGGTGAATTATTAACTCCTTAACGGTTATTTATCCGTTCCAGGACATTATGAAAATACGGAATTATCTTCCTTCCAAATTAGAAAATAGTTCTCCTTCGTTAATATAATCCTCGCATATGTTATTATCACGAAGATGTTTAATGTTCCTCAAAAATAAATTCAGCCTTGAATTTGAAATTCGAAATGCGAATGAATAATCTGACAAGCAAAAACAAACGTCCCTGATTGGTCGGCCTACCTATGGTTTTTTTAACGTCTGAGGCGAAGGAAAATGAGTCCATACATCCGAATGAACGAAATATTCTTGTCAATACGAATCTTTGCGAATAACTACTTTGAATGAATTTTGAACAACTAATATGATCCCCGTAAGCCTAACGTCACCTAAATAATGACGAGACTATAGAAAACGCTCTAACGCGCCCCAATTCAAAAACAAGGTGTAAGAATTCCACACAGACGACCATAATCTCGTGCTTTCCACGGTCAGAGCGTGTCAGTGGCGCCCCACGTTGGGCGCCACTGACACGCTCTGACCGTGGGAAGCACGGCCAGATGTGCAGAAAAGAGAGAAATAAAAGATAGGTTAAATTTAACACTATTTATTAACTCAGGGCGTGAGTGGGGTTTCGCACTGGGGTTCTCGCACTTTAGAAAGAGAGACTTAGCTTCAGCGGTTAGCGCAGGAAGCGGCAGGAACCAGGCACGTCGACTACCAGCGTGGTCGGCGTGGGTTCAGCTTCGGCCGGTAGGGTGGCACGAAGCACAGCAGCGGAGCAGCAGGGTAGGCGGCTGCCCGTAGATAGGATCCCTGAAAATGTTTTTAAAAAGATATGAACAGGTGTTCGCTAAAGTCGACCGGCTAAGGTTAGGGTATAAAGGGACGACGCTACAATTGAAATGTTTTAATGAAATAATTAATAAAAGAACTACAAGGGTGATAAAGTGATCAAAAAATTATAGGGGTAAAGGTCGAGCAAAGGTCAACATGTGGTCACTATATACTATTTAAAGAAAGAACAGTTAATTTCAAGTAGAAATTAGTATTTACTTTTTATCAACATATTAAATTAAAATAGTTATTCAACTCGATAGATTTCTAAACGCACCCTTCTTAGCGGTCTCATAGAAAATAGTTTTACACAGATTAATTGTTAAAAGAATATAGCTGTGGATTGTAATCTGTCCACGGCCCATTTAGTGGAACGTTTCACATGATTACAAACACAGTATGATGTATAAGAATAATTAATCAAAATAATCATAAATAACGTTTTGCAAATTTACTACTAAAAAGTACCTATACAGTTTAAGGTTACCTTATCTATTAGTGCAAGGAATTGAAATAATAATTAAGACGTTAATTAAATGAAATTACGATTTAACACTAGGTTTACTATATTATTAAAAAGCTAGATGCAAAACGTTAAAATGATAGGTTAAGAACACACACTCACCCTAGTTCGGGGATCGCGTACTACAGTTAATAACTTCAAGAAGGATTACTAAACTGTAGCTGGAGAAAATGGAAGAAGAGGCCCAGTTTCTCCGAGCTACGCCTTAAATACTCAAAAATTTCTAGAATCTTCCCAAAATTTGTAGTGGGAGTTCCGTTTAATGAATAATGCAACCATAACCAAAGGATAGTTTATACAGAGTAAGTGAATCTATGGTTGAAGTAGCAGTAAATTATAATAACAAAAATAATTTAAATTCTTTATCATATTATTCTAGACGCAGAAAATACAAGTTAAAATATATTAGTTATTTAATTAATTTATGGCACAAATTAGGTGGGCCAAAAGGCTTGTATACAAAGTTCGAGATATTTTTAAAATGGAGGGTAGTCAGAATCATTATTATAAATAATAGAATTTAGAAGCGGGTATCGGCGTCAGCCGACATGAGAACTGTCATTAGTAGACAGATGAAAACAAGTTTAGTGTCACTAACAATTGCTGTGTTTATATTAGTTTTAAAAACAAGTGAAACTTAACATTAGTATAAAATATTTAATTATTATAGTTGATAGTTATGTGATGCTTTGTTTGTATGGATTTTTTATTAAAAATCAACGTAAGTATGTTGAAAGACGGTTTAGACCGTGACAAAGTCTGCTACGCAATCTACTATTACCCACAATCATGGCTTGCGATTTTATCGGGTTTACTATTAGACCAAAAGATTTAGCCCAAGATAGAACGGCAGATAGATCTTTGTTTAAGTCAAATATAGACTGTGCGACCTCACTTAATCCCGAATGCCTATAGATCTGCAGATCGTCAGCATAGAGATGGAAAGAAGAAGAGATAACTTTGCAAATTCCGTTGATAAAAATAGAAAACAACAGCGGAGAAAGTACGCCACCTTGAGGCACACCAGCGGCCAACTGACTCCAGTCAGACATGGTATCATCTACTTTCACACACTGTTGGCGGCCAAAAAGGTACGAACGAAACCATTGAATGGTAGAATGAGAGACGTTAGCCGAGCGAAGAATACCAAGAAGTATGTCGAAGTCAACAGAGTTAAATGCGCTGCTGAAATCCAGAAGACAAATAATAGTAAGTTTGGTATTGTCCATTGCTAGGCGTATATCTTCCGTAACATTCAGCAACGCACCAACTGTACTATGCGATGGCCGAAATCCGGATTGGAAAGGACTTAGTAAGGAATTGGAGGTGAGGAAGGAATATAATTGTTGATGTGCCACGGACTCGAGGACTTTGGAAAGGAGAGGTAAAATGGAGATAGGTCGATATTCAGAACAGGATGACGGATTTGGGGATTTTGGTAAGGGTATCACAGTAGCTTTCTTCCACGATGTTGGAAAGACATTATGCGTGATAGAGAAATTTATTACATGTGTAATAATAGACACAATGCCATCCAAAACGGGAAGAACCATGTCGAGACTCAGGCCATCGCTTCCAATAGCCTTGGAACTGATACTTCTAATATTCTCCGCCACGGTATCCTCGGTAACAGGATAGAAAGAAAAAGAGGAACAGTCAGGTGGGACAAGACTAGAGAGATAGGAAAGTGAAGCCGATTTTGAAGGCATATTTAAGGTTACAGGAGGAGAAGAAAAGTGATTATTTAAAATGTTAAGATCCACAGTACACTGTTGTGACACCGTGGGCTTGCCCACTCCAAAAGACCTTAGGAATTTCCATGTAAGGGTGGTATCCATGTTAGAGATTTTATCATGAATGTATTTACGTTTTGCATCTCTACACAGTCTAGTGCAACGATTACGCAAAATCTTATAGGCATCAAGATTAACGGGACACGGGTTTTCTTTATAACGTTGCTTAGCCCTATCACGCAAAGCCATTGCCTTCCTGATGTATGGCGTTAACCAGGGAGCTGGTACATGTCTGACTCGGACTGGGCGTATTGGAGCATGAATGTCATAAATTCCGATCAAATTCTTCGTAAATAAATCAACCATTATATTATCCTAGATTATTAAAGTCCGGGTAACATAGGCTACATTTTAACCGTCTTTAACAATAGGAGAACTATTTTGCCTTTTAACCCCGTTTTTAACCGATTTAATTCCTTTCTTTTTTTTTGTATTCTGGTAACAGTTTATAAAAGCTTGTTTATTCTACTAATCGCTCATGTGGTTTAGTCCGTGGGCCGGTATTAGATACATCATTACCACAGTCGATCCCCATGTCTTTGGTGGAAAGGTTTGTTTACAGTCTGCCTGCATAGTTGGTAGTGGTAAGTGGCAACTAGGAGGTAGACCCATATGCAGGGTCGTCTGGGTAGGTACCACCGCCTTTCTTATTTATGTCGTGAAGCAGTACGCTGTGCTTCGGATCGAAGGGAAAGTTCAGCCAGTATAATTACGGGGCATGGAAGGCATGTCATCTTAGTCCCCAGGATGGCAACGCACTTGCAGTGTTGAGTGATTTATCCTTAATATTGCAAGTGTCTGTAGGCGACGGTAACCACTTGTCACTTATTCATGTCAACCTACGTCACAAAATATGTGGCCTAGTGTTTCGCCCACCAATATCAGATTCAGACTTGGCCAGGGTTCGCTTACCAGGGCCTTACGCATTACGCTAACGCCCTTAAACTTTTCAAATGTGTTTAGCTTGAAAGCTTTATTGAGTGTCGTGCTTAGTATGTAGCCATCATTAGTGTCTTTCAGTTTACAAAGGTGAGGGACTTTTAATATGGCCTCATTTATAAAGATAATGGAAAGTTGTTTCGCCATCATTGGTCCTTAAAAAAATTAATATATTTTTAGTTTACTTAGGTGTTCCGAAATAGAAGGTTACGAAAACTAAGCTACCAATTGTACGGTCGGCACTCGTATGGGTCACCGAAAATATTTCAACTGGGTTTTACTCCATGCTTCGTCAGCAAGTTAAGCTGGTGGTCCCGTGTGCTGTGGAAAGAAAGCAGTCGTTCCCAAGAAGGGTTGGTGTCAGGCACACGGACGCAAAAATGTGATGCCAAGTCTTTTAGCAGTATTGTCGATATCAAGACATACTGCAGCACCGACTCCAAATAAATCGGGAGCAGGGTAGGACAAAGAAGAAGATGTTCCAATTTTTTTTATCTGTAGTAGTTCTGCAGAAATAAGACGAAAAGTAAACTTAGTAATAAATGATACAGAGAAAATAAAATGTACCTGAGATTTGTCAGACTCACCTACTAGAAGAAATGAGAGGTAAAAGTTCTAAGTAGCTCTGTTACCATTACATCGGCAAGTGAATGACAGACCGCATTACAAACGAAAGTATGTAAGTATCGGTATTTTATTCAGCTGTAGGGAGAGCCGAGATCATTATATTGCGTTACGCATTTGCCCGGCCAATTTAGGCAGATCTCACCTTCCCTTCTAGCGGTACTTGTTATAATGCGCCAATAATGGCTACAAGGGAAATCAGCGGTCTTGTTAAAGTGGCTGTACTTGTTCACGCACCGTGAGCCTCGTAATTGTTTATTACGTGTTTCGGAACGCACTGCATTACATTTGAATTTGTAACGGCATTTATTTTTAATCGAGCGTCGTAGTTCACTGTTTGTTTACTGCTACCAACTTAATAGAATGCATCGTTGAAATCGGTCGTTGAGATATTTCAATTTCGTTTACAATAGTTTGCAATTTGAAGGGCTCATTGTCAAGTGCTTTCACTTCTGTTTTGTCTGCTTTTTAGCTGAATGGAAAATAAGTTGAATTCTTGTCTTTTTTCTTTAAAACCAATTCGTTGTCAGCTAACTTCTGTGTGGTGTAATGGTTTATCGGTATCAGAAGCTGATGTTTTGAGTGAGATTCCGAGGGGAGCTACAAATGTGCTCGAGTGATCATCTTTCAAATCTGCATCGCTAGCTACCACCATATTATTAGATATTGTCGCCTTAATAACAGTGTTCACAACTTCACATGTGTATAGTTCAACAAACGACCATTTATGAATTGTCTGACTCTTAAATCTTAAGTCAATAATTTTAATTTAACTTATTGAAATCTTACCGGATATAAAATTTAAATTCATTAATCAATACATAATATATCCTCTTTCTTTTCAGTTTTTAAAAGTGGTGCTTGTTATAAGTTTAACCCCGAATTGCATTACCATTGTGTTGCGAATCCAGATGTTGAAATTTAAGTAAACATTAAGGTATAAAACACTTTAAATTTGGTAGACAAAATAGTACATAGACCAGCAAATATTCCATTGCCAAAGCATGTTTCTTTTGTAAAAAGGTAGTGACGTGGAGACTGTCCATGATGAGATTGCTCACCTTAAATCCAACAAATAAGCCGTGCTAAGAAATGTCAATTTTAACTCTAACTAGGACTGGATACGTGATTGGAGTTCGTGTACAAATAATCGCTACTATTGAGATGTAGGACGGAATTGAGTGGTTGACTGGCACCCACGCTCGTCTCGATTGAAGGTACAAATAGCCTGTTAGGCACTTGATGATATATATTGATACTGAAGTCTGCGAACTGTCCGTGACGACTAGACGTATACCTAACAAGACGCCTCATGATGTGCTCATTTAATATCCACATTGGTTTGAGCTAACATAAGTAGGAGAAAATTGATGTTGGTTAAAATTTTAATAGCGGATGGTGTGATGATGCACAATAAGAATTTTAAATGCCATTTTTTACTTAAAAAGTGCTATAGAATAGCATGCCTTGGTCCATTTTTTCGATTTCAGGTCTATTTATATTTGCAATCTTTAAATTTACTTATAGTTTTCATATCTATATAGCATGTATATTAGAAAGCACTAGTAACATTCATGACATAAGTAAGGGAAGCTTATTGTGATCAAGAGCATAACCTAGGAAGTTGCGTTTATACATACTATCTTATCAGATTTCCAATCAGAATCTTAACAGTAACAAAACGCTCATTCACATTAATGAAAGTTACGGAGATCTTGTATTAATCTGAGTTCACTTACGAAATTTATCGGCTAGTAATTCCCAGTGTATTAGATATACGTAATTAATTGTTCGCAATTAAGGATTCCTCGTAAAGGTAAGATTGATGAAACGATGAGTGTAGTAGGTGGTTGGGAGATTAGATACGATAAAGAAGAGGTGAGTTAATGTAAGGACTTAAGTTTCGAAGGCAATGCTATTTACAAAAGCTTGACTTAATTACAATCAGATAACGCCCGTCTCTTCAATATTAATTTATAATTTGAAGTTATCAATTTAGAGTTGATCACCAATAAATTTTATTTGTTTTATTTCCATTTACTGGTAGTAGTAGAACTTTGGTCCGGTGTACAAAAGTGATTTCTTGCTTATTTACTCTCAGATTATGGGATCTGTGATCAAGGATGTTGAAGTCGGTTCCAGATAAGAATTCAAAGATAGCGGTTCTGTACTCATTCACGACTCATTAGATTGCAAGAACAAACCTTATCGTACCTTAACTATTAAGATACTTACTCGTGTATTACAAAGACTTTCATAGACAAAAAGGGTAGCAAACAAGCAAACACAGTTAAGTGGATCGTCATATTTTTGTTTATTTGCTAGCCGGTATAAAAATCTTTGTAATAAATACCAGTATCTTTTCCGCAGGGAGACTCTAACTCCTCTTGAGATAAAACAACCTGCTCCCTATAAAATGCATCATCAATGATACTGAGTTACAGTGAATATATCTAAGAATAGTTTATATCGTCCTTCGCTAATAAAAACGTATTGAATCGAACCTATACATGTATACATAGTCCAGATCGTGGTTTCAGTCTTTTCTTATTCACGATAAGAGTTTTTCTGATATCTTTTACTCTTTTATATGTTTTCAGTCTCACGTCATACTTTCCTTCAGATTTACTTAAAATTCTCACTTTTCGATGTCTAGTTGTGAAAATGAAAGGATATTTTACGTAACTCAAGTATACTCCATTGTCGTTATAGTTAGAATAGAAAAAAAGCACTTTCAAATCGCACATCGCTTGAGAGTTTTCACACATCGCGAATGGCAAAAACCTCTCTTTACTTTATAGTTTAACGCTGTCTGAGTACACGTGCGTAAGTGGTTATCTAACGATAGAAATTTCTAATTTGAGAAATAAAACCAACAGATTATGTAAACAGTGACAAGAACAATTAACTGACCAGTTCGTTCAACTCGGGGAATAATTGCAGACTTCCGCGCAAAATAATTACAAGTTTGTGGGCGAAATTATGGGTTAGTCTGTAAAATTACTATCAGATACTACGCCACCTGCGCTTAATTGAGCCCGTGTCGTATAAAAATCAGGTTTCAGATTTTTCAGTGTAGTTAGTAACGTGAGAATGTGTCGAGTGTGTCAACAGCCCCCACGAGCCTTGCCTCATTAATGAATAGTGATTGATGTTGCACTGCGGGAATACTGAATTGTTTCTTGTTCCCTGAACAAAAAAATAATTTGAAAAGATATTGCAATAATTTACATGAGCGTACATACAAGATCCCTTTGTTTTGTTCATAAATAGGGCTCTGTTTTTGTCACTATCGAGGGTTTTTGGATAAGATTTTTAAAAGATGAAGTGGTAATATATTATGCTATCTGTGTAATGTTCAAAATTTAAAAATGTCTTGAATTTAAAATAACAACATATTTTGGTTTTCGAAATCGTCCTCCCCTTCTTTTACAGACGTGCAAATGATCTAATCATTGAGGAAAACTGAGCACTCTAGGTTTTGTGGAAAGTAGTGTGTATTTGAATTTCAAATTTATCATTATTAATGCTACCTTGAGTAACCTCTTTAAAAGCTTAATGTAAACTTAATTAATGTTTTGTTACAGGTAATATACTTGCGAAGTGTGCAGTTTTACACAAATAATAAACTTGCGAATGTAAGTAACTTCTTAAAAACGTACCTAGAACTTTAAGTCTAAGTAAACAAGCCACTGCACTTCCCCAACCGCTTGTGGTTCAGAGCAACGCTGTTTATTTACCCCCTATTGTGTCGCCGCCATTTTGTAAAATTTCGCGCATGTGTCAGTTACTTCCGGACTTTCCGTCGCGAATTTTCCGGGTGTAAAAAAATAATAATAAATTTTTTGTAATAAAACTATAAATATGAGTTTTTGTCACTAAAATCGTTATAAAATAAGCTAACAGAATATAATATAATAAGTACAGTTATATTTTCAAATAATAATAATAATAATCATCGTTTTCATCATCGGAAAACTGTGGAGGGGGGATCGACCTCCAGGAGGTCGGCCGACACACAGGCGTTTTTGACAGCGACCTCCAGGAGGCCGCGCGACACACAAGGGGATACTACTCGAGGAGAATGCTAATTAATGTTAAACGTTTTCCTTTTTAACCGACTTCCAAAAAGAAGGAGGTTCTGTATTCGTCTGTATGTATTTTTTTTTTATGTATGTTCACCGATTACTCCGTCAATTGTGGACCGATTTTCAAAATTCTTTTTTTATTCGATAGTGTTTACTCCTGAGGTGGTCCCATTGTCACCATGTCAGGATCTGATGATGGGAAGTCAGGGAAATCGAGGGCAACCCTCAAATTTTATAGGCATGTACAACGTTTTTCATATTTTTTCTAAAGCTATGCTAGCATTTGCGTCTGGTAGTCATCATCTCATGATGATGAGCTGATGATGGAAGGTAAATGTATGTTCACCGATATCTCTGTCATTGGTGGACCGATATTCAAAATTCTTTTTTTATTCGATAGTGTATACTCCTGAGGTGGTCCCATTGTCACCAAGTCAGAATTTGATGATGGGAAGCTAGGAAAATCGAGGGGAACCCTCGGAAAACAACGAAAAGGGAGGGTTATTCATGTTTTTTGGAAAGCTATTCTAGTATAATTGCGCCTGGTAGTCATGTCATGTTGATGAGCTGATGATGGATGGTAAAACTCCTTAACTGTTAGGAGTTGGTTGGTGATATTTTAATATTAAAAGTACCTAAAGACCGATAGTTGTATTCTTTCAGGTTATTCAAGTGAGCTGATGATGGAAGGAGAAACTCCTTAATGGTTAGGAGTTGGATGACAATTCTTTAAATATTAAAGGTACCAAGTGAGCGATAGTTGTATTCTTACAGGTTATTCAGGTGAGCTGATGATGGAAGGCAAAACTCCTTAACGGTTAGGAGTTGGATGATAGTTCTTTAAATATTGCAGGCACGTAAAGACTGGTACTTGTATTTTTTCAAGTTAATAAGGTGAGCCGATGATGGAAGGAATAACTCCTTAACTTTTAGGAGTTGGTTGATGATTATATAAGTATTAAAGGTACTCAAAGAACGACAGTTGTATTCTTTCAGAAAATTCAGGTGAGCTGATGATGAAACGAAAAACTCCTTAATGGTTAGGAGTTGGATGATAATTTTTTAAATATGAAAGGTACCTAAAGACCGATAGTTGTATTCTTTCAGGTTATTGAGGTGAGCTCATGATAGAAGAAAAACTCCTTAATGGTTAGGAGTTGGATGATAATTCTTTAAATATTAAAGGTACCTAAAGTCCATTAGTTGTATTCTTACAGCTTATTAGGTGAGCAAATGATGAAAGGCAAAGCACCGTAACAGTTAGGAATTGGATGTTAATCCTTTAAAGGTTACAGGTACGTAAAGACCGAGAGTTGTATTTTTAAGGTTATTTCGGTTAGCTGACGATGGAAGGAAAATCTTCTTTATTGAAAAAATGAAAAATGAAAAAAGTATTTATTCATAAACACGGTCTTACAGTTACAAGAACAAAGGTAGACTATTTCTTTTAGACGCGAAGTGCGTCCGTACCAGAAATTAGCCACTCTACCATATCATAATTATATTACCCCAGCAGAAACCGCTTTATGTGTGGGTGGGTGTATGTGTTATTGTGAGGACTTGGATGATAATTATTAAAATATTAAAGGAGGTACTCCTATAGGCCCATACATACGATTACGCTTGTAATCCCATGACGGGTTGAGCAGAGCCTTAAATAACATTTTGTCACACATATAACCACCTCTGGCAGTATGGGCCATGTAGTCGCCAGCCTGTTGCCTACATAAAAGGGGCACCAAACCCAAAAAGTAATCCCCAGAATGGCAAAGCACTTCTAATGTTTAGTGATTTACCCATAATATTGCAAGTGTCGATAGACGACGGAACCACTTAACACCGGATGGGCCGCAAGTTTGTGTTCCATCTCGTAATATACGTGTAAAAAAAACAACAACAATTATTTACACTAAAAAGAGAGAAAAAAACAACTTTTAAAAATAAAAGTCAAACCGACTTCAAAAAGTATAAAAATAATATAATAATAAAATGTGTGCTAGATGCCTGCTGTACTGTTTGAAGTCGGTGCCAAGCCAACTAGGGTATTCCATAGGTCCACCTGTCACATCACATTCATTGATCACACCTACCCGCGATTGCGACCGAACGCGCCAGCTTGGGTGATGAGGGGCTCGTTGTGCTGAACGATTGACATGGCTTGGCACCGACTTCAAACAGTACAGCAGGCATCTGCTGTACTGTTTGAAGCAGGCAGCACACATTTTATTATTATATTATTTTTATACTTTTTGAAGTCGGTTTGACTTTTTTTTTTAAAGTTGTTTTTTACATGCACATTTTCATGTTTAAATGATGTATGAAAAATTTCGTTTTGCTGTGAGCAATAGTTTTCCTCGTAGTTATTGTAGCCTATTGTAGGATTATCTGGAAGTACCATAAAAATGGCACTAAAGGAGTATTGTCAAAACAGGCACCTCATGGAATGATTGTCCACTGCCCGACTGAGACACTCAAAGACATTTTTAGGATCCTCACACATAGGCTACCTTAAAAGAATGGGAATAATCAGCAGAACCCAAATCCGCTGCCTCATAGGCGCTCTCACTAGCCACTTTGCCACTAAAAGACATCTGTGCACAATAAGCAAAGCTGATGACCCCATCTGTAGAATGTGTGGTGAGGAGGAAGAAAGCATGGAGCACATACTATGTGACTGCGATGCACTAGCCAACAGGCGGCTAAAGATCCTAGGTTTAGATTACTCTAAGCCAGAGGACTTTATAGACCTCATCCCCGCCAACATCGTGAAACTCATACAAAATGTTTTCGATGTCGACGGGAATGGCTGATAAGGAAAGGGGAAGCACAAAAGATCCCATAGGGTCGAAGTGCTCTGAGATACGGCCTCAGCCCTTTATTTAAGAATAAGAATAAATAATATTGTAGCTTATTTGGATTGACGTGTTTATGCAAGTATTCGTCTGTCACATTGCTATTTTTTATTTACTCCTTTTTAAAGTTTATAGTTATTAATTTTGTATTGTCTTTATCATCGTTAGCACTGGCCTCCCATCCGTTTGTGTCTTCATCGGTGGCATGCTCACCATACATACAAATAAACTACATACTATGGCTGCTAAGCCTAGATAAACAAAATTCTGATCCAAAAATTGTTGAACCCAGGTTTATGTAACATTTGGTTACAAGGTAAAAGTCATTCAAAAGCTACCGAAACTGTGCTGAATTTGATAAGTTTATTTTTAACATTAGATACTAAGGCTTATTCTACCCAAAATATCTTTGCAGTATGCATGCCCTTGTCCATACTGGATTGTTTCACTTTAGTAATGACTAACCATCACACTGTAGTTTCACTCGGTGCATGCCTAGTACGATTGTTATGGTTGTCTGCGGGTTTATTTACCCTTCCGACTCGCACTCTTATCTGCTCAACTGGCGTGACGGCATCATGCTCTCACGCATCGGGAGCCTAATTTCATCTTCATACATATTTACATCTAACTCGCGTCATTGTGTACTGCCTCTGCCGGCTTATCAGCGCTTACTCAGCTGATAACGGTATTAGAATATAAATAGAACCATTATAAAATATAGTGTAACGATATCACCAATTTATCAGACGACTTCATAAGATCCAAACGAGACACGTTAACATGGCAGCTTTCATGTTTAACTTTAATTAAAGACGTATCGAATTCGACAGAAAACATAATTATTACGAGTAAGACAGCCATAAATACATCATTTGAACACCTTACCGAATATTACAATTTTAATTAACGCTTACGCGAATTCGAAAGTCGTAACTGGCGGCCTTGGTAGCGATTTTAGTGTTGTCCAATTTGTCGATTTCCACAAAGTTATCGATAAGTTATCGTTTTTAGGCCGTGTCGCGCGGCCCCCCGCCTCGCTCGCTCGTCAGTCGGCCCCAAGCGCGCGCCCAGCTCGCGAGTGTCCGCCGCATGCGCACGCGCACGTTCATTCACCTCGAGTTCACGATCGTCAGCTGTCAAACTTTGACGTTTCGTAACAATCCACGGACGATTACCGCGTGAATTTGTAACGTGACGCGTTGGATTCTCAAAGAACGCCGCATCGCCAATTTGCCCTGTTATGGCTTGAGATTTTTCGTGTGAATAATTCGAGCCTCGTAAATGTTTTGACGTTCCACCGCCCCAGTGTCGTGATGTGATCGAAATGTTCGGCGATCAATGTGTTGTGTGTAACCGAATCTGTTAGTGTGTTTGTTGTTGTGCTGTTATCATGTCGCATTAATGTCGTTCGACGCTGATATGTCTATAATTAGTGAGCTGCGATGGTTGCAAGACGACGAACTATTTGCTCTGTCGCTGCAAAACGGTAAGTTGACGGGCGATCATCTTTATTGTTTTAAAGTAGGCGTGCGAGATCTTATTCAGCGCGCGTCTGGTTTTTCGTTTACAACGAGGACCGGTGTCCTAATTACAGATTCAACAAACAACAAAAGTGCCCACAATAGAATAACAATCAGTAAACGTAGAGCTAGTACCTACAAATTGATTCGTTCCAGTTAAAGTTCAACATTCTTGCTCTCTGCATTACGAAAACGATTGAATTTGTAATTTATCGGGAGCAGAGTTTAATGTGACGTTTCAATAGTATTCCAATTAGTCACATTCGACTGTTCCACGAAAGAATACTGTCCTGTTGCAAATTTAGTACCTACTGGACTTGAGTAAAGCGTTTGACTATGTAGCGTAGTGTCCAGCGCGTGACAGCGCGATGCTTGCACGGTAGGTGAGTAGGAAACAACGTCAAGGTGAGCTAGATTCCTGTCTGTTTACACAGCTTGAAGACTTCATTACTGCACGCGATATTGTCGCGTCTAAGTCGATATATTGATGAAAGACTGATCAGGAAAGAAATATTGATGAGAATATTATTTCCAAAAAAATCATAAACTTCTTTAATACTGGAATCAAGATGAATGCTACCATCAACATATTTAGATAACATTCACTTTAATTGAGGGATTCACGAATTTGTATTTGAAAAATCTGCAGCGAAACGTTAATGTTTATGTCTATGAAGGAAGAAAGCGCCAATATATTCATAACAAAAGTTATGTTACCCCAGAAATAAACTTTAAATTTATCGCAATGAACCTTTAACAAAAACTTGAAAAGAGCCGTGAATTCTTTTTAAAGGGAAACCTTTAAAAATACGTCATAAAAACTAGTTACGTTCACACCGGCCGATGAAGAAACGCCACTTTGTTCGGAGTTATTGAGCTGTTAACGCGGACTCTGTTTCTGTTATTTATGTAATCTATAAACTAAAACCAAGGCCGGCTTCAATGTTAATATAGTCTGAATGTGTTGATTTTAAAGAATATCGACGTAGACTGTATACAACATGCTTAGGCCGAGCCAGTTCTGTTTGCAAATTTACAAGTACGGCGTCATAACACGCTCTATTTACAATTTGGAAGTCACTAAGATATGGTAGGTATATTAAACTGATGTATAACTAATATACGTTATATTCAAACATTAGCACTACTTCACTAGATGGAGTTAAGTTATATCTCGCTCCCGGTTGTATCACCCTTCTTAGTTCTTCAAATGTTACCAATAAAAGGCAGCGTATATCATTTTTCAGGGACTTATCTATCTCTCAATCAAAAAATACTCAAGAGTGGTTTAGGTGTAAAAAGGTAATACATAGATAAAATAACCTTTTAGTAGCATCTTTAATTTTTAAATTAAAGTGTAACCTGTTATAAGTGTATCAGTGCATTTTAACTGTGAGAGATTTTTTTTTGCAAAACCTGGGAAGGAATTGGTAGGCATAAAAGTAGGCAGCGTTGCTGACCACTCCACCAAAAGTAACTGTCAAATCATTAGTCTTAAAATATTCTTTGATTGCTATGCTTCAATTAACGATTAAAGGGCTCGCGATCCTCCTATAGCCTAATAAGAATTTATAACTTCAGCTCGAAGTTGCAACTCGAGGGACTATTTAATATTAACCAATGAGATTTCATCGCCCCAGCCCACCGTTATAATTTACCAATTAAGTAAACCTAGTGACCTATGGTTGGCATTTCAGCAAATACCTACCTGCTAAGCTAATTTTAGACTTGTCCATTTTCTTCAGTCCTTTGTGCTCGATTACAACAATTGCGAGGTAGTATTAAAATAACTGGCGGGTAAATAACAGTATTCCATTCAGAAACGGTGTAGTATTTAGATGCTAATTTGTAATTTTATGTGGCGAGTTCGGCTGCATTAAAATTCATCGACTGTTGCTGCACAACTTGTTTGGTTGCTAACAACATCACTTCATTTGTATTTTTATCGTTAACCAAAATTTCTTTGTTATTTTAAAGTATTAAGTCATTAATTTTGCTTCGACTCGTGACTTGTTTGTTCAGCTTTACACGCACGCATTCCCACCGCAGCTGTAAAATTTACAACTATCGTAAAAAAGATTACTTAAGGTATTGTTATTCGGTGCAAAAAAGGAACCCTAGTGACGGCCTTGCAGTTCTCATGCTGATGTGAATGAACATTAGTAGTTTTGGATACAATTTTAAAATGAATGGAACAATTATCTTGCGAGCGGATGTAACACTTGAGTTAAATACAACTCTAGTGAGTTCCCATCTAACAGCTAATGGTAATGACGATGACTCGGCTGCTGATAATTTTACACGTGCACCTAATATAATGCTGAGCATCCCTTAAGCCGAGGTAGGAAGTGTTATATTTGAAGCTCAGACAGACAAATCGCTTGTTTAAAGTAAATCGCTTGAAAAGGATGTTGTTAAAATCAGCAACGGGGCATTAGCTGTCAGGTGGAAGCATGCGGCCAGCTCAGACCACACGGACGGGGATTATCTAAAACACACTTATGCATGCAACACTGGCCTGGAATCAGGAAGTAAGAAAGCACTTATCGTTAATAAGACTAGTTCTGAACAATGAAGCACTGCATTTTACAAGATTAACAGTTAGTACGCAGTCAAAGCTAAAATTTATGATAATGACTTGTTGATAGACATAAAACTGTGATAAAATAAGAAGCCCTAATAGAACAGGGTGCACTATTTTGCCACGTACTCAGGATAGAAGCGTTGGTCTGAACGTCCACTATGCTAGTATCGTTTTTGTCATAATTGTTTGGATCTCTCTGATACCTTATATTGAACATCTTGTAGAATAATAGAGACTAGGTGTATTCTTTATTTATTCCTTTTTTAAATATTAATATCAAGCATCAAATTTTATCTTGAGACATTAAGTTAAACCAACGACTTGTTGTTTACAACAGTCAATTCTAAATCTCCGTGGATCAGTGTCACAGTGATGTCATCGGTCGCAGCGACCACCGACTCCCCATGAATAGTAAGTAGCTGAAAGACGCTCCTCGCTTCGAATCTAATCGCTTGGAATGTGTCGCGTGATGGATTTGAATTGAAGGTAATAAAAGAAATACGCATTCAATGAGATGAAACTGTAATCACCAACGGTCACAATGACATATTCCACGTACATTTATATGCAGTTCCTACTATTTAATGTTTATGACATTTTAATACGACAACTTGCGGTTACACGCGCGAACGCGATTATGTGCAACATTACTTTGTGATTATAACCTGTGACGCTTAAATAAAAAACATTTACAATCCGTCTTTTGTGAGAAGTCGACGATTAAAGAGCAATAAAGATAAAAATATTTGTAATAATATTTTCTATTTTTTAACCCAATATCTTAAGTAAAATATGTCAAAGATTGGGGGAGCTTTTCGAGAGATTTGATAGGTGCAACTTCCAAACTCGATAGGCATTTCCTTAGCAGGACAAAAGGTCTTTCACAAGACAAGACCGATCACGTCCATTTAAGGACTATAAAGAAAAAAGTGAACAATTTCTAACTGAATGTTTCTCACAACAATTAACCTCAATAGTGCGGCTGGCTCCAACTAATACGCACATCTTGCAAACATGTGAGAAGTCGCCAAGGAAATAAGCCCTTATTTTTATCAACACAGAAGCCTTATTCCTATTGTAGGTATGTGTTTCATACTCCGCCAACCGTGCCAACATTAGGCATGAGTATAGGCACTGGATATTAGTGGTGTGCATCGATTAATATTGTTCACTGCGAACCTTAATCACCAGTGGACTAGGTAATTAAGGATGGCCGAGGGCACGGAGTAATGGACTCAAATTGTTATAAATACCCGCTAAGTTCCCGGCGCCATGTTAATGACAGAGTTCGTAATGTTTCTGCACTTCTCAATGAATGTTCTGCTGCTGATGTTGGGGCTATTTTTGATGTGTGTGAAGGGAAATGTGAGTTATTCTACTAATTTAAATTGTATACGTTGAAAGTAAACACGCTTGCGTTGATGACTATAATATTCGTGGTGCTAAAGCAAGACACGTTAAAGTATTTTCATGTTGTAAAGAAGCGGCTGCAAAAAAGGAAGTTCAATATGATTTGGTTAATTTAAGTAATATTATCCGACGTTGTAAAATAAATATTACATCGAACACTTAAGAATGATGAAAGGAAGATTCGTCCTAAGCAATAATAACTTCAAAAGAGACCCTAAAAATGTTTTTGAGCTTTGATTGGATTTTAACATTTTTACGACTGATAATTAATTTAGTAGCTCCAGGAAAGGGAAATTTACACGTGCAACTTCAAAATAATAGGCCGAGGGTAAATTTGTATCGTCGTCGTCGCATCGGTAATTTGGTAAATTATCTCTAACTTTGCCGGATCTAGTCTATTCGGAAATATAGCTTTGCACTTTTAGCGTCAGTTCTTTGAACTTTGTAAGGCTCTTTATTTCAAAATAATAATCAAATAACAAAATTAAGAAGGAAATAGAATATAATATCTTGGCCTTGGCAATGTTATGTAATTTATTCGTGGACGACACGATGCCATCATGGTGGAGTGGTCAGTATAGCTGCCTATACATCATGCGGTCCGGGTTCGAATCCTGGTAGCGGCATATATTTGTGTGACGAATACGAATATTTGTTTGCTAGTCTAGTAGTCATGGTTGTTTATATATTTATTTAAGATCATTCAAAAATATCCAACTTCATTATGTATGTTAAAAATGTCAGTTATCTAGTATTTGTAACACAAGTTCTTAATGATCTTACTTTGGGCTAGATAATTGGTGTGAGTGTGAAAATATATTAAATTAACTATATCAATATCATCATCATCATAACAGCCTTTATCATTCCACAACGAAGATAATTCGACTGGGACACAAGGCCTCTCCATGTCATGGAAGGAGGTTTAGGCAGTAGTCCACCACGCTTGCCCAATGCGGATTGGTGGACGGAGTATAAGGTGGTCAATACCCCTTTGCTGATCCATTAGTCGCCTTCTACGACACCCATTGTAGGATATGGGGTGATGCTATTCTACCCCGCCGTCATCACATGGCTGATCATTATATTATTTACACCTATTATTAATAATATATACTTTTTGGTTCTTTTGTTCTTGAAATTAACTTATGATTGCACAATAATTGCTTTATTATTATGCAATTACTTCGTTTCCTGAATATGTGTGTGGTGTGTTAATGAGGTCTTACAAATTAAAATAAAATCAATTAATTGGTATACTCAACTTGATTTTTAAATCCTAAAAATATGTACATAATGGTGGGTTCTTTTGGTAGAATGATAATAAATATTTTAAAGTATATCTGTATACAGTATTAAACATAAGTGCATTTAAGAATAAACTAATATTTTTTTTACAAATGTATCTACTAATATTTTTTATGATATTGAGTACTTATGAAGTAATTATGAATATACATATTGGTATTATATCGTTATTTTATTTGTAATTATCTTGTTATTAGATGTTCTCTTTGTAGATTGTTATATTTTTATCGTTTAAATTGTAAATGAATGAAAAAAAATCGTGTACAAAATAAAAAAAAAATCGTCTTCGAAGTTTCGGGCAGGTATCACATACCCACCTCTAATAGCTGGAGTTACAATTTCTCACCTCATTCACGCCGAGTTAAAGAACACACTTGTTACTTTAAATATTTGATATCTATTAAAGGATCAATGTCAGATAAACAAATTACGCAACCTATGCCATCAAATACACGCCTCGACGGCCTCGAACAAGTTCTATTGAAGAATGAGATAACGCATGCAACTCGAATAAGGATTTGAAACATGAGCCACTTGCTGGAGTGAGCGGCCATCGTCATCGGGAATTCATTGACAAGTATTCAACACGATACCGCTGCTTCGCAATTGGACCTCAATTGCATCTGTCACGAGGAGTGACATTCTTGCATACCGATAAAAGTAACTCGATATTTGCAAGAATTAGATTCCAATAATTCGACAATTATTATGCCACATCTCGCATAGTACAATCGAATAGGCACGAAAATAAGTATGTGAACTTTATTTACGTCGTCGTATTTGTGCGCGAATTATTCGGTGATAATTTAAATGAGCCATAATCGTATCATTCGGTCCATTCATTTATTTATTTATATCTGGAGCAGGTTAGTCTAGTGTATATCTGTACCATCATCATTTATATATTATGTGTCACTACCCGTATAGTATTATATTATCTGAGGTATCATATAGGTCATACTTACAAAGATAACTCTTCTTTGTTTGTACAACAATCTATATTATGTACTTTTACGCAAGTGGTCTCAGGATAGACCCTTGGGAAAGTCCTTACTTAAAATATAAACACACAGCCCTTGGCTTAATTTTCACTGAATTTAAAATGCAGATACCCACATTCCGGTGGCACATTATTTACTTTACACTCATTGGCCGAATTCGCAACACTGAAAATGGTTGATGTTATCTAAATTACTGACTTTATTTTTTTACTGTTGAAATGAAGTAACCCATATTATCTTTTATTGGATTCAGTTTAAAACAGTTCAAAGTGTTGAAAAATAATTTAAATAATAAAAAAATAAATCAAATCGTCTTACGAGATCTTAATAAATTCAAGGAGTCCGTATCGAACCTAGATTTTTTTTTATTTCAGTTTATGCCATGTTCATTGAAAGCTAATTTCAGAAAAAAAAAATAGTTTTTAGACTAGCTATGTCTTGTTACCCGGACTGCTGAGATGATTTTGAGTGTAACATCTGTCCTGGTCGTTGGTATTAATTGGTTTGTTTACGAAGGATTGTGAAAAATTGGGTCTGGTGTCCCTTTTGTGTAGGCGACAGGCTGGCAACTTGTTACTATTTTGGCCCATACTGCCAGATGTGGCTTTGTGTGTAACCAAATGTTTCCTGAAGCTCTGCTCGACCGCTTTTGAGATTGTGAGCGCGATTATATGTATGTATGTTTTGTTAATATCAATAATTTTGGACGCCGTCGTGGTGGAGTGGTTAGTATAGTTACCTACACATCAAGCGGTCCGGTTTCGAATCCTGGTAGCGGCAAATATTTTTGTGACGACACGAGTAGGTATTTGTTTGCGAGTCATGGTTGTATGTACTTTATTTATAAAATCTTAAATTATGATGTATATTAAAAAAGTCCGTTATCTAGTATCCATAACACAACTTCTTAATGATACTTAATTTTGGCTAGATAATTGGTGTGAGCGTGGAAATATAATATTATGTATTATTACTAATTTTGTTGAACCCTCGGATCATTCGCAAAGGTTCCACACAAGATCTTGAAGTTATTACGACATCGAACCACATCTTAAAAGAAAAGTAAGGTTTAATTTTATATTTATTCTACTGTTTATTGGGCGTAATCCGCTTAGGGCCGCAGAAATTCTCTTGAAGCTTTTAGTGCCGAATATAATAAAATTGTTTCTTAAGGAACAGACGTATTTGGGGATTATAATCAGGATGATATTATGTTTCTTTACGCTGAGCTCCTTACGGTTGTCAGGAACAGAGATGATGCAAATGATGATAATTAAGAAACATTCTTTTTCGTTGATGTTGTACCAGATGACATTTTGAAGTACCACTCGTTGATTGTTACAAATGTTAACATTAAGATTAACAACTACTTATAAAGATTACAGTTATCATTATACATTCCGAGGCTCTTTATTTAAAAAGATTTTTTTTTTGATGAATTATTTCTACGTGTTCAAAAGAACAGACACAAAGTATACTTGACTTACATTCGTATTATTACGGTCGATCCTCCAGGGAAAGATAATTGTCTTAAGTTAGATATGAATTTTATTGAAAATTTTCTCCTAACATATAATATGTCGAATCTAGTGATAAGGCCAAAACAATAAAGAAATACAACCTTGGGCTACCTTAAAAGATTGTCATTTTGTTAGTATCAAATAATATATTTTTATTATCTAGTGATCCATTCTTAATCAGTTGTAGAAAAACACAGTTGTAGAAAAGCACTTGAGGTACAAGTAAATGTGAGATAAACGATTCCAATTCGAATCGTGGAAATGTTATGTTGAAAAAGATTACATTTAACTTTATGCTTGTAAGTAAGTGTAGCATATATACCGAGCTAGTCACCTTACTCCAGACCCAATACTTAATGCACTAATTATCGTTGTGCAACTTATGCAACGGAAGCATGCGAGGCAGGCTCTCGGTAATGCAGCTATTACATAAGAGCGGTTATCAATCAAGTCTCCGCGGAATGCAGTGATAACGGAGCATCTTGCGTGCGCCTGCGGACCAACTCGGTCACAGATAAGGTCTTTAGCACACTTTGTGATGTTGTGTTAAGCTTCGATGTACGCGTGGGACGGACACCGGCTTTTGAATTAGTGCGACTTATATTTAAAATGTTGTCAAAAATTAAATTTAAAACAGAATCATGCATACTTAAACAGATGTATATCGACTTACACACTTTGCTGTATTTTGCTAATGGACTTAATGTAAAATTAAACATAAGAATATTTTTCTTATAATATGATCAATTCTTCAATATTCCATTAGAATCCCAATTCCCATTAGAGTATGTTTAATATACTTACAAAATCGAAAACCATTTTTTTTTCAAAATATTTGTTACAATATTTAGAAATGTCTGGAGTAAGTTAGTCCAATAGACATTAGTGTTGCTGAACTTATTCGTATCTACTATTATCGAACTAGCAGCTAAACAGGCAATTACGGGCAATAACTGTACCTAGTGTTATAGAGTCCTGAATATTACATCCAACAACGTGGGGTCGTTGTTGGATGTAATAGTGTTATAGAGTCCTGAATATTACATCCAACAACGTGCTGATGCTGTTGTTTACTTAAATGAAATAGATATAACGGTATGACTGGTGGTCTAATAATAATTGTTTATTTGTAAAAACATGAGTATACAAGTTTAGTTGTTAAAGTATTGTTTAATAGTCCTTACATGTTTTGCCATCATCAACTTTGCCATGCATATATTGTTTTGAGGTTTAAAATTTTCATAAAATTAGGTAATCATAATCGTGAATGTCAAAGCAGAAGATATGCTTAGATATATGCCTTTATAAATCGATTATGATATTTTTTTGGTTGGAAGGCTCTTTTTATGAAAGATTAACGTAGGTACTTAATTGTAAAGTCAACAAAATATTTTGTCGCATAATAACAAAATATGTTCCTTTTCTGCTTAAGCTTTGGACACTGCGTATTTAGATAAAAAAAAGTTATAAGTAAGTTGTGTCGCAAAAGATATTAATATAGATATACTGCTTCTTTTTATTAATTAACCACTAATAGTAGGCTATTGTTAATTTATAAGCCTATTATGGTCTACTGAAACTATGATCTGCAGTTTTGGTGCAGGCTTTTAACTCAATGTTGGTTTTGCATTTAAGTCAATCGATTTATCTTTCTGCTAAATGAAGCACGTAGATTTTGCAGAAGTTACTTGGGTCTGCAATGAGTCTGCATTAATTCTTTAAAAATATTACACTATGTCATTATTTGCATAAAATCACTAGACGCTCTAGAAGTCACTAGAAGCTCTATTGAGATTCAAAACAAGACAATATAATAAATAGTCTATATTACGAGCATTAAAAATTGTCTTGCACAATGAAGCACTGTAAGATTTAGAAGAACTTCATGATAACAGTTGTAACGTTATCATGAAATGCAATGAGACTATTTACTAAGTTACTGATAAGTAAGTAGTTAAAATACATTATGCCTTCTGTTTGACACTAATTTCAAAGCGAAGCCGAAACTGACGTTAGATAATGTTTAGTTTCTCCCATTAGGAGTGTGGAAGAGTAATGGAACATTGAATGAAATAAATCAACTGTTGCAAGCCGAACTTACTTTTGATTGGGTAATTGCATTTCAATGTCTCCAAAATTTACTTGACCATTAGTCTCTTATCTGTGTCATTTGAATTTGTATTTAGTTCTATTTTGTTTTCTATTTTATTAGCTTCGATGTTTCCACTTAATTTTAGTAAAACTCAATTCATCTTTTCCTATTTATTTACCCATCCCTGAGAGTTAGGTACACAAGTATTGTATTATTTAGCATCATATGCAATAAGGGATTCAATAAAAAAAACTTACTGATTACTTAATCAAACAGTAGTAAACAATTAGCACTTTCTTACGTTAACAGTTACGAATGGCTTTATTGCAGCGCTATAATAGACATCCTCCACTAAAACACCTGTTCGAGAACGACTCAATTATCGCCGTATTATAAATGAATGTTCTCACAATGTCTTGTGCCTGTGTCTGCTTATCGCTTGCAACAAAGTTTAGCGTGCCCCACTCGGTTCAGCGACCGAGCTTAATTAGGCACATGTGCTCGATACAGAGTTTTTATTCATTAATTAGTAACGTTATAAATGCGGGCTTTTTAAGTATAGTCAAATGGTAATGAGGGGGAAGTGTCTGATATGATAACGTTGTGAGAAATACAATACGTGTTAGTTGTATCGCTACATTGTTGTTTCGTGAAGCAACTTGAGGTCGTGGAGTTATCAGTTATTTTTATGGTAATTTCTTTGGGAGGGAGAGGAGATTGCGCAATCTAGTTCACCTGCATTTCGCTATTGAGATTAAACGTTGACCAGTTTTAGCAAAATATATAATATTAGCATCAACCTTATAAGTCAAACAAATAAAACTTCACAGAGCCAATTGTCTTCCTTGGACGTGGCATCTCAAAACTCTTCAAGGGTAAAGCAAAAAGCATGTAGATAAGTTTTGGTATTAGGAGGTAATTATTTTCAAATTCCTGTCTATAACGCAGAATTAAGCTCAAAACATACTCCATCATGCGACTCAAATATCTACAAATTAAATTCTCCTGTAACATTGTATTACTTTAAAGAAATTATGAAACAAACAAGCGTAATAAAATCACATCCCAATGACATCATAAGCTTGTGTATCGTCCACAAAAAGTTAGACGATGACGCGATATCGGACCATAAGACATTACTCTTAAATGATACTTAAATACCGGTTTCCATTGATTCTAGGATCGTGACCTACGGCGCGCAAATTGTAGCTTGCCGCTAACATTACGCATTATTAATAAATTGATGATTTGTTACCCATCTTGTGAAGGTTGTATTTTGCAAGTCAGAACTGAAACTACACAAACTGTATCTGTTCACAATGACTTAAAAGACGTTGTTGTAGCAGACTCTTAATTTCTCATTTAAATTGCTTTAGTAGTCAGTGAAGTTTTGTTAGAAATTAAGGATTTCCTTTCGAGATTTCTCATTATCGTTAAAGCACAAATTATTCCACCTTACGAAAGTTTATGAACAGCCACAACCGAAAATGGTGTTGCTTTTTCCCTATTAATATTCGTACAAAATAAGCGAAAATTATAGCCGAGTCGTGATCTTAGACTGCCGCCGATCGCTTTAACAAAACATACGTCCATATGGACATAGTCGCTTACGATCTTTCGTTTGGAGATCAACAATACCTCTTAGTTCAGCTATATAAGAGTGGTTTGTTTTCTCGGAGCAAAAGGTTGTAAGCGTAGTTGGCTCTAAGACTTTTTTGTTCAGCAAATATATTCATGCTGTGGTCAGAGGGTGCCTCCATAAGCGTCTCTTCTTTTATGGCATAACGATCATTCGCTCCTTCCCGCCTGCATATGGGCACAGGATAATAGGGTTACTGATGATTTAAATCTCCTTCTAGAGCTTATTTCACAATAGACAATTCATTTTGTAAAGTTTTATTTTGATATCAATCGACAACCAATAGTAAACTCAAAGTACTGGAACATCTAATGTTAGACAGATCCATTGTTGTTTCCAATTTGAATATTATTTTACATGAAAATTATTTCTTTAAATCTCAAAATCCTAATTAGGTATTCTCTATAGGTAACTCATAATTGTAATTAAAAATATATATTAAATCCTCAAAAATTTCACAGACAATGATCAAGGTATTGAATTCGCAATGTTCTTTAAAATGAGACAGCTTTTGTGAACTTTTGAATTCTCATATTTTTAACAATGGTTTGTGTTGGAATATTATTGAGATACGGAACAATGAGACGTGTGAAGCGAATACACAACTACACACTAATGTGCGTTTGGAGCCAAGGTCGCGTTGTAATGATGGTCGACGGCTGGTTACATCAACATGACAGCGTTACCACACTTATCGTACTTACATTTTACTTAACACATTTACACCTTGACTGAGAATCGTAAGCACCAATTAAAATTTTTCAGCTCTAATTCAAGAACTTAAGTTTTTGTCACGTAAACAAATATAATTTAAGTAAGTCGGTGAACCTAAAACCTACAGCTGTTCTATTACAAAGACTGTTTTGCTCAAAAAGCGAAAGCCGTAGTTTCCTTATTACATTTAGGTTTATTCAGAAATCATCAAAATTGTTGACGAGAATCATAGTCATATAAAAATGCACTTCAAAATGTTAATTCTGATTGGACCATTTTGTTTATTTTTGAAACATCAAAGTTTCAGGTAATTTCGCATTACTATCGCATAAGTTAATTTCGCGCTATAATCATGCAAAATTATGATATTTTGCATGAATATCGTGCTAATATGACTTAGTAATTTATCTATTAGTGTTTGCAGTGTACGAACATTGTCTATCAAATCCTTTTCTGTCGTATTGAGTATAATGAGGACACTAAAAGTTTCATAAACCTTGAAAAGTAAATTATCTTCACGAACATTAAAATCAGTGCCACAGTTGTTCGTAGAATTGTATGTGTTTCGCGTTCGTTCAACTATCTGTGATGCTAACAGTAATCGTGTCGCATAATATTATTGAGTGTGTTATCGCTGTCTAATAGCTAATTATAATTGGATAATAATACCGTTACACATAATTGCCTAGATAATGACCGATCCAAGTATAACTCGCGTGGCAGACGCCTTAACATGGAACGTTACTTAATAAAACATCTAGGATATTATGAACTACTCTTACTAGAGGTGTTTCTTGTTTACAAATGTGTATCGTATTGTTATCATCATTAATTTCATAAATCGGGATAATACAATTAAGGGCTTGCATCAAAGTTTGATGATAATATTATTTGACATATGAATTTTAGATTTCACTAATACTAGTCTTATTTTCAATTACAAGTGATTTGTCGTAGTTTTCTAGAAGCTAAATTCATTCATACTAAAATCATTATACTGCGACTAGTGTAACCTGGAATATTTAATTAAACAGAAAGTCTTGTTAACAGAACAGTTAAAATTAAATAATATATTTATTTTTTCCAATTTTTTTTTTGTACCTAGTTTGGTTAAAAAAGACAGTTTCGCCTGATACTTCATATTACACACTTTAGTTTATAATATACTAGCTGTCCGGGCCACGCATTACTGTGGTAATTTTATACTACTGTCCTACAATAGTGATTTTCAGTAAAAAAATGAGCACTTATCAAGATAAAAACTATCCTATCTCTCAAATTGGAACAAAACACACATTTAAAAAAAAAAGTTAAAAATCGGATTTTCGGAGTTAATCCCGGACAAACATCGTGACACGGGAATTGTATATAATAGATGTAAACATATAGTTGTTATTGGTTGAAGTTATTATATGGTAGACATATATGGCCTTTTGTGTAATCGGTTTCTCCATAGTTTTGGTTACGTTTTATTTATAATACACGTTCAAGGATATTACAGAACTTTCTGACATAATCGGTGACGATATATTTGATTACCTTGAAATTTTCTGCCAGCCGTGGACCTGGTTTTTTTTTCTAAAAATGGATGTAGCTTGTATTAAAGGATGACATGAATTTAATTACCGAGGGTTGTAGTATGTGTATTTTGTAGTGCAACACAGATGTTCGCATGTAGGTACCGTGAAAAGGTGGAGAATTCGCCCATGTTTATAAATGGTCTTACAATATTTATTTACTAACATTGGATATTAATATGCATATATTACTAATACATTATAAGGGCTTTACTTGGAATTACCGGAATTAAAAATTGGGAATGCATATCATCTGGAAAATGTTTCCGAAATGCCTCTACACTTAAAATCTCTAGAAATCGCAAATGGTTCTTTGAATTATATAACAGCAAATATATTCCGCGTCAAATTAAATTCCCAAATAGGCTTTTCGTCCCGAGAGCTGCGCAAACACCACACTGTTCTTCATCCGCGTCGTACGGACGTTTTTATCGCAGGTAATTCTAGAGTGTTTGTGTTCGGTTTGAATGAATTCCGTATTAGTTTTGACTTCGTCAATAGGGTTTCGTACTTTGTGCAATGTGTTGAGAGATTCTAATGTAAATCAATATCTTATTTCTGCCGTGAAGCAGTTCGCTGTGTTTCGGATTGAAGGAAAAGGTAGCCAGTGTAATTACTGGGCATGGAAGGCATATCATCTTAGTCCCCAGGATGGCAACGCATTTGCAGTATTAAGTGATTTACCCTTAATATTGCAAGTGTCTATAGGCGACGCGACGGTAACTACTTAACACCAGGTGGGCCGCAATTTTTCTTCTTTTCTTGTTTGCCATCTTTCGGTTTGTCATTTTAAACCCTTAACACAAGTTCTATAAGCTATATAGTCGATGTTAGAAGATTATTATTACCTGTAGTCGCAAAGTATCTGTGTTGAGTATTGATGAGATAAAAACTTTTAGCATTCCGTGGATTCACTACTGCGGATACTGAGTCCATCGCGTTTCAGACAGGAGAACCAGGAGTATTGCCTGGGACTTGTGATCCAAATATAATTTTAAGGAATCGCGTTATGATGCCTTTAAAGTATTACAGCACCAGACTTGAATGTCCATCATTTTAATGTGCTAATGAAAAACAATGAACACTATCACTGTTCAATACAAAGTAAAGCGTTTCATTTTACTTTATATTCAGAACTGGAAGTACCTGAATGCGTATTTCATTTTATTCAAATTAGTCCAATAAAAAGCCGTCGACATTAAATCTTATCTAGTCAAATCAAGGGTCCGGCGATATTCCGGGAAGGCCCAAAACAGCGGTAAGCTCAAACAGATTCATAATTTACCGTTGTATCAAAGGTCGGCGGGCATTCCTCTATCGAGAATTCGCGAACTTTGATTTAATAATGAAGCCAATTTGTAATTGTACATCTATTAATTATCTATTCTCGTTGAAATAAACGACTTACTAAGGAGTTTCGTTTCAAAGAATGGAACATGTAACATAATTTGAGGACGCAAAACGGTCTATTGGTGAATTTAGTTTTCTACAATTCTTTGACAAACGTGTTACTGTTGAGTGCCATAAAACATGAGCCTAATTAACGTTTGAAACGAGTGCTGCTATTTTTCTTACTTTTAATTATTTAGATTAATTTTCTTAATCTATGCGAGTGAGGTATATATTTGAGTATTGCATAATATGAATATTTTCATATAACTAAGCTAAGATTAGCGCTGAAAAATCTTAAAATTATTTTTCGAATTATTACCGTCCAGGTTCCAATAACCTAGACGATAATAATTCAAAAAGTACTGCAATAAAGGACGGAAAGTAAATTACATTTTGACTAAATACTAATGTTTTTAAATACCAGACCTTGAAACCAGACAACTTTTTGTTTGACCATTAGAAGAAAATTGTATAATGCAGTTATAAGAGTATGTCTTATAGTTATAGTTAGTCTATAATGAAAAATAGCATAGGATACATACAATACCATTATTACTGGTAAGTAAGAAAAGCTTAATATTCCTTTACACAAAAATATTTTGCTTACAGAAACGACGCACGATGACGTCTTTTTAGAAATATCGTTTAGGAAATTCTCTTTGGATATGAAAGACGCAGCGATGGAACGAAGTTTATTGTTTTATGACCGTAATGAAGAAATTCAGCGTTAAATTCTTTAATTACACTTCATAATAACAATAACAAGAAAAGTGATTTCATTAATTGAGTTACTTGTATAATTGTTGGTGCTGTGAAATTCTATGTCTACACAGTCATTTACATGTTTTAATAAAACAGTGTCGTGTCGCACGTAATTAAATTAAGCTTAAAAAAGAATTTCACATTTCATTGTCTGTACCGTAGTGAATGCACTTAGTGTAAGAGAAAATTACTAAGTTACTTTAAAATGTGTGAAAAATGAACGTTAGTATATTATATCTCAATGGAAAAATTTACCTATTTTATTACATTTAGAACCGATGTTATGACAATAGACGAGACTTATGACGTAATAATAAACGACAAAAACAAGAAGACACTAGATGGATTCCCGCTGTTCTGATTAGGTTAGTTGGAAAAGCTACAGTCACCCGGATAGCGCAAGATTCAAGTCTCAACTTGAGATAAGAATATACTTTTATTTGTTTATTAGCTTCCGCTCGCGACTTCGTCCGCGTGGACATTTTACCCTCTTAGGGGTGGAATTTCCAAAAATCCTTTGTTAGTGGATGCCTACACTGTATAAGGTATCTATGTGCAAAATTTCAAGTCTCTAGGTTCAGCGGTTTGAGCTGTGCATTGTATCTTAGTCAGGACAGAGTATTCAAGTTATTCGTAAGTAGTAAATAAAGTAAATATAGATTTCCAAATGTATTGGAAATAAAATTCTTGTCAATCAAAAAATAAAAACTTGATTATTAAATTTTTTGCAGCATTTTGTTCCATTACAATCCTTGTCTTTTGATGATTAATCATTCGATACCACACCATAAAGCTTACTAATAGGCAATGGTGTCAAACAGCGGCTTATGCTAATATTATTGTAGTTTTTTTTCACACTTCTAATCAATTATGTATTCCAAAGGGCTTATGTTATGGATTTGTAGATACTGATTTAATATGCATACTAATTTTTCTCTTCACATAAGCAAATATTCGTATTAATAACACACAGGGTTTGATTAGTTAGTTAGGTCGTTTGTGTGATGAACTATCTAATTGACAATTGAACCGTTATCAATGAGAGCATTGGTTACATTAGTAATGGGATCACCTGTAACGTAGTGGTTGAGTCTTCTGGGATGATTCTAGGTGAAGCTGGCGTCCACTTTCGGCATGATCATTACTTATCAACAGCTTAAGTACTTGCTGATGTGTACTAAACAAATTGTAGTAATATAGTGAATTCATGTTGGTTGATAATGGATTCAAAACTGTAACACTATCACTGGCCCATTTTACAATTTTCGGATTGGTTAATATAATCAGTAATAATCGGGATCAACAGTTGATAAAAATACTCAATACATGTTTCAGAACGTAACCTTTGGTACTTTCTGAAGTATCGGGTAAAAACTTAACAAAGCGTACGTAAATCAAATTGGATTCTCGAGATCATAATTGGAGATCATAATTGTTAGGAATATTATCTTTAGATTTGCAAAGATAGCGTAGTAAAAGTGTTTATAATAACTGGACCCCAGGGTCGAGCCACAATGCATGATAAATCAAACGCACAGGTTTATCTAACTTAACCTCTACGCAGATTATTATCTACACTTAATAACACCATAAGGTCAATTGTAAATATACGTCTATATGGTCATAATGTTTTAATAACACAATTATCTAAAAGTAATTATCAAGTCATAATAGTAAGGGTTACAATACAAGAGATAAATAAGTGTGCCGAATTTGAGATTGAGTATTTCTAGAAAAAAAATTAGTTTGCCTAATAGAGAATATACTAAAGTATTTTTTCCCTACATCTCTGCCATGTATATACAGTTACATTCATAATAATTATTATTTTCAACAAACTTCATTGCATTTCCATGTCTACAATAAACAAGCTTATCGCAAGCATAGTTCAAGGCATAAAATTGACAATAGATACACCATACATTGTAGACATTTCTCAAGTATGCAATCTGGGACCACGGTCACTTTACAAGATTTATAAACAAAATTATTATTCAAACAATAGCCGGCATCAGTACTAAATTTGTCATCGTCTACTAGTGCTTATTTATTATTTATTAATTCTAGAATCGTGTCTTGTGCAACGTCATCCATAAAAACATTCGTGTACGTTTCTGCTTTTAGCATTGCTGCTTAATGGTGTATCACGTTTCATTAAACTTAAATAGCCGTAATGGAATTTAAATTTTCTATCAGTCACGGTGTTGTAATCGAATAGGAATCAAGCATCAATGTCTTTGTTTTTTGCTAGTCGAGAACCATTATCTCTTTAAGATTGTTTTCTTTGCTTGTTTTTTGATCTGCAGACGGATCTTCTAATTATGAGTTGTGTTAAAACTCAAGACGAGTGATAGACCTTAATTAATATTAAAATACTCTTATTTATATTGTAATACAACATATTGTTATGTTACTGATTTCCAATACGTGCAAGTAATCTAGTAGCTACTCTTTTTAGTCACATACAACATGTTACTCTAGATGGCTTGTTACAAAAACTAAAGCTTCCAAATCACCTTCACGATCTTCATTGTATGTGAATTAGTGTCGATCTTTTTTCAAACAAAAACTAACTTGAAGATTATGCAAATAAGACGCACAACAAGGAAGAATTACTGTCAATCGGACTGGAACCATTCACTGGGCGATGCTGTCAAGATTTAATACGCAAACTTGTCCGGATTAAGAGGATTGGCTATTTAGAACTTTATCGCTATTGAATCTAAGATCAGCTAGCTTCGATCTACTGTAAAAAAATGGTTGCAACTTATTATAAACTTAATCATGATACACTCAATTGTTAGCAGATCTTGATATAATGAGACTCGGTCTTATATCGTTACAAATGATACTGAAAATTTTCTTTAATAAGGTCCAGAACTGATTGATATCTTGGTTATAAATTAAATTAACTATACAACTGTTGTTTTGATGAGGAGTCCTTATATTGCAAATCCTTTTATCTCCGTAACAAAAAGCTCATTGTTTTTTTGCTATTTCTCATCATGAATGGAATAAAGCAAAAAAGGCTCTGGATTTATTAATTTGAGGAACACAAAAAGCTGAGCTCTATAAGGCTCGTGAGGATTCCGCTAGTTTATTTATGGTCGAGTTTATTTGAACAGACTTAGAGTATGTAGATTTGAATGCTAACTTTTGTATTGACTCGACAACTTTTGTTGGCGTGATTGACAAACAAACGGCAGCAGGACGGAAATACAATGTGTTGAATTAGCATATTGGGAGAGCCTGAATGGAACCAGTATAAAGCGTTAAAGTTGTATCTACATAAAGTGAGTTTATCCTTCCCGCATAACAGAAATCATTCTATGCGGCTTTTAAGTCTGTAACAAGTCGCCGATAAGCGAATAAGGAATAAAACTACTTTTGACAAATAAAAATTACACTAAAAAGAAGCATTTAAGAGCCCAGTCTGTAATCTTGTGACGGAATATCGCAGTTATTTTATATTTACTGTTCAGTAAGTATGTTGTTTTACATATAACAACGTAAGAGCGTCGAGTTCTGGCGAAGCTAAGGTATCAAACTTTGAAGTGCTTATATTTATTTTAGTTATCTGAGCCGAAGAGTTTGTTATTGATTTGGTTCAGAATGAACAACATTTACCACATTTTTTATTATTTGTAAGTACCGATATTGAAACCTATCGGTCAATATGTATTCTATCAGCTTTGGTTACCTACTTCTTATATACTCCTTTCGAAATTGAATCAAAAGGCATTAAACTCTTTTATCACAATAATGAATTACCCGTTCCACTTATACATACAGTGTGCAGAGTTTGTGCAATAAATTATTGAAGTGCTTAAAGTGGACATCGACATATAAGTCAACAGTTGCACAACAATGCAGTAAGTGAAAACAATATTTGTACAGTTAGTGGAAACAACTGGACTGCATTTGCCATATTTGTCTCCGACCGACATACCAACGATGGGAAAGCAATCGAGTCAACAACAGCTGATCGTTTCAAAACAGAGTCTGAGCCTTCATGAATTATGGCATACGAAAGATTCATAGCTATAAATATGAAATACTACGGCTTAATGCACCGAGATAAAACTGTAGCAATAAATCAAAAGCCAGAAAAGGTATGACTTGTAAATTTTAAAAACAATTTTTAACGCTCCTGTAGCGGGTAAGAGAAAAATGATAAAAGAATACTGCAGCGCCCGCTGTCAATGCTGTTTTACTTTTTATTGCGGTATTAAAAGCAATATCAGCTTAGCATTGGGACGATTGTTCATATGATATCTGGTTTCACTATTGATGACTATTTGGGATATAAATAGGTTAGCATTATGGCCGTCGTCTGCATGTAAGGAGCTTGGGATAGTCGTTATTTTTTAATCGGTTATTCTGCATTGGCGTGAGTAATACCTATCTTGGGTGCTTATTGCAAACATTTTTTTATGATAGTTTGGATGTGGGACTTAACAGCATAAAGAAAAAATGAGATCATAGCTTATATTGGGTTTTATTCGACATCCAATGCATTTAAATTTATCAGTACGTTCATTCTCAAGAAGTTTGTTACTCTGGTAAAGAAATTCATTAAAATATTTTTATTATGAATTTTGGTAGCGCTATTAGACTTTTGCTTTTGCTGCTTAAACGTAACAAAAAAGTCTACACAAAAAGTATGAGGATAAGCATAACACTTTTAAGATTATACAAAATCGACCACTTGGGATAATGACGTTTTGACACAGTTGTGCACGTGAACCTGAAGGATGTTAGATTACTTAATGTAAAGACTGGTGCTTGAAATGGATTGAAGCAGTTAACAGTTAACTTAGGCTAAATTAAGGAAAATTGACACTAATCGTTAGATTATAACAGGTTATTATAATAACTATTGTGCGTTTGCATAATATTCTCTTATGTTTGGTCTTTCATCCAATTGTGCAGAAACCTAAATATCACGCAGCAAAGTAAATGTTCAAGCAGCAATTATAATGTTATTACAGTGTGCGCGCGCGCCGGCCGGCCGGTGACTCATGCTACCGTTCCGGGTTCTCTGTTAAAAGGCATGTTCACATATCGTATCTAGTTGTTTAATAAATAAATAACAATATTTTCTATAATATTTTCTGGTTGGGTTAACCCAAACGCACATTCATTAAGACTTTGTGTAAACTAGATAACAGTCAAACAAACATACTTATACTATCCATGATTCTACCTACTGGCGAATAGTTTCTCTATCAAACTGTTGCTACTCTAATATTATGACCCAGCATAAATACCTACCTTGCAACTATCTACAAGGTAAAGGCTACCTTTATCTAGTCTTGGTATTATCTGGACTTCGATTTTAGGTGAAATTTACTTTGACACACACGTTTATATCTATTTTAAATCGAAGCGTATACAATTCTGCACACTATATGTTGAAACGTATTTATCATACAAATAAAATGTACGACGTATCTACTTTATTTTGTTCGATTGGATCACGGAACAATCACAATCAGTTCACTTGAATTGACAATCGCTATTTCTATTGAAGTGGCTAGTCCATTCATTATTATAGTAGCCGAATCCATTGATAGCTTCGTACGTATCACATATTTTGTCTAATGTAGGTAAAGGGGCAAATAATATTAATTCATTTATTTCAGGCAATATAATGTTAACATAGATCTTAAAATAAACAAAGGGCCAATAGATAAATCCTTATATAGTTATAAGGATTTATTATAAGGATTAACATATACATATATTAATATAAAAAAAACTTATAAACTAAGGCACACGTAGGGTTGGCGACGTTTAGCAAAAACGTTAAATGACAATTTGTCAATTATAGCAATTTTTTGGTTGGATTATTACCACAATTTTCCTTATTGCCTAGATTACCTATTGATGCAAATATTAAGAACGCATATCTATGAGTTGTTAATAATCCCGAATATGTACTATACCATCGTTGTTGTCAGTGATACTGATCATGAAAGAATAATTGTCATAATTTTTATTTTCCAATGTATAAATGGAAGTCCCATTATCTCCACCCATAAAATAATCCAGACTTAATGCATCCAATTACAAACGCATACACAACAGGCTGTGTGAGAAAAAACATTTTATGTCGCAATAAATTAGATGTAAAGTAACAAATAAAGTTGCAACGCGTCGTAATAATAAAGTACAGATTGCAATGATCAATGCAAATGGCCCTAGCAGACCATGTTACTACGAAAATAAGCTGGTGTATCAAGAATTTCTTCTGAAAGAATAAGATAACTTATATTGATACTAGGTACTTTGTTTTCGCTCGATAAATTGGCGTGACGACCCCCTGTTGTTTGTGGATATAAGATTTGTGATAAGAAACATTGAACTGCAGAAAGACTGGTTTGTAGACTGTAGACACATTTTACAGCAGATATATTTTATTTGGCATTTTAGAAAATTATTTTCTATTTTTGTTAAGCACCAAATGTTTTAGGTATTATCTGGAGTAAAGAATTTGAAGTCAGAAACGATGTAATTGTAAAAAAGATACTGAATGGATGATCAAAAGATAAAAGACGATAACAATATAATTTATAATCTAGTATTTGAGACGTTTTGATTAAATCATCTGATATAATAATAGGTGATAATAGTATCAGCGGTGATTGACCTTTAATAAGAAATTTTGCTAGATATACCTATACTTTATCTTTAAAGACATCCTAAACTTGACATTTAAAATGCAAGGAACAAAGGCTTAGCTTTGGACATTATTATTCTAAAGATTTAAATTCACGGTAGTCACCTTTATCTAAATAATGGAATTTATTAACTGAATAATGTCAAGCTGCAAAGTGATTCCTATTCCAAAGGTTTTGTCCGGAATTGCGACGAAAAACTTATGTTAATGCGTTTCCGACACGCTTTTGGTCGGGTTTTTTGTCAGTACATTTTCTATGCCCTAGTTGCATTCAAAGTAATGCAATGACAGTCAACGACCTTTACACGCGAAGACTTTAAAGTCACTGTATTTCGCTGCGTTTTCGTTCGGTTTTTCTGGATCAGATTTCAATTCTATTTGCTCGTGTTGGGATGATCGTCTATTGTTTCAACGGACATCGACAGGACACGGATCGATTTCATTGCTATCGCTTTATAACGAGGTGAGAATTTAAATCGCGCTGCTTTTATTATAGTTGAATCCAATACTTCTAAAGTATTTGGAAGAGAATTTCTTTTAACCATGATTGTTTTTGAAGATTATTTTGATAAGGCGTTTGATGAGGTAGTCGTAGTTACAGTAAATATTGAATTATGGGCATTGGTAACAATCGTTTTAAAATATAATAGCGCTACACACTCGCTGGCTCGCTGGGCCGTCTGAAATCAATTTCACACCACGCAGTGACGCTTACCGTAAGATACTTGAGGCTTGAGTGCGCGGGCGCATATCAAAGACCGCTATTGTATTATCTTGGTGTCATTGAAAAATCGGCCGCATTCTTATTGAAATAAAGATTATTTCTTAGTTGGCTTACGTTGTAAATTCATGTAGGTTTCGTGAGAATAACACTGACACGTTTTGCTTAACGTCAGAGTGGAAGTTAACTATAGTATATGGTTGGTACTGAGATGTGATTAGTATGCAATCTTGCGCAATATGACGTTCAACTAAAATTAATGTGATTTGATTGAAGTCGACCTTAGCCAAGAAGTGTAATGCACAAATTAGATTGTGATGGTGTAATAACGCTGTGATATTAGCTTTGAAACCCAAGGGCGTTGTAATAAAGTTTGATGGTGAAGGTATTGTTGATTTCGATATACAGATGAATGTTGATACGAAGCGAGAATTGCGTATGAAAAACATAAAACGGACGTAGATATCAGATGGAAGATAACTTGGAGTAATTAATACAAAATAGCCATGATGGCGAGTGCGTTTTGAAAGATATAAGTTGCTATGGCCTATTACTTTATTTTATAAAGATTATCGTTAGATTAGGAGTGAAGTATTTTGCTTTAAGTTAAATCTAATCTATCTACATCTTCAGGAAACTTTGATTACTTTCAGAGACAAAATCAATAGATTATCTCAAGTAAAAAAAATATCGTTAAAGTGCTTTCATTGAATGGGATATGAATCAGTATCCAATTATCTGCTATTAAATTTGTAACTCTGGGGGAGATTGATGAAGTTTTAGTCATATCTTCTTCGAAAAAATCGCTAAAATTAAGGGAATAAGTACGCGGTTTGTAGTCGGATTGGTGTTTCAAAACTTGTTAACTTGATTTTCCTCTGTTCGTTTTGACGACTGCTGTGCGTAGTTCGAGAAAAAACACTGAGTACAAAATAAAAAGTTAAGTCGAAAACCATCTCCAATAAATAGTATTTGAATTACAAAGTGAGCAAACACCCAAAACAGCAGTTATCGTGTAACATATTGCACCAACCCCCCCAAAAAGGGGAGCAGGGTAGGAAAAAGAAGAGTACCTAGTTGAATGACAAAAAAAAACCGATTACAGTAGGTAAACCCGCAGATCACATACAAACACTTGCAGCGCGTCGTTAATAGACGCCAAGGTCGTCAGCCAAAATCGGAATGTCGTGTAACCAGTTTTAACATTTGGAGTTTTATTTTTCGATATTAATCGACAGTACAGCAGATACTGTTTTGCGAAATTATTCGATTCGTACTTGGTGGGAAAACTTTTGATAATTTGAGTTTTGATTTGGTGATTCTGTCATGGTAATGAGAACTGGTTCGAGTTCAAGACTACATTGTAAGAGTTTAATGTAAGGAAAAAGTTATTTCAATTTAGAGACAGTTATAAACACAAACAATTCTTCTCAAGTCATTGTGTTCACTTCTTAGCTTGTTTTTCTTTTGTAAAATAATAATGTATATTTTAATAAGTCAGTTTTCTTATCCTAACACAAATTATTAGTAATATTTTGTTTAAGCTAAATAATTGGTGAGAGCTTGGAACATAATTAACTTTATTATGAAACACTACTCAGAGTTTCTTACTTAAAATATGCCATCTTGTTCATTTGTAATAGAGAAAGAATGATACAAGCTTTAATCGCGCTTGGGAATTTAACGTATTCTTACATAAATGACAGTTTTTTCGGTGATGATTTAACTAAATGCAAAAATGAGGGCAAACAACATTCTCTGTTCACATTTCTCAGAGTTTTTTATTTAGTGCGCTAAATCTGTTTGGTCTTCATAATCACGCATTTTTTATTGAGCCGTAAACGGTCAATAAATATTTTAACAACTTTATTCTTTGAAGCAGCAGGAAAAAAACTCTTTATTAATTCTGGTTTTGATATAAAAAGAAAAAAAAAACAGAAGTCACGTGTCTGCTTAACAAAGTATGTATAATAAATAATTTGGCAGTATTGTTTGAGATATTCGTAAGTATTTTCAAGAATTTAAATTTAATTGAATTAACCATTTCAATGACGCAGATAATAATTATAGATAATTTTTGAATAGATTGAAATTAATAATATTTTCTCATTAGTCTCGAATTCATTAGAATCGCTCAATCGTAAATAAATATTCATGAAGATTCGTGATTTATTAATTTCTCAATTTACACTATCTTAATTTCAAGTGTCCTGGAAATTATAAGCAATTAAAATGTTGTAATTTTAAATAAAGTAGAATTTAAAATCGCACGATTTGAGGTGACAAGTGAGATCTTTCAGAATCGCCAGGATTCTGAAAGATCTCACTTGTCACCTCAAATCGCATTTCAAATTTAGCAACGCAACAAAACAACGGATTTTCTATAATTTATTTATGAAAAATTCTTTGTTTTGTTGCTTAAATTGAAAACGAAGTAAGTCATGGTATGGTAGTGTATAACGACATTAAATCCTATTTACAAAGCATATTGATTAAAAATATTCCTTTTATTGTGAAATATTCGTTTAGGTTTGACGCCTAAATTCGAAATGAGATATGAGATGAGAAGTTCTTTCACATTTTCATCTATTTCAGAGATCCTTACAGAATCACACGACTGATCTCTGGCAACCATACTAACTGACAGAAAGACAAATGTAGTGTAAGGAACACGCTGAAGTACAGTATGTATGTAAATGGAGTGCCGCGGATACCTTTTCTAATATTTAAAAAATCTTCAGTAAATATTCCTGCGCGCATTTTGTAGTCACAACAAAAATGATTTCCGATGGTTTTATTCAATCCACGATGGCTTTTAACGGTGTCCCTTGCTTCTACGCATTTGCAAGTGAAATTCTTGTGTTACACACAAACAGGGCTGCTACGGTAACTTTGCACCTTTGAAATGTAAAACTTTATTATTACGACCTTTTTGTTGAGGAAGGAGGTGTCTTACACTTTTGTGGTTTGTGGTTTTATTATGATGGCTGATGTCAGAAAGCGCGCGTAATGAGGGATTCCAAATTTGAAAAACCGAACCAAGAAGGACTTCAATTTCAATTATTGTTATTGTCCTTTTCATCAAGGTTGCCTGGAGAAATTGCTTATTACCAATAAGGCCGCCTACTTTGCCCTGTTTCTTTATGTCTACTTGTCCTATTATTTTGTTTTGTGAGCAATAAAAGTGTTTTATTATTATTATTAGTAAGAAGCTAAGGTAAGAAGGTTAGATTAAGACAGTGTTGTCAGTCATCATCATCATCAACAACTCATACAACGTCCCCACCGAGGGGCTCGAGCCTACCCCACATTAGGGGCTATTAGGCCTTAGTAAACCACGCTGGCCAAGTGCGGGTTGGTCGACTTCACACACAACCTAAGAATTTCTCCATAGGTGTGTGCAGGTTTCCTCACGATGTTTTCCTTCACCGTTAAAGCGTCGATTAAACGTACATATGAATTCAAAATTTGAAAACACATTGGTGTTGTCAGTAATAACCTTGATTTTAGCAATATTTGAACGATATATGAATCGGAATTGAACGGAGTTGGAGGAAAAGAAGACATAGGCGAACGTTTATCGCTGAAATCAAAGACGTTTTGAAAAAGTCAAAAGTTCTCGAATGTATGGGATGAGAGTTGTTGAAGCGAAATAAATAATATGTAGATGAAGAAAGCTCCCGCGTTCGTTAAATAAAAATTACCAACGATAATTTCCTTTCACGTACGTTTACGTGGCCTCAGCTCTTCGTAACTCGCTGCAGTCAGCACTGATCGTTTTAAATTTATGTCGGCAGTCACAGCCAAATGAGTTAGCGAATTATTCTTTGAAAAGCAATATTGTTGTAAGCACATAAAATTCTACAAGAAACTGCTAATAAATAAAACTAATTACGATTTGAAATTCTCTGTATTACCAAGTTTTTCTTGGTGTAAAGTTGTAAACGTGCAATTAATAATTTAATTTCACATCGTCAATGTTAAACTTTAACAGATGATTAATTCCTTTACAGTTAAACGCTCGTTAAAATGTTGTTTAGGTTTTTACTTAGTATCAGAGAAAAAATCGTAAAATCTTTTGAATGAGTCTTTTTGTTGTAGTAATGAAATTAACCTACATGTGTTTTTTATCATTTGTACTCCGTTTGGTGGGTGATAGGTTGGAGTTCGTGTGACTAGTCTTACGCCCATACAACCACGCTGCTATTCCCTAAAGAGCCTAACCTCCGGCGAAAGTTTCGATAGCAGCTAGTTCTGTGCTATTTAGAATGAACTTAATTTAGACTTTCAAAGAAATCTACTTAAAAAAGAGATTTGTTTTTCTTTTTTCTTCTCAATCATTTTGAGTATTTGCTGATTTTTTTTTAAACATTTTGAATTAGTTTATTGCCTACATATTTAACTATTAAATAAGACCTTTTAAGAGCTTATGGAGCCTACTTTGCCGCACTTTTGATAACTTTTTGTTTATGAGGTGTCTTAATTGTAACTACCCATCATAACTTTTAAACTACCTAAGTTCGAGCTTACATTTTGATGTAAATTTTTAGGAAAATATTATTTACTATCAAGAAAAAAAATAGGTCAATGACTTTTTGTGAAAAACATAATTTGTTATATAAATATTTTTTAAATGATAATTTTCAATTGATATTATTTTTGGTCTTTTATTAATAAAGGGAGTAGGGTATAATTGGGGCTTCTGGATCAAAGGAGATCCAGAACCACCCAATTATACAATTTAATGATGAATGATCATAACTAACCATTCACTAATTATATACAACAGTGTTTTTGTAAATCATTAATCCAAATCCGCAATTGATTATTAACTTCCATATTAATTTACTTATTATTTTACCTTTGTTTTTTTCATTAATCAGCATCAACACAAGGAAATTAAATAAGTAATTTTTGTATGACAAAGGTGCGTATGATATTGAAATAAAACTCGCCATTAAATTTTATCAAATGAAGCTCCAACTTAATTTATCTATATGTGCTGTTTTCCTATATGGAAGTTCGCTGCATTCCACTCTCTATTAATAGATTACAATACCAATCCCGTATTGTATTTTACTTACGTCTGACTTACATAACCTGATAATGTTGCGTCTATTCGATGCATATAACCATCTTAATTTTGTTAATTATATCTTTAGTTATTCTTCAAGTGCGTAAAGCATGTTTTAAAAATAATAATAATTAAAATGGGTATGGGTACACCTATTTCTGAATCATAACCACCATTTCAGCCTATAGACGTCCACTGTGGGAACATAGGCCTCCCAAATGATATTTATGAATGAATGGGATGTATCTAATATAGGATAGTTATATGTTGAGGGTATCTTAAAATAATAAAAATAAAACAATTATATTAATTTGTATATGTTTTTATCATATATTTTTTTGCTAAAATAAACGAGTTAATGCATACTAATCTAATTACATTTTCATTAAATATCTACATTAAATCTTATGATTAAATCATATTTGGAATACATTAATGTTATTATTAAAGTACCACATTTTTAGACATAGTACATTTTTTAAAGCACATATTTTTTTATGAAAAACACAATTAATTACATTGTTTTCCTTTTCATAGTTGTCATTATATAATTGTAAAAAATTTGGACATCCTTTTTCACCCAAATCAATTATTTCACAATTTTCGCATAACTCTTGAATCCATTTAATTTTTTCTAATCCTTTTACTAAAATTTTTTTGTTACTTAGGTAGAGAATCACTAGCTTTTTAAATTCATAATAATCAATAAATCCTTCACTCCAAGTGAGACCACGATTCTTTTCCAACCATCTTACTTGTTTTTTTTCATTGTTTGATAGAGTCCTGTACGCATATGGTGGCTTAATGAGAAATGTTTGGGTGTATTCCTTATATGCTATCGCGAACTCTTTGACAATAAATTTATTTTCAAAGTCTTTAAATCCTTGTATGTCTACGAATATAGTGTTGGTATTCATGATACTTTCTTAACAATGTTACTCAAAGGCTTATATTCAAATATGCAGTCGTTTAGAATGAGACAATATGCAGTGGTCTGGTCAGGTATCTCTTCGTCCGTTTCAAATTCAACCCGTACGTCGATTGATCCCTTGAGGGTTTCGTACTGACGAGAACAGTCAATAACAAATAAAGGAGCGACCTCTTTGAATGCTTTCAAACTCATCAACGGCTCTGCACGACGACGTCCGTAGTAAGACTGTTGAAATCTAGCATATTGTTCGTATATTAATGAATATTTGTCTTCATAGAAACTAATATTGAGTCCTTCATAGGGATAATAAGTTGAATTTAAAAAGACTCTAACATCGCGTACATTGCAGTGATCAAATATTGACATTGATTTTTGAGCATTATTTTTACGGTTAGTTTGCAACGCGATAACTACATGTCGCGGTTTCTCAATTTGCGACGATGTTTTAATAGACCACGTATGTTTACATGTTTTAGGTAGTAACGGATATTCATACAAGTCCCAATTTCGGAATGCGAGTGTTATTGGTCGATCCTTTTCTAAATGTTTTAATAAATTGATTCTTTCACGATCTGATACTTTGATATGTGGAACTCGCCAAACGATTTTATTGATAATTATATCTTCAACAACTTCACCCGCATCCAATTTTACGGAATTAAGATTGGTATTGTTTCTTAGTAATACTAACTCATGTTTACAATTAATGATGATCTTATCATAATCTTCTGCAAAACCTAAAACTTTATTAAGAGGAATTGATATGGAAAAAGCTCCACTATTTAAATTGTCAGTGTCAGTAGTGGACCAACCCCAAACTTTTGCACATTTGGATTCATGTTCATTCATTGACAGATAAGACTTCATAGTTGTAGTGATACCTGCATTCTTAATTTTATCTATTTCTACTCCATTTAGTTCGTATCGAATGTCTTGAAATAGAAATAAGGCAGGGTTATTTGTAAATTTTACATCGGATACATTTTCTCTAGCACCGTTTGAGTTTTTATACACATATACTTTCCCTTCAATATACAATGTGCTCATTGAGGGCAGCACATACAAATCTTGTTGATTAATAGGTATTCGTATTTCATCATTCTTGTTAAAACTTGTCACATATGGTTTGTATGAATGGTATTCAAAACTTTCAATGCTGTTATCATGGCATGTAGGTTGAGTAATATTTAAAATATTCATTTTAACAAACCTACTAGCTTGAGAAACTCCTTATTGCTCTTGTTTAACTTTTTTTTTAAACAAAGCGGCGGTGTTCGCTTATTCGATGTTGTTTTAGAACTGACTCGTATACAAGACGTAGACTGGTTTTTATTGAAATTTATCATTTCTTTTTCTGAAATGTAAATACAACTGAACTTCTTCACCACGTAAATTTATTACTTTATTTTCAGCGTCTAACAACTTTATATTGATCGCGTTTATTGACTTTTGATTGACTGGAAAATATATTAAATTCTTCGGTATTTCAATGATTCGATAGCCAGGTGGAACGTTAGGCACAAATTCATAAATTATATGACTTGCTGTTCCGTTTACGAATGATCCACTAACTACGTCGCATTCGATGCGCACGATGGTTGTTGATAAAATGCTAACAGGATATCGAGATTCGGTCCTTATATTAGCTTTTACTGTTTCCATGCCAAATCCCAAAACTTTACCAAGCGAATCATTTCTTTCAAAGTGAATATCTTGAGAACAGATAATACTAGTTTTCAATGTATTGTTATTACAAGTCATTTTCATTGAAGCACTCTTGACGTTTCTTTCTAAATAATCACAAATATCTTGAAATTCATATGATCCTTCAGGTATTTTGATAATGTCATCTTTGCCATAATATAACTTATTATTTCTTTCGTCTATATTGGGGATAGAGTTAAAAGTAGAAAAATACAGGAGTCCGCACTCATATTCACCGCGCAGTTCTAAAGTTGGTGAATAGTTTGTTATCAAAGAAGCTCCCCTTCCAGTTATCGACACAGTGAACGACATTTTATACTGACTAAGATTATTATTTCGTTCTCATTATAAAAGCCTTTTTCCAATAGTCTCTTAAAAACTTCAAACAAAGGTGACCACAGTTAGTAGTACCGAACGTTTGATGTTGAATATAATTATAGTTTATAGACATGTTCCTCAAATATTTTGCTACTTCTAAAGGTGGTTTTAAATTACCATAACTATCAAAATATTCACAATAGTCATTTTGTTTTACATAGGCTACCCAATGAGTCCCTGGTCGATCAGATTTGTCTAAATTTACTATAGCACACTCTATTTTTCTAGGTTTTAAGGGTAACGTGTCCCTCATATAAACACCGCGAAAATATGGAATGTCTCTTGAATGATCCAATATATCTAAATTAGTGAGAGGTCTTCTAGGCAGCCGTTTAATCAGTTTTTTGAAGAATTTAAGTATAAGCTTGTTCCCGTTTTATGAGGTTTGATATATAAACCTTTCCCTAATACAATAGATTCCATCATCTTATTGTGTCGTTCAGATTCTTCAAGATTTTTTCGCGCAATCTTGTAATCATTTACAGCCTTTGCTATTCCCGCAGCACCTCCAACCAATGAACCGAGAGCTGACAATCCAGCAAAGATTGGAATAAGTGGAAGCATCCCACCACATTTTGGGATAGGAATGCGACGAGGCAACCGTACTCCTTTTTTATCTTTGAATAATTTTTTTGCAGCAGCATATGCGTATTTTATGACAGTACGGTCATCTTTCGATTTTAGTTTTTTTATTTGCGATTGAATTTTTTTCACAATGGCGCTAAAGGAACGTACTCCAGCACCAGCTTTCAGTTTTGCTTTCATAGCATTTTTTACTATCCAAGAAGCAGCCTTTTCTCCCATCGTAGCATCATTCGACTTCAATCGTTTCTTAGCCATATTTAAAAGTTCTAAATCAGCTTTATGTCGTGTCTTCAATTCACTATTGTTGTAAGCTATATCGTGATACATACAAGCTTCATCCAATTTATTAATACCTCGGTCACCTCGCAATAACCGTTTCTTAAGTTTTGTTCCAGGCCCACAAAATTGGTATCCAGGTAGATGTAACTCAAACGGTATATTATTAATTAAGTTGTTTAAAATACCACTTCCTTCCTTCATCGATGTACATAAACTGACTGTTTTAGCTAAAATACTTAATTTATATTATGGTACCAATGAATTCTTCTCGACCTAACTATTTTCCTTATCACTCAGACCTAACCATTTCACAAAGAGTTTCGTGCCTTTTCTTTTTATAACTTTTTCAATAAGATATATATCTGGAAACTTTGTTTTCTGTAATTCATATTCGTAAAAAGATCCTAAAATCCTTTGTTTATGTTTATCTTCTAAGTAATAGGTTGGAGGACACGTGCGAATGATTTTAATGACTTTAAAAATTTCCGTTGACCAGTTTGAGGTATAACCTTTATAAAAATTTCCTTTATGTTTACTAATACGTACATAATCTCCAACTTGGAACTTATTTTTTTTAATCACATTGTTTTGTGTTTTAATTATGTTTGATCGAACAATCATCTCATTTGCTTTATTTACATCAACAGGTTTAAATTTTGTTATTCGATGTCTAGTGTTATTATAACAGTCGACCACGCTTTGCAAATTTTTTTTCAACCATTGATATTCACCACATAAACTAAACAATTTGTAAAGGTGACATTTAAGTGTTCTTATCACACGTTCCACAATCGATGCCTTTTTAACAGAGAAGGTAGAATAATGATTGATGTTGTATTTATTCATTAATTGTTTGAAAGAATCATTATAAAATTCTTTTCCTAAATCTGTTTGTAAATTTTTAGGTTTTCGAGAAGAATAACATAACATATTCTGCATTGCATTCGTAACACTCTTCTTATCTTTCGATTTTAAAGGGCTAACCCACACATACTTTGATAGAGCATCAATTACTACCAAAATGTATTTATATCCTTTATTAAAATGTGAATAACTTTGAAAATCTATTAGGTCAGCTTGCCACAAATCATCTATACCTTTTAAAATTATACACCTACGAGGAAAATTCCTTCTTGCCCCTCTGTGTAGTTCATCAACAATGTCTTTTTTACTCATTTTTCACATTCAAAGTTTTAGGAACCATACGATCTATTTCACTTTTTGTATAGAATAAAGTACTTAAGCGCTCTGAGGTTACTTTTTCCAAATTATGTAGATAAACTTTTACATGATTATAAATTTCGTTCATTTCTGTTCGCAATTCTTGAGCGGTTTTATCCATATACTCTTTATTGACTGCTTCATCCTCTTTTTCTGGAGACGGCACACCTTTCAATTTCGAAGATTGGAAGTCGTAATGCCCTGTTTCTGACTTAACCAACGTATTATTCAAATTATCAATATATTTTGATAGACATAAACGTTTATGAACGTGATTACCAAATTTGTCTATGTTCATAGCAGTGTTTATGCGCTCTTTACTGTCAGTCAACTGATAAGTTTTAATGTTGTATTTTACTTATATTTTTTTATGATGCCAGCCTCATATAATTCCTCAATAATCGCAATTATTTCATTATCTAAGCCAGTGTTGCCAGCATCTCTTGACGCATAAAGCAGTTTTAATCGCTCTACTAATTCATTTGGATCATCCCAATAAACATAGTCAGTATTTTTTTTTATTTGTTTTAAAACTTTAATACCTTTTCCATGTGTAACACTTTCAGAGCTTCTAGATTGAAATAGTGGTTTAATAATATTCATGTATGTAAATCCCTTATTGCTGTTGATCGGTTTGTTTGGATCACAATTACGTCTATGCGCGCAGGTGTCGATTAATAACAATTTGTAATTTACTAAATCCTCATCTGTGATTATATCTAAATTAGGTTTTTTCTTGTACAATAGTTCTTTTAAACCAAGCGTTTTATGGAAAATATGCTTTCCGATTTTTAGAATCTTGCCATTATCGTAAACACGAGTTTTACCAAGCAAAAGTTTCCCTCGATCATTTCTAACACCAAAAGGAATATCAGTCATTACTTCGGATGACGTAGACCATGACAGTGATTGATTTGTTGTGTTCGGGGAAGATTGAAGAGATTTAAACGATCCTTCGCTCACATTATGGTCTCCAGAAGGTGATACGGTTAGGGTTTTGTCAGTTGATTTGTATTTCTCGCTATCCATGTTTTCTTCTTCTTCACTCCCAGAAACGTCAATGTTTTCATTAGAATGGTATGATACCTCACTTTCAGTATTTTTATTCATTTTTAGAACAGGTTTGTTCCAAATACATTCAGATTTTAGCTCATAATCTCTTATATCATTTTTATTTGCTAACAGGTTAAGTGGCTCAGTTATAGGTCTAAATATTGACTCCAATGTCATATTATTGGTATCTTTTGTATTCTTAATCATTTCAACCTTTCTTTTAACAGCGGCTGCGGATTTTATAATTTGTTCTTTAATATTCCTTTCCATTTTAGAAAAGTATTGTGCTCAGTTTTAAATCACTAATCAAAGTGACGCTGACTGATGAAATAACAGCCTTTATGTAATAAATTAATCTATCGTTATGAATGTATCAAACGCCATTCTGTAACATCCTTTATTTCGTTCACAATCCTTGTTGATGACTAGATAGCTGTAAGGTTGTTTATTCCAAACACTTGAGCACATTTCGCGGAATTGACGCCATGACATGTCTGACCCCACATGCTCATCATAAACATGTCTTAAATTGACGTCATCTTGTTTAAACAATATTATTAAATTTGAATTATCTCTTATTAGTTGTTTGGGTATTTTTGTATACGTTTGATTTATATAAAAACAATCTATATTTTTGTGACGACCCATAGCAAAATAATCCCGGATACTGCTTTGGTTTTCACAAGCAACATCATCAAATATAATAATTGAGTTTGGCAAAGCATCATGCGGGTTTAAAATGTCGGTGTTGTTGTTGTATTTATTAAAAGATGTGTCTGGAACCAAATTTAATACTTTTTCTAAAAATATGTATTTAGGTTGATACAAAGATTTGGAATACACGTAAATGTGACGAAAACATGGACCATCTTTATGTAATAATAAACTAATCACTAAGTTGGTCTTCCCACAATTCGATGGACCACAAACAATACAACGTATACTGTTAGGCAATAATTTGCCATGTCGTTTCAATTGATTTGATGATGGAAGACAGATACATTCCAATTTCAATGTTTGCTTTTGTTTGACAAATTTCATAACTATATTTTGAACTAGACCGTCGTGTTTCGCAGGTTTCAGTAAAATGAATTTATATCATGGAAAATGACCATATAAATGTGTTAATTAATATTTGAGATATTATTAATATAGATCTATTTAAATCTTGAGAACGATGATAATACTGTATGAGGTAAGATTTTTTTTTCTTTCGTCATGTAAAATCAAAGGGGGTTGATTATTATGATTAATAAGTATACTGTGTTGTGTAAATGTATGCTATATTTAATTTCATTGACATTGCTTCTACGTTTATCTATATTACTGACTTCCTAAGTTTGAGTCTTCTTAACGAATGAACTGAGTGTTATCCGAATACTGCAGTCCTTATATACTTTGAGATTTCTATAATAATAATAATCATTATAATGTCGGATGTTAATCAAGGTGTAGCATCAAATAAAAAAAATAGATATCTTTCAATAACATTTTTATTATATGCACCATAAGGGATAAAATAACATTATTCTCTAAAATTAACATATTTATAATAAACACTTATGTAAATACTACAATTATGAAATAACATTTATTTTAAATCAACATATTGTGTCACAGTGACCCGAGGCAAAGTTTCTATTTTATTTATTATGTGCACCAAAATAACATTATTCTCTAAAATTATCACATTTATAATAACACTCATCTAAATACCACAATTATAAAATAACATTTATTTTTAAATTAAAATATTGTGTCACAGTGACCCCAAGGCAAAGTTTTTATTTTATTCGATAGTATTTGTCTTTTATCGTCATTACTGTTTAAAACCACTTTTTGCACTTGTTGTGTATACAGTACATGTTTCATAGATTTAATCATTCTCATTTTGTATCTATAAATTTTATTTTTATACAACGCTTGGCTATAATTATCAATATTCAATCGCTTTGTTATAGGTTTTGTAACACCTTTCGCTTTCGCTATTGTAGTCTCCAGAGTATTTAAACAGTAAAGCTTAGCTCTTAAGCCAACAAACTCCGTAATAATTTTCCCGCCAAGTTCGTCTTTAAATAATCCAGGCACTTTAGCATTTATTTTAGGTATGCCATAGACGTTATCTGCTTCATAGTTACTTGTGTCAAATTTCATGATTTCATCTTTTAGATCTTTGTAATAATCGTCAGTTTCAATATTATAGAGAAGACTATCAGTGTCCGTATAACAAAGTTGGGCACTGTTATTATATTTCTTTTTAATAAAATTATAATGAAATTTATACAAATGCTGTTTAGCAAACTCTAGAACGGTGAATCCGATATATATTGGTTTGTCTAACAATATTTTTTCTAAGTTTAACTGAACTGCTATCATATTTTCCGAAATTATGGAAACATTCTTAATATTAGGTTTCAATAATATTTTTTCTGCACCGACATATTTATTCGTTTTGTTATGAATATCTTTCCATTTTGTAATTAATTTGACATTAACTTGTTTACGCCTGTTTTCAATGGTTTTGCCGAATACGGCATTATTTAATAATTTAAAAAAATCTCTTTCAAATGTTGTAGTAGCATTTTGTCGTAAATGTGTATTTAAATCTATGTATTTTTGTAAAAAATGTTCTTGTCTAAAACTAAGGATTCTGTGTATTCTCTTTAATATCAAACCATTTTTTAAACATTCCTTTAAATGTATAAAATGTATAACATATTTGTATTTATCATATAAGTTAGCAATTAATTTTTTTGATTTTCCTCCCGGCGGAATGAAATGTTCAGGTGCAAAAGGTAAATCACTATGATGATCATGTAAATATTCTGGATAACTTAAATCCACTTCTAGGATAAACCCGTATTCTCCATCGTTTGGAACGGTCATTATGTCAAAAATTTTAAGTTCATTTTCTGTTACAAATCTAAAGTCTGAAACTGGCATTTTCTGTCTCATTGCATAACCATAGAGATTATTACAGTCGAGATATATTAAATACGATGATGGTTTTGAATCGTCATAATGTGGAAGATATTTGTTATTAGCTTTAGCGTTCCTGAGAGAACACTGTGCTAAACCACCGCGTATACCTTTCTCCAACATTTCATATATATGTAAATCATTTATTAACTCTAATTTGACACCAGTACATAAAAGCATTGCATCCCAGCTTAAACTAGGTGCAGACAAATAATAAGCCGGGTCTAGATTATAATACCTTAAACTTGTACTTCTAAAGTGTTCAAATATGTCGCATAACAATAAAACATCGCATTTCAAATATAAATCGGTATATTCTCCTAACGAACTAATTTTAAAAGCGGTCCATACAGCTTGAGCATGGTCATACTCGTTGTCAGTAATATGTTCAAATTTTAAGTTATTGTAAAATTCTTCTTTAGGTGGCAGATTTTTCTCTTCGTATTTAGACCATGAATTAAAATAATCATAGGGATAAACACCTTTTTGCTTTAATAAATGTAAATATTTATGATCATTAAATTCTTTTTTTAAATTAACAAAATCTGCCGGTTTTAAATTTTTGCTTAAATCATCAAGACTAGAACTAAGAAATTGGAAAGAATCTATAAATTTAATCTGAATTATTTTCGAGTCGTCATTGAAATTTATTGATTTTGTAATAGATATATACTTCTCTTTAGATTTCGGTATAATTTGTATTGGTCCATCATATTTCATCAATTCTTCAATAAATAAGTGAGCATCGTAACCAGCCAAATTGTGAAAAACAACAGGCACAAAAGAACAAACTTTGTAACGTAAATTACAATGCGAGTGTGCTGCACCTCTGTATTCTGATGTAATGTGATCGTGATCACGGACTTTATCGTCAAATAAAAACTCATTACAAATATGACATCTAGTTGCAATTTTAAAACAATTATCTTGTTCAATAGTTAATGGTTTCATTGGATAATTCTGAGATAAAATAGTATTAATCACTTTTATGTCATTAATTAACCATTTCATAAAAACTTTAACACAATCTTTGCCTCTGTATGTGACATACTTATTTAATTTTATATCATGTGAACAACAAATATAATAGCCAAAACATGATGGAATATGTATTTTAAGATTTTTAGTGTTTTTGTTGCTGTTGGTTCTGCAATTAGCTAATATGCTTTCAAAATCAGCATATATAATGAAATTTATTCTCTGCTTTCTCTCATAATTTTTAAACTGAATATAAGTATTTTTTTCTGGTAAGACTGATAATATTTGAGAACAATGATGAGAATTATACCTTTTCTCTTGCGTAAAAAATTGTAAACATTGATCGCAAAAATGCATTTTACCTTTGTGGCGACTAACTTGCCTTTTTACTAATCGCACAAGGTCTTTAATTAAACAATAGTGGCCATTAGCTTTTTGTTCAACATATAACAAATTAATATGCCGATTTTTTTTCGATTTTGTCATGTACAGTGGTCCTGATACAAAATATTTATTATCTAGTCCATAAATGTTAATGCTTATATCACCATTATTTTTCTCAAACAATTGAATATCATTTACTGTAGGTGGAAAAGACATTCCTTGTATGTTTAAAACATTTGAATAGTGTGGATAAGAGCTTACTCGGCATACATTATTTTTAGCTGGAAATAACGCTGCCACAATACTCCATAGAAAACAATGATTGTCAGCATTTTGAATGTTCAAACAACTTTTTGTATTCTTTATAACAGACGGTAAGGGCACGTAAGTCCCCCCTCTCATCGGGCAATATTTATTAATATTAATTTCTAAATGACTTATTGCAAAATAAGACCAACCAGATTCACGATGCTCAAACTCAATCAGTTTTGTTTTTAATTTCTCAATAGTGTTCATAAGTAACTCATTCATATCTGTACTTTTATGAACAACTTCATATTTAGTGTTAAAAGACTTAAGTTGCTGTCCACATGATAACGGTAATACAAAGTAAACAAATAGCTCACAATTCATTTTAATGCAATCGTGTCTCAATAATGACATATCAATAAGTTTTACAACATCAGCCTGCGTCTCACACAAGAACGCCTCAGGGGTGAGGTACTCGACTTCCTGTGATGGACTCAAGCGATATGTAACAATTCGGTTTTTAAACGCTGTTGCAATAATTTCGATATTTTTAAACTCAGTCTTCAATAAACAATTCGATTTGTGTAAATTTGTTCTCAAATGATATCTCAATTCATATTTCGGTAATTCAATTTTACATTTATCACATTGTACTGTAATTTCAGATGGGTCGAGTTTAGTTGTTAGAACTGTAAAAGAAAAAAACATTTCAATGTTAATAGCTTTTTATTGATAAACATACACCTATATTCTAACAATAACATTTCACAGTGACACAGTGATTTAAAAAATATGTATTAATTATTTATTTTATTATTTCATGTAGACTTACGCAAAGATTGTACATTATCAATTATACGACTTACATAACGATTAAAGATTATTAACAATAGGTACTTGATTCAATTAATTGATTAGATATCAAATTTTTACTCTATATAATTTTAATATACAATATGTAATTAATACCTCTAAATTACTGATTTATGCACCATCTAACTTTACTTGCAGAAATTTAATAATAATTGCTGACAAATGAAGGTGTACAAGTTCTGAACTCCTTTCGGGTAGCAATAATAAAGTTAGATAGGTGCCTCCAAGCCTCAGTATCATCACCGGTTTGATTTTTTATCGTGATTATGGCTTGACGCCACCTATTGACCGGCAACACTTTCTGGATCTCATCACACTTGTAAACCTTCAACTCAATAAAATGAGATCCAGTCTTTGTCAGATGAGTCTGACGAGCAAACCCGTTAGCCAGTCTTCGCGATATATAAGACAACAATTTACCCGATGTAGGTGTTGATGTCGATGCCACATCGTCGTCGTCGCTGTCACTGCCGAATAGTTCAGCGGCAGTAGCATGACGCGGCTTCACCGGGTTAATTTTCACCTTCTTCGAACTTGAAGTCGACGCTGATGTTTTGCTGCGCTTTCTCTTGGTCTCGGTTCCATCGACGGGGACCGGCACCGACGCTTCGTCTTCCTCGGACGGGAATAACTCATCTGCATTTGACGAATGTTTCGACCTGAAATAACAATGATTATTGATTATTTTCTAGATTTAACAAACACTATTCATTTATATAGGTACATATGTACTTATAGTATTTGAATGAGTTCCCCGCAGAGGGACACATTCAAATACTGAGTCCTAAGATTAAAGTTTATTGAAATAGCAAGTAATAAATAATATTATAATATAATCAATAAAATGGAGTAAGGGACATTATTGCAATAAAATGAAATTATTTATCTATAAGTTTTATAAAGGTATTAATAAAATGTAAGTTTATTTTAATAATGGTTCTATTCGATAATCGAATAGACACCCATTGGAGGATATGGGGTGATACTATTCTACTCTGCCGGCATCACACGGCACAATCCTACTGTTCTAATATAACTAAGTAATTGTAATAAAATACACTTACATTTTTCTTTAGAGATGTTGGTCCTGATGGTTGGAGGAGTGTTGAGCTGGATCTTTTGCTTCCAGGGAGTATCGGAGAATAGTGCTACAAGCACGTCTCCTGTATCTTAAATACTACAAGTTCACGTGTGCATGCACCAATTATGGAAAGGAGCCGCGTGATATTAATTCTGGATCAGCAAAATCTTGAACTGGATCAAATTAACGTTCTCTTAGAAATTATAAAATTAATTGTAGCCTACGGGTTTCGTTGTTTATTTTTTTATTTTATTTTAGATCTTGCTAATATTTCATGCTAATACATAGCATTCATGTGTTGACTGGAATATATCTCTTTTAGAGATTTGCAAACGTTTTATTAGACTTAGTATTATGTATACATAGTATAAAATAAAGTCGATCTTTCTGTATGTACGCTTAGAAATTTGAGGCTTTATATTTTATTGAGAACGAGCTTCTGCCTGCGACTTCCTCTGCGTGGGATTAGTATAAATTATAGCCTACATGTTATCGAGTGCTATCAGGTGCTTTACATTATTTTCCTATGTTCATAAAAAAATACAAATATTTGGCTGACCTATGATAAATAAATAATAACAGACAGGCGAAGTCGCGGTAGAGGCTAGTATTTATTCAAGTAAATAACAATTACCACCCGCGTGGTCAGGGCAGGACCCGTAGTATAGATGTTAGAACAATTACAAGTGACGATAGTAACAGAAAAAAATATTTACATTGCGTAGTACAAAAGGAGTACAACAATAAACTTACTATGCGTCACATCAATGTAGTAGGTACCTACGGTAAGAAGTAATCGTTGGATCAAGTCTCATTGTAGAGGTTTAATGCAAAAACATAGACGGATCGTCTAACATTAGGCGCCGCGACTTTTGACATAAAACTTTTTAAAACTTAGTTGCAACATTTTGAACCTTATTTACGAATAGATAAATAGTATAAAAACAAAGTAAATTGGGAGAAAAACATTAGTACCTACTTTGTCAATACTGTCAACAGTGAGTTTCATTTCAACTATGTCGGTAAGTGTTTTCAATCTCTAATTTGAATAAACTTTTTATTACATGTTTGATAAATGATAGTAGTAATGTGATGATTTTAATAAAATATAAGATTCATTTACTGGTGTAAAATAATTTCATAGGTTTTTAAATTAATCTTTTATTAATTAATAATTCAAATATAAATTAGAATAGAATACTCTTTCTTGCACATCTCATAATTACAAATAACAAATTACAAACATAAAGCAAGTCGACTTCGTTTGTAATGGTTAAATAATTTAAGTCATTTTTTTTTTACAGGATGAAGAACTTTTTAACTTCTTACCTAGGGAGAACTCGACATCTATTCAAAAATCAGTCCAAAGAAATGACCATGGACTACGAAAAAGAAGAAAAACAGAACAAACTATTTTTTCTTATATAAAGAAACCTATGAACCAGGGGACTAAAGTCATTCGAATAGAAGTATATGATTCCGAAACTTTATCGAAATCCGAAAATTCATTGTGTAACTGTGAAGCTGAGGTGTGCGTTCAATATGCGGTAAAGGGGTTGTTATTCGATGACATTTACAATAAAACTAAGGACATCATAAATAAAATTCAAGATGAATTGGATTCTAGATAATAGTTTGTAAAAAACGATTGAATTAATATGTTTTTGATTGACTTACTTTAATAAATGAATTTGTAAATTATTTTCAGTTTGTATTATTTAAAACCATTAATTCTTTTTATTGTAAGGTCAGATTGTAAGAGAATGTTTTCTTTTCTAAAAGTACAGAGTTTTATTTAGCATATCGATTACGAAATGACTAATTCTAGCAGTAACTAGTGCTAGAATAAAATATCGATTACGAAATGACTTTCGAAATCGATATTTTATTTTCAAATATGAAATACTTGAGTATTCATCTAAATCGCATAATGTACCTACCTATGTAATGTTTAGGTACACTGTACATATACCTACACACACGCAAAGATCCGCCAAATATGGCATACTTACTAAGACTTATATTTCAACGCTAGCTCGATACGTCGTCATACTATATTTGAAATTCGCTTCAAGTGTTCAAAGATAACATTTTATATCAACTATAGTAATCAATCACCTATTTAAATTTAAAACGAGACAACGAGTACGTAATCAATCGATGTATTAATATTCTAGAATTGGCGTATTGAATTGAATTAAAACTATTTTTCTGATGCGCCAGAATAATTAAATTATAAATAATTAATCATGGCATTATTCTGCACACATTTAGTGTATTTTATTGTTTAAATTAGGGATCATTCATCATTAAATTGTATAATTGGGTGGTTCTGGATCTCCTTTGATCCAGAAGCCCCAATTATACCCTACTAAAGGGTTAAATTTTTTTAAACATTATTTTTAATAAAGCCAATTTTGTATATGTGTTCATACTACAAAATTAATACGCGCGCCCGAACTTTGTTTATATAAAAATAAAAATTGCTGCCGTTTCATTGCAGTTGAATAGAAAATACTCAATAGGGGTGATTTATCGATAAAATTGATTGAAATTTATAGCATTAAAAGCTCCGATCTCATTATCCGCACACTATTAGTTAATCAGTCATGTTGTTTTGTAGTCTTAATTCGTTGTGGAGAGATTTTCTCTAGGGCTGGCGCTGAATAGTTTGAGTAGTATTACTATTATATACAACCTGTTAAGCTAAAATGGGATCTCCACTCATACCAACAAGCCATAAATTCAGCATTACGTCGTATTAGTCGCCGTCAATTGTAGCGAGTTATCGAACAAGCACACGCGCCTGTTTTACGATATTTTTACGTTCACTTCATGAATCATGTGCGAGGCAGACATTACTGCTCGTCTAGTTTGTATAGCAGATTGAATTACACATATATGTCTGCTTAAGATGAATAACTATAGTGCTTAGTTTGACTTCATAGCGAGCACTAAATGAAAGACAAGATTATGTAGACCAGAGGAAAGCAGTACAATAGCAGTAAATAATAGTTTTAGTAAAATAAGCATGAAAAAATGGATAGATTCCTGAATTATGCAGCAATTGAAGTTGTTAAGTTTTATTAAGGTGACGACCACAGATATATCAATCTAAGGAGATCGGTCGAATCGCCGAGTTCATAGGAAGACCGAGTGTCGCGATCAGCGGCCGTACTACATAACATGGTTCTAGTTGAGCATGCCGTAATATACACTATTCATTGCGCGCGTCTTAAGAACTGCGAAGCGATGAAAATTAAGTACAGCCGCAAAGGAGATCGGTCAAATCGCTGAGTTACGTATTCACTTGACTTTATGACGACTAACCAAATTATATGGAAGGGAAAAATGTTATTTAATTATTATTATTATAATATGATAATAAATATCGCTTACACCAATTATCTAGCCCAAAGTAAGTATCATAAATACTTGTGTTATGGATACTAGATCACGGACAATTATGCATAATAATCTAGATATTTTACAAATAAGCCTAATTAAATATATAAACAACAATGACTCGTGAACATAATATTCGTGTTCATTATACTAACATTTGCCATAAGCAAACCAGAACTCGAACCCGGACCGACTGATGTACAGGCAGCGTCACCGACCACTCCACCACGACGGCGTCTAACAATAAAGAAGTATATAATTAAGTCTCATGATATCTGTGGTGATAACATCTTCAGCTATAATAGTTATTATAACGTTAAAATAAGTTTTATGTTTAGTCATAATTATGTAAACCTTTACTGTCTTCCGAATCGTTTCCATGAGAAATATAAAGGGGGTTCAAACTTCCTAAGTGTCTTAATTATTATGCTTTTCAATTAAGACTTCAATTAGCGGGTAAATAATACCTTAATAAATAATATAGCTATTTCCCTATTTCATTCAAATAGTACTGACATTGAAATTAAAATAAGTTTGGAACATCGTTATAGAATTCAGTACGAATACAAATTTGGTTTGCTCTTAGTAACCAATTTCAAAATCTTAATTCTATTCAAAGTTTATAATTAGGTTTGGAACCTTTAGTTTTATTTGGGTTCTTAAGACCGATAGTATCATAAGATTAAACCAAGATAAATTTAAACTTTGATGCAATAAATACTCGGTTATTTGTCTTGGCTCTACAACCAGCTGTCATCCAAAATTATAATTAAAAACAACAAAACGTTAGCATGCGGGGTCTGAAATATAATACTGCGGTACACCTTTTATTTATATTTAAATTAATAACAGGCTGGTTTTATTTACCTTTTTAATGCGGGCGCGATTAGGATAAATTTATTTTAGGATCACACGAGTGGTAATGTAAATAGATGGTTTCGTACTAATAATATTCTATCTATTCTATTCCTATTTCAAGTGGCGATATTATACAGAGTTTCTATATTGAGTCATTAGTGATATGGTTCACAATTCATAACAAAAATCACAATAATTTAATACAAATCCAGTGCGTGGTTATCCGTTGAAAAGATAATAATAATTGTGATAACACTGTTCTTTAATATTTATTATATTTTAGGATTTAATGTTGATTTGATAAATGATGAACACAAAGAAAACAATTGCGTTTACAAATACTATACTCTTGAAGATGATATTAAAAGGGTTGTTGTTGATTTCATTGAAAACTGCAATGAAATGCGCATTTTTAACGATGATAATATTATTTTAAACTATAATACTTGCCTTGAAGTTGCCTCGAATACACTAGTAAATCTAAGCAAACATGAAGTTCCAACAGTTGATACAGCAGTTAAAGCTATTTGGGAAACAAGACACAAATCAGAAGCCAATGGCTTTATGTCTTCGGCTGATGTTTGCGCAGATGTTGCGACTTGTTTGAGCTTGGGACACTTTGAACAGCCGTAGAACGTAATACGGACAAAGAAGAGTTGATTACGACTACATACGACTAGACAAGGTAGACATCAACGAACTCAATTTAAATAAGAATTGGTAGTACATATAGAACGCTTCAGACGTTCCTTTTGATACTATATTTCAGTTTTATTTTGGTTTAATGTCGAAGTGACTAGATGTTCAAGCTTAAAATATGCGGAACAATTGTAGGAGTCACGTTCTTCAAAATACTAGTGTCTTGTTCGGGAAGCGTTTAGCTTGCGCTCGCAGACATGTAAATTTCATTAGAATGACGCCGGTAATCGAAGGCCGAGTCAACGATCATAAGAATATAGCGCCATAACGTAGTCTTGAATTATTTATTTTAAATCACCTTGGTGGTAAATTATCGCCGTTTAGTTCTGTGACAAGGAAAACAAGTAAAAATATTGGATGGCAAGTCTTATACGGTGATAAAACTATAGAAGTTATTAACTTGTGACCAGGATTATCAGATCAAAATAGCCAACATATATGAAATATGATACCCTAGGAATATGTTTAACAAATTATGATCGTTGAGTTGAAGGAAATTCTGACAACATAGCATCGGAAGGTGACTACTAACTATAACTAAAAAGAAAAGCGTTGGGAGTTTATCCCAAGTTCTTGTTGTAAAAACACGTGTTGAGAGACTTCATTTTTAACTCCAATCTACCGTACAATTAATTAAGCATAGAATAGAAGAAAAGCGTTTGTGAAAGAGTAAATATCATAAGTAAGATTTATCCATTAGATTTTACTAAGCTAGACAGTCGTAAAACTCAAACCTATCAACAGATATAAATTCTTCTCATCAAGAACCGCAGAGACGAGGGAATGGATACGTGTTTAGTTGAGTGAACGTTACGTTTTAGTCGTTAAACATTCGAAACTAGTGGAAACCTTTTTATGCCTCTTATGTCAATACAGAGATAAAGTTGGATGTAACTAAAATTTATTTGCTGTAAGTGATGTGTTTGTCAGTTAATTTGATCATAAAAGTAGAAAGTTAGTTTATGTATTAGTCCTACTCTGAGGAATAGTTGTTTCTTAGCATTGACATTTTAGTAATAGTACTTACCTAGTCTTACTCATTTTCTTTTAACATAAATCTTTCATTATTAATAAAACAAAATTTATTTGCTGTGTGATGTGTTTGTCAGTAAATTTCATCATAAAGGTAGAAACATTCTCATACTGCATCAGGTATCAAAACATAAATATGTTTACCGCAATATAATATAAAAAAGTAATTGTGTGCTGCAAGTTTTAATCTATTTTCAGTTTCCAAAAGATAGATATGTTACTTATGTCTGGTATTAAAATAGCAAGTAATGATGAGTTGCTAAATTTATCAAATCTTGTACAAATCCGGTAGCCGTTTCCAATCTTAACAAAAAATATATTTATAACTGGCCACAGTGTTCGAATTCAGCCGGAAGTTGATGCTCTCAAGGAGGCCTCTCATCCGCCGCCGAATTAGATCATGGTTAAAAAATAACTGCACTGACTTTGAGCTTGTCTTCCGCTTGCATATCATGCAGCACTATAGCAATATCGGGTTCCAGAGCGAAACTTCTTTTGATGTCATTACAATTTGAAACTATTATATGGTTAGTAAAAAAAATTGAGCGTGCTGTGGTTTTATGTTTAATTTCATTTGATGTAAATAAACCCGCATCTTAGTTAATGACGATTGATGAATTGGCTATGAGATAACTGCATACAATATTTGGCCTAGTATAATGTTTTCAAACTCAAATTTCTTAGGCTATGAAAGTCAAGTTTGATGTCATCGGTTCAAGAGTCTACCAGGAGGCCTTGTGTTGAGAAGATCCGGCAAGAAACTCAGCAAGTTTTATCCTCCTTTTACAGTTTTCATAGTATTAAGAGAGATAATTCACATCGTCAAGTCCTTATTAATTAATCATAATAATATAATAAAATAAAGACTTATAATTAAACTTATTAAAAACATTATAAAAAATGTGATTTAAGACGTGTTCCCTTACAATATTAAAATTAGAAATTTTACACATATTGATATCTCACTAGATTACAATGGCGAATTGAGCACATTGTTGTTGGTGGACAACCATGTGCTCGATGCTGGTGGACACGTTATACTATTGTTGAGATTGCTAGGCAACATAGAATATCAGACTTGTCATATTTTAATTTTATCTTGTGTGTTATAAACTTTACGGAGTTACAAATACATTTTCTTTTTATGTATCTACCATTTTTTATTTATTGAATTAGAGGGGCCATTTCGGATCATAATAATTTTGGAACCGGGTCCCCAACAACTATTATACAACTAATTACATATCCTTAGCACTTCATTACTGCATATGCTGAAAGATCTCGATCCTGGGTATATTATTATGCTTCTTTAGACTGGTTATTTAAGACCACTTATATATCTACCATAATTTCATCTAAGTCTTTCGCTATAATAATAGGCTAATCGATTGCGTCGAAGAACTATAGGTAATGTATGAAGCTGACATATTAGAATACAATAGAATAGAAGTAAATGGGTAATACATTTAACAAATTGTATTACTGAGAAAGCTCCATAGCGACCGTCGTGTCAAATGTATGAGTAGATCAAAAATTTGCATTTTTCGATAGAAACGTTATATCGGTTGGCACTTTTTGTATTATTAGATGGCAAACAAGCTTGCGTCCTACCTGGTGTTAAGTGGTTAACGTCGCCTATAGACACTTGCAATAGTAAGGGTCAATCACTTAACACTGCAAGTGCGTTGCCATTCTGGGGACTAAGATGATATGCCTTCAATGCCCAGTAATTACACTGGCTACCTTTCCCTTCAATCCAAAACACAGCAAACTGCTTCATGGGTCACGACAGAAATAAGAAACGCGGTGGTATCTACCCAGACGACCGTACATATGGGTCTACTGTTCCTCGGGGCCCTCTGTTCTTCAGTTGTTGACGATTCCGGGTGAAGCTCGCTTTCATCATCGACTAATTCATTTACCATCTATCATCACATGAAGACTAAAAGCATCACTGTGAAGTAAAGCTTTGTAGTTACTTAATGGAGTAGTAGTTTCATATAATGGATATTCTTCTGCAGTAATATTTCTGCTGCTAATGACAGTTTTGTTTTGTATTTTAAAGCTATTTTCTTTTATTCTGTCGCTGATTTTTCATAGTAAATTACTTTATGGCATTGAAGGTTTTAGTTTTAATTTAGGTCAAGTAATCTCCTAACTCTTATGTCAAAATTCAGTTCTTTTCACTGATTACTTATTACAGCTTATGCTCGGCACTATATTATGAAAGAACTTCTGAAAATATGTAACCGTGTAACGCATTATTCAACAACAACAGTAATGTATTTTTTAGTCCCAGAACGGTTAAGTAAAGGCTGTTGTTCCAAATTATTATTCCGGCAGTCTTGTCCGCCATTGTGGGGAAACAATACAAGTTTAGGCAACGTACTACCGACCACCCATCTAACGGCACTACTCTGTTTATCCTACAACTCTATTGCCTTGCAATATGACTTATAATAGAGAAGCGTAGACAAGAAAAACGTGTTGTGCACTGTACGATCAAAAATTAGGTAAACTCAACACAGTCAATCACGGAACGGTGGAGTAATTTTAGGAAATAGTGTTGTTGATTTATCAATGCGATTATCGATATTCAGTTTTATTTTTTCAAAAATTCTTAAGAGATTTTTATCTCTAAAATAAAATTACTTTATTTGTTATTGATGTAAGGAAAATCTCAGTGCCACTGTTAACAGGAAATGCTAAATGAAGTTTCCGGTCAGTTTGTCTATGTTTTGTGTATTATATTTCAATGTCACTAACTGTCACAATTTTTGTCCACAGGTAAGCCTTCAATATTATTACACCAGCTCCGTGACCTTAATTATTAAGTAACAGGTAATAACAGTCAGCAATATTTTTTATAATAATATTAACAATAAGAAAAATGCACAGCTCTAAGCAAATTTTTTAACGCGCATCAATTATAAATCGCCGGGTTAGTGCAAAAACCAACTAACTGTCACTGTTATTTTTCGGATTTGCGATGAATTTATCTGCCTTTATTCTACATAATTAAAAACATAAATATATGAGAATGCAGATGATCATTACAAAAATTAGAAAATCTTCTATCTAGCAGAAGTTTAAGATTCCCAAACTTTAAAATCGCAATAACTCAAAACTACAATTCCATGGGTTAGTTGGTATTTGCATTAAACCGGCGAAATAAGTGAATGATGAAACTTTATTTGTATCATAAAAGATCGAAGGAATATTCCTGGTCGTCAGTTAGGTAATTGAAGCATTTTTTCTAAGCTTATGTAATTGAGATATTGTTTTCGCAATTTATTGACAATAATTTGACGATAAAAATAAAATCGTGTTAAATAAGTTATTATAAATCTTTCATAATTAGATTAAAATCTTTCCTAGAGATTTCTATATATCAAATCAAATCAAATCAAATCAAAATTGTTTATTGTTTCATGTGGTAAATAAGATGTTACACAATTTACATTTGATCGCACATGAACCCTGTAAGGGCACTACAATAATAATTACAAAACTATAACTATTAAGATATTTCTAAATTGTGAAATTAAAATAATTACTAATCTAAAAAAAAAACATAATAACAATGCATCAATACTTATAAATTGTTTTTAGAACATGAATTTAAGTTAAATATTAACATTACATTATTAACCCTTAATTTGAATTTGTCCGGTGGGGCGGACATAATGTTTAAAAAAAAAACGTTGTGCGTTGTAAACATTATTTTATTTCATTCTGCACGATTATTCCTAGGCCAGTCTATAAAAAAGGTGATAGAAAGTAAAATATTACATTGACAACACTATATCTGTCAATCGTGAACAAAATGTCGGCGAGGAAGTGGTGGTCTATTTTTGACAAGGTAAAATAATTATTTTTTTAATGTTTTTGCGAATAAAAATTCATTGTTTTTTAAATTTTTATTAGAATATACGTGTGTGATAATGTTTAGCTGAAATACCTAATATTTTAAACGTGTTTTAGTGATTTTTTACACGCTTAACCTCTTTGTCCGTCACAGCGAACATTGCCAATTACATACAAATATTCTTAAAAATAACTTTGTCCGCTGTGGCGAACATCGTCAAATTTGGTTTGTATTGCGGTTATGGGATGTTACTTTTTTTTTTGTTTTTCGCTTGTCAACAGCCTGTGCATGCATCAAGAATATTGGCTTTAGTCCCTAAAGAACACGCTTCCTCAGACGCAAGTGATAAATCCGATTCGGAGTCTAAAAAGCTTGAATGTGCTTCAACTCTTCTGCTTGTTGTTCTTCTACGGAAACCTCTATCGCTTCTTCTCTTGCCAATCTAAAAATGAGTTTATCTGATAACGATGAAATCAAAAACCAGCCATCTGAAAGTCGAACATTACTTGCTTTGTCTGATTTTAGGCCTGAGACCCCGATTTTGCAAGATCTAATTGAGTCAAATTATAGCATCAAGTGCCCAACTCGACGTTGCTTCATCACTGGAAAATATTCAAGAAATTGTTCTTTAGACTTTCACACCTTTTAAACATTAACATAATTTCTTTTCTTTTCTTGCCAAAAATAATTGTTTATCTTTTTGTGATATTTCATAATAAAAAACAAAAAAAAATGTTTTTTTTTATTTCATCTACTATTTGGCAATGTCCGCTACAGCGGACATACATATCAACCCGTCAATTGTGACGTCTTTGGCAATGTCCGCTGTGGCGGACACGAATTTTCCCAGCTGTGGACAATATAGGATTTTTTGACATATTTTTTTAGGACTTTTTAGGATACCCTTGACACCTAACATTCATCAAATTTATGCATTTACAACTTTTATTTCGTTGCCAAATTAAGGGTTAAACACAATATTGAATTAACTACAAAATTAAACCTATTTTTTTTTTTAGAAAATAGCTATTGTAAATTAAACAAAAACTATATAAAAATATCAGGCAGTAATTTATGTGTAGGCATCATCTCCTTCTGTCGTCAAAAATAAGCAAGTAAAGATGAAATGGCATTTATAAAAACGACTAATAAATATCTATACAATGGGGTGGAATCCTGCCACTGTTTGTGGGCGCTGCATGGCCTTTGCTTCCAGGTGTGGCTGGCACATAAGTGCAACGAAGTATTACCTAGGCTCTGCTCAACACCTATTGGAACTTTGAGCTTGATCGTATGCATATATGTAAAAATATTTACCTACAATATAATAGATCGGTAATGTAATTAAATGTATGTTTTAGTTACATATATCAACTTTTTACTTGCAAATAAGAAAACGGCGTCTTCTCTTGAAACTGCATGCGCACTTCTAACTGTTTGAAGTAAAAGATAGAAAAATATATCAAACATCGACATTTGCCCCATCCCTAGCACCACACGGCAGCTGACCCGCAAGCCGCATTCCCTTGTGTTCACAAATCCGACAATCGGCGTTTTGTTCGTCCGGTATTTGGGCCGCGTTGTTTGGACAATGCGTTTGCACTTTTATGCGCTCGATTGGGATTACGCAATCAAAACAATCCTTTGACTGTACGTGAATCGCCGTTGTTTGACTATTTACAACGTGCTACGAACACTGGTTTGGAGGTGTAAGATAATTGTTGATGTAATGAAGATTTGTGTTTGTTTAAGTAAAATACGGAAATCAAATGGAAAAACTAAAACATTCATATAAAACATATGGGATATCTAAATAGACTGATGTAGAGCGGCAAGAGCAGAAGATGTTACGACTAGGGTCATGAATCACAAATAAATAATAGTGATATAATATAACCCAGAATACATAATTCTACGAAACAAAATATCACACCAAATTAAAAATAAATATCACGAGCAAATAAATCATGTTTTAGTTTGCCTAGAAGTTGCTTAGGAACTTAACCATGACGGCAATTTCATTTTTATTTTATTTATTTATTTATTATTAACAAAAGAAAAATACAATATATTTGTTTTTATTACAGTGCCACATAAACCTATTTAGGTTTTACCGGACACTGACATTCATCGTCTTAACTCTAAATACATAATTTTTTGCATAAGTATATTGAATGTATTTACAAACTTCGATGACGAGTACGTAAGACTAATAGTAATTTAATTAATTCTACCCGCGGTCCCGCTCTTTTAGCGCACGGTAAGCCGCACAAAGAAAAGGTAATAATGAGTGCGGCGTACACACGGGTGGTCTTTCGACAAGGTAATTATTTCTTGAATATTTTTTTTTTATTTTTTTTTTTAAATTCTTAATCTAACCTAATTTTATATTTATTTAAGTTAACTATTCTTATAAACTATTGTATTAATAGTTATCATGCAAATAGGTAGGTAATATATGAACTTATTGAGTATAAAAAAATAAAAAAAATCTTAATTATTTAAGTAGTTTTTTTAGGTAGTAATCTTTTAATATATCTTTAATATTTAATTTATTTATTTTTTGTTTAATTGATGGTGGTAATTCATTGATCAATTTAGGAATCTGGTACTGAAGTAATTGTTTTCCGTATAAGTTATTGTATCGCGGGATATTCAGTTTAACGTGTGAAGCACTGCGTGTTTGTTTAATGTTATGTCTCGTGTTTTGTAGATTATCATTGAAATAAAATTCAGAAAGGAGGTTAACTTTCACTTGTTCGTAAACAGGTAGGATGTTGCAATGATTAAACATTTCATTTTCGTTATTTTTAAATTTCATTTTTATTTTATCAGGGAGTATAACTTTTATGATTCTCAATTGTAATTGATATATTAGGTCCAGGTGTGATTTGCTAGTTCTGCCGTAACTGCTAATGCCATAGTTTATAACACTTTCTCCTAATGCCTTATATAAGTATAAAAGTGTAGGATAGGGAATTTTATTTTTAATTAACACAAATTTACCCAATATTGCCCGAAGTTTGTCACATACGTAATGGACATGATCTCCCCACTTTAATCGGTCATCTATTACTAACCCAAGGTATTTTTGTTCATTAACTACTTCGATGGGGCTACACGAACAGTTACGATTACTTGTATGAAGACACTTGTGATTATGTGCTACAAGACTGAGGTTATGATGCTTCCTATTGTTACTACTGCTGATGTACAATAGTTTAGTTTTTTCTGCATTGATCACAAGACCTGCATCATGGGACCATTTCGAAAGCATTGTGAACTCAGTTTGCAAGTCCTTTAAAGCTTGATCTAGTTCCTTATTTGAGGCTATAAGACAGGTGTCGTCGGCAAACTGATATATCTCGCACCTTGTAATGACATTAACGGCGTCATTAACATAAGTTATGTAATGAAGAGGACCAAGCACAGATCCTTGTGCTGTGCCGTCAGATGCAGAGACCTTCTTGCTTATGGTGTCAGTTATCTTTGTACGAAATTAGTAAACGTGACTTACAGTCGGTTGGCGATAGCTTGCAGCAGTCCTAAGCTTTTTTATATCCTCCAAAGATCGGATTATGATAGGTTTTTTATCTTCTCCTTCTTGTCGCACTCGAATCACTCCCTTTTTGACCCAGATATATTTAAAGGAGTTTCTCAAATCCTGTTTAGTATGCCACAGTAGTTGTTTGTTATAAGGTGTTAGAGCTTCACATATAAATATACCTTCATTTGATCCTGATGTGCAACAATCGGGGACAATATTCGTTAGGACTATTCCGGAAGATTTTAATTTGGCGGCAGCTATCCATTCCATTTGGTTTTGTTGAGTAGTCAGCTCCACTTGTACTGGTCCCGGCTTATCCTTCCTGCCTGGTAGGCGCTTAACTTGCTTGACATATTCGGGATTCACTTTAAGCTTATTAGCAACATTTGCCACAATCTCGATTAGATTTTGATTTTCGTTCGATGGAACGTTATGGATCTCGATGCAGTTACTTAGTTCCTGTTGCTCTCTATCCTGTAGGCGCTGTTCCAGGACTCCCACTCTCGTTTCCAAGTGATTATTTTTGTTCGAGAGTTCGATATTTTTCTTTTGTAGATTATCTATAGTATTTTGCATGCTTTGCATGGTTTTTATAAAATCGTCCATTTTATCGGAGGTATATTGAACCGACTGGGTGATTTCTTTCATTTCCCGTTTAATCGCCTTTTCCACCTCTTTAGATATATCGCTCATTAGTTTTTTTATGTCTATATTTATGTTGGAGGTTTCAGTGAAGTTTTCATCTTCCTCGTCTTCATCTGGGATGAAGATTGAACGACGCCTCGATGAGTTTTGGCATTCCTGGCATGTCCACTCCAAGTTCTCTGTTGCTCGTAGGGCTGTTAGCTGTTTATTTGTAAGACCTGTACAGAGGTTGTTCAAATGCACTAATTTTTCACATCTGTTACACTCTAGACCAGGTCTAGACTTTGTAATATTTTTAGCACAATTATCACATTTACTCGACATTTTGAAGGTAGTTTTCGCACAGTATCCGATACGTAGTACGTGTGTGAGCGACCGACGATGAATGATATGCTGATATCATGGCATTCATTATTATAACAATTCAGTTAATTTTTTAAGGAATTTTTTTTTTACTCATTTAAAGTAGTGGGAACGCTAGCAGTACAGAGGGGGACATTATTTATTAATTTTTAATGTAACTTAGTTTCGTTCTTGCTGGCTGATCTGAGCGAAAAACTCCATTCTTTTCCAGACCCGATCAACGCCCCCACGTTGAATTTAGACAGTGTTACTTAAGAAGTGCCGACTAATGAGCCACAGGCAAGCATTACTACACTCTGACGTATGGCAGCGATCAGTTCTTGTCAGAAACCGTTAATCATTGTTGCGGCTAATTTGCAAGTCAGGATTATGAAGAAACAACTGTGGAGTACCGCAGGAGTTTCGGCCATGATTGACAAGATCATTAAATGTTATAACTGCTTCAACAGGAACGTGGTACACCTGAAAAATTTCGTGTGTTTAACGATGCTTAGCTGGTATTCTATCAGAAATACGCACCACTCCATGGTGTCTAATAGATGGTCATACTTACCAGTGAGTGACGTTTGCATTTATGGGAAAATAATTAAATGCCAATAGAGGAGAGTAAACAATATTTGATGGAGATCGAAATTACAGTAGAAAATGACTCTTTATCATGTTTAATATACTCTGTGAGCGAATGGCTCGAGAGGACTGAACTAGGAAAGAAATATTGCACCTCAGTGTTATAAAATATGCATCTCTATTTAACATTTCAATCAACGTCATAGTCATTGACAAATCCAATATCTGGTTGATTCAACTGAGCCGCAATTTCGACACGGCCGTTACATGCATTCACATGTCAATTATCTTTACATTTAATGTCTTTATCCGCGTTTAGGTGTTTATTAATATTAGTACTGTAACGATAGTCGATTAATTTAAAAGCTTTATTAATTGTGAGTATCAACTCATACAACATACAAATATTAAGGTGAATGATTGGCCCGATACTAAGCGATCACAACTATGGATATTTGCAATAATAGTAACCACATACGCGTTGCCGAACTTGTAGAAACTTTTTTACGCCTTTCTTTAAGAATTTCATTTTGTATTCAATATTTTGTCACAAACAATGATTATGTAACTAAATTCGACAGCTCGTGGCTCTTATTGCGTAGGTAATAAAAAGATTACCCGTATTTTTTTGGAAAACCCAAACAATTCAATAATAAACTATTTCATAAATTGGATCATCAATATTTTTTCAATTACAATGACGCTTTATAACACAAAAATTAATACAAAGTATAGGACACAAGTTTTATTTAAATAAACTTTAAACTAAAATTTTTGTATGTAAAAATTGTCACCAATAAAAATAATAGAATACTATGTTTCAATTATTATTATAAAGAAGATTGACCGGATCTGGACCAAATGTTGCCCAGACATGGGAATACTTAAAATTTTAAGTAATAGATACTTTAAAAAAATACGCTAGAGAAGTTACTAAGTAGATAGTTACAATTCTTATTTTTAGGTTTATTCAACGCTTTTGATGCTGTTTTCAGAAAATATGTAATTTTAGTAATAATATAACCCTTTGTTTGTCATAATTAAAGTTTTTTATATATTAAATAAACTGTATAAACATTTATGATCATTTTGTCAGTAGGAAACCCTCCATTTTTTTTCTAAATACTCCTCTAATAGCTTTTGTAGTACTTTGGGTAACAGCCTAGTATTAGTGTAAGGAACATTATGCACCAAGTGACAATGTTGGGCAGCTTCCTTGCTCCAACTTCCATACATAAATGGTCAGTTTCCTTTATTTTTGACTAGCGATCCGCCCCAGCTTCGCACGGGTGCAATGCTTATGTAAATATGCATGTATTATACATATAAACCTTCCTTAAGAATCACTCTATCTATTTAAAAAAACCGCATCAAAATCCGTTGGGTAGTTTTAAAGATCCAAGCATACATAGGGACAGACAGACGGCGGATAGCGACTTTGTTTTATACTATGTAGTGATTTAGAATCTAAAATGGACTAGCAATGCGCGCTCATGATACAGGTAGCAAAAACGCTAGTAAACTGAACTCTCCAGGGGATTCCAAATCTCTCCCGAAAAGTATCCCTATTTCGTACTCCTAGTACCAATCTCAAACTGTAAGTCTCCGTAAATATTAAAGCCGCACGAAACAACCGTTGTGTCGACGCAACTTCGATTATTGATTCACGAATGAATATTTATAATGCAGGTGTTCGGACGAATCTGATCTACAAAGTGGATACGGCAACTTTACTTTTGCGTCATCAGGATTTAGAGGGTTATAATTTAATAGCCTTGCAGAGGAGGTCGTTGACGCAGCGGTCGTGAGTTCTTCGTAACGCGTAACGATCACGAAAGTTAAGCTACCAGGTGCGCGGTCCCTACTCGGATGGGTGACCGAAATTTTTTCAACTCGATTTCTCTCCGACCTTTGGGAGGCACGTTAAGATTCTGGTCTGGATGCTGTCGAAAGGTAGCAGTCGTTCCCAAGGAAGTTTGGCGTCAGGAAGGCGGCCGTAAAAATCTAAAGCCAAAGACTATAGCAGACCACAAATAAATAGGAAGAAAGGAATGAGAAAGGGTAATAACCTTACACATGTCCAAAAAGCATATATGCAGTCCACGTACCTAGTGGAGACGTCGTACAGTTAACTGTCGGAACACAATGCTTTCAACACTAATATTATGGCGACAGGGCTTGATAAGATACAGACATATATAACATACAATCACACCTTTTCTCCATAGAAGAAAAAGATCACTTGTTTCCACTTGCTATGATCCTTACATATTTCTTTCACTTCATTTACTTTCATCACTGTCCTCATCACGTTCGGCGGCTCGAGTTTTTTAGACCTAGCCCTTTTTCGAAAGGTCTTCAATTTTATCGATTAACGTGCGCCTGGGTTTCCTGGGTTTCTCGCCCCGCTCCTACACTTCAGATTCATATATCCTTTTCGTTAATCAAAACAGCGCTCTTGCGGCGCTGTCGCAAGAATCAAAAAAATCAAAATCAAATCAAAATATTTTATTTACATTCAAATAACATTACATATTAGCTAGTGGCCGCATATAAATACTTGTGACAGAAGGCTCTGCTCTTCATATAACGTAAATACTTAGTGATATTTGAGCAAAGAAAATATACTTAAATTAATAAATTATACATTTTTTTTAACAAACTAACTTTTGACGAACTTTTAAATACTTAGTTATAATATTTTTTTTATGACATAATGTATGTACATACAAATAAGTAAAAATAACATCGTGTGGTTGCATGTGTGTGTGTGTGTGTTTGTGTGTGTGTGTGTGTATGTGTGTGTGTGTGTGCACGCGTATGTGTGTGTGTATGTCATGTGTGCACGAGTGTCTGCGTGTGTGTATGCCTGCCTGATAGTGTGTGTTATTTCAATATTAATTCTATTTCTTCATAATTGAGGGTTTTTATCCAAGTTGTTAGTGTAAATTTACAGTCATGAAATGTTTTATTGTATATATTAGTTCTTTTATTTACTGCATTATATAAACGAACTGACTGTACACCGTATTGTACTTTAGCAAATACAGTTTTAGTCGTAGGCACCTTTAGTATAATGTCTCTTCTTCTCCTATTTTCTATGTTTGGGTCATAAGTAATAGTTTTGTGTTTTTTTTCCACACTATGGATGATATAAAGTTTACGTACAGAAAGTAAGTTACTGATTTCGTATAATTCCTCAGTAGGAAAACGTCGCGGTTTAAAATACATCACTTTTATTAACGCTCTTTGGGCTCTTTCAACTTCAATAAAACACGTTTTATATGTTCCACCCCAAACAGGTATGCAGTACGTTATTATCGACTGTACTAATGCAAGGTATATCTCATTTAACAAATTTCTAGAGCTAGTTCGTGATGGTACTACATTTCTTAACGTTTTGAATAGCCAAATAAATTTTCTGATTCTAGAAGATATTAACTGAATTTGTGGATACCAAGAAAATTTATAATCTATCAATATACCCAAATATTTTACCTCATTTACACGATTTATAGACTGGCACATACAGACTCGATTTGATACATCGTCATTACATGTGTGAATTTTTATTTTAAAGGATTCTTCTGGTTGAGTGTTATTTTTTATGCTAAAACAAATGTAGTTAGTTTTAGAAGTATTGAACGTAAGGAGGTTATTTTTAAGCCATTTTGCGACTAGAGCCATACCACTTTCCGCATTCAATTTGACGTCACTCCAACTTGAACCATTAAACACAATGGCTGTATCGTCGGCGTAAGTAAAATTTTTGCACTAAACAGATCCATATTGCACAAGTCATTAATGTACACCAAGAATAGTGTAGGGCCAAGTACACTACCCTGGGGCACTCCGTAGTGCACGTCAATATAGTTACTATTATTTTGACCAAGCTTAACCATTTGCTTTCTGTTACTTAAATAGTCCAGAAAAATAGACAATGTGGTGCCCCTGACTCCAATTTTCTCTAATTTCTGTACAAGGATGGGGACAGAAACTGTGTCAAATGCTTTTCTGAGATCAAGGAAAATTTATAAACAAGAAGGGACTGTTTGGCTTCTCACAGGGCATTTCTTGTAGTTTAATTGTTATTAGTTAGTATAAGTGTATATTAGTTAAAGTTTTTTCTAGTTAGTATTGTCTGTTATCGCTTTTCTTCTGTTGTGTTGTTTGTTATCGTTTTTATTGTTCAATAGCTCTGTGAAAGCTAATAAATGTATTTTCTTTCTTTCTAATATACTTTCACACATCATTTCTACACGACCGAATAATTTGAGCATCCCTTTCTCAATTCTCGTTACTATATCTTCTTGGTTTGATAAGATAGTGGTAGCTAATTCTTATCAAACCAAGAACGAAGCCAGTACTCTGAATTTAATTCCAGTGAGCGAACACCTAGACCACGGACAAAATACTAAGGCACGGATTATAGTATGAGTCTCAAGAACCAACGCCGACTTAAGCGTCGTACGTCTCTGTCACTTTGTGCTTGATAGAAAGTGACAAACGATTCTCAAGACGTGATTAATTTCCGAGTGTCATTCTGTAATACATCCCTAAATATCCCAGGTGTAAGCTATGAATCCTGAACTTGTAGGTAAATTGCGTATGAAATTTCGACTTCAAAATTAATAATACATTACCCATGTTAATAGATTTCAAAAGTCATGCCTTTATTGGCGGTTAAAGTGCAGTGTACGATCAATAATCGAACGTTATGTGTTGCCATAATAAAAGTGGACAAACGAAGCGATAAATCACGGCGCAATTCCGAACCGGTGTTGCCAGCAATAAAAAGTAATTGAATAACGCACTTGGGTTGGGTTCCCATAAAAATTAAGAAAAAAACGACAAAGGTTTATGGCGAAGAGGTTAAATGGGTAATGTTAAGCATGCCGTCGGCTGTTTGTGGTTGAAATGATAATTGTAATGGCGTTTACGAATGCGGGTGTCCCGATTAATATGGAGAAACAATCGGCTGAAGAATTCGGGGGGAATGCAACGAACTCCTTTTATAGAATAAATATAAAATTCTACGCCAACGATTGCTATACTTTAAAAGAAAGTATTGTGGAAAATGGAGAGAGAGAGGACATATAGAGCTAGTGATTTGAGTATAATATCAAAATCAAAAAGTTGTTTCTTTAAATGAACTTTGCTTAGTTCATTTCGAGTTTGAGACCGTATCGAGTACAAGTAATTGTTTTACTGAAAAATTAAAATTAAAAATAAGTGGACTTTGCTTAGTACTTTTAAATCGTCAAAAGCCCTACCACCATTTCGGGACAAATAATTATTTTTCTGGACTGGGGTAGTACCTCCATCTTACAGAAGACCACAGTCAAATTACAATACATTTTTGTGGTGTTGTGATTCTGTTGGTGAGGAAGGTCGTCAGAGCTCCACGCGGTAGGTAAGGGCACTATGGTTGTCAGCGCGGATGTGACGTCAGTGTTGCAAGCGTCTATAGGATACGGTGACTGCTTACCATCAGGAAGGCCCTTTCTGACAACCACTTGACATAAAAAAAACTTTAATAATTGTCACGCTGAGACGGCGAAAGAAACTCCATAGCTTACATTTTCGTAATGATTTTACAATTTTTAAGGCACTTCATAGCCTATGGCTGATGTGGCTTTATACTGTGCAACCAAAGGTTACTAATATTCTACTACTAATACTTCTTTGTTAGTATGATTGTGGTTGTATGTATTTTCCCCTTTTTAAATATGTTTGCCTCTCTGCAACACTATGCACCAAGTACTCGCACGGTGAATCTATATAAAAGATTTTACCTCTTAAATAAAAAATCACCACACAAACATTGTCCCCTACCGGGATTCGAACCTTGATCGCCCGATTTGTAAGTAACGTTACTATCCACGACGGCATATGCCATCGCCAAACGAAACTGTCCGAAAACTACATGGTATTTTCTGTTTCATCGATCGAGACCGATTTCTGTTCGATTTTCTATTCGATCATTGAATTTTCTATTCGATCATAGTCTTCAAATCGATCACAATATCAACGGACACGCGCGTGAAGTAACTGTACCGAGATAGCACACATCCCGCGGTCACCGTCGCGTGCGCATGCGCGGTGTCGCAACTGGCGGCCTCTCAGTAATCTGTTTACTTTACTCGCCCTGTAATTTGGTCGGCGACAACTTGTCAACTGGGCTACGGTCAGCAAACACAATTTACATAAAATTAAAAAATTAGGTACTTATTAAAACTGGGAAGCCATTCATATCCTTTTATAATAAGACTCTACTCATGAATCATGGTGCTTACCACAAATATGAGACGAATCAATTCACCTTTAAAAATCAGCTGTTCCATTACCTTTTTGTTGCACTTTTGTACAAATTAAGATATAAGTTCGAAGAGTACCTACGTACAAGCAGGGTCTTCCTAATCTTTACAGTTTATTTTTTTTTCTTTAAAGCTAGCTCTTTTTGTTGACCCCGCCTTCTATACTGTTGACCAATAGAAGACCCTATTTTGTTCTGTAAGACATCTGGTTGATTATTAAAATGTCTTTACGGGAATGTTTGCTAAAGCCGGCTAGTATGATTTGCCCGATCCGATCGGCGTATCCGTATCGCAGACGCGTATCTTCATCGCATATGTGGACGGGTAATGATACGCGTATCATGATACGCGATCTCGATACGCCGTTATGATACGGTATGAAGGATACGGAGCAAATCGAGGCGTCCACAACTTGATACGGGGCTTGATACGTGATACGCTGATACGGATACGCTGATCGGATCGGGCAAATGATCATATCTGGACCCGCCTTAAGACAATTGTATTGCATCACTCTGGGATCTTCACTCAGAATTCTATTGGTCAACAGGCTAAGGGTAGTCGTCGACAGTGTAACACAAAAACAATCCTTATGGTGGAAGATTAGGGAGACACACACCACAATATAAAGAACAAACTCTATTTGTGCACACACTATCGCGGTCACACGTACTTGAGCGCCCATAAGATCAAAATTGCTTGCGCACTCATAGCAAAACATAGTAAAATACTAGTAAATCAGTTTACGCGTCAAAGGTCAAAAGTCTTTCTAATTTTTGTAAAATATGTATGTTAACATTATTTAAAAAAGTTTAATTGTAAGCAAAGGCAGACTTATCTCCAGAGGAAATCTCTTTCTGTCAACCCATGAATGTGTGTTTATTTATGCAAGGAAAATGAAATTAAATATAAATGTAAAAAGATTATGGATTATGGATAAGAAAAAAAACATACTAAAATAAAAAAAAACTGTTTTTTTTTTTACGATAAATCCTCTAAACATAATTCTAAGTGATCTACAAGATGATAATTAATAGCAGAATATATATTTTACAAATTTGGTCAATCGAAATTAAAAGTGTCATCATTGAAATAAAATATTAGATACCATAATTTATGGTTGAAAGAGAAACTTGTCGTAAACATAGTCTTACATAACGTTATAATTATCGACGATCAAGACTTAATCATATCATATCCAGGTCAAAGTGTCAACTCGTTTAATTTATACACAGATTCAAAACTTGCTGCCGCTTATTGGTATTTTATATTAGAAGTTATCGAGTTTCTAAAAAATCCCACACGACTTCATAAATTATTGTAACGCGAGATGATGTAATTGTTACACATTTTGGTCGTATATCTAGATTATTTAAATAAAGATGAATGGACTCATCCATATGTATCGTTAAATTAAACTGTTTGTATGCAGCAGTAGTTTAGTAGACCGGAATATTTACTCCATGTTCCTCGGCGTTTTGGAAGATGAAGTCTACAGCAAATCAGACTACCCAGAACTATCTTTCTTCAATTAATTTTCAACCTTAAACGTGAGGATTATAAAGCGCAAAATCGATTGGAAAAATTTGACAGCATGTGCTAACCTGATGTGTTGTTGACTGTACTTTAAATAATTAGTTCTGGTTATCACCAGCGGCTAGCAAGATATATTATACTATGTCAAATTACAGGTCTAGTACAAGATATTACATAATGATTTTAAATCATTATTACATACTTTTACTGAACAATAAGCAAGCAATATTGTCTGATAGCAATATTGTTGTCAATGATATACTTAGGTTTTTTTATATAACGAGATGGCGAACAAGCTTGCGGCCCACCTGATGTTAAATGGTTACCGTCGCATATACAATATTAAGGGTAAATCACTTACAACACTGCACACTGCAAGTGCAACACTGAACACTGCAAGTGCGTTGCCATCCTGGGGACTAAGATTGATATGCCTTACATTCCCAGTAATTACACTGCCTACCCTTTCCCTTCAATCCCAAAACACAGCGAACTGCTACACGACAGAAATAAAAAAGGCGGTGGTACCTACCCAGACGACCCTCCCTACATATGGGTCTGCCACCTAGTAAAATGTATGTATGAAGAACAAACATCAAAACTACAAAGCAAAGCACAATACCAAACAAAATTACTTACTTCAAAAACTTTAATTATTTATCTATCAAAGGTTTACGAACTAAATATAATGTGAATTTTGCAAATTTGCAGACTTTTGAATAAGACGTTTTATAACGAGTATGCATTTAAATTACTGGTATTCACAACATTACAAATAAGTAATATTTTATTTAAAATCGAAAGAAATATCCAACACAAAAAATAAAACCAAATTACTGTTGAAATAATTTAATACAATTGTGAAATTCCTAAAAATTATTATACAGAACCTGAACACTAGACTGTTGTCACGATAAGGTAGAAGTTTTTTTAAAGTATTATTTAAAGTAGTAATGACGTTCTTGTTTTGTAAACCGTACTCGTTCAAGATCACTCAAGGTTACGCAAAATAATTTTTCTTTCATTCATTTTAATGATATATCGAACATGTCTTTTATTTGCGAAATTTTGTAAAAGTGCGCTCAAATTGCCTCCTCTCTTTTGTATGAGGAAATTATATGTAGTTTGTTGCAATATCTTTGAAGGCAGTTACGCGACGACTGGACTCGTGTTACAAAATTGAATACTCAATATTTTATTGTCAATCACAAAGACAAGCTCACGAACAGTATTAAACTGTGCTCATTGGCGTGAGGACATATTTTGTCTCATATGAACTCAATCATTTCTATTAGAAATTTATTGGGTTGTATGTAATGTATTCAATTTAATTCTTTATTGCACTAATATGTAATGAGACTTTATTATTGATCACCAGTATCAACATGAACCTTGCTAGGGTAATGTTTACATATTATTAACTTGAATATTACTAAAAAAAACAGTTTTAATAATATTTATAAAAAAAAACAAATTTCGCTTCCAAGTAATGCCCTTAAAATAATATACCAAAAATAATGAAATCCCCATATTTTATCATTCAAAAATATTTGGAATGAACCGTAATCCTCGCTCATTTTGCGTTCAATGCGTACTATTTTTATAATGTTTAAGAGCGTTTACGCGTATTTTGCGAAAATCAGCAGTTTTTGAGCTTCTTAATTTCCATGAATTCTTATTCTACCAATATAAATGTTATAAAAACTACTAGATAATATTCTTTCGCAAAAAGTTGTAAAGGAAAATATTTCATTTAATTCTTTATTCATAAATTATAACAAAATATCTTAACAGCATTTTTAAAATTTTACGTTTAGATGCAATTTCGAAGCCCTTAATATCCGAAAAGGCTAATATTACAATGAAATAAGAAATACTGTGTAACTGACAATATCCCGAACAAAATAGTTGTAAAGAAAAAAAATTAAATTTCATAGAATTACTAACTAAAGAAAAATCAAATCACACTGCAAGTATTACGAAAATACGATTTGGAAAATTGATATTTCTAACAATTAATATCCCTTATTTGAAGAAACAAATGATGTAATTTAAAAGAAGAATATATACTCTAAATTTTGGTATAAAAATGATATCTGAACAAACTATAATATATTTATAACAATTATTTAAAAATCAGTATAAAACAGTCCGCGTAATTGCTTTCAAATCAGTCGCCCATGAGGCTTGTCGGAGAGAGGTCACGTCGCTCGGTGCTAGCTCCGTGATCACGCGTAAATATTCGTAATGCTACTACAGAACGAACGATGGTGTTGATACTTTTAGTAATGATAACCGACTTCATATAAAGTTCTATATTGCACTCTATGTATTATTTTATGAATGTTCACGGATATCTCTGTTAATTGTGGACCTATTTTCTAAATACTTCTGATATGGTGCTATTGTCACCAAGTCAGGATCTGATGATGAGATTCCGAGGAAATCGAGAGCAACTCTCAAATTTTATATGCAGGTATTATATTACAGTTGAATTAAGTTTTTTTCTTTCTATTTCTATTCTATCAGGTTTTTCAGGTGAGCTGATGATGGAGGGTAAAACTGCAAAAGTTAGGAGTTTGAGGATTATTCTTTTAATATTATGGTCCACATATATTAGTAATATTCGGTAACGGTTAAGAGATGGAGAATAATTCTTTAAAATATCATAGGTATGTACAGAACGATAAACCCGTGGTCCGTGGTCTGTACAATTTTGTTGTACTGTTCGTTCTTGTCCCAATGTTTGTTTGTCCTTATGTATTCTTTAACTTCAAAAGGAGGTTCTATGTTCCAATCTATGTATTTTTTACTTAGCAAAGTCAATGGTTTTTGCTAAATACTTTTATAATAAATAAAATTACTTTAAATGCAGAATTGTCGACTACCCAAGATTTGTTACTTTTAGCACTACCATAATATGGGTATCAAATGAAAGGCTCTGTAGAGAAAATGCGAATGAACCGTGTCAAAATAACTATACAATAAATTACTGATAAAAAACTTTAAAAACAAAGATTTTACTTAATTGCTCTAAAAACAAGAAAGTAAACTTAAATTTCATTTAAAAAAAAATATAGGTAAGTATGTACTAATATGATAAAGAGTTAAAGTTTGTAAATAGTTTATGTAAGTTTGTGAATAGCCATACGTGATACCGGCAGAGTAGAATAGCATCACCCCATATGCTCCAATGGGTGTCGTAGACGGCGACTAATAGGCCAGCAAAGGGGTATTGACTACCAATCCACATTATGCAAGCGTGGTGGACTACTGCCTATACCTCCTTCATTGAAAAGGAGAGGTCTTGTCTTCCAGTAGTGAAATGAATTATAAAGGCTGTGATGATAAAAGTTTGTGAATTGTTTTTTTGTGACGTTGTAGGAGGTAATTGTAAAATATAGAAGTGTTTGTGTAGTAACATGCAGGTAGGTTGTATCAATTTGTTTTAAAAAGTGGTGTGGTGAAAAAATTTCGATGTACTTAATAGATACGTTTTCAGGAACTTCGGGGCTGTGGTTCGAACACAAGCCTTCTAGGTTACAGTTCGAACCAGAATTTCGAATTACATAAAGTGTAACCATTATTATTCATAAATTTAGTTGCCATTCAGGTAGGTACTAATATAACGTGAAGTAATTTGTGGATAATGGTATTGGTCACACATTTACAATATTCTTTGCATGATAGTGTAATGTGTAACTGTTTATTATCCTAAATAAATAAATAAATAAAACAATGCTGGATCTACTGAACCAATTTTGAAAATTGTTTTTGTGTGAGGTAGACCATGCATCTAGAAAGGCTAACTATGTATATAATAACCAACAACACGCGAAAGACGCCACGGGCTGAGCGGTAGTTATATGATATATATGCTTGTGGCAAGATTTGCTTCTATTATTCATATCTCTTTATTTACTTTATTTACACAAGTAAATCTCGCGACAAGTATTTATATCATACTAGTGGCCTCCAGCGGCTTCGCTCGCGTTAATGTCGGTTATAAAATAGCCTAGAGCCTTCCTCGATAAATGGAATAGCAAACACAAAAAAATATCTACACTCATGACATAATATTAAAATTATTATCTCGATGTAAAACCTCAAATGACATTCTTTTTAACAAAGATAATCAAAATGAAAATTAAAGGTCATTACCTGTTGCATAATTAATGAACATTATGCAACATGTTCGGCTCAATACGTTACAGTTATTTTTCTCAAAAATCAAAAACTTAGAGCAAAACGGGACGGCAAAGGGAGCCAAAGGGACGCTAGTTTATGTACTGCACATAATTAGGTATTAAAACACTTGCGGGATATTATTAAAAAACTCGCCAAGGCTCGTTTTTTAAAACCCCGCTCGTGTTTTAATAAACCCTATTACGTGACAGTAACATGAACTACCTATACCCATGTACTATATGATAGGTGCGACAAGGGTGGCCGGTGGCCACCAGATGTTATTATTACTTACATATATATTCAAAATTTAATTCATGTTAAATGTGTAACCGTTAATTTTCCATAATATTCAATTTAAATAACTTGTATTGTATATTTAATTTCATTTTGTGAAAAAGTATCGAATTTGTTTTTGTGCTCTGTACCTGGACGGCAGCGCGAGTAATGCGAGAGGGAATGACCGCACAGCGTGTAAATACCTAAACTTGGAGTCTGCCGTACGGCGTAAACGCTCTTAAGTTATGTATGATTAGTTTATTTCTTTTGTAGGTCTGTGAGCAGTGTCTCAAATTCTCAATATTTTGTGTGCGAGTCGTCATTAAGTCAAATAAAACTGATCTCTATGTGATTAATACTCTCATGGTAAAACCTTGTCTTAATCAAACTGAGTGTTATTGTCGTCACAAAGACAACAAGTTATGTCATATCTTTTATTATGAAAAATTCTACCATACATAATTCTATTTGTTTGTTAGTGTTATAGTGGTAGGCCACTCCAGGTGAACTTACAAGTCCGACCACCAACAAAAACTAAGCACGGACTTGCAGTGCGTTCAGGATTAAACCCGTAACCTGTGGATCTAATGCCAGTAGCCGGGAATATTCTTCATAAACACGATAAATATTGAAACGACGCTTCTTCAAATATAAAGTTTAACATCAACCTCCACCATGTGAACCACTTTCGACTGACAAAAAAAATCATATTGTTTCATAGCTTTAGTTTGCATCCCATTGACAAAGACTCCAAATTTAACATTCGTAAAAGAAACCTTTTCAAAGATACATTTCTTAAATTACGTCAAGACCAAACTGAGAAAAAAACAATCGCATGTCGTAAGCTGACATCTGCTCACCAAATGCGCCGCCTACGTGCTGATGCAATCGATGTAGTTGATCTGAATAATTCTAGGAATATCAGTCCAATTTGGATTTTCCATAGTTTTACCTCCGAGCCATTTTAGTTATCTCCATTCGATTTTTCAAACTAATATCGTCGAAAGTGCAATACATCATGGAATGTAAAAAGTAGCAAAATCCCAAATGCGTTAGTCTATGACGTAATGGGAAACGTTGGATTTTCCTAGTTCAGAATAGTAGAAAGGGTAGAAGGTAGAGTCTCTAGATAAATGTTTTTTTAATACGAAAGCTTTTAGCATTCCATGGATTCCGTGCAGTTGCCAGATCCATCGCGTCGCAGAGAGCATTGCCTGGTAAATTTGACCCAGGTGTAGGTTAACACGTTGACTGTCCAGGCCAAATCAAATTAAATCCTAATGACGTCCATTAGTGCTTAATTTTTTTAATATAATAAAGACTTGTCGGATCATTTGATATTTATTTACTTCAATATCTAGCTATCTAGCTTAGACGTCCTTGTGATAATTTTTAATGTAACTGAGACGTTCATGAAAATAAAAGACATTGATTTCATATACCCACTTGCGTCACATGTAATGCATGAATGTGGGATTGGGTATATAATTGTATCATATGTGATGCAGGGACAGTTGACGTGTTAAGGAGGCGTCCTTGAGATGCATTGACATTACCTTCACTACCCTGGCTTTTCTCTCTCTCTCTCTGCCTAGTTATATACATTTTGGTTTATTCTCAAACATTTATCCTAACTACCCATACCATGTTTCTGATAAAATTGGATAAAAAGAGCTGTGATTTGACTTTTTTTAGTATTATTATACCTGTTACAAAACTATCTAAATTGCGTATTGTGGTTTCAACAAAGCAATGGAAGTAACATTTTTTCACATGGCAATAAAATCTCATGTTTAATTCGGATCGTTGTTTCGCATATCACGGCTTTCTTATTTCTGCCGTGAAGCAGTTCGCTGTGTTTCGGATTGAAGGGAAAGGTAGCCAGTGTAATTACTGTGCATGGAGGGCATATCATCTTAGTCCCCAGGATGGCAAACGCTCTTACGGTGTTAAGTGATTTACACTTAATATTGCAAGTGTCTATAGGCGGCGGTGACCACTTAACATCAGGTGAGCCGCAGGCTTGTTTGACATCTCCTAACATAAAAAAAAATATCACGGCTTACGGACGAAAATGTAGAGTTACTTGACTCTTCGGTAAGGTGGAGGTAACTTCCTCGGGACGGAATTCATATTTGAGCTAATAAAAGGATAGGAGAAATAAAATACATTTTTTCCAAGACGTTTCTACAATAAATCATTTCGTTCATCTCGGCATCAAAGCCGTTATCTGCGAGCGTCAGCCGCGCTGACAGCCTCAGCGTGCTCCCGCTGAATGTTAACTAGTCGACTGTTATTGTCACACCACCGCTTAAGGGCAATACTGAATTTTCATTATGCGAACAGCTAAGGAGTGGAACTCGTTGCCGAGGTCGGTTTTCCCGGGTCAGTATAATCTGGACATCTTTAAGGCCAGAGTGAACAAGCATCTTCTAGGCGAGCATGTACCACCATAGGTCTCATCATCGCTTTCCATCAGGCGTGATTGTGGTCAAACGCCCAGCCTATTTAACATAAAAAAATTAAACATGTTACGTAAGGGAGAATATTAGTGATGTGAACATGTGGATGGATATAGAGAGAAGAAGAAGACCGAAGAGAACCGAATAGACTGTTTGAAAGATGATATGGTTAAGAAAAGTGTTATTGTTGAGATTACAGCTGATCGAGGAGAGTGGAAGAAGAAAACCAACTAACAGTACCACAAAAAAATCACCCACAAAATTGCCCTCAAATTATAGAAAAACAAAGAAAAACACACATTACACGATGACAAAGTCGTGACGAAAAAAACTTAAGCTGTAGGACAGAACCATGCAAAAATAGCTTTTATGTCAACTGAGAAAGGCTCTCCAGTATTTAATGAACTTCTGTCAACTGTATCGTAGGACGCACTGGACTCGAATTACGTAAAAATTACATAAAAATTTGATTGTTAGCGAGACCATTTTTCAGGAACTAAAAATGATCTCGCTAACAATCAAATTTGTAACCGACTTCTCAAAGGAGGAGGCTCCCAATTCCGATTGTTTATTGTTTTATACAAATGTTTTACCGGAAATGTTTTAAGTTTCAGTCACAGTATTCGAGTCCACTGTTAGGTCTTCAACTTCTTACTTAGCTAAAGAGATGCTTCAAAACAACATCAAGTTCTCTACATTACTGTACAATTAACAAAACCAAATAAAAAGCAAAAAGAAAATCAACAGCTAATAACACGGTATTTTAAATTGCACAAAGCACTAAGGTGCATAAAAAATTTAAATTATACGTCTCTTGGACGTTGGACTGTTCAAGCAAGATCAACTACTTAGCACACAAAATGTGTAAAGGATTGACGTCAAACAACTTCTTTCAAAATGACTATTTGTTTTGATGTCAAATAATCGCTGGCGTGAAGACTTCGCCTTAATGTCCCTCAAACGCCACCCGCGTGGACATTCCATTTGACATGCGCATGTGACTGTCGCCGGAATACGAAAATTTACTTTAAGCTTATCAAGTTAAAGATCAGAGTTCTTTGTGTGGTGATTTTTTTCTTGGCCAGCTTAGCTGCAGTAAGTTCTATGTCTTGTTGTTTGTGTGATAAGGATTATAATTGTGTAATGAGTTAAATGCATCGTTTGTTTACGTAATTCAAGTCCAGTGCGTCCCACGATACAGTTGACAGAAGTTCATTAAATACTTGAGGACCCTTTTCAGTTGACATAAAGGCTATTTTTGCGTGCTTCTGTCCTACAGCTTAAGTTTTTTCGTCACGACTTTGTCATCGTGTAATGTGTGTTTTTCTTTGTTTTTCTATAATTTGAGGGCGATTTTGTGGGTGATTATATCTTGTTTGTTTTTAGTACTGACAAATAAGTATTCAGTTGTTATGATATTAGGGTTCTTTTTTCTGGTCATTAAAATTTAACAAAATATTACAAATTATCACCAGCCTACACGATTTTCCTGAGCTTAACAATAGATAATGAGTGCAGGGTCTTACAAGAGACATATAGCTCCGGAGGTATATTTTATAACTAGTAGTCGCCCGCAGCTTCGCTCGCGTTAATGTCGGTTATTTTATAGCCTATAGCCTTCTTCGATAAATGGACTATCCAACACAAAATAAATTTTTCAATTATAATCAATAGTTCCTAAGTTTAGCGCGTTCAACCAAACAAACTCTTCAGCTGTTTAATATTATAGGATACATACACATACAAATACACGCTCATACACAAATATACACTAATTTAGTTATTACATAAAAAAATATATGTTTTTATAGTCAATTAGCACAAAAGCTTTTTATGTCTTTCTAATCAATATTAAAGTTTCTTGAATCTTACATGTAATACATTTTCATGTAATCTACTATGTTGACTACGAGTTTAAAGTTCAGGATATTCAGATGTTAAAAATGTGTGGATACATTCAAATCTGTGTAAACTAGCGAGATATTAATATTTAAGTACAATTATTTTTATTTTCAATTGACAATATTGTAAGGGAATATGGCATAAATCACAAAATTATATGTCTTTATTATAATTGTCTTAATTATTAGTATTTTTATTTTATTTTATTATTATTTTTTATTCAATATGGTTTTAACTTTGTCACTTTCTTAGTTAAACTATGTCTCAACTGCAGAAAGTAACCAATGCATAAACCGTCTAAGTACAACTAACACCAAACACACCCTAACACTTACACCGCAAAATCCAATCCTGTTAACACAAGTCAAGGTCCACCAAATATGCCTAGTGGTAGCTGTGATGTGTGGCCGACTGTACCCACAATAGTTTTCTATGACCTCGCGTTCTTATGGGCAGTGTCCCATATCTCCTTTGGTGACTGTAGTCGCATTTGTTTGTACTTGACCCCAACGCAGAGTAGAGTAAGCTTACAGATATACAGAGGAATAGAAGCTTTTCAAAGGTGTAGCCAAACCAAGGAATACAATTTTATTAAGAATTTGGGAAAGGATTATTATCTGTCACTTTAGTAAAAATAACAGTTTCTCTCTTGTCTTTTACCTTTTTCATTATTGTATCTGTATGTATGTATATAATAGTTGCCGCCTAAAAAAATAATAATGTATCATCATCACAGCCTTTATAATTCGACCCACTGCTGAGACACAAGGCTTCTCCTTGTCATCGATGGAGGTTTAGGCAGTATGAGAGTTTTGATAGTTTTCGAACTCGATCCAACGTATCGTCTCTTTTCATACATTGTCCACTAGCGCCTCTAGCGAATACCATCAGAAACAAAAATCGGCAGTATAAGTTAGTTCGAGTTAACGCAACACGGATTCTTTAATAGTTTTCGTCTCACATAGCATTTTGGCAGTATGAGTCGTTACTTTGACAACTCATGATAAGTATACTATTGGTGAGCAGTGTAAGGTGATCAATACCCCTTTGCTGATCCATTAGCCGCCATCTACGACACGCACTGGAGGATGTGGGGAGATGCTTCTACTCTGCCAGCATCACATGGCGATGTTTCATACATAAGTGCAACACTTAGGCAACCAAAATATATAGAACAGCTGATTTTTTTAAATCAATTGATTAGGCTCATATTTGCGATAGGCAATATTTTCATTACAGTCTTATTTTAAAAGGATGCCAACAGTTTCCCAGTCACAGTATAAAAATCTCGTGTCACCGTGTTTTTGTGGTCGCACTCCTGAAGCTCTACCAATTTTTAAGATATTTAATGGTAGGTACAATGACGTAAAAAATATAGATAAATACTTCTCAAAAAAGTGACAAATGATTAGGCAAACCCATTGTTAGAAAGAGATAAATATACCTCATGAGTTACGTATCGACTGCTGCTTAGAGTTCATTGGCGCGAGCGCGGACCAATACCGATAACACAGGATATTCGCGCGCTTTTTGTCAACAATAGTCAAATTGAATAATTAAATGAAATTGTTTTAATAAAAAAATGAAATGACATGTTTTTCTTGTCTCTAACAGTGGCAATGTATTTTGAACACCACCTAAAAACACATGAAGGCATTTTTTGAGCGATAACTTATAGCGTTGCAATGAAGTGAAGTCGACCAGCCGTGACGTGAGAGCATTCCCGACTGAATGTAAATGCGGCAATTGCCTGACGTTTTCATTGCCATTCTCGAGGGGGTGCAACGTACTATTGCGGTCACCGTAATCTTCCACCTTAAGGGTCGTTTTTGTATTACACTGTCGACGACTACCCTTAGCCGGTTGACCAATAGAATTCTGAGTGAAGATTCCAGAGTGATGCAATACAATTGCCTTAGCAAACATTGCCGTAAAGACATCTGGTTGCAATTTGTTAAAACAATAGCTTTTTTATGAATTGCCAACCAGATGCCTTACAGAACAAAAGAGGGTTTTTCTATTGGTCAACAGTAATAGAAGGCGGGGTCAACAGAAAGGGCTCGCTTCAAACGAAAAATTTTTAAACTGTAAAATTTAGCAAGACCCCGATAGTACCTATCTATACTTTTTAAACATTTTAGGGTAGGTATAAGAATAAGTCGTAAAGTATGTACTAATGTTTCATAGGCACCGATAGAAGAACAACGTTTGTCCGGTCAGCTAGTAAAACAATATAATTTTGTCTAAATGTCATTGTTCTCTGCATTTTTACTACTCTGTGTGTTCCCACACAATCAGAGCCGATCGCGCGACAGTCAGAGGTCGCGAGTGAACGTCCATTTGTCTCGAGTAACTGTCCGCGTCGCGGCTTTGTGCGACACGACGCGACGCGACACGACGCCCAGCCCCTGGTACAGTTAGGGCGGGGTCGCTGTCGCCTAAATGGCTGATTGATGCACTTTTGGAAGTGTTAATAGTTGTTTGTTCAATCATTTATTTGTAGATAATTCTGGGTTGTCTGGAAGAGATCACTCTTACGGCGATGAGACCGCCCGTTGATTATAATTATGTTTATTACTTGTATACAAATAGTATATATTATATTCTTTATGGAAAGGAATATTCGAAAAGGATATTGCACTGACACTGCAATGGCAATCGATGCGAAAAATAAATATTTGTTGTAGAGTTTTTGAAATTTTGACCAGTGCGATGAAAGGTCGTATAGAAATAAAGTTCAAAAAATGCTGCCCAAAATAACTATTCTGCGCGGAAGAAGTTGTGGGCAAAAGCTAGTATTTAATACGGAGTCTGTAACTTTTTTAAACAGATTGTTTTGTTATTAAGGTGCCAACGGTTGTAATGATCGTTGTCAGTTTACAAGTTGCCCTGACAAAGGTTTGGATTCACAGCAAAACTTAGTTACGCAAGCCGTCCCGTTATGCGCCGGCGCATGAGTCGATTGCGCTCTTATGCTTTCATTGGATCGAAATCTATTTTTAGATAAACAGACGACTATCTTACCATGATTTAATGTTGGGTTGGTTGAATCATGCTCGAAAAATTTAATTGGAATGTGAGACTGTAATAATAGAAGTTGAACGATAATAAAAATTACGAATCATTTCAAAAAATCTATAGGACACTTAGGCTTGAGTTCACCAACACGTAAAACAGGTGATTAAAAGTTAATCTTCAGTTTATGCCATTTCTTGCAATCAATAAAATGTCATAAACCAGCGGTTAAATAATATTCGTCTGTCTAAGTGTTGGTGAACTCCAGCCATAGTCTAAGATCTTGAGAATGAAGATTTTGGCCTTTAGAATTTATATGGCCGATTGTAAAATCATGGGATGCCGGCAGCATTGGACCGACTGGTTGGAGATCCTTGAGGGCGGCCTATGTCCAACAGTGGGCATCTCTCAGCTGAAATGATGATGATATTGTAAAATTAGCCTTCAGATTTTAAGTGAAGTGAGTCCGATATTTACTCACCTTTAGCACCTTAACCGAGTTTACCAACTTTTAAAACGAATGATTATTTATTACCTATTAAACGACTGATTAAATATTTTTTGTGTTCATCACATGTTAATCAAAGGTTAGCGTCCTTAAACAGCCAATCGGAAGCATCGCTATCTTTTAAACCGTTACGCAATCACAAACATACAGAGTAATAAAAACTCAAGCAAAGCAACATGTTGTTACATTGACAGTGATTGTTATTTGGCCGAAATTAAAAGGACAGAATCTATGAGCTTTCACAGTAAATCGTCATAATTTACAATTTGACATAATGCTACCAAATTCAGATGTCAACGCAGATCCTGTCATCCAATATGTTATACTATTTATTTATTTTCCAAAAGCCAATGGTGATCCGCTGATATATCCATGGTTAATGGTTTTTGTGATGAACAGTAGATATTTAAATGGCTGTTTAATCGACGTTTAGGAGTTAACCAACTGATTACTAAACCTTTGGTTAAGGCTTGAGGTCACCTACTCGTACAATAAAGGAATAAAATTTGCTCGTAAGTTTTTGAAAATTCTTCTATGTCTACGGTAAAATGTCAAAAACAGACGGTTCAATAATAATCGCTTGTTTAAATGTTGGTGAACTCCAACGCAAGCATTGCAACGCGCAAATCCCGAGTAAAAACTAATAAAAATATTAAACAACCATGACTTGTCAGCAAATATTCGTGTTCGTCACACAAATATTTGCCGCTACCAGGATTCGAACCCGGAACTCTTGATGTGTAGGCAGCGATACTGACCACTCAACCACAACGGCGTCAGATGGATGTAGGTATGTCATCATCATTTTCCACCATGCTACCAATTTATTAGGTGCAGTATGCCTTGATATTGACAATACTGCTTAAGGATTTGGCATTAGATTTTCACGGAAGGAACACCAACCCTCCTTGGGAACGACTGCTATCTTTCCACAGTACCTGGGACCACCAGCTTAACGTGCCCTCGAAGCACGGAGAAAAATAAAGTTTAAAAAAAATCGGTCACCCATCCGAATACTGACCGTGCATTCAGTTGCTTAGCTTTCGTGATCGTTGCCCAGTACGCGCGATCGCGGCGCCATTGACCTCTTCACTTACAGCACAGTCAACGTTTATAGGTACCAAGTTTACGAAACCAATAAAATAATCTCGTATTGTTCATGACTTAGCTAATAGACTACAGGCAGTTAAGTTTTAAGAGCCCTTCAGAAGTCACGACCTATAATTACTGTGTAAGGTGTAGGTTGAGTGGCCGTGGGCCTTTGGTGGGCAAAGGTCAGGTGGGTGTAACGCGCGGGTGTCTGCGGCCACCGTTCGCGATATGGGTAATTTGGGTTTGCCTATTTTGGTGACAAGTGACAGCTCGGAAAGAAGCGGCCATTTTGGAAACGTTGCTTTGTTTGTCTAAATATTTGTTAGGGATTTTTGTTGGTAATTTTTTTTTAAGATATTTTACCTGTTAACCTCTACACCTAATCTAATACGCTACGCACAACACAACACAAAACGTCTTTAAACAACACAAACACACAACAAAATTGAATTATAATAAACTTAACTATAAGCCCTCACTATGTAACATACCTAAGTAGCTTGAGGAACAGCTCCAATTTAACATATTAAGTTTAATAATACATAAAACATTGTAAGCATGTGGCCTGCATTAAAAAACTAAAATCTCGAATCTGGCTTAATTAAGTTCGTTCACCTTTTGCATTTTTTATGAGTAATAGTAATAATAACAATATTATTGGCAATTAGATATCTACACTACAGCCATTTGTCCCTACTAAAATTTGGACTTTGACCGCATGATATCAATAAACACGTTACATATAAAAAATAAAATACTATTACAACACATTAAAATGTCAAATGTAGTTCTTTATTCATGAGCCTACCATTTATATGCCTTGTTCAGAAAATAACTATGTGTTTAAATGTTCATAAATTCTCATTAAAGACTCAAAAGTAGCGTATGGCAATACAATGTTAAAATCATAAAGAGAATAGGCATTCCATATTAGTCTCCAGTAGCGAGGTGTCCTGGGGCGAGGGAGCCTTCTAGAAAGGGTCTTGAAAGACGAAATATAAAAGTATAAAGCTATACTTTATATGAAACTAGAAAATCTTTAATGTGTGCAACACCAAGGATCCTGTGGTCAATATAGGCTGAGTTAAACACTACTTTAACGTCCAAATTAATCTCTTTCGATGTCATGTTAATTAAGAAAGAAAGTATTTAATAATAATTTCTACGCCTACATCATTTTATAAAGAAATAAATGTTATCTTGTCTTATCTTAATTATCTAGCCCAAATTTAGTATCATTAAGAACTTGTGTTATGCATACTAGTTATTGGACAAATTTAATACACATAATAGTAAAGACATTTTTAAAAATAAACTTAAATAAATACATAAACAACCTTGACTCGTGAACAAATATTCGTGTTCATCACACAAACATTTGCCAGGACTCGAACCCAGACCGCTTGATGTGTAGGCAGCGTTACTGACAACTCCACCACGACGGCAATATATAAAAAGGTTTCGCAAATGATTTTATTCCACCCGATGGTAAGAAGAAGTAGAGTTCAAATGCGAAGATAGCTAGACAGCCTCGCCTTGTCGACCAGCAAGGTGCTTCTTCACGCCTGTTTTGTTATGAATAACCCAGGAACACGTGTGCTGCCAGTGAATTCAATTTCTTGATTGTGAGACTTGGAAATGAGTTGCCAAATTACTTAGTTCGCGTTGGAATGGTAGATACATATACAAACTCACATAGTCGTAATACAAACATAGGCGACGATAAACACGACCTTTGACTCAAAGCTAAGGCCTTCAAAGCTACAATTTGAGCCAAAATAACATTGCGATATCTGATCAAATTAGAAAAGCAAAGAAGACTTGACATTCAGAGTATTTAGAGATTTGAACATGCAAAGGCGACATTTGAACGTGAAACATTTATAATCAGAAATTGACAAAATATTTTCTTCTTACGAAGTAATAAGTGAGCTTATTGTAGTTCAAATGAGGAGAAGATTTGCCCAGACTGCTAAGTAATTTGGAGAGTAATGTTTAGTGGTTGTTGGGTTTTGTGGTTTGAATCATTAAAGGTTTAGTTTCTTAGGTTTTATGTAGGCGACAGGCTGGCAACCTGTCACTATTTAGGGGTACAACATGGCCCTTAATGCCAGATGTGGCTTTATGTGTCACCAATGATACGTAAAGTTCTGTCTGCTCAACCTCTTGTGGTTTTGTGAGCGTGTTTGTATATATGTAATAGAATAGAACATTTTAGAATATTTAGATAACTTTATTTATATAAAATCTAAAATTTGTACAAATTAAAGTTGAAATTTTTTAATGAATGCAGTGCAATACTTCATTCGATAGAAGAACAGTTTAAATTTTGCACTCGACTAAACATTAAAACCACGTTTTGTTTAAGTAGAAGAAATTTTCAAAACATATAGGTTGTAATAGTTATACTAAAACCATTTCTTTGTTATGCTAAAGTGCTTGGGAAACGTAGACGAATTAATTTACATCTAAAGGTAATAATACTAATATTACAAAAAGGAAAGATTTATATGTTTGTAAAAAAAAATATATTAAACCGAATTAATAAAATCTTTCACCATAGTTTATTTCTAAGAGACATAATTATGCTATATTTGATTTAAAAATACTCCACGCGGGCGAAGTCTATTTGATACTATAAAATATGGAAATATTTTATATAAATACGATAAAAATTACCGTTTTCTCCTACAAGCTCTCGGAAATCCTTTAGTTTCTAGATAAGATTTAACAAAACTAGTTAGTAATAACCTCGTCACTAAACAGTGAAAGGAAATACTCATCATTATATTAATATTTGCTAAACAGTTTACACTTAGCGATAACATTGAAACACACTTACTACTGCCTGTTGACAGATTTGCAATGATCAAGTCACAGACCTCTCGATACCGAGTGTTACAAAAGTTGCTATATTATTGAATTTTTTATTACCCATCTCTGTGGTCTAGTGGTTTGGTCAAAGGTTCCAGAGTCCTGGTTGATTGGGTACAAAATTGTGCTTGATTTCTTATTTAATATATTTCCATGATCACATAAATTATCTAACACAAATTAAGAATCATTAAGAAGAAGAAGAAGATAAATATACATAATAAACTCAAATATATAATTATGTATGTACACAACCATGACTCGTAAACCAATGTTTTTGTTCATCACAAAAACATTTGCCGTCCGTTTTCAAAAAAATCCTTAGTGTACGTTATAAGCTATTTTGAAACGTTTCTCTACTTTGTGAGACTCTGATACTATATATTCCCACTGACCTGAAAAAAATTTTTTGCTGACTAAGCTCGAACTTAAAATCGAAGTCATTATTTCAAATAAACAACTTCTCTTTGCTCTTTCATCAATTTGCCTTCCGTCGCTTCTTCGTTTTCGACAAAAAAGGGGAAAGAACTGCTCTGTAATACTCGAATTTTGTGGAAAACTCCTTCAGTAACAGAGATGGTAAAATGACATTTACCTGTTGCTTTGTTAATGTAACTTCACGTGTTATTCTGGATCTTAGAAAATAAATATTTTACTACAGTGTACCCATTAACGAACGTGTGGTGAACATGTAGTGTAATGTATAAAACTACTGTATCAAAATAAATATACAAACAAAAATAAAATACTAATACATACTACCATATGTGTTATAAATAAGTTACTTTATAGGTTATATTATTTAAGGTAGATTAGATGGTGATCGACAACAATAAACAGATTCGCTTCACCTAAGTAGAAAATCTAATGACACATTTTTTTTTGAGTACTGTGTTGCCGATAGTGATTATAATTCACGAAAACGGTAAGCAACTATACAGGGTGTAAAAGACATGAACAGTCAAACGAGAACCATGTATTCTGCTCACCATCATAACATTTTTTCTCTTTAGACTATACCTGGGAAATGGATAGTTCCGATTTTATTGAAGGTCAGTCATAATTCTTTTTTTCATTTTTTTATGAAAACGTATTCTATACCTACGTTATTTCTTTGTTATTGTTCAAAGAAACATTATCATTTGTTTTAGTACCTATTTCATAACAAAAAAACCGGCCAAGTGCGAGTCGGACTCGCACACCGAGGGTTCCTCGGTATAAACTGCTGTATTTTTTGATCGCGTTAACTTAGAAGTTTGATTTTTTCACTGCTTAAAGGGACAATAGACCTAGGTATTTGGTATGAATTTCAATTTGATACCTTTATTCGTTCGTGAGAAATAAGGTAGTAAGTTTCATTTTATTAAAATATTTTTATCATATTATATAACTAAAAATGTGATTTTCGCAATTTTTCCTATATTTGCATTATATGACAATGCTTCATGCCAAATTTCAAGATTCTGAGTTTACGGGAAGTATCCTGTAGGTTTTGATTCCTTTGCGAGTGTCGGAAATTTGTTGAAAATATCGACATAATCAGCTGTATCTTTTGATTGGCTTGGCTTAGAAGTTTGATATTTTCACAGCTTAAAGGGACAATAGACCTGAGTATTTCATGTGAATTTCAGCTTGATACGTCCACGTGTTCTTGAGATAAAGGGTCTTGACAGACAGACAGACAGACAGACAGACGGACAACAAAGTGATCCTATAAGGGTTCCGTTTTTCCTTTTGAGGTACGGAACCCTAAAAATGGCTTCAAAACGTTAGCGTTCAATGTAGCTCACTCGATGCGCACGTACACTAACGAACGGGGCCGCCGTCTAGCAAAATTATCGCGGTTTTGCGAGTTGCGTGCGAGTTGAGCCCTTTACATTGCGCGGTACAAATTGCAATTTTCTTTAATACCAAAAAATAAAAATCATTTCCCAGCAATATTTTTTTTGAAATATGTCTTATTTTGATGTATAGAATACATGGTTCTCGTTTGACTGTTCATTTCTTTTACACCCAGTATAAAAACTGTTTACGTAAAGGTCACACACTATGATACTAAACAATATCCCACAAGCTAAAGATACTAAAATATTAAATGGATACCTCGCAGTAACCCCAAAATATGATCCAAGCCCGACCACACGCAGAGCCCTAAATAAAATTAGACGATGTTTTAGTAACGGAATGGACGCGTATTGGCTTGTTTCTCTAATATAATCAAACAAACATAGCTAATGATTGTTTATTTGGGATCTGAAGGACGAGAAACGATGCGATGATGGCTCGATGAGGGGAATTTTGGACGATTTGGAGTTCCTCGTAACGTCCGTAAAATTAACCGAACCAAATCAGGGATGCGGAAGGGAGGAAATAATATTAAATGCCGATAACCGGTTTCATAAATCTGTTTAAAAGAGAAATTGTGATGTTAATGAGTGTGTGGTGTAGATTTTTTTTGATGTAAACTTAATTAAATCCCCTTTCAATAATCTGTTAGATTAACTCAATGGCGTTCAAATTGTATTTCTTTTAAATAATTCAATTATAAAAAAAGGTAAGTGGTCCATATGCCAGCGTAAATGTTTTTCTCTTCCATACATCTCAATCAGGCGACTTCTCAGAATTAACTTCTCTTTTTGCCATATCATCTCTCACACAATCTTACTATCTTTTCGTCTGCCTACCCATTTATGTTCATCACATTTTTCAATTAATTCATCAAAAAATTACCTAGTGATTTATCAAAATTAAGCAACTTCGACTGATGTCAAATTGGTCTTCCTGGACGCTATTAACTTTCCTCCAGCCATATCATATTTCAGTCACTTAAGAAAGCATTAATCAAAGACGGAACAGCTTTAACAGTGACACAAATATCACATTAAAAAGCGGGACCACCAGATCACATTTTTATTCTCAATTTCCCCGTCTAATTCTTAACAAGCGTTGTACATTAATTTGTTCTAACTCCGGCGACTTCAGACAATTATTAAACGTCTCCACGAGAGACTGCCGCGTTCAGTTTCTCCAGTTACCTTTGTTACTTGTTATTTAATATTAATGTTTGGACATCTAACAAGAATCATTGGGAAATTCAAATGGAAGCCAACATAGGGGCTTAATTTTGAATAATTAATGGGAAACTTTCTAAGATCTCCGAGATAGCGAGCATGTGGCCTGGTCTGTTGACAAGCCGATATGATTAATGCGCCGCGATGCACACACCTGTTTGCTTATGACATTATTGACTACGTATTATGTAGGAGATAACACTCCCTAAGATTATTAGCTTAACGTACACGAAAGCTTAATGCTATAGCATGAGGCATTTCATTAGATCCTATATTACCGTTATGTAAGGCTTTGTATAACCTTTAACTAAGGCAAAATTCTGCAAATATATAATTTCTACAAAAACATTCATCTGAATCCTTAAGACTGTGTGGTCATAATTACCACATTAAAAGTTTCTCATTTCTTTAAAATTGTTAGAACTGTATTCTAACTAGGTAAGGATGAGGATTTAATACATTAAAAATTTCCTTAGAATTAATAATTCTTAGAATACATTTATGTAAAGCTTCTAATTCAAACATTAATGGGTCCTTAATCGTAATCGTGACCTTTTCAAATAACGGAATAGTAATTAATTGTTAAGTAATCTGTAACTTATAAGTATATATTAAGATTATACTGTAGCTTCGTTGATTTAGTAGGTAGTATCAATGAAGATTTTTCTATACTCAAGGAACGTTATACCTATTCCATAAATATATCAAGAAGTTTTTTGTTGCTTTTATCACATATTAAATTTAAATAAAGTAAGCCATGCTTTTTTATATATAAAAGGAGCAAGCAAATGACTCCATTCCACCTGATAGTAAGCAGAAGTGGAGTCCAAATGCGAAGATAGCTGGTGCAAGAAGTAAGCCGCCGCGCTAGCCACGCTCGCCTTACCAACCTGCAAGGTGCTTCTTCATGCCTTTCTTAAATGACCCAGGGTTGTAGGAATGAGGGTTTTCTTTCATCATACGTGATCGTTATCTGTTTTTAGTCTCTTTTTAAGTTTTCCGTCGTATCTATCTCTTTCTCTTATTCATGACCATTCACATTGCTGCACGTAGTTTTATTAAGCAACTGCTCTTATTCAAAGCGAGTATATTCCAAACAAAAAATAACGCCGAAAAGTTCCATGGCGAGATGTTTTGCGGATATTATTAAATTTCCGTGCTTCACTTTTATGTGATTAATGCTTAGCATGACTGTGACGAACTGACCGACCAAGTCTATTAAAGGAAACCCTCCTTTATTGCCTCAGAAATAGAGTTTTTAATCAAAAGGATTTTGTTTATTAGTCTCATTATGACTGCGTATGACACGCAACTAATTTATATTAATGCATGTTAGGCTACAATATTCCTTTATTGGAGTGAATTTATGGAAATAGATGTTAATTTAGTTTGTGCCGCTGTTTTAGTACGTGCTGTTGCTAAAATAATGTAAGCATCTTATAAATAAACTATACCTAATCCACCATTATATTCGTTACCTGTGACATTGCCGCTATTTTCTGACATGTTCTGTAATTTTATTAAATTTTTGATTAAAAAAGTAACTTTTTTGTTACCTACTGTATTGACGCTTTAATTATAAGATTTAATTTACAGGCCGATTTTTTAGTACCTATCTGTTGGTAGAATATTTTTATATTTTGGTAGAAATAGATCTAACATAGTAGGTAGGTAAGTATCGAAATACTATGTACCCTTAACTCGACGTTTCGGTCACCTTCGCCTTGTTGATTCCGTGGTCGAGCGAACTGTATGCATCTAGCTAGGATCCATCTTAATTGTCCAGTTGAATATTGCAATGCAAAAGTTTAAAAACAACTTTCATGACATAAGCATTTTAAGTAAAAGAGTGTTTGGCGTCCCATAGTCCCCTCCCAACCTAGACCTTAGAAAACTGACTTCAATTTCTACGGTTATTCGATCAATGCAAGTCACAAACCTAGCCTACCATTCTGTCGTAACATAAATTGTAACAGATCAAGCAACGGTTGTAACGGCGATCGATATGTTTACTATCTTTATTGATCGATAAATCAATAACGAACGAGCCCATATTTCTTCACTTACGATCTTGGTCGATATTAATCTGGTAACGCGAGCAGTCACTAACTCACGGGGCTACAAATTGTCAAGATTCCTTTACAAATGTTTTATGTTTATTTACCAATGGGTGCGCTTGCGCACTCAACTTTTTAAATTCGCATTTTGTTCTGAATGTAGGCACTACATGGCCTATGTACTACTACCAATAAGCATTATTTATGTAATCTAATGTTTTCAAAGCTCTGCTTAACTCTTTTGGGATTACGTTTATGATATTTATTTATTTGGAATCGATGCTTCGATATCGACAATACTGCTCAAGCATTTGTCATTAGATTTTTCGTCCGTGTGCCTGACACCAACCCTCCTAGATGACGACTGCTATCTTTCGACAGCACCCGGGACCACCAGCTTAACCGACGAAGGACGGGCAAAATCGAATTGAAAATTTTCCGGTCACCCATCCGAGTACCGACCACGCGCTTGGTTGCTTAACTTTCGTGATCGTTACTAAGAAGGCACGGTCGCGCCGCCATTGACCTCCTCCATGATATTATGTCCTTCTCATATGTATGTAGACGTATTATGTACCCAAGGAGGGTTGGCGTCAGAAAGGCGGCCTACCGTAAGTCCAATGCCAAAGCCTATAGCAATATGTCAATAGCAAGATGTACTGAACCGATCCCAAGTTGGGAGCAGGGTAGGAGAGAGAATAAATGTGAAATACATTTATTCTCTCTCCTACCCTGCATAATGTATAATATGTATAAATGTCATTATTTTTATTCAAGCAGTTATGTAGTCGTCGGAGTTTCTCCCGAGTTCTTGTTGTAAAAACACGTGTTGAGAGACTCCATTTTTAACCTCAATCAACCGTACAATTTTTAATACTTTAGTTACATTTTCATTTGACATTGGCAAAATGCGTACGCTTAATGCGACGCGATGCCATTAATTAAGAATAGAATAGAATGTAGTCCTCTGTAAGCTGAAGGTGCTGCCTCAGTTCCGGCACTATAGTATGTTGTGTCCGAACTTTTTCAGTGATGAATATCATAACAAATAGCAACAAAGCCAATCTCATATTACACTGGTTACCTTTCCTTTCAATCCGAAACACAGCTTACTAGCAGGTTGTTCTTTAGTGTCAACAAACTGCTTCACGGCAGAAATAAGATAGGCGAAATTACATACACAAATTAATGATCATGCTCATAGTCCCAAGAGGAGAAGAGCCTTAGGTAAAATTTCGTTGTACATAATTCATATCTGGCAGTATGGGCCTCCAAATAGTGACTGGTTACCGTTCTACCTACATAAAAGGGGCACCAAAACTTAACAAGTAAACAATTAATGCCAATAACCAGATGTTACACTCAAAATCATTTCAGCAGTGCGTAATACATCACAATAATAACAAATTACCAAATATTTTTACACGAGACATTAATTAACTAACAAGGTATCGTAATGGTGTTATGTGCACGGTGGAAATTAATTAGTTTAATCAGAAGTTGCGGTGTGATAATTAATATCAAAGCTACAATACCACAAGCATTTAATACGATCGTATATCAAAGCGTGTGAGCCGCTTGTGACATTCCGTCTGCTAGGCTGACATCTTCAATTACAATGGCCGACATTCTGTAATGTTGGCGTTACAGTGTTACAAAAAAACCGAAATAAAACTTAAGGATGTTGTGTTCCTTGTAAAAAAAATCGGGAGTGGTCTCCCTTGGCTTTCTCGTATACCGGAAAAGACTCAAAAGTCAATAGAAACCTTCTATTTTGATGTCATACATGCATGTTAAATTTGATTGCAATAAGTTAAGTTATCGTGCTAACGCACAGACACACACACAGACATAATTCCAAAAAAAAATATTTTTGGACTCAGGGAGGTCCAAAACATGTAAATCTGTCAAAATCTCGAGGTCGAATTTTTTTACGATTACAAGACTTCCTCTATACTACGTATACGAGAAAGTAAAAATATACATGACCATATATGGTCACATATATTACTCATCCGTGTAAACGACAACATAGTGAGATTGAAAATTCTATTTGTAAACCAATTCCTTACTTATTTGCTCATGCAAATTAACCCTTTTCACCTTACAACCTTTTAAGGGTACAGAAATAAAATATTCACAAACAAAAAAGTGTTTCTGTTATAAAAACTATTTTCCATTCGGATTCCTCTCATTCAGCTCCCACATCTGTCTCGAGAGTTTCCTGAACGGATATCGGCTTCCACTCCTGTACGTTGGAATAGTAAGGACGTGACTTTTCTATCTGTTCCGCATATTTTAAAAGTAGACTTTGACAGCGCGCAGAGCTGCGAAGAGGACTGACGGTGGTTGGGGCGGAAGGGTCCTTGAGTGGCTGGGAGACGTAGGCTGATTTCAGAGTCATGCGTTTCAACTGCGATGTTCAGACGCGTGCGCTTGCAAATGCTCTAGTTATCAAGTTTCATATACAAATTGAGCTAATAAAGCATCTAAAATTTGTTACGTTTTCACCCGACTGAGCCAAAGGAAGGGTTATGGTTTTAGCTGTTTATGTATGTATGTTTTTAATTACTTATGTTCCTCCGTAACGCCTAAACTTTGAATCCGATATTGATTCATAAGTTGTCAATCGATGCTTTATTTGGTCCGGGGACATAGTTACATTTTAACCGACTTTAACAATAGAAGAAGTCGATTTTATCTCGTAAACCCCGATTTTAAACGATTTCATACCTTTCATTATTCCGTTGTCAGGTCAGTTTTTTAAACTTTTTGTTTGTTTACACGTTTAATAGCAAACTTTTTACACCAGGGTACAGATAAATATGGCTGCTTGCTTCAAACTTGATGCCATTGATTGCTAATAAAACTTGCCGATGTCGATATTAAACTGATTCACGTCCGTTAGAAAGTTGTCGTTTCCGTGTTTTTCAATACGTTTGATTGGTTTGATAGTTTCGCTAATTAAGTCGATGGGAGAACGCCAATTTTGTCTGTCAACACATATGGATAATTGATTAATGGGGGTGCAATGAATACGTATTAGACGGCCGTCAAATAGCCCATTAGATATCAGTTAATTATTTTGCTATTGCGAAACTCGTTTTGCTATATATGACATTTCATCTAATGAGTGAAAACTCATCGTGAGTAATAGTTCGTTTACACGACGGAGATGAGTTGATCGCAAAATGTTAATGAAACCTCATCACTTACTTAAGCACTATTACATTGTCAAAAAGCAATACTCTTTAAGAGTACACATTATACACACATCAACCAGAAAAAAACAACAGTTGTATTAATAACCAATAAGGGATTAATATACATCAACCGTTAAAAGTTAGAATCTAATATTAGTTTTACTATGACAATAAGTTTAAGATACATACCTACCTACCTACATCCTACTAATAATATTACAAACGCGAAAGTTTGTATGGATGTATGTATGTTTGTTACTCTTTCACTCAAAATGTAATTACTGGATTTTAATTAAACTTTAAATTAATAATAATATAATGATATAAAGGTACTTACCCTACTTTCGTTAATTTTATAATACTTACCTACTTATTTTTACTATGTTGGTATAATAATATGGCTTTGATTTGTTTATCTTATTTACTATTTTTATGTTTCTAGTGTTATAATTCTTAAAAATGTAAATGCTATTGTCATTAGAGAAGGGTACTTATGTACCTATATTAACTTTACGACATACCTATTTGTTATTTGTTTTTTTATCAGTGAAAACTACTTAGGCTATGTGCCAATTTATAAACGCCAGTTATTATAAATCTGTGGTTGTATTAGTTATTAATGGGACATCAAATCTTGAACTCCTCTGAAGAAGGACACTTTCAGCGTTAGTTACACTGACTCTTCTTCCTATCTGAGCTAGCCTCGAACTTGATACACCTCAATTATCACTACCGTGACGTAGAAAGCAGTGGACTCCAGTCCAATTGGACGTAGGTACATGATCTAACGATCTAATTTATCATTGTTTCTATCACAGTCTATGTATTTACACTGTGGTTCTATAATAAACTTCATTCATGTCAAGAATTTTAGGCATTAAAGTTAGATGCAACTTAATTCTACTTGCAATGTTAGGATCAGAACAATGATACTCTGTAATATTGTGTACATTTATAAAACAAATAATGTGTTTTATTTCATCCACGTCGTAAAATATTTACAAGTCTCGCCATTTTTCGGAATTAATTTTTAATTCCCAACCGTTATTCATTTGTACGTGACCCTAAAGTACGTGCTTAAAATTGTATAATAGCAAAGTATTTAACGGATTCTTTCTGTTCGAGTTCCATTCATAAGCTTCTATTCAAACAACACGCGTAAGTTTGCAAAGGCCTCCCCAAGGTCCTGACCCACAAATCGTTGCACCTTTAACAGATTACATTTCACGAGAAAAAAGAAACCACAGTTCCGCTACCTCATGATTTGGACTTTTTCTGCCGGCCTTATCCACGTTATGACAAACGGTCGTAACTTGACACAGGCACGTGTTTTAAACTGAGCCTAATTTGTATAACAGTGACAGTTGATTTTCGATTGATCTATGCTCCAGTGGAATGGGAAAGAATGAAAGCGCCAGAGGCACGTGGGCTCGGAGCCATCTGCTCCCCAATTAGGGTACCTTTGTGATAAAGAGCAGTCTCTTCATGGTTTTGTGTTTGTTTTTTGGCCTTTGTGGTGCGTGAATAGGATTTTTGTTGTGGAATTTTCATTGAGATAGGCATCTCCTGTTTGGGCCGCATTCGCCGATCGTGTCGGCGATATTGTCTTAAACGTCTGTTCCTCGGATATATTAATCAGGGTCTAAGCTTCGTAACTTAACACCGGCATTGAGACAAAATGTTACGATGTTATCGATAGAAAGCGGACAATCGACGTTTGACGCTTTTTTATTTTCGTCTAACAGATGGGCATTTCTTGCGGTCGTTAATTTTTTGAAAGCCTTCTTTGTATCATCGACACATCTGATTTACGTTTTTGTCGTCGGCGCCATGAGCAAGTCGAAACATTTTTGGATGGCATCCGAAAATTGAAATAACTGATTTTTATTATTCTTTTCAATATACTTCCAGCCTACTACGTATTAAGATAGGCAGAGGGTATAAGTGGGGAATTAACTTATCCTAAAAATTTCATTATTCAATTTGGTAAAATTTGTACACTCAAAAGTCATATTTGATATCATCGACCCATAATAAACCAATAGATAATATCTACTTTAAATTATCATAAACAGAAATAAGCACAAAATTGTATTACACTCATCTGGGGGAATGAACTAGGACGTTACTAGGTTAACACTTAATTAAGAAAGGACAGAATCTTTTTGTAAGTGTCTGTCCTTTCTTAATTAAGTGTTAAATTCTTGTACAATCAATTTCTCAGTGTCTCTTCTAACAAAGAATTCTTAGCATTAACCAAATGTCTAAATTCCTTTACATCGTAATTTGGTCTATCATTTACAGAAGTAATTTCATTTAGTTTTCTATTCACCAGACCGTAACAAAATTCTCATCGCATTAGTTTTTGCGGAATACAAAGAAAGGCAGCTGCGTCACACGCAGACTTTAAGTAGCTAAATTACTGCCACATTGAAGCATAACGTTAGGTGACGCCATCAATGTGTCTAGAACATTCAAAATCTCTTCTACTTTGAAAAGAACTTCAGTCATGACAAATTTGGTTTAAGTAAGCCCTTATGCAGTTTATTTGGGATTTGTTTTTGCAAACATCTTACGGTTTTCAATATTCAATCGACAAATAGAGATCGCCCTGCCAGATTTTTGTTGCCAAGTAACTGATTTTTTTAGTAATTTGACAATCATTCTATCTGTAAGCTTATTTTATGTGGGGATAAAATATTGACCCTGCCGTTAGTTCAAAATATTAATTTTTACTTTAATGGATAATAATTTGGTAACGTTATAAAAATAGGCAAAATTCTGTAAACAAATTAGTTGTTTGTTTTCTTTGGTGTTGAGTAAACTCAATAAGTATATGTATATGAAAAATACCCCTATTACGGATTCAAAATCTCTCAAACATTTTCGTAAAAGTCTTAGAAAAACCAGTACATCCCAAAACATTGCATGTTAGAGTGTTCCTGCCAAGTTCCTGCTATGTTATCAATGGTTTCTGCAAACTAATCGTATTTTGATTTTATTTGTAGATAATCAACTTTTGCGTTTTCGCTAGTGGAAGAACCTGGTGAATTAGTTTTAACTTGCTTTTTCAGATAAATCACATTTTTTTTTTATATTTACAGGTAAGTTCCTTGCCCTCAACTCACCTGATGGTAAGTGCCGAAGATGGGATCGAACTTCACCTGGAACCATCAACCACAGAGGAACTGGATATCCTATCAGGAATTATCGGAATATAATATTGCTGTTAACAATATTGATATGGCGGGTTGATAGGATAGATAGCCAGGCGAACTTCAAATAAGAGCCCTTCCACCAATCAAACTGAGAACTTTGCGAATATAAAAAACAATGGCTAAATTATTGTTGAATATCCTTTAGCGTCTACTTTCATGTTGCTAATGTGTTTAAATATTTCATTACCGTTTGTGAAGAAAATATTATGACGCTGTGAAGTCTGGAAAAAAATTAGTATTTTAAAAGAAACACGAATGTCTATTTCCCTAAACTATCCATGTTGTGTTGATTTTTTAAATTCTCCTTATTATGGACAGGCAAAGGATGTCTTTCTTGATGTGGGTGTCACACATTTTAATTCAAACTTCATTTAAGAAGAAAATAATGAAGAAATGGCTGTATGGACTTAATCTCTAGATGCATTGAAATGTGTGACACTCACATTATAATGTGAATGTCAAGAAAGAAGATAGCAAACTGAAGACATGGCTCTATGGGCTAGATCCTTTTGCCGTCTGGTAATAAAGAGAATTAAATAAAATATATTTGACGTTTACCTCAGATATCTGTGCCATGACGTAGGAATTCTAGAATTCCTACGTCATTGTATCTGTGTTTGTTTACATCATAATGCCATTATTTCGGTTTTGCATTTTTTGTCATTTTTTCATCTTGAGACTGTTTCTGTGATAGTTTTTACTAATATTTATTTAGTGGGTCGGACTACTCTCCAAAGTGTTGCGATTATTTTCAATTTACGACATTGTTGCCTTGTTATTTGATAAAACAGTAAGTACCTACCTCTAAAACTTCGAACAGCTATATCTATTTTTGCAGACTTCGTCTAGGATTATTTCTTTTATGTAGAGACTCTAAAAATTAAGTCATGTTAAAGAGTTTGCCATTGTTATTGGTGAATACAAACCTGGGGATCGGTCCTTATCGGGGTTTGGATGTAAATTCCGACGACGAACCACTAGACTGCGCTAATGGTTAATAGAAGATCTCTCTCTTTCACAGGTAATATTATAAGTTAACTTGCCCGTCAAAGCCAAGCTGATAGCTTATGTAAAGGGTACATAATCTAAGTTAGCATCCGCGTCAGTGTAAGTTACAAACTACTCCACTTATCCCTACCAACTTGATCTTAGTTCTGAAGCGAACGTAACTGGCGTGTTTTGTGAGTTTGTAGCCCACGGTTACTTATTGGACAACTTCAAGTTTGAACTTCAATTACGTAGTTTTAGTGTACAGCTTAAACGAACGAGACATATGATGTGGTAGGTGGTTAATAGTTATTTGATCATTTATAGTTATGTTTTATAATGTCAAATATATTTGGTATGTACTTATATTAAAATATTATACATAAAGAACACACCTACTAAAGAAAGAGTTTGTATAGAGCCCAATGATAATGTAAAGGAACAATTTTTGCATTCGTATTTATGTGTATTATGAACATTATAGCAGAAATGTTTCTTATTACAGTTAATTAGGAAACAGAATCAAAAACTCTAATTAAAATAAGTAAAAAAATCAAAATATTACTTTTTAAATGGACTTTGTTAAGAATTTCTAAATCGTTAAAAACAATCATCGCAATACTCAAACACAGTCAAATTTTCGCAAATCTATGTATTGTCAGACTTTGTAGGCGCTCTAGCCTGTTAAGGAGTCTGTTGCATCCAAATAATAGACCTCGGCATAGAGGAGAATGGGGACTTGAAGAATTTGAATAATTGAGATTGGAATAAAGATTAAAAAAGTATTCAATTTTCAGGCTCTATCTTTAATTTTAGATACAATGTTGATTAAAGGAAAATTATCGTTATAATCTAACCCATCGTATGATACCAATTATCATAAACCCACAAAACGTACAATAAGTTTTTTTGACAATATTTGAAATCACTTTTTTTCATTTTAAAAATAATGGAATGTCTCATTTCGGTTAAAAATGCTGTCATATGGTTTCCTTGTACATCGTGGGGGTGTTTTTTTCAGTCCGAGACCATGAAATTACGAGAATCAGGACACATTCTTCCTCGTTTAAAATTCTCACATATTATTTTGCAAACTGGATTTCAAAAGGTTCTGATTGTAGGTTCTCGGCTCTACGCTTTTTGGCGGTAATAATGCTGTCTCGTGGTGTGAAGGAGAAGATAAACAGTATAATTACAGGGGATCCCTTGCCTCTTTTGTAAAATGTATGTCAAGTCGTTTCTACCTATACTTAAGACATTAATTTCGCAAATTGTGATTTTTTAATGTAGGAGAATTGGGATGATGACTGGAGAAAATTTATGATAATCAGTAAATATTTAAAAAGATATAGAGCATTTAAGTTCAGGCGTTTGGGCTTGTGACGTCATGCTTTCTTAAAAAGTGTACGAAAGCATGACGTGTCCAATATTTTTCGAATTTTCTCTGACGGACTAAACAGATTTTTTTTCGGTCATCATCCCCATTCAGAGCATAGTCATTAGTACGTCCACAATTTTTTTAGGTGATTCTTACCTTTGCCCTTCCGAAAATGCCCGCGGTTGCGGATGTTCCGCGATTTTTCGTGTAAACTAAAGGGTAATTTATGTTGTCTTAAAATCTAAAGACGAGTTCTTCAACCTATTTCATGGTTCTAGAAAAATACACTGAAAAAATTCGACCTGCCTCAGGCGGGCATTAATATTTCTTAGACTGATTCTGCGTAGTGGTTAACGCAGCCGCCCGGATTGCGGAAGATGCTGGGTTCGTTTCCCGCCTGAGGCAGGTCGATTTTTTTTTGAGTGTATTTTTTCTAGTGTTAAAAATATTTACGCGTTTCTAAAGGCAAAAATTATTCCATATTTGATAGTTGTCAAAAAGTGTGATTATTAGGCAAGCATAGAATGAAATAAAACAATTTTGGATGTCACTATTTGGACCAGCCGTAATAGAATAGAAAACATATTATGTACTGCTGGTGACTTCCAGAGATTTACAGAGATTAGTAAAAATCTTAATATTTGTGCAAATTGTATAACTAATTGACAATGATTTGCTTCTCATAATAATATATAAGTATACGTCACAAAGCACTTGCATACCTGTAATAGGTTAAATACACGAACAGAAAAATGATTGTCACCATCTAGAATAACTGGTATACGCAAATAAACTATTTGATTTGATTTAGAACAGGCCGGAGTTTCAGACGAGTATTTGTTGTAATAACACGTAGTGAGATCCCATTTGTAACTGATTGTACCGAACAATTTATTGTTAGTTTAAATACATTTTAACTTGATATTGGCTTAATGCGTCATGAGGCGACGATAACCATACTCCATCTGCTTGTCATCCTTGATCATAAAACATAAAGATCATAGAGTTTACAAATAAGGTTGCCAGAGCTCATTGCAATATTATGGCAGAACTGGAGCAGTGTTAAGATGAGGGCCAGGAAGTAATATTCTGGTAAAGCAAGCCTAATATAGGGAAGGGCAAATGAAAATAAATGAAACCGCAAAACGAACGAGTATAGCGCAAACTGCGCATAGACATATTCTAAGGTCATAAAATTTGCAAGAAAGCAATAACATACAAATGTCGCAATATATTGCACTTCGTATTAAATGAAAAGTTTTGAAATCTCAAATATTCAGGTTATAAGGCAGTCAAGTAGTTACAGTAACAGTATTTCCGACTACGAAGTTATAGTATAGCGGTGTTGGCGAGCCCTTGCATCAAGGTGCGTCGACAATGCGCGCGCGCATCGTGTTATGGCGAACCGATTATTGTAAGTGATGGAGGGTGGGCCATTGTGTTGGGTTACGTGGGCGACTAGGGATGGGATCAGGTAATATCGATATCGATGTTTTTTTATAAATTGTAGGTGTATGTGATATCTTTAATTTTCTTGCTACTTTAATTTCAGAGAAAGAGCTGATTAAACTAAAGCATTTTTAATATACGTAAAAAGAAAATAAATGGACTAATTTAAATACTTTAAGATTGCACATGTATGTAACTATAAGTAAAGCCTATCTTTTCTCTCGACTATGAAACAAAGATAATATGTTACTTTAACTTGGTTAAACTTTCGTCCTGTAGTATTATATGACTGCTGCTTTTTGTTGGTATTTTACAAGCGAATTAATGTAAAAAAAAAATATCTAAAAAAGGTAACCAAATGAATAAAATAAGAAGTACCTATTTAAAATGTCGTATGCCACATTTTAAATAGGCACTTCTTATTTTAATTTTAATGTTTTTAATTTTACGAAATATTTTTATCTCGCTGTAAAAAATCTGTGTCAAATATAATAAGACGTTTATTTAGTACTAGCTGATCCGCGACACGTTGTTGTGGATGATTTGCAAAAAAAAATGAGAACTACTTATCAAGATAAAAACTATCCTCGTAGTTTCCGAGATTAGCCCAGACAAAGAAACGTGCAGACAGACAAAAAAAAAACACGATTTTTAGTTTTGGTAACATCCGAATATTCGTAATATGAACGTAGAAAAAGGCATTTATTTCGAAATCACAGACGGACACTTCAATTTTATTTATATGTAGAGGTACTTATTAACTTTTGTATGAAAATTTAATCTTAACGTTCGAATATTTAGTAGGTGTTAGATGAACGAGGATCGGAGACTAAAATGATATAAGTACATTAATTAATAATGATAATAATCATTTACTCACAAAGCTTTTAGATATGGTATAATAAGCACATTAATTAAATCTCTAAGGTTTTGTATACATAATCATAAGTAATAGATCCTGACCTCGAATTATTAATATTTTGTTTCAGTAAAAGATTTTCTATGACGCAGTAACTTCTGAATTGAAGGTCGGAGAAAATGAAAAGCTTCTTTGTGTAAATAAGAAAAATCTGTAGCTGTAACATTAAAATACATTTTTATTATAATGATTTTATTATTCATTTATGCTATCAAAAGTAATTAAGTTGTTTCCGTTTGCGTGGGACGTTTCGCTGTGCATCTTTCATATTTGAACTAAATGAAATGAATTTATTTAAGATTACAAATTACTACGATACAATAGATTGTACGTCATTACTTGCGAGTGGGCGGATGGAGAGCACAGAGATTATTCGAGCAAATGAAATAAATTTACAATGTAACGAAGAAATTAAACCCAGAAGATAATAAAGAAAGAATAGTGATGCGCTGTTAATCAAAATTGATCTATATCGATAACTCGTATTTTCCTAAAGCGTATACCTCTAAACAATTAACTGTTTTATTATAATTACTTAAAAATAACATATACATAGTTTTTAATACTAGAAAAATGCACTGAAAAAAAAATTAACTGCGTTGACCATTACACAACGCAGCCGCCCGGATTGCGGAAGATGCGGGTTCGATTCCCGTCTGAGGCAAGTCGTTTTTTTTCAGTGCATTATTCTAGTTTTAAAAATATTTACTCGTTTGTAAACGCAAAAATAAAATTATTCCATATACATAGTTGAAAAAAATATTAAAATCGTTATAAAATGACTGAAAAATATGGTGTAAATATAGCACAATCATTTCGAAAAATATTTTAAGTAAAATTATTTATAATTATGAAATATCTTGTAATTATAATAGAATTTTCCTTCTATTACCACAATTGTCTATCACATATTAATTATACAATATACTTGACCACTGCAATAAACATGTTAATAAAGCGCCAGATGACATAAATACCAAAGAATTTCCATTGAATACCGATGAATCATAGACAGCAACGTGTTAATATGAGCATGAGGGACATTGGGAGCCACTCCTAGTGATATTAAGTTACACGGTTCACAACAAGGATATAACTAAACGAAAATGTCAAAATGAATTAGCAGTTACGAGACAATTCACAGAAAAGAGAAATTATGAAAGCGCAGGTCTTAAGGATGTATTCATTGGTGTCCAATATGTTTTAATACCTATTAATTTAACGTTAATGTTTATCTAAAATGAACATTGTAAGATAAAATTGTATATAAATGTTATAATAGCTTTTTAAGTAAGCTTTATAGCATCAATTAACATGTTCCTGAGAATACATATCCTCAGAAAAATAAATGAATGAAATGTGAAAAATTACCATTTAGTGGTCTGAGTTGAAATGGCATTTCACACTACAGATACATTTATGTAATTTTGTCATTTTTGATACAAATTATGTATGCTTGGTTGTAAATAGCCCAATGTGTATCAGTCTTTACCGTGGCAACGTCTTAAATTATGAATAATATGAAAATCTTGATGAATTACTGACAATTTAATTGAATAATGATATTTATAATACATCGGTATTCCTTTTTCCTCAAAAGTATAAAATAGAAATTAAGTTAAATTATATCTTCAGGAACACGGTATAAAAGCACTGAAGCGCCAAAAGGTTGTCTTCTAACTCGTCAAAACTTGTCGAACATAAGGTACCACAAAACTTTTCGTTGGCTCGAAGTGTACCGTGAGAGGATCATGGACCTGCGATAAGATAACTTCTTGATGAAATACGGAATTGTTTGTTTGGCTGAAAAAATAAATAACTACTCTTACTAAAAAAAGTCTTACTTAAAGTATAATTTCCAATGAGAGGAAGATTAATTCTGCGTTACGTCAGTGTACTTGCGAAGTAAGTTATAACATGAAATAATGACTTGACATGAATAATTTACACGGCATATTAAATTTTCGAAAATCCTCAACTACCATTGTATGCTAATAATGTTGTTATTTTAACTGAGACGTCAGACTATTCCGTGCAGCTATAATGAAAATGGTGAAATTTTTTGTTGCGAAATAAGTCGTGGATGTTTCTATCAACTGTTTCATATTAATTACTTACAATCGGTAATGAAATGAGTTTTAAAAGAAATATCATTAAAGTTTTTACAGTTTTGCTGATTACGAAGTAACATTAGTTCAAACTTGCACCATTTTTACGAGGTGGTAGACCCATATGTAGGGTCGTCTGGGTAGATACCACCGCCTTTCTTGTTTCTGCCGTGAAGCAGTTAGATGTGTTTCGGATTGTAGGGAAAGGTAGCCAGTGTAATTACTGGGCATGGAAGGCATCTCATTTTAGTCCCCAGGATGGCAACGCACTTGGAGTGTTACGTGAATTACGCTTAATATTGCAAGTATCTATAGGCGACGGTAACCACTTAACACCAGGTGGGCCGCCAGCTTGTTTGCCAATCAAAAGTTTTTAAGGCTTTCGAGCCAAAAGGGAATTCAAAGATGCCTGTAACATGTGCTAATATCTACAACTTAGATACTTTTCAGATACTTTTAACTATAGAAAGCTTTTGCCTACAGTTTTGCCCTTGAGAATGTCGCTTAAGATCTTTTGCGCATTACAAGAAATTTTCATGTGTCTTACAAGAAATTCGGTTGCACTGGTGACACCGTGCATATTACAAGAATTTTTCTTATGTCTTATAAGAAATTCAAATCCAGGCACCTAATAAGTTTATGTGGAACCGGTGTAAATAAAAGTTGTATCGTTATGCGTACCGATACTGTTAGTGTTGTGTGTAGGCAGCAGTAAATATTAACTGTGAAGTGCAATAAAGAGTTTAATTAATAACAAGAAAGAGGGTAGACAGATTCGTCTGCAATAAACATCAACTTGCATAGACTTTAGTTCATCCGTGACCATAGCGCATTAAACTGCGCCGAAATATCGGACAGTTCACAAAATAGAGTTACGTGGAGTGAGTCCAGTTTTCTCACATTTAAAAGTAACTTATGTTTCTACCGAGGCTATGTATCTGTGCTTAAAATTTCATCCAAATTTAATGAACATACACACGGGTGATTCTGATTGATAATGATTTCAATCATTTATATTGTCTTTTTTACTTTCTCGCATACGTAGTATAGAGGAAGTCTTGTAATCGTCAAAAAATTCCACCTCGAGATGTTGACGGATTTACACGTTTTGGACCTCCCTGACTCCAAAAATTATGTCTGTATGTGTGTTTGTGCGTTAGCACGATAACTCGAGCATTCTTTAACTTATTGCAACCAAATTTAACATACGTGTATGACATCAAAATATAAGGTTTCTATCAAATTTTGAGCCGTCGATCACGAAAGTTAAGCAACCAAGCGGTCGGTACTCGGATGGGTGACCAAAATTTAACATGCAAGTATGACATCATTTCTATCAAACTTTGAGTCATTTTCGGTATACGAGAAAGTCAAGGGGAGACCACTCCCGATTTTTATCGTCACTATTCGAATCAACTTTTATAAACTTAGTCTAAAAAATAACTGGAGTACTTACTAAAACAACCGAGCTAGAGTTTAATTAAACTGGGATGGAACAAGTTGGTAGTATCTGAACTAAGCTTGCCAAATAGTTTTCATTGTTACGAAAGTATCCAAATTTTCCAACATTAACTTCGAACTATTTCTGCCTTTGAATTTTAGATACGAGAGTCAAAAATTTTAAAGTTTCGTAAAGTATTGAATAAATTATGTTGACGCTTTTTTCTGTAACGAATCGATTTGGTGGCAAATAGATAATAACACCTTAATTTATTACTGTATATTCACCGGACACTAGATGTTACATTGAGAGATAGTAATGCTATATAGTGATTGGTAAAGCTGCTTGAAAAACGAGGGGACCCACGTTCAATACCTGCTAACGACAAATGTTTGTGTCACTAACGACAATTTGTTCATCAAGTACATGATTAAAGTATTATATTTATTAAGTTTAATTATAAAAATATGTCATCATCATCAACAGTTCATATAATGTCCCCACCGAGGCGTTCGAGCCTACCCCACATTAGGGGCGATTAGGCCTTAGTCAACCACGCTTGCGGGTTGGTTAAAAATATGTAAGAAATATAAAATATTTGTGCTTTTTCTATTGTGTAATAACTTTATACCATGACGTACATTGATAAGAGTAGGTTTATTGTTTCGATACACTCTGTGTGCCATTCTATGATGGGTAAGATTTAGTTTCTGAGTAATATAAACAAAGTGGAGATCAACAGGTGCATCTTATCAGTTCAAGTCAATATTGTGATTTAGCTACATTGTGGACTCTGCATAATTATATGTTACCAGTTTACGATAACATAGATTGTTGTTTGTTCAATATTACAATGTAGGGGAGGTAACAACATCCCTTATCGAAGTGGACCGTAAATTTATAATAACTGACGTTTATAGATTGGCATTGAATCGACTAAAGCGAGACCAAAAGAGCCTTTAAGTTTAATTACTACTTCCCTGGACACACTGATACCTTTATCAACTAAAAAAATATCGTTGTCTTTATAAAAGGTTATCGATAGCCATCTCTACAGAAGTGGCGTTAGAATAAGGAGAGAAATGTCACCTATTTGTGTTTTGCTTAAATATAATTCCTATGCATTTAAAACTTTGAAATATCGTAAAATTTATCTATAAATTTGTGTATCAAAATACTCTAACAGCTTTTAAATTACTGCATAGAAACAGCTAAATATTTACCTGTGAAATGAATATTGTGAAAGTTTAGATATTGCAATGTTTGTAAGTAGGTAAGTCAATCACGTGACAATGGTTCAAGGGATTAAATTGAAATTTGATACTCTAGGATACTCAAAAAAGTATAAACTCGTAATTACTTGTTGTCAAGCTTCTCTACACGTCGCCAATGCAAGCTTCCGACGCTTCCGAGGCTTGCCATAAGTCCGGATTTAGTCCGGACTGTCCGGATTTGACAAACAAGTCCGGACTTGTTGTTACGTCCGGATTTTTGGATTTTTATTATGTTTATATGTTTTTGTCAGCGCGCTCCCGTGAAACATTTGTCGACACCAGATCGCAGTCGCATACGGGTCCAGGTAGTAGCAGGACTTTTGAGCACCGACCATACAAAGGGGCGCTACATGATACAAATAGTCGCCACTTTTTACCTTGCCATATATTTTGAATTGGGGGGTTGCTAGAAATTTCGCCCAATCATAAATTTTCGCGTCTTCCTTTTATACGTTCGGACTTCACTTAAAATATTATGGCAAGCCTACCTATAGGCCGTATAGGTTTGACGCCGTTGTGGTGGAGTGGTTAGTGTAGATTAGGGTTGCCACAGCTCTATGGACTAGGACTTGGGATTAGGGTTGGCAGCGCGCATGTTTCAATTCGATGAGAAGAAGGAGGTATAGAATTTTTAATTAGCGAATGCGAAAAGTTTTAAAATCAAAGAACAACTTCATATTTATCTCGATATTTTAATAAAACCGCGTCTATATTTGAAATTGATGGTCTGGCTGCATTCTCTGCACGCGAATGCTATCAGGAATCTATGCTCTAAAGTATTCCAAGCACTTTGGACTTTGTCGTGGCAATTTCGCGACCAAATTCGAGCTTTATATCGTTATGTCGAAGGCTCCATTTAAATTAATAGAGTGTTTTAATTTGTTCTACTATTATTTTTGTTATTATATAAAGTTAAAATTCTATTCTATTCTTAAGACACATAAAGGTTACATTTTTAAGGTTAAGGTTGCATTACATTTTGCCGATGTCGAGTGACAATGTATGTAAAGTAAAAAAAAAATGTATTGTATGGTAGATTTAGTTAAAATTGGAGTCTCATGTTATTAGAACAAGAACAGTAACTCAAAGTTAAAAATGTTTAGTTTTGTTTTTTTTTAATTAGTTTTTATTATCTGCTATTATATTTGTCGTAAAGTTTTGAGCGCTGCACTGTTTATGTGACTTTGATTAACGTAAAGAATAATTATGATTAATTTATTTTAAAACTCGAATTATTGAAAATTAAAAGTGTTCTTCTGTTACTAATTTGAACCACATGTTATTTTAACCAAATTGGACAAAATTTTTATTGTTTTGTATAGGTATGAAATTAAAAGATGGTCCAAGTTTAATACCGAGAGTTGCAAATTTTTCTCTCTATGTTGGGTGTCACCATAACTTTAAAGTGACAGCATTTCTATGTTAAGACATTTAAGTAATCCCTTATCCGGGTAATCTTGACGAATACGCTATCTGTCGATTCATATGAAAGCCTTGACCGTCAAGTTAAAAAAAAAAGTTGTTTTGATAATATTATAAGTCACAGTAGGCTATTGATAAACATTTGTAATAATTTTATTATAATTTACACTTAGTAAATTTGGGTGGACAGTAACAATCCGCAAAGATAAAGGAATATAATTAATTAGTCATACAGGAAAATTACAGTGAAAATTGCGCACAATAACTTCCGCAAAAAGATCCCTCATACAAGCTCACATCATCAGTTAAACGGCATAATTGTCGCTGATGATTCACTCACATTGTACCTTGACACTTAATTAGTACTTTTGATCATATCACTGAGAGCATACCTCAGGGTATGACAAAGTCCTGTCCGGTACGTCATTTTACTAATCAGTACAGTCAGTTTCAGAAGTAGATGATCACTTTAGTACCATGTCATGGCAACGCCAGCGTTTGTGCAGCAATAGTTGCGATAATTATGTATGAATTATTATTATGACAAGGTACTAAAGTGATAATCTACTTGTGATGGTGACCGTACGTCGACGTTCTTAGAGACTAGTTGTTTGTTATTGGTAAAAATATCACAAAATATTCATAATAAGTAAATTATTTATATATATAAGTTTATATATATAAATAATGTATACTACCTACTCCGAGGCAGGATGCGCTGTATGCTGAAATACAGGTAAAATGTCTAAAAAATTTAGTTTCATAATCTAGTATAGATACTATTTATAGGCTTTAAGTGCTTGAAATGTAAATCTTTTGGTCAATTTTTTTTTTTTTTATAATTTTGCCATGTGATGTCGGCAGAGTAGAATAGCATCACCCCATATCCTCCAATGGGTGTCGTAGACGGTGACTAATGGATCAGGAAAGGGGTATTGATCACCTTATATTCCGTCCAGCAATCCGTATTGGGCAAGAGTTGTGGACTACTACATTAAACCTCCTTCGATGACAAGGAGAGGCCTTGTGTCCCAGCAGTGGGTTGAATTATAAAGGTTGTTGTGATGAGGATTATTATCATTAAAAAGAAGAGCCATCACAAATTAAAGTCTAAGTTATCTTGTAGGCTTAGAGGATCTTTTAAGATTTTTTAATGGGTACGGGGGCAAACGAGCAGACGGTGCACCTGGTGGTAAGTGATCACCGCCGCCCATGGACATTTGCAACACCAGAGGATTCGGAATTGCGTTGTCGGCTATTAAGGAAGGAACACGCTATTTTTGTTGAAATTTTTTTAAGATCGTCTTAGTTAGGAATTTCGCGTTAATGCTCGTCTTCGCTGTTCTCTTTAATCCAAATTCCGTTTATTGTTTTCGCGAAAGGCTGATTTTTTTTCTTTTAGGTGGATATGGTAGAAACTATTTATGGGTGAGACTATCTATCCTTTACTCTGTCGAACTCTTAATATCTACTATAAAAATATTATTGTAGGCGGCCTAGCGGTCAGTTCCGAGTTCTGTGATCCGCGTTCACTGTAATCTAAGCGGTGGCTTAGAATCCTACAAAAGCGGTCAGACCGCGACGGTCAATGCGAAATTGTACGTGGAATTCTGACCGTTAGACAGTGTGGCCGGCGCCTTATTTAACAACAATTTTCTGTAAAATGCCTACCCTCAAATTCGATTGGAAAAATCCGAAGTGCCTCCACTCACTTATTTCTCAACTCAAATTAACAATGCTCAATAAAAATGTAGGAAAACGTCACAAAACCATTATGAATTCGCTAAAGACTTTTATCCAAAAATAACGGAATTCCGTTAAGTAATTTAATTTCCCTGTTATTAATTGTCCATTGTTTGGTCCCGGGCATGTCCCGGGCCAGTGGCTCGTGGTCGTCAGTTGTCGCCGAAGGTAATTACTGGTGACATTACATTGACCAAGCCTTTGTGGTTGACAATTTCCACGCCGCAATCAAGGCATGAGCGTTGAGCGTTTTGAATAATAAATTGATTTGTTGATCATCTTTATATTATATATTTATTTCCATTTTCCGTTACAAATAATAATTATATTTTGTTTGGTATGTCACAGCAAACAAGGCTCTGCCAGAAAAACAGTGCGGCACCATGTCGTAGGAGCACATTCTGAGGCAAGTACTTTTGGCCTCGCACAGGTTACATAAGTAATGTCCTACATAATGTTATATTGTTACTTATGTAAAATTGTATATTGTTAACTTATTTTCTGTTGTTCTGTGGTGGTTAATAAATATTTTTCTTTCTCTCTTTCTATTACATAAGACTATTTGAAGCTGTTAATTGTGACTCATGTCATGATTTTTAACAAAATAATAAGATAATCTATAAGTTTATGACTTACACCGGTCACGAACGGAAGCAAAGCGCTATTGTTCACGTCAATTGATATTCCTGCACCGACTGACGGATTTCAGATACCAGCAGCGCACGATTAGTATTGTGGAGACTAGCACGATCGCTGCCCACGAATGGGCATTGATTTGTATTGTTTAGAACAAAAAACGCTATAAAAATTAATGGACATGTGAAATTATATATTTAAATAATACTTTACACACTTACAGAGTAGAACACGCATCGGTTCGCTGCTAATAGTGTAGTCACTGTTTACTAACGCCTTGTCAATGATAACCCTATCCACAATCTCCGAGCTCAGAACAACACCACCACGACGGAATACTGTTATTATTCTTTGAATGCGGTCTACTAATGGAAGGTACTTCCCACACAGAATTCGATACAGACTTGGGACAGAAACTAAATTGTACCGAGCCGGTTAAGAAAGGGCCTGCAACACCACTTTATAGTGTAATGTATCAAGAATCTTCTTTATTGTTGACCTTCCCCAGTAAAATGACGACTTGAATTCATACTACTGCCCTAGCTATTTTAATGTAGTAGTTTCGGATTGAAGGGAAAGGTAGCCAGTGTAATTACTAGGCATGGAAGGCATATCATCTTAGTCCCCAGGATGGCAACGCACTTGCAATGTTGAGTGATTTACCCTTAATATAGCAAGTTCTATAGGCGACGGTAACCACTTAACACCAAGTGGGCCGCAAGCTTGGTTGCCATCTCGTAGTATAAATAAAAAATAAAAAAAAAAATGTAGGATATTTTACACAATCAATTACTGACAGGAGATCATGTACTTATTGTTAGAAGCATTACATACTTATTAAAATCTAAATGAGATCCCACGATACATCGTCACTTTAATAAAGACATTGCCAAGAAAGAAATGTCTCTTATTATAATATGTGGTATCGACACTTGGCGGTTGATGTCGGAATGTTAGAATGTTTGACATTTGCAATATTATCGTAAGAGTGATAGCCTTCAATGAATTTGACTTGAGCTATTGTTTCTAAACTAATATCTTGATCTAAAACTACGAGTGCAGCTTGTTTGCGGTTTATTGGTATGTGGTATTTATCATAGCTATATTTTGTAATATTAGAATTCAAAATTGCATTATAGAGAAAACTAAATGGTGCGTACTCTTTCAAATTTAAGTGTGGTAAACAAACAAAAACACATACAAAATGGCACAAAATAACTATAAAAGCTTTCTTTTATAGTTATTGTTGCTTATTTTCGATTTTTTCATGCATTTGTATATTATTGCAATATTTTTTTAAAGGACTGAAAGCAATAAACACTTTTAGTTACTTCATTTAATGAAGAACAGTTCTTATGGCCCCAAGATCTGTTTAATACTCAGATCATATTGATAAATGATTTGTGGTTTTCTAACATTTTATCACATACAATCCTCTTATTACTAGTATATAAGTTATAATAAGTTTTCTAACAAGCTAGCAACTATTCTCATTTAAATAATATGGCTTATACGGTAGCGAGTTAGTATATTGATAAAACAAATAAATTAAATTATTATGTAATTAGCAACATATTGCGTAACACAATGATTACGATTATATAAGAAAATTGTTATAGTTATGACTACACTAAGTTACTAGGCATCGACACTAAAATTAGCATGGAGGTCAACAATATTAATATAAATGAGCAAAATGTTATTTTTAAACCGCTCTCGTATAAAGCAGTGTTCAATTGATTCACTGTATAATCTTTAGTAAATAATGCAACAGTAAATAAACATTCTCGTGTCTGAAAGTTTATGCATTGCAACTATTGTATCTCTTAACCTATTTATAGCAAGGCCCAACAACCATACGTTTCTATTTGAAGGCGAGAGCTGTAATGATTGCAATGGGGTTGCACTCGAGTTTCATCACGTCAATTCCGATTCCTTGCGATGCTGATTCGAGCTATCGATAGAATGTGAATGCTCGTATGAATATTGAGGAACGATTAAAGTGTGCTGTGTCGAAACCGACAAGGATCCGTCTAATGAGAGACCGACTGAATCCGCGTGCAGGATGAATTGAAATGGACAGATTAGTCCATTACGGAGTTGCTCAGCCATCGATTTTTGCAATCGATTCGATAGAAGGTCATTGTGAATTTGTGAAGATAGATGGCTATTGAGACATTTAGGTCTTTATGTGTTTTGTTTTCAATTGCATTAACCTCTTTTTGTTTGTTTTTCAACACGTCTGTACCGAATTGACTTTTTAAAACGATATTGTCGAAATGAAGACTCTGATTGACATGACGAGTATTTCCTCCATTATCATCAATGCTACTACTTCTAGGTTTTTTTATTTTCAGAGGTGCCGATATTCTCCTTGAAATCTACTTTACTTCTATGATTCATTAGTCTTGCTACATTGTGCGTGATTCATTGCTTTTCTTAGTATTATTTTTATGGACAGCGTGTGGACTTAAAATTGACTTATTTCCATGATTATGCTAATGTTGGTGGTGACTTTAGTTTTATTGTTTATTTCCTTTACAAGTTTTTGTTATTCTACTTTGGAAGTATATCGTATTGTCCTTGAAATCATTGTCCTATTGTTTTTTGTAATGAAACATTTGAAGTTAGTACGTTTGGAGCCCTTTCTTCACATCTTTCCTTTATATTTATGTTTTTCTTGTTTTAAGTATTTATAGTATTAAGTTCTTTGTAGTTTATAAATATTTGATATCTAGTTTTAGTAACCTTGTTTATGTTATAAATATCCTCTGTAATTATTTTATGATTATAAAAATGTGTTCAAATATTTGAAAATCACTTAAAGTATTTATTCTACATTATATTTGATAAAAATCTTACTTTAATTACCTAATTTAAATAAAGGCTATAAATCTTACTTTCCTGAGGGGAACTGCATACTTGTTATTTGCTACCGATAAAGTAGCTAAAGAGGGTTTTATTACAATTTTCTTGAAAATAAGATAAACGATCATATAACATAGTTCGGAGAATAGGCATGTCTCATATCTTCATTACATCTTAATTATTAAACAAACAAAATACTAACTGCTATTTCAGTAGTATTAACAAATTAAACTAATATCTAAATAATTTTATCACTTAAAGGTCAGAGGTCAGAACGCAAGAGATTGTAGTAAGTCCTTGGTAGTAGGTACATCTATGACATGGTTTGCAGACAGTTCTAATCAAATTACGAACTAAAAATATACTAAGTTGGTATAAAACATCCCTATCACCATTATTAGACAATACAATGTTTTATTTTTGTTTCAGGTAAACATTTCTTAATCTCATCTTGTTATTACTCTGGTGGTCACATTAAGTTGGTGAGTTATAATTCAAGACTACGTTTTCGGCCACTTTTATCAATAAATCCACCTCTGTGGTAGTTCCTCTAGTGAATTTTATCCTGAGGTCCCGAGTTTGATCTCCAGGACGGTTGTTTGGTATTAGGATTTGTGGTTGAGGTAAGGTTGAGGAGTTTTTTAAATACGAGTATTACATATAAAGTGACATAAAGACTATTTTTTTATAAAAAAAAGGTCTCTCAAATAACTCAATTCCACCTGATGGTAAGCAAAGGTGGACTCCAAATGCGAATATAGCTAGTGCGAGAGATAAACCGCCGCGCTAGCCACCCTCACCTTGCCGACCTGCAAGGTGCTTCTTCACGCCTCTTTTGAATGACCCAAGATTGTAGGAAGGAGGGAACACGTGGGCTGACAAAGAATTCCATATCGTGATAGTGCGAAAAATAAATGAGTTGACAAATTTCATAGTTCGCGTTGAATTGGTAGCCGCAATTTGTTGGTGACCACATAAGCCAGCACGCGTGGTCCTTAAAAGGAACGGTCAAGGTGGGATAAGAGAAAAGAGTTACTCAGAACACTCGTATAGATTTTTCAAATTGAGAAAAATATTAGTTTAGAAATGTCGCTTAAAAAGTCTGAGACTAAATACTACTAGTATTTAAACGACATCTTTATTAGAGTAATCTAACGGTAATCTATCTTGTTGCGTAATATAACAGGTTGTTATATTTAATATCTCTCCATCATAGTGGCTTCAACTACTATTTGTCACTGCTTCTGAGAAAATACTTGTGTTATTACCATTTGAATGGGTGTGGTGTGAATTACACTGATTACTATCGGAAGTGTGGACGAGTCAATTGCGTAAAGAAAGGATTTTTATTACAATTATTACTGTCACTTTATTACTTAGGTACATGCTAGTTCTATCTTGGAAAATAAAAGTTATAATTTATTGCGTGTGATGGTTTCTTGACGGCATACCTTAGTACAGGAGTTTCGTCTATTGCGTGATGAAATTTAAAGTAGTTACTAGTTTTTAACCGACTTCAAAATAGGGGGAGGTTATTAATTTGACTGTATGTTTTTTTATGTTTGTTACCCCATAACTCGTTACTGGGTAGACCGATTTTGAAGATTCTTTCGACCTTTGGAAGATAATGCTTGTCATGGGGTCCCATTTAAATTTGATCGACAGCTGACGAGTAGTTTCCTGAAAACTTCTATACTTAAAACACTAAAAAGCAAAAAATTAATTATTTTTAAATAAAATAATACCAACTTCAAAACAAAAGACGGTGAAATAAAAATTTTGATTATGAAAATCTAAATGTTTTTGTGAGGTCGGTGCCATCCTCAGTATTTGGAATAAACGTTGTCACTTGTATTTCGGACCGACTTCAAAAAAAATTTAGATTTTTCTTAACCAAAATTTTTAATTCTCTGTTTTTAGCTTCTAAGTCTGTTATTTAGAAATATTTTTAAAAATAAATGGCGAATGCAACTCTGCTGCTTAAAAGTTGATAATTATATTTAAATGCTATAAACAGTGATAAGAGTTTAAGGGTTAATCCTACTCAAAATAACATTTGGTTGTTTGGACTATAAGTTTAGTGTCCAGATCTCCTCGAGGACGATGTCTATAGGTTAGGCAGCGGGTGTTGTTAACACGGTGTCGCAAGTATTCACAGCATTTCTTGCCATATCTTTCGTATAAAAAATCTCACAGCCAGAATTCACTAGTAAAAATTATCGCTAATTTCCTTTCCATTTTGAGGCAGCAATTAATTCAAAATGAGCACAGCAACACGCACAGTGAACAATTATTAAATAGTAATGTTTCAATAAAAAACTACAGACAATTATTGAGGTACGCAACATATGCAACGAAGTTAAAGCCTCGTCAAAGATGGCTGCCACCCAGAATTTTAAGATTCAATATGAACTTTCGCTGGAAATATGTGAGTTCTTCGAAGTGGCATCCTTAAATGGCCACTGTTTAAGGGCAGGCTGATCTTGCTGTTTTTATGACGATGGTAAACGTAATGCATGCCCTTTTTTCAGAAGTCGGATAAAATTATATTTACATACATACTGTGACGCTCACACAAATTTGCGTACGCAGGAATAAGTCCAAAACGGGTTGAGCAAAGCGTTAAGCAACATTTGGTACGTGAAAGCCACATCTGCCTGGCAATATGGGCCATGTAGTGCCTCATTTTAAGAATTTGACAGACAAGCATATGGCATGACTGGTGGTAAGCTGCCACCGTAGCCTATAGACGCTTGCAACACTTTCCTACTCCATGGAGCTCTGTCGACCTCACTCACCACCAGAAACACACCACAAAAAATGTAGTGACTTTGATTTTATGTAACGTGGTGGCAAACTAGTGACAGGTTGCCAAAATAAAGCTGTTTATATTACTGTTTTATTATATAAATAGATATAAAAAATCTTTAAAAGATCTTTGCTGAAAACAAACTTAAACCAAAGGTGAATTGGCTATCGTCGAGTATACGAAGCTGTCATTTGCTTATCGGTTTACTGTAACTGAAGCGACACAGCCTTTTGCCTATCTTAAAAATTCAAATAATAATTATGTGAGAGTCCCCCCGTACTAGTACAGTAGTTTTTTGTTATAAATTATTTATTTTTTGATAATAATGATTTTTTCAGAAACCGATGAATATGTTCCATTAAAATGTATATGAGACCATCTCTGATTATTTTTGTGTTCTTGGATAAAGCCGATGTACCTATTTGCAATGAAATTTTGATTTGATACCATAGAAATGCCATTTCAACAAAAAGTGCTGAGCCAATTTCGATTAATATCGATCTATTGGACCACCTCTAAAGTATGACCTACCTAACAGAAAAATAATCATCATAATCGATTGATAGTTGACGGAGTAATCTCGGAACAAACACAAAAGAAACATAGGTATAGTGGAATAAATAAGCTCCTCCTTTTTTTGAAATCGGTTAGTAAAATACAAGTCATGTCATAGGCCAGAAATGCCAGATAAGGTATCAAAGTTTAAAATTGTAAAAAAAAGTCACTGTGTGTGTGTGTATTAAGGTACACTCGTATGAAGTGAAACTTCTTCATTAATAATATTAGTTATGTTTATTACATAGGTATTTAACATTAATTGGTCAAGTGAGGTTTACAGAAAAAATAAATCATTTCATATCAAATTATATTTATTTTATTATTATCTATAATTTGAATAAGTCCATTTATTATATCACTTTATATTATTAAAATATTTCTATGTAAGTCACTCCCCAATTTCGGTAAACATGCATGGCGCCCGCCGTGACGGTCTAAAGTGACAAAAAATGTGACGATTTTTCTCCCAAAAAAATATATCGTTGTATTTACAACGATACTACAACAACGTTAACACAACAATATATTATTTTTAAAAATTTATTACGATTATTTTTAGTTTACATGTAAATAATTACTATCCTCCAAGTAATTAGTAATGCAAATTAAAATATTTCTGTATTCCCTTTTTATAAAAGAGGGCTGATACTACAGTTTCTTTGTCAAAAACAATTTACACAAAAAAGGGCCGCATTACCCGTGAGCCGCGGATCAAAATAATTAAAAAATCTCATTCATTCCAACAAGGCTGAGCTAAATATTTGTCTTGAAAGCGCCGCCGCTTATCTGTGATCCGAGCACGGCTTCTCAGAAATATATGCTATACAATAACACAAAATTACCTTATCTTATTGTTATTACAACTAAAAAAATTACATAAAATGACATACGTGTAGAGCCACCTTATAAGAGGTAGAATAGAAACTCTAAGCTGTAGAGAAGCAAATAGTTTACCAATTCAAACAATTTCTTTAATCGTTTCGGTACAAGTTCTACTTACTTAATCAAATTTGATGCCATAGGTTCACGAGTCTGCCAGAAGGTCTTGTTCTGAGAAGAATCACCAAGAAACTTAGCAAGACCTTCTTTTACATTTTTCACAGTATTGATTCGGAAAAAGTTAATTCACGGTTCAAGTACAATAATATAATAATCATTTATTTGTACCAATTATACAGCAGGTGAACGTTACATTTACAGTATTTTAATGTAAATTAGGCAACGCTGCTTGACAAAAGTTGAGGTAACCTTCGACAGAACTAGGAAAAACCTGTTCTTCGGTTCCCTGTGCTCCCTCCCCGGACTACAAATGAAGCCCTCACAATTATGCTTTCCGATAACAATAGGACGCTTAGTATAAAGCTTATAAACTTATAAATTAATCCATACACAAATTTAATCACTCTCGTGATCCCAAAAGGGGTTGGGCAGAGCTTTAGGTAACATTTAGTTACACATAAATCCACATTTGGCAGTATGTATGTGCAGACCATACAGTGCCACCAATATTGAAAGGTTGCCAGCCTACTCAAATGGTAGACTTAACCCAAAGTAGTAATCCTTCAGTAATCTGGATCTAGTTCCAATGGGCGAACTAGACCACGGAGATTTCCTTCACTATTACCATTACTATTCTATAGGTACCCTAGTGGTGTTTACCACTATATACATACATGTATACGATCAAGCTCGTAATCCCATGAGGAGTTGAGCAGAGCCTTAGGCATTTTGTTATTTAATTATTTATTAAACCAATTATCTAGCCCAAATTAAGTATCATTAAGAACTTGTGTTATGGATACTAGATAACGGACAAATTTTATATTTAATAAATAAACATAAATAAATATATAAACAACCATGACTCGTCAGCAAATATTCGTGTCACACATACATTTGCCGCTCCAGGACCCGAACCCGGACCGCTTGATGTGTAGGCAGCTATACTGACCACCGTAGGCAGCTATATCTGGCATTATGGGCCATGCAGTACCGCCAAATAGTGACAGGTTGCCAGCCTGTATTCTACATAAAAGGAGCACCAAACTCAAAAGTTAACAATGCTTCAGTAAACACATGAACTGGAGCCAACGACCAGGGCAGATGTTAGACTCAAAATTATCACAGCAGTCTAGGTCGAATCACTCTATTCGCTATGAATAATAAAAAAAACACAAAATCAATCACTAATGGCTAGTTCCAATAACTATCTACACTTAGTGTAAGATTTTGACAGATATCCTAATACAAAATATGTCAAAACTCCACCGTTTCCAAGGGAAACTGTCGTTAGTTATTGAAACCCGTAATTAATATTTTAAAACCTACCGCTGAAATAAACAAAGACAGACTAGTAGCCACAAGAACCCTTTAAACCCAAATTACTTCCCGACCATCAGATTTACGATTTGCTTGTCACCAAAGTAAAAAAACCGCTTAAACTTAACCAACACGAGTGAAAGTGCGCCGAGAATCGCACCGCCCCGGGATGTGGTTCCGTACTGTAATTATTGAAACTTATAGTATTATTACTGGCGTGTAAATGTTGCGATTGGTGTAGGGTTGGCGCTTGTACTATTATCTGCTTATTTTTTCATTTGAAAAATTGACAGAGGAAAGGAAGTAATTTGGGATAGCAGGGTTTCACAGAAACTGGTAACGTCATCAAATGTTTATCACCGAAAAATGTGAGAAAGAGATGTTATTTGTTTAATTGTTTCTATGGTTCGTCAGCTGCTTTTATAAGATGGCGACGAGAAGACAAGTTGTGAAGGAGTGTTTTTAAAATTTTTTGAATGAAAATTTAAATCTCTATGTATACTGTAAAATATAAGTATCTTAAATTTGAAATATATATTATTGATTATTTAATATTTTAAAAAAATATAATAAATAAAATTTCTTTGCTGTGTACAAAGTAGTATACCTAACTTCTCACCCGCTTAAGTACACGCACCCATATTTTAGATTTAGAAACTATTCAGAATAAAATATTTTAAACATTTTGAAGATTTACTAGCTATACATATAAAATGTGATTTAAAAATCTACAAGCAACTTCTGTAAAAGATGTTTACGAAAACACATGACAATTATTCGTTATTCGTCAGGACGTTTTTGAAGGTTCGGAAATTTCGAGTTGAACTATGTGGCAACCCTAATAAAAGGTTGTATAACAGACACAAATTTGGCCCGAGCCTAACTATGGTATCGGTTATAATCAGACGATAATCGGCGCCATAAATGATATAATGCTCGGATTACTTCCCACAATAACACAGGTCATACAATAAAAAAGTCTCTCTAGTTAGATCATCAAGGATTACGACATTTTTAGTAATTGCTCTATAACGAGATGATCGCTAGAAATTGCTAGTAATAATTAGTTTTAGTGCAAGCGATAAAGGTTGCAGGTTGAAATCCTCATAGTGGAAAATGTTTACGTCGCCTTTGTTACTAAAAAAAATTAACATTCTATCAGAAAAAACAATCGGTTAGTCTTTTCACTATTTACAAACACAAATTATATTCTTAATTATTTTAGTATATGTTACCGGTACTCTGTATAACTTAGGTATTCTTTACAAAACCTAGGTAATGCGCAGAATATTGGCGTGGGTGGGCAATTTATGAAATATTATTGTCTATTACTTACATACTTTACCTAGGTAATTCACACAATTCCCAGGGATTGTATAGAGTATCTGCTGGTCCTCCGGCAATGTTTAAAGTAAATAGCATGTTACATAAAACACTAGACTCTCCCAAAATCAGTGAACTCTGCTTGGTCATAAAAAAATAACCCTAACCTACCCATCACTCTGCCATGTAGGTACATTAAAAGTTAGACTCTCCCAAAAACTTCCCTGCCTTTGTCATTTACACACATTACCGGCTGCACATTCGGTATTCTATAGAATAGGCACATAAGCAAAGTAGGTGAAAAATAAATAATATTTCATACATTACCTTCACGATTTAGGCTACACATTGCCTGGGTATTGTATAGAATACCGTTTTCTACAGATTACCGGGGCCAAATATATTCCCATATTTGTAACTTTTCGACGCACAGTAATTCGCTAAACCATAATTCTTTCAAAATTGAGGATAAATACGTATAATCTAGTAAACAAATCCCAAAACTTTGGTATTCATGCTCAATAATAGCTAACTTAAGAACGTTTTTAAAATCCAAGAAATACTTAAGACAACTTTGTATGTTAGCAGGTTATCAGTATCCCCGTAACTCTCCAATAACGACCGCTGTCAGGTCAACCGTGTTTTCAGTTAAGGACGCTCGGAAGGACCATATTGTGCACACTGTAATTGATAGAAAGTTCCCATTGAATATCTTTCTCGAAGAAAAGGCTGCTAAATAAAAATGGGGGTTTATTGATGTTAATTTCTTATAAGAGCGCGCATAACGGTCTTTTGCTTTCGGTTTTGAGAATGGTGAAGTAATGAGGATTGAGGCAATATTTTCTCTAAAAACGATTCTGTCCGATGCGCAGAATATCCATACACGCCCTACAGCATAGTTTTATAATTTGATCCTTAGTGTTACTCCGATTTTTTCTAGGGTAGGTAATCATATTGTTTATGTTGATTTAATACCTGTATTATTTTAATTATGGATACTACTAGAAGCTCCACGGAATGGGGAATATGGTTTTCAGCGCGCGAGAGTGACGTCAGAGTTGCACGCGTCTATAGGCTACGGTGGCTGCTTACCACCCAGGCAGGCCGTATGCTTATCTGACAACCACTTAACATAAAAAAATAAATGCGTTTTTACTTTGTTATATTCTTTTAAACACTTTTATAGATTCCTACTTTGAATGGGTAATTTAACAATACGAATAAATGGCAAATATAAATTTTAAAATATTACCTAGATTTTAAGACATAGTACCTATTCAACAATGTGAAAAGTGTATCAATACTGATTTCCTCATTCCATTCAGCAGTATAAATTATGTTATTGGTGGAGAGAATTAAAACAACACGCTTGCTCGTATCAGATTTAGATAACGGTTCACAGCAATTGTAACCTCAGTCATACCTTTTTTAAATACGGACCTAACCACCTGCTGCGTCCTGCTGTACCGACGACGCTGCTGTACGTGTCCCGGCTGCATTACTCTACGGGAGATCGCAGAGTACATCCGAGTCAAGACCAAGTTCCTCTTGAGGGTCGAACGGTTGGAGTCACACCACAGTGCAAATTTTAACTCATTTGTGGTGAGAGTACCGACCGACCATCTGACGACCTTTATGAAGGAAGAATTTTGGTCGAAAGGTGTAAGGTTCCGGCGCTTCCGAGGCCGTCTAACACCACTAAGCGTCACACGTCGCCGTCAAATCGTGTAAATTAAGTAATTTACTAACATAAGTTTTAAGTGTAAACTAACAAAAATTATATAACAATATGTATGTTAGTTTATAAGGTATTTATTGGGCTACTAAGGCCCATGGCCTTAGTAGCCTGAAAGAAAAGTTTATTAATTAAAACCCGTCCCAGTCTCGCACGAAATTTTTCGGCTTTGCTTTATTATACTAAGCACCATCATTAACAACTCATTAATGTCCTCACCGAGGGGCTCGAGTATACCCCACATTAGAGGCGATAATACTAAGCATGTATTATACATATTAACCTTCCTTTTGAAGCACTCTATCTATTGATGTAAAATCGCATTGACATCCACTGTGTAGTTTAAGTTCTAAGCGCACATTCAGTAAGAACGACTTTATTTTATACTATGTATAGATATATAGATTGACAATTTGTAATTATTTGTAAATACGTGTGCTGTTAAAGAATTTATTCGTTGTAAGTTGAGGAAATTTATGTCAATTAAGAGTCTGTAGATGATTGTTTGAAGTTTTAATTGTAATACAATTGATTTGGCCAGAGTCAATTTTTATTCCAATGTTTGCTTGCGAGATCACTTAACGAAATTGAATATTCAAATCGAAAAGCTTGAGCTCCTTTACGCCTGATTAGTTAAGTGAAGAGCACAATTATTATCTTCAAAGTTCTTGCCTTAATATACTATCTATCTAAGGGTTTCTATTCTAGTGTTACCCATTTGTCTATGATATTACTTCGGCAGATTCACACAAGCACCTTTGCATTGTAACTGTAGTTAATGCTAACGTTTTCATTTATTGCTACGAAATTTCAAACAATCATCTCAAGAGATTTAACTTGTTGGAAATTTGCGGAACTTTCGACCGTTTCCCCTGAAAACATGACATTCTTTGCAGAATGTTTATGGACACGCGATCCTCAGCAGCAGACAGGCCAATAGAGCATTCCTAGTATCGGTGAAAGTCAGCAAAACTTACGACTCTTGTGACGAATGCTTGGCAAATTTATCGTTATGATTACTGTCAGGGCTTTGCTTTAGGACTGAATCTGATTTGACTAACTCAGCTTTCTCTGGGGACATTATTCGTAATGAATTATGGAAGTTTATGTCTGATACTAACTGTACTCTATGATTTCTCTAGTTTGGTTTCTTGCGGATATAATCTAATTCATTACGTCTAGTACTTCTAAATTTACATGATAACGCTATAAAATTCCGACTTGTTGGTAAAAATTATTCGACACTCAGAATGTCTCATGATTCATTTTAATCAGACGGAATATTTTGATGTTTCTGAAAACAGGATCAATAAAATGGTCAAGCTAATTGTTGATAAATATTGTTGTTTAATAAAACAAGTATTGTTTAAAGTAAACTTTATTTTGACGACTTTTTGTCAATCCTCAACGAACACAATTTCAAAACCAGATCTTCGACAATTAAAACCAAAGAACACGCAACTACATTGGTTAGAAAGAAGAGGAAAAGCGGCCTCACCTATCCATTTCAAGTAAAATCCTTCACAGGTCTCCCTAGTACTACCGTCCTGGGACAGGCCGAAGTCAGAAATGCATTTAGGAGACTGGTTACTAACGTAACCAAGGCATTTAAAGAAGAAAATGACCTTCAAAACAATGAAGGGAAGACGACAAGAAAGAAGAAAATACTATATTGTGATAAAACCCACAGGTATCGGTAAACGCACTGACAATATAAATGCAACCTAATATACGACAGATCACCGGAATTTTGTAATTAATACTGGGTGTAAAAGACATGAACAGTCAAACGAGAACCATGTATTCTATACATCAAAATAAGACATATTTCAAAAAAATTATTGCTGGGAAATGATTTTTATTTTTTGGTGTTAAAAAAAATTGCAAAATGTACCGCGCAATGTAAAGTGCTCAACTCGCACGAAACTCGCAAAAACGCGATAATTTTGCCAGACGGCGGCCCCGTTCGTTAGTGTTCGTGCGCATCGAGTGAGCTACATTGAACGCTAACGTTTTGAAGCCATTTTTTGTTATGAAATACTAAAAAAAATGATAATGTTTCTTTAGACAATAATTAAGAAATAACGTATAGAATACGTTTTCATAAAAAAATGAAAAAAAAATTATGACTTTGACCTTCAATAAAATCGTAACTATCAATTTCCCAGGTATAGTCTAAAGGAAAAAAAATGTTAAGATGGTGAGCAGAATACATGGTTCTCGTTTGACTGTTCATGTCTTTTACAACCTGTATATAAGTATACGACAGGTCGTCTGAATTTTGTAATTTATTTCTTCATCAGCAATTTATAATGACAGATTCGCCTGCTAATTTTGCTTTAATGAGTCACTTAATTTGTGATTCTAATTTCATCATCCCAGCTTTATAATTATAATAAACTTGAATCAATTTAATATTTGAGGTTAATGTTTATTAAATGCAATTTATAACAAGTCTAACACTTCGCACGTCACTATCTCCACGTATTTGGTCATCTACACATAATATTCTACCACCGATTAATTGCCAAACAATGCCTTTAATCTCGCCAGTGACACCTAACGATAATTTACTGTCGCAATAACGGAGTCGGTATTGATTTACAGAAACGTGAAGCGTTGGTTTATTTGAAAGAGTGAAAACATAACACGAGTATATTTGATGAATTGAAAACGTTAAGTTTGGTAATTAAGGCATTAATATCTGCAACGATTAGAGTTTAATTTGCAGAAGATGTTTTTATTAATATGTATACTTAAATCAAATATGTCAATCAATAAGAACCAGGCGGAGAGGTATTAAGTTTAATACTTTTTGTTTTGAAACTCTGAGATTGGAATAGAAATATTCAAATCCGGGATTAATTCAATTTTGTTATCTCCAAGACTAACTTAGGGAAGAGCGTGTTGGGATTTTGGGACGTTTCTGCCATTCCGTCCATTACAACGGTTCGTTATGTTTCCGAAGCTCTTTGGTACCTCGTAAACGGGGAATGTGCGTTAATTGGCTACAGCAACAGTTTGTTATCCGGTGGACCATGTGTTTGTTTGTCACCCTTGGATAACATGACAACTAGCTCGTGTTTCGTCTTCACTCGCATCAATTTAGAATTTGCTAAAAACTTATTTTTCTGTCCCTTGGAAAGAGTTCTTCGGTAACCAATGTTTTTTTTGTATCCCTGACAATCAAACGTGAGCACAAACTTCTGCGAATATCGTGTGAGTAGTTGAGTTATGACATGACAGTGTCAGAAACAAACTCACATTCTTATTCATAATATTAAGAAGTACATACCTCAAGCTAGTTCTAATTTACAAAAATACTTTAAGCAATACCATACAAATTATAAACAATGAAAGAGCGAGTTTGAGAGACCAGTACCCCAAGCACGAATATTAACGTAATTGTATCCCAGAACTTTCTATAACCACAAAAAATAAATGGTAAATATAAATCAGGATTTTATTAACATTTCTTGAGAAGTTATATAAATTAATATTAACATTAAAGGCTTCTACTAAATTAAATAAAAACAACGTTAATTCCTGATGAAAGTAAATAAATATTTCTTGCGTGTATGAATTTTATTATTGGTTTATGATACGATAACGTTACGAATCTTTCAAATCTTCGTGCTTGGGTCACATATAGCGCCTCTTAGAGGGCTTAGTGTTAAAACAAATAAATATGAAATTCCTGCTCCACAAATATCATAAAACTGACAAAGATATATGTTCTATTATATTTAGGAGAATCCTCATTATCTTTATTTATTATTCTTCTGTCAGCGTGTATATCACACTGAACTCCTCCTATCCAGTTGGAATTTTGATATTTTTTTGTGTGGATTATCGATTCTAGAATGGTTTACATTCATTCATCAATTCGATCCGATAGAAAATCTGTCGGGTCCGCTAGTAATTTATGAAAAATTAAACCTTTGCAAAAGTTATCCTCGTGATTACTTATATTGTAATTTATGTGAAGCAATCTTAAAAGATCAATGAAAATAAATTCTATTTGTCTGTGCACAGCCTCACAGCTGCTTAAGGAGTGCGGGTAACAGACGTGATCGGCACTGCAACATTGTTGCGTGGGTCAGTGTAGGTCATGCTAATTGCTAATGCGATTTTCAGTATTGGATTTGCGGCGATATTGTAAAGATAATATTGCTATATTGGCAAAGTACAGGGAAGCAATAGTTGCTTTTTATGCTATTTCCTTAGAGAAATAATTTATACCTCAACTTTTGAATTTCATGCAAATGTATCCATTCTACTTGATGGTAAGCAGTAGCGGAGTCCAAATGTGAAGATAGCTGGTGCGAGAGATAAACCGCCGTGCTAGCCACCCTCACCTTGCTGACCTGCAAGGTGCTTCTTCACGCGTCTTTTGAATGACCCAGGATTATAAGAAAGGAACATGTGTTTTGACAGTGAATTCCATTTCTTGATTGTGCGACAAAGAAACGAGTTGCCAAATTTCTTAGTTCGCGTTGGAATGGTAGCCACAGTTTGTCGGTGACAACGTAAGCACTAAAAGAATTTTGACTATTTCGTCTACGTTTTTTAGATTTACGACACCCACGTGATAAGAACTGGTTACTAGTGACCGGGAACTACTAAGATGTCTGGATTTTTCCTAGTCAAATACACCGTGATTTATTAAAGTTCATACAACTCTTGCTATGGGACGAACATCGAAATCACTAAAAAACAACAGTTTTTCGTACATTTTGGTTGCCTAGGTGTTATATTGAACATCTGATTTTTTTTGTATGGAATTTTCTCTTTGGTATGGAACAACAGATTTTTATTCGCGATTTTATATTGGTCCCATAGCAACAGATCTTCTCTAACGCAATAACACTGTAAGTTCGACATCCGAATTGATGGAAAAACATTGTCAAAGCTTGTTCAGAATGCTGCTTCTTTTTTTTCTCTTTATTTTTCTTTATTTTCTTAGAGTAGTTTTGTTTTACTTTAATTACTGTTGCAATCGAGTGAACTGTTTCTCGATTAAGACGAATTAAAACGTCGTGCAGTTGAGATTCCTGCTTGTATTGGTAATTTGCGAGATTACTTGTCGGCCGCTTGTCGCTTTGATGTCGCCGACGAATTGTTGCACATACAAGACATACAACGTTGGGGTATTGATGGTTCGTAAGATAAAATTTATTTCAAGTATTGTGTATTCAATTGATGAGTATTTTTGTGTAGGGAGGACAAATTTGTCCTAAAATCAGAATCAATTTTTTAATTATTGAAGTAAAAACTATGACTTTTACCCTATCCTTGGGCGCTATAATATTCCCTTCCTTTCACATTTCGTAGCCAGCTTAGATACGAGAAATAAAAATACCGTGTCGTTATCAGATAGGAACTTTGAATTAATGTTACTATATGTCTGAACGAAAAGGCAATATTATATTGGTTTTCGTACAATATTTTCTGCATAAGTACCTATGTATACATATAGACATTTTTTATCATTTGAATGAAAGAAAACGGGATTTAAACCACGTACCTTTGATTTTTGGTTAATATCGGATAAATATCGGATTAACCAAAAATCAAAGGTACGTGGTTTAAATCCCGTTTTCTTTCATTCAAATGATAGTGACCACGTTAGCTTAAAACAATACATTTTTTATCATAGGAAAATAAATAAAAAAATCTTAGTTAATTTTTTTAGGTTAACCGTACTTCATTCATGGTAAAATAAATCTCAGTCTAATCAATCTGGCAACGAAATGGTGCTTTTATTTCCTGTATCGTAGCTGTCTACGAAATTTTGCTACGAAGTGGGACGGGTGGTTAGGGTCGTAGTAAAATATAACAGTACTTTTTAGATTTTAAGACTCGTGTATGATAGATAAATGTGGGGACAAAATATGCGTGAGAGAGTGAGATGAAGGCCAAGAGTTTCACTGTCAAGAATAAAATTAGTAATTCTGCTTATGCATTATTTAAAATTGCATGAGTATTAAACATTGATGGCCTTTTAACTGCTTATCATGGTTTAGTGGAATCCATCCTTAGGTATGGAATTATATTTTGGGGTAACTCCACACACAAGGACATCGCAATTAAAATTCAGAAACGCTGCATTAGAGCCATGTTTGGTCTGGAGACAACTGACCTGTAGACCATATTTTATCCAATACAAATTACTTTCACTTCCGTCACTTTACATCTTTGAAGTAGCAATGTTTGTAAAATCAAATCCTCATTTGTTTCCCATGTTATAAGATGCTGCCAAACGAAATAGACGTGATTTCAATCGATTATGTACAGTGACTGCAAAAACATCATTAGTAACAAGAAAAAGTATGTATGGTATGAGTACTAAAATTTAGAATTTCGTGATATGACTATAAATTTACTAAAAAAAAAAATTAAAGCAAGTACTTATAGAGAAATGCTACTATAATGTAAACGATTTTTTAAAAGAATAATCTTGTTGATAGCAGATAATTTTTATTTTTTGATTATTATTATTTTGACATTCACTATTATAGACTTGATTTAATTTGACATTATTGTAAAATGTAATGAGATTAATTTTTATCCTAGTGTAAATAAAATTAGAGAAAATTATTAAACTTTAATTTTGTACGCCTACTAAGGCAGAACATGTCGAGCAACAATGTTTAATATAAGATCTTTCCTGTACACATGTTCAAAGGTTTAAGAAAACTACATTTCTTTTCAAGGAAATTTAGTATGCGGTTTGTTGATGTCACCCAATATTCAGAACTAAAGCACTTTATAAAGCTTAATTTTAAAAATATTACTTAGCCACTCAAATTACATTAACCAAATTTAGAGTCAGGGTGTCTCGTGGGAATATATGAGTAGGAAATAAAAATGTGACAGAATACAAATTATTTTGTACAACTGACTCGAATCTGGAGCAGCCCTAACCTCCACCTTACAGAAGACCACAGTCAAATAACACTACATTTGGTGGTGTTGTGTTTATGTTGGTGACTAAGGTCGCCAGAGCTCCACGGGGTAGGGAAGAGGAGAAGAGTGTGACGTCAGTGTTACAAGCGTCTATAGGCTACTGTGACTGCTTACCACCAGGCTGACCATATGATTGTCTGACAACCACTTAAACTTAATATAAATAAAAGAAAAACCCTTACGTAAGTCGAACTCTTAAGTAAAATGTGCTAAATGTTCTTAAATAGGTACCTGAATTCTCACGAGAAATAGCGTAAAGAACTTGGAACCAAAATACGTGGTACCTAATCATACTGAACTGAATTACTACCTCAAGTGCAATTTACAGTATTCGCCATCATACCCAGCTCATTAATATTTCTTTTTATTTATTAAGACGCTTGTCAGTTAAGCGGTTTCGAGTCATATCTTACTACCTCTCATTCAATAAAGGACCCCAATTAAATAATTTTGATTCGAAACAAAATCATTCAAAACTCAGCAGAACGAATTACATCACAGAATGCCATTAGTAATGGTTCTTAAACGAAATAATTTCCTCACAGAATTGTCAACCCTAACATGTGGGTACAAGATTTATTAGGTAACAGCGGTGTCGGTATCGACGTACGTTGACGGCGAAGTACTTTCATTACCATATCGGTTTCATTTGCATTCGTTAATAACTTAATTCTGCTTGTTTTAAGCTCAAGACCCTAAGGGAGACCACACACGTTGTCCGTAAAAAGTCAAGATAAGACGGTGCGACGAATTCGGTGATTTCGTTCGCATTTAGGCGGTTTTTTAGAATAATTATTGTAATTATTGGTGTATGGCAGTCATTAAGGAATTTTAAGGTGACGTAAATGTTTCCTGCAAGATAATGGAGGTGATGTTATGCAATTTGTCTTTTAACGGCATTACGGTGAGATTGAATGAGTTTACTATGTTAATGTAGAATTACAAAGGATTTTCTTTATTTATTTTTCTTTCACTACAAAAAAATGTTTCTCTAACTTGTATTATGCAAGATGTTCTAATATAAAAATCTCGTGTCAAGGGTTTTGTGGTTGTACTCCTCCGAAATTACTCGACCGATTTTTATGATTTTTTTGAGTATTTTTGTGTCTATTTGATAGGTGTGAGAAAAACTATAATGAGCATTTTTAAATACACGTTTTGAAGAAAGTTGCGTGCTAACTCCATCCCTTTATCCACCCAGACCAATTTGAAATAGAAAATTTAGAACAATAAGAATTTCTCAATATAGCGCACAGCTTTCCAATCTGTATTTATAACGCCGTAAACAGTATTTCAATTACAAACAAATTTTATATCAATCTATCCTTAGGGCGATACTCTACTGACACTGAGCGGAACAGAGCGTAATAGAGTCCCTAGATTTAGATATCCAAGATTAAAATAAATTATAAATGACAGGAAACAGTTTATCAGTTCATTACATCGTACAGAAAATGACTTAAATAAAAATAAATTGAGGGAAATACTTTCATCTATGTCTTGTAATAGCCAAAAGTGTTTTTTTTCTGTAGTTTGAGGACATGAGATGTCCTAATGCCAAAAAGGTACACGATAAATAAGGTACAAGAAAACAATGCTTCTTTTCTTGTTGAGTGGTGAAACGCGCTGGACAGCCGTGTAACGATGTGCGTATCTGTGAGTGAGTCGCATCGAACGTTAGTTCCTCGTCTCCTTTCTGTTCCAATTGTTGCTTTTAAAAGAATTTGTAGCATCTTCCATTATGATGGATTCGAAGTTGATTCTAATAAAAAGAGAACAAGGACAGATTAAAATTTGCCTCCCACAGAGCTTTTACTGGGTGGTAGACCCGTATGTAGGGTCGTCTGGGTAGGTATCACCGCCTTTCTTATTTCTGCCGTGCCAGCAGTTCGCTGGCTTTTGGATTAAAGGGAAAGGCATGGAAGGCATATTATCATCTTAGTCCCCAGTCCCCAATCATTATATAAGGTTCGATAAACCACACATTCTCGCCAAGGAACGTCGATACATCCCAAGGATGTTGCGCGAGGCTATTGAAATAAAGAAACACCCAAATTTCAATAGAGAAGATGGTTGGGCCGTACCACCTGCTTAGGATCCAGTAATTAAAATTATTAAAACTCAAGCAAACCACCACACAGCGAGACCTAATGACACCGTGAGCTCCGTTTGCGTGAAACGGAACACTCCAAATTAATAATCAAAGTGACGGTAGATTTAAGTATTTCATAAAATATGACAACCTACATCCTTTAGTCATCCCGTGACCACGAACGCTGAAAAGTGTTACGAAACGTCGGGCAATAATAACATCATGTAAAATCTAATTACACGCGAGTTAAATCCGTAAAAGTTGTATTATTTATAATGTGTAGTGTTCGCGCAAATCTAAGAGAACATTATACCCTTAATATTGCTAGTGTGTATAGGCGAACGGTAACTACTTAACGCCAGGTTTGCCATCTCGTAATATAAAAAAATATGTTTTCCAGTGTGCTTTTTAATATCTCTTTTCTAGAGACGAATCCACGGTGATACTCCGAGCATTGATTGCAGTTCTGCTGCGATCGCGAGATACCATCATGTATACATTGGTTTTTTGCAGCAGTAAAACTATCCATGTATCATGAAACCATAACATTATTTTACAGTCTTAGCCGAGAGCATACAGCCACCATGAAATGTGAACCATCTATTATATGTATATACTTAATTCCCGTGTCACGATGTTTGTCCGGGATGAAGTTTGAAACTAACAATCGGATTTTAACTTTTTTTTCAATTGTGTGTTGCGTTCCAACTTCAGAGATAGGATAGTTTTTAACTATTATTATAAGCAGTCCTCTTTTATTCAATGCAATGTTATGTAAGTAATGTGGAATGGTTACAGCAACGCGTGGCCGGGACAGTTAGTATTTCAATATAAAAATAAGAAAAAATAAATTGTTCATTGTAATATATACCTTCTGCTGTTGTCATAGAACTCCTCAGCTCCGCTCTGCTCTGTAATGGAGTGTCACCCTTAGATCTGTCGCTCAGACCTTTTGCCAACGAATATTGATTGCGTCAAATAATATTCCGTAGCTTAGTTTGGCTTTGATTTCGTCCTTTGGAAATTCCGCTACGTGATTTTCGTAACCTTTAATATTAATAAATTTGACTCTGTGAGTAACATATAGAAAGAAAAGAAATTAGGGTTTATTTTTATTTTTAAATGAACATTTCGAAAAAGAGCATTATATTGCTATGAAAAGGTGGTGACTCAATTGTGAAATATCATTTGTAGGTACGCAAGTAGGAGAATAACAAGGGTTGACAATAACAAGACTGATATAAATATACATACTGTTTTGAAAATATTCTTTATTGTCAAGTGAAATAAAGCGTGAAATAAGCGTCGGTGGCGTAGTGCGTAAGAGCGTCGTCTCCCATCCGGGAGGCACTGGTTCAATCCCCGCCATGTACCAATGTGTTTTCAAATTTTGTTTATCGTGTGTACGTTTAATCGACGTTTTTACGGTGAAGGAAAACATCGTGAGGAAACCTGCACACATCTATGAAGAAATTCATAGGTTGTGTGTGCAGTCGACCTACCCGCACTTGGACAGCATTACCATGCTGTCCAAGTGCGGGTTGGTCGACTAAGGCCTAATCACCCCTAATGTGGGCTAGGCTCGAGCCCCTCGGTGGGGACATTATATGTGCTGTTGATGATGTAAATATTTAGTGGTGTTTAGAACCTCCATTTTTAAAATTAATTACATCAAACTTAGATTGTTCTGAGTTCGATGATTTATTATTACCACAATTAAACTAAATCTGGTATTTACTTGGACTAATTTTAATTACTTACGTTGCACTGTTTTTCCGCAATCTTTCACAATTAATGTAAGCGTGGAAAATAATTTAAAAAGGCAATAAAAGCAAGGCAAGAAAATTATCTGCCATATCGAGTTTAACCTAATGATTTTTTATTAAATTACTCGAACTCGCAGTATTTCGGGTGACTACTGTTCAAGATGAGTGGCACAGGACTGTGGGATCTCCACAGATATCTAGACTTCTGTTTCTTATTCATTCCGTCATAAGTTTACATTTCAAATCAAACATAACAGTATGTAAATTATTTGAAAGAGGAATAATTTTACAACAGTTATATTTTTATACAATATTTCCGCCAAATACTATAGTGACGTCTCAGCTAGCAAATACACAGATAAAACAAAATTTAAATAACAAAAAGATACAACACCACCTCGATAAAGATCAGTTCGTGTTGCAGCCGCGAACTTGACCTCGCGGTCTCGGGTTCGACAACTGAGTAACAATGGTTATTATCTGGAAACGAGATCGAACAGTCATTTCTTCGTTTCTTTAGTGGTGTATGTAAATATTGGTGTTAGTCAAGGACGGGAGCCCTACTACGGAATGTTTTATCGATATCGAAATGGAATTCGAACCAAACAATATTCACACCTTACTATTGTCGTCAATTCATATTTTACAATGTTCAATTTCAAAGCTTTCAAACTATAAATTTTATCCAACACCACTATTATAATTATATGTCGTAACAGGATAATAGAAGTTATTATTAAGTAAAATTTATCACATAATCAAATCGTAAAATACACATTTTAAAGCGAACAAAACAATTCTATCCCCATAAAATCAGTTGCATTGCTTTTATCGACTCTAAACCCTTTCTATAAGGCTGTCATGGTCCTTTGTGTGGATTTAGGAGGAGATAGTGGATGTGATATAAGATTTTAGTAAGCAATAAACTCATTTAAGAAGCCGTTTAAATATTAGAGAACTATTATTGTTGAAATAGGGATGTGGGATAGTTTATCGATATTAAAAACTTTGTTGCGTGGACTTATTTATTTATATATGTATTGTTAATTTAATATTTTAAAAAGTCAAGCAGTTTTTCTTTACAATACGTATTTCATACTTAAAGCACCAAGAAGTAGGTGGTAGTACCTGGTGATCTCGGGTCACTTAAGTTTATTTTAAAAAGACTAAGGGTTTTTCTTGAAGCATCACGTCATTGTTTTGGATGGTTGTATTTAATAATGTTTATCCATAGTCTCAGTGGGTTATATTCTACACTCAAAATTTGCATATTCGTTGTTACGTCCCTTACTATACTTTTATCTTTTAACAACATAATTCACGAAAAATTAAGTACTCAAAATATACAAATACAACCAATTACTAACTCTAATTGAGCAAACTATCTGAGTCTAACGTTGCTCAACATCAGTCTGCCTTCGAGCTCACGCAGAATGGCGTTCAGTTGAAAAATAAATGGGATTGCTGGATAGATATTTCCTTTGTGGCGATCGCAAGCGGCGCATAAATAAACTGTATTGCTAAACTGGCTGCCGCAAGTTGAGGGAACGAGCGAGTTTGAGGACATAATCTATATAGTATGATATTAAGTGAAGATGAACTGTGTACCCCTTTTAAAGCATATTGCGCAAGGATGAGTGTGAGATTTCGTACAACTTAAGTTCATATAGAGAAGTGCAAAAAAAAATATGTATAATATGTGTTAAAATAAATGTGATTGAATGAAAGAGTCGGCTCTTTTGCTGACTTAATCTTTGGCTAAAAATTATAAAGAGTCTGACACGAGCAAATTAAAATCACCAAAAGGTTCCATTTTATAATTTCTAAACCATATTCATTTAAAAAATCTAAAACGGCCACAATCACATAGAAGACGTCTAATAAGTATTTATTGAATGGCTTATCACTCGTTTTCGTTTTTACATTATGTCTTTAAGAGAGTTTAATAAAAAATGGCTACTTATAGCTAAAACTCAATATTTACCTTAACTGGACATTTAGTGGCATGTCATACAATCACGCAAATCATTTATAAGGACCATTTGACGTTTTTCAAAATTGTTCTGACTTCATTATTTTATTCATCATGCCCTCCTCACCCACTTTGGTGTGAGTCTCCTTTTTCCTCCACTTTCCTCCTTAAGGCAACAGCCATTCGGAACACCGATCTTCATAGTCTGACGCAATGGGTCTGGCAGTGGTGTGTAGGCACCAGGTGCTAGCTTCGTCAAGACTGAGTGCCTCCCGTGACACCACCATAGAAAACCAAACCAGAGGTCGTATCCATCTGCCAAGCGTATCAGGCCAACACACGACCCAGAGCCACTAGCCCCGAAAAGTCCCGTGTTTCGACATCAGTCATCTGCGCAACCAGACGTTGCCCAGGGTGCACCGCGGAGAGGTTTCAAAACATAGCATCCACTTTTATATCATCATCATTACAGCCTTTATAACTCGACCCACTGCTGGGATACAAGGCCTCTACTTGTTATCGAAGGAGGTTTAGGCAGTAGTCCACCACGCTTGCCCAATGCGGATTGGTGGACAGAGTATAAGGTGATCAATACCCTTTTTCTGCTCCATTAGCTGCCTTCTACGACACCCATTGGAGGATATGGGGTGATGCTATTCTACTTTGCAGGCATCACACGGCCACTTTTTAGATACTTACCTACTATGTAGAGGTGTTTGTTCATTATTATTAAGAAAACCTGTCAAAACCCGAATACAATAAAAAACTTACTTTGTGCAAATGTGCCTCGCTCCGCTAGTCCCTCGGCCCACACGGTACAAGTGACTCACGAGTATTGATGTCGCTCCTAGTGTTACCCGTCACTTCCTATTTCACAAGCCGGCAGCTGTGTGAACGATAATCTTTGACTTACGACCAGCTCGCGACAGAAACCTGGATCTAGCACTGATGTTAGAATAACGAAAGCCTTATAAATTGTAAATATTTAGCTCTCCTTATCATTGAGGAGGTAATAGCTCTGCAGTTGTGATCCTAAAAGTCAAGCAAGAAAGTGCTCTTTTGCTTTTGGATAACTGATCAAAAATTGATAGTCTCGACTGTCCTCTTAAAACACCCAAGGTTCCAAAATGGTCTGACCTCAATAATATTAATCTGTAGGAGTAGGTATGTATCTTATTATCAGGTAACAAGGAACCTTACCAAGGTTCCTTTGGTTTGTACCTAAATTAATACAATCTTGAAAATAATAAGCCACAAAGTTAAAATTTTGTATTTTTTAAATTTCTTAATGCGTAACATTATTATTGATATTCAGTAAGTATAAATCATTAACGGATTTCTTTTATTAAAGAGGAAATTGGCGAACTTCAACATTTATTCCACGAATTTTCTATGACTTAAAATTAAATATGAAAATCCATCGCTTTAGTAAGCTTGAAATACTTTACACTCGGCATTAATCCTATGTAACAAGTATTAGTTTTTGTCGGCTTGCTAGCTTCAATCCTGCTTTTTACTTGAATGAGCTCTAAACCCAAAAAGACATAAACTACAAATTCCATAATGCATCCTTACGTTTTATTGGTTATTAAACAAGAAACGGAAACCATGTAAGGATACACGTAGTGAGACGTGATCGGCGCATCATTTTTATGAGAAACGAGTTATAGGCATTAACGGAAGCCGCTGGAACTATGAATGCTAAGAAGACAAAACAGTCGTCAGTTGACACAAATTCTATAAACATAACATAACGCCTACGGAGTGCGCAGCATAGCCAAACTTAATGGGGTGATTGGAAAAGATCCTCTTAAAGATAATTCCGCCCATGCAAAACTATGACTGTGGGTTTCACGTCTTTTTTATGTGCAATGCGCAAATGTGAACGGGACATGAAACCGAATTTTCAATTAGATGTAAAAGGCTTGTCCATCCCAGAAAAGAAGAAAATAATAAAGCATCATCTATTAGTGTTAATATTGTGTTTCGTCAGTAATAAAATAACTGGGATGATAAAGAAATTGATCTTAAATTTAAGAAACTGCTGATAATAAATAATAACGGATGAAGCTCGTTTAGATTTAGTAGCACGATCTATATAATTTAGATTTAGCAGTTTTTTTTTAATTTGTTAATAGGCAAAATCTCTAATATTCTTCGGAAGCTTATTGTAAAAACGTAAACATTGGAATTGCCCACAAAGGAATTGTTTATTTTGCAAAATACCTAAGCTGATAGCTTACTTGTAGAATAAAAAAATGTATTAGTAATGTGTCTCGGTGGCGTAATTGGTCAACGCAGCCGCCCGGATTGCGGAAGATGCGGGTTTGAGTCCCGCCTGAGGCAAGTCGATTTTTTTCAGTGCATTTTTCTAGTATTAATGTATTAGTAAAATTTTAGACCAACTTAATTATAATCATCGGATAAATATAAAGATATTTAGTTATTAATACTTTTGTCTTCATGATCCATCAACAGATGTTCCAGGTCGTCACACAGATATATGTTAGAGAATCAGGGTCTGGATTTGAACTCAGTACTAGCCATAGTTTTGAGTGTTCAACCAAGCGTCTGCTATACAAATATTTTTATTATCCGATTCCTGTAGTCCTGGATTCAAGCCATAGATTCTTATCACGACACAAACACATATAACTTCATGTTTATCATCGCACTCTGTGTCGTTTAAGCTAATACTATCGCTATAACACAGGTATTAATTTTAAAAGCTCTTCACGGTTAGTACTTGTATCTCAGAAAGGAAAACCTCGCTTTATTATGAGCATAAAATGAACCTCATCGTAAAGATTTGAGAGGCACGACAAAATTGTTTAGAAGGTATAAAGGTGAATAAACGAGTTTCATGTGTGTTTCAAATTGTTTAACATTAGTAGGTATACAGAGAAGCTCAATAAAACCAGTGGCAACTGGACTTAGTCAAGGTATATTTTCAAAAATACCGCGAGAAAAAGGTCCATCTACGAATCTAACTCGTCTGTGCAGCGTTCAGGAAGCTATGTTAAAGCTTCTCGTCCAAATTACTTTTGTGTCTCGAAATAAATTTTTTGACCAATGTGTTTTACCAATGATGAACTACGGGCACTGAGACGTGGTCACTTATAAGCTTCATAAGAAACCTCAAACTCACACAAAGGCAATGGAGAGGGCCGGTGTTCAAATCCAATTTTTGAATACCTTTGTTTTGCAGAGTGATCAGCAAAATATCCCACTCCTTATATATAATTGTACCTCTAAAAAGCAACAATAAACTATTTTTATAGTTACTAAAACATATTCGTAAATCATCAGTAAACATTTTCCAAACCATCAATGCTCATTATTGAATATCGATATTAATCATTCAATAAGTTGTAGCATTGTGATGCCGGCAGAGTAGAATAGCATCACCCCATATCCTACAACGGGAGTCGTATAAGGCGACTGATGGATCAGCAAAGGGGTATTAATCACCTTCTACTCCGTCCACCAATCCGCATTGGGCAAGCGTGGTGGCCTACTGCCTAAACCTCCTTCTATAACAAGGCCTTGTGTCCCAGCAGTGGGTCTAATTATAAAGGCTGTTATATCTTGGGTACAATTCTTTTACATACATTTAGCTACAACATTTATTCCACTGCACACTAATTTATATTTAGCATTACAAAAATACCAGCCAGTGCACCGTTTGATCTAATAATACAGTTCTCCATAAATCCTCCCTAATCGATTTTTGAGCTTTGATCCAGTATCGATACGGCGAATGCGTCGATTAAATTGAATAGTTACTCAGTGCTGTTTGTTTTAAGTTGTAACTGTTTCTTTCTTTTTTATTTTATGTTCCTTTATCTTTGTAACTGTTACTGCTTTTTTAATTTAACATTGGTAATTTACAACAGATTCTTCTAAATGCACATTAGTATCATTAGCCTGTATCTTTTTATAAATATCGATGTTTTCAATCTCATTGATACATTTTTCCTCGTAGATTTAATAGTAGTTGCAATTTGAATCATTAGCATCGTTTTGAAAAGGTTATCAATCTCTGCTATCAAAGTCTATTGTAGTTCAAACGCGAGAGGCAATAAACTACCGAATGACCTTCGCCTACTTGTAAATATTCAATCACGTCAAACATACAACGAAACGTTATTTGTCTGTCAATCAGAGTGTCGAATGTTGACTTATTACCAGCGGCTGATAGCAGTAGCACGATGACAATGAAATGCAATAGTTGACATTGGTAAGTCTGTTGTTGTTAGTGTTTAGATCGTGATGGTTTAGTTTAATCTACTGTAGTATTCTCATCGTTTAGAACTTTAATAACATTTCGAGAATTATCTATCCTTTATCTATCTATACTATATAAAGCTTTTTATTATAAACTTACAATTGATCTATTAAAGAAGCTAAAGTTAGACAATAATATTATTTATCGAAAACGTTAACTTTTGTAGGACTTCAATAGCGTTTAATAATTAATTATATTTCTTGAGTTTAATTCTGTTTCAATAATCGAAATATTTGGAATATGCCTCCAAATATTTCGATTATTGAAACAGATTGAAACAGTTTGTTGTTCTTATAGCTTATGTAAATAAGTAAGTTAATGCCGCGATATCGTGGTTATACTGATTAAGTTGAGTTTGGTTTATGTATAACACCCACTAAATTTTCTTAATTCTGACTTTAAATTATAATATTACCTTATCTTAATAAGTTGCATCTTGTTACATCTCATTTGCTTCTACCCAAGAGTAAAATCTTTATCATTTTTATTGGAAAAGCAAACTTGTTTCTCAATCGTCATGTTTAATTCATTAAATCGTTAATTATCGTCAGACGTGTCATTAAATCATTATCGAATGCCTGTGTATGCGCATTTACCGTCAATGTTACCTTGTTAACCCAGTTTCGGATTGAAATGTTTCGATCAATGTGAAAAATGTCTCGACAACAGACTTGCTTTTAATTGGACGTAGGCTTATCGTTTGCTATGTCAGATTTCATAGAACATTATATCGTGATAGCTGACTGGGTTTCTCTACTCTTAATTGTAAAGTTGTTTTTACTTTATTTGGGTAAATTGACAATTTATTAGTTAGAACGCTTAAAGTTTCACTATAGGCATTTGCGAGTGTGGTTTTTATTAACTGATATTAAATCTTGAATTGAATTATCTGTTCCATTACTTATCATGTGTAACTACATGGTATTTAGTTCAAGTGTGTAAAAAGAGAGTGGGTAAAAAGATTTAACATTGACTAGAAAACATTAAGAAACATCACCTTCTTCCTACTCTAATCCTAATTAATTTATCATCATCAACAGCTCATAAAATGTCCCCACCGTGGGGTTTGAGCCTACTTAAACCATTAGGCCTTAGTTAACAACGCTGGCCAAGTGCGGGTTTGTCAACTTCACATAAAACCTAAGAATTTCTTCATAGGTGTGTCCAGGTTTCCTCACGATGTTTTTCTTCATCGTTAAAGCGTCGATTAAATGAAATGAAATGAAAATGCTCTTTACTTAAATGGACTTGGCTAAGTACTTTTAAATCTTCAAAAGCTCTACCACCATTTCGGGACGAAATAATTAAGGATGATTAAACGTACATATGAATTCAAAATTCGAAAAGACATTGGTACGTGGCGGGGTTCGAACACCGGTGCCTCCTGGGTGGGAGAGAACGCCCTTACGCACTACGCCACCAATTTTTGTACCCTTAAAATTTTGTAGATTTAGAAACCAAAACACAACACCAGGTCCACAGTTTGTTATGCAGTAATATACTAAAGGTCATTCAATTAATGAACGCAATCTAACTCTAGTCAGATTCCTTACTTCTCACTATTACTCATGATAAGGTCACGATCTTTCACCGGAACATTTGTCAATACAAACAATACAGCATTTGACAAATAAGCTTCAGTGTCCACCGATGATGGAGATTAGATAATTGTTGGGCAACAATCGAAAGTGAAAGGCTACGTGTATGTTGACATAACACCGATTATAAATTACACTAAGAAATAAGGGACAGTTGAAGATACTGGACTTACTGTTTATCACATGTTTATTGTTGTGATAAGAGAATTCTTAATATCAAGCATATTGAGGTATACTGAACAAGGAATCTTTTCTATCTGACTTCAGGGCTCACACTAATCTGCGTGCCATTAATCTCTTCAATAAGGTAGTCAGATGGCCTAGCCAAGTGGCCAATCGATTGCGTCAAACGTTTAATGAAAAGAATTTAATGTTTGACACCGACGTTCTACTGAGGAAGCTCCATGGCGTCGTCTCAAATGTATGAGTAGTAGTCAAAAATGGTTATTCGATAGAAACGTGTATCGTTTGCCACTTGTCTAGGCCCTCTGTTGTCCAAACATTCATTTGTATTCCTTGTTCTTCTTGTGGTGTCTCTTTGACTATCGATGGTTGGTGGCCAGCTTCATGTGAATAAAAATTGATAAGTAATGAGCACATGATTATGTTGTATTTGTTTAAATCTTTGTAAAGGCAATACTGCAACAAGCTCTTTCTTTGCACCAAGGAAGCATCCAATAAGTTTCCTACATTCTAAATAAACATCACGAATTTGATTGAACGCCACAAGCGTTACGTAAATTAAACTGACATTTGCACGTCTTGTGCTAACACAGCATTTCGCACTGCGAGCATGCAAATAAAACAACGCCATCCAAACAATGGAGATGGCCAATAATTATAGCGCAGCCTTGGGGCGAGCGTGCCCCGTCCTGCTGGGATGACAGCTAATTGTGATTTACCCTACATCCCTGTTAAGGTGAAGGCAACAAGAGATTTGTAATAAGATATAGTGCTTTAGTCATCATCTACCTACGCTTTGGTATTTATGTATTTCAGTGGATGGCTGCAATTTAAATTTTATTACAGTTTCAACAATGAACTGTATCACTTCCCTGCCCCATGTGAAAATATTACTTAACAACATTTAGCTGGAAGAGCAGCTTTAGGTAACATGGTTACACATAAAGCCACAGATGGTTTTATGGACCAAAAAGTAACCTTCAGTGGACCAACAGACAAAAGCCGACAATCAACGATGTTACTCTAGAAAATCGCAGCAGCTCGGCCAATGTTATGAGGATACAGGATACCCAACAGTGAATTAGCTAGATAAATCCCATCGTAACAAGTACTAGGTGGTAGACCCATAAGTAGGGTCGTATCTTAATTCGGATTGAAGGGAAATATAGCCAGTGTAATTACTGGGCATAGAAGGCATATCATCTTAGTCCCCAGGATGGCAACGCTCTTGCAGTGTTAAGTGATTTACCTTAATATGGCAAGTGCCTATAGACGACGGTAACCACTTAACACCAAGTGGGCCGCAAGCTTGTTTGCCATTATATACATATATTACGAAATGGCAAACATAATATATATTTCCTAGACACCCATATACGAGTCCGTAGACGATGATAGCATTGTTACTGCATCTAAACAAGGCATGTTAAAATTGTATTTTTATTGTGGTTACAAGTCCCAGGCACTGCTTCTGGCCTCACTGCAACGCTATGGACTCTAAGAGAGAACTAAGAGCTTTCGTATCGTCTAATATTAAGAATTACATAATTAGGTGCAGTTCCTGGTTAATAGGACTATACCAGGAGCTCTCACGTAGTGGCGAGTAATCCACTCACAACAGCATCCTCAAAGAGGGATGGTTTCAGGCAGGCCTTCCATAAAACTATGCCCCAAAATTAAAACTAGAGAAGCAGAAGACTAAGAATTACATAACCAATTTTCAGAAAGCCCTTTTTAAGAAGACCAGGATATTCAAAGCTATGATCAAAGAAGCCAAGCACGAACCATCAGTATCATAAAGTGTAGCAGAACTGGCCACAATAAGAATCACTAAGCGCGCTTACAAAGTAAGGGTCGTAAGTTGCGATAATTGTTCGGAGCCCGAGGTTGAAGACTCTGCTTTACACATGCCGATAAGGCTTTATTGCTCTGAGACCCGTTTAGGGTCGTCTATCTTCTCTTCAAATATCTTTATAAGATCTCATGAATCGCTATGTTATTATGGTGCAGATATTTTGTCTGTCAATAGGTTGTAAACAAATGAGTTTAGGATGAATCCGAACCTTTTATATTTTTTGCAGCATCAGTAATAATTGCTTATAGAGCGTGCACTTTTGGTTTTATTGTTGATATATTTTTATTGAATTTATATGAATCGAGATTGAGGTATCCTTATTGTTTTTTTTAGTTTTTTATCTCAAAAATGTAAAATATTACACGGTAACATATTAGCAATCCGGGTTATTATAATGTTTTAGAATTACGTCGTTAATATTTTCATCCTACTGTTGCCGAACAAATTTCTTTTTAGTGATTTATATTTTATACTTTTTTGTTGTTTCTGATGCATTTATGTTTGGTTTTACTTTTAAAATTATAGTGTCGTTATAAAGTATTTTATTTTGAAAATCTTCCATAACAAAGCCGAAGGCACAGTTGCATAGCCCAGTAGGCTAATACTGGCAGCTCAGTCAGACGTCATATTGAAATATCAGGCTGCTCTACTTTTGTACATACAATGCGTGGTTGTAGTTTTGGGCTGGAATTTTAAAAAAGAAAACACTTGAATTGCTCAATTCGGCGAGCTATGCCATCGGGCTCGCGGCTTTGTCAATGCCTTTATATGCAAACCACGGTCAATTCATAAAATTAAAAATCCTATCCCAGCAACCCTAGTTTAGTTTCAAAGCATAATTGTGAAACCCATATAGGGAATTTAAAACAATGCTCAACGTAGCAATGTTTCGATCAGTTCGTTTAAAACAATTTAGATAACATTTCAACTTATCTGTTTAATAGCGATTGTTTTGCTCCCAGCATTTGTTTTCATGTCTATTGTTAACGGCTCTTGAATAGTAACTTTGGTGATTGTGATAACTATCATGATTTATTTTTAACATCTAAATATTTCCGGTTCAACTGCAACTGCAAAATAACTTATTTTTAACAATATCTTACATAATCTCAAGAATTTCAATTCTTACTATTTGAACGCATAACTCAATGAGATCTGTCAGATATTATTAGGTTGGGGAAAAAGTCTTTTCGCATTATAGTATGTATAAACTTGTAATAAAATCTCTTTGGCTATACTATTTGTATCTGGCTGGTTTTGGTATCATTGAAAATTTAAATTTTAAAGAACATAATTCCAAATTCAAATTAGGAAAATGTGTGATTTTCATTTGTTTTTCGTACCGCCAAGATGAGTGAATCTAATGAAGAAATTCGATACATTTTAAAATTTTACTACAAAAAAGGTAAAAATGCAACGCAAGCCGCGAAAAAAATTTGCGATGTTTATGGACCTAGTGCAGTGTCTGTGAGAGTAGCACAAATTTGGTTTAAGCGTTTTCAATCCGGAAATTTTGATGTCAAAGATGCACGTCGCTCTGGTCGCCCTATTACAGATAAAATGGATGCCATTTTTGAAAAAGTGGAGCAAGATCGGCATGTCAGTAGTTAAGACGTAGCTGAAGAACTGGGAATTGACCACAAAACAGTTTTGGCGCATTTGAAAAAAACTGGGTACACAAAAAAGCTCGACATTTGGGTACCTCACGAGCTCACTGAAAGAAACCTAATGAACCGTGTACTCATTTGTGATTCTTTATTACGACGTAATGAAACCGAACCATTTTTGAAGAAGCTGATAACTGGTGATGAAAAGTGGATCACGTACGACAAGAACGTGCGAAAAAAGTCGTGGTCAAAGGCCGGTCAGGCTTCACAGACTGTGGCGAAACCCGGGTTAACTCGCAACAAGGTGATGCTGTGTGTGTGGTGGGATTGGAAGGGCACTATTCATTATGAGCTGTTACCACCAGGCAGGACCATCGATTCTGAACTCTACTGCGAACAACTGATGAGATTAAAGCAAGAAGTTGAGAGAAAGCGGCCGGAATTAATCAACAGAAGGGGTGTGGTTTTTCATCATGATAACGCTAGACCTCACACATCTTTAGCCACTCAGCAAAAATTAAGAGAGTTTGGCTGGGAGGTGTTAATGCATCCGCCGTATAGTCCTGACCTTGCACCTTCAGATTTCCACCTGTTTCGGTCTCTTCAGAATTCTTTAGGCAGTGTCAGGTTAACATCACGAGAGGACTGCCAAAACCACTTGTCGCGGTATTTTGACCAGAAGTCCCAAAATTTCTATAGCAATGGGATCATGTCCCTACCTACAAGATGGCAAAAAGTTATCGAACAAAATGGTACCTACATACTTTAGTTAAATGTAAATAAACTATATTAAAAAATGTTTTGAATTTTCTTAAAAAATGCGAAGAAACTTTTTCCCCAACCTATTATATTTGGTAAGGTAACTTCTTTTTATTACAAAACCAATTAACTGTATGAATCACGTTCTGTAATTGGACATTTATATGGACCAAATTTTTTTAAATTAGAAAGGCCTGCCACAAGGTGGACCGACGATATGGTAAAGGTCGCAGGAAGCCGCTGGATGTGGGCAGCGCAGGACCGATCCTTGAGGGAGGCATATGTACAAGAGTGGGCGTCTTTTGGCTAATATGATGATGATGATGAAAGGTCTGTTATGAGAGTAGATAAAGCGAATGAAATATGTAAGCATTGTAGCGTGGGGAAAGATAGGATATATGCTTACGACTATCAGAAAATGACGTTACTCTACGTTTGTATAATTGGTAATATGTCATCAATATAACAAGCTCTTTGAAGAGACAGAGATTTTCGCAAAGTTATCATTGCCACTAATAATACACTGCACTAGTATCAGAGATGAAAGCCATACTGATAGTCTACTTCGTTCGCGTACCTCTTAATGCATGAAATAAAGTATGAACCTTCATTCCAAGCAGAAACAATATCTTTCAGATAAGTTGTTAATAGCTAACCCTATTTGCTATAACTTATCGGACCATAGTTCGTAAGGCTGCAGCTAAAGGTTTTACGCAATTGTTCCATTTGAGAAAATCTTTCAAGTTCAATGAAAATCAATCAGCTCCCAACTGGTGCGAATCAATTGGGAGGGTGGATAGACCTTTGATTAGTTTAGATCTAAGATTAAATGAGTACCCTCTTTTAATTTGTTCCCTTTCTACTTGATGAAAGTTTCAAGACTTTTCTTCAAAATTTATATTCAAATATTTGAATCACAGAGTGTATTCAATAAAGTATTATGAAAACTAAAACCAAAACACTGATAGAAAAGAGCGTCTGAGCGAGTTTCGGAATGCAGTAGGTCCCGAGTACCTCATCTAGAAACTATTTATGCTTGTGCGCAGTCTCATGTATATGTGTTGCATTTCGTCGTATCGTAGCAACGACTTCATTTAATATTGAATATAGATAAACTTTAAATATGGATTTTTTTACTTTCTCGTACGTAGTATAGAAGAAGTCTTGTTTTATTAATAAATTTATATTCTAAAACTGGAACCCATTTAAATATTTTAATCTGTAGTATTTTTTAAAGTAACGTAGCTAATGCTTCTGTAGGAGCTAAGGTACCTAGATATCTAATTTAGTTTCCATGGTGTTTTAGCTAATATTGTACTGTGTTTAAAACTTTTAATTTAGAAAATAAAAATGAACGGCAGTCGGATCCGCGTCTTATTGCTATCCGGAGAACGCTCTTAACTTATCAAATTAGCACTTGATTTCATATGTTGTGAATGTGTTTAAATTGATAAATGATCTAGAAGTTATAGTTTTCAGACTTGATTTTTTCATTAAAGTAGTATGAATATGCTGGCCAATCATTGGTACAATATTTTTAAAACAATTTTTGACATACCGCTTATGAAGTCCAAGAAGATATTTTTCCACTAACTAGTCTAGACTTTCAGATAATTTCATCAAACTTACTCCAGCAGACGCCGAAAATTCCTCATCGGTTCCTACTAAGGCTATTTCAATTTGCTTCATCGAAAATCAATGAGGATGTGCCTCAGTGGAAAATTAAGCTTGATACCTGAAAGCCATCTCTATTGAGTTAACCTCGATCAGGGTTCTATCCCGCGGGTAGGGGAGCGACCGTAAGCAGATTTCTGGAGCCTTTGACGAAAACATGTACACATGCATCGTAGGCTCATAGCAAATTATGATGGATATTCGTTACGTTGGAATTAGATTGTGCTGTATTTTGAGCCTTGATATTTTTGGTGGGATTCGTTACTAGCGACTGAAGAGTCCTTATATTTAAGAGAAGGTGTAGCATTGCAATCAGGTATGGAGTCTTGTTTCGTATTGTATTTCCATATAATTGTATCTCCATTAGAATTTTTATTACTTTTTTATTATGTATGTTACTTCATTGTCTTTACCCAATATAAATAATGTCACCACAAATAAAAATTATATAGTTTATAAAGAAAGTTTTTTATTTGGAAATTAAAAGACTTTATTTATTGTCTAAAATATTTTTGTACATGAAAAACTTATTTTTCGCAGTCTTTATTATGGCGATGATCCTTAATTCTTAGCTAGGTCAAAACAAGGTCAGTTTCATCGAAATCCTTTCACTATTCCAAGGGTTCTGAGTAAGTTCGACCATAATTTTACTACGAACCTTAATTTAAATTGACACACATCCAACTGTAACATTGTAGCCGACACAGATAACTTCAATGAATGGACATCGATAAAAATAACCCAATGACGATGTAATTATCGTATTACACATACGACTCTATGTTTTCATTGACCTTAACACAAAGATAAATGAACAGATAAATTTACTTTCAATAATATAGTATTAACATTACTAGTAAGATAATATACTATACACACTAGTGACATTTCACTTATAAAAAGTTTTTGTAATAAATGCTATTACAAAAATAATTTATATTTTGCAACACTGCAATGCCCACAGACCCATTATTGTTATTGAATTATTAATGAAATGTACTTCTCCAATGTATTTCATTAAGGCTACATATTGAATTGACGTTTTTTGTTCCAGGTAATGTTTTATTCATCATCTCCCACGCACTCAAGAACTGCACGTAACGCTACGGTAAAGCAATCAGATATTGTTTTAGGAGTGGCCCTAAGAGCGACCCTTGCGTGACCCCCTGTTATAATTGTAGCGGTATTCAAATCAGTATGAATATTTTATTTACATTTGTTTTAATAACGTAGCACCATTCAACGAGGTCACCGTTACATGTAAAATTTTAAACAGCCTTTCTTTTTCAAGAACTCCTGCATAACGATGTTTAGAACAAAGTAGACACCGAATTGTTAACGAACCAGGATATTTTATTACCACTTGTTACCTTTGATATAATTCAGCGTGAATCCGTGAAGATAATAGTCCACTCGCGAAGGAAACGATAACCATTAGCGCGCGTGCTCAGAATGTGGTTAGAAACAGTTTTTGTTAAAGAAGATTATTCGGCAAGCGCTGTACATTGAATCTTAACCTCCTGAGCGTAAAAATATCGAAGATGAAAAAAGGCAGTAGTTGACTCACAATGTTTTATGTCTCTACTTGAGTTGTTTAAGAATAGGCTTGCATTAGTATTCTATAAAGGAAGACCGGTTAAGAGAAGCGGTATAGTCACAAACGAGATCTAAGGATCACGTATGATTATAAAATGTTTTGAATAGCGGCCGGATGATTGTAAAAAGTGGGGTCGCTAAAGTCGCAGATATAATTGCAGTTAAAGTATTTTGTATTTTTATAACTCTTCAAACTGGATTTTAATATCAGTAGATCTTGTTTTGAGAACTCGTTAAAAATCAATTTATTGTTGTAACGTTTTATGAGAATAATAATTACCGTAAATTATTGTCTCATTCATAAATTATTTAAGAATTAACTTAAGAATGTTTGAGTTATACGGTATTTATAATACGGTAGACACAAGCATCATAATATAAAAATATTGGGACAGTACCTTACGAATATCTTTATGAATATTAAAAAACAAGAAGTAAGTTATTGAATATTTATAATATAAAGTATTATAACCTAATCTTGCATAATAAATAAATCTAGCAAACTGCTCAATTGATAAAATTAGTATTTATCTCAATAGTTTTAATATAATGTACAAAATAGTCTCATGATCTTAACTCAATTAAATCACGGAGGGTCTAGATAAAAATTATGGCTCGTTGGAAATTATTGTGATAAAATTTTAATTTTTAGTACTTATGCATTTATATTTATTTTGCAGAATGAAAACTTTCTGCAGTACCTTAATGGAATAACGTCGGTGTCAGTAATGCTGCCCACTGACCTGTGCACATTAATATCGACCCCTCGGGCTTGATGAAAGCTGAAATCGCGTTTTATTAAAATAAATTCCCTTCTGGTGCTTAAATATCACTTAGTACTGTCATCGGCACTGGTAAGTGGCCATCTTTTTTCATAAACTGAGACCCGCCCCGCTGGTCGACTCAAACCGAACCTGGAGCCATTTGCGGATATAATTATCTTCTTATTGGCCGCTTCGGTTCGGCTCATTGAGATTTTGATGTGTTTGAGGAATTTAAATTGTCTGGACAAATAAAAATCGCCCACTTGTCCTATATAGTGGCATATTTATTTCAACGACTCCAAATTCCTCGAGCTTATTAAATGTAACTTCTTGAGTATTTGCAATGGTAAAGATATTAATATCGAGTATCATCTAAATAAATGCATTCGGAGTGGGAGGCTCATAGCAACTGTATCGTATGCTGTCTACTTTATTACTGCATATCGCATATTATGCTAAATATAGAGAGGCTTACACGAAGGTCGAAACGTAAGAAATTCTGCGGTTTTTGTGACGCAAGTTGATTATTCTGCTTAAACTAAATAAAATTTGTTCGTAACTAGATTGTTACATAAAATACTCATATTATTAAAAGTAATCAACGCATCAAAATACTTAAATAGCGATCTACGAAGTAGGTTAATCCTCAACATACAACAGTTAATTGTAGCGAGATAATGAATAAAACCATCTGGGTAAACTACGTTAATAAGGTACACGTTTGAATAATTCGAACCGTTGTTTAATTCATGGCTTTACCTTTTCGCAAAAACATCTTCTGGTTGTGTACCATTTAGTTACGCCTAGAAACAGCATTCCTTTTAAATCCGTGTTAAGTGTCCAGTTAAATAATGTCCATCTTTGTCCGGACGCACATTTTTGCGCAGTTTTTACTTAGCAACGACAATTTTAGGGTTTCTCTCAGCTAGGTCTTTATAAACGATAGGTTAAGGTGCAAGATAGCTTAGTGTAAGTCGTTGATTAAGATTGGCAGAACTGATGACTACCAATATAAATTAAACAGCTGATATGACTTCTATATCAAGCGCGCAAGGTTATAAATAGTTAGTTCTAGCTCCGTGTGCCGTTGTAAGTTTTTGTTTACAGTGAAGGCACGGCTGGCAAGCTCGCAGACTGCATGACGCTACATCTTGTGGTTTCTGCAACTGAGTGTCGGCAAACAAATTAGTGATGTAACGCTTTTATCGATAAAAGGTGAACTGTTTATAATTATGAACGTAACGTTCTTGAAAGTAATTAAGAAAATTATTTGCTTATACTGCAATAATAAGCGAACATTATTGAGGAATTATATATTGTTATTACGACTTTTATCTCTCTAACCGTATCGATTATTAATTAATGTGAATTTTCATTTCAAAAGTGACAAATTCACAATACTGAGCTGGATTCATCCTAGAGCAGTACTATACTCAAGAGTATTAACTCTATCCTTATAAACTCTAGTAGCAAGTTACTTCGGAATACCTTACTTAGTCCGCTGGAATACTTGTTTCGATGTGCAACTATCACAGATGTAGTGAGCATAGCGTAGAGAATAAAAGCGATTACAATTAAATATATTTGATATTTTGTCTATTTCGTAAAATGTATTATTATTTCCAAAAAGCCTTATTAATCATGTTATTTGTATAAAGAAAGAAGATACTCTTTGATGTCCATAAAAACACAGGGAGTCGCATTGACATTAATAACATTACAGATTTCTTGGAATAAAATCTAGCGAAAGCAAATTGTATTTATACTGAGCTTTCTAAAGGTTACTGGCTTTATAAATATTTTTTCGTATCCTTCATAACATCGTTGAGGAAAGTCAGAGTGGAGTTAATGTTCCACCGACCGCCACTTAGTGGGCAATCTCGTAGTATAATTACATTAAGTTTCTAGCTTAATCCACATTTATTATGAACTCTTTGATTTTATTTAATCATATTGATTTGCCGCAAATATGGGTATGTTAAATTTATCCTTTATATCGAAAATAATAGATAACATTATAATAATACTTGTGTATGATATGGAGTTCGATTACTTCAAGCTTAACGTAATTTGAGTCTTGCATTCGTTCGTTTTCAATTAATGATCTTATAAAAATATTGGAAAAGCGCGAGGTCTGATTATATAAAGACACGCATGTAATATACGACCTCTCTGCGTAAGTAGATAAAATAACATCATTGCACCATTAATCTCGAATCTTGCGAAAATGTTGACGAAGACCGAAGTTTTTGAGCAATGTTTCCAAATGTTTTCCTTTTATCAGAAGTAGTAGTCTACATTGACTGAAAGAAAGAAAGACATTTGTAAAACCAGAAAATTTCATAATTACTATAAAATATCACAAATTCCTAACAATAGTCCCGTGCGAAGCTAAATGGATCCTGACTCAGCACACTGTTTCTGCGACGTAATGCTGCAGAAGCGCTGTTATTCTGGCAGGCCCTACTGCTTATCAAAAAGAATTTGCTGTGTAAAAAAACACAAATAAATAGATTCGTGTAGTACATAGTAAATTATCATGGCAGTCTACAAGCAATTCTAAACTAAAGATTGATATTTGTTATTGCTCCAGATCAAAATTTTATTTACTTCGTTCTCAAGCATAATAGTCATTTTCCTTCATAGTATGTACATTTGCATTGACCAGATGTTCTCATTAATTAATCATGGCATGTTCGCTGGTCTAGGATGTCAATTAACGCGGGATACTTGATCCAATTCAGCCTTTACGTAAGCTCGCGAAACAAATTCTTGTGTTACAAATGATGTGTTATTACAAAGAGGAATATTATAATGTATGAAATAAATGAGCGAAGGGAAAAAGACGGGTTACAATTTATTATTCATGCGAATTGGATCACTCGTTCTGGAGAAGTATTAATCCTTACAAATGACCAGAGTACAAATAACGCTACCCTTTCATAGTGTTGTGTTTCTGTCTGTGAAAAAAGCGCCACAATTGGTATGATGATTGGCAAGTGGCATCCCTCTCTTGCAAACGTCTATAAGCTATGAGAACCGCTTATTATCAGGTGTAGCAGTTTGTTTGCCACCCTAAGCAACTGAAGTCAGTAAAACAGCTACAATTCTCTCATCGGGTTTCTGTATCCTGCTATTGACAGTAGACCTTCCTAGGTCATCTATACAATGAGACATCCTTGTGGTATAAAGAAAAGGTTTCAATCGCACTTATTCTACAGAGATGACTCTTGAGATGACTCATTAAGGTGCATACTATTTTCTTACACGTGCCTCCTTTGACTCTACCCAATGATATTATAAAGTAATAATATCATTGACTGTACCTTTTTCGAATTCACTGACTAGTACAAACAGAATATTTCATTTATTTTCTACATTTCTGTAGAGAGTAAAGGACGTTGTGCTGCTAGAATGGGATGTAGCAAAAAGATATTATAAGTGAATTGGACTAATTTGAACGCCTGAAAAGTTCTCCAGTGCCGATTTAGTTTCTTTAGAATAAGTAGTAGTGACTCGCTGCATTTATTCACTCTTAAGAAGTGATATAGAAGTGATTTAAATTAAACTGAAAAGAATGAACTCTATATATTGAAGTTGAATAAAGCACTCAATACAATAAATTAAGTGACATTACCTCTTAAAATTAGGATAGATTAGTTTGCATATGACTAACATATTAAAAACTTAAGATAAAAAATTGAATTCTCAAAAATTTGGTTAGGCATGTTTTGCCTAACTTGTACCAAATTAAATAAAAAACGAAAAAGAAAATGATGAAGGGTTGAGACAGGACTCGAAAAATTTGCTACAATTTTCAAATATTTAAGTTAAAGTACGACGCACGTTATGCACGTATGTTAGCAAAATATTTATATATTAAATATAAATAAGTATTTTGCTATCCCCAAGATAAGAAAATAATTCAGTCCTTCAGAGAAAATTGGTAGAATAACAAATTGTAATAACACGATAACACGAGAGCAAAATATACGTCGAATAAGAGAACGTAAAATATAATTAAAGGTTAATGCTTTTAACTAGTGGTGCCTATATAGCCGAAGGATATCGATAAATTGCGTTGAAGGTACTTTTAAAATGCTCTGGATTTGTCTCTCGTAATGAATGTTCATTAAAATATGTTTATCCAGTTCAAGTGCTCACTTTGATGAGGTCACGCACTGATTCACAAAAAGATTGCATTTGCGTCCATCAAAATATAATTTTGTTTTGTTTCCGTCTCAGCTCGGCAATCATTTTGAATAAAACATTTAGAACGCAAATATATTTTGCACTGCATTAAGAATTTATTGCTTTGCTTTTATTGTTCAATTTGAAAAGAAATATCGTACAGATTCAATATCAACGTCACGTTTTGGCAACTTTAATAGATGAAACCTAAATCTGCTAATATTAAACCTGCTTTTCAAATTTTTCTTTGCTAAAGTAAATCGTCAGAGAATTGTACGGTGGATTTTTTTATTAATAATAACATACATAGCTGTTAGTACATTACGTCTTCTCACTCAAGCATACCTAATCAGCATAATTATGTTGAATTTGTGGTTCGGAATCCAAGTCAAACATTGGTAATTTCTACTTATTTCAATCGTACTTACTGCACTAGCTTTAAACAGATTTTACTTCTCAAAAATCATAACGAAGTATGTGTTTTATTGACGTCGCAACACCCGTACATGACTTTTAATTATTTTAATCATTCATTAAAGTTCGCGCACTTTCTAAATCTGATCTCTTGTTAATTTGTGCAAGTTGTCGTTATGTAACCATCGTGTCTAAAGAGATTAACAGCTTCGAAAATTACGTGAAAACAAATAAGCAAATCACATGTCTTACAAATTAAACTAGCTAAGTACCATGTTTGTTTTAGTAATAACTTAATTAGTTAAGGATTTCACCGTTTGATCGAATAAGTTAATTGCTTTATGATTAAACATTGCAATATTTAGGATACGTTTTATTAGATTCTAGAATCAGATTTAATGAGAAATAAAGAAACTGATACGGAAATAGATTTGCGATGAGTATTCTTAGCCAAGTTCATAATTAATTAAACCTTGATTAAACTCTGAAATGCAACATCTAGGGGTAAGGTGTTTTGTAGAAAATAAAAATATTATTGATACCTCAGTATATAATAATACAATATGACCAGTTCAGATTCTAACTAAAAATAGGTAAACTTTGATCTCGTTTCTAACAGATAAGAGTTAAGTGTTACGTACATTGAATAGTAGTAATAATTCAGGATAATCATTTTTCTACCCTGCTCCCAATTTATTTGGGGTCGGTGCAATATGTCTTGATATCGACGATAGTGCTTAAGGACTTGGCATTAGATTTCATATAAACATACCAACTCCCTCTATCTGTGAAAAAGATTTATTTCTTACGACTATTTTTTTAGGTATTTTTGTCTAATAAATATTTTAGAAAAAATACTTTTTAATTTCCTTGTATTTAGAGATGAAAAGTAGAGTGCTTAACATGGGTGAAAGGAATCAATTCCCACATGAGGACGTAGTTAGACGTCCAAGCGCAGCGAGAGCGGCTATATTCCTCCCTTGTCAAGGAATCTACTCTTCACATTCCCTTTTTTAAAATCTCAGTTTTGCCAAATCACCAATTACTGAGATCGGTTTGACGCTCTTGATTCTCTTCTCTTCTATATTAAACTCAATAATAACTTAAATAAAAAAACGTGAATCATATCAACAATCAACAACCTGAAATCGTCTTTCAGATAATCATGTACGTACAATACAATAAACCAATAAAGAGATTATGTTTAAGCTTTGTGGTGCGTTCTGAAATGAAACTTTACAAAAGTTCGTATTCATATAAACTATCGATATTAGTTACAGGTGTGACACATCACTATTTTCTCTAAAAGTCGACGTGTCGAGGTCGCTTACTTAGGACTAATAAAAACGTACATCTTTATACTTTTCCTCTATTTACCTTACAACGTGTATTACCTAAGGCTTTTAGTTAATACATACGGCAAGCCATTTGAAATATAAGTCACTTTTATCTCAGCATACCTAAACCTTTTAGTATAAAATTATATTTTTCGTCTCTGTAAATTTTTATGTTGTATAGCTTTTACGGCACTACAGAGGCAGGAACGTCGCACACGAATATGAAGAAAAAAATTATTGAATTTTGTTTTTAAGCCCGTAAATCTGAAAATCTAAATCAATGTCAGAAACACAATACAACACTCACTACGTGGTGTTGTTTGAAGTTTTCTGGTCGGAGAAAGAATTGTATTACTCCAAATTCAACTAATCACACTTTGATTAAAAGTATTGACTGTTATCGAAACTTAGAGTAAAAATAAAATAAACATTCATTCATTATTTTATATTATTAATTCGGACCCGGTCTTTGGAGAGGCTTTAAATTGTAACTGTTCTGGAGGATGATTCGGTTTTTGTTGGTTCACCGAGGTTTACTAACTTTCGGGTTTGACGAGACATGGCCATACTGCCAGATGTAGCAACCTAAAGCTCAGTTAACTTCTTTTTGGATTATGAGCGTGATAGTATTTAATTATGTATGGTGCAACCGAATTTTCAATATCGAACAACCTGTACCTATAACTTTTTCTCAAAACGACCAACCGCTCGTGTCCCCGAATTGATGAGGCGATGTTTAGTACAGACATAAAGTAATACTCCTCAAAATAGACAGGTCTCATCCGCGTTTTATGGCTGACTTAGAACGGTCTAAGTTTATGTGGTACCCTTGATTTACGACTGGTGTTAGCTTTAAAACAATAAAGATATATGTCTTTCTCTGAATGTCCATTGAATGTTGTACGTGAGATGTTGAATAGCGTGTGAATGCGAGCCTTCAGTGCCAGTTTGATGTTGGAAAGTCCATGGGAAGCTGTCAGTTTACTACCTAACATTTGGGGGTAAAGTTGAGTACCAAAAGTGTGTGCGCACGAAAATATTGATCAAACTTTTCTGTGTTGTTGAAGACATTACATTTTCAACATCTAATTAGTTAAGTTAGATTTTACCTACTTTTTAACCGACTTCAAAAAAGGAGGAGGTTATCAATTCGACTGTATGTTTTTTTTTTTAATGTTTGTTACCTCATAACTCGTTACTGGGTTCACCGATTTTTAAGATTATTTTGACCTTTGGAAGCTAGTGCTCGTCATGGGGTCCCATTTAAATTCTATCGACATCTGACGAGTAGTTTTTGAGTTATCCCTAATAAAGCCTATTTAATTGAAATTGATGATATCGTAATTTTATCACTTGTGTGTCTAAAAGATCTTGAGGGAGTTTCCTGAAAATATCTATACTTAAAACACTAAAAAGCAGAAAAAAAAATTTAAATAAAAAAAACCGCCTTCAAAAATCGGGAGAAATAAAAATTTGAAAAATTTTGTTTATAAAAATCTAAATGTTTTTTGAGGTCGGTCCCAACCTCAATATTTGTAATAATAATAATAATAATAATAAATTTATTTATTAAGCAACCATTGGCTCATTTTTGTTAGTTTACATAATGCCTTATATCTATGTTAGTACAATTTCATTTTTTACTACATTATTTAATGTAATAAACGTTGTCACTTGTATTTGGGCCCGATCTCAAAAAACATTTAAATTTTTATAAACAAAATTTTTATTTCTCCCGATTTTTGAAGGCGGTTTTTTTTTATTTTTTCTTGTCTGAAGTTTTCTATTTAATTGGTTATAAATTTCAAAGCAATGTTTTTTACCGCATTAAATTTCTAGTTGCACAAATTCAGCAAAACGAAAAATTTTAAATTAGATTTCGGAGTTCATCGTGGTAAACACAGTGATAGGAAATTTTGAATAAATTATATTTCAGTTATATGCTTTATGATCAATGACAGGTTTCAAAAATCAAGGTTTTACTAATTCTTGATCAAAAATAAGGCAAGTCCATTACACAGTTTCAAATAAAATAGATTACATGCATTAAGCGTTGACCTCGCACCATTTCTTTTAAGTAAGACACTCAATTGTAAGGAAGCTCTCAGAAATGCGAACTGGAGGGTATGTCAATACTTACGCCGAGTCAATATCTTGCCTTTGAATAGTGCCCTCTGAGTGTTTGAGCCCCAGGGGAAAGCCGGGAAACGGAACACTCATTAACTATTCAGGCTTATAAAATGCAAACATAAGTACAATTTGAACTTGAATAGGTGATGACGAATTTCACACCGAATAAAGATAGCTAAGTAATACTTTGGTTGGTGGTAGAACTTATTTCAAGTTCTCCTGACTAGCTACCATCGTCTTATCAAAATCTATTGTCATAATAATACTGTTAACAGCAATTTTGTATCCGCAACATTAATTATAAGATAGCAGTTCCTCTGTTGTTGAGGGTTCGAGGTGAAGCTAGTATTATAATATAATATATTTCGACCATCACACCAATTATCTAGCCCAAAGTAAGTATCATTAAGAACTTGTGATATGGATACTAGATAACGGACATTTTCAATATACATACTATTTTTAGATATTTTTATAAATAAACTTTGATAAATATATTAACAACCATGACTCGTCAACAAATACTCGTGTTCGTCACACAAATATTTGCCGCTACCAGGACTCGAACCCAAACCGCTTGATGTGTAGGCAGCTATACTGAACACTCCACCAAGACGGCGTCTTGATTGCATCGTCGGCATTATCGTCACTTACCATCAGGTCAGATGAAGGACAAGAGCTGCCCTGTCAACCAAAAAAAATAATAGTATAAGAACCCGCAATACTACAAAGGTTTCCTGGATATTCTTCCATTGATGACTTGATAACAATGTTTTACCGTACGAAGTTCATTCAATTGAAGATGTGAATAACACACAAAAGAGGGTTTAGATGTTCATAGTGAAAATGAAGAGGAGTCAAGTTTGATTTTGTGTAACGCTCGCCGGCATTATCAGCAGTTAACCAAGATAGCGCCTTCATTAACTATTGTCAATACCGGCGGTATCATCTTTAAAGAAAATGAACTGAAAGAACACTGCAAATACTCTTGTAAATGCTAATGCATCGAAATCTCTTTGCCAAACCAAAATGAGTGATTACTTTAAGTAATGTAATTATAAATAACATATAAAACACTATGACGTAACGCAGTTTAAAAATGCAAACATAATACCGCAGATTCCCGCTGAACGCTTTCCTGCCTAAAGAGCGTTTTTGGTTGAGTCCTACAGGTCTACTACTATAGGGACCAGTACCTATATGAAATCGTCTTAAAGTGGTTTTACTGTACATACTTTAAAATATATTTTAAAAATTTATTAATAATTTTTAGCTTAAAAATACAATCTCAATTTTTCCCAGTGACCGTCAACTTTTTTGATGTGTGTAGGTAGAGACTTTGAGAAGCGTCATAATCAAAATACTTTATTCACGTGTAATTGATATTTAGTTAGTATAATAATCGGTGCTGTTAAAATATAAAGGCAAGGTAGAAGCCATTATGTTCATCGACGTTCGTGGAATATCAGAGGCGTATTATATTTAATGATTGACGACATAACAAAGGTACGTTATGTTATTGTAGGGAACTGACTCAGTTATTTGGACTACATTAATAAGATGTATTTGTTCTGATATCAAAGATTTTCAATAAGAAAAATCTTGTAGCTTTAGCGGAAATTTTCTTCTTTCTGATATTATTAAATATGTTTAGTTTGTAATAGACATTAGAATTACTTTAGGTGCATAAAGAGATGTGGGAATAATGGAACTGTTTGAGTTTTCAAAATCAACATGCTCGTCACAAAGTGGTGATAGCGGTTTTTGGAGCGATATGTTCCTTCTTCTATATTCTTCTTTTAAATAGATGGCAATCGCGACACGAAGATCACGCTTTTGGCCAATGTCAAGTGAAAGTATACATATACTAACAGATAATTGTACGTTAAATTGAGTTAAAAATGAAATATCTCGACAAGTGTTTTTACAACAATAACTCTATTCTTAAATAATGGCGTCGCGTCGCATTAAGCGTACTCATTTTGCCAATGTCAAGTGAAAATGTAATTATAGTAACAAAAATTGTACGGTTGATTGAGGTTAAAAATGGAGTCTCTCAACACGTGTTTTTACAACAAGAACTCGGGAGAAACTCCGTTATGTTCCTATCGTTTTCATACATTTTGACCACAGAATGACAGCTGTCAGATGTCAAAACCTAAGAAAATGTGAGGAAAATATTAAGGATTTGGTTTTGATTTCGAGTCTCCCCCGAGTTCTTGTTGTAAAAACACGAGTTGAGAGACTCCATTGTTAATTCCATAATCAACTTTGTGTTCAACAATCTACCATGTTTTTAACATGCAAAATCGCAAAGTAAAAGAACGTTGAAAAAAAAAAATAAATGTTATCCAGTTTTTATCTGACTACGGCAAAGCCAAAACGAAGGGGGATGATTTATCTATGTTTGTATTTACGTATGTTATTCCGTAGTGTCTAAACAATTCGTTATATGATTCGGACAACATAAGCTACATTTTAACCGTCTTTAACAAGAGGAGAACTTAGAGAATTTTTCCTTAATACTCCGATTTAAAGCGTTTTTTATCCTATTCTTGGACAAGTCGTTGATATGGGCAAACGAGCATTGCCAATGTCAGGTGAAGGAAACGATAAAAAGACACTCGTTAGGATCTAAGCGATTAAAATTATAAATTCTTTTGAAGTTTGGACACAAACCTGTTTTTGTGGTTGCTAAGGTATATGAAACGGCCAAAAATTGAACTATTCACTGTCATGTGAAAATGATGTTTGTGTGTCGATTTCTGTTGAAATCGAGTGCTGCATTATTATTCCATAGTCGGGTTATAGTATTTTACACTTTTTATTTGTTTGTTATGTAATTTGGTTAAGGCAAATTTCCCTAACAAATATTAAGATTCCTAGAGGAAAATGATCTAAGGGAAAATAACGCTACAAATGATACCTACCAAGAAGTGCATGGATGCAATAAATGTTTGAGTTTGAGTTTGAGTGCTATTGCCGCGGTCATTGGCCAGGGTGATGAATAGCCTCGTATATCACAAGTCTCATAACATAAGACTTATGGTCCGATTCTGAAGACAAAGGGCCAAGTGACACGCGAACGTAACTTGTGGGCACAACTACAAAAACACCGCTCGCTAATTTTCGGCACTAATGCCCGATTTAACCACTCACTTAAAATTTTCAGGATTCCTAATTACGGTACGCTAATTATACATGCGAATACTAGTACTTAGTCGCTTTTTTCTGCGGCGCCTACTATTAATAAGTGGAATACACACATCAAAAAAACTCTTTGATACATACGTCGAATAGAATAGTAAACACTAATAATACTAAGGATAAAAACGACTCGTATTACAGAATGACACTCAGAAATCATTCATGTCTTGAGTATCGTTTGTCACTTTCTATCAAGTACAAAGTAAAAAGGATGTAAGACGTTCAGAACGGCGTTGGTTCTTGAGACTCATTCTATAATACCAGCCTAAGTGTTTCCGACACGATTCTGTCCAATCCAAAGTTTTTTTAAACTTTCGATGCGAGTCTTCTATTTCAGAGCGTAGTATGTGGGGTTCTAAATCGTATCGGGGTATGCTATCTTTTTCTTGATAATTCCCATCTTCATCACTATGCAAATACTCTAAAGTTTATTTCAATTCCATTCCTCTATTTTTGAAATCGGTTAGAAACCCAACGAAGCAAAGCTTTCAAACGGCAATAGCGTGACGCGTATGCGTTGTTCGCGCGCGGCGATCTTATCGTGACGATGGTATCGCTGGCCTGCCAATATCTGCGCCATAGACAATGGTGGACAGTTAACCAGCCGTTAATTGGGGGCGCGACAGTTATAAAATCACAAAGAACAGCTTGGTGCATCGTACATGCACATGATGCATCATAAATAACTGAATAATTGACACCGTCATGGTGGAGTGGTCTGTAACGCTGCCTATATATAAAGTGGCCCGGGTTAGAGTCCGGGTTTGTGTGATGAGCACGATCATTTTGCTCACGAGTCATGGTCGTTTATGTATTTATTTAAGTTAATTCATAAAAATATTTAATTATTATTAGTTGCCGATTTAGCTCTTTTAGGGCTAAATAATTTAGCTCTGTTTTCAATTAATCAGCTCCAAAAAATCAATATTAGCTCTTTAGCTTCTTAATTTTTAAAAATTTAACTCAATTACAATACATGAAAAAAACCTACTTATTGCTTTTGTTTTTTTCAAAATTTTTAGTATGTATCCGAATTTTATGCAGAAGACTGCTACCAAGGGTTGTCGAAAGAAGTTAGTGATTTATGATGAGGAGAACTCAGAACCAAGCAGAAGTGGATTAGAATTAGTTGATTTAACACACAATGATAGTTCTGTCTGACGCACGTCTGAGTACGAATAATCGTATTTTAAAATATCTCTCATAATAATCTAATAAGATATAATTACGTTTTTCTACATCAATAATTAAAATTTTGATTTTAAACTTTATTTTATTTTAGCCCTTTTTTTAAAAAAATGTAGCTCTATTTTAGCTCTTTTTCAAAGGTGATCTAGCTCTTTATAAAAAAAAATTGTTGGCAACACTTATCCAGTACCTATCCATAACACAAACCCACCATCTTGCTTACTTTTAAGGACTACCATGTGCTGGCTTACAATGCAAGCTGTGGCTAGTATTCCAACGCGAACTAAGAATTTTGGCAGCTTAATTCCTATTTCATACAATCAAGAAATGGAATTCGCTGCCAGCACTCGTGTTCTCTCCTTCCTGCAATCCTGGGTCATTCAAAAGAGGCGTGAAGAAGCACCTTGCAGGTCCGCAAGGTGAGGGTCGCCAGTATCTCTTGCACTAGCTATCCTTGCATTTAGTCTCTTCTCTTACCATCAAGTGGAATGGAGTCATTTGCTTGGTCATTTTATAAAAAAAAAGTAAGAGAAATATCTCGAGGTTAAGGCTCGGTATTTCTACGCCCCCGCACTGAGACCCTCAGGGAAAAGGTGGCTCAGATGCCCCAGTAACAAAGGCGATGTCCCCTAAAACTTTACTGTAATATTATTAGGTCCTTACCTATGAAATTGGCGTATTATTATCTTGTACCTAAACTTGCAATTTCTTTAATTCAATAGTTGTTTTAGGTTTTTATTATTATTATTATTATTTGAAACTACACTCTTTGCAATATTTTTGTCTGTAATTAAATTATATTTCGGACGGAGTATAGGGTGATCAATATCCCTTTGCTGATCCATTAGTCGCCTTCTACAACACCCATTGGAGGATATGGTGTAATGCTAAGCTACTCTGCCGGCATCACATATTCGGTGATGCACTTTGCTAATAATAAACTAAATAAAAACATTTTGATTGTGAATCTGAGCGCCGGTATAGATCCACGTAATTTACTTATGTTATCCTAGACACCCAATTAAGAAATTTTATGACATGTAGGAAAAATCTTGGAGTAAATGCACCATTGATACGACTGTGCTCTTCCTATGGTGAGATCAGCAATAACGTTGATATCTTCTCTGGTTCTTTCAGACTCTATAAAAGTTCTGTTTTTTTAAAAAAAGTTGAGTATGCCTGTAATTGGCCCATATATCAGAATGTAACCCTTTAATATATTTCCATTTTGTATTAATTTAATATGTGAGCTGTTGGTGTACCTAAATAAATAACTATTTCGAGTTAACGTAGCGTGTTCAAAGCGGAGGAAAAGCGGGCTGAAAATATTTTGGTCACATTCGATGACAGACTGACGTGTTTGGTTGCGTGATACTAAGCATCCTATCGATCTTCACATTTGAAATGAAATGAAAAATATTTATTTGGAGTATAATAATTGGTATAAAAACAGAGAAAAAAAATACTAATAATATGCATACAAAATGGCACTCACTTAGCTTAATGTCACGGCATGCCGTAACGCTGGTTTTCAGTGATTCAGTCATTTCAGTGAGCATTTCTCTTAGAATGCCTAGTTAACTACTCTGCTGTTGTTAACTGTGTCACCGATAAGATCGCGATTCGTGAGTCGTCGCGACAACCGATACAATCGCCTTCGGAAGCGCTGATACTGATCGCGTCGCTTCGTTTGAGCGACTTGTTAACTGGCGGGGTGTCTCGCAACTGAGACAAGGGCGCGGCTAAATGAAAGTGAAATGTCTGATTTGATTGCATGTGGCTTTAGCCGCATATTTGTTAGCAATAGGGATCTTGCTAACCAAGTCACTTGAGATACTTTTTAGTAGCTGTCAAAACTGTAGCGGTGGAGTGGTCAGTATAGCTGCCTACACATCAAGCGGTCCGGGTTCGAGTCCTGGTAGCGGCAAATGTTTGTGTGACGAACACGAATATTTGTTGACGGGTCATGGTTGTTTATATATATATATATTTATGTTTATTTATAAAAAAAACTAAAAATTATTATGTAAAAAAATTGTCCGTTATCTAATATCCGTAACACAAGTTCTTAATGATACTTAATTTGGGCTAGATAATTGTTGTGAGCGTGGACATATAAACATAGGTAATTCTTCCTCATAAATTCTTATAGTCAACTTACTGAATATTTAAATGGTTTTGATACGCTTAAAAAACAAATTTAAAATGATGGAGATTTTCGGACATAAAATATTGAAGTAAAACTTTTTTACGCAGGCTTGGGGAGTAAGCTGTGTGTGATCTGGCGAGGCGAACGGAAGTTGAGAGGGAGAATAAGTTTGTGAAGGAAGATAGAAAGAGAGATAGAGAGTTATATATTAAGAGAGTATATTGGTTCTTGTTTTTTATCCCTTTTTCCGGGGTTGCTACGACACAACACGGGTTACCACTAAGTGTCAGAGGTCAGCTAAGTACGCTGTTCAGATATTTCGCTCTTATTATTTATGTTATTATTATTTCGTTCTTGAATAAGTTTATAAATTAATATTTTATTCAATAGATTAAATATTCTATACGTTTATAGTGAATTAATTTTTAAAGTTAATATTTTATGAATTTTCGGGTGAATAATAACAAGTTATGGCAGGAAATGACACACACTCTGAATATACATGTATATATTATACATGTACATATAGATGGAACTAAAGAGGTTTTACTTAAGTCGTGTGGTCTAAAGCACACTTGTTTTTTTTAATAATGTCAACATCTCTATAGCTGGTTATTGGAGCCTGGTTATCCTTTTCTTTTAAATATGTATGTCAGAGATCATTGTTGTTTAGTTAAGTACGCTGTTCAGATATGTCGGTCTTCACCCAGCGACAAAAATAAGGCTGAAGAATTTAAATCACGAAAATAATGTTTACAGTTTTTATTACACGTGAAAACAATATAATAATTTCAATACCTCTACACTAGGCGACTACGAATATGTTAACGTAATCGTCACAAAAATATCACTATTCTTGCCGGTTGTTGCAGAATTATACGTGAAACATTGTAACGTGATCGAAAAATAACTGATAGACCATAATTCGTTCTTTGCTATTGGTTCCTATTGACGTGTCTTCGTTGTTTCTCGAAGTCTTTGAGGATGTGGAGCTTCAATGTATTTTTGAACAGTATTCATTATATTCTTTGTTACATACTATCATTCCTTATATTATCAGTAAAAGCATTACGCGCTTGAAAAATTTACCACTTTATAATATTCAAGACTTCAGATACAAGTAACACATAAAATACCACAAAACCACCACTTGATTGGCGGTAGTCAACAATTTAGTACTAAAGTATAACACTTGCTTCGTTCGCAGTTATTTGCGCAAAACGCCTAGTCTAAACTAGTTGAATACGCCCGAGGCTTGAGGTAGATCCGCAATCAAAAGCGATATAGATCTAACGATAGCAACTGGATTGTGAATGAAGTAAGACAGACTGTTCGACGCCGACGTCGCTTCGGTTAATATCGTTATATGTTATGTCTGCTTCGAGGATTGTGTAAGAATGTATATGATGAAAAATTTTAAAATGATACAATTTGTACTTATATATGTCCCGTCTTCGCACGTTTATTCGTTACAAACATTAAATATTTCAATCCTAAATATTGTCTTAATCATTATTTCCATTCTTAGAAAGAGAATAAGACTATAGGGTGTTTTAGTGATACCTAAGCCCCATTTATCAGTAGAGGAAGTCTTGTAATCGTCAAAAAATTCGACCTCGAGATTTTGACGGATTTACACGTTTTGGACCTTCCTGAGTCCAAATTTTTTTTTTAAATTGTCTATGTGTCTTTGTCTGTGTCTGTGTGTCTGTGCGTTAGCACGATAACTCGAGCATGCTTTAACTTATTGCAACCAAATTTAACATGCATGTATAACATCAAAATATAAGGTTTCTATCAACTTTTGTGTCGTCGATCACGAAAGTTAAGCAACCAAGTGCGTGGTCGGTAATCGGATGGGTGACCAAAATTTAACGTGCATGTATGACATCAAAATATAAGGTTTCTATCAACTTTTAAGTCGGTTACGGTATACGAGAAAGTCAAGGGGAGACCACTTCCGATTTTTTTTTGAAAATTAGGAATAGCAGGCTCAATGAAATTATAATGACTGGGACTGCTATTCCTAAAAGACGTTTGTTCCTTATATCTGAAGTTCTGTTCAAAGTGACGTCAAATCCCAATCGATTTCGCCTTTTTTTCAATGTCCAATTACGATCTCAAAGTACCTACGTCTATTTTTATCGGCTTAAGAATCCAATGATATCAACTGAGGAGTCATTACGCTTTCAGAGCAGCTCTTGGAAATATTACATAAGGCTTTTATAAAGAATTCAATTGCAAGTTACATAACAATGATTGTAATCCACTCAGAGACAATTCAGATAATCACAGCAAAGGTCTTTTTATTTTCGAAAATCGCTAAAGCAATTCAGATTATATGTAACAGAATTCGATGACAAAATCTTACTGTAATGTCAATTAGTAAATTTAATTGCTTTCATTATATTGTAATAATATATTTTGTAATTTCAAGAAAGGCTACTGCGCTTAAATTTGGAGCTCCCAAACTCTTCTATCTTACAGAGAACCAGTTTGATGTGTCCGACAGCCTGGTAATCGCTGCATTTTAAAGACGAATTTATGTCTAAAGTCAGATGTTCCAAATGTTTATAGCGATCGCGGGAGGTCGAGCGGAAAAATACGTCATCTATTGTAAATAGTACGATAGAACTTAAGTTGTATACATTACCCCGACTGACACACTCAAAGAATTTTTTACTACCTTAAAAGAATGGGAAGAATCAGCAGAACCCAAATCCGCTGCCTCATAGGTGCTCTCACTGGCCACTTTGCCACTAGAAGACACCTGTGGACGATAGGCAAAGCTGATGCCCCCATCTGTAGAATGTGTAGTAAGGAGGAAGAAAGCATGGAGCACATACTATGTGACTACGATGCGCTAGCCAACAGGCGACTAAAGGTCCTAGGTTTAGCTTACCCTAAACCAGAGGACTTTATAGACCTTATTCCCGCCAAACGAAGCCAAAAGAAAGGTCTAAAAACCTGGCGGTGGAAAACCAGCGAAAATGAAAAAAAAAAACACGAAAATTTGTGGCTTTTTTGTTGCTAATTAGTTGCTAGAACACCGATTTTGTTGCTCGAACCGATCGCCAGAAATCGGCAACAGTTCTAGATTTATATTAAGATAGCGTGAAAATTACTCGGTTTTGACACAACCGATCAAACAAATGAGGGTAAATTTGTTGCTAATTTGTTGCTATAAGATGTTACGGAAGAAAGTGGAAAAAAAAAATTATTCACATTTTATTTAACCTTGTTAAATTTGATATCGTCCACGCTAGCTTAATTCTCGATTTTTCCAAGGAAATTTCCTAACAATAATTTGTTGCTGCGCACAGAAGGTCTTGTGTGAGTGCAAAGAGTCAGCAACAAAATAGAAACCGGAAGTCGGTAGTGTTTGGAGACCGGTAAGCAATCAAACTGGCCACGCTAGCTTAATTCTCCATTTTTCCATGGAAAAATACTAATAATAATTTGTTGCTGCGCACAGAAGGTCTTGTCTGAGTGCAAAGAGTCAGCAACAAAATAGAAACCGGAAGTCGGTAGTGTTTGGAGACCGGTAAGCAATCAAACCGGCCACGCTAGCTTAATCCTCCATTTTTCCATGGAAAAATCCTAATAATAATTTGTTGCTGCGCACAGAAGGTCTTGTCTGGGTGCAAAGAGTCAGCAACAAAATAGAAACCGGAAGTCGGTAGTGTTTGGAGACCGGTAAGCAATCAAACCGGCCACGCTAGCTTAATTCTCCATTTTTCCATGGAAAAATCCTAATAATAATTTGTTGCTGCGCACAGAAGGTCTTCTCTGAGTGCAAAGAGTCAGCAACAAAATAGAAACCGGAAGTCGGTAGTGTTTGGAGACCGGTAAGCAATCAAACCGGCCACGCTAGCTTAATTCTCCATTTTTCCATGGAAAAATCCTAATAATAATTTGTTGCTGCGCACAGAAGGTCTTCTCTGAGTGCAAAGAGTCAGCAACAAAATAGAAACCGGAAGTCGGTAGTGTTTGGAGACCGGTAAGCAATCAAACCGGCCACGCTAGCTTAATTCTCCATTTTTCCATGGAAAAATCCTAATAATAATTTGTTGCTGCGCACAGAAGGTCTTGTCTGAGTACAAAGAGTCAGCAACAAAATAGAAACCGGAAGTCGGTAGTGTTTGGAGACCGGTAAGCAGTCAAACCGGCCACGCTAGCTTAATCCTCCATTTTTCCATGGAAAAATCCTAATAATAATTTGTTGCTGCGCACAGAAGGTCTTGTCTGAGTGGAAAGAGTCAGCAACAAAATAGAAACAGGGAGTCGGTAGTGTTTGGAGACCGGTAATCAATCAAACCGGCCACGCTAGCTTAATTCTCCATTTTTCCAAGGAAATTTCCTAACAATAATTTGTTGCTGCGCACAGAAGGTCTTGTCTGAGTGCAAAGAGTCAGCAACAAAATAGAAACCGGAAGTCGGTAGTGTTTGGAGACCGGTAAGCAATCAAACCGGCCACGCTAGCTTAATTCTCCATTTTTCCATGGAAAAATCCTAATAATAATTTGTTGCTGCGCACAGAAGGTCTTCTCTGAGTGCAAAGAGTCAGCAACAAAATAGAAACCGGAAGTCGGTAGTGTTTGGAGACCGGTAAGCAATCAAACCGGCCACGCTAGCTTAATTCTCCATTTTTCCATGGAAAAATCCTAATAATAATTTGTTGCTGCGCACAGAAGGTCTTGTCTGAGTGCAAAGAGTCAGCAACAAAATAGAAACCGGAAGTCGGTAGTGTTTGGAGACCGGTAAGCAGTCAAACCGGCCACGCTAGCTTAATTCTCCATTTTTCCATGGAAAAATCCTAATAATAATTTGTTGCTGCGCACAGAAGGTCTTGTCTGAGTACAAAGAGTCAGCAACAAAATAGAAACCGGAAGTCGGTAGTGTTTGGAGACCGGTAAGCAGTCAAACCGGCCACGCTAGCTTAATCCTCCATTTTTCCATGGAAAAATCCTAATAATAATTTGTTGCTGCGCACAGAAGGTCTTGTCTGAGTGGAAAGAGTCAGCAACAAAATAGAAACAGGGAGTCGGTAGTGTTTGGAGACCGGTAATCAATCAAACCGGCCACGCTAGCTTAATTCTCCATTTTTCCAAGGAAATTTCCTAACAATAATTTGTTGCTGCGCACAGAAGGTCTTCTCTGAGTGCAAAGAGTCAGCAACAAAATAGAAACAGGGAGTCGGTAGTGTTTGGAGACCGGTAAGCAGTCAAACCGGCCACGCTAGCTTAATCCTCCATTTTTCCATGGAAAAATCCTAATAATAATTTGTTGCTGCGCACAGAAGGTCTTGTCTGAGTGGAAAGAGTCAGCAACAAAATAGAAACAGGGAGTCGGTAGTGTTTGGAGACCGGTAATCAATCAAACCGGCCACGCTAGCTTAATTCTCCATTTTTCCATGGAAAAATATTAATAATAATTTGTTGCTGCGCACAGAAGGTCTTGTCTGAGTGCAAAGAGTCAGCAACAAAATAGAAACCGGAAGTCGGTAGTGTTTGGAGACCGGTAAGCAGTCAAACCGGCCACGCTAGCTTAATCCTCCATTTTTCCATGGAAAAATCCTAATAATAATTTGTTGCTGCGCACAGAAGGTCTTGTCTGAGTGGAAAGAGTCAGCAACAAAATAGAAACAGGGAGTCGGTAGTGTTTGGAGACCGGTAATCAATCAAACCGGCCACGCTAGCTTAATTCTCCATTTTTCCAAGGAAATTTCCTAACAATAATTTGTTGCTGCGCACAGAAGGTCTTGTCTGAGTGCAAAGAGTCAGCAACAAAATAGAAACCGGATGTCGGTAGTGTTTGGAGACCGGTAAGCAATCAAACCGGCCACGCTAGCTTAATCCTCCATTTTTCCATGGAAAAATCCTAATAATAATTTGTTGCTGCGCACAGAAGGTCTTCTCTGAGTGCAAAGAGTCAGCAACAAAATAGAAACCGGATGTCGGTAGTGTTTGGAGACCGGTAATCAAACAAACCGGCCACGCTAGGTTAATCCTCCGATTTTCCATGGAAAAAATTTTCCAATGGAGAATTAAGCTAGCGTGGCCGGTTTGATTGCTTACCGGTCTCCAAACACTACCGACATCCGGTTTCTATTTTGTGGCTGACTCTTTGCACTCAGAGAAGACCTTCTGTGCGCAGCAACAAATTATTATTAGGATTTTTCCATGGAAAAATGGAGGATTAAGCTAGCGTGGCCGGTTTGATTGATTACCGGTCTCCAAACACTACCGACTCCCTGTTTCTATTTTGTTGCTGACTCTTTGCACTCAGAGAAGACCTTCTGTGCGCAGCAACAAATTATTATTAGGATTTTTCCATGTAAAAATGGAGGATTAAGCTAGCGTGGCTGGTTTGATTGCTTACAGGTCTCCAAACACTACCGACATCCGGTTTCTATTTTGTTGCTGACTCTTTGTACTCAGACAAGACCTTCTGTGCGCAGCAACAAATTATTATTAGGATTTTTCCATGGAAAAATGGAGAATTAAGCTAGCGTGGCCGGTTTGATTGCTTACCGGTCTCCAAACACTACCGACTTCCGGTTTCTATTTTGTTGCTGACTCTTTGCACTCAGAGAAGACCTTCTGTGCGCAGCAACAAATTATTATTAGGATTTTTCCATGGAAAAATGGAGGATTAAGCTAGCGTGGCCGGTTTGATTGCTTACCGGTCTCCAAACACTACCGACATCCGGTTTCTATTTTGTTGCTGACTCTTTGCACTCAGACAAGACCTTCTGTGCGCAGCAACAAATTATTGTTAGGAAATTTCCTTGGAAAAATGGAGAATTAAGCTAGCGTGGCCGGTTTGATTGATTACCGGTCTCCAAACACTACCGACTCCCTGTTTCTATTTTGTTGCTGACTCTTTCCACTCAGACAAGACCTTCTGTGCGCAGCAACAAATTATTATTAGGATTTTTCCATGGAAAAATGGAGGATTAAGCTAGCGTGGCCGGTTTGACTGCTTACCGGTCTCCAAACACTACCGACTTCCGGTTTCTATTTTGTTGCTGACTCTTTGCACTCAGACAAGACCTTCTGTGCGCAGCAACAAATTATTATTAATATTTTTCCATGGAAAAATGGAGGATTAAGCTAGCGTGGCCGGTTTGACTGCTTACCGGTCTCCAAACACTACCGACTTCCGGTTTCTATTTTGTTGCTGACTCTTTGCACTCACACAAGACCTTCTGTGCGCAGCAACAAATTATTGTTAGGAAATTTCCTTGGAAAAATCGAGAATTAAGCTAGCGTGGACGATATCAAATTTAACAAGGTTAAATAAAATGTGAATAATTTTTTTTTCCACTTTCTTCCGTAACATCTTATAGCAACAAATTAGCAACAAATTTACCCTCATTTGTTTGATCGGTTGTGTCAAAACCGAGTAATTTTCACGCTATCTTAATATAAATCTAGAACTGTTGCCGATTTCTGGCGATCGGTTCGAGCAACAAAATCGGTGTTCTAGCAACTAATTAGCAACAAAAAAGCCACAAATTTTCGTGTTTTTTTTTTTCATTTTCGCTGATTTTCCACCGCCAGGTTTTTAGACCTCCAAAAGAAACTCATACAAAATGTTTTCGATGTTGGCGGGGATTGGTGATAAGGAAAGGGGAAGCACAAAAGATCCCATAGGGTCGAAGTGTTCTGAGATACGGCTTCAGCCCCTTATTTAAGAATAAGAATATACATTTTAATTCTAAACCATTAATATTTACATGATAACAAACCCAATAAATCGGGATAGCCACAATCAAATCAGCGTCCATAATAAAGCCATACTTATCTATAAAGCAGTTAGAATTAATGGTGGCCATAAACCTTCCGCGTTCCTCCCATTCAGCCGCCTAAGTTGGCCAATTGGCATTCCATCAGATTCGCGAGGGGACTTACTTCCACCGCTACTGGTTAGCTCGGATTGCAGTAATTGCTCGCCATAATTCGCGTGATCAAGCCACTTAATCCATCTTGCTGGTAAAGTTGTGGTTACATGCACAGCTGACGGCTGCTGACACGCCAGATGTCAATCGATTGATAAAGTAAGTATTGGTACATTTTCTGATCACTCGAGAGGACAAGGTTAAAGGAGTTCATTCGACAGTTCATTTGTTGTAGTTTTCATCGTGTTGTCGAAATATGAAGAACGGATGGCTGTCCCGCATGACTAGATACTTTTTCGGAAGCAAAACACCCAATTTAAAATGTGCAATGTTGTCCACATTGCACATTTTAAATTGGGTGTTTTTAACCGACTCCAAAAAAGGGAGGAGGTTCTTAATTTGACTGTATGTTTTGTTATGTGTACCTCTTTACTGGGTGTACTGATTTTGAAGATTCTTTTAACGTTTGCAAGCTGGTGCTTGTCACATGGATTTAAATTTGAGCGACAACTGTAGTTTAGTTTAGAGTAGTTTTTGAGTTATCTCTAATAATGCCTATGTCATTGATATCGATGATATCGTTATCATTTTATTACTTGTTTGTCTAAAAGATCTCGAGATAGTTTCCTGAAAATTTCTATACTTACAACCCTAAAAAACAAAAAAAAAAATTATTAAAAAAACACCTTCAAAAATATTGCACATAAGTCTGCAGTCAAAACGCTTTTTAATAGTTTCTATTATCACAGTTATCATAGACTCAAACGAATAATTGACTAAAATCCATAATGCAAATCCAAATAGTGCCCGCACTGCTGAAAAGATTGAGTGTAACATCTGTATTAACTTTTGGTTTATGGCTCACTGAAGTTTTGCTACTAAAGTGTTTGATATCTCTTATATGTAGGCTACAGGAAGACAAATATCTGGGAAGTACCATAACATCAAGATGCCTCCTTGATGATGAAGTCAACAGCAGAATTGGAGCAGCTGCTGCAGCCTTTGGTAGACTTCGTCATAGGGTGTTCCGTTCTCATGACATTAAGCTCTCCACAAAAGTGGCTGTTTACATGGCGATCGTTCTGCCAAATCTCTTGTATGCCTCCGAAACATGGTGCTTATACCGCAAGTATATCCGCGCATTAGACAAATTCCACCTGAAATGCCTACGCGACATAATGAATGTCCACTGGTCCGATCGTGTTCGTAACACGGAAATTCTACGGCGCGCTAATGTAGCTGGAATAGAGGCGCATATAATGCGGCGGCAACTGCGGTGGAGTGGCCATGTCTCCCGGATGTCTGACGATAGAGTAGTGAAACGCATTTTTTATTCAGAACTGCAGGGTGGCAAGCGCAAATGCGGCGGTCAACTTCTGCGTTACAAAGATGTGCTTAAGCGTCACATGAAGCGATGTGATCTGGAACCGTCACAATGGGAGACATTGGCAACAGATCGAACACTGTGGAGGCATACAGTGAACACCAAAGTATTGGATTTTGAGGTGAAGCGTAGAGCTGAGCTTGATGCTCGGCGAAACGAACTCAAGGCCCGACCACCTGTGGCCATTCATTATAATTACATGGGAGGGGTGCTGACTTGCAGTGAATGTGATCGTACATTTACTGCAAAAATTGGTTACATCAGTCACCTGAGAGCACACCAACGAAGCTCTCAATAGTTATATCTAAGTCGCTGTGGCCGAATACGGTCGGGATATATATATATACAGGAAGACAATCTCTCTTTGGAGCACTCCTTGGGCCATGCTGCAAAATGTGACTTATGTGTAGTGTGACCCCTGCCCTGCTCAACTCCTTTTAAATGCATACAATGGCGAAAATCAAATGAAATAATTTTACTTTTCTGTTTTCTTTTAATATATAAATAAAAAACCTTATTGGTATGCAGGTTGTTATTATTGTAGCTAAATTTTCCAATTATCAATAATTGCACTATTTTTGTTACCTACCTCATTGTTATCCCATTACGTCCTCAAAATGAAAATAGAATTTCGCACGCAAAATTTTATCGAGCCCGCGATGTCCAATATTTAACATGACCGATGACAGTCTGCACCGATCTTTAAATGGAAACTCTATAATAAGCTGTTCCCACAATCGGTCCGCGTGAAATCGTGCGCTGACACACAGAATGCTGTCCGGATCACTTTCATGCCGGTGATGGTAGCAACTGACTAGGGCTCGACACCGGGAATTGAACCGCTCGAAATATTGCTTCCGATAAAGCTATAAATAACAAAATTCTCGGAGGAGAAAACTTTGGACGAACTTTTGGAAGTTCCCAAATCTCCGAATGGGACAATTATTTTTTTGGGATTCCAGCTTAACTTCTTCAATTCGTCTTCCGGATTTGAGAATAAATACATATATTGCATTGTTTGAGTGTTGTCCCTTAAATGGTTTGTAGTTGAGATTGAATGAAATTTTATTAGTAAGTTTTAATTCATCGATATCGTCACTTTAGCAATTAGTGTCCATAGCTAAAGTTACATATCGTTACTTACTTAAAAGAGCTGTTAATGTTAGCCCTATTGGTTATTCATTAGTCGGAGCTAAAAAGGGCTTACTTTGAATAATAAGTAATAATCTTTAAATACAGAATTTTGTCTTATATATTATAATTGTGAGAATTGTCTTTAATCTACTCTTTAAAGATATTTCATAAAAGATCGTATTAAAATCCTTCAAAGATTTTACTGTTTCACCTTTGATGGTAACCCTCAGATCGGTTTCACCGTAAACATTCGTTGGACGTGAGACCGTGTCGAGATTGTTCAATGTTTTATCGCCCGAAGCGATTTATGATCGAGTTTCGCTACTGTTGTTCTAGAGATTTAGTTCTACCCAAACAGTAGCATTTGGGATACGAGCTGTATACAATATTATCTTATGGTGTTGTGTTTGTTAAATTAATCTTTTGAGGATTTTCTATTGCTAGATGATTTATTGATGCCGTTTTAGTAAACGTTGTCCATATCACAGTAAGATAAAATGTAGAGTGTAAAAATTGAAGCTTCAATTGAAGAAAAAATTAATATACCTAAAACAGGATGCAAGGAACTCCGTCAACATTTAAAAAAATAGCCATCTTTACAATATATTCATACGTCTGTAATAAATATTTTGTTCATTTATTAGGTCTTCATTTGAAAAGGATATATTAAACACGATATCGATAGCATACTCCTGAAAGATTTTTTATCAATAGACATGCCAAAAAATACAACCATATTGCTCCAAAAGAAAACATTGACTTTTTCTGCCAGATTCTGCCCGTTACAAAAGGAAAAAATAACGACCAGTACACAACTCACACAAACTGTTCTAATTGAAAACTGCCACAAAGAGGAAACAAATACCGCATCAGGAAGTTTGAAATGTGGGTCTTGGTTGTTAATGAATGTTTATGACGGTACTAATTCGTAGAAATTGTGCGCAATTGTGATGAGGAGATAGAAAGAGTGCGACCTAATTGCGTTAATTGAGTGGATGAAGCGAATGTGTTGGTTTATTCCTTTGTGTCGGGTAGGCTAGTTAGTGGTAAGGGATTGATTTTAGGAAAGCGGTTTTCATATGTTTTTCTGCTAAGGTTTAGCTAGCAAAGCAATTTAGTACCATTTTTGTGGTACTGTGTTTCTGTTGCGTAAGGTTACCAGAGTTCCACGTGTTATAGAAGGGGATTCTGTACTTTTTGTAATTCCTTATTTCGGAGTAGACTGAAGGAGGTTTCGTCATTGTTAGAAGTTTTATAAAGGTTCTCAAAATCTCTCAAAGCCATGGCGAAGTCATTAAAGAACAAGGACACACATGTAAGGATTAGGTATGACTTTTAACTAATATTTTTAAAAGAAAATTAAGTAATTATGCGGTTTATAGTGCCTCATTTAATTGTCTTTACAACTTAAAGTGTATGATTCGTCCGTTAACCCTGCGAGTGAAAAATATTGAAGGGATAATGTATTTTGACGGACTATTAAAATTGTCACCACGCCATAGTAATTTAGTCATGCGATTAATATTCTTATTTTCTATATTTTATAGTTTATTTTACTACACAGCACTGCGTAGATAGAATGTCATTGATCCTAATTACTCCCAACACGATCTCCAGGCTATTGTCCTATTAAACGAAATTGATATGTCACAAAACAATTATTGTCAATGACATGTGTCATGAGCAGTGTTCGTGCGAAGGTTACTTGCAAAATGATAACAAGTTAAGATTAAGTGTTGCTCCCAAAAAAGGGACTTTCTTTGTTTTCTATTACGTTACTGATTTTCTCACAATCCTTAAAATACAAAAAAAGCATTTTTAACTGTAAGTGTTTATAGGCGACGGTACCAGGTGGGCCGTCAGCTTGTTTGTCATCTAGTTGTATAGAAAAGTTCTTGGGTTATCTTCATTATTTTAGCCGAGAGACTCCCACTGCTGGACATAGGCCTCCCCCAAGGATCTTCGAAAGACGGTCCTGCGCTGCGTGCATCCAGCGGCTTCCCGCAACCTTCACCTTTATCTTGGATGATATAAAAACACTAGTTTTAATAAATGTAGAAACCAATACCTTTGATATACCTACCATTAACTAAGACGAGTTTTGCTTATAAATTTTTGTAACAAATGTATGTTCTTTTTTAATACTGCGAGATGGCAAACAAGCTTGCGGACCACCTGGTGCTAAGTGGTTAGGTACCGTCGCCTCTAGACACTTGCAATCTTAAGGGTAAATCACTTAACACTGCAAGTGTATTGCCATCCTTGGGACTAAGATGATATGCCTTCCATGCCCAGTAAACACAGACAGTGTTTGTCAAAAAAGAGTTTCAAAGAATCTAGAAAACTTCTGATTTTTTTTATCCAGACTCAGTAGGGACTCAGGCCTGCAACCTTAGAATATCCCGGCTATTCCTCTGAGTAAAATAGTATTGGTAGAACTCACCTAATTGTTCTATTGAAAAATATAATTTCAGTACACAATACCTATTATAACAATACTGACCCGCCCATAATCCCAAAACATAAGGGCCACATTTGGAAATATGGCAAGTACAGTGCTGCGTAGAGTACTGCTCGAACCTGTGGAATAACTCCGCCAAGTACTTACTAGATGCTTTGAATAGTAACTCAAACTCAAATTTCTTTAATAATTTAGGTAAAATTTGTACAGTTATCAAAGTAAATTTTGATCCCATCGGTTCAAGAGTCTACCAGGAGGCCTTGTTCTGAGAAGAACCGGCAAGAAACTCAACAAGTTTTATCCTCCCTTTACAGTTTTCATAGTATTGATTTGGAAAGAGTCATAATTCACATTAATTAATCAGAATAATATAATAAAATAGGCTTATAATTAAACTTCTAATAAAAATATACAAAAAATGTGATTTAAGACGTTTTCCTTAACAATAAGGAGGAGATGCCATATTTAATTACGTCTCTACAATTGCGAAGCCATGTTGCGACTTTAAGGGCGTTCTACCGTCTATACCACGGCAAGTACTTTAAAAAGCTTTTTATCCTAATCCCTCCCTTCCTTATAGAGATTACGTTTGCTGGCTTACGGAGTCACAAACTGTGGCTACCATTCCAACGCGAACTAAAAATTTGGCTACTCATTTCTTTGATCAATAAATGGTTCTGTCAGCACAGTTCACTCCTATTTACAATCCTGGGTCAATCAAAAGAAACAAGAAGAAGCATCTTGCAGGTCGGCAAACGTTAACGCCAAGGTATTGTAATCATTTTTTTTGGATTGACTAACTGCATGTTGTTGCTAATGACATTTTTTGCGTCACTGGGTTTTTAAGAAGGCGAAGACCTTGGAGGGTGCTCAAGTTCCTAGGGGATTACTTGGGGACTGAGCATCTCCCTCTCGGAAGAGTGTCTAGAGCGCTTGAATCGGCAGGGAATTGTAATCGGTACGGTGGGTGCTTGCCATCAACTTGTTTGCCACATTGATACAGAAAAGCAACTTAATTACGAAAACCTTTTGAAAAATATGTGAATAGAATATTACCGGCTTCTTTTGAATTAATAAAACGAGGACCTCTCAATTGAAAAGGTCGTCGGTTGCGACCTATTTTCGCAACAATTAGTTACAGAGCAATTCATCAAATCACCTCCGCAAATGGGTCGGCTCTTAATCTCGTTTAGAAACGATTAAATATAAAATTTTTGGGGTCTCTGATATTGAACAATGTAGGACTGATATATTACGCGTAGATTGTTTCATACGAATTAGCTATTCAGTATTCGAAACTTAAATATTCTTTGTGATAATGCCATAAACAAACACAGCCGCATTTTGAATAGAACAGATAAATACATACATATAATCTTTATGATCAGAGCCTTAAGTAACATTTCGTTACACATAAAGGCACATCTGGCAGTTTGGGTTATGCAGTGCTTCCAAATAGTGTCGGGTTGACAACCTACACAAAAGGGGCACCAAACCCAAAAATTTACAATCCAGCAGTAAACAAACTAACTAAAGCCAACGAACACAGGCCTAGTCAAAAAGCACACATATCGTTTCCATTCTATTTCTACAATCATAATCGCTACGGCGTTATCTATTGCAAAAAGCTAGACAACTTGTATCTTTTGTCAAAATCACTATATCTATCGTAACAGTAGAAAGAAACAGAAAACAGTGTATGATTTCTGATTTACCTAGTTGAGCTGTAGGCCTAGACGAAGTCACTTTCTATTGGCGGTTTCTTAGAAATAATAATTAATTTAAATCTTAAAAAATATATGGAACTGACCCTTGCGCTGGATATGTCACGTGACTCCATCAAGCGATTAGTTCCTTATAAGCGACTCTACTTTTTTAAATAAAGACACAGTTCGTAAAATTTGACTTTGTTTAATCAACAAACTAAGTTTCTGATCACTGATTTTCTCTAGTATCCTACCATTTACAACTCTCGTCCTTCGTCTAGTCCAAACATCATTTTCCGCTGTCTACAAAAGCCTTAGCGAATGCATTTCACTTTGTCGTTTCAATAAAAACACTCACAAACAAATATAAACAACAAATTAAATCGACTATGCTTGTCTGTTGGGCGTAAGCAATCGTTTAGTTGACGACTAGTAGAATAGAACCGTTTCTATTAACGACGTCAAAAACTGCATCTTGTCTATGTGAAAACAATCTACAGTCAAGATAAAAAATACCACATTTTCTATTAATAAAGAATATAATCCTATGATCCTAATAGACAGCAATTTGCTATGACTGTTCTATTCGCATAATGGAGTCACGTGCCATATCCAGCGCAAGTGGCAGTTGCATACATTTTCAACCGACTTCAAAAAAGGAGGAGGTTCTCTATTCGACTGTATGTTTTTTTTTTTTTTTGTATGTATGTTCCGCGATTACTCCGTCAATTATGAATCGATTTTGATAGTTCTTTTGTCGTTAGGAAGGTCATAATTCAAAGGTGGTCCCGTATAAATTTTACCGAAATTAGTTCAGTACTTTTTTGTTGAAATGATAATTTCATTGAGGATGAAATAATGATATCGTCCACGAACACAAAAATAATGACAAATTTTTTTTTGAACTTGCCATTACCTAATATGCAATAGTGAAATTTTGGTTAGTAGGTCCAATAGTCAAAACAAAACTATGACAAATTATTTTATGAACTTAAGTTAAATAACTAGGTTCATAGTACATTAACTTACCATTCATTTTGAATGAATGGCAGGCATTTGTAATGAGTTATAGGTCTGAGACGTGATATTATTTGTTAACCGACTTAAAAAAAAGAGGAAGTTCTCTATCCGACTGTTTTTTTTGTGTTTGTTACCTGATTACTCCGTCAATTATCAGTATTACGACTCGATTTTAATGATTCTCCGGCTTGACGTACCTAAAAACCGGCTCCAAATATATCGGAGTATGAATTATAAATAAAGAATTATAAATGTGTATCAATACTTTCCTTGGTTTTCTATGACGCTCTTTTCAACTACTTCATAAAAATATTATTTATTTCTTACTTTTTAGTTTAAATTTGTACGCATTGAAGTCGGTTGTGCTATTTTTTTGCTAAAAATATTTTATTTATATTTTCTATTATAGAAACCGCCAATAGAATGTGACTTCGTCTAGGCCTATAGGACAGATGTTACGCTCAAAATCATCTCAGCAGTCCGGGTACAACCGTTTCTTTCGAACGCGGAGGCAAGTCGAATTTGAACATTGTTAGCAACCTATCCGAGTACCAAGCTTAGATTCTGCAATCAATATGACGAGCTCACAACCGCGATGCCATCGACCTTTTCCTTAAAAGGCTGGTGTTATTCGACTGTCTCAACGTAATCAAAAAAACCCTGTAAAAAAGGTACGTTAAGATAAAAGGGCTTCGCTTTGAAATGGGATGCGGGAGAGCGACATGTGAACCAGTGATGTGCGAATATCGATGTCGATAAATTAGTCAAATAAAAATCCCAGCCTAGTTACATGTTCATCGCAAAGTTGCGGCATTCGAATCTAATAACTCGTCTCGCTTAAAGTGAAATACAATAGAATTGCCTACACGTGAAATGAAATACAATATAAATACATGATTGTACGTATTTCGATGTTATTAAAAGGGGTATAAATATGTATGTACGGTAGGTTAGCCGCTGCAAATGCTTGTCAACTCTGCTTGTCCATCTTTAAAAAAATGCAATCAAAACACTACGGTTTTATTTAGTGATGTGCTCATGTCATTCTTTGCCACCCGTTTGATCAAAAGAAAATTTTGAAGCTAATTAAACTAAAATTTTAAATAAATGCCTTTTTGATATCGTGTGACATACACAGTAAACAAATTTAAGTACATCATAGTATATTATGTAAATAAAAAAGAAGACATATACATACATAATATAATCACCCTCGCAATCCCAATAGTGGTTGAGCAGAGCTTCAGGTAACATTCGGTTACACACAACGCCACATCTGGCAGTATAGACCATACAATACACTAAAATAGTGATAGGTTGCCAACCAAAAAAGAATGTAATGCATTAAATTAATTTATCAACAAATAATTTACAATAAGTTTTCATAAACCAATTTTAAATGATTCCTTATACAACTAGACTAGAGTATATCGACAAATATGTCGCAAGACGAACAACACTACTGCACGAAGTCAGCACAGTGGGAACTTCTAGTGCTGACTATAAATAAAATAATCGAGCAACAGATAAAATTGCGAAATAATTATTGCTAGCGAGCGCCGAGGAACTATGAAACATGGCTGTACCTGTCTTTGTTAGGGTTTAATTTAGATTTACGACTTTAGGGTGGCCAGTGAGGCACTGCTTTTATCGATGCATCGACTATTGCTTGTTTTTTTTAAACTACAGTATACTTAGACATGTGGCATACTCTCTAAGGCTTTCTATAAGTATTTGACATTTGACACGATAGACCACCATCCATGATGTTTTATCATAATATGTAAATTTCGATGGGGTTCAAGTTTCTGTGGCAATGGGCTGGTCATGTCAGAGAACCGACAAATGTTGCAGCAGACGAATTATGGAGTGGAGATCACGTATAGATAAGTATAGTGTAGCCTGACTTGCGACCCGTTGGTCTGATAACCTTAGGAGGACTGCTAGCAGCGACTGGGTACGGGAAGCCCAAGATAAAAAAAGACTGCGTTATATTACGGAGGCCTACGTCCAGCAGTGGACGGACACAGGCTGTTGACTTAACTTGATACATTAAATAACTATTCGTCAAGCGTTAGATGCAGATTGGCCACACGCTTCGTAGACCACGAACACGCAGACGTTTATACTAATCACTTAGTTAATTTAATGGGATTATCGTCACTACGTCTAATTGTGAAATGACATTACACATGAGTTGCCATTAGGACTAAGAAGAGTTTGAAAAGGGGCTTAGCGATTTCTTTAAAAAAAAATACGTATACTTAGTTATTTTATGAAATTACGGTTTTTATGAATTTAAATTTATTTATTATGTATTTTCAGGAGTACTTTAAATGTAGGTACCATTCGAAAGAGAATGTGGCGAGTAAATAATAAATAAAGGATTGTTGGATTCAAAAACAAAAACAACAAGGGTTGTCTTAAAATTTTTGATCATGCAAATGATCCACTTTGAATATCTCATCTATAAAATTACACAGCGCGCAAATGAAGTGGACGGATAACATCAAAAAAAATCTAAACCTGGTTAACTCGATGAAACAAGTTGCGAATAAGCTGTTATTAATGGTGAACATTATACTGTTATCTGATCAGGTGATAAACACATTTTTAATATAGCGCAATGATTAAAATCTAGATACAATATTGAGAACTTGCTAAAATAATTGACTCAATTCAAAATAAAAGTATGCCAGAGTTCAGATGCGCCAACAGCCAATACAGTCTATTCCTTGTCACATAATTCAGAAATCAAAACCTCTATTACATTTTTTTCCCCTACTTATAACCCGAGTTCTTTAAAAGAAGGGACATTACAGCCTTGCAAGATGAGGGTTCACCTTACAGACTAGATTAATTTTCAATTTTAAACCCCAATTAGAAAGTTGATTGAGGAGGACGCCAGATGACTCTTATGCCAGTTTGTCTCCCCATATCATTGAAAAAACTTAGATAGTTTGACCAAACCATTATAATGGTTACACTAATTCTTAATTATTTTACTTGAGTTATTTATCACTTAAAAATTTATATAATAACGTGACAGAAAAGATTACAAAATATACTTTTCGTTTACTTATAAGTCAAAGGAGATGAAATGGAGTATGGTTCAGCCGATATAAAATTTTGTCAACAATTTTATAATCGAATGTGTAAAAAGATACCGCTTAAAGGCATCGATGCTGATATCGATAGTCAAGTTACTCGTGTGGTCGGCGAATTGTGAACGATTACTAATAACAAAATTTATGCTTCCCCTCTCCAATCAAGTGCCGTGTAGTCATAATTGAATGTTCGCCGACTGTGAGTGCTTTATCTTTGGCCTGTGATTTATAATCTCCGCATGTGTTTAGTTTTGTTTTAGTTTCATCTTCTCGTGTGCTTGTAGTCTATTAGTATTACGCTTGTCATTTGCTTTCTGTATATGGCATGGGATATTAATAAACGTCGTTTCCAAAGTAAGTGGTTCGCTAAATGTTGTAGAGTTTAAAATATTGCTTGTTGTATCAAAATCAATTAGTTCTTTATTTATAGGAATTTCGCTTACATTTAAATCATCAAAAACCCTACCTATGGTTAGAAAAGTGGATCCGAAAAAAATCTGATTTGGAGAATGAAGTTATTCCTTAGATTACCAAATACTGAAGCAGTGAGTCGACAGTAAGTTGATTGCATTTTGGGGAAGTCCTGAGAGAAACTAACAGGCAGCAGTGTGTTTAGTTTGATGAGAAAACTTACTTCTTAGTTTGTCCTTTGAAATATTTTTCTTTGTTCTTCAAGTGTTTATAAAATAACATGTTTAAAAAAATCTTGTTTGTCTATTTAGCAATAAATAAACTAGTTTACTGGGTATTGCAGTATTTCCTCTTTCGTTATAAACTACATTGATATTTAAATTCGTTGACCTATAATTCTAATTGTTGTGTTCCGACCTTACCATAACCGTAGCCCGTTGATTGAACACTTAAGAATTTTCAAATTCGTAATGGAACATTTTCGTACTGAGTTTTCGCATAAAGGAATTTTTTTTTAAATCTCAATTTATTTAAATAACAATTTAAAAACTTAACACCATAAAAGTTTTTAAATGTTTAAAGCTTTGTTTTTTTTATTTGGAACAGGCAATATTTACTATTTATGTTGGACATTCGACACTTTTTAGACAAATTAATATTGGTTCTATTTAATTTGTATTTTTGGGTGGAATTATATTATAAGAATTTGGACATCCAATAATAGGTTGCTTAAAACCAACTTCTTTATAAATGTAAACTCAATTTATAAAGAAGTAACGGTATTGTATAGATGCTAGTAATATCACAGGCTTTTCACAAGTTCAGACATTTTCGCCAGGTTTTCGAGAAACTGTAATCTCGCGGGCACATCTTATTAAACTTAGCTTCACGCCAGGTGTTTTGTTAGTAGGTAGGTATGTTGGTCAAAGATATACAAGTCGCGATACACGTGTATAATTTCTTAGGATACTAGTTGTTTTTACATTGTTGTTGGCTGGACTATACTATTATGATACCTGAGAAAACAGTTTTTGTACTAAACCGTTATATGACCTAATTATAAAAAAAAAAAAATCTAATTTTATTTCTAGTTTGTTAGAGATCATCTAATCTAAAACTGAACGCCCTTCCATTGTCTTACTCTTAAATGCCCAATCAGTGTACAGATGCAACACACTCAAATTAGCTATACTTAGTCATTCGTCATTCAGTTGATTCAGTCGCCGGCTAGACACAAACGTCGTAGCATGCTTCGATCACTCATAAAAGTACCGTCAGTATCAAGTTTAAAGTTCAGTTTTAGATTAGACGATCTCTAGTGAAAAACATTTACGTCAGGTACCCACCTAACCTTTTTACCCGATTGCAAGAAAAGGGTTATATTTTTACATTACTCTTTTATGGACGATGTCGAAATGAGAATTTTAGCTGTCGATGCATCAGTAAAATGTACAAGGTCACTAAAAGTATAAGAATTCTAGTCTATAATATTGCATGTAAATTATTATTCGTCTCTACGTTAGTTCCAGAAAAGTTGACACTAGTTATACTTATCAGTGGCATTGCAATAATCTCTCTTTTTACCACTGATTAAGTCTCAATAAACATTGTAACTGTTCCTCTGGGTTTCTTGGCGACTGTACGTGAATCTTCGTTGGTACAGCAACCTTTACTTGATTGATTATATGTGGAACCATCACTCAAGTTTCATCATTAGCTTCTGTTTAAATTGAATCTCCGTCGGCATAAAGCTTGTTATATGGCTAAATTGTTTAAGCAACATTAACAGACTGTATACTTCTATTCGATTTTATTAATACGTCTTGACAAAATAGATACACAAAAATTTACTACTACTTCTTACAATTCAAAGGAGGCATTTAGTAGCACTTTTTTGGTCGACAAGGGGAGGGTAGCTACGGCTAATGTGGCACATAACACTAACAAAGCAACACAGGGTAAGAAACTGACTCAACTCCTTTTTTTGTCAAAAAGCCTCGTGTTGTCTCGGTACTGAACTAGTGTAATTAGAAAAAACGCTGTCGCGTTATTGCTGATTTCATTATTCTCGCTTACTGACTGCATTTAAAAGGTGTGTTCAGTTCCCGCACCAGCACTGATGCCTGCTACTGACCATTAGCTTACCCTGTGTAAATCTGCCTTAATATTGTCACTCGCACTAAAGCTTTAGACTCCACTTTCGCTTATCATCAGATGGGATGTAGTCATTTGGTAGACTTTTTTATATAATAAAATATGCTTTAGATATTCATGACCATTTGAACTGTTCCTGACTAAATAATACACAACAGGATCATCCATACATGGACTTAATATTAGAATTATCAGATAGAGACTTCTGAGTGTCATTCTGCAATACGTGCCTTAGAAAGAGGGTAGACAGATTTGTCTGTCAAAAAACATCAACTCGCATAGACAGTGACCATGGTGCAATGTAACTGCGCCGTATTATCGAATTAACCAAAAAACCGAACTACATGCTATGAATAAGTTCTCTCATTTAAAAGATAAAGAGCATCTAAGTTCAGGAGTATCTGTGACGTCACTCTTTAATAAAAAGTGTACCGTGGTGTGATGCCACACGACATTTCAACATACAGTATCGTCGCCATTAGTTGTTTACGTGATAAAAGAAAATATACATGTCCAATATTCAATCCTAAGTAAGCTTAGGATTGTGCTGAGTGCGTTGATTAAGATCAACGAGGATAACATTTTTATTGATTCAATTCTTATGGGTCTTCCAATCTATTTTAGCGCCAAAGCTTCATAAATAATTATTTCTGTAAACTTAAGACTTACCAGTTTAAAGTTTAATGAAATCGATTGAGTAGCAGCCGTGCGCTAGTAGAAGACAAACAGATTCTTTGAACCATAAATTATTCCTGTGACTACCGACTAGTTCTCTGTGTCGATTGTATTAAAGTAAGACTACCGAAAACTTACTACGCCAATAAATTTTCAACCTTATGGTAGAAACGGTAAAATTTAAAGTATGTTTGGTAAATTTGACTATAGGTAAACCTGTGACTTTACTTTAAATGGTAGTGTGGGAATTGAGTGTCGCGGAGACGTCAGTCTACGTAGTACGACAGGATTTGGTTTGTAATTCTTACGCAATTACGCATACAATTGTATGTACTATAGTTACCGTATTAAACAGGGTCTTGTTTACGATTAATGTTGTTATTTGCCACAATTAGATAATAGTTTTGTAAAATAATTTGCCATATTTTAAACTTTTAAACAAATTCATATTTGAATTAGTTATACTTATTTTTTCCTTTTCCTATTTTTTATATAGTCTATATATCTAATTACACCACAGTGTAAATTACCGTTAGGTATTGCTTACAAGTTCGGGAATATTCTCGGCCTATCTACCGCAGTGTCTCAAGACGAAATTCTTTAATTCGTGTTTGTTGCCAGTAATGACCAAGGATCCGAAATGGTTCCGCTTACAATGGGCCTCATAAGAAAGATCAAGATCACCAAAAGCGAGAGGGCTATTGAGGGATATTATTGGTGTTTCTCTGCGTGATCATATCAGAATGATGAGATTCGCAGGAGAACCAAAACCAAACCAGGGCACATTGCGAGGAGGACTTACGGCTGATGGGGCGGAAAGATCCTCGAATGGCGACCACGAACCGCACGAAGTGGACCGACGATCACGAAGATTTTTACTCAATGTTTAAAATCACTGGCAAGATCAGATATGGCAAGTTTCTCTTTCAATATACATAATTATGATTTATCAAACCGCTTAGGGCCAACCAATCTGTTAATTCTGCAATAATTCCTTAAGTGCTTTGTTTTGAAACAATTTGGCAAGTTCATCAAGCCAATAGCAGGCAACTAATTGTTTTACTTGTTTATCAATAACTAGGTTGTTGCTAAATCATAGCCCGCTGTCAAAGACGTAATCAAATCGCTAACGATCGACATCTTCAACGGTGATGAGAGAAATACATCAATCAAAATTATGTTTGATAGAATATTTTCTTCTATATGCAAATTATCTGCTCATATAATATGTATATGATACATGTTGTAGTCATAGTTAATGGCGAACGTCAGTAGGTTTCTATATATATTCTTAGTTTTTTATATAAAATTCAAATTTATATAAAATATAAAACTTATCTACTTCTACAACCTGAAAAGCTTTTTTTCCTAATTCCACATAAAAGATTGTGCGTAGAAATTAGTCGCCATTTTTTTTTGTTCTCTTTATAATGATAGCCACAGTTGGTCGGTAACAACGTAGGTCTACACGAGTGCTCCTAATAAGGAAGGAAGAAGGTGGAACTAGGAAAAAAGCTTTTCAGAACATTCGCTGTGGTATAGACATCATTCGTGACCCAATAAGAGGAGCGAACGGGGGAATAAAATATTCCTAATACCCGCAAAGAAAAGTTAGAATTTTGAGAATAAGCTATTCTTCAGAATTCATTTGTTTGATGATAAGTAGAGATGTTACAAAGAAAGTGATAATAATGAATGTGGATAGACAAAAAGAAAGATGCTTAGACTGTGAGAAAGATGAAGTGGCTACAAAGGGTGTAAATGTTCATATGACGGCTGATCGAGAAAATGGAAAATAAAAAACATTATTTCACCGACCACTTATAAAATTCGGAGCAGGGTTAAAAATTGATAATAATTATGGCAGGAGCGTCTAAGAACATGCACATACTGTACCACTCCATGTACAATGGCTTCAACTTAACTGCGTGGGCAGCAATTTAACTTTTTGCCTATTTCATTGTAAACTCTCATCAGACGAGATCATCGTTTTAGCTGTAATGTAAATATTAGTAGAAAGTTTTATGTGTTGCAAAATTATAGCCTTCAATGAACCACAAATGCCTCGCCTGGGATACTTGAAATAGAAAAGTAGTCAGTAGCAATAATTGTTTATTGTTTGCAAGTAGGAAGATCGGAATAATAGGTTGGGGAAAAAGTTTCTTCGCATTTTTTAAGAAAATTCAAAACATTTTTTAATATAGTTTATTTACATTTAACTAAAGTATGTAGGTACCATTTTGTTCGATAACTTTTTGCCATCTTGTAGGTAGGGACATGATCCCATTGCTATAGAAATTTTGGGACTTCTGGTCAAAATACCGCGACAAGTGGTTTTGGCAGTCCTCTCGTTCAGAATTCTTTAGGCAGTGTCAGGTTAACATTAACCTGACACTGCCTAAAGAATTCTGAAGAGACCGAAACAGGTGGAAATCTGAAGGTGCAAGGTCAGGACTATACGGCGGATGCATTAACACCTCCCAGCCAAACTCTCTTAATTTTTGCTGAGTGGCTAAAGATGTGTGAGGTCTAGCGTTATCATGATGAAAAACCACACCTCTTCTGTTGATTAATTCCGGCCGCTTTCTCTCAACTTCTTGCTTTAATCTCATCAGTTGTTCGCAGTAGAGTTCAGAATCGATGGTCCTGCCTGGTGGTAACAGCTCATAATGAATAATGCCCTTCCAATCCCACCACACACACAGCATCACCTTGTTGCGAGTTAACCCGGGTTTCGCCACAGTCTGTGAAGCCTGACCGGCCTTTGACCACGACCTTTTTCGCACGTTCTTATCGTACGTGATCCACTTTTCATCACCAGTTATCAGCTTCTTCAAAAATGGTTCGGTTTCATTACGTCGTAATAAAGAATCACAAATGAGTACACGGTTCATTAGGTTTCTTTCAGTGAGCTCGTGAGGTACCCAAATGTCGAGCTTTTTTGTGTACCCAGTTTTTTTCAAATGCGCCAAAACTGTTTTGTGGTCAATTCCCAGTTCTTCAGCTACGTCGTAACTACTGACATGCCGATCTTGCTCCACTTTTTCAAAAATGGCATCCATTTTATCTGTAATAGGGCGACCAGAGCGACGTGCATCTTTGACATCAAAATTTCCGGATTGAAAACGCTTAAACCAAATTTGTGCTACTCTCACAGACACTGCACTAGGTCCATAAACATCGCAAATTTTTTTCGCGGCTTGCGTTGCATTTTTACCTTTTTTGTAGTAAAATTTTAAAATGTATCGAATTTCTTCATTAGATTCACTCATCTTGGCGGTACGAAAAACAAATGAAAATCACACATTTTCCTAATTTGAATTTGGAATTATGTTCTTTAAAATTTAAACTTTCAATGATACCAAAACCAGCCAGATACAAATAGTATAGCCAAAGAGATTTTATTACAAGTTTATACATACTATAATGCGAAAAGACTTTTTCCCCAACCTAATATTTATACAATCTCACCAAAGTAGTTAGAGAAGAATGCTTGTCTAGAACCTATTGTTATCATATCATATTCGTTTCTGTTCAGTTGTTTTATTGCATACAAATCACACACAAGAGGAAATAATCACCTTATTACTCAAAAGAAATCTTCAGACAACCTTCAGTGAAAGGACCAAGGAGTCATTAGTCAAATGAAAAAAGTGAGGGCAAAAATTTTGACAACCCTTGACATTTCATGACATTTCTTGACATTGCTAGAGAGGCCCTGTCTCTTTCTAGTAGGGTGCCTGTAGCATAAATTAATCACGGACAGTCTTGTGCCACGGGTAAGGTCTCACGTGCTCCCACGGTCCTAAGATATAGGGAGTTAAATGAGACACGAGAGATCCGTGCAGAACAATTTATTAAATGGTGGTATAATGCCCAATAGCGTGTACTCCCCTGGTGGTAGCCGGAGATGGTCTCGGTGAGGGTCGCTCGGTGGGACGAGTTAGGGCGGCTTGTACTGCTGCTCACTGTAAGTCCAGCCCTGGGCGGAAGTGAAATAGCTGAGGCGACAGCGGCTACCTTAGCCTAATCTTGGACCCCAATTAGGGGTTAAACACATTAAATAAATAACTATTATTGCACACGATTATCAAATTAGTTAATTAGTATTAGGTAGGTCTTGTCGGTGCTCAATTTACTTAGCGAACCACGCAAGCGCAAAACCGAATCACCAAGCCTTTGTTTGCGATTCCTGACTCGATCGAGACTGCCCGGCGACGCAGGCGCAATCTATCGGAGATTGCCCGCAACAGTCGTACGGTCACTAAAATGTAGCTTATCAACGTTAATATGGAGCGCTAAAACCTATTGATAAATTTAGGAGGCGAACTCTAAAGAAATATTTCAATTAGATGAGCTTCCTTTATATCTTAATTTATGTAATATTTATAAATAGTGTAATCTGATTTAATTAAAAAAAAATTATTTATGTAGGTCGGTAAAATATGTATGTGTAACGTTACACTTGAACTTCGTTACGTTAATAAAACCACAAGTTGAAAATAATTTGAGTTTTGAGTTTTCCATGACAAAGAATCAAAATTCATAATAATTACTTTAAACTTTTTTTCCTGAGTGCCTTTTAGCACGGTGATGTTATCTATTTTCGGCTCCCAGGAAAAAAATCAGCAACCGAAATACGAGGATTTATCGCTTCTGTGACTCTTGATTTTAAGAGGCACGTTACAGTTTATTATGTAGCTTATCTCATGTCACGTCAACTCATAGACATTAAATTATTCTTGTTTTTTAGGTGCTAAGCATACATTTAAGGTTTTCCGGTTAGCAATGCTATAACAATACATTGTGTGGTATACCGATCTAGCCGTTCTTGAGTAATGATAATAGGGCCGTAATGATGCGCAACTTACCAACTTACTACCAGACTTTCTTTATATTGATAGATATTACGGCTGAAAGCCGAAGTGCGGTTTTTTATACAACAGAAGAAATTGTTAGCTCTAGTAACTTGCCGTGAATTAGTTACATAAGTAACAGCTACTGGCTACAAAAAAGTAAGTTTAGTAGCACTTGGTTTTTAGTATAATACAGGCTGTAACATGAAGGGTACTTAAACATGGTACCCTACATGTTACAGCCTGCATTATATGTAATATTTGGGGTGTTTTAGGCCATCAATATAAACAACTTTTTGACGCCGTCATGGTGGAGTGGTCAGTATAGCTACCTACACATGAAGCCTTTCGGGTTTGAATCCTGGTGCCGGCAAATATTTGTGCGACGAACACGAATATTTGTTTGCGAGTCACGGTTATTATATATTTATTTAAGTTTATTTATAAAAATATCTAAAGCTATTAATTTATATTGAAAAAATGACCGTTATCTACACTTACGTGCAATAAAATCGACCCAACTCGTCGGTTTCGATTCGACATTTATCGGTATATAAAAAGAAGATTAGGCAAACAAAACTTGTAAATATAATTCAAATCAAATCAAATAATTTATTGCATTCATGAATGTAAATAACAGATGTTCACAAACAACACCAGCACATCATGGTGCCCATTTGGGCATAGCATAATCAAGATAAAAGTGTAACGGACTAGATTAGAAATTATTCATACTATATTAACTTAATTCGAATGTATATTTCTTACGCTTTATTTAACCTACTCTAAACATCGATAAATGAAGTGTTGGTGACAATAGACTAATTACTTCGGAAATCCTGGTTTCTCATTTTTGCGTCATACGGCATTTTGGTGACTATACAGAATGTTAAAATTCAATTGAGTCATTGTATATTCAATAATTGATGATGCCTGATGCCCTTAAAATTATTTCCCCAAACATTTTAGCTCTCTGTATTAACTGTACCTATATTATCAAGAAAATTTTTACTAACCAATTCAAGGGTTGCCTTTGAAAAGTGATTGAGTAGTGGTTTTATTGAAAAAAGGGCTTGAAGTTTGACATAAGCAGTTGCCTTGAAAGTGTCGGTGTCTTGAAAGTGGAAGCTACATATTTTCAAATTCATTAAAATTTTGTTTTTAAAGACACAATAGACAACCATATGGTCCGTCGCTTCGGAAATCTAAAAAGAAAAGAAAATTTTATGTATACAAGTTAAAAGTGTATATAAATATTTATGTACACTTTTAACTTGTAATCAAATAGCATATTAAAAACTACTTTTTGATAGATTTTTATATGCTATTTGATTACAAGTGCAGAAGAGCGCAGCCACAATTTTATTAATACTGTCTGTCTGTGTGCAATGTATCTGCGTTGCATGTTAGTACATGCAAATGTGAATGATAAACATTTTTAAACTAGTACAATCCAATCAATACTCTCATTATCTTTTTCTCAAATAAAATAATTTACATTACACAAATTACATATTTTATTTGTAAATAAACATTTCGAACTAAAAATGGGTAAAACTATTTATGTATTTTATCTATGTAACAGTTATTTCAAAGAATTAAATAAAATAATCTATCAATTTTGATTGCCATTTATAAAAGGAATGGATAGAAAGGGATATTATTTCCTTATAATTCCGGAAATCCTAGTCACCCTACTCATTTGTTTACAAATATTTGAATAAGTAAATTATGTACAAATATTCATTAAATTCTAATATAAATATAATCTAATATAAATAGGATTAAATGCGAGTATCAGAAATTTCTCCCTCTTATGGAGTTTTGCAAAATAACGCTAATAATCTGGAATTACGGGTGAAAAATGAAATTTATAGATTGAACAATATTATATGCAATTATGACACTTACAAGTGAAATTCACACTGCATCCTCAATACTACTCACTTCTACCAGCACGAAATAACTATATATGTACAATTTTGAACTATTTATCCTTATTTTAAACTAAAAAGCCGTACCAAAATCGCGAGTCGATATTTATGAATACATCAATTACGACAATTTATGTCATGTTGAGATTTCGGGACATTGACACATGAAGAAAGTGCTGCCATTACATAAATCCTTTCATTTCCCATAAGTTATAGAAATAATCACAGTGATGATTTTCAAAATAAAATACAAACCTAAACATTAAAAGTAAATATATCATATTTATTTCTTTCATTGATAATAAATACTGATAATTGAATAGAATATGTTAAGTTTTTAGCTACTTTTCTACTTTTGTTTTAGAAAGATGGCGAAATACTGGGGAAATCTTGTTTCTATGTAGTCGTGTTTAGAAAGAGATGACGACAATTTCTAGAAAGAGAAATGTGTAATTTGAAATGTCAAGTATTGTCAAAATTTTTGCCCTCACTTTGTTATTTTGACTAATGACTGAAAGGACAAACAAACGAATGGAAAAAAATATAGTAGAATGGGTGCAGAATTAGGAAAATGTGTTCAATATCAAAAGATACTTCATGGTTTTAAATACATACCTACAGATTACGAAATCAATTACCGTAAAATTGTTAGTAACTAATAGATAAGTGTTGATTAGCTTGGTGGTAGGACTTAGAATCACAATTTGTCAAAGCCTATCTCCATAATAATAGTGTTAACAGCATTACGTGTTCCAACAATTAGTGTTCCGACAATTAGTGATAAGATACATAGTCCTCTGTGGTTAAGGGTTCCGGTTAATGCTTGCCTCTACCTTCGTCCTTATCGTCACTCACCATCAGATGAGAGAAAAGCAAATATCTTCCCCGTCAGAGATAAGAAATCAACAATGATAAACGATATTCCGTTTTGCAAAAATGGCTGGGATTCTTAGAAAGAAACATTGACATTGATATTCAAGTGACTGACCTATGTTAGTATTTGCACCATCATTCATACATGTGAGCAATAAAACAATGCATCATGAATGTGTTCAGTCCAAATGGATTACAGCGGATGCATAGTGAGATAGCTCAGATCTGATCTGCAGCTGGACGGCTGTGAACGAGATTACTGATTGATATCGACATTTATTATAATGGAAGCAAGTTTGGTTTCGATTATTTAGATAGTGTTTAAATGAAGGAAAATTGAATGATCTGCAATATATCAAGTCCGTATCTAGATGACTTGATTCTAGCTAACACTAGGACGTGTTTCTTGTAATATTTTTATATTTAAGAAACCTCATTCCTTTTAAATTGAGGTTGAATGTAAAAATAATAAATAAGGTGTCGAACACTGAAAAATAGCCATCTATCGGTTTTCTATAGGACACTGACCTTGGTGTGACTGACGGAATAACACGAAATAATTACGCTGGCCCCTTTTCATTATCGGGTCATAATAGGTAGGGTAAATTGCCAACCATCCTCACAAAGTCAGTGCGAGAAACAATGAAGGCGCGTACTAGCCAGCTTTGCCTTGCCGACCTGTAAGGTGCTACTGCACGCCTATTTTCAATGATTTAGGATTATAATCATACCAAATTTTTTTTTATCGTATACAATAATGAAATTATTTGGCAACATTTTGCTCAAACTTTAACAAGGAATTGGAAATATAAAATTGTAAGTGGAAACTAATTATATTTTCATGTAAGAATCTTTAGCATAATACTTTTGTCAGAGTGGTCGTGGTTAACATAATAGACAGTTTCGGGAGTGGTGCGTTCTCCCATTGCTGATCTGCTCCTCGCGATATCCCGCCATGTAAGAGTGAATAAATATACATACACACATCAGAGCTTGATCTACCTATCTATATCAATTACTCATGTTGATCAAATTGAGTAAAATACCCACGAGACTACTGACACTTTTATTGAGCCGTCACGTTAAACAAATGACATACATCGGTGACAAAGCTCCCAATGGAATTTAGATTTTTCACTTTATACTTTAGAAGAATAGAAATTGTTAACACGTGATAAAGGAGATTTATTGAAAATCATTAAAGTCGCGTTACAATATGAGAGCCGTCATTAGCAGAGAACAATAAAGAAAGACACAAGAGAAAGGAGGAACACAATAATAACAGTAATATTCAATATTGAACAGTCTATGAACACAGAGAAAAACAGTAGTATTTTCCACTGGAATCATAAGCGCTGGTATTTACCTACTTATTCAGCAATTCCCAGGAATATGATGTAATCTTAGGTACCCACAATTGACTAGTAAATCGGTTGCACACAGTGTACAGAAGTGGAGCGTAATTTTATTTTCATAGTTAGTACTCAGCAAAATATACAGAGCAGATGATAGTTTTCTCGCGATTTTGAAGAAATAAGTATAAGTTTTATAGTAAAAGTAAATTCTATTGATGGGTTACATTTTCAAAGCTTTAATAGTGATAGGAATGCCACTTACCACTACACAAACAATTTATTTCATTTCCCATAAGAAAAGGAATTTGACATTTAAAAAGACAAGCGCATACTACTTTAAAGATCTTTCGTCAATAAAGACAAAAAGATGCTCTATTAGAAAGACATAAGCTACAGTATCAATTATTATTGTTATAAATCTCATGTCATTTAAATATATCAACGATCATAAATTACAATTTCGTGTCTCAAAAATACGAGGTCTATGATGCGAGTGAGCAAGAACATATTTTGCTCATCAGTGTAATTGATTTCCTTATACGTCAATATGAATTATGTGTCGATCAAAATATCGTTATTGCGGTGCGAGGGACAAAATGGGAGCGATTTTTAATGCTGCATTGATAATATAGAATAATAATTTCCACGCTCATACCAATTATCTAGCCTAAAGTAAGTAAACTTGTGTTATGGATACTAGACAACGGTCATTTTTAATATCTATACTACTGAATTAAATTGAAAAAATATTTTTGTACTGTACAGGCTTATTGAAGAATCCTTCAGTAAGCAAACATCTTCTCATTTATTCCTTCCTTACTTTTATGGGTTTGTTTCCCCTTTTATGTAGGCGAAATGCTAGCAACCTATCATTATTTGGAAGCACTGCATGGTCTTAAGACTCTACTAACTAAAATTCTACCTAAGACTCTGCTTACTTGAGACTGTGAGCATGATTGTATGTATACCTATATCGCAGACAGGTCGTATAACACGTCATATTACCCAATGGCTCGGCGGATTGTAGTGTGTGAGAATTGTTAACCAAATAAAACCGATTGTTGATAAATCCGTTGTAGATTATATTAATATTAGCCTGTAAATGGTATGGATATCGCTTATTATTGGTAGGTTCAGGTTATTTTTCAATATGTTCACTCATCATCTCTCACACACTACAAGCGAGGCGGAGCCTCGCAGTTCTGTAATACGGCGTGCTATACAATCCATCTGCGACATATATACGACCTGTGTGTATTGAACTTCAATACTTAATTATTTTTATTTTATTGCTAAATTGATTTGAATTATCTACCAAAAAACAACAATCTACTGTTACTTAGGATTTTGGTGGCCGTAAGACACGAGTCAACTAAAACAGATCAATTTTGCAAATCTAAATCAGCCACGATTTTTTTAAATGCAAGCTAAATTTTCTATTCATTGCTTAGGTTTAAAATGGGTTTCTGCGATAAGTGGCCACTTTTGACCAAAGCCCATTTTATAACTTAATGAAAAACGTAAACGAATGTACAGTAGTTCATCTAAATATACTTATATAACTCAAAGGTGACTGACTGACATAGTGATCTATCAACGCACAACCCAAACCACTGGACGGATCGGTCTGAAATTTGGCATGCAGGTAGATGTTATGACGTAGGCATCCGCTAAGAAAGGATTTTTGGAAATTCCACCCCCATAAAATGTCCACGCCGACGAAGTCGCGGGCGGAAGCTAGTTAATTATAAGACGTGTCCTATGTGATCGTTTTATTTTTTTCAAAATTTATCTGACTTAGAAGTTATCAAAGGCTCTAGTCAGCTCCACAAGGGATACCAAACTTAATGGTTTATGTTCCTTCAGCTTATACATTGTACCACACTCTAATATTTGCATAGACTATACAATGGCTAAGTCCTCAAGCTGTTCCATTACAGTGACCTGGTTGAGATCGCCCGCTTAATTGACTTTCGGCTGTACATCATAAAAACCAGACTCAATGTCAGTACATTGTTTTTGTATACCATCAAAAACAATGTGATAGGATGATACGAGCTCGATTTTTTTGCGTCTTGATATTGTTATTGAACAAGTTGTACATCATTCTATTTTTGGTTTTTAGATGATAGTTTTTTCATAAAAACGAAGATGGCGACCTAGTCTACGATCTTCGTAGCCCGTAGACGCTTGTCACACAAGTCTCGTGCAGTGCCTAAGTACTAAGGCAGGGCACGGAATGGCAAACGATTTTTCGTTTACAGACGATTTTCGACCTTATTTTAATGGAATTAGGATTGACATTCTTTTATTTTAACATCAATAGGTCGAGGTGTTCCGCGGTCCTTTCCTTCGGCATTCCTCGGCGCACCGAGGCAAGCTGCGGCTTTCCGAAGAGTGCCGTGCCCCACCTCGAGTGGGCCCCATGCCCTGGTGGCGTAGTGGTTAACGCAGCCGCCCGGATTGCGGAAGATGCTGGGTTCGATTCCCGCCTGGGGCAGGAAGATTTTTTTCAGTGTATTTTTTCTAGTGGTAGTATGTTAGTTGGAAATCTTTTATGCATGCCGTTTTTACCTAAAAAATTGTTGCAATATACTTTAAAGTGTTATTTTAATGTAAACAAACACTGGTGAACCGAAATAAATAAATAAAAATCTATAAACAACCAGGGGGTTAACAAAGAAGAAAAAGACAGGGTTGACAAAGAAGAGAAATTAAATGAAAAAGCTCTTTATTTAAATGCACTTTGCTAACTTTTAAATCGTCAAAAGCCCTACCGCCATTTCGTGACGAAACAATTATTTTACTTAAATAATTATTACTATGCTGAGATGGAGAAGAAATGGCAAAAGTCCACAACTTAAAATTTCGTAATGATTTCAAAACATAATTACATTCATAATTAATTATTTCAATATGAATGTATTACGATTTTTGGGCAGATTTTTCTCCTACGGATTTGGCTCATTTATCTTGTAATAAGCTTTTTATATAATTTAATTTTCACAGATTTTGAAATTTATTTATAGGGAAATCTCTACCTATAAATAAATTTGGATAAAAATGTTAAGTCCAATAACCAAGTAAAGCCGTGGCGTGTGGGTTGCTCAGAGGAAGGCGTTATTCGATATCCGTGTTGTAGACACCGACGCTCCTTCTTATGTCTCACACCCTGTTGCATCTGTCCTGAAATCCGCTGAATCAGAAAAGCAAAGAAAGTACGCCAATGCTTGTGAGCTGCGTCATGCCACTTTTATACCCCTCGTCACCTCCGTAGATGGAGTCTTTGCACCACAAATGACTACCTTTGTTAAACACCTCGGGGAAGCACTTGCATCTCGCTGGGACCGATCCTTGTCATGCGTTTTGGGCTGGCTGAGAGCTCGCATAATAACACCTGTAATAAGAGCAACCAGCATGTGCATTCGAGGCACCCGCCACAAATGGAAGCCAGCAGCGAAGCTGTTTGGCTTTGATGATGGAGCTGCCCTACCATACACTGACTGACAGACCGAATTAACAATTTTTCATGGTTATTAATTTATTACTTTTCAATTTACAATTTAAGTTATATTATAAGTTTTTAATTTGTATGAAGTTATTGAAGGATTACTTAACATGCCTTACAATTATAGACAATTCAATTTCCTAATAACCAAGTAAATAGCCGCCATTTCATGTTATACCCATAGCAGTTCTATTATGTTAAACCAGCGTCAAAGAATATCAATATCTAGTTAAGCCTAAGCCTTCGCCCAAATAATGCACTCAAGCTTACAATGGAAGTGACGAAAATATGCTCAGTCGCGTGTTAAAACGACGGTAATTAGGTCGGGCGCACACGGTTCATTGGGTCCGGAGCGGCCGCGATCAGCGGCACTCTCCGCCCTATTCATGGTTTACGATGCACACGTCGGATTAGATGGATTTTGTGCCTCATATCTAATGGATTTTGTGGCGCTTCACACGAAAATTACTTATGGATTTTTTTCGAGCACCCTAGTCGGTTCTATCAATTATTAAATCAAATGAAGATCTTTTATTATTGGTAGATTCAAGTTCATTTTTTATCATCATCATCATCATCAACAGCTCATATAATGTCCCCACCGAGGGGCTCGTACCCCACATTAGGGGCGATTAGGCCTTAGTCAACCACGCTGGCCAAGTGCGGGTTAGTCGACTTCACACAACCTAAGAATTTCTTCATAGGTGTGCAGGTATCCTCACGATGTTCTCCTTCACCCTAAAAGCGTTGATTAAACGTACATATGAATTCAAAATTTGAAAACACATTGGTACGTGGCAGGGTTCGAACCAGGGCCTCCCGGGTGGGAGACGACGCTCTTACGCACTACGCCACCGACACTTATTTTTATTTGATTTTTTATAGCCGTGCGGAATAGAGTCTTCATAACAGGTATTTGGAAAACACGTAAATCTGCTCATTAGATAAATCATACTAAATACTACATCAGATCCTCCAACTTTGCTAGGTATTCTTTAGTAAGAGTAATATTTCTTTATTGGTCCATTCGAAAGCGATGACTCCAGTCTAAGCGATTCGCCAATAGTTTTTGGATTTAGAATCAGATTCAGAATCAGAATCACGTTCAAAATTGTGAGGATTTTAGACGCAATAATGGTAGTTTAACTGCCGCATAACATATTTTGTTATTAAAACTAACATAGTTCTTAAGCAATTGTACTAACACACTATGAGCCTTTGTAGCTTGAAAATAAAAGATTTTTATTTTATTTTATTTTATTTATAACAGGGGTGATTGAAACACGAGTAGAGTTTAAAAAGCGAATCTTGGTGAATTTTTTAATAGTATCCACGGGTGTTTTACTACCAAGTTATGTGCAGTACATACACTACTTTATCTACACTCCTACACTACATTACGTTTTACAAAACAAGTGTTTATTTCTCAATTTTTTCCATTTAAATACGCTTGTTCGCCCTTTAATGGAAACACAGATCTGCGCATATTTTTACCAAACACCAAGCGCTCTGCATGAACTGTCCAATCAGAAGCGCCCCGCCCCGCCGTGACGCGTCATCAGCGGTATGTCACACAAATAACATAAAAAGGCAGTGATTTCTTCTTTTTGCAGTATAGGTCAAATTGAAGTAACTAATCAATTATATTCACAATGAAACACTTTTCCAATTTCACACAAAGGAAATTACGTTTTTCATTTGCACGTTATTCTGTTGCGATGTCTAACTAACTAGTTGTACGACTTCTTTGATACTCTGTTTCATGATAAATTAACTTACGACCTTCGCAATACGAGCTGTTTTACATGAGCAACTCAAAATTTTCCCCGTTTCGGCTGTTAAGCTGTTTAAAATTAAATTATTTTCGTAGCAAGGGGTGCTCTGTTTCGCATCGCACATAATTAATATCTCTCGGTGTGACGGCAGCACAGGCGGCCATCATGCATAATTGTGGAAGCGAATGTCACGTTATTGTTGTGGAGTAGCGATGCATGCCAGGGTTAGAACGGGAGCTATTTTAATTGCAGGCGAAAGGTTTCGTTTCCTTGACTGTTTGAGACGGTATATTTTTGTTGAAGTTTACGGAATCATTGGTAAAGTGGGTGAGACTAGCTCATGTCTCATCCAAAAATTATGAAAATGATCATTTCCCTTTTTTAAGTCAAATGTCAAATTTGATCACTTGACCTCAATGTCAATTAAATGTCACTGTCACAGTCTATCAGTCCGACACTAATCACTTTTACAAGTGTAAATAAACAATGTTACTATGTTTTTTTTTGGATCAACACATTACTGAAATTTCATGTCTTATATGAGGTTCAAGGTTCAATAAAGTTTAAATTATATGACAATTGTTATAACAACTGCCTATAGATAAATTCATCTTTAATATAGGAGGGTCAAACTGTAATGACTTTTTTTACTTAAAAACTGAAGCTGTTGTTGCCATAAATTAACAAATTACGTAAGAATAAGTTTCCTCTTTTTAAAGAGCCTTAAAAAATAATAAAAAGGTTTAAAAACTAAAAGTGGTAGTCAGTAACCGAGTAATTTAAGCATGGATGATGGCGCGCGCGGACAATGAGGCGATGTCGCAGTCGGTCGCCCGTGTGTGGCCGGCCTTAGGACGTTGTTTATTTACGCTGGACTATCTAAAACAAATTAATTGATTTTATTTGCTTAATATATTTAATACAATCGATTTAGTTGTGTCTGTTACCGATGAGATCAAAACAATAATTGGAATTTGAAAGTAAAGATAATAAACATTAAGAATTATACCGTTGCTCAAATTCTAGAAGAATACATTTTATTTCAATGGAGGTAAATGCATGAAATAGGTACTTAAAATTTGCAAATACACTGAAATAAATCGACTGTCCAGGGCGGGAATCGAACCCAGCATTTCCAGGCGTCTGTGTCAACCATTAAGCTACCGGGACACTGCTTACGCCGTCGAAATTTGTCAGTGCTTGATACTATGTTTAATAATCCATATATTTCTCAATAATTCAAAAAATACTTTGATTATTTCAGTTAACTACTCAGAATATTAATAATATTCGAAATATATTATTGGACGCGGCTTTAGACAAAGGATCAATTTACCAACGACAGACGTTGTCCTGTAAAAAAACAAAAAAAGAAACAATTTTATGTCGGGTCGAAGTGTATAATATTCCATTTTTCACTCTTTGTTTCGCATTCAAGCTATATTAAGTTTTTCGGGATTCAATCTTCTCATAGATTGTTTTCAGAATGTTATTGGACTTTCGCAATTCGTATAATGCTTTGGCCGCACATGCGCCTATCGTCCCGAAGTAATGCGTGGCGATACTTCGTACGATACACGCAAGTGCGGCCCTAGCAAAGTTATCGCGATAAAGCATGTGGCATTTCTTTATTTGCACGAACTATCGTGCAATAATCCAAGATGGCCGAAATCATTTACAGACGTGTAAATTGCGTAGTATTATTATCCTTCTTTGCGTTTAACTATGCATTATCACTTTCTTTACTTCTAAATTGTAAGCTAATAATTACGTAATGCATTTATTATAAAAAATAACTCAGCTGTATCGTATATATATATATATATATCCCGACCGTATTCGGCCACAGCGACTTAGATATAACTATTGAGAGCTTCGTTGGTGTGCTCTCAGGTGACTGACGTAACCAATTTTTGCAGTAAATGTACGACCACATTCACTGCAAGTCAGCACCCCTCCCACGTAATTATAATGAATGGCCACAGGTGGTCGGGCCTTGAGTTCGTTTCGCCGAGCATCAAGCTCTGCTCTACGCTTCACTTCAAAATCCAATACTTTGGTGTTCACTGTATGCCTCCACAGTGTTCGTTCTGCTGCCAATGTCTCCCATTGTGACGGTTCCAGATCACATCGCTTCATGTGACGCTTAAGCACATCTTTGTAACGCAGAAGTTGACCGCCGCATTTGCGTTTGCCATCCTGCAGTTCTGAATAAAAAATGCGTTTCACTACTCTATCGTCAGACATCCGGGAGACATGGCCACTCCACCGCAGTTGCCGCCGCATTATATACGCCTCTATTCCAGCGACATTAGCGCGCCGTAGAATTTCCGTGTTACGAACACGATCGGACCAGTGGACATTCATTATGTCGCGTAGGCATTTCAGGTGGAATTTGTCTAATGCGCGGATATACTTGCGGTATAGGCACCATGTTTCTGAGGCATACAAGAGATTTGGCAGAACGATCGCCATGTAAACAGCCACTTTTGTGGAGAGCTTAATGTCATGAGAACGGAACACCCTATGACGAAGTCTACCAAAGGCTGCAGCAGCTGCTCCAATTCTGCTGTTGACTTCATCATCAAGGAGGCATCTTGATGTTATGGTGCTTCCCAGATATTTGAATTTATTCACCTGCTTAAGCGAGTCTCCACTAATCCTTATATCGAGCGTGGCGCTGTTCAATGTGGCAATATCAAGAGACATGACTTCAGTCTTCTTCTCATTGATCTTAAGGCCAAATCTGCTACACGACTCGTCAAGACTCGACATAAGGCTCTGTAAATTTTCTGGGGAATCCGCCACAAAGCACAAATCATCTGCGTACATCATCTCAGTGATAATAGTGTGCGATACCTTTGTGTGAGCTTTTAACCTAGCCAGGTTGAAGATTCCACCGCCATCGATACGGAAACGAATGCGAATGCCTTCCGACAAGGTTTGCAAGGCCTCCCGCACTACAACTGCAAAGTACAAGGCGAAGAGAGTTGGAGCAAGCACGCAGCCCTGTTTAACGCCACAACTCACTGAGAAGAACTCTGAGTCTTCACCCTGCACACTGACACAACATCGCATGTCATCATGCAGGAGACGGACCAACCTAACAAACTTCTCCGTACATCCAAGCTTCCTAAGTACCACCCACAAGGCCTCCCGAGGTATGCTGTCGAAAGCCTTCTCCAGGTCAACAAAACATAGATACAGAGGCTGACCCTGCTCTCGACATTTCTCTTGAAGTTGGCGAACGGAGAAAATAGCCTCACACGTGCTTCGATTTGGTCGAAAGCCAAATTGGGTCTCAGGCAGTATGTCTTCCGATAAGGACATCAAGCGGTTGAGAAGAATTCGAGCGAAGACCTTTCCTGGAGAAGTCAACAAGGATATGCCTCTATACGAATTGCAATCAGATCTGTTGCCTTTGTTCTTGTACAAAGAGCAGATACGTGAGACCCGAAAGTCCTCTGGTACTCGCTCCTCATCCCACAGTTTACCGAAAAGCTTCCAGATATTTTTGTGCAATTCTGTACCCCCGTACTTCAATAGTTCACCAGGTACATTGTCAATGCCGACCGCCTTTTTGTTCTGCTGTTGTTGAACGGCAATAACGACCTCGCGCAGTGACAGTGGATCGTCCAGCTTGTTCATCGTGGGAAGTGCTGCCATCGAACTAATGAGCGTAATGTCCGCAGCTCTGTCAACATTGAGCAAAGTGTTGAAGTGCTCTCCCCACCGTTTGAGTAAGTCTTGTTTGTTGGTAAGCAATTTCGTGCCGTCGAGGGTTTTCAGTGGCACCCTATTATGAATCGCAATACCAACAAGTTTGCGGACCTCCTCATAAAACGCACCTAGCTGTTTAGTATCAGCGAGCCACTGCATGCGCTCAGCTTTATCCCGCCACCACTTGTCTTTTATTTCCCGTACATATCTCCGCAGCACAACAGCACTTTGCTTAACTTGCACGGCCAGGTGATCGTCACGATGTTGACGCAAGAGAGACCGATGTTTCTGAATGGCCCCAGCCAAAGCCTCGTCATTGTCGTCGAAAGAATCCTCGTATCTACTGAGCTTTACACCCAGTGTTTGTGTTGCAGAAGCAACGAGATTGGACGAGAGCATTTGCCAGTTAGCCACAGCATCCCCATTCTCAATGTCCATCGTTCGAATTGCACCAGCAACTGTCTGCATATAGGACTCGCGCATATCTGGATCCTGTAATTTTTCCAGGTTTAGACGACTGTGCTTCTTACTTTGAGATCTGCGAGGAGGATATAGCCGCAGCCTCAGTTTAGTGATGACAAGTCGGTGGTCCGACGAACAGACAGCATTAGCATCACGCATAACGCGAGTGATATGCACTTGAGAAATATTTTTTTGTCGGACAATTACATAGTCTATCAAATGCCAATGTTTTGACCTCGGATGCATCCATGTGGTTTTATATTTTGCCGGAAGTCTAAACATGGTGTTGGTGATGGCTAGCTCGAATTGAGCACATAAGGACAGAAGTAGCTGTCCATTGCTGTTCATGTTTCCAACACCATGCCTTCCCAAGACCTTAGGCCAAGCCTCAAAGTCACGCCCGACCCTGGCGTTGAAGTCACCCATCAAGAGTACTTGTTCTCTAGAAGGAATTCTAGAAAGGGCCTGCGTAACTGCTTCGTAAAACTCAGCCTTGATGTCCTCATCCTTATCCATAGTTGGCGCATAAACACTGATGACATTTAGGTAATTGTTACTGTCCAGGTGTAAGCGCAGCGTGGTAATGCGGTCCGAGATGTGAATAGGACACTCCTCTAATTTCGATGCAATGTGGTTTTTAATTGCGAAACCAACTCCGGATCTTCTAGGCTCCGAGGATGGTGTACCCTTCCAAATGAAAGTATAACCACCTCGGCGTTCTACCCTCTCTCCTTCGTCAGCCAAGTGTGTCTCACTAAGAGCAGCGATATCAACATCATAGCGTCGGAGTTCTCTGGCAACGAGGGCGGTTTTACGTGGAGGAGCCAGATTGCTTTCAGTATCCAGAAGGGTGCGTACATTCCACGCTGCAAACGTCATGTTACGGGATTTGGGAGTTATTTTGTATTTTTTTCGTTTGTTCTTTTGACCACGTTCTAGGTTAATGCAGAGATAGCCGCGGTTACTATCCCCAAGTATGTAGGTTGGGTTAAGCCTTTTTTGAGACACCTTTTCTAGTCCCGTCCCCAATTGAGGGAAGCAGGGCCACCCTAAATAGGGCTGCTTCGTCACCCAGAGAGCTGCCGAATTGTACTGTTAACCCACTGCAGTGCAAAGCGACCATCTTTTCTGAGCCGCCTACGTGCAGACATCAGACAAAGCCTAGTTTGCATCACAACCAGACCTCTCTACCTCTGTCTATCGCCGCAGGACTTAACTAATCGGAATCCGTTGTCAGTACCAAAGTCATTTGCGCAGGAAATATTAAAGTGCACGAGACGTTAAAAACGACAATGTACGCGCAGACACAGGTGCACTCTTATCACTAACCTCTCTGTACCTAATGGAACGGAAGACCGTTACAACCAGAGAGAGGCAGTGACGTCCCTAGGCGTTAGCGAGGTCTCTAACGCAGACCCAAGTTTTATTCATATGTATAGTTCAAGGCCCAGTGACTACCTGGGATCGCCAGTCGATGTCGGCGGGAGACATCCGCTAAGGTTGGGGTAGAAAGAAAAAAGGGGGGAAGGGGGATACTACTGTCACGGGAAAGAGGGATATGCCAGCAGTAGCTAGAGCAGTCCGGGGTTGCATACCCGTAGTGATTCTCGATAGTACAGTTATGGGACAGGTAACTGACAGAACCACCCTCTGGACTTAGTCACCCGTACGCGTCTGAACTAATGGAGAACAACCTTCGAAATGAACAACGCATGTCTGACCACGCAGCGCGATAGGTTAGCGCGCTAAAACCCTGACGTACCGCCTCCCGGCCGATAACGCACACTCAACCCGAATATTCGTGACGATAGCCGATAACGGCCGGTCACATCTGCGTGTATCGTGTCCTAGCACGAAGCTTCGTGGCGATAGGCGCAAGTGCGGCCCCAGCATAACGACAAATTGTGCTGTTAACGTAATCATCGTGCCTCTCGCTGGAATGAAATAACACAGTTATATATTACAGTTGGGTTAGCACTGCTTTATTATCTGCCTCGAAATTAAAAGAACATCAATCGAGAAAACAGAATGGAATATAGTTTTCAAAGAAGCATAAAGAAGAATTTAACGAAAGTAATATTGTGAATGACATGATTCAAGAAAGTGACGATGAAAGTAACAAGAGAGTTAATTCAGATTTAAATTGTGATGAGGGTGAGGAGGATTAGATCAAATAAATCAGAAAAGGTTTTGATAGTTTTGATTCCGGAGATAACAAAGATTTCTATGAAGTATGAATTTTACTAGTTCACCTGATGTTAAGGATTTTTCAAAAGTTCCAATGTCTCTAAGCAATAGCAATATTTTCCAATGAACTCTTGAACGCTACAAGTTAAGAGTTCGTAATATTATGTTTATTATAATATTTAATTCAAATCAATTCAATTATTTATTGCAATCCATAATGTGACAAGAAATTTTACGATCTTAAAGTTAAGCAGATATCATTATGGACCCTGTCGGCCACAGCAAAAATATATAAGTATCTAGAAGAGGGTACATGTTTAAAATTATTAAAAAAACGAATTTTAAACGATGTTAATCATATAAATATATAAATAAATAAATAAAATATCTAGCCGTGTGATGCGGGCAGATTAGAATAGCATCACCCCATATCCTCCAATGGGTGTCGGCGAAGGCACCTAATGGACCAGCAAAAGGGTATTTGATCATCTGATACTGCGTCCACCAATCCGCATTGGGCAAGCGTGGTGGACTACTGCCTAAACCTCCTTCGATGACAAGGAGAGGCCTTGTGTCCCAGCGTGGTCCCAGCAGTGGGTCGAATTATAAAGGCTGTTATGATGAGGATGTTGAAATTAATCATGTTTAGTGACGAATTTCAAACAATTACTTATTTCAAAAAATAATTTCATGTACCATAGTACCCACAAATTTAGCAACATAAATACTTAAACAAATAAAAAATTGGACAAGGCTCAAAGAAAACGTCGAATTTACCTTCATATTTACAGACTGTCGACACTTTGATATTTTTCATCTGTATGTCATATGTATCCACAAGTCTGAAGCCCGTCATAAATATTTAATACCGCACTGAGTCCAGCTGCTCATTGTAATTCGTCGCGTGCTCTTAAAATGTTTTACTTTTTGTGACGTTCACTTCAAGGAAATATTAGGAAATGTCTTGAAAGGGTGGTAAATAAATATTTAGTTACTTATAAAAAGACAATAAGTAAGTCGTGGAAAGTATTTTGTCTGTTGAGTAATGAAAAAACGAGGATAAGGATCAAATCAAAAGGAACTACATTTAGAATGACTATAGTAAACAACATTATTGGTTAAGGAAGGTATAAATAATATTTATGTAAGAACAAAATCTCTCCATAATACAAAACTGGGTTTGTAATTTAAATTGACATGTTAATCTTATATGTCAATACCAGTAGCTTCGTCTAGTTAGCAAGCTTTCTCAAATGGGCGAAGTTTTAAAACAAATAAATAATTTTGTATTGTTTTATTGTTTCAGGTAATTATAATTATGTTCATCACCTGTTCTGCGTAGTATTTTTTCTGGTTCACTTTGGTAAGACTTTTTCTAACTTATTCATCGTCTTTGAAATCCAGAATATTAAATAGTAAGTCTGTTTGAATATTTGCATATAAATTAACTAAGAAACACCTGAGAACTCTTAAACTAATGAAAATAAACAATCTTATCTGATTATCTATTCTACACCAGAGATAGTACTACCGTCTATGCTAAAAGAAAGCTATCTTAATGCGTCTTGACCTGCAGTTGAATTGTTTTCTTGAATATTGCTGACAATTGCAGACTGTAATCATGTTCGGCTTGAAGAGCTGTTCCTTTAATCACTCATACCGTTAATAGCACTAGGACTAGGACAATAAAATAAAATCACAAGCCCGCAACCAGTATATCAATAAAATCCTTAATCAATTCTGCACTAATCCCAGCAGCTCCATACTATCAATTACCGACTTTACTACGGGAAATATAATTTTCTAATTGGAAATCTGTGGCCCTCGGATTGCTATAAGCAGTAATTCGTTCGCCAACAATCGGTTTAAACCCCAATAACTGTATAAGTGAAAGTGGGTTTGCTATTTTATGACTTTTTCAATAGATATGTAGTTGTCTAAAGTGGAATGGCATCATAAACGGCATTCGTTCAAAGAAACTTTACGAGCCTTTTTAAACACCATCTCATTTGCTCAAGACTTTATTTCTTAGTTACATAAGTGGTATTATGTAAAGTTATCTATATGTACTCTCTAACTTTATTTAGGATTTGCATGAGTTATGCCTTGGTGTTGTAGCGCTGTGAAATCAAGATGATCTTAGGAGGTATTTCGGATTGTTTCCATGAATCGATCATCAGTACCATGTAGCTTGTCTTCTGTATCAAATGTTTAAAAGTATCCATATCAGCAAGGATGTTTCTAAACTAAATGATCCTAAATAGTCTATTAGGTCCTTAGCCAAAAGACTGCATCACATCTGGAATGAAGCCAATGATACGCAATAGAAACTAAGCGAAAACATGGGAAAACATTCTAAAGAGGGTTTTGCAAGTAATCGTGACTATCTTAAACTATTATTAACATTCCTATTTCTAGTCTTTACTAGTATTTTAAAGCTGAAGAGTTTGTCTGTTTGTTTGGTTGAACGTCCTTATATCGGGAACTACTTATTCTTTTGTGTGGGATAGTCCATATTATATCGAGGATGGCTATAAGCTATATAACCGACATTAACGCGAGCGAAGCCGCGGGCGACCACTATATTATATATAGACGAAATTGTATTTGAGAGAAGTAATTACTATATTACAATTAAGAGTTTATAGATAGACAGACTATTCTTTATTTTATTACACACCAGTAAAAGTTCAATGTGATTATAGAAATTAATAATTTCTGTAACTACAAAAACAGTCGTAAGTTGTAAAGAATTCACGACACCGCTTAAGACTCTTAAGAAAATTTTCACAATATTTATTACCCAGTAATGCGCAGATTGCGAGAAACCATCAAAGATTGCGAGAAGCCATCAAAGAGAAATCCCGATTTCCATAAGAGTAGAATAGCGTGTACAAAATTAACTAAAAACAAATAAAACAAACAATGTTTCTAGTGAAAGCTAGGTTATGCGTTTTCCCAGCTTTAAGGTTGACTGCACACTCCCGACTTTCTTTTAGAATTTTGCCTTTTAGACGAGCTTTGTATTGGCTCACGTGTTAAGGTTCGGTATCGACCCCTGGATCAAACAATTGAAGTAGGTCGACGTGGCATAACGTATTTCGGAAAACTGAAATTTTATGTTCTATTTTTAGATTTTAGAATCGGATTACTTTTGTAATTCAACACTACAGACTGCGTGGAAAGGTATTATGTTATGACTTACAAATAATTGGCTTTGACTATTGGATTTTTTAATTATGTTTGAGCTATGATTGTCACTTATTATAACTTTTGTTTAGTTTAGTTGCTTTTTCATATTTTTTCAGTTTCAGATAATGTTTGAAGGAAATATTGAGAAGCGATTTATATAAGTAGGTCACGGAAATGAAATATAAGTGTCTTTACTCAAATACACCAGGATATTATCCTGTCCCCGGGGTTATTTTATCCTCCACGTCCACTTGAAGGCGTTAGAATCCCTTAAATCTACTGGTAGAGATTTTTTTATGTCTTTGCTTACTGTTACAATTTTTTTGCTATAGTTATCGACTGTTTTGTTATTTGTTTGTTCCTATAGATAGATATTCTTCTTAATAAACTTTATTACTTGGAAAGGTCATCATCCATCGCGGTCATGTAAAGAATTTGGTGTATAGATACTACGGGTCAGTAGAGGAATTGACAATCGAAGTTAAAAATATTATTTTAAATATTCACCATAACTCGATATAAAAGACGACACGTAGTTGAAGCCGTTCTTAGACTGAATTACAGTCTAAGAATACGTCTGTACAAACGTGAAAATGGGTCTCATTTTGAGGAAATTCATAAATTAAGTGATCTATTTTCTTTAGATAATGAGCTTCACAATAAAAAAAAATATTTTGGTCTTTCTTTATTAAGATACTAAAATAAAATAACAATAAAAACTTTTTATTTCCAATTAGAATGACTTATATGCATAACAATGAGTAAATAGATATATTCTTAACTTTATATTAGGTATGTTGTCTAAAAGGAATTGATCCTTATGAATGACTATCGGTTGTTATCATAAAATACAGGATGTTTTTTTTTCACATTTCACCGGTTCAAATCTCGGCTCGAGCAGGTGATAATAGGGGTTAAAGAATGAAATTGCCGATTTTTTCCTCATTATTCATTAATGTATAATTCCTTTAATACAATAGCTATGTCCATTATTCTTTTTTTATTTTAAACTTCATTACAAGGACATATATTTATGTATAAAATTTTATTCTTATTTTTATTTTTTTTACTAGAAATACATCTTCAAAAACAGCTCGTCCTAAGAGGTGCCCGTCTCCGTTATAAAAATATGAATATTTTTTTTACAAATATCAATTCGCAAATTTTTTCTCTATGTATCCTATAGATAGCTTAATGTTGTCTAAATATATCCACAAAATAACATAAAATTTATATTTGTGATTCCTTAAAAAATCGCAAATGTATTTGTATGGAAAAATTAATTTTCGTTAAATTCTCCATACAAAACGGCAATTTCATACTTAAACCCCTAATATTTAAAAAAAAATTAAAAGCAGTTAAAAAATATTTTTCAATTAAAGTAAATGTTTCCATTCAGTAAAATTTGCCTTCATCAGCCCACGTTTCATATATTTTTGCCCTTCATCCTTAACGTTCAATGTCTGTTTCCACCATGTCGTGAGGATTAATTTATCGTCAGAGGACTGTCGTGCCTAGCTGTTCCCCCATTATATCGATTGATTTGACAACTTGCCATCACTACAAAAAAAAAGTCGTGGACGACAGTTAATCGTGTCGTCCTATTTGTGAACACCTCCATTTAAATACACAAGCCACTACGCTTTGACCGAAACAATAATCTTACATCGCGATATAGTGGGAATTCGCCCTAACTGGGAGTAGTTGAGTTATACGTACATTTTCTTACATTCGGACTGTACATTATCGGTGATATTTTAAGATAATGAAAACCCTAATTTGTAAGTTTTTGAAAAGTCGACAACGTGTAGTCTGCCTTAGTAGTCAGTTTCGTTTAGTGAGAACCAAATTGGCGCCATTAGATCTGTCGGCTAACTTAATAAGACGTGTCGACACATTCTGTACTCTACGGCATTTTTATAAGACTCATTGTTTTGGAGATACTGCGTAGGTAACTCTAACGAGGAGGGAAAACTAAAATTAACAAGGGACAATTTGTCGTATTTGTACTTCAAACATTGGATTCTAATACGGAACCTTTTGGCGTGAACACAGTGTCAATGACAACTGTACCAAACATCACCTTACCAACAACAGATTGTTTTGAATGAGAATTTTAGTAGTATAGAAATTTAAGTTTGATAGTTGCACTAGTGACAGAAGTATTAAGTAATGAGACGACATGACAAACGTATCACAAAGTTGTGCCTCGCAGGGTTCATACGTCTGTGGGGTCCACGTCTGGGAGCCTACTTGTGGCGGACCCTGGTAACGTGGTGGGGAAACTTTCTCGGCGGGTGTGTGGCTTTTGATGTCAAGTGTCCCTTGGCATTCGAAGTCACATGCCATCGTCGAGTCGTTTTTGTTTTCCCGGCTAGTTCCGGGCGGCCCTTTTTAGGGCCACGACCGCGCCCGGGGTCTCCCGGGTGCGGTCCGATGGCTGCTCCCGGTGTCCTCGTCAGGAGGAAGCGCCAGGTCGAGCAGCCGTCGGTGAGGAGGCGGCCTTTAAGGCCGGCGTCGGCCAGCGGCCCACAGGGGCTGGCGTTAGTCGGTTACCCCCTGTGGGCTGCTGGCCACCAATTGGTGCACAAGGAGCGCCTAGACGGGCAGCGTTGGGATGATCTCGGTGTAGTTGCGCTCACGTGCGCAGATCCCAAGCCGTCCCGCAATAGCGCACTGGAGGTCAGGCCGGGGATGATGTTTAGTGGTTATGGAGGGAACGCCTTTACCTCGAGTCCCACATATCCCCTGCGGTTGGCACCACCCCGCAGGGACGATGCGTAAATGCATTTGACCTCCCCGACAAAAAAAAGGGTTCATACGTCTGTACCATGGCAAATGCTCTGAGGAGCTTTTTTCCCTAATCCCACTGTAGTTATTGTGGTTAACGGTTCTGGCCGAAGTTATTTAGCTTAAGTCACTTTTGTTAAGTTTTAATTAAGTATGGCTGTTGTTAACCCGAACAATAAAATAAAATAAATAAAATACTTAAGGAATATGCGTGCTGGTATACGTTGTCACCTACAAACTGTGGCTACCATTCCAACGCAAACAAAGAAATTTAGTAACTCGTTTCTTTGTCGCACAATCAAGAAATGGAATTCACTGCCAGCACACGTGCTCCCTCCTTCCTACAATCCTTGGTCATTCAAAAGAGGCGTGAAAAAGCACCTTGCAGGTCAGCAAGGGGAGGATGGCTAGCGCAGCGCTTTATCTGTCGCACTAGCTATCTTCGCATTTGGATTCCACTTCTGCTTACCATCATATGGACAAGAGTCATTTGTTGGACCTTTTTATAGGCCTTTACGAGCGTCAGTGCTGGCGCCGAGAACTGATCATACCGTTTACATGCAGTAAGCGGGAATATTGATGTCAGCGCTCACACGACAGCGCTGTACTCACTCCAAATCAATTAACGCTAGGTCAGTGCCGAGTCAACACTGGAACTTGCGAGTCAGTTACTTACCTTGTGTAAATCTACCTTAGCAAACACCAGCCCGCAGTTCCAGCAACTCATCCCTAATGCATGGTGCCGCTCGGACGTGCCTCGTATCACCTCGGCGTTTCCGCGTCTATTTCCGTCAATGGAAAATAGTTCCTTTAAATTTATTACGCATGCAGACATGGGGTTATCTTTATCCGTTTTAGTTATGTGAACTTGTACCAATTATGCTGAGAATATTAATTAAGATTATGCTGAAGATTACGTTGACGGTTGGATGGATGATTGCTTTCTGTATAATAGTAATCCTTATAGGCACAACAAGCATAATAATAGCATCGGTTTTTTGCACAATCAGCTTATTACAGATTATGTAGAACAGTTAGCAGTCTAACAAGATGCACATCGAAAATACGTTGAGATTTGAATTAGCAAATAAGAATTCACTATATTCCAGATGCCAGGTCATACCTCAAGTGCTAATCTTAACTTCTTTACATGTCTTCTTTCTTCTAATATATTTATTTATTTAATAGTTTATTTTACACGTGAATTACAAATAGGGAGTGTCAGTGACTGTGCCAAAGAAATTCTGGTACCATCTAAGGTCAAAGGTGACAGCGCATTTAAATCCAGTTGCCTTGTTAAATACTGACTACCAAAGAGTATACTAATATTACCAAAGAGAATACTAATTCCAAAAGATTTAGCCCAATCACTGACCCTCTCCAGATCCATGTTTAGTGCCGCAGTCGCATCGTCGATATCAAAGATGGAGAAGTGGCGATAAAGCTGCTTGTTGTCGGCATAGATATGGCAGTTGGAAGAGTTTACGTTGGAGACTGGAGACTGTTAATGAAGCAAGAGAAAAGAAGGGGAGACGGTATCCCTCCCTGAGGAACCCCCGTTGACAAATTGCATCAGCTAGAAAGTTTGTCATTTAGTCGAATGCATTTGGGAAGGTTCACCCTTGTTTAGTATAACAACGTTTAGTCAAAAATCATTTCTTCGAACAACGTTTAAGAAAATAATCACTTTGTATAATATCGATTGACATAATTTTCATTTCATCGAATGTTCATTTGCGATAACAACATTTGCGCTATTGATCAAAAAGTATAATGTTCATTTGATGTATTGTTCAGGTGGTATAATTTTCATTTCATCGAATGTTCATTTGCGATAACAACATTTGCGCTATTGATCAAAAAGTATAATGTTCATTTGATGTATTATTCAGGTGGTATTATTTTCATTTCATCGAATGTTCAATTGAACAATAGGTTAGCGAGGAGCGAAGCGACGAGCGAGTTAGGTTGACATGAACAAAGCGCACGAGCCGAGCGAGCGAAGCGAGCGTGCCGCGGAGCGGCCGGCGAGTGCCAGAAACGACTTTAGGGCGTTTTCACTGAATTATTACTGAACTGAATATTCGATACGATCTTTCGACCAAATCATTATTAGTCTAGTTAAACATTAGGTTAAATAAAATTAGTGCATTTGAAAATTCGGTGAAATGACATTATGTTAAATAAATAATTATGCTAAATAAAATTCTACCAATTAAATATTCGGTCAAATGAATAATTATGCGAAATGACTTTATTGCAACTAAAATTAGACGAAACGATTTTCGAGCAAACGTTGTTATACCAAACAAGGGTAAACCATTTGGGAACGGTTACGGAGATAGGAATCAAACCAGGAGACAGCATCAGGCGTATATAAATTTATCCAAATTTATTTGGAGTCGGTGCATCGTGCCTCGATGTCGACAATACTGCTATAGCTTTTAGCATTAGATCCTTGGGAACGTCTGCTTTATTTCGACAATAGCTGGAATTACCATCTTAATGCGCCTGCCGAAGAGAAAATCTATAAAAAAATCGGTAACCCATTCGAGTCCCCACCACGCACTTGGTGGCTTAGTTTTAGTGATTGTTAAGAAGAATGCATGACGGCGGCACCATCGACCACATCTGTTTACGATTTCATGTGGTGGCATAATTTAAACATAATTCAGAGCAAGTCTCAATGGTCTTTAAAAATATGCAAGCATCATGTTTGTAAACCCTTTCCTAGCAAGTCCGCTGTTTGAATTCTGTGCTCTGTTTATATTGTGACATAGGTGTGGCTCAATCCACAGCTATCCCTAGTGCCTACAACCTTTCAGAACAAAAGATAACGAGGAAACAATATAATATCACCATAGAATAGTTACACACCTGACATTTCGATTAAGTCCTTCAACCTTTTACGTCGCGAAGATATATTGCTCAGTCGTTAGTACTAAATGTTTAGATTGTAAATCATTTATCAGGAAGACCATAAATTAAGCTAGCCCTGAAGACTGAGCTGGCCTGACCTGCGCCCACGGTTGTCTGTGTTATCTGAGCAGTAATGAAGAGATTGAGATATTTTTTAGATTTACAAATCTAAAAATTATAAATAATTTTAATGAAAAAATAATTAAAATTTAATAAATTTTTAAATATTTATAATGATATTATTTCTCATTAATTGTTCAAAATAATGAAACAAGGCGTAATTGCGTTTCTCTGTAAATATAAAAGATTTATTTCACAAAACGTATTTACATAAATAATATTTAACCAATCACATTACTTGTTAACATAAAATCCACTCACCTGTAAATATAAAAGAAACAACATTTAAAGCCTCTATTTCAGGTGAGATTTATAACTATAAGGAATAATTAGAAAAAAACATTAATTTATAAATCTCCGTATTTTAAAATTATTATCGTAAAAGTCAATCCTGACATCTAGCATGTCTTGACAACCTTGACAATAACGCGACAGAGACAAACTTAAGAAAAGCGCTGGTATAAACAGTAAAGAGGTTTTCTTTACATCTCCCCTCCCAAAGACAACAATTACAAGTAATAAACTGTAATTGTTCATTCACTAACTTAAACTGGAGTTAGTTTCGTAATGTGATAGAGGTTTGATTCCGCTTTCTTATGTCCGGTATCAATTTCATAAATTGAACTTGAAATCTTCTTCAAAATTTTGTATGGACCAATTCTCAACTCATCTAGTTTTTTCCTGTTCAGTCGATTTCCGTTTTCGACATAAACGCTGTCTCCAACCTCTAATTTACACTCTTCCCTACGCCGGTCAAATATCTTTTTATTATAGTTGTGAGATCTTATAGTGTTTTCCAAAGCCACCTTTCTATCCTTTAACAGATCTTTCCCAGACACCTCGATTTCAGTTCAACTGGTAGAATATCTACATTCTCACCTTCCAAAAGATATTTCGGCGCAAACTTCGTGACTGTATGTTCGGTCTCATTATATTTCGCTACACATTTCTGTGCGATAGTAGCCCACGCTGTTTTCGTATAACCTTCATTTATTTTACACCTTATTTTATTGACTAAAGTTTGATTTAGCCTTTCATTAAGTCCATTCGAAAATGGTGCATCCACAGCAGTGAAAACTAATCTTATGTTTTCCTTATTCAGGAATTCCTTAAATTCTTTCGAATTTATACCAGGATATTGGTCCGTTAATACCATCTCAATATTGCAGCTTTGTGTCACCTTTTTTATCAGTTTGATAAAATCACTTGAGTTTTGACTTCTCGATGTGGAAATATAGGCATATCTTGTAAAGTGATCAACCAAAAGGTGCAAGTATTTCTTCGTTGATCGTGATCCTCCAAATCCTCCAATAGTATCAATAGATACAATCTCAAATGGACGCGTTGCCGGTCCTAAATGTGACAGAAGGCCATACTTTGAACCTCTCCTCGATTTGTTTTTTATACAAGTTTCACATTCATCACAGATTTTTCTAATGTTCGCGATGATGTTATCTGCTGTGTAGAAAGGTGTTATTTTATTTGCCATCTGGGTCCTTCCGATATGACAATAAGTGTCATGGACATTCTTTATAAGAGTTTTGCTAAGTTCTTCTGATAGTATAATTTTATTCCCTCTTTTATTCTTTTTGTAGTAAATCCCATTTTCTAAAATAAGTTTTTGGTTCTGTAGGTCTATATTTGCATGTTGGTCGTCTCTTATATCTTTCAGGTTTATTAGATTTACTACTTTTAAAAAATCGTCTGTGTTATCATAAGGTTCTAGAACTGGATTCCTACTTAAGCAATCTGCTTCCTGATTCGATTTTCCTGGATTATATATAATTTTAAAATTGTATTGAGATAAATAATACATTAAATCCCCCAACTTTTCATCCGTTCTTGCCTTGATGTTCATATTTTCCAATGGTTTATGATCCGTATGTACTAGAAATTCTTTTCCTATTAGCCAGTGTTGCCAATATTTTACAGCCTCTTTTATTGCAAGACATTCCAGATATATTGCCTTCTTTCGTTTTTGGGACTCAGTCAGTTTTTTTGAAAAATAAGCAACTGGCTTAAAATTTCCGTTTTTATCCTCTTGCTTCAATACCGCTCCCACTCCCTTGATGCTAGCATCTGTGTAAATGTTTATAGGTAGTCCAGGATCAAAGATTTTCAGAATTGGTTCCGAACATAGTAATCCCTTCATCTTATCAAACGATTCCTGACATTCCACAGACCATATAAACTTCACATCTTTTCTTAGTAAGTTGTGTAATGGGTCCAGAATAATTGCACTATGTGGTACAAATTTATGATGAAAGTTTACCTTTCCTAAAAATTGCCGTACATTTTTCCTTGTTTCTGGAACTGGGAAGTTTTTGACAGCGGATAAATAGTCCTTCAGAGGCCTGACTGAATTATTCTCTATTACGTGACCCAAATACTTGGCATAATTCCTTGCAAATGTACATTTCGTAAATTTAAGTCGAAAGCCCTCTGTGAGTATTGCCTCCAGCAGCTGTGATATATGTAGTAAATGTTCCTCAAAAGATTTAGAAAATACCAAAATATCGTCTATGAAATTTACTGCAAAACTAGACAGTCCATGTTTTCTTATGATATTTCCCAATATCCTTTGGAAAATGGCAGGAGCGGTCTTTAATCCAAATGGCAGACAGGTCCATTGGAAGTGACCCTCTTGCGTCACAAATGCAGTTTTGTATCTATCTTGAATCTTCAAAGGAATTGACCAAAAAGCTGAATTTACGTCAAAAGTAGAAAAATACTCACAGTTAACAGTTTTTATCATTAAATCCTCAATCAACGGAAAAGGTTGTGATTGAGGCACAACAATCTTGTTCAATTCTCTGAAATCTATACATAATCTTGTTTTTCTCTCATCTTCTTTTTTATAAGCCAGAGTCACCGGAGCAGCAAATGGACTGTAAGATTCTTCAATCAAATTTTTCTCTAATAGTTTTGATACTTGACTTTCTATTTCTCTTCTATCTTCCGGTGTGCATCTATAAGGACGTTTGCAACAGTATTTATCAACCATCAAGTCAATATGAGCCTCATATTCTCGTACAGTACCAATATCAAATTTATCTTTAGCAAACACGGGCTTATACTTTTCAATCAACTTATCTATCTCTGATTGTTGATATGAATCTAGATGGCTTAGAAATACTTCAAATCCATCCGAGCTTATATGTTCATTGAAATTTATTTTACATTTATTCATGTGTTTGGTCCCTCTTCTAACGACCCCAGAATATGAAGGAAACTCCTCTTTATCTTTGTCACCTAGTACATCAGGAATTTTGACATTCTTTGAAGTTGGAATTTGGTATTCTGAATAGTTTTTGTCTTTAATCTCCTCTAAGGTTGCAGACTTTTCTTTTGCATTGTTACATTGCATAATCTCTAATTCCTCATTTTGTATCAATTTGAAATTTTTGATACAATCCAATCCAATTAGAAAATCGTAATTGAAATTCTCACTATCTACCACGAAAATATCCATAGTCCTTTCAATATTATAGATTTTTATTTTTAAAGTTACCATACCTTTTGTCTTCTTTTCACCATTAATAGTTCTCAAATTTGCTATCTGTATATCTTTTGTATTTCGTTTTGGCCGTATCTTTAATAATTTTGCATTAATTAATGACACATTTGAACCTGAGTCATATATTCCAGAAACACTGAGTGTATCGTTCAATAGTAACTTAACCTTTATTAATGGTGAAACTTCTAGTTTTTTGGATTTTCTTCATTCAGTTCAACTTCCAATTCAGAGTTATTTACAGTCTTTACTATTGCTTTTTGATTCTTCACTTTAAACCAGCAAAATTCCTCAGAATGGTATCGTCGTCCTCTTTTCTCATTAAAACAGATTTGACATAGCTTTCTTTCTTCGTTTCTTTTTGGTTTAATATCAGAATGTATTATATATTTTTTATCGTGTTTATTTTTCCCAACAAGGTGTTCCAATTTTCCTATTTCATTATAAAGATCTTCTGTTTCCTCTAACGATTCTCTATCAATATTATCAGCTATATAGTTAGGCAAACCGAATGCTATTAGGTCTATAAGTGTCCCGGTATCAATTGATCTTCTCACTTCCAGTAACAATCTTTCCTTCTTCAAAGCATACTCAAGGATCGAACCTGCTTGATATTTGAAAGCCAGGGCGTACCTAATGGGTGACCATCCTTTGTTCCCAAAGGTCTCACAAAATCTTTCCTCCCATTTGCCCCATTCTGATTCCACTGTTAGTTTCATTATCATGCAGTTGTACCAATCTACACTAGAGTGCTCCAAAAAGTTTTTTAAAATTTCAATTTTTTCCTTGTCTTCTATGATCTGGAAACGTTCACATTCTTTATTAAAATCCTTAATCCACTGGTGAGCATTCGAGTTTCTCCCCGTAAATTTCTCAATTACAAAATCTTTTGCAATCTTACCCAAATTTCGAGTTTCAGATTTTGTCGATTTTTCTACAAGCACTTTCTCCAAAAGCTCGTTCAACGTGTTATTAGAGTCACTACGTACACATTCACCACTATTTGTTCCTTCTGAAATTTCTTCTAAGTAAATATCATTAAACTGTAAGTTCCGTTCCTCATCTAAATATACTTTTGACATTTCATCTGTCAACGTTATCCATATTTTCCTCGTTTGATGTCTTTTATTTAATGATTTTTTTACTTTGGCATAGTTAGAAGTATTAGCTATAGCTTCGTGTAGACTCACAAGTTGGTACTCGGCCGGTATTCCAAAAACCTGCCCTTCATGTGTTGCTATTGAAGTTATGCATATTACGTTTGATTTTCCATCTGCCGTTGATTTTACAGCAAAATCAAATCTCAACTTTTCCATGTCTCTTGAAAAATTAGCAGAAAAATGTTGTTTTATAATGATATTATTTCTCATTAATTGTTCAAAATAATGAAACAAGGCGTAATTGCGTTTCTCTGTAAATATAAAAGATTTATTTCACAAAACGTATTTACATAAATAATATTTAACCAATCACATTACTTGTTAACATAAAATCCACTCACCTGTAAATATAAAAGAAACAACATTTAAAGCCTCTATTTCAGGTGAGATTTATAACTATAAGGAATAATTAGAAAAAAACATTAATTTATAAATCTCCGTATTTTAAAATTATTATCGTAAAAGTCAATCCTGACATCTAGCATGTCTTGACAACCTTGACAATAACGCGACAGAGACAAACTTAAGAAAAGCGCTGGTATAAACAGTAAAGAGGTTTTCTTTACATATTTATAAATCTAAGATTTTAGATTTATAAATCTAAAAAATGTAAACATCAGATTGTCAATATTCCGCGTCCTTGACGTTACAAGCATTTGCTGGTCACAATGATTTGCTCATTCTATTATTACATTGGTACATATGAAAGAAAGAAAATTCTAGTAAGAGTTGGATTCCCAAACCAGTATTACCATACTATCTACAGGTATGAAATTGATGAATTAGTTGAGCAATTTAAATGAAATGATTTAACATATCGTTTGTATTTTATGAACTGATTTGACTTTGTCTTTTAGTGAAATCAGATTTTATTACATTTTACTGCATACAAATAAATAAAATTCTTTATATAATATACAATAATTAATACAGTAACTAACAAGGCATGATATAGGACTCATTTAATGTATGATCTGGAGCCAAAAATAGGGCGACCCTGTTTTTCAGGACTCCAGGTCCCATCCGCCAATCGAGAAGAGATACCAAATATGCTGCACTACGTATTTGGAAGTGTGTGTGTGTGTGTGTGTGTGTGTGTGTGTGTGTGTGTGTGTGTGTGTGTGTGTGTGTGTGTGTGTGTGTGTTTGTAATCCTTCATTCCATCAACCTTGTCGCATATCTCTTTAGGACGGCTGAGTAGTGTTACTTATATTGGTTGACGTTGAAAGAAACTTTTCAAAAGGTTTAAGCACCATAACATTCAATTATTGGGAATTAACATTATCGACTAAAGTATTAAATAACAATAACGTCGATGGTATAAAATACTTAAAAGCCATAATCTTTTGAATAAACGATATTCTTTATTGACAAATTTAAAGCCCATTCGTAATTTAAGATGGCGGTAAATTTGTAATGTGATATATTCAAGTTTTTAATATAAAACTGTCTTATTAACGTCGAGTTTTATGCTAAGCGTATATTGCTAGTGTTATAGAAGAAATAACCTTATGCGTTTAGTAGCGTTAGTGACGCCGCGACTTTACATTTTAAAATCGATTTTTTTGCGTGAATTTTTATTTGAGACTAGCTTTTTCCCGCGACTTCTCTCGCGTAGAATAATTACTTCGGGCAGCATTAAAATTTTCTTATAATTTCTTCTAACCCAAGCGCCATATACCGATTTTCATGGTTTTTACTTTAAAAAATGACGGATTTCCATACAAACTTCCATCCCTTTTTTTACCCCCTTAGGGATTTAATTTTCAAAAATCCTGAAATACATCGTTCTTAATTTCTGACTAAGTAGCTATATACCAATTTTTATCGATTTAGCTTTATATTTGACGGATTTCCATACAAACTTTTCACCACCTTAGAGGGTGAATTTCCAAAAATCCTTTCTTAGTGCACCCCTGGACCTCATAAGGAACCTACGTACCAATTTTGGAATCTCTAGACCCAGCGGTTTGGGCTCTGCGTTGATTATGTCAGTCAGTCATTCATTCAGTCAGACAGTCAGTATTCATTTTTATAAATATAGATGGAAGGTAGCCTTCATCTCACACGGTGGTTAGTAATGATAAGGCCGAAACAGGGAGCAAGCTCCATGTTAATCTTGTTTCATCATTCGCATACCCTGTTCCGATACATTTCTACAGCAGCAAGTTTTCGGTGACCCATCCCAATATCGACCATCCAAAGAGTAGCTAAGCTTTCATGATCATTATGAAGAAAGTATCAGCTTTATACAGCCATAAAAACTTCAAAGTTATTAATTAGCTATTTTGAGCTTGCAAATGAAATTAACCTGTCCATCGAAAATAAACTCTAATTTAATACAGATAAAGCTCTCCATTAAAAGTATCGTTTGATGTGGCCGGCAGATGGGAGGAGCTTTATTGCAGAGTTCCGGTTTCCGGTATCGACATCAATACAATGTAAATTGACAAATTGGAGAATTTCAAATATTTATGAAATTGCCGTTTTATTTTCGTGTACCTAAACTTGCAATTTCTTTAATTCTCTAGTAGCTTTAGGTTCTTATTACGTATTTTTTTTATAACGACAGTTTTTACAAAATTTTTGTTTGTAATTAAATTATATTTAAACCGCCTTCAAAACTAAAAACGGAGTAATTTTATGGATATTGCTTTAATAGTTTCCGAGCTCCTCCAATAAGTTAAGGAGCGTTAAGGAGCACTAGTAAATTATATTTATTATGCTAACTACCTGACATTGAACCCGGAACTTCCCTTTTAGCTAACAGCTTTACGACCAGACCTACTGTCTATGAATAAATATGCAAATAGTATATTATCTTAAGCTATTCTTGTCGAGACGAAAATCGATTCTATATTTAACTAACCGCCATAAATGGGCTAGGCGGTGAGATCCCAATTTGAGATATTTGCATATTAATTAATGCTATAGAGTCTTTGTAATGCGTTTACGAATAACTTGTCACTGGAGTCACGCTTGCTGCTACAAGTAGTAGGAATAATTTTCTGGGTACTTTCAAGTACTTTTCCTCAAATCTGTATACTCAATTAACGTGTACAAGGCGAACGGAGTTATTTGGTAACTCATTTCTTTGTTACACAAAAAAAAAACAAATGGAATTCTCTGCCAGCACACGTGTCTCCTTCTTACAATCCCTGGTCATTCAAAAGAGGCGTGAAGAAGGACCTTGCAGGTCGGCAAACCAATGGTTGGTTGGTACAGCGTAGGTACAGGTTATTTTTCGCACTGGGTATGTATCTTTGAATTACGGCTTCACATACTCTATAGATAAAAACTTTTATCTAGGCAAATATAATGAAAATAATCGACATATATTATTACTAGGATATGGTGCCATGTAGATGGATAACCAACATGAGACATACTGGTTACCGGGAATAGTATCCTTGGACGCCCACGCTTTGATAAATCTGTAAAAGAATATTAGTCCTAGTATAAGAGTATATGTTTCCTTCTTTTGTTTACTATGCCTTAAGGTTTCCTTGCTGTTATTTATCACCAACCATTCTTTTCCAAATTATAGCCAAAACATTGGTAACATTTTTTTTCCAGCAGTAAATAATATTCGCCAGGTCCGTTTGAAACTGAACTTAATTATTTACATATATACACTACGATTGTTGTTTTTTGCTTATGTTATTAGCACGACAAAAAGGGCATCATCATTGTTATCAGCTTCTTCTATGTTCCCCAAATCTTAGTACTTATTAGAATTTCATTTTTTTACTTAACAACAATAAATACCATTTACTTATACACAATTTACAGTATGTAATGCTTACGTGCTTTTCAAAGCTCGATAGAGTACGAAGCTATAAAATCAAGACAAAATCTCAATACCTTACTATTAACCTCTTCATAAGATCTTGATCAATAATGTTTATAATATAAATAAACCACTTTGCTTCTAACGTCTCAATTCCCACTCAACCACCGTGTGAACTTTAACCAAAAACGTGTCGCCGCCATTGCTCTTCCAACCGTAAACAAATGCTGCATCGTGTAATTATAAAGTACAGAGTAATGGAGCTGTGGGAACGATCATACTGATATTAGATCGATATTCAATACTATTGGACAATAATTACCGAGTGTCCGCCACACGATAATTGACACCTTCCTCATCGCAACAAGTCAGAGACGGGTCGCGTTTTGACTAAAGACTTTGATGATTCGGTCTCGCTGTACCAAGCTCATTGTACAAATGCTATATTTGGGTTATAACATAATTTATGATTATTCTTATATTTTTTTATTTATTTATTTTATTTACCTGAATAGCAAAACATAATGTGTTATCGTCATCAAGTTTAGAAAATGTTAACAATTAAATGTACAAAATTGTAAATAATCTTTATATTTATTAAATTAATTTTATAACGGTTATCGCCCTAAAAGTATCCTTGTCCTATATCTCTAATCCTTCCTAGGATCTAAATATAATCTTCATACCAAATTTCATCAAAACCGGTTGAGTAGTCACAAAGAATCAAGTCTTTTCGATATTTTATGTATTAATATCATAAAAGCTAATCTCAATCATGTCGATAAATCATAGATATAGATAACATTAATAAAGATTACCAATCGACTTTATCAAACGGTAAAAAAAATATAATTATCTAGTTTATTTTTTTCGTGTTAAAAAGTGTCATTTTGTTTTATTATGAACACTACGCGGCATTAAATATAAATTTCTTTTTTTAGTTAATTATTACGCTCTCCTCTTATATTTTAAGCCAGCCATAGTTAAGATTTGTTAAGAATATGATCGAGTGTTCTTTTTTCTTTGTGAACAATACGTCATAAAAGCAGAGACAAGTCTCACGAACATTCGTACCACTTTAGTTGATCTACTTTGAGAGCACCTGAAAGAAAAATATTGTATTAAATTATTTATTTCTCTTAGAGAGCGTCCTTTATATTAAGAACTTTTACTGGATAAAGTTGATTAAATAAAGAAGTCTAGTTTTCGTCAGCAGAAATGTGTAAATATTTATTTTTTGTCTGTTAAATTACCTCTTGTAACTTTAATCATGTTTCGTAGATCATCAAAGTAATATTAAATTAGATTTCCATAGTAGGTAATATCTAAGCTACAATTGTAAAATTACTGCTATGTAAATTACAGAATCTGATATCCCAGACAAGCGTTAAGTGGTAATGCATAGGTAATTATTTTAAATACGTGTTTCTTCTTATTGTACCCTGGTCCTAACTAATTTGGGGTCGGAACTACTATTTTAAATAAGTATTACATGTATGTTTATATATTTGCTCACTTGATAGACTTAATTATCTCAGTTGGTACATTAATCGGCCGGAAGGAGAAGATCCCCAGAATATTTTTAAGCTTTTTTTATAACAGATCTAAACCCCAATGTTAATTACTCACGGTAGTCGTTCATAAACTTGTCACTGAACGTTGATATTTAACTTATGATTGTAGATCTTTCGTTCCCTCTTTCAAGTATAGTAGATAAGGGTTAATTTAATATGGACATTAGATTTTATTATTGTGATAAGCTCCGATAGTTAGCTTTTATTTTGAGGATCATTAAATCGTTGGTTTAATTAAATTACCAAGTTGAAAATGGTGGGTTTAGTTAGTTAGTACCATTATATGACAGTGTGTCACCATTGCAATACTGTTGACATCGTAATATTTTTGCGTTTTTTGGTTGGCAGAAAAAAAAACCGCCTTCATAACTAATAACGGAGAAATAAAAATTTTGTTTATAAAAATCTATTTTTTTTTAGTTCGGTCCCAAATACATATGACAACGTTTATTCCAAATGTTGAGGTTGGCACCGACCTCATAAAATCATTTAGATTTTTGTAAACAATCTTTATTTCTCCGTTTTTAGTTTTGAAGGCGTTTTTTTTTCTGCTAACCAAAAAACACAATAAATGATGATGTTAACAGTACTGCTATGGCAACTTTCATATAATGGAAAAAAATCGGGAGTGGTCTCCCCTTGACTTTCTCGTATACCAGAAATGACTCAAAGGTTGATAGAAATCTTATATTTTGATGTCAAACATGCGTGTTAAATTTTGGTCACCCATCCAAATATCGACCGCGCACTTGGTAGCTTAACTTTCGTGATCGACGACACAAAATTTGAAAGAAACCTTATATTTTGATGTTTTACATGTATGTTAAAGTTGGTTGCAATAAGTTAAAGCATGCTCGAGTTATCGTGCTAACGCACAGACACACACACACAAACATAATTCCAAAAAAAAAATTGGAATCAGTGAGGTCTAAAATGTGTAAATCCGTCAAAATCTCGAGGTCGAATTTTTTGACGATTACAAGACTTCCTCTATACTACGTTACAAGAAAAAATTATGACTTTGACCTTGAAAAACGTAACGAGGTCATTCATCGATAGATTTTACTCCTCATATTTTTCTCATACCGGGCCCCTTATATATGCAAATCGATTCTAAAGGAGTAAACTCCAAAAAAAGGGTAACAACTCGAAAATAAATCCGTCGTCTCAGCCATAGTGTTGAGGAGACAACGCTTGCATGAGCGGTGCTTGTTGTAGTAGACATAGAGTTAAATATACAGGTTTGTAGGTTGGTGCGCGCTCACGGCACTACTAGGAGAGGGGTCTGCGCCTGCGCACCGCGCACTCCTCCTGGACACTAAGCCGCACTATCTCCAACACCTACGAATTGTATATAGTACTCCTCAACACTTTCAGTAAGTACACAGTGAGAGCGACTTCTCTTCTGACTGTCGCTTGTAGCACCCAAGAAGCCCAAAAACTTCTCCGCGAAGTTAAGAAAATTAGTGATTCATCAGTCTAGCCTCACAGTAGACTTTTAAGCTGCTATTGAATTAACTTAACATAGAAGTTCGTATGCAAATCTAAAGTTATTCTAGTCTCCTAGAACTCTGTTACTCACATATAAAAATACAGTTATTTAGTGGTGAAGTAAATTTATTAATCTTTATAACCTAAATAACTAATATCAATAAAGAGAGATAACGTAGAAATGGAAATGTGTTATTTTATGAGATAAAGCAATAAGTCTCAATTCCAACCAATTTGATGGAGATAATTTATTAAGATTATCGGTAGGTGTTGATTACTGCATACGATATAAATTGTGGAAAGTTATAAGATAAAATAGTTATGGTAGCAGTGGCAGCTAAGCTATTAGAAAAAGTATCAATAAAAAAGCTCTCCCACATTTTATATTATTTCAAGATACGTTCTGAACTTTATCTAAACATTAATTTTAATCTATTAACGTAATTGTACTTCAAAAATGAACCTTTGTTATCTGAATAAATTATTAAATGATGATACAATTCATGCATTTTTTAGAAAAAGATCTATGAATTTTCACCAGTCTCACTGCTAATCCTGATTGTACCTAAGCAGAAATGTCATCCGAATATGAGGATAGCTAGTGTTATGTTATGAAAAGTATCCTTTTAACAAAATATGTAAAAGAGGTAGTAGGGCACAGTGAACTAGCTCGCATTTGAAGCAGATACATAGAATAGTCAGTACCTCCACCTTACAGAAGACTGTAGGAAAATAACTTTACATTTCTTTCAGTATCGGTGAGCAAGGTTGCCAGAACTCCTTGGGGTTGTTGGCAGCGCGGTAGTGACACTTCACTTTTTTTATATGACGAGATGGCAAACAAGCTTGCGGCCCATCTGATGTTAAGTGGTTAACGTCGCCTATATAGATTAAGGGTAAATCACTTAACACTGCAAGTGCGTTGCCATCCTGGGGACTAAGATGATATGCCTTCCATGCCCAGTAATTAAACTGGCTACCTTTCCTTCAATCCGAAACACATCGAACTGCTTTACGGCAAAAATAAGAAAGGCGGTGGTACCTACCCAGACGACCCTACATATGGGTCTAAACCTAGTAAATCACTATTGCAAATTGTCTAATAGGGTTTTGTGTGGTTGACAAACAAGCATGAAAAATATTGATATCCTGAAAATATTATACATAAAAATTCATTGTTGGCGTTACATTTCTATTGTTATTATTTCCTTGAAACTGAAAAGCTGAAACTTTCCGGTTGTGCGTCAAAAGTGGTTGTATGCATCAGAAATTAATTATGTCCAAAAATGTCATATGTCATAAAATAATTACCGAATCTTTTATCAATGTACTCTATATTGGTGGGTTTGTTATTGGGTGTGGTTACCTAACTTGTGTCTATAAAGCAAATATTCGATAATGTTTTTAATATTATAAAATAATTTATTTTAAGTTTGCAGCATGCATTTAATATTGATTGAGTCTATTTTATGTCTTATGAATATTCTATGTAAAATGAATCGGGTTGGGACCAGGTCGATGACATGCTTTTTAACGTCGTGCTTTTTAACCAACTTAAAAAAAATGAGGAGATTACCTCTTAACTCGTTACAGGGTGTACCGATTTTGAAGATTCTTTCAACATTTGGAAGCTGGTGCTTGTCAGGTGGTCCCATTTAAATTTGATTGACATCTGACAAGCACTTTTTGAGTTATCCCTTAGGCATTATTAATGCCTATTTAATTGATATCGATGACATCGTTATCTTAGCAGTTGTGTTTCTAAAAGATCTCGAGATAGTTTCCTGAAAAATTCTATACTTAAAACATTAAAAAACAAAAAGTAAATTATTTTTAAATAAAAAAACCGCCTTCAACATCTAAATGTTTTTTGAGGTCGGTGCCAACCTCAATATTTGGAGTAAACGTTGTCACTTGTAGGTATTTAGGACCGACCTCTAAAAAAATTTAGATTTTTATTAAACAAAATTTTTATTTCTGCGTTCTTAGTTTTGAAGGCGGTATTGTTTTTTTAAACGATCATAAAAGCCAAGCTGCCAGGAGCACGGTCCGTACCTACTCGAGTAGGTGACCGAAAATAAATCCCAGGTATTCTCGGCTCCCCTCTCTCCAACACCATGGACCTGGCACCCGTACGGCGAATCCACTGAATGCGATGATACGGGATCTCGTCTCTGTCTTAAACATCTTTATTTAGGTCAGTTTGGTATGGTTTACCACGAAATAAGTGATTTATTTCATTGGTTCTTTTAATTTCCCGTCCACCCATTGGCTCCAATCGCGATGATCTCAAAGGCACGCCGAATTCAAGTCTGTTAAGGGCTGGCCTCTCACGCTCAGCTTCGTCTGAATCCTTATCGGACAAATCACGCTTTAATATTTACGGTAATACAGATAACATTATCAGACGAATTAAAGAGAAGAAACAGGTTTAAATTAAATAGCGGTCAAAGAAATTATTGTTGGAATTTGGATGTTTGACGTAAACTGTTGAAATGTTTATCTAAATTTTAAGGCCAAACAAAAAAATTTTTACCGAGTCTAAATTGGGGTGAAGTGTTTTAATACCTATCATATCCAACTTCATAATTAGTAGTGAACTGTTTAGTGTTAATAAAGAACTAGGAACGAGCACTAGTTTTTTTTTTAAGAAAGATTTTTCACATCGTGAATTCTTATAGTCAACTGATTGAATATTAAATGGTTTTGATACACTAAAAATCTAACAGCCTTATTCATAAACCTATTTTAGTTATTAACTTGGTAAAAAGTGTTTTGTCCCGTTCATCTCATGCCAGAGTGACAGGGACAAACAATCTTTAAATCTCTAATAAATTCACTTGTTTTTATGAATAAGAGGGTAAGTCTCGAGATAATTTAAAAAGATGGAAATTTTCTGACTTACAATGTCATCATCACCTTTTACGAATTAAACACAGTTTTAATTATTTGTGTATGGCTAACATCGAGGCTAGGTAATAGATCATTGAGAATAAGAATATCAATAAGTATTCTTCAATAAAATCTACTTTTCTTAAATACATCTCGTATTATTTAAAAATAACAATCTAAAAGCATCGCCAGACTTCAGTGATCTAAAAATAAAAGTACCAATTAACGTTATCTGTATCCTCCTTTGAAGTTTGAAGTCTCCACGACGTCACAATTACTCGTAGGAACTTGTTAATAACTTCGATCTTTGTATTTGAATCCTCTTTGCCTTAAGTTAATAGGAGGCCAACAGAGTAAAATTATTTATTTGGTTAATTCTATGTATTATAGAATTATATTAATACTAAAAATGTGTTCCCTCCTTCCTACAATCCTGTGTCATTCAAAAGATGCGTGAAGAAGCACCTTGCAGGTCGGCAAGCGAGGGTGGCTAGCGCGGCAATTTATCTCTCGCGCCAGCTATCTTCGCATTTGGACTCCACTTCTGCTTACCATCAGGTGAAATAGAGTCATTTGCTTGGTCTTTTTATATAAAAAAATGTGCGGTGAGTACCTAGGCGAAGTCTTATGCTATCATAATAATAAATTGCTTATTACAGAACACAGAGCTTGAGACAATAAATTTTACTTTATAAATACAAAACAATTAAACATAATTAAGATAGCCACATAAGCAATATATAAGAAAAATCATAAAAACGCTAGAAACAGGATCGATTCGCATCAAATTTTTTTTTGTAAAAAGTGCCATATTTTTGTAACTGTATTTTTTTATCTGTGAATGTGGATCAAGGTCTCACAAATCATTATAGATAATCTCTTAAAATCATTTTCGTGTAGCTGCTACGGTTCAGGTACTTCCAATTACTGCCCCGCTGAAAGTTTTCACCCTGTATAATACTACTTTTATTTTATATTCCTCTTAAAATTCTGCCTTATTCTTATGGTCAAAGAAAGCTATAACCTTATTGCCTGAACGATAAACTATCTATGCTTTCTCGACCATCTACGGCGTAGTCAAGAAGGTGTGGTTTGTAGTAAATAATAATGAATTAATTTCTCCTCACAAATATACAGAAGGTACAATGTGTAGAGAACACAAAGCAAAATTTTCGTGAGGCTTACAAATCACAAAGCCATAACATTCAATATAAGTTGCTTTACAAATAAATGTATTATTCTAATTTACCCCCTTCTCTACTTAATATAAAACATACCATGACGAGGAAATTAGATTTTTGGGTATATTTCGCTTGTGTTGATGTAATAAGTATTTAATTATTTAAATGTAAACTTCAAAGCATACTGCGATTGGAACTGTAACTAGAAACTCGACTCGGAAGGTCTCCGTCACAGCAAATAAAAATTAATGAAAAGCTTGGTCCAAAAACCACCGAGATACGTCACCATTTATTTTATGAATTTTTATTTTGACTTTACATTCATTTTAAATATTTCCAGTAAACTGAAAACGAGGAAAGGGGTGCTATAACATCTCAGTGTAGGACCATCTCAATGTAACATTATATCTCAATGAGCACCACGTTACAAAAAGTACGTTTATTATATTGCACTGTGGCCAGATACGTCCGATAGATGCTTAGTAACGTGGATGAGCTTTTTATAGATGTATGCAACCAAATTTGTCACACTTGGAGCGCTGCGGTTTAATCTTTCTGTAAGTTTCTATGCATGTGGGAGGCTTGTGCTCATAAGTTAACAATAATGGCATAATATGACAACAAATTTTAAAACTATCAGCTATACAGGCGGCCCTTCAAATAAAACGTATAATGACTAAAATTAAAACTTAAGTATTCTATGGATTCACCGTGCACGGGTCCATCGCGTTGGAGACAGGGTCAGCCAATAGCAGTGCCTAGGACTTGTGACCCAGGTCTAGGCTTAGGCTTTTCAGCCAGTTGAGAGTTGCTTTAGATACGCTTTCCAATGCAGAGCTTACGGAAGCTCTAGACAAACCGAGGTCTTATAACAATGTGTAGGTATAAAGATAATAATATATTTCCACGCTCACACCAATTATCTAGCCCAAAATAAGTATCTTTAAGAATTTGTGTTATGCATACTAGATAACGGACTTTGATATACATAATAGTATGGATATTTTTTTTAAATAAACCTAAATAAATACATAAACAACCATGACTCGTGAACAAATGTTCATGTTCATTACACAAACAGTTGCTCCTACCAGGACTCGAACCACGACCGCTTGATCTATAGGCAGAGTTACTGACCACTCCACCACGACGGCGTCAATGTATGCGGTATACCCTTTACGCCTTTTTTTTTGTTTGAGGGGAGGTCAAATGCATTTACGCATCGTCTCTGCGGGATGGTGTCAACCGGAGGAGATATGAGGGACTCCCGGACACTGCCAGGACTACCCACTAAACATCCTCCTCTGCCTGACTTCCGGTGCGCTAAAGGGGGACGGCTCAAGCTCTGCGAAGTTCACGAATCTCAATCGAAATATTCCAGCGTCTGCCCATCAAGGCTCTTCTCGACACCAATTACAAGAGCAAGGACACCAATTACAAAAGGCAATAACTAGGACAAATCATGTCAGTAGTCCGGGTATTACATACAAACTAACTGTAACGCTGTTGTTAATTAATTGCTTAAATCAAACTCTTTATTGGTTTTCAAGCAGGTAGTTGAAAATTGATGACGAAAGTACTTACCGAAACGTAACATCAATTAAGGTAAAAAAAAATATACGTAGATCTTAAAATGTAATTTGAATAATAAATGAACCAAATTTGTACTTCATTAATCAAAGGAATGATAATCGTTTTACGTAAATACCAGTCAAATCTTAAGGAAAAGCGCCGGTGCTACAAATAATCAATTGGAATGATTTACAGACGCACTAAACGACCCATTATAGGTGATAATTGTTCCCACGCGTTACTTTCTAACGAGGGATCGGAGATCTCATTAAGATTCCTACTAATTTATGTTGGAAGCGTGAGCCAAGTGGCTGAACTTATTGACTCTCAGACTTCATTGCACGTTATCAAGTGATATATGGAAAAAGGATAAGAAATTAGCCTCCGTATGATCACAAAGTGGTGATGAATTTGTTTTAGAAAGTTATATTACTGGTCTGATGCGCCATTGTGGAAAGTTATAGAAAAATAATTTAAGAAATAGAAAGAATTTCTTACATTCGTAAAAGATCCCGGGAGCTGAAATACTTACTATAGTTATCAATCGAAACACCAAGAGAGTTAATGAATTTAATTGGATGTCTGAATTAATTTAGATCTGTCCTAAATTAGTTTCCAAAATGCTTAGAAGAATTAATATGCTCAAACTGTTGTACTTAATGTAGACCAAAATGTAGATCAAAGAGAAAACGCATTTGCTTCTTTTACTAATATCTTAATTTAGAAGAAAGGTAAACACTAAAATTTCATTTTCCTAAAATAAACCTCAAAACACCTTTGACAATTCTGGCGTTATAATTGAATCGCTAACCAATCCACAAATGATAATTGAAAAGGGTTCTATATTAATAACAGGATATAATATATGGGTGTGCACACGGAAGGCAGATGAGTGGACGGTGGAACCAGGTGGAACAATACTGGCAAACAAAAAGTTGTTAACAATACAATAGAATGTTGATGAATTTATTTTTTACCAGCCAAAAGGATTATTGATTTTACTCGTTTCATTGTACTCAAACTTTCAAAATAATTGTTTGCTAATTATTGCCTCGGGGAGTTCCAATCAAATCAAATTGAAAAGTTCTTCATTTGAATATATTACTGAGTACTTTTAAATTGTCTATTTATTTTATACCTTTCAGTAAACATCCCACGCGTTAAAGCTGCTTTTAAATTGAAATAAAGCTAGGAATAACAAGCAGTTTCTCTTGTTTTAGTTTTCATTTATTTAGCTTTTACACAAAATTCTTAACATTTCTTTCTCCTAAGTTATGTCATATTGGTATATTACATACATACAATCACGCTCGTAGTAACAAGAGGGGCTGAGCAGAGCCTTAGGTAATATTTCGCTACACATAAAGCCACATCTGGCAATATGAGCCATGCAGTGCCTTCTAAGGCTAAGGGCTCACGGAGCGATTTTTACCCGAGCCCGCTGCGGTGGCGGAATGAAGTTTTATTTACAAAACTCACGAGACCGGAGTTTTGTGCGGTTACGCAGCCGTCGCGGTTGTGATTATCGCTCGCAATGTTCGCAGTTGATTATCGCAAGACGGGCGGTTAAACGATCAGTTGAGTTGCTCCCCGCTGCCTACCGCGGTCGCCCGCCAACCGATCGCAGAGCTCGCGGGTGTAACCCGCCGCGGCTGCGGGATCGCGACCCGCGCCTGCCGGTACAAGATGACCACCAGTGCAGCGGGACCCGCAATATCCGTCCTGCACTTAGTGACACAGCACAATCAAGCACCAGACACTCCCACACCGCACCCGCAGACGGGTGCGAAGACCCGGGTCACACACGTCGCGCTATACCCGGTACAGACATGTACCGGGGCGCTTCTCACCCACAATCCCTCTACGACACGGCGCGCCTGAGCTGAGGGCCGAGCCTCTAGAGGCGCCTCCAGGTGCACCGACTCCGTCCGACTCGAACGCCCCTAGAGACCCTATTCGGTGCATAGACTCCCCCGACGGAGATGCTCACCGGTCAGGAATCCTCTCTGGTGTGATTCGAATTACAGGCTAGAGGACCCAACTAGGTCCTCGACTTCACCAAAAAACCCCGGTGACGCAAACAATCGCACACGCCACGGGCGTAAAACGCGTCGGGCGCGGGTTAAAATCGGTCCGTGAGTCCTTAGCCTAATAGAGACAGGTTGCCAGCCTGTCGCCTAGTTGGTGTATAGATGTGATTACATTATTTCATAAAAATACGCTAATAATTAAATAATACATTATTTCTAATTTCAGAAAAGGAAAAATTACGGGCAAAGGCTTAAATGTTTATTAGCTTTACATTTTTGAACTATGTTCATCTTTGTCTGCAATGAGCAATTTTTTTTTTTTAATATTCGTTAGTTTTTAATATTCTTTAATAACAGCATAGATGTTTTTAAAAACCCTAAAATGCTATTATTATTACTAAGACTCACCAGAAGATCATAAATTCATGACAGACTACAATTTTTCTTTAAAAAATAGCACTTACAATAAACTCCTTTAATTTTCAAGATCAAAATAAAAATCACATATTATTTGTTTTCTTTTAAAGAGATAAAGCATAATATATCTCAAATTTTTACTTTGTATTTATTTAACTAGGCTTAACGATAAACGTAACTCCGATGGGATTTAACAAGTCATTGTGTGATAAAGTATTTAATGAAAAGGTGAATTTGAAAAGTAATTTAATATTCCAACAGAGAGATGTTTAAAAAGGTTCACAATAATATGATTATCCGTTTGAACGTAAAAAAGGGTTGAGTATTATTTAACACGATAGCTACACTCAGGGCGTCCATCAAAAAACCAACAATGCTATTGTGAGCGGGGGACGAACTGAGCAAAAAAATAACTTTATTTATACAGCTTTTAGTGATAGTATCTACGTAATTGGAAAGGGGATTGTGGTTGGAAGAGGCTATTGTGGAAAAGCTTTGGGGTATCGTTGATGCCGGTGATTTATAACGCTTCAGAAGGTTTAAACTGTTTGATAAGAGGTCGATTAATTAAGTGGACTCCTCAATTTGTTGATGAAATTTGGAGGAGATAAATTTCATAAATTGGTATTTATTGCTGTGTCAATTAGCGCATTTATGTTAGTAATGTATTTTATAGCTGTTTGCAGATTTTGTCATTGTGTTTAAATTATAATTTAAAGTGTTAATTTTGATTCTCACGAGGTCATAGGTAGGTATGTTTGGAATTCAGAAGTGCTATTTACTTTTCAGTACAGACGAAAACCGACCAGGCTCCGACAAACTTTAAAATGTCTTCAATAGACTATGAACTCTATGATTATAAATAGACTAGCGGTCGCCCGCGGCTTCGCTCAAAAAGTATCCTATGCCCTTCCCAGGGTCTCAAAATATCTCCATACCAAGTTTCATCAAAATCGGTCCAGTAGTTTCGGAGCCAATTCAATGCAAACAAACAATCAAATCTTTCCTCTATCTAATATTAGTACAGATTATGATAATGATGATTCTATGATGGAATAAAGTTAATAAATTATTAAAGAAATTTGACAGTTTTGATTAGACGGAAATGCTGTCGTCTGTACATACGCTTATAAATATATTATGCCTGATGATAAATTTCCAGGAAAAAATCTTCACGTGTAGCAAGTATTTGAAAGTAAAATTCTAACTGAATTGAAATTTATTAACATTAATTGGAAGGTGCGCGCCAAATTCACGCGCATGCAGACTTTTGCGGGAATTTATGTAAAACGGAACTTAACATAATTTTCACAAGTTGATGCTGAATTGCTTAGGCTTTAGTCAAAGGATTTAACTTAATCGTTTGAGTGGTGTTTAATAGGCTGGCGTAAATCTAATGTAATGTTTATTTTAAGTAATAATAATATACACCTTAAGAGGCTCGCGTTAGGTGGTTGGATCAAGAGTCAGATGCAGAAGGGAGTACTCTTAGACACGGCCCGTATAGTGAGGAGGTTCCTGTCTCTGGATCCTTAGCCACCGGTAGCCGGGACCCTGATCTTGCTACCGATGGGGAACTGCATTTTTGTATTTTTAAATGTTATATTTTTTAGTGTTTATACATTGTAAAAATTTAATATTTAGAAATATAATTTTGTATGTACATATTTTAAGTGTAATAAAGGAGATAATACTCGTAATATATTTCTACGCTCACACCAATTATCTAGCCCAAATTAAGTATCTTTAAGAACTTGTGTTATGGATACTAGATAACGGACAAATATACTTAATAGATAATCTAGATATTTTTATAAATAAACTTAAATAAATATATGAACAACCATGACTCATGAACAAATGCTCGTGTTCATCACACAAACATTTGCCACTACCAGGACTCGAACCCGGACCGCCCGATGTGTATAATATGATGTGTTTATTTTAAGTCTTGGTTTCATTGGTAAATGATATACTTAATGAACATAATTTTGAGAACTTCTTTTATTATGGAATAATTTTATTTTTGCGTTTACAAACGCGTAAATATTAATACTAGAAAAATGCACTGAAAAAAATCGACTTGAATCGACGTCCCGCCTGAGGCAAGTCGATTTTTTTCAGTGCATTTTTCTAACTTCTTTTATTTTTTATGAACAATGATTGTCAGACAAGCTTACGTCTTGCCTGGTGGTAATCAGCCACCGTAGCCTATAGACGCTTGCAACTCTGACGTGACACTCGCGCACTGACCAACCATAGTCCCCTTCCCTACCCCGTGGAGCACTGTCGACCTTACTCACCAACAGAAACACAACACCACATAAATGTAGTGTTATTGGACTGTGGTCTTCTGTAAGGTGGAGGTACCACACCAGTTCAGGCTGCTCCAGATTCAAGCGGCTAGTCCGCTGTGACATACCTCGACTTGACCCTACTTTGTATATTTTCTTGATATGATCATTCGTTGTATTAGCTTCGTTCGATTACTGTCACTACTATGCAGTTGAAGCATCCAACACATTTCGATTTCACAGCGGTCCTTGTGTCTTTAGATAAAATAAGTATTATTAGGGTCACTCGCATTATTGTTGGTTAATTTATAGCCTACTCTGGTGTAAGTAGTTTTTGCGTGAAAAAGTAACAAGCACAGATCCAGACATCCATCCATACATCTATACACCCATACAAACTGTTATGTTTATAATATTAGTAGGACTATTTTCTGGTCATTTGACAGGTTATTCATAAATACGGTAAAAAAGTTACGCATATTTAATTATCACACAAGCAACAAATTTAAGTGCAACAATATGCATGGTGTCATTATCAACGAGTGTTGATGATAATAAAACGATTTTAAAACATATAAATATTATACACATCAGAGGACTTAGTTTAAGGAATGTGTTTAACTTTTGATTTCCATGTCTAAATATTAAATGTTATTGTTTCAGGTACGTACAACGTCAACAAGGGAATGAGGCTACATAGTGCGGTAAATTCAAAGGGATTAATGAAAAGGGGAAGTATTTCTACACAATATTATTCACGTCTTTCGGCTGTTGACAATCAAGTACGCCTATTAGCATCCCTTCAAATGCTTCGTAAGGTACATAGGTTAGTTTTATTTCGATAATGCAGACAGTGAGCACTGTACGGTTTACTGAAGTACAGCCGATCATGCTACCCAAAACTCTACGAAACCATTTTAGAGAAATTATAGCAACATTTCAGCAAGTAGTGCACTATTGGTAGAGTTAAAGAGGTATGGTTACTAATATTCAAAGAATAAAAAGCTAATAATATAGGGCCTATATAAGGTGCGTAACTCATACGGACTCCCGCGAAATTTAAACGGCGAATTGACCACGTGACCTTATTTCGTCACAAGCTCCAATTCAAAATCCTCAAATCAGCAACTTCGATATGAGACCAGTGTTCTCTATTATCTTTGGGGTATTTCATAAGGTGATAAGTTTGAAAGGTGTTAAAGTTGAGATGATGGCTGATCAAGGAGATTGGAAGAAGAAAACCTATGCCAACCCCAACAAAGTTGTAAGCAGGCCAGGTGAATGATGCAGGTGATAAGTTTGAAAATGGAAGCGATTTTCATACGGAACAGCCAACTTCTTACAACTGGCTGCTATATCACTAAACTGCCTAACACAAGAATGTACTTAACACTGTTAAGACGATGATTAAAAGGTGAACCCTGTGAACTAAAACGAGATCTACTACCTATCAATTTGAGCAGAAATATGTGGGCGAACAACCAAATTCAGTTCAAAATTGCCCCAAATCCTAGTATTTTGCGCAGTCTTCCATGAGAATACCATTGCGCAATACCTCTTTATTTTCAATTCAGTTCGCATTATCTCCAGCACAACCAAATTTCACTTCTGTATTATATTAAGTGACCTGTTAATTGAACTGGCAATAAGATGCTAACAACACAATAGCAAGACCAAACAAGCAATTAATCATATTTTTATGCGCGCAAGAAACCATTTATCATTTGGTACTATCGATTTCACTATCATAGGTCCTCTTAAACACGATGTAGATAGGAATTGCGATTTTGTTGAACATAATCAAAAAGTCCATCGCTTCTTTCTTCACACTTTTAAGTACAATAATTTCCTTAGAGTAAAAAAAATATATTACAAATTAGATAGCGGACTTACGGATTATCTTGACCAGAAATCATTATCCAGGATGACTTCTGACAAGTCTTGGGTTAATTAACGACATTGGTTGTGCTTGTATGTTCGCCTGGTTAGCCAGATACCATTATATCAAAGTTTGACGCCATAACAATGATGCTAATAGCATTGTGTTCTGACAGTAAGCCAGTGTCTTAGTGGTTGGGGAAACACACATTAAGGAGTAACGCTGTAAAGGCTTTTAATTTGTCAGTTCAACGCAGAGGAGTACCTCAACATTTTTAAAAATTCACTCTACCCTTGACACCGAGTCTTTTCATAGTTTCGTGTTCGATGCGCATAACGTGACCAATATAAAGGTTAAAACAGAAGCAACTAGTTCAGTCTGTTCTTCCGTAATTTAAATTTCAATCTTTTCGGAAACTTCCATATCTAAAAAACACTTATGTTTATTCATAATGTTCTGAATTTCAACTGCTTATAACGTTAAACGTCAATATATTTAAATTCAATCACCTTAAGATGATGTTATCGAAGCCATATCGTGGTATATTTTAATTAACTGCGCTGTTTAATAGCAACTATATTCCTTGTCATTTCTTTATAAGTCGGTTTGTTACCGTTGGTTGAGAAGTATTTGGGAAATGTAATAATTATATTCTTACACACTTTTATTAATTCCATAACATATATAATTTTAACATCAATTCATTATTATCCATAAATATATTGATTAGCTACTTTCACATTCGAATGTTGCAATAAAATAGTTTTCTGTTTTTTTTTAAATATCAAGTAACAAAATTACACATAGTGATTATAATTTTTATCGCGCTTAGGTATATGCCAATTAACTCTATGCTTTTTCGTGGACTATATTTTTTTATAATTACTAATCTCCACAGTTGTTCAAAATGAATTGTTGAGGTTGGCAAGAATTCAATGGGTGTCTTTTACATCTATTTGGAGTGGGTTGTTTAATTAATAATTATTAATCTAGATAGGTTCAACCTATTAGCAGTACCTATGGACAGAGCTAAACATACTGCACCGACTCCAATACAATTCGTAGCAGGGCTCAACAATCTAAAAAGGGATTGATACTAACTAATTCTATTTTTCTTAAATTTTATATGATCAAGTCATCAAAATTTAATTTAATTTCAAGTGCACTCAATTTTTGAGCAATATAAAGGGACCAAATGCGATAGTCTGTCGGTAATGAACCAAGTAAGTGTCTTACTGTCCCATTATAGGCTATTTGGAGTCAAACGGCGGAGAGTGGGTCCGACGCCTACTCGTGATGAAATGTGAAGTTTAAGTGAGAAATTATCTACGGCTGTTACTTCTAAGAACCGAGCTGAATCTCTAAGAGGTTTATCATCACGCTTAGGTATATCAGATAAATAGGTTCAGAAAGATACGACGCAAGCAGTCTTTGAAATTGTGTATTACAATTAGAAAGAATTATTAAGTTTATTTGGCCGCGTGATGCCGGCAGAGTAGAATATCATCACCCCATATCCTCTTATGGGTGTCGTAGGAGGCGACTAATGGATCAGCAAAGGGATATTATTGATCACCTCATACTCCGTCTACCAATCCGCATTGGACAAGCGTGGTAGACTACTGCCTATACCTCCTTCGTTGAAAAGGAGAGGCCTGTGTCCCAGCAGTGGGTCGAATTAGAAAGGCTGTGATGATGATGATTATGAATAAGTAGGTATCTATATATGACCCTTCGTTTTGGACATCCTTTGGGGAGGTATATTTAGAACGTTGGGCGCCTTTCAGCTGAATGATGATGATGATGATGATCTATGTTGCGCGAGGGCAGTTAGTGCGGTGCACATGTTATCTCTCGCACTAGATACACTTTATACAGTTAACAACAGTTACCACAAAATTACGAATATCTCCAATCTATTTTTAACTTAAGGGCATTGCATATAAAGCGCAATATTTATTGGCGAAATTTGATATTTTGTTATAACCTGAACAGTGCTGTTGTCTGTACTTGGACTCCACTTCCTATTACCACCAGGATATGGAGCCAATCGCTAGACTTTTTTATATAAAAAATATGATTAAGCAATCATTCTACTTTTGAGCACAAATTGAAGAGGTGCGTATAAAATAAAGAAGGCCATGTGAGGTTTCTTTTTTCAATTAAAAAAACAGTAATGCATCGGCATTATAATCTCGGATTACACATTCCTCACGTTCAATTCATGAGTAGGTAGGTAGGATGTAAAAAAAGTTTCGTAATAAACCCCAATAAATCCCGAAGACTCTAAAACCATATTTAAACATTATTAAAATATGGTTCGGCTATTTAAGCATATCGGATTGTCGAGTAATCCTCTAGGAGATCAGTATATTACATATATTACTTTATCCATAGACTACAATGGCGGGCGAGCTGCAGACAAATGCCCGTCATAAACCAAGCTACCGTGTTTTTTAATATATCATCGTGGGTATTAAGGGCGATAGTACACTGAGGAGACTCGAAAGCTGTACCATGCGATGCTTTGTTTGCAGATTGGACGGAGTATAAGAGCCCGTTCCCGCTTATCCGATCAGCCTTTTTTCTCGGTCAGTCTAAATAGACGGATGTGTCAGTAGCAGTACAATTTGTATGAAGCTGTTCACATTATGACTGATCCGGGAAAAAAGACTGATCCGAGTTAATTGACGGACGTTTTGCCACTGCGACGATCAGTCAAAACCCCGGATCGGAAGAGTGTGAACGAATGTTGCGTCAAGACTAAAGACGAGACCTCCTCCGTCCCGCCCTTCCTGGCGTCGCTAGTCTCATTCATCGTCAGTGCTCGTTCCCAAGAGATCGTCGAAAGTGGAAAAAGTCAATCGAAAGTAGTTTAAGAACTTCGCCGCATCATTCCTTAATTCACCCATCAATGTTTGAAATTTCCTGTTGAAAATCCACTGAAAATCGGTCTCGAAGTATAGGATGCACCAAATGTGGTCTTCGTTTTTTACTTCTTTTTTGTCTCATTCGTCTAAAATACCACCACAATATAAGAACATCATCGTCTCCGTCCATCGCGTACGAAATACAAACGTAAACTGGCGGCCAGTCGAACCACCGACCTTCCGGCAAAACAGACTGATCGGATATAATGTGAACACCCACGTCCGGCGTTCGCTTTCAGGGCAAAAAGACTGATCGGATAAGTGGAAACGGGCTCTAAGGTGATCAATACCCCTTTGGTGATCCATTAGTCGCCTTCTACGACACCCATTTGACGATATAGGGTGATGTTTTTCTACTCTGCCGAACTAACTGACTTACTGAACAACAAAATAAAAATAATAAAGTTCTTCATCTCAAAGCATCAAGACACTACAACAAACACGTCAAATCGTGTTAGTAACGAAACATGTCCTTCACATAATCGCAGTTGTCCTGACGTTGAAGGATTGACAGCGGCGTGATCAGGGTCCGCTGCAGCCTGTTGGAGCTGACGCGAGGACAATCGCTACAAAACAATGAACACCGAAATGTTTGTAACACCTGTCAATGTCAGTTCTCCGGATGACTGATCGGTTTTGAGAGGTATTTTGGGACAATTGAAGGCGGGTAGTTCGATAATGATAAATTGTTTATTTATTAATGACACTACAAACATGAAGATTTAGGCCGCAGTCTCGTTTAGCTTAAATATCTCGTGTCGTAGAATCTTAGAGCACTTTCTATTGTTTTACCCTCTCCTTCCATTACGTTCTGGTACTGGCTCGCATATCAACGCACTACTTTGAAAGAAAGACTATTAGAGAGAGTATTTGCAAATCCATCGCACTGTTCGCGAAAATATACTTTAATAATAACAACTGAACATCAGGTCGGCATGTCAGTGATGAACACGAATATTTGTTCACGAGTTATGGTTATTTATAGTTTATTTATAAGAAGTATCCTAATTTACACAAATTCTTAACGACACTTAATTTGGGCAAGGTAGATAGGTATGTTTTGTGTGAGCATGGAAATATATTATTATTTGTAGCGTGTTTTAGTTTTTTAAATAGACAATTGCAATCAAACTATCTTATCATATACATTTGTAGACCCATATGTAGGGTCGTCTAAGTAGGTACCACCGCCTTTCTTATTTCTGCCATGATGCAGTTCACTGTGTTTCGGATTGGAGGGAAAGGTAGCCAGTGTAATTACTGGGCATGGAAGGCATATCATCTTATTTCTGAGGATGCCAACGCACTTGCAGTGTTCAGTGATTTTCCCTTAATATTGCATGTATCTGTAGGCGACAGTAACCACTTAACACCAGGTGGACCGCAAACTTGTTTGCCATCTCATAGTATATAAAAAAATCGTTTGTTCAGAGGGTGGAACCAAAAAAGATACCAGGATTATCTATAATCCTAAGGATTCACATACATTTACATTTTCCTTAGATACGCCCTCAAGGTGTTTACGTAAGACCCGTGTCTTATTGCACAAAACAAACACAAGTAGTTCACCATTCTCCTGTATCTACAGACATGGAAACATCTAGGTAGTAGATTTTATTATTTTGTTAAGCCGAGAAAGAATCTGGTCCCATCATTCACATCCCGTACAGTTTTAATCACGTAGAATAGTTGTCGAATAGGATTATCCCAATAAATATGCAAATCACCTCTTTTCACTGAGTCTACACACATTTTATCCAGCATTACATTCATAATACACGACTTGGGAGCAACAAATCATGATAATATTTGTTTAATGTACTGCGGTATTTTAATTGTGTTAAAATCAAGCAATACTTGATGTGATCGGAAATCCTGTTGCGTGATCGATGCTCATGATCCTGAATATATGCTTTGACAGCATTTCCAACTCTCTTCGTGGTCCCATCATGAAGTCTCTTGCCATGTCTAGAGCTGTTACGGCAATTTCCATTTCCGATGCTTCTCTTGCTAATAAGGTACCTAAATTTGTTGCTTGTCGGTGAGTTTCCTAACACCTACATCCTACAATTATTAAAGCAAAACTGAATAGGTATTTTCCTTACTTATCATAAAATATTTGCATCAGATCAATAGCTTACTAAGTATCAAATAAGTAGGTAGAATCAGGTATCGTTACAACTTGAATTAAAAAAAAAACATTTGAGCATAACTTTATGTAACAATCGGTTAGGTACACATAAGCCATATGACAGTGTGGGTCATGCAAGGCCCAACGAATTAGGAAAGGCCACAAAATAATAACCAGCCAGTTTCCTACCTACATAAAACTAGCAACAAACCCAAAAATAAACCTAACCATCAGTGAATAAAAAAACCCAAAGCCGACAACAAAAACAGATGTTACGCCCAAACATCTCATCACTCCTAGCAATAGAAGGGATTTTTATCTCCGCTTTATTAAAGGCATATCAGTGACATCATTATAATACGGAGCAGATTATATGTAACGTTTCCTTTAGTTATTTATTTTATCTTGATGTTCTCTTTTGATGTAGCAGCGGTCACTGTTTTTGTGTACATATGAAAGGAAGCACTAAATGAAAGTAGTAATTTCGCTTATGATCATTATTTTGTTTAGAACAATCAAATTGTTGATGATGATATTAGAGTATTATTTAATGTTTGAACTGTTTCAGTAACTCATATAGACACAAGATTTGCTTATTTCCAAGAATTAACTACGATAAGCAATAGTCGGGGGTCTCCAGAACTTATAGACGCATGCAACACCAAGATAGCATTCATATTCTTTCAAACTTAATTAAAACTCCTATCCCGTTGAGTTATGGAAAGCTTGTTCTCCATTCTTACGCAAACAAAGATATTTGGCATTTCATTTTTCTGCCGCACAATCAAGAAATGGAATTCATTTCCAGCACACGTGTTTCCTTCTTCTTACAATCCTTCGTTTGGAGCATCTTACAGGTTGGAAATGAAAGGTGACTATTAGGGGCGCTTATTTTCGCTCTTACACTAGCTATCGTTGCATTCGGACTCCATTTCCACTTATCATCAGATGGAATGTAATCCTTTGCTAGCTAGACCACACACATCTTCAACAACATTTTAGTACGAACAACATTGCAGCATCTCAAAAAGTATTATTTAGGCAATTCTTATCTTTTCCAGGGATTATCATTACCTCAAGTCATTGTCCTTAATAACGCATGACTGTATAAAATTTTATCTTGTGATCAGGCCATCTTTTGTAAATGCAAAAAAAAAATTCAGTATTGACTTGCTTGTTTGTTTGAAGAGTTTTAAACAAAATCCACATGGAATTACCTCAGGCATAAAACAATGCTAATCATTGCACGATTGGCCCAAAATATTTTTTACCATTATTGATAAAAATTCTCAAGTTGCAAGCATCAGAATTCGTTAATGAACCTTCTGAAAGACATACCGTCAATGAATACTCACAAAAAATCAGTGTCGGTAATGAGGACCGTTGCATCGACTCCTGCGCACGATGCATTATTCAAGCTACCAGCTTCTGCTGGCGTGAAGCGGGAAGAGTTCCATTCATTGCGTTGATTTATACGCACCATTACAGGGCTGCACTTGATAAAGCCCCGTTTCTTCATATTGCGATTTTATTTCTTTTCATCTTTGATTTCTGTCGTACTTTAATTGCCAATTCATACTAGCTGTTGTGTTAAATAAAAATTGACAGTATTTTTTCCAACTTAAATCCGAAGTGTCGTCCTCATTTTATTTACCTGGACCTTTATGGTCTGAACTTTTAACTTACCTACATTTATTATCTAGCATAACTGTTATTGTCAACTATTTATCTTAATCTAAAAGTTTTATGAATCGTCTTATGATTAATTCTAGAGCACTATTCTATTTGTGTTTATATTTTTTGTTATATTCCTTCAACCTATTTATATCACGATAAGAAATACTTTTAAGTCAGTACAACGTCAGTATACATAATGAATTTTTTAGGCGCAATATTTTCAGACACATAGATATGTCCAAGAGATACAACCGTAATTCTCATTCAATTCAGTTCCATCAGCGACGACATTCCAAAATAAATGGACAGTTAATAAATACTTAAACACCATTCATCCGAAAAAGGTACTGTTTAAAACACACGAAACAAAAAACCCATTGAAAACGACCCTTAATGGTTATGTATGAAAGACTCATGCGCCTGCGCAGGATCGAAACGTTTGTTGATAGCGATTAATATTTATTGCAGCTTGACAAAAAATACAAGACCAATTGTTAATTCATTTGAGCCAAAAACAATTGCGAAGTTACTTGCAATTCTTGTAACCACACGTTTTATTCTGAAGTCCTTTGCAATGGGAAAATAATTATGACTCTTATTCCAGATAATTTGCAAATAGTTAATGCTGGTGAAGTTTATTCGTGTCTATTTATATGTCATCCTACAAATAGCTTGACCATATTGGAAGACTAATTAGCTACCGTAAAGTAGATGGAAATTTTGAAAAAGTAAGACAGGCTTTACTTTCAGGAACGTTGCTGACATTATGCCAACAAAAAATAATTCAAAACACGATAGGTATATCATCTGTGTTCTGTGGAGAAAACCATATTCCAGACAACTTATAATTGGAAATGTCTTTTGTTGCCACTTTAGCAGACAAGTTTGCTTCTAATGATTGAGGTCAAGGACTTCAGTCCATTAGCTAGAAAGTGTTGTTTATTATTTGACTTAGTACTTAGGTCTAAAATACGGAGTTAAGTGTCAACTAATAAAATAGAATTGGTGATTAAGGATACTCAATTCGTAGGTATAAAGGAGAAATCTATAGACCACTTTTATCCCAAAAAATGGATTAATGCATAAATGCATCTAGTACCTACAGTACTTTATTCATTAGTTCACAATATTTCCTGGTACAAAGTAAGCCAGAACAAAAACCCATACCATCACTCTGGACATTCACCTCGATTACATTTCAAATTGATTATAAAGAACAGACCGATTCAAAAGCCCCACCGCCCGGTTCATTGGACGAAGAGAAAAATTCAAAATGTATTTTTCATTCAGGTACTTAAATTTTAACGAGCCTTGAAACAGGAAGGATGTTTTTGCACGCCCATTCAGAAGTCTACGGTTCCAAGATTTTAGTGTCAGTGTTCTGAATTCACGAAATCAGTACCGTCAGTTTTTGCTGTCTCCTTGCGAAACGGGATTGCTGAATTGGACGAGTAATGATTTGATTATACTAAAGGATTTATTATTTCTTTTTCGACCAACGTTCCATGAACAGTTAATATGTGTTCCTTAAAATAAAATGGCTTTAAACGAGCCCTAACTATAAAATACGCTTCAGAAACTGAATGGTCCCCTTATTATGGAGCCAATTGACAATGGCAGATTTTGCTATAAAATTGAGTTTCTAGATCTTGTTCTTTATGGAGCCCAGGAAATAAATATTTAATTTTCGAATAATAATTCAGAAGATTCGAAATTGTATACAAAATCATATAAGAAATTATGCATTCTTCGAATTTGATAAAAAAAAAGCCCTTTACTTATTGCATCTCCTAAAGTTAAAATTCCTTTTAGCGTACATATATAGGGCTCAAATGATAGGCGTTCGTGAAAGGCTATGTACCTTAAACAGATTTACAGCTTCCGTAAAGTTTAGGTGACATTGGTGATATCATGCATTAGCCTATAGACGTATTTTATAACGTTCCTACTTCATGGAGCTGTAAAAACTAACTTCTATAACGCTACGAATTTTGGTATTATTTTTTGTAAGGAGGAGCTTTTCCCTAGGATGTGTTTGCAAATTAATAGGTTTATAATCTGCTCCTAACGAAATTTATCTAACCATATACATGGTCACCCATTACACCAACTCAAATTATTTTAAAATTTATTAACATTAAAAAGTAGTGACCTCATCATCTAATAGAAAATATATTACAATGTAAAAATTTTATTAAAAGTTAGGTAACAAAAGCGGTCTATTACTTTTTAAAGTTTTTCAAATAAAGCATGTTAGTATTTTACATAATTTAAAGCGCTTGTATCTTCAAGTCAAGTTTGTAAGTTCGAATACCCTGTGGACATCCAAGTTTACGTGACCCGTTGTCCAAAAGCTTTGTAACATCATTTTCCTTTTTAAGAGCTACTGCTTCAGAGTATTCCCTTGTACCCACGTCCAATGCTCCTCCATAAACAGAGAGACAAGACAGTTTAACTCATTGAGCACTTTCAGCACGAGAATCGAGTTTATTATCTTTCATCCCATTATCGTGAGGCACTGCAGACTCCTAAATTGGACGAACAGCTTTACAGACGGTAAAATGTAGGTTTTATGGAATTAAAACAGTGAAAATGTTAGCGAGTTCAAATTTAATGTCTTGACGTCAAAGTAAAATGAAAATTTTAATTAGTGAACCTCGAAATTAAATTTTTGGACCCAATAATTTGAAAGTGAAGTATTTGCAGCTTACATTGGCATACGACTAAATTGAAGAAGTAGGAGAGAGTTGCATACGTTAAAATTAATTAATGTTAAAGATGAGTTTCCTTTTAAAGATCATTTAAAACTAGATGATCACTGAAAAGCTATGGACATAACTTATACTTTACGGGATAATCATGCGTCCGTAATGGTTTTCCATGGAACAATAAAAGAATGACGATTGATAGTTTCTAAAAGGAGTACAAGGACATATCATGAATGCGTTATGCATTTACTCTTTTGCAAAAATAAATGTAAATGTTGAACATAGCTCACCTATCAGGCCCATTTTCTTAGCGGGAGTCATTACTCTCGATCAATTAATTAAATGAATAAGCAATCAATTACGAATCTTAATGTTGGTGCGGACGTGCCGAGAAGTTGTGATCGCTGCAGAACAGAAATATTCCGAATATGCTGTGTGCTGTGACTCGAGTCATAGACGCTAGCGAATTTGAATGAAAAATAAATATTAAGCTTTTGTTTTGAGTATACACACTTGTATGTACTACAGTTTATATTAAAGTTACTAGAACTACAACTGAAGAAAAAGATTACACGTAAAAAGGAGGCGCTACTAGCACACTCGCTTCGGTCAAAAGCAACTTTGCTTTTTGACTAGATAACTCCGAAATCACTACGCCACTTACAAAATTTCATCTATGTGTAACTGGACAAAAATATATTTTTGGATAAACTATTTCAAGGTATTATTGTAATTTACTACGATATAAGTATATTAAAGTATATTATAGTTATCAGCAATTTTTGATGTAGCTTAGACTCTTAGAGTCGTCTAATTTATTGGCATAAATTTTCTGATGAAAACAATAATAAAATTCATTGAAGTATTAGAATAATCCAAAAATTTGTATTAGATATTATTTGGGAATTATTCTTGCGTCAACAAACGCGCATTTTTTTTAATTACTCAATACACTGGACTCTTCTCGCTCTGGACAGTCGATTTTTTCAGTACATTTTCTAATTGTATTAGATGTTGTAGACATTTAAATGAAACGACCAATGATTCCCTTATATTATGGTGGGTGGTAATGATTAGATTAAAAACTATATCGCTGTAAGCTTACGTCTTGACTTTCACAAGAAAGAGCGTTTAACATCAGCGACATTGCGATGTCCGCTTTTCGTCGCAACAAAAACTCGAGACACATTGACAGCTAGCGCTTTGAGTTTTCGAAACTGGTTGGAACCAGGTACATTTTGTGGGCTAAGTTTCGTACTTGGAGAAAAAAATGACAGTTCTTGTTATCTGCCACATCTCGTCCAAGTCGAATACCTTCTTTACAAGAAACCGATGATGACAAAATCAACTGTCTCAGACGACATAATGTCTATTACAAAAATTAACATCGAACGTCATTTCTGCACTTTCATATTAAACGTTTGCCCTCAATATCAAATCAAATATCCGAATTTAGAGAAATCACACAGTAGTTTAAGTCCTTGTTTTATGTAGAATTGGAAATTGTTAACTGCAAAAAAACATTGGAACGCTTGTTCTTCAAAAATTCTCTTCGCTTATTTATTGCAAAGTTTCAAAATGGAAAATATCAAGAACTGAGTTATGATACAAACTAGACATACACATTTACTTAAACCAACGAAACCTGATCTATATTCTGTAGACAATGAAGAGTCTGCTTTGTTTACGAACAACGTTGACGTAACACATGTAGAAACGATCACCTAACCAAAATCAAAGGTGATTTATACTAGTAATTTTTCGCCCACACATCCTATCATTACAATATTGCATAAAAACGCATACAACATCGAAACCGTATGTTTTATTCATAGCAAATAAATATGCGTGCTTCATTGTATTCAAATGCGGTTGCTTTCGCCAATTACAATGATGTTAGTGCTTTCACGGGCAAAGCCTGGGTCTGTGGGTAGCTTTCGAAATGTTATTGAGGTGACGCGGTTGGGGAGGAAAGTCTGCATCGAGGACTTCTGTTAATACTTCACTAGAGCTTGAGAGACGTGGGGATCAGCAGACAAGCTACTCCTAATTGGAGCATCCTGGAGAAGTAAGTAAGTAGGCATAACCAGAGGAACTGAGAAAACATTTCAGACATATGAAGAGTTAGAAGAAAAGCATTGAAAAAATACTAACTATACTAATAGTGGAAGCCTTTAATTAGCTACTCGTATCTAATTACTTTTTTATAATTGTTTTTATTGTATAGCTGTTGGTTTTCCGAATACATTAAAATAAAATAAAAATAAAATAAAATAATACACAACAAACGATAGAAAAAAAACATACACATATAAATAAAAAAATATAAATTATTAACTACAATAAAAAAATATAATTTTCGATAAGATTGTAATAGATAGAGAGAGATTATTTTACCGATCCTATCAAAAAGTGTGTTCATGTGGAAAACATATTTAGTTTTATTTCAAAAATTTATTTATTTTACTTTAAATCAAATACAAGGAAAAACCAACGCTTAAAAACAAATTTCAGTAAAAAACATACAATCTCATTTCATTGCATAGTAAAGATCGCTGTAAACATAATAAATTAAAAAGGGAAAACGAGAGGGAAAGTTTTTTACAATATTATACACAATAATATGGCCTATGCTACTTAGTGAAAAATCATTCTAACTGTGAAAGAATTTTTAAATTTTTTTGAGGCTATTCATTACAAACAAGACAAAGTGAAGATTTATATATAATAAATCTTTTCTCTTTATAGTATCGGTATAGATTGGAAAATAATCAGCATTCACATAACAATTAATACCAATTGAGATCGGGCTAGTGCGCAATGGAAGTAAAATTATTTATTTTCATAACTTAATTGTTCCTTAAAATATGTATAGGTAAGTACTTATGTGTATAATGACAAATAAATTTAGATATGTGTACCGGAAACAGTGTGTGTTTCATTAACCCTTGACGGTCACATTATCGATAATTGAGCGTGACCTATTTTTACTTGCTCTGATAATGTCATCAATAATAAATCGCTATATTACCTACAGAGCAATACGGGATTATCAATACGAAAGCTTTTACTAAACAATAGAGTCCCGTCAGATGCATTTCGTGTTATCAGTACTAATGGATATTATGCTTACTGTATCACTTATTTGAACAATGGCGATTAAAACGTATTTGGACAACTGTCATCTTATTTGATGATCTATCCCGCATAATAAAATCATTTTATACACTGGTATAAGATTTGTGCCTGTAAAGAATTACTACCCCAAAATTAATAATAATAATAATATATTTCGCCTCGATAAACATCTTAAGAGGCTCGCGTTAGGTGGTTGGATCAAAAGTCAGATGCAGAAGGCAGTACTTCTGGACACGGCCCGTATAGTGAGGAGGTTCCTGTCTATGGATCCTTAACCACCGGTAGCCGGGACCCTGATCTTTACCGATGGGGAACTGCATTTTTGTATTTTTAAATGTTATATTTTTTAGTGTCTATACATTGTAAAAAATTAATATTTAGAAATATAATTTTGTATGTATTTTAAATGAAATAAAGGAAATATATTTCTACGCTCACACCAATTATCTAGCCCAAAATTAAGTATCTTTAAGAACTTGTGTTATGGATACTAGATAACGGACAAATATACTTAATAATCTAGATATATTTATAAATAGCCTTAAATAAATATATAAACAACTATGACTCATGAACAAATAAATGACCGTGTTCATCACACTAACATTTGCCACTACCAGGACTCGAACCTGGACCGCCCGATGTGTAGGCAGCGTTAGTGACCACTCCACCACGGCGGCGTCAAAAAATTACTCGTTGGTGTCGGAAAAGTCTACTTAGACTCCACGCAAACGGCCACCGACCAAAACTACCGGTGGTTGTCGCGCGCTACGATCTTTGGTACCATCCGTTCTTTTGTAAACGAAGGTTTGCGCGGCACCAAAGGTATTTTACTATTCAGGATAGTATGTAGGAAATTCTTCACAAAACTAGCTTAAAAGATCAGAGACAATTTTGGAAATGGAAATATTAACTCGTCCACTTCAAAGAGATTTCTCTACAGATAAGATATAATATTTCATGTAATGGGTGGTTCCTGGGGCGCTTAATTTTTCGTGTCACAGGCCAATATAATCTATATTATTAAGATTATTATATTTAAATAATTGTCAAAACCTAGAAGAACTACTACTCTCTTGAGGCATCATAAATAAATCTACATAATTTTTGTTTTAATAAAATAAAATCACATTTGAAACCTGAAAACGGGGACATTTTACCGATTTTCGACGTGTCACACGCGTCTCGCTCGCAGTATTATCGTTAATATTATTTTAACTATACGTGATATTACCATAATTTATATATCATTGAAAAATACAGAAATGCCTCTACTCTTATATAAAATTTTGTTTAAAAACCTATCAATATAAAGAAGTTGAGCCGTTGTAAACATTTGTCACGCGGCGGGCTTAAATTGCACCCCACGACAAGATGGGAGTATTTCAGTGGTGTAAATATGAAATAAACCTTCAGTCAATGGTTATCGAGGGTCTCTAGATGTGTACTGAACTTTTGATAGAAGAGTTGTGTCATTCGAGTACAAGCATAACTTTCTAGGTCAGTTCTTATTTAAACTTTAATTTTGGTACACCTAGGTAGGTAAGATCTGTGGGTCGATTAAAAAATAGAAATGTGAACCTAGGGTTGAAACTGTTTCTAGAATATGATGTCCTTGCCATCTGAGTTTACTCTGAGGTAAAAATATCTCCGATATTATTGCAAGTTTTTGAGTAGTTAATCAAAAACAAAATTGTCACGATCAGATCCATGGTCCAAAACAGATCCATGGTCTCAAATCTATGGATATTTTCCCATGGATCTGATGTTGCGTCATCGCCACCAGTCCACAAGGCATTTCAATAGTTGTTCTTTTATTATGTGTATTACCCCACAGGCATGGAACAAGAGTATAAGGTGATATTGTTCCATAAAAAAAAGAGACAACGCTTCTTAAGAGCTTGGAAATGCTGAAAAGCCTCAATAATGCCACTCGACGTGTTGCGAGGAATTTGGATAAGACGAAAGTCATGTTCAATGCACAAGTTAGTTATCCTAGAGCCTCTGTTAGTCGGAAATTTGGTCCTCAAAGTTGTTTAGGAATATATCTACCTGGGACAGATAGTCCAGTTGGGTAGAAGCCAGTAGGACGATCCAGTTCTGCTGCACCAGCATTTGGAAAGCTTAGACAAATCTTTACTTCTTCCCTGCTACAATGCCTGAAGACGTGGTCACTTACCAGAGGATTACTCCACTAATTTATAGTCGCTCACCGCGCTATGTAGAAGATAGGCTCAGTATCTCGTTAAAAGACAGTTCGTTATCGTTATCGACATAGCCCTTAAAATTAGTACGCTGAAGTGGCAATAGGCTGCACATGTCTGCCGGAGAACCGACAACCGTTAGAGCTGATGAATGCTGGAGTGGGGACAAGCATAGTATTAGACGCCTTAAAACAACCCGTTCTTGGTCCGATGACCTTAGGAGGACTGCTGGCAGCAACACAGGTTGTTTTGACTTAATTTGTTGACAAATCACGCTAACACAGTTCAAGTTTTAATAAAAAGAGGACTTTTAACCCACTTAAAATCGATGGTCCCTCTACGTATAAATAATCCCACAAAAGCTGTTTTCGAGACAAAGAGTACTCCGTGTTTCGAGATATATAATAGACCGTCTCGCATACATGGTTGACATCTTCCAGCCTACTGAACAAATCGGATTCCTTAAAGGTAGTAGTACCATAGTCCACATGCATACGCTGCGGCAAGTTATACAGAATACCAAAGAAAACAATCTGCCATTATGCTGACCGTTTGAGGACTATGAGAAAAACTTCAAATGTGTTGATATGGGCCGTGCTCTAGTCACTCCAGAGGTGCCAAATAGACTATCGGTACATCCAAGTGAACGCCAAATGCATGGCACGGCGGCGTGGTGTGACTCTTTTTCCAAAAGGGTGATAGTACCCAATTGAAGAACTATAGTCCCATCACGCTCCTGAGTCATGTTTATAAGCTGTTTTTGAGGGTTTTATATAACGAATCGTTTTGCGCGCAGGTTTGACGACTTTCAGTCTCCCGAACAAGCCAGAGTCCGAAAAGACTTCAGTACCATTGATCACATACATACGCTGAGGCAGGTAATACATAAGATCTAAGAATATAATCTGCCACTATGCTTAGCATTTGTGGACTATGAGAAAAACCTTCGATTCTGTCGAGACCTGGGCCGTGCTCCAGCCACTCCAGAGGTGCCACATAGACTATCGATACATCCAAGTGTTGCGGTCACTGTAAGAAAACGCCACTATGTCAGTCCGCCTTCAGGACCAGAACTCAAAAACGATATAGCTCCAGCGAGGCGTGAGACTGGGTGATATTATATCGCCGAAACTGTACGCGTTTAAGCTTTTGGACTGGAGAGCACTTGGCATCATAAATGACGAGTACATGATTCACGTTCGCTTTGCCGATGATATCGTAGTTATGGCTGAGACCTTAGAAGACCTGGGCACAATGCTCGACGATCTCTGTAGGGTCTCCCAACAAGGGGGTCTTAAAATGAATACGGATTTAAGACGAAAATTATGCCTTATTAACATGTCGCACCCACTCCTGTAAAGGTTGAAAGCTCTGCACTGGAAGTTGTCGACCATTATGTTTACCTGGGACAAACAGTCCTACTGAGTAAGTCCTACTTCCAGAAAGAGGTCAAGCGACGAACCTAACTCGGCTAGGCAGCGTTCGGGAAGCTACGCGGCATATTCTCGGCTCATCTACAGCAGTATCTCAAGACGAAAGTCTTTAATTTGTGTGTGTTGCCAGGGATGACCTATGGAACCGAAACGTGGCCGCTTACAATGGGTCTCACAAAAAGGCTCAAGGTCACCCAAAAGGCAATGGAGAGGGCTATGCTCGGAGTTTCTCTGCGTGATAACATAAGTAATGATGAGATCCGCAGGAGAACCAAGGTCACCGACATAGCCCAAAGAATTGCGAACCTTAAGTGGCAGTGGGCAGGACACATTGCGAGGAGGACTAGCGGCAGCAAGGGGCGGAAAAGTCCTCGAGTGGCGGCCACATACCGGGAAACGCAGCGTTGGTAAGCCCCCCAGAAGGTGGACCCACAAGGTCGATCTGGTAAATGCCGCGGGAATCCGCTAGATGTGGGCAGCGCAGGACCGACCGGTATGGAGATCCTTGGAGAGGCCTATGACCAACAGCGGGCGTCTCTCGGCTGAAATAATGATGAGGATGACATCAAAGTGTTGCAGGCACTGTAATAAAACGCCACTATGCCAGTCCACTTCCATGACCAGGACTCGAAGCCCATACGGCTCCATCGAGGTGTAAGGTAGGGCGATGCTATCCAAAACTATTCAGAGTTAATTTGGAGGACGTGTTTAAGCTTCTTGCCTGGAGATGACTTCCCATCAACATAAATGGCAAGTAAATGCAATCCTTCACTTTGCAGAAATTATCGTAGTCATGGGGTGGGACCGTGAGAGACTCTGATCTCTGTAGTGTCTTCCAACAAGTGAGTCTTAAAATGAACATTGATAAGACAAAAATCATATCGTACTTAGGCACTCCTGTAAAGGTTGGAAGCTCTACAATTAAGTTGTTGACTATTAGGTTTACCGGGGGCTTTACAATGGCCTACGGAACTGAAGCGTGGTTAGTTACAATAGGCCTCATAAGAACGGTCAAGATGACTCAAAGACCCTCTAGTGGCGGTGGCATACCAGGAGACGAAGGTCGCGAGAAGCAGCTGGACATATTTTTCTTGTTTCTGATTATAAAACTTAAATAAACATATTTAAGAAGTGAACTTCAACATAATATAAGTGAGAGAACGAGAAGGGTTGTAGTTAAGAGAGATCATAAAACTTAAGAATGTATAAGCTAAGGATAGACAGAGAGAGAGACACGTGACAGACTGAAAAATAATTCCAATTAATGTTAAAATAAAGAGACTATAAACCTTTTACATATATTGTTTTTCCTTTATTCCATCCATTTTAGTACTGTATAAACTTCAATCAAATCCGTGGATTCTTTAATCAGATCCATGGGTCCAAAAATTTCATTATTTTTTTCAAGACGATCTATAAACTTTGAATGTGTGCCTCATGGATAGATATGTTACTTTTTTGATTGTTTATTCAGTTGTAATTTTAGTTAGCACCTGTGATGAGAAAAAAAAATTGCCACGGATTTGACGATCAGAACACTTTTCTCAGGAATCAACCTAATATTTCAGAATATTTTAAATGTATTTTTACAAAAATCTAGAGACTTAGGTTTTTACTTTTAACGGCTTGAACGGTCACATTGGCAAGAGAGGCTCATCTCTTAAAAGTACCAGTTTGATTAGTAGTTTCTTTTCTCACTCTTTCTTTAATTATTTATATTAAGTATTTGTATTAAAATGTGTACCCTATAGCCTAAATTAGGTGCCTATAATGAATATTGTTTGGCAAGTACCTACCTATTATAATTTTATGGTTATGTTAGAGCTTAAATAAACAAACACTTCAGCTACGTGCGACGAAAACCTAATTAAAGTCTTATCATTATTAAAATGCTAACAAATAAAAGTCCACAATACTTTTAACAAGTTTCATCACGTCAAATCTCGTATTAATTGCATTTCTCACGACACCGGACAGAATATTTTACACGCGGTAACTGCTAGTTTAGTAATATACGGTTGCAGCCGCCCCTGTTTCCCACACGACACGCTGTTTCATTCTCACGGAAGCTCACTGACGTATCGCTGCGCGTACGCACTTAGTATCTTCTCGTATCAGTAGAGCTTATCCGGTTTAACTTTGAATGTGTTATGTAGAGCTTTATAGGTTGTAACAAACATCAAAAATAATGTATTTTTAACCGACTTCAAAAAGAACCTCCTCCTTTTGGTATGTTTTTTTCTACGTATGTACACCGATTACGCCGAGATTTCTGATCCGATTTAAGTGATTCTTTTTTTGTTCGATGCAGAATAGTAGCCATTTTGTCCCATAAAAAAATTCATTAATCGATTTAGTAGTTTTTGTTGTTATGTATTTTAACGGATAATGAAAGTGGCGAATCTGAGTGATCATTGTGGGATTGCATGCTTATTTCAAAGGAAAAATGGCCGGAAGTAATTTTTTCGCGACCAAGAAGTTGTAAGCACCGTAATTTCTATAGCGCTTAGGTAATAAAGGTAAGTTTAGACTATGATAGAAATTCCGACATAAATGTCAGATATTAATTTGTGTACTGCTTACACTTGTACGGAATTTTTGTGTCTAAGGCGCGGATCACACCACTCTGGCATCGGGCAAGGACTCAAACTCAACGGCCCTCATCGGACGCCATAGCACGCCATTTCAGCGTTGAATTTGTTCAATTAGGGACCTTATTGCCGTGTGTTTGGTACGGTATTTGAATGAAACAGAATGATGTCCGCGCCCGACGCCCGATCGGCAGTCCAATTACCGAACTATAGCAACCGGTAGCTAATTGTACAACTGCAACGCGACTGCCACTAGTTGCGGTTGCTTTTTTGGTATTATGGAAACAAATCGCATAGTGGTCGCACGATAAGTGCATTAGCGACCAAAATGTATGGCAACTAGCGCCACTTGACATTACACTTTTAATTTGTTAAGTTGCCGCTTGGGGCGCTATCATAGCAATGTACGTTCCGTAACACGAATTAAAGTTTTGCTAGCAATAATTGTACAATTATACAACTTGCGACTGTCACTTTGAGATCGCTAATAAGACTGCGGTGTGCTTTGGGCCTAAGTTGTGTCTAGTTGTTAGTGTACGGAAATTGTGCTCGAGCTGTTCAAACGCAAAATCCCGGTTAGTGATGCTTAGCATGGATAAACGTCGTGCAGCCGCCATTGCTACTATTGTGATAAAACACTTCACACACTATCCACTCTTTTTTCTTATTTCATTATTGAGTTGTGTCTTTAAGTTACGAATTTTTCTGCTTTTTGACCGACTTCAAAAAAGGAGAAGGTTATCAATTCGACTGTACTTTTTTTTTTAATGTTTGTTACCTCATAACTCGTTACTGGGTGTACCGATTTTTAAGATTCTTTTGAGCTTTGGAAGCTAATGTGTTGCATCCGGATCGATTTTAGAATGGAATAACATATAACTTTATTGTATATCAGCCAATTTAAAGATTTAGTTGTTTGTTTTTGCATATATTCGAACGTATATTTGGCGACAGTTTTCGTAGGGTAGACAGTAAATTATCGTTAATTTGTTAGATATAATTATTAATAATTATTAATCCAGTGAGGGTAGTTTTGTATTTTTCGTTGATGCCTCTCGCTGGAGCGCCGCGCGGCCAGTGTGGTCGGAACGAAGCCGTGAACGCAACGCGCACGAATTGTTGTTGCACCGATATGAACGGACATTGTGATGTATCGCCGTGTTTGTGCCGTGCTATTGTGATGTTGTTTCCTTCGATAATTTAATCGCCACCCTGTGGATTAGTCGGCGCCGACAGGCGTAACCCCCTGGTAGCAGCAAACCGGTGAGTAGGCTTTCAGCGTTTATGCAGAAAGACTTTCAGTGGAATACATTTTCGTCTTAGATTTTTTTTCGTTGTTAACTTTCCTAACGCGTCCCGAATCGCGAGGCGCGTACATAATGCTTGTCATGGAATCCCATTTAAATTTCATCGACATTTGAGAAGTAGTTTTTGAGTTATCCCTAATAATGCCTATTTAATTGACATTGATGATACCGTAATTTTATCACTTGTGTGTCTTAAAGATGTTGAGGTAGTTTCCTGAAAATTTTCATACTTAAAACACTAAAAAGCAGAAAAAAAAATTCAATAAAAAGAACCGCCTTCAGAACTAAAAACGGGAGTGCCAACCTCAATATTTGTAATAAACGTTGTCACTTGTATTTAGGACCACCTCAAAAAACATTTAGATTTATATAAACAAAATTTTTATTTTTTCTACCGAATTCGTTTTAAATTCTTCTGCTAAGCATTACAGCGTTGCCTGATTTTTTACTCTATTTTTAGAATCACTTGATAAAACATTCTAAAGATTACAAAAAACCTTATAATTTTAAAGCGTTATAATTAAGGCTTTTTGTAGTCTCCTTGCGCCATGTAAAATTCATTTTATGCACTCAAACACTGCGTTTGAGTGCATTAAATGAATTGCGATGTATTTAAAATGTCAAACTTGTTCAAAAGCTTTTCAACTAAAATAGGCACTTGGACACAACATATTCACACAACGGCTAATTAGTGTCACAATAAATTTCGCAATTAGAAACTCGCGTTTATACAGAGCCACTCGATATTATGAGTGTACCGTGTATAGTCTAAACTTAACATTACGAGTTTCGTTCAATGAATGAGTGAGTTGCGGCTACAAAACGCCGCAATTGGTAGGTACATAGTAGAGACCCCGGAGGCACGGTAATATTATCTATGCAGTATTTTGACTCGGCCCTGTCCTTGAAATAACTGGCTACGGCCGAGCGGGGCGTAAACACGCGGAAGGGCTGCCCGCCTACAGTATTTTAATTTGAGAAAAATAAAATAAATTTATTGGCCTTCACAGAGCACGATATTACCTAATTATTAATAAACTATAACAACACATACCTACATAAAGAAAAGAAACGTTAACAAAAACTAACATACACACATTATATACCTACTATTTACTTTATATTTAATTTCTACATTTCTTGTTCTATGATTGTAAATATTTTATTTTACTTATTAAAAAAAAATATGTTGTGAATGAAATAGGAAGTGTTCAATAAAATACATGTTTTTTTAGGTAATATTTAATAAAAAAAAAATTATAGATTTGAGACAAAAATATTTACGCCTTGACTGAGACGTAGGTACTATATTGTCACTGAAACACTTTTATTTTCAAGAAATTACATATTATTATCAACAAACAAAATATTGTTTTTTAAACTCCGCACAAATATCCCTATTTTATAATTTTCCATCTATCAATTCCTGTCAACAATCCGTCTCTTTTCCAAATTACCTAACAACCTGCCAGTATACACCAAAAAAATCCGATCACTACAATACCTACCATTTATTACTCTCGTAAATTATTTCATAATGATATTTCATCATATTTAATCATATATGTAGTTAAGTTATATGTTGGTACATAAGTAAGTAGATAGCCTAGTCTAGGAAACTACCTACCTACGTATTATGTAGTTTTGTTTTTAACGCGAGCGTAGGTAGGTTACTTGTTTGTGTCTTTTTTCACCCTATCCACTTATTTATATATTATTCCAGATTTTGCCCGATGGAAAAATTGAAATACCTAAATATTAAAAACAAATTACGTACTAGTAGATAGGTACATAAAAAATATTGCTCTTTGCCATTTTGAATTATGTAGGTATCTACTTAATTCAATCAAATATTCACAATACAAATCGCACGTTTATGCACGGCTAACTGCTTAAAAAACAATTCACACCGTTCGGTAGACGCTGCGGCGCATTCGCGACTGGATGCCCACCGGGTGCCCCGCGAACTCGAGGCGCGTAGAAGATAGAATACTGATAGATAATATTACCGTGCCGGAGGCGTTTTGGTGTATGTGCGTCGATCCCAAAACGCCCCCATAAGCCCATAAGGGCTTAGGAGGGTACCGGTGGGTTTTGGCGGAGCAGCACCGGCGCTGTTCCGCGCCGGTGAGTCCCGCACACGTTGTACGCCCAGCCAGCGTGCGGTATGGTCCGTAAATGGATTTCCCATCCTCACAAAAAAGAGACATACGTAGTAGATGGGTGGTATCTTCTATATACTTTATATCTCGATGAACAGGACAGCAGTTACATTGTAAAATATCTGATCTCAACAGTCCAAGTACTAATACAAAAGATACAAATGCATTACGAGATACATCAGCTCACTGTTAATGATATTGTCCTTATTAATACATTTTTTAACTAAATAAAGGGTAAGGGCGGTAACACAACGAATGCTTAAAATCACAGGTATTTGATTAATTGCGATCTGAGGATCTATTTTACCGCACGAGGTGAGTACCCCCTCTGTCACCCCCTGACCAGAAAGTGGTCAGGTGTGGCATAAAATATCAGTTTAAAGAATTTATTCTCATAAAAGACATACATATCACTTATTAGAGAACGAAGACACAATACATGTTTATAGTTTATTTTTACTTTCATTTCAACGTGATTGGTCCTTTTCAACCGACTTCAAAAAGGAGGAGGTTATCAATTAGACTGTATGTTTTTTTTAATGTTTGTTACCTCATAACTCTGTACTGGGTGTACCGATTTTGAAGATTCTTTCGACCTTTGGAAGCTGGTGCTTGTCGTGTGGTCCCATTCAAATTTAATCGACATCTGACGAGTAGTTTTAAAATTATCCCTAATAATGCCTATTTAACTGACACCGATGATATCGTAATCTTATCACTTGTGTGTCTAAAAGATCTCGAGATCATTTCCTAAAAATTTACATACTTAAAACACTAAAAAGCAAAAAATAAAATTATTTATAAATAAAAAAACCGCCTTCAAAACTAAAAACGAAGAAATAAAAATTCTGTTTATAAAAATCTAAATGTTTTTTTGAGGTCGGCGCCAACCTCAATATTTGGATTAAACGTTGTTACTTGTATTTGGGACCGACCTCAAAAAAAATTTAGATTTTTATAAACAGTTTTTTTTTCAAAACAAAGGACTATAACTCATAATTTCAAACCGAAACAATATACATGTTGTCTCATTATATTGTCATTAAATAAAACACACTGCAACCTATAAAATTTGCAACACAACGCGAGCTGTCAAGACGCGCCCACATCTTATTTGTCATGCCATTGTTGCTCGGCGGCGCGTGCGCATGCTAACTAGCGAGCCAGTTTGAAAAAATATGACAGTCATGGGCGAAATCCAGAGCGATATTTACGACGAGTTACTGTGATATTCGAGGTGTTATTGTTACTGTTATATTAAGGGAGCATAAAAATCTAACGTCAAAACTTTATTAGCATTATCGATGTTTAGACATCACAGATTTAATAATACAAGGAGATAGGCCGAGCCGGCGTTTAACTTGTGACAAGTGTATATACAGTGCGCTTACATTGCCGCCAGTTCGGCGTCCGATAATGTCGAGTGAATACGTACGTATGTCAGAAAGAAATATCCGTTTTTCTTTCAAAATGCCGTCCTGTTCCACTGTAACATGCAATCATTGCAGTGAATCAGTTATTTATCAAGTTATGGAATAACTGTCCATACGTAAGAACCGAAAAACTTAAATTTATATTTAAAAAGCAATATTTAAACAAATAGACTTTTATTCATAAAAACACAATCGCTTTAAATTAACAAATTGTGTTATATTGCGGCAGTGCTTAACTTTCATTGCTTCGCAGTCCTTAAATATGCGCGCAATCAATAGTGTATATTACGACATGCTCAACTAGAACCATTTTATGTAGTACGGCCGCTGATCGCGTCACTCGGACACGGCTCGGACTTCCTATGAACTCATCAATTTGACCGATCTCCTTTGCGGCTGTGCTTAACTTTCATTGCTTCGCAGTCCTTATGACGCGCGCAATGAATAGTGTATATTACGGCATGCTCAACTAGAACCATGTTATGTAGTACGGAGGCTGATCGCGACACTCGGTCTTCATATGAACTCGGCGATTCGACCGATCTCCTTAGATTGATATATCTGTGTCTAGACATACTGTACCGCACCCAAATAATTGAAAGCAGGGGAGGAGTGCACTACTTTAACGTTGCTTGCTTAACTTTTCGATTTTTTAAAACCACACTTCTAACAACACCGCTAAAGCTAATCACTTCGTAACTTACTAATTGCGAGTCACCAAAATTAACTTTGAACGTAATGGAAACAAAATGTTATTCCTCCACTCGTGTAAGTAAATATTTGTCTGCTAAAGACCGGGTGAACCTTTTTGTCAGTCCTTTTAGGCGGAGGTTGCAAACATTTTTTTGTTTAACAAAGTTAATAAGCCCCGCTTACATTCAAATTTCGTTGACTAAGACCGGCAACTTTTAAGAGATTATGTTTATTTGTGGATCAAAGAAAAGTCTAAAATAATAATTAAAAGTAAAAGGATCTTTTTGTTTATCAATTAAATCTGTCTTAATTATCTTTTATTTGTAAGGTTTAATTCTTAGCTTATCTGAGTACAAATGAAAGAAGTTTGTTTCAGACAAAGGTTGTTTAATCAGCTTATAATTTTTTTTGATGATGGATAATCCATTTACGGTTCTACCGCACCATTGGCTAGACGATTTATGGCAAAAACCATTCTAACGAGAACTAAGAAATCTGGCGACTCATTTCTTTATGGGATAATTTTTGCGTTCACAAACGCGTAAATATTTTCAATACTAGAAAAAATACACTGAAAAAAATCGACTTGCCTCAGGCGGGAATCGAACCCAGCATCTTCCACCTCAGCATCGGAAGATGCTGGGTTCGATTCAACTCATTTCTTACTAGTTCGATTGAACTCATTTCTTTGTCGATTGAACTAATTTTTTTGTCGCCAATCCATTTCTTGGATTTCACTGCCAGCATATCTGTTCCCTCCTTCTGACAATCCTGGGTTATTCAAAAGAGGCGTGAAGCACCTTGCAGATTGACAAGGCGAGAGTGGCTATTTATCTCTCGCTCGCACTAGCTATTATTGCAGGATTCCACTTATTGACTTATATGAGCCGGGGAAATGTAAGAGGACATTGAAAAAAAAATATTTATTAGTGTGTCGGTGAGTGATGGCAGCGGTATATAAACGTTCTACGGTTTCTCTTGCTGCAAATCAAGTGAGTATGTATGATATAGGTATAAATAAAAATAATTGAAAAAAACTTCTGCTTATACCGTCAGGTGAAATGGAGTCAATTGCTCTAGACTTTTTTTTAAATAAACAAAATATTTCTAAATAAAAAAAACCGCCTTCAAAACTAAAAACGGTGAAATAAAACATTCTGTTTACAAAAAACATTTAGATTTTCTTAAACAGAATTAGTTTTGAAGGCGGTCTTTTTATTTAAAAATAATTTTATTTCTTGCTTTTTAGTGTTAGATACCTATATAAATTTTTAACAATTTTACAAATTTACGATATCGTAATCAATTTACGATATCGTATCGATAACGATATCATCGATGTCAATTAATAGGCTTTATTAGGGATAGCTCAAAAACTACTCGTCAGATCTCGAATTCTCGATCAAATTTAAATGGTACCAAATGGCAAGCACCAGCTTCCAAAGGTCAAAAGAATCTTCAAAATCGGTGCCCCCAGCACAGAGTTATTTATGAGGTAACAAACATAAAAAAATACAATCGAATTGATAACCTCCTCCTTTTTGAAGTCGGATGAAAAATAATGTTTTTCAACTCATTGCATTACTAAATAACACCCTTAAGTTTTTATCGCACCGAGATAAACCAATTATTACAACATTTATTTAACTTGGGTGTGATATTGTAATCGCTTTCAAATCATAATACGAGGAATGCGGCGAGCAAATATTGCTCGGAGATTCGCTTTGGTGTCGTAACAGAGTGCTAATGACTTGTTAAGGGGGAGCTTACTTGTTAATATCATGAGCTTTTTAGAATAATATAATATCACTACATAGTATAAAACAAAGTCGCTATCCGCCGTCTGTCTGTCCCTATGTATGCTTAGATCTTTAAAACGACGCAACGGATTTTGATGCGGTTTTTTTAATAGATAGAGTGATTCTTAAGGAAGGTTTATATGCTTAATACATGCATATTTACATAAGCATTGCACCCGTGCGAAGCCGGGGCGGGTCGCTAGTAAATAATAATTTTCGTTTCGCGCCGCTCTTATGTCGAACGATCTTCCAGCTATTATTCAGGATAGTCCATCTATCACTTCTTTTAAAATTAGACTAAAACAGTACTATTTATCACAAATATCCAATTAATCTTTGCAAACTTATCTCTTCGTGTTTATTTTGTAAAGTTATGTATTTATGATTGAAATTGATACTAAATTAAATAGAAAACAAAAAACATGGGAAAAATTCCTGTCATGGATAAGTGCTGAGACGGGAGTTGAACCCGCGACCTTTCGCTATCCGGGCGTTTGCTCTTCCAACTGAGCTACACAGGACTGTTTGACCACGACGAATTTAGCCATGTCTTTGTTTTTTTTTTTTGATTACGTCATCAAGCTGACGTATGCATTAATTTTAATCATAACTAAACTTGCCAAACAAAAAAAAAACACTATTTCAAAAAAGGTATGTATTTGTCATAATATTTTACTTATGTGTACATTGTATATAATATGTATTGATTTTTTGCTTTCAAATTAACTTTGTCAATATTACTTTTAATAAAAACTACATAAAATATTCTCATTAAAACTGAAGTTATGGCCTTATTGCCATTTTACTGATCGCTGGTTACGCCACCTCCAACACTCGAGTGCTTAATTCAAGATTTAGTTTATCCAACGTTTAGCACAAATACTTAGGATTAGTGACATCACAATTTGCTTACCAGACGACAGTGTGAACATAACTATCTGTAATAACTTGTGTCGGAGACTAGACTGCAGCTGGTAGGTACCAAAAAATTATTGTGAAGTTTTTTTTGTATTGTATGGAGAAGTACCTATTTACTATTTACCATTTGCAGATTATCTTTGGGCTGCACAGCCGAGTCGTTCTTGTCGTCTCGTCTCGTCAAAGGTTAAAGCTGAAAATCAGCGGTTTGTCCTTTTCACAAACCACAAGCTGAGCTGACACCTTTTTGTATCCTTGTGCCACACATACAGTCTATTTTATTGGAAACTTCTTTTTTGTTTATAAAACTTAAGTATGTATTTTTTAGATTTCAATTTAATTTTAGCATGTGTGTGTAAATTGTGACGCAAATAAAATTATTATCTATCTATCTAAAAAAAACCTTAAATCATTTTTGATTATTTATGAATAAAAAAACCGTCTTTAAAACTAAAAACGGAGAAAGAAATACAAATGTTCTAGGTTTTTCGAGAATTTCTATTTATCAAATCATCCTGTGACATACTATACAAACATACTAGCAGACAATTATTATTGTTCGAGAAGCTATGTGATGCCTCTTAAAGGTTGGCTTTATTTTAGAATAATACAACTTCTTGATCTAACAGTATATTTCTTGAAATAAACACACACACCATTACAGACGAACAACAACAGCAGACGGAACAGGATGTCGAATACAACCACAGATAATATTAAGACACAATATCTGCGTTCCATTTCTCAACACTCCCCCTCAATTACAGCGTTTTTATTATTCTACAGCTAACAATGAACCAAAATACAAAACTTGTAATTGCAACACTAACCATACACACAATCAACTATAAGTGTCACACTCAGTCGCAAATGTCACAATACAATATCAAAAACTAATATTTTATTTTAACCCAAAACATGTTTACAAAAAACAATAAGTTAATCTTTTGACTTCTAAGAAAAGTTCTAATTTGACAATGCAACTAAAGAATTTTAACATTCCAACATACCAATACATTTTCTTAAATAATTAAAGGTAAGTTTACATAAGGGCTTTGTAAAGATATCAGCCTTCTGATTATCAGTACTTATATATTTTATAATTATGTGACCATTCTGTATTGTATCTTTAATAAAATGATGTTTAATATCTATGTGTTTTATTCTAGTATTATTTTCTCTATTATTTGACATCTGTATGCAACTCTGATTATCAACGAAAATTACAATGCTTTGACAATTTACATTAAGAACATTAGCTAATCCTTTGTACCATAATGCTTCAGACACAAGTGAACTGAGAGCTACATACTCTTTTAAGGTAAGTCCAATGCTCATCATTAGCACAGTCTTGAAATCTACTGAATAAATTTACAGAGAAACATAAATCAGGTCTAGTACCCATAACTAAATACATTAGGCAACCTATGACTTCTCTATAGGGATTCTTAGTATACAAATTAACATTTTCTTCTTTAGTAAGCTTAAGGCCCTTTTCTACTGGAGTTGCAATACCCTTACAATTTTCCATTCCAAATCTAACAAGTAAATTTTGAATATATGTTTTTTGACTTAATTTCATTGACATACCTGATCTTTCAATTTCAAATCCAAGAAACTTATTCACTACACCAAGACTCACCATGTCAAACTGGCAATTTAACTGTTTCTTAAAATTGTTTATAATTTGTTTATCACTATGTATTAAAAGTATATCATCCACATAAATAAACACATAAAAATTATCACTGTTCGTATATAAACACTGATCATATAATGCACATGTGAATCCACTGTTCAACATGAAGGTATGGAATACATCATTCCAACACTTAGGACTCTGTTTCAATCCGTATATAGATTTATTTAATTTACATACTTGTGTCTCACTTTTCATGTCTTCTGGTAGGTGCATATATATCTCTTCTTTAAGAACACCATGTAGGAACGCTGTCTTTACATCCATTTGCTCAATTATTAGGTTTTCTTGATTGGCAATTACTAGTAATGTCCGAAGTGTAGACATCTTTCCTACAGGAGCATAAATTTCACTATATTCCGATGTTTCATAGCCCTTTGCTACTAATCTTGCTTTACAAATGTTTTCATTTTTCTTCTTAAATACCCATCGGCTATGTATGATATTTTTATTTTGTGGTTTCTTTACTATTGTCCATGTACCATGTTTCTCATGCGACTTTAACTCATTACTAATTGCTTCTAACCACTTCTCGCTGTCTGGTCTCTCCAAAGCTTCCTTTTTAGTTTTAGGTTCATCATACAAGTAGTTATTAGTCATCAATGCCATGTAGTCACATTCATATTCACTTAAATATCTGGGTTTCTGTATAATTCTTTTGGGTCTTTCTTCTTGATCTTTTGAACTGCTTTCAGGTAATATTATTTCTTCACTAATATCTATATATTTTTTCTCTTGACAATTTTCTTGAACAATATCCTTTACATTTACATCTTCTAATAATATTTTCTCAGTATTTTCTTTAAAAATTACATCTCTAGATCTCACAATCTTCTTATTCTGTGGGTCCCACAAGCGATACCCATTATCACAATAACCTATAAGGTACATTTTCCTTGTCTTTTCATCAAATTTACTTCTGTTTTCTTTTGGTATGTGTACATAACTTTCTGATCCAAACACTTGCAGTTTATTATACTTAGGAGTTTCACCATACCAAATTTCAGCAGGAATAACATTCCAACTTGTAGGTAATCTATTTATTATGTATACAGAGGTGTAAACTGCTTCTCCCCACATTTCTTTATCAAAAGTTGTACTTGATATCAAAGTTCTAGCTTTCTCTATTAATGTTCTATTGAAACGTTCTAGTTTCCCGTTTTGTTGAGGAGTATAACTCATTGTAAACTCAATTGTGATACCTTTTTGTTTACAATAATTATGGAATTTTATATTATTGTACTCCCCACCGTTATCACACCTTAACCTTGATATCTTTTTGTTAAATTTTGCTTCTACTAAATTTACGTAGGTTTGAAAGTATTGAAATACTTCACTCTTCTTTTCCAACAAATACACTATGGCGAAATGGCTGTAGTCATCTAAAAATGATAAGACATATTTCTTGTTATCATACGTAGGTGGATTTATCGGACCACATAAATCTGTGTGAATTAATTGTAATGTGGATTTTGTACTTTTTGTGTTTTCTTTAAAATTTGTTCTTGTTTGTCGCCCTTTCAAACAAGGTTCACATAATACTGTCTTATCACTGGAATCAAAGTTAATCAATTTTATTGATTTTAACATTCTCATTTTTTCGGGTGAAGCATGTCCCAATTTCTTATGCCACAATAGTTCACTGTCACTAACTGAATATGCTTTCTGTGCTTCAACTTTTTCTTCCTTTTTAAGTCTAAAATTTATTTTATATAATTTGTTTTCTTTCTTACTTTCCACAATTACTTTATGACCTTTCATTATTTTCACTTTACTTTCCTGAAAATTTACAATGAAGCCATGTTTTTCTATTTTATTTACTGACAATAAGTTACACCTTAACTGCGGCACCAACAATACATCTTTCAGTGTTGCTTCAGCTGTTTTTATGCTACCTATTTTGTAGGCAAGAATACTTTCACCTTCTTTGGCTACACTAATTTTAATTGGTGTTGGTAACTCATGTAATTCAGAGAAATATGTATGGTCGTTGACCAAATGATCAGTGGCACCTGAATCTACCACAAATTGCAGAATATTATATTCACATTGGGTTTCTGAGGCAAGTGCTTCTCTAGTGGCTGTCATAAAAGATATTGATTGGTCTTCTGATTCTTCTGTATTATAAGCCTTTTTCTTCTCATTTCTCATAAACTTACAGTCTGCTTTCATATGGCCCCTTTTCCCACAGTTGTAACAATTAAATGGAAATCTGTCAACATTATTCTTCTTGTATTTCTCATTATTTTCCTTATAAAACTTTTTCTTATTATTTGTCATAAACACATTGCTGCTTACTTCCAAACTTTCATTGTTAAAATTTTTCTTCTTCATTTCTTCATCGAGTAATCTACTCTTCACAAACTCTAACGTCAGCATGTCTGAGGACATGGTTTCCAAAGCTGTGACAACATTCTCATAAGAAGAAGGCATGGATAGTAGTAAATAACAAATAATCTCGCTATCACTTGGTTTAGCGTTGGATGCTTTTAGTTCTCTCACACATTTATCAAATGTGATTAAAAATTGTTCTAGTGGTTCACTGTTGCTGTATTTCATTAGGAGTAACTTTTTTCTTAGCATAACTTGAGATGCGATTCCCGTTCTTTGAAAAGTAATTTTTAACTTTTCTATGATTTCTTTAGGAGTTGTGCAGTCCTTGACAACTTCAAGGTGGCTGTCAGCTATGCATTGTATCAGAACGCTTTTTGCTTTAGCACATTTCTTCAGATCTATTTTCTGTGACTCACTGTTGATCGTTTCTTCTAGTTCATACTCTTCTAAGACAGTCCTTATTCGGAAATACCAATTATTGAAGTCGGTTCCGGCAAATGGGGTGACGCCGAATTTGTTCAATCTTAATTCCATTTCCATCGAGTATGAATTTTCTTCTAAAATATATTATTTTCTTCAGAGCGTTGGCCTGGGCCCATAACCTCTTAAAGGTTGGCTTTATTTTAGAATAATACAACTTCTTGATCTAACAGTATATTTCTTGAAATAAACACACACACCATTACAGACGAACAACAACAGCAGACGGAACAGGATGTCGAATACAACCACAGATAATATTAAGACACAATATCTGCGTTCCATTTCTCAACAATGCCAGCATAGCAAAATCACCCCAATAGCATCACCCCATAATTATCTTCCAGTGTGTCGTAGAAGGCGACTAATGGATCAGCAAATGGGTATTGATCACCTTATACTCCGTCCAACAATCCGCATTGGGCAAGCGTGGTGGACTACTGCCTAAACCTGCTTCGATGACAAGGAGAACCCTTGTGACCTAGCAGTGGGTCGAATTATAAAGGCTGTTTTGATGGTGATGAGACAATTGTTCCATCCAATGGTTTTGTTGGCAAAGCGTGATCAAAGAAATCAAACTAACGGTTAGAACTGTCGAAATTATTTGCAATTAGGTAGTGTAAGTACTCTCAAGTAAATGCTCAAAGTCTATGACCTCCATAACTTTATTACGTAAATATGCAGAATAACAAACATTCAACAATCCATTATGCGTCATGACCTCATCAACGTGTTCTTTGGCACTGAATTATTGCCAATTCACTATTTTCAAAGCATTCAAATTAGCCATTATGGTAATTCGCGAGTTCCGGCGGAGGCGCCGTCGACAACTGATTTATTGCGAAATTGACTTGTAACTGAGATGAGATAACTACAATACGATTAAAAATGATAAATTAACATTGTGGTCTTGTAAGAAGAGTCTCGTTAAATGCTCTTGATTGAAAGTGATCTGTACAATTTCTTAGTAATTTTCTTTACTTGACTAATCACACCGAGAAGTTTATTCTAAGCATCGAATCTAGCATTTAGATATATGTGATCAATACCCCTTGACTGGTCCATTAGTCGCCTTCTACGGCACCTTTGGAGGATATGGGGTGATCCTATTCTACTCTGCTAGCATCACTTGGCTAAGGGCAGGGCAGGCAATAATGATTTTATTAATCTTCATTTAGGTTTCTTTAAAATAATGTTGCAATTACTACTGAACATAAAAAGATAAAACTCATAAGCACATTTTTTATTTAAACTAAAAGAACCAAAAATAAATCTATATATATAAAAATGTTATGTTGGTTTGTGTATGCTTCAAAAACTCAAAAAGTACTGCACCGATTGAGTTGAAATTTTAACATGATATAAAATCCGCATCAAGGATTGTTTTTATCTATTTTTTGCATCAGTCACATATCTGCGACCGCGAGAAAACAGTTTTTTTAACAATCAGCAGTGAAACACACACGTAGCCGACCTCCGTAAGTAGCCATATAGTTTATGGTGTTTTGAAATTTGAATTATGACAACTGTCAAAAAAATAATAAATTGAGATTGATTGATTGTGACAAGCGGTTTTATTTACCAAGAATATATAAAGTTGAGCATCAATGAAAACTGTTGCAAAAACGGGAAATCCACGCGGACGAAGTCGCGCGGGCACAGCTAGTACATCATAAAAGTGTATTTCTTCTTCTGATAACGACCATACTAACAAGTAAAACAACACTACGTAACAAATTAATAACAAAAATAATAAATCAAAATCAAATACCTACAACCTACAATTCTCAGCTTAGGTACAAGAGTGTACGTACACTTATCAACGTCAAATTATACATTAAAAATGAGTTTCTCCCGAGTTCTTGTTGTAAAAACACGTGTTGAGAGACTCCATTTTTAACCTCAATCAAACGTACAATTTTATGTTACTTTAGTTACATTTTCACTTGACATTGGCAAAATGCGCTTAATGCGACGCGACGCCATTAATTAAGAATAGTATAGTATAGTACATTAAAAATGTCATTAATACTAAATTTAAACTTTTAATTAATTAAATGATACTACAATACAATTCGTATGTTTACATACAGCTGTGAATGTCAAAGATCACAAATTACTTATTAGTCAAGAAACAAATGAGTTGTTAAATGTGTAGTGACACATTCAGCTTACTACATTATTTCTATGATATTAGTCGCTTAAGTAGTTATAATAAAATAATTCAATGTAGATTCGCAGCACAAAGAGACTTTTCATAAGGATTTTAATTAATAGGCTTTTCTAAACATAATTTACGATATAATCCATTTAGTTCTACTTGTACCACTTACGTGGATTTTATAATATTTAAAAACTAACTCTAAGTTGTTAACACAAAGATGAATATTATTTAGTAGCTACTGATTGAGAACTGGATGAAAAATTAAAACTGCTTATAATTTATGTTAATTATTATTAAAGCGCCGGTTCTCTATAATTATGTTTTGGAGACTAATATTTTAAGTTGACTGTAGTAGATTATAGTCCGAAATCAAAGAAAATGTATATCGAAATCCGTATAATTTGACTATAGTTTCATTGGCAACATTAATTGATATTCTAATTGGTTTTTGGATTATCCTTTAATGCGACAAACATCTAGTTAAACATATTAATCTTAGTAATCTTGTATTTCATGTAATTGAAAATTTCTAATAAATTTAGTTGAATGGTTCAAAATGCTACTCCACGTACATTTTAATCTAGAGGTCCCAAGTTCGATCCCTCGAAATAGAAATAATTTAGTGATCTCTCCAATTTTATCAATGATGATATTGACATCTATAATATAAGTTACAATAAAATATGACAAATTTTATTATACATTTAGAATTAATGTACTGACCGCTATAATTTAAGTAAATTTTATCAAAGAAGTCTTTAATCTTAGTTAAAATAAAACATGATATATTCAATTACTAGCTAAAGACATGATTTGTTAATTTAGTTTAATTTTGTATGTAAACTTCAAATTAAGTGATTTTGATATTAACGACTGTATGCATGCCGTGGTTACCTGTAAATGTAAGAACAGTTAGCAAGAACTGCATATGTAACTCACCTGATTTTAGATTATAAAATGCTGTACTCTTATGTTAGTGATCCAATAAATAATTAAATCCTCAGAGAAGTACACATTCTTTCTCGGGTTTTTTGGTGTTAGACCCGCTTAGCTCTATAGTATTAATAGTTTCAATAGCAATCCGATAAGATAGTCAACCCCTTAACAGTTCAGTCAATGGCGAAGCTCGATTCCTCCTTTAACATTATTTAACCTTAATGATTATCTTACCATCAGATAATGGCCAAATATTGCTACGATTAGAAATCGGAACCTTATACCAACACAGAGTCAATAATAATTATCTTTTGGTAGTACTGTGTTTCTCTCCGTGATTCGGTGAGTACTGTTTGTGAAACTCCACGGTACTCCATGGTTACTCGGTCAAGGTTGGCAAAGTTCAAGTGACAATGTTGTACTCTAAAGATCTTCTAAGCCAATCACATACCATCTCGAGATTCAAACCTTAGTCCTCAGGATCTGAGATGAGTGAGCAAACCACTATTTCCCAGACTACACAGTTAGATAACAGAAACAAGGATAGTCAATTTCATCCAAAACCCCGTCATTACCAGTTGGAAGTGTTGCACACCAATCTGACCCCACGAAGTCAATTATCTCACGAGGTAAGGAATCAAACCCATTATCCGTCTGAAATATTGCATAGTAGTCCGTAGGACGTGCCGCTGTGGGCGCTAGAACATCGGTTTCATCACTAACAACAATAAACTATTATGTTTCGCAAGTAACTTAACTCTTGACATGTAATTATCCATCTGTTATTGGCTATTGTGTAGATTGAACAGTTTGAAATATCTTCGCCCCATTTTAGGTATTTACGTTTAGTCAAAAATGGCTTTTTTAATCATGTGGTTGGCCTATGTTATAAGAAAATTCCAAGTCATCAGTCAACTTAGGATCGTTTTGACTATTACAATTAAAATGATTTTTATTTGAAACGAAGGTAGGAATTTTGATGATTGGAAAATAGTTAGCAAAGTCCATTTCAATAAAGAACCTTCCAATTTCTCACGAAATTTAAGAAGAGGTGTCGTCTTTAAGCTCTTTGGATTGGTCTTAGTGAATGGTTTTAAAATAGATACTATGTATACAAATAAAGATAATTTATCTTAAAATGGCGCGGGAGAGAGTACTGAGGGGAAATTGTGCCCGACTCTACATAGCATTAATAATTATTGCTAACTGAATATTAATGGTAATTTACACACCTATTATTTTTTAAGTTTTTTATAAAAGCTTAATGTTAGCCAAGAATATTATTAAATAACTTCTGCCCGCGATACTTTGTCTGAAATACTTTGTCTGCGCAGAATTAGTATAAATTATAGTCTATATTAGATGTATTAATGAGATATATTATTGTAAAGTTTAAATAGAATCCATTCAGTAGTTTTTGCGTGAAAGAGTAAAAAACACACATACATCCAGACATCCATACAAACTTTTGCATTTATAATATTACTAGGAAGATTAAAATTATATTGCACAATAACAGATATAACATAAAACGAAAGATATTACAGAAAAGAACGCTTATTTCACAAGTAAAGAAAATACTTATATCCTACTAATATTATAAGGGTGGATGTTTGTATGGATTTTTGTTTGTTACTATTTCACGCAAAAACTACAGAATTGATTTTATTGAAACCTTACAGATATATAGCTCATACATTAGAATAACATACAGGCTATAATTTATACTAACCCTGCGCAGACAAAGTCACGGGTAGAAGCTAGTTGAAAATAAATATAGGGACAAAGACAAAATTCAAATTGGCAGATTAAGTAGTAAATAAAGAAAGACACTAAATATAAAAACAACTATCATTGAAAATGAAAACGTTTACAAGACAATCAATACAATGCAAATGAATTTTCTTAGAAAGCGTTTCATATTAGCGCACTTTTAAAATACACAAAACAAAATTTTATTTATTATGATCCCTATTGCTTTATCTTAAGGCTCTTTTGGAGTTCAAAGATTCTGAACTTCCATCTACAGTACATTATAACTTGTCTTAGCTATTTGTGGACATGTTTGCGCAAAGAATTTGTCACTTTCGTTTGCAAGAGTGAGACGGGTTTACCAAGAAACTGTCGCTTGTTACCCTGTTGCTAATGCTGCTAATTTTTTCTTCGTTTTAAAGCAAAGAACGAGACTAGTTTTTTTACTGGCTCTGTGTGGTTCCCGATCACGAATAAGAATATGAAATGAAATGAAAATGAAATGAAAAAGCTCTTTATTTAAATGAACTTTGCTAAGTACTTTTAAATCGTCAAAAGCCCTACCACCATTTCGACGAAATAATTATTTTAATACTTCTTCTCATCCCGTGGGTGTAGTAAAAACCTCTCATCAAAGCCTACTGAGGGAGATCCTGAGCCCGTTTAGACCACGCTGTGTCAGTAATCCACACGCACCAGCATTCACAAGGAGGGTTGGTGACAGGCAGACACACGGACATAAAACTATGACAAAATATATAGCAATGAGGTGGCAATCATATTGCATCATCACAACAGCCATTATAATACGACCCACTGCTGAGACACACGGCCTCTCCTTGTCATCGAAGGAGGCTTAGGCAGTAGTCCACCACGCTTGCCCAATGAGGATTGGTGGGCGGAGTATAAGGTGATCCATACCCCTTCGCTTATACATTAGTCGCCTTCTACGACACCCATTGGAGGATATGGGGTGATGCTATTCTACTTTGCTGGCATCACGGGGCCAAACCTACTTATTAATTCTATCTAATTGCAATACACAATTTCAAAGACTGCTTGCGTCGTATCTTTCTGAACCTATTTATCTGATATACCTAAGCGTGATGACAAACCTCTTAGAGATTCAGCTCGGTCCATAGAAGTAACAGCCGTAGATAATTTCTCACTTAAACTTCACATTTTATCACAAGTAGGATATGGGGTATTGCTATTCTACTTTGCATCAGACGGCCAATATTGCCTCGACCCTAAATAAATAAATTGGAACCAGGATTGGAAGAGGAAGACTTATTTAGTATTAGGTTATTGTTAGTATTTCTGTATTGTGCGCTGTTATTATAAAATACTCCTTGTCTATTGATATAATAGTATTTGTATTTATGTGGAATACATAAATATTTAATTTATAATTATATATTTTTTGCACTTCTGTTATCACGTCCATGCATTTCATAGTCCATTCAAAGGTCTGGAACTGATCGCTCTTAGCGATAATACAATTATATTTACGCCAGTGTTAAGTACAATAAAAATAATATCTATCTATCTTTTACAAGCTAACGATTTAAAGATATTAGTATCCTTTTCTCCAGATAAAACTTCTAAATCCTTTGAAAATCAAATAAAATGTCCAATGACATTGTCCAGTTGAAACTATATGAAACACTTTCGTTTACCACCCCTCTTTTATCATGTTTTGTTTAAGAAATGTCCCTACTTTATGACTCTACCGCAGGGAGTGCCACAGTGTTACAACTTTTCACTAGTAACTTTTGTCGGATATCACATTTGAGTCAATATAATGTTATTCATTATCATCATCATCATCATTTCAGCTGAGAGACGCCCACTGTTGCACACAGGCCTTCCCCAAAGATCGCCATAATATAATTAAGTAACAATAATTTGATTTGACATAAAGTAAATCGTACCTACTTCGTACCTAATCGTACCTAATCCTTTTATGTACCTCTGTGTAGCACTAACTACAGACAAAACAGTTTCGTGTTACGAGTAACCAAAGAATTTAACGAGTTTTCCAAGAGTCTCAACCTGGATATATTTAGTTGTAGTGACCGAACGGCCAGGACACTAATCAGTGACCAATTCTTAGCTGGTGAGTGAGCTAATCTTATGTTTAGTTGTGCTCATGTTATAGTTTGTATTCTAAGGTTATATGTGTTATTCTGTTATTGGCTTGCAATTATCCATATTGTTTAATATATAAGAATATGTAGCTGTTGAGTTACCGAATAAATAAATAAATAAGTATTCAGTTTTTGATTTTCAATAAAATTTAGTGTTCTTACATAACTTATTTTTCTTTTTTACAGTTTTAAACACCTTTGTCATTTACAAGTGCGTGGGTTTACTTGGAAGCCTAATGCTCAACAAGCTCACAGATAGACATTTCTTCTATTAATAGGCTTAATTCCTATGCTTTATTCATAGGCTTGATTTCTATATATATGGAATATTTACTGGTGTGCAATAAAGAATATTCCATTCTATATAACTAGGTTTTATTCCGGTAACGAGGATCGCTTTGAAAACCTTAAGCCTGTGGCGATGTACTAGCGGAAACTATTTTTGTTATAAAAGTAAGTTTGCTTAAACCAAGAACAGAAAATGAAAACCTAAGTACTTAAAATGTCTGATTATTGTTATAAAGTATTAAGGATTATCTCGAAGTCTGTCCATATTAATTAAAATAATTATTTGAATAAAGATTGTTGTAATAAGACATTTTATGTGTAAATGTTACTTAAAATTCTGCAATGCTTTTTGCATTAAGAGCATGATAAATATTTACCTACTCGTATGTATTAACTTTAAGCCTTTCACAAACCAATCCTTTCTCACCAGAAGCAACAAAGCTAAAGACATATTCCCTGTCGCCATAAATATGTCGCAAGTCCCAGTCGCAAGCGTGTGGCATCTTCATTTATGAGCACTAAACATTTCATCTTCTAAACACAAGAATTCAAATGCATAAAGCGACTCCGTCTGGTCCGCATCGTAAAACCAGCGGAACGCTTTATGGCTAGCGTCAGCCGAGTACCACGGGATATGGTCTTGATGTCTTGATAAACTCCTACTACTTCCTCTGTAGCTATCTTCACCTTAGGATCATGCAATGTAACATTTATGTTTATTCGTAATAGTATTTACGAGAGTAATTGATGGAAAACACAAACTATGTATCGAACACATTCGGGCTAGATAATTGGTGTGAGCGTGGAAAAAAAAAAAAAAAAAAAAAAAAAAAAAAAAAAAAAAAAAAAAAAAAAAAAAAAAAAAAAAAAAAAAAAAAAAAAACAGTTTTAGGAAATTAGTCCAGTGCTCAATGACCAATCTATCTGATTTGAAATTTTATCTATCGTCTATCTATACTACAGCAAGTGTTCTGAGGAGCTTTTTTACCTAATCCCACCATCTCCCTTCCTTTTAAGGACTACGCGTGCTGGTGTACGTTGTCACCGACAAAATGTGGCTACCATTCCAACGCGAACTAAGAAATTTGGCAACTCGTTTCTTTGTCGCACAATCAAGAAATGGAATTCACTGACAGCACACGTGTTCCGTCCTTCCTACAATCCTGGGTCATTTAAAAGAGGCGTGAAGAAGCACCTTGCAGGTCAGTAAGGAAAGGGTGTGTAGTGTGGAGCATTTGCTAGACTATTTTTAATAAAAAACGCTCTTGTTCGTATAGCGATCACAAATTACATTACTCCGGGTTGAGTTAGATATAACAATAAATGTTGATGCTTAGCATTTTAAATTACTAGATACCATATCAAATTTTCACAGGGCAAAACATTATGCTGTGATACCATTATCTATGAGAAATTAGACTAATAAATTTAATCACGAATTATTATATTTACATTGAAGGCAATAATTTACTGGACTCTTAGTAAATTAACAAAATAAACTCACAAGGCTAATAAACAACAAGAGCACATTCAGACGATAATGACAAGCAAACAAAATGTTGGATGAGAGCTATATTATACCTTTATAATTTATTACACTAATTATACTAAAGGAATGTTCTTTTTATGTTACGAGATGGCAAACTAGCAGGCTATCTTTCCCTTCAATCCGAAACACAGCAAACTGCTTCACGGCAGAAATAAGAAAGGTGGTGGTACCTACTCAGACGACCCTACATATGGGCCTACCACCTAGTTAATTGCACACATAAACATGATGTATATTTAGCCTTACACAATCAACATTTTACAAACACTACGTTCCTGCAATTCAGGCGAGTCATGGTCCTTCGAAAGACTGTAAAATCGATGGCTATCGATTCTAAGTAAGATGAATCATCATTTACATGAAACTCGAATTCAGATGTAGTAACCATGTGGATTGAAGATTTCACATGTATGCACTAGAATATTATTAATGCAGATGCACTTGTGTTAGTTTCCTGTGTAAATGAAAAAGTTTACGATCAAAAGAGATAAACAATGTCACGGATGACGTTTTGTACAGATAAATAATTCCAGTTCTTCAACTAAAACTATTCCAATAAAAAGAATGTGACTCAGTTTTAACATTCAATTACGGACATACAAATGACAAGCTCTTCACAAACAGACACGGCCGAGCTCATACAAATTCATGGGAACTCATGGACAAATATGGGCAGTTTTATTTCTCATATTGTTGCAAACCGCAGAAATATTTCAAAAGCTTCGTCGCGACGTTTTCCTTGTCTAGATGGTTATTGAGATACATTTCTTGAGGGCCTTGTAAATAAACATCAAATAAGAACAGACAAAGCGAGCTTTGAAGCTACTTGATGAAATATCTTATAGAACTACACTTTTTAATTTCATCACTTTCTTGGAGTAATCTGTGAAGAAAAATAAATGGTTCCGTTCTAAAAGCTTGTGGTGCAAATATAGACAATGGAACTATTAGTCCTTTTTAAATTTCACTGCTACTGTCATAAAGACTTAAATTGACATTACTGGTAAAATATAAATGATAGATTCTTGATTAAGTTTCAAAGAAAAAGTAATCTTAATCATCCGAGGAAGTTTGAATATTAAAACTGCGAAATTTGTGATAATAATAGTAATTGTTAATGTAAAAGAAAGGAAGGAAGATGGAGAAAAATGTCCTCTAATCATTATTGTTAAGTCATAAATGTATAATATTATTACTGTTACGAAAACTGTAGGTAAATATTTAAACAATACATCCTTATTAATTATAACCAGAATACAAGTGAAACTAGTATAAATATTATCAAAGAACAAAAAGTCCTATTGTACTTTTACGTACTAACGACACGGTCACCCATCTTGAACTCATGAAGGCGAAAGTTTTGCTTAAGAAATTGAGACTAACGAAGATCTTCGAAAAATTATTAGTGCTTATGTTAAAAACTATGAAGACAAACCTTCTAGAAATTATATTTTAACATTCAATTGTAGCCATTAGAGTAAAATTAAACACAGACATTAGGGCGCTACAGAGATAACACTAATATCATAACGTTTGAGTGACAGCCCTGATAACGTACAACTAAATATTTCCTTAATTTTTAAACTCATTCGTGACTTCGTACTTGGATCATAGAAATTTAGAGGTGACAAGAAATAACTGAAACAATTTAAATATTGAAAAGTGCTCTTAAAAAAATAAAGTATTTATTAATAATCTGAAATTTTTTTGATAAATGAAAACACTGTGACTTGATACATGGTGAACAAGACCCTGGTAGAATTCTGGAACCTCATGAACAGATGACATAAAAAATTACTTTCATAAGTGTACAAATGAATAGGTAAAGAAATTTTGACTTTGATTTTGAAATTGAAAATGTAAGTGGATGAGATACGTAGAAGCCTGCATGGACGCCGTGACAAAGGCAGTGAGGTGCCTTAGCTTTGTTCATGTAGAACAAGCGGATGCAGGAAGTGTGGTGGAAAAGTGATGATTTTATTCACATCACACGTACGTTATAGAAGAGGTCGTGGGTGATAAAGGTCTCCCTTTTCTTCCACAATGTACATTGCCGAGAAGACGTTCCATTCGCAGATTGAAAAAAAAATACTAAAAGGCATTTCCTTTCTACTGAGGACTCGGATGCGGAAACTGTCGTCCTGTCTTCACATTGTGGTTGTATTACGACGTGGTATTGCGGCATATACCACGCCTTCTGGTCCTACATAACCTTGGGACGATCCCACCTAGTCCCATTGCAACTGCAAAACCTTTGCCAATGCAAAACATTAAGTCGAATATGTCATATTTTTTTTTTGCTGAAAAAAGACATTATTTACCTTATCCAAACGCAAATAAGTATTCCAACGTCCAGCAAGTACGCACTATCGCAAGTCTGACGATTAAAGGGCGTAACTAACGACCAGGCCGATAACAGCGATAACTAATCTCATTCTATACGAGCTCCTTGAAAGTACGACCGTTTCTCAACGGCAGGCTTGTTTTAAGATTTCCAATATAAAAACAGTGAAAAATAATCCTTGCTAGTGACGTGCAACGGGACTTTCGAAATGGAATAATTGAATACGAGCAAAAAACAATTGAACTGTTGACGTGTTCCAATTTTAAATGATATTTTGATATTTGTTTTTGAAACTGTTCTCAATTCGGTCTCATTCCGAAGCACAGACTAAAAAATGTACTGAGGACAGATTTGACAGCGCGCGTTTTTGCAACGGTTTCTTGCTGTTGATTTGGTTATCAATTAAAGTGGGGATTGTAATGATTCTCGATGCATCTTCGACAAGTTTTACTGTTTAGTGCGGAGCTGGTTTGCAGTATGAGTGTGCCGAATTTGAGCGTCGATCAGCTTACAGGTATATATTTTAATTTTCTTGACAGCTTAATAAAATACCTATATATGAATATTTGTAAACGTAAACTTAACAAGCGCTTTCCTAGAGAAATGAATCGCCTTTACGAACTAGAGGTTCCGTTTTCGATTCCCAGGGGCTTACATTTCGTCCGTTTGACTTGCTTGACTACCTCATCACTATATTTCCTAAGACCGTTGTTGTCATAATAACATTTTTTACTGTTGCGTCCCGGCATTTAGAGGTTTCCTCAAGGATTCCTCACTATGTTAAGGGTTCAAGGAGAAGAGCTTTTCCACCTTTGGCAAAAAGTTCTTTGAACACCAAGTGGTGGGAAAAAACTCACCCCAGATGCCATAGTATCACTAAGACTATTCAATACTGCGAGCTGTATATCCGCTTACATCAAGAGCACGCGCTCGAATGAGAATACCTGATGTACCGGTCGTCCAAATTACCCCACTTTGATGTTGAAAATGTAAGTTTATTATTTATTTCCCCTCCAATTACGCAGTGCTTTATCTCATGTAGATTTTGACAACCTTATTGTTTAAGCCATAACAGTCACAAACTGTCACCCCAAAAGTTTTATATTGTTCGAGACTATACAATTGGTAAATTTCCTGAAATTTCAGGATTTTCCCTATTTCGATATAATTTCATTTGTGCTGATCACAGGTCTTCTTTAATGGAGGCTTTGGTTACGGGTCACAGGCTTTTTATAACTCAATAAAAAAATCTGCGATTTATTCGTAAGCGGCTGATCGAAGAATCATTGTATTGGAAATGGTCCTGTTTATTCCTGGATCTCAGTGAAGTAAGCGAATTACGTAGGTTTAAAAAATATAATTATAATTAATTCGTGTTTCTATTTTTAAATTATGATCAATTTGTGATCTATGGTTCTTGTTCTTTTGTTCTTTACATCGCGAATACATTTTTCTTTACGCGCATCCGACATGTAAAAATTATTATTATGGGAGGATATCGCCAACCGAATATTTTTGACGTGACAATGTCTTATAATTCGATAGAGCCGGCTGCACGCACGAAAAAACATGACGTCATGCGGCGTTACCTCGCTCTGAATCTAATTCTCTAATTTGAATTTGGAATTATGTTCTTTAAAATTTAAACTTTCAATGATACCAAAACCAGCCAGATACAAATAGTATAGCCAAAGAGATTTTATTACAAGTTTATTCATACTATAATGCGAAATTTATTAAACAAATGAAATTAAATTTTTCTTTTGAAAAATGCTACCATTCCATCAGTATTTTCTTAAGACGTTGTCACGTTTTACTATCGTCAGTAAACCGACTTTACAGACAACCAATTTTTTTTTAAATACGTTTTTTTGACGTTGATTTACGGTTTCTTGTTGTCAGTAAAGTCACCTTTTTCTGTCTCCCCTTTGGTTTCTATAAAAGAGTTATCGATAACATTAGTGCTCGTTAAAGTAATTAAATATTTTCGCATCGAAGTGGTGGTGGCATGTTTGGTTATTTTCTATGACCAAGCGAAAAGGGATTTCATAAATGGTGTATGTAATACCGACTATGGTTTTCTTCTTTCTTATGCGTGAATTCAGTCTTTGTTCTTCGTTGGCGCTTCTTCTTCTTAGCACAGGTACGATGATGTCAAAGCTTTTTACAAGTCGCCATTTTGAGACTTTGACGTGAATCGTTAGCCGACTTCAAAAAAAGAGGACGTTCTCAATTCTTAAAATATTTTTTACAACTGCTATCTTTCTACAGCACCAGCTTAACGTGGCTTTAGAAAAAAACCTAGTTGAAACATTTTGGTCACCCGTCCCAGTTCCAACCACGCACTTAGTAGATTTATTCCTGCGATCGTTATAAAGAACGCATGCACTATGTAGACAATATATTCATCTACGTAGCCAATCCTCATCCACGGTATTGTTCTCACATTAAAAAGAATACGTTTAGTGTGAGCGGCCCTTATCCATATATTCCACACCTCGTTTTTACTCAAACCCAAATAATATAGAGTTGATATCGAGGAGTATGTTGGCTGATAAAGCCGCTTTGCTTATTTACTGCCAACCAGACGTTTCCGCTCAATAGGGTGTTCACATCCGGCGCCAGAACAAATATTGTTTTTCGGTTGTTTGGTAAACAACCTTGCGTTTGTTTTATGGTTTGAAGTCCTTGGGACTTTAGCGAAAAGTTCTTTTGTATTTCGTCGTTTGTTTTCAAGGTTCTTAAATGAAAAATAAACTCTTATTGGATCGCATCTTAAGGTTCATAATCATCATCAACAGCTTATATAATGTCCCCACCGAGGGGAGAGGGGAGTGGAGCCTATCCCGCATTAAGGGCGATTAGGCCCTAGTCAACCACGCTGGCCAAGTGCGCTGTGTGACTTCACACACAGTAACCTAAAAATTTCTTCATAGGTGTGTCCAGGTTACATCACGATGTTTTCCTTCACCGTAAAAGCGTCGATTAAACGTAAGTACATGTGAATTCAAATTTTTAAAACACATTGGTACGTAGCGGGGTTCTAATCGGTGCCTCCCGGGTAGGAGACAACGTTTTATCTTAAGGTTGTTGCACACACTATCAACTCGTATCGCCTTTCGCCTCGCCGTTCATCAGGCGTCAACTGTACGGAAGCAACGTACAGTTGACGCCTAGTGACTCTGCTACGGCTAGGCGACGACGCCGCGATAGTCTTTCAATCAGTTTCAAACCTACAAATTCAATAAAATACGCCTGCGATACGATTGTAAGTTGCCTTGTGAATTAAATTGAAAGCACGTGCAAATTGACCAGTCACCGCACCGCCCTTTGAGGTCCCGAGGCTATCCTTACAGTGCGTAACGGTTATAGAGCACAGATATATCAATCTAAGGAGATCGGTCGAATCGCCGAGTTCATAGGAAGACCGAGTGTCGCGATCAGCGGACGTACTACATAACATGGTTCTAGTTGAGCATGCCGTATTCATTGCGCGCGTCTTAAGGACTGCGAAGCGATGAAAGTTAAGTACAGCCGCAAAGGAGATCGATCAAATCGCTGAGTTCCGTATTCACTTGACTTTATCGGAAGGCGAAGTGGCGGAAATGTATGCCCACAGGGCATACACTTGTCACAAGTTAAACGCCGGCTTGGCCTATCTCCTTGTATTATTAAATCTGTGGTATGGAGTTTCATAAAAAGAAGACTAAAAGGCTAGAGTCAAGGCAGTGCTGATAAATGTGCTACAACCTTCATCTGTCTGTCTATCTTTTTGTCAAGGTTGTGTGAAGGTATAAAGTTTAAATTAGTAACTAATACTACTCAGGTCTGCAATCCCTTGGAGCTGTGGAACGTATCAAACTTCTCAGTCATAAGTCAAACTCTAATCAAAAGATACAGTCGCTTATAGGGCAAATATAGGGCGTATACACACATATAATCACGCGCATAATTGGGATATTGACACCATTTAATACTTACAAGGTGTAAAATTTGTAAAAGGTGATAGTATATTATACCAGAAAATGTCCATCGTTTCAAATAACTCTAGAATTTGATTTATAAGAGTATCAAAATCATTTAATATTCAGTCAGTTGCCTATAAAGCATTTATGACATCACAAATTCGCAATTCCATACAAAATCTAAGGGAGAACTGAAGGGTAAGTCTAAAGGGTCTAAGTGCCAAAAAATCAATATGTTTACGAAAATATGGTCTAAGTGTTACGGCCAAATAATATCCAAATGGATCCAATTGACATTTGACTTTTTTGGCACAGACCCTTTAGACTTACAACCCTTCAAGTATTTTTTTTTATACTACGAGATGGCAAACAAGCTTGCGGCCCACCTATTACCGTCGCCTATAGACACTTACAATATTAAGGGTAAATCACTTAACACTGCAAGTGCGTTGCCATCCTGGGGACTAAGATGATATGCCTTCCATGCCCAGTAATTACACTGGCTACCTTTCAACTTATTAATTACCTTATATTTTGATATTTAATAAAAAGTATCTGAACTGGGTGTAAGGGGTTCCAAACAACAGCTGACGGAACCCAAGTCAACCTCACCTGCACGCGGTACACCCTGCCGAACAACAGACGAGGCTCTGGCGCTCCCCACCAACCCGCACTGGGCCAGCGTGGTGGGAAAAGGCCCAAACCCCCCCAAAATGGTATACAAACCCAACACAAGGCCCCAAGTGCCCGGCGGTACCGGAGGCCGTGCCAACGGTGACGGACGTTGGCGAGGTGCCGGGACCAGGGGTGCCAAGAATCCCCGGGCGGCGATGACCTCCCGTCATACGACTTTGGCCCTGGCAACATATAACACACGCACACTGCGGACCGAGGAGAAGCTGCTGGAACTAGAGGAAGAATTGAGTAGGATTCGCTGGAGTATAGTGGGATTATCCGAAGTCCGAAGACAGGGCGAGGACACGGTGATTCTTAAATCCGGCAACCTACTCTATTTCCGGGAGGGCGAAGATCTGTCCCAAGGTGGTGTCGGGTTTATTGTCCACAAGTCTCTCGTGAACAACATTGTACAGATCGAAAGTGTGTCGAATAGGGTGGCGTACCTTATACTCAGAATCACCAAACGGTATTCGTTGAAGGTCATACAGGTATACGCCCCGACCTCGACACACCCCGACGAGGAAGTGGAAGTAATGTATGAGGACATTTCTCGGGCAATACATGCTTCCAGGACCCACTACACTGTTGTAATGGGAGACTTCAACGCAAGGCTAGGCAAACGTGGCGATGATGAGTTGAAAGTGGGGCAATTTGGAACTGGAATCCGGAACTACCGTGGACAAATGCTAGCCGAATATATGGAGAGAGAGGGACTCTATATGATGAACTCTTTCTTCAAGAAACGGCTGCATCGGAAATGGACCTGGGAAAGTCCGGATGGTACAACAAAAAATGAGATTGACTTCATCATGTCGACTAAGACTCGGATATTCAATGATGTCTCTGTGATCAATTCGTTTAACACGGGAAGCGATCACCGAATGGTAAGAGGCACATTGAATCTCAACGTCAAATCCGAACTGTATCGACTGATGAAGTCTACGCTCCGCCCTGAAGCCATCCAGATCCAAAACCCCGAGCGCTTTCAACTCGAACTGCAAAATCGCTTCGAATGCCTGGAGGACTGCATAGATGTGGACACTTACAATGACAGGTTCGTGGAAGCTGTTCTTACGGTGGGTTCAAAACTTTTCAAACCCAGCCGTACAAAAAAAGCGAAGAAAATCTCAGAGCCCACATTAAAGCTGATGGAGGAAAGACGAGGGATGGTTCTGCAGTCTTCTGAAGATGCTCGTAGGCGTCGGCAGCTCAACAAACATATCTCCAAGTGCTTAACTCGCGACATACGCCAATTTAATACAGAACGTATTAAAGAGGCCATCGAGCGGAACAAAGGCTCCAAAGTGTTCGCTAGAGATTTGTCGCTTGGAGAGAGCTTGCTGACGAAGCTGAAGACAGACGACGGCAGAACCATCACATCACGACCTGAGCTTTTGGCCGAGATTGAAAACTTTTATGGACAGCTTTACGCGACATCACACCCACCTGTCATTCAGGCCACCGATCCAAGAGCCAAATTAACCCGACACTATACCGAAGATATCCCGGACGTCAGCCTGTACGAGATTAGTGTAGCTCTTAAACAGCTTAAGAACAACAAGGCGCCGGGTGATGACGGAGTGACAGCGGAGCTTCTGAAAGCAGGTGGACGACCGGTCCTGAAAGCTCTTCAGAGGCTATTTAACTCCGTTATACTCGAGGGCAAAACGCCAGAGGCATGGCATGGCGGCGTGGTGAGACTCTTCTTCAAAAAGGGCGACAGGGCCCAATTGAAGAACTATAGACCCATCACGCTGCTGAGTCATGTTTACAAGCTGTTTTCAAGAGTTATAACGAATCGTCTCGCGCGCAGGTTTGACGACTTCCAGCCTCCCGAACAAGCCGGATTCCGAAAAGGCTTCAGTACCATAGATCACATACATACGCTGCGGCAGGTTATACAGAAGACCGAAGAGTATAACCTGCCATTATGCTTAGCGTTCGTAGACTATGAGAAAGCCTTCGATTCTGTCGAGACCTGGGCAGTGCTCCAGTCACTCCAGAGGTGCCACATAGACTACCGATACATCCAAGTGTTGCGGTCACTGTACGAAAACGCCACTATGTCAGTTCGCCTTCAGGACCAGAATTCAAAACCCATACAGCTCCGGCGAGGCGTGAGACAGGGTGATGTTATATCGCCGAAACTGTTCACAGCTGCGTTGGAGGACGCGTTTAAGCTTCTGGACTGGAGAGGGCTTGGCATCAACATAAATGGCGAGTACATGACTCACCTTCGCTTTGCAGATGATATCGTGGTTATGGCTGAGACCTTGGAAGACCTGGGCGCAATGCTCGACGATCTCTGTAGAGTCTCCCAACAAGTGGGTCTTAAAATGAACATGGATAAGACGAAAATCATGTCTAATATCCATGTTGCACCCACTCCTGTAAAGGTTGGAAGCTCTACACTGGAAGTTGTCGACGATTATGTTTACCTGGGACAAACAGTCCAACTGGGTAAGTCCAACTTCCAGAAAGAGGTCAATCGACGAATCCAACTCGGCTGGGCAGCGTTCGGGAAGCTACGCGGCATATTCTCGGCCCATCTACCGCAGTGTCTCAAGACGAAAGTCTTTAATTCGTGTGTGTTGCCAGTGATGACTTACGGAACCGAAACGTGGCCGCTTACAATGGGCCTCATAAGAAGGCTCAAGGTCACCCAAAGGGCAATGGAGAGGGCTATGCTCGGAGTTTCTCTGCGTGATCATATCAGAAATGATGAGATCCGCAGGAGAACCAAGGTCACCGACATAGGCCAAAGAATTGCGAACCTCAAGTGGCAGTGGGCAGGGCACATTGCGAGAAGGACTGACGGCCGTTGGGGCGGAAAGGTCCTCGAGTGGCGACCACGTACCGGGAAACGCAGCGTTGGTAGGCCCCTCACAAGGTGGACTGACGATCTAGTTAAGGTCGCGGGAAGCCGCTGGATGCGGGCAGCGCAGGACCGACCGGTTTGGAGATCCTTGGGGGAGGCCTATGTCCAACAGTGGGCGTCTCTCGGCTGAAATGATGATGATGATGATGATGATCTGAACTGACTTGACAAGCTACATCCCTGTTCCAAAAGCAGGCGAACGTCGAACAGACCTTAACGTTAGATTACACATAAACTCACATTTAGCATTAAGGGTCATGTAGCGCCTCAAAAGAGTGAGATTGCCACACCGTCGCCTATATTTTTTTGTACTTCTAAGTTTCTACGAGTTTCTACGAAATTCTCAGTATATGCGAGTCCAACTCGTACTTTGTCGATTTTTTAATAATTTCCTAACACTATACCAGGACTGCTGAGTGTAACATCTGTCCAAGTTAACACAAAAGCCAACAACCGGCTTTTGTGTTAACTTTTGGATAACATTTTGTAACACCTTCTGTGCTTACGGACTGCCATAAACCATTTGTATTTGAATCTTTTTAATGCCTTCAACAACATCGATAGAAGAAATTTATAATAATGTTGTCTGGATTTGTGTCAACCGGCAGCTTACATCATTGGCAAAACGTTTCTCTAATTACCTACATGTTTACGTTTTGTTCTCAATTAGCCGTATGGTAATTAGAGGTTAACGTGACGGTAGAGATGTCACGTCTGTCATCGCTTCTAAAGATGTGAAAGTCCATCACTATGTCATGTTCTTCACAAATGAATTCAATAAAAAATTAAATAGGTTAAAGACTTTGCAGTGGAAAGTACTTTAAAAAAGGATTGTATTTTCTGCAAAATGTTCGTTTGGTATATTTTTAAAATGGACCCCGCAATTTAGCTATTATATAGAAAGATCCCATTTTAGGATGAAAGAATAATGTTGTCGTGCCTCGGAATGAAATAATAATATTGTATTTCGTTTTACTCAAAAGCTTTTTAGTTGATTAGCCGATTAAAATTCATATCATTCCGATCGTACACAGAACGACTGGGAGCTGAGGCTGATTATTGATTTTTATTTACATTTGTGAAATTTGAAATTGGAATACCGATGTTCGATTATTTGAATTTAAATTATATTACAGATATTATGGATACTAGATAACGGACAAATATACTTAATAATCTAGATATTTTTATAAATAAACTTAAATAAATATATAAACAACCATGACTCATGAACAAATGATCGTTTCCATCACACTAACATTTTCCACTACCAGGACTCGAACCCGGACCGCCCGATGTGTAGGCAGCGTTACTGAACACTCCACCACGGCGGCGTCAAATGATTTCCTTTAAATGAAAAAATCAAAGTTAATTCAAAATACAAACCTACTATGTTACTAATTTACAAGATATTATTACCACCGATAAAATTAATATTCAATCAAAGCCGTCCTAATGAAGGATGCAGTAAGTACGAATTATCATGAAGTTATTGACAGAATGACGGTGCGTTCCCGGTAAAGATAACTGCTTCAAAACTTGTAGTTTTGATGAGGTAGACTGTTGTAACTACTTAAGCATTACATGATTTGAATACCTTCACTTCAAACCTCTTTACAAAGTCTGCAGCTTTGATGGACTTTGAAGTTCTGACTTCTTGTACTTTATTTTAACATAAATGGTTACTACCATAGCATTCAATAAACGAATTTCTCGCTTTTGTCCTACATCTTAAGCGGTTCTGATAACTGTTATCACGTAATAAATTACTTACAATAAAAGACACCGTTTTCTATCATACCGCTGTTAGGGACACGCATTTATGAAACACTAAATAAGAAACGATAGAATGTCAATTTCATCAAAACAAAAGTTATTTCATTTAATAAAGTCATTTTATCTTTCTGTTTTATTTATTCTTTTATTATTCAAAAATAAAGGTAATAAAGAAAAATCTGTTGTCAGTGCTATGCCCAAGGTTGCCATAGCTACAAGGACTATTGGCCATAAGGTGGACTGGTTCCTTGTTTGCTATTCTTGAATAGGTATAGTGTAACATAGTTATAAGACATTAAAATATTATTGTTGTTTTCTTATTGTTCTTAATCGATAATGGTGAACAGTGACGTTTTTTTATTACGAGATGGCAAAGAAGCTTGCGGCCCACCTGTTGTTAAGTGGTTACCGTCGCCTAAAGACACTTGCAATATTAAGGGTAAATCACTTAACACTGCAAGTGCTTTGCCATCCTGGGGACTAAGATGATATGCCTTCCATGCCCAGTAATTATTTTATTACGATTAGTTTATTATAGTGTCTTCGAAAATTATTGATTGTAACTAACGTTTTAAAAAAAAAACATTCACGTGGCAGAAGTCTTGATCGGAGCGCTGATAAATTATAATCCCACCAAAAACATTTTCATGTAAAATGTTGCCAAGACGAGACCGTATGGATCGAACTTTCAAAATTGTCAGATCTCATGTAGAGCCAAACTTCTAACTTCACAAACTCTACAGTCTACACCTTAGTCAAAATATGTGGCTTGGTGCCGTTTCGACGTTACCTCCCTATATCAACCTCTAGCATGAAATGTGTGCGTGTCTGTGCGTTAGCACGATAACTCGATTATGCTTTAATTATTGCAACCAAATTTAACATGCATGTATTTCATCAAAATATAAGGTTTCTATCAGTTTTTTAGTCGTCGATCACGGGAGACCACTCCCGATTTTTTGTTTTGTTTGTGTACTAACACTAGCCTCCATACCAAATTTCAGCTTTCTAGGTCTTCAGAAAGTATCCTAAGAATTTTGATGATCATTAGTCAGTGACGAAATCGGGCTTTTTTAGATATAAATAAAATCTTATTCTTAAGTATAAGAGCTACGCAATCAAAATTATGTTTAATAAGTCCACTATTGAAATCATATCCCGAGAATTTTGATTATGATTAAACTTCAAGTTATGAGGGTTCAAAAAACGACGAAGCACTTCGAGTTTCGCGTGGCTCGTCTTGGCGGAGGCACTGCCGTACCCCAAGATTTTAATTGTAATTATTTCAAACTAGCCCTTCTGTATCAGAATTTCAAGCGGTCCATTGACAAGAACTAGTGGCAGATAAACTATACGCATCGTCCATTAAACTGTTCAGATTTCAATGAAAAATAACTTGCGTACTCGATTCCGGGGTGCGCCCGCGAGCTACTAAAAGGAATTGGATATGGCAATTTCTTTAACAACAATTTAATCCTTTACCCAGAGGGTCTATCAAAATCACAATAAATCCGTAAAACATACTGAACTAACTAAATTGTTTAACTTAAACATTATTTCACTTAAACTAAACTAACGTTAAAAATAATGTGAGGCTATAGAAACTATTTGTGGAAATTGCAGTACCCATCACCTAAACCTACCTAGTCATATATAATTTTGGTTATTTGTTGGAGGTATCTGCCCTCTCTTCTACATTGCAATGCCTTTCAAAGCTATGTTTGTGATTAATATTGTTAATTTGTGTTTGTGATATTGGTTAATCCAGTTATACAAATTACTAATAAAATTAATTTCATAAAATCAAACCTTTCAAATTCACAATTAAAAATATTTATCATTTTTTCCTTTCATTTCGTAATTATTTTAATTTTAATCTAGAATTAAGAAAGTCAAAGTCAAAATTACTTTATTCATTTAGGTACAATTTGTACACTTACGAAAGTCGGTTCGAGAGTCTACTAGGAAGCAGAAATAAAAAACAGACTTTTTACAATACATAGTTAAATTTCAATGGGAAGACAGATACGTGGACATTAGTTTGATCAGTAGCATCGATTAATTTTATTACTACAACAATATAGCTTATTACATTTTAACAGTCAGGTTTTCATTTAAGAATATCTTTTCCAAAACCATAATGTCATAGGCTTTCCTTACCCATGTCTTACACTCTTTTATAGAACGCCAGTTTACTGGTCGTAACTAATGCGTAGCTCTGACACTGACATAACAAAGTCACTCTAACAAAAGATCCCATGTACCGCATCCAAACGCATTCTCACATGCCAGTTCCCGTCTTTATCTGCTTTCTTCGCCATTATTTAGACATTTGTCGACGTCAGCCCTACAATGCCACTGATTGGCCCTTCGGCCTACTATCCGATCACCAGTTTAATAAGACCTGTGAACTTCCTTCATCTTCAACAGGTTTCATCACAGAAGGAGGCTCTGTACTATTTGTCGCTGTACATCAATATTTATTAGGTGAAAGTCTTCTTTAATTTTCATTGTCTAAATTTCACGAATACATTAACTGGGACTTAACTTATTTAAGTTAATCATTCATTGTTAACCTTTATACCTATTGTGTAATAAGGGCTTGTTTCCTAAGAAAGTTGGAAATCCGTCAGTTGAGATAAAGTGAATTTGTGTTTAAATGAGTTGCTATTCTTACGAAACTAATTTCATATGATGTAACCGTTAAAATGGTGAACATTATTTTAACCAATCTAATAATTGTACAACATATTTGCAAAATTATAATTTATGCAGAGCATTCTTTGTTTGAATTCAGTTTTTATTTTAATCGTCTACCTTTGTTTTTGATTGGACTAATCCACTGAACCATAGAAGTGATGAAATTGCAGAAGTTATGGATATAAGACCATAAACATGGCTCAATGAGTCATTTTCGACTGTGGTATTTATAAAATTAAAAACAGTCTCAAACATAATTCAATAAACAAAACAATGATTCACGTCAACTTTATTTCTAATAATGTTCGATATTACGATATTGATATGAACTTCAACCTTCATTATCATAATGTAAAAGTTTTGATGTTTATTACCATTATTACAAATGAGGAAGAAGCTGTTTTCCCCAAGCCTGATTATCATAAAGAAATACGGTGTGTTATCTTTTAAGTTTACGACAATGCATTACATAAGGTTAAACGTGCATTGATGGTGTATTTCAATCTATTTAATATGAAAGATTATTTTGAATAGAAATCTGAAGTCGATAGCAGTGACCATAATATAAGCCATAATATTGTAGTTTTACAACTCAGGACAAAATTCAATTACTTTGTCATACTTAATAGTTTGCCACCACATTTGTTTTCCCTTATTCCCACAATTTAATTTAAATTTGGGTTGACAAAGAATGAATACTATAGATGTATTCGCATTTGGACTCGACTTCGGCGTACTATCATAAGGGATAGACTCATTTTAGTAGACCTTAACAAAACCAGTGCGAGTGGAACACGAACGAAACTTAACTTTTCAATGTTTTCGTATCGCGGTGTTGATTTGACGGATGGTCCGAACGCATGTCGAACACAGATGAAACACAAACGCTGTCAAAGTCACGTTTAGATTACATTTCAAAGGACGCTACTTATTCTCAAACGTTGCACGAACGTAAACGGATTTTTCGTACTTTACTTAAAATTTTCTTAAAAGTAAATAACGTATTTGGAATTTTTAAAATGTGCTGTGCCGCGACTTTACCGCGATAAGAAATTTCACATTGACTGGAACTCAAATGTAACGTAAACGCAGCTGGAACACAAACGAACGAAGATAAATTATTTTTGTATTATATTACCGCGATCGGGGCCTTGATGTTTCCATCAAAAATATTCTTCGTTAAGTTCGTAAGCTTATTAAAAGTGATGTCGATATTTTTATAAGTCAATCTGAAAGCAAAATCGAGTCCAAAACTATTCTTATGTACTTACAAACTTCGGTATAATGAAATTGTTTGTGCCTTTTAGCGTTTCTCTTAGAATTTGGTTGTTTTTGTTTCAAAGTTTTAGCGGCGACGAAATCAAATTGTATAAACATTTCTTAATTCAATATTTCATATTCAATATTACATCTCCATTCCAAACGAACAGAGAAGATAGCGTTGTTTAGGTACTCAAGTGCTGAAACATAAGTTTCAAGAAGGATATACCTAACTAGTTTGATTATATTTATTTACTTACTTACGGTTTTATAATTAAACGCTGACGATTTTTTCAACAAAACCAAAATTGACCATCTCAGTAGACTGAGTAACGCTGCTTACACCATGTCCAGGAGTCGATATTACATATTGTGTACTACGATTTTCCATCATATTGACCAGTCATTGTTAATTGAGCTAGGTAATTAGCTAATGAATGATTTAGATAATAATAATATTAAAGAGAAAGAGAACTCAAAGAGACTTAAGAAGATGAAAGTGAATACAAATTTGAAGTTAACCTTTTTGTTACAGAGATCGAAGCGGCAGAAGCTTGCAAATGGCTACGAGCTGCGGGCTTCCCTCAGTACGCGCAGATGTACGAAGGTAAGCATAATTTATTGAATAATCTGGCGACGCAGGTGTCTTTGGCGTATTTTTACCTCGCAGATAATATTCGTTTTAATACTACTCTCAGAGGGCTAAGCTTCAAAGAATTATGAACTTTTATAGATGACGGTGATTCTCTGTGATTTTATTACAGTAACAGCGGTTTATTAAGTTTGATGAATGGATATTTATGTCTGAAATAATCCAAATAAATTATTTCATATTATGCTTTCGTGATTAATTTTACGCAATTGTTTCAATGGTTGGAAGTGACTATTTAATTTCTTATAAGATAAATGTCTTACAAGCTTCGTTTAAGACTGATATAATTATTGGGATGCTAAAAGTTGTCTTTGAAAATTATGATAGTATTTGTGTACGAAAATTGTAAGCCTGCGACGATTATTCACGTGGGACTTCTTGAAAATATTCTATTACTACTTTATATAGGTATAACAATTAATATACACCGTTACTTTTTAGGTGTTGCACTTACGTATAGAACAGCTGATATTTTTAGCGATTTCGATGTTGGTGCAATAACAAGAGTTATTTGATATATTATATAATATAGGAAGCAGCCCGTCAATTATCCGGGGTGATAAAAAGTAACAGTGTTTATAGGGTAACTGTTCCTGCCAAAAATTTGCTTGGAAGTCACGCCGTTTTTTTCCTAAATGTGCCGTGAATTCCCTGTTTTCTTGTGAGGGGGAAGATTGCGATGCAAAAAGGTTTCCTGAGAAGATGTTACTTGTAACGGTTAAATTATTCGGTGGTGCTCAACTCAAGATTAGTCAAGATGTCTGCTTTGTACCTTCATTAACTTTTTTAATTAATCATCCAAATAAACCGCTCTACCAGATGTACTCGTATCTTCATCATCATCAACAGGTCATATAATGTCCCCACCGAGGAGCTCGAGCCTAAACCCCGTTAGGGGTGATTAGGCCTTAGTCAAACACGCTGGCCAAGTGCGGGTTGGTCGACTTCACACACAACCTAAGAATTTCTTCATAGGTGTGTGCAGGTTTCCTCATGATGTTTTCCTTCACCGTAAAAGCATCGATTAAACTTACATATGAATTCGAAATTTGAAAACACATTGTACAAACTGATGTACCAATATTAGGCCTCATATATTATGTACCGTTCGTAGAATATTATACAGATTCACCTCACTCTTACCCGCAATTCCCGACTATTATTCAGGCACACATACAAAATCAGGTAATGGGGTTACCAAGAATAGACCTTATCAAGGACAGACCAACCATCCTGACCTGTCCCAGAGAAACATTAATCATATTTACCGTCCACTTTATCTAGGCTCCATCTGGACTTACCTACAGCTTTATTCCCATCAAAATAAAGATAAATTTTCTGTTGTCAGGCTTTTTACTTCGCATGTCGACTGTATTCAAGCGTAGGATGATTTATTTGCTAGCTTGTTCCATAGACTGAGAATTTATGCATTTTGCTACAATTAGGATGAATGACAATTTAAGATAACTCCAATGTTAAGATGGTAATATTGTAAATAATTGTTAGTTTTAATTTAAGTATATCACATATTATACCAAATCCCAATATTTAATCTAAATGTAGTTGATATAATGGATATTCAATAATTGATGATACAGACCGATACATTAACCAAAGATAACCATAGACATCCAAATGTATAACATTTTTGGTGATTATGATTTTCTTGGATAAAAAGCTTGATATGGACTAAATGACTAATAAGATTAAAATCACAGCTATTAAAATTACAAATCGATATCAGACTTACTCTGAACAAAATAAACTTCCTGATTTTAAAAATAAAAGCTATACAGAATTTAAATATTGGCCTGACATAAAAAAAAACTTTCTACTTAATCATATTCTTATAAGAGCCTAATCGAATTTAAGCAGCAAATGTGATTGTGCTAAAAAAGCCTTAGATAGTAAAATAAATCCATAATGATGATGATGAATGAAAGAATGATTAGATGGATTTATTTTAGCCCAGTTTTAGGGCCTTTGAAGCGTCATTAGATTGATGGACCTCTGTCCAATAATAATTTGGTGGGTTTTGCTAAGGACGCAAATATCGTATAAAATAGGAAACGTAAGTACTTACATATGTAGGTATGTACCTTTCTTTTGATGACGATGGGAAATCCATCTAGGGACTATACCGTACACTGGCTAGGTGTGCGGCGTGTGCGGGACTCACCGGTGCGGAACAGCGCCGGTCCTACTCCGCTAAAACCCACCGATACCCTCCTAAGCGCTTATGGGGACGTTTTGGGATCGGCGCACCAGTGTGCGCCATTACACCAAAAATGTAGGTCTTTTTCCAATAAGTTGCATTTGGCCAGTAAACCTATGCTACCCTTTAACATTACATTTAATAAGCATCTTGTTCCTTTCAAGTTCCACTTCATCATACTCTTGCTTTTAAAAAATAACAAAATATCGATTGATATATTTTACGTACAAATGTAAAAGAATAGTACCTACAGTGTGTGACATGCATATCGAATCGTCACAAAGTTAGATCTTTTTGTCGCTCTGGGAGACTGAACTAAAAATAAAAATGCAACCTAGTAAGAGTGGAGAGATCATTGAATAGCGTAGTAACGAAGGCAAACGGACGCGCGATGTTATCCTCCGTTATTTACATTTGTCAGACAGGATAGTGTGGACATAACGCTTGGAGCATCCTCGAAATATTGCTCATGTTTCGCATCACATTTCTCTGGGTAAGCTCCCTTACATATTACTCAATATTCACCTTTAAATTTTGTAGAACTACTGTCATATTCCTGGAAAACCAGCCTATTCGAGATTACCGTAAACAAACGATGGAACATCGAGGTGAACTCCGTTATATACAATTTACTAATAAAGTAAATATTTTAGTTCGCAACAGTTTCAAATGATTAAATGGTATCTATTTAATTAGTTAGACCAAAATCTAACCTCGCGAAACTTTCTAACCTCTAAATACGCTAACGAGTAAAAGTTCTAGGAAACTGGTCGTGCGAAATTAATAAGAGCTGAAGGTTCTATTTTCTAGACAGAAAGAAGTCTTCGTTCTATCTTTGAATTTGGACTCCACTTCTGCTTACCATCAGGTGGAATGGAGTCATTTGCTTGATCTTTTAATATAAAAAATCAATTAGGTGACTTCAATTAAACAGACAGTTTTTAAATATTTATGTTAATAAAAAAATTTAAGAGTAGGTGTCATAGGTAATTACAACGTTCATTCTTAACAAGCAACTATTGTTGTCGATAAAATTACCAATACCTAAATAAATCGAGTAAGCGTAGGTATGTTCATGAAAAACTGATCGAGTTTAATTCACTGTATATTTCTATTATCTTCAGATGTTGTGATAATCTTATCCACAATAGTGATTCCATGCTCAACACGACGTCATGCGACGACAATGTTAACTAAATTATCCTTTAATGGGCCCAAACGGGTTGATTCCGGGTCATCCCTTATCTGGGACTAAGCTTCGAGACCCATTACAATGGTCGATTTGAATACACTATCAGATATTTGACTGAAATGTTTTGACGTATTTTTTGGTTTACTTTTCCAAGATTAAAGCTCAATATGTCTTAAACTTACCTATAATTCTATAAAATTTAAAATTACGTTTCCTTTAGCTACTTTTGATAGTTGGTCAAAAAAATCTAGCTTATATTAAATTAATGTTATGTCTGTCAAAACAATTAAACTTTAGTACATCTGATCATAAATTCTCCCAAAACGTAATCGGAGAAATTGGTTGCCTAATGACATATAAATATAATAAGTATTATTAACTCTTAAAACAAATAAAAACGGCTAATAAAATAAATCATCGATGTAATTTGAATACCAAAATAGTTGGAAGGAAGGTATGTAAATAATTTCGAACTTAAATCTTTACAACCAAACATTTTGTTTGATAATCTCTAACGATAATCTGAGATAAACACCTGCTCAACTCGGTGACCTAAATGCTCGTTATAATGATCTCCCAATGACTTCATAATACGATAAAGAGATTCCTCAAGGTCTTGTGATTAGATAAACGTTTGAACGCAATTTCAAAATTGTGGGATATTCGCTTATGAATAATCTTTAGCTCTAAACTGCAAAAAAGTATTTTGAAAATAAAGTCTAGCTTCTGAGAGATATAGATAAAATTTATTTGTGTGTATACGTGATCTAAGTATTACTATAGACTGTGACAGCAGCGTTATTTATAATCCGCTATGTTCGAGCTACCAGCTGAACATTGAACTCTGCGGCTGCGTGGTCAGCAGCGAGACACAATCACATTCCGCGGGTCAGCAGCTACGTGCACCGTCGGCAAGTTACACCTATGAGAGACATGCAAAAACCTTTCTATGTGTATATACCATAAATGTAATATATAAACACCAACCAAACTACCAATAAATCAGATTACAACCGTCAAAAAAAAAAAAAAAAAAAAGACCATTATGTACGAGCAGGTCGCGGCGGTTGTAAGGCGCCGGTACCCACAAGTACATGGAAAGGATGCTGAGCCAGGGTGTAAGTCTGGCCAGCAAGGATTTGGTTTGGTATTAGGAACTGCCCCAGGGAGTAGTCCTGGCAGGCAGCATGGATTTGGTAAAGGAACTGCCCCAGGGAGTAGCCCTGGCAAGCAGCAGCGGGGAGGTAGTGAGATACACCGCGGACGGTTGTAATCTGATTTATTGGTAGTTTGGTTGGTGTTTATATATTACATTTATGGTATATACATATGGAAAGGTTTATGCATGTCTCTCATAGGTGTAACTTGCCGACGGTGCACGTAGCTGCTGACCCGCGGAATGTGATTGTGTCTCGCTGCTGACCACGCAGCCGCAGAGTTCAATGTTCAGCTGGTAGCTCGAACACGCTACATTTTTATTCCCAAAAAGATCATGACTCGTAATTTTCTATAAATCTTTAAGTCATTTAGCTAAAATGTAACCCAAAATATTGAGTTATCATTAAATGATCCGATAAGATTGTCAACAACGATGTTTTTAGTATTATGAGTACCTTTTATCTGATAGTACCTATACATTTTGTTCTTCCTTCCTACGGCAGTGTTTCATAATTCTAGAATTAATAAGATTGGTGTTATTCGTGTGTGTTTAGTAGACACTGGATTATTACTCGTATTGATATGTGATTAAAATTCAAGTAAGCGATATCAGAATGTTTTTTTGAGATAACAAGGTAGGATATTGAAAGTTTTGCTAATAATCTCTTCGTATAACTATGCATGCTTTTCGTCCTTGATTTCTGCGACATTTTTCATTTTTAGAGGCTATAAATTATCTTAATAGGATTATATATTTGCGGACTAATGCTCGAATCAAAACGCTCGTCATTTAAATGGTCTTTGCTAAGTACCTTTAATTAAATCGTCTAAAACTGGGTGTTCAATATAGTTTAGATAAAATTCTTAGACAAGTTACTGTAATCTGTCACTATTATTCTATGTAACATTAGCAAATCACATGTGGGTATTAGTTAACGTTCGTTACCATATTTCACAGTAACAGTATACAATTATACTATTTCGGCTGACCTCAATAGGCAGACGTGACTAAGTTCATGTGTCATTTTCATCAGTTGTGAGAATTCCGAAAAGTAAATCGGTTGTGCTCTACTTTAGCCGGCTTAAATGTCTTTGTTATATTTCAAAGAATGAATGAAATATTAGACCAATTAGGGAAACAATAGAAGCAAAAGATATTTTTCGTCTTTATGTGTGGGCTAGTCATCAAACGCTTAACTTTACTGCAGTTGGCCTTATTTTTTCTATTACAATATTTTCGTAATAAACCTTCTGCCTAATTTTTTGTACGAGAGTGCCAGTAGTTTAGTTTATTGTATGCTTGTTATCATTAATCAAGGTTCACAATTCAAAAGACGTCAAAGATGAATAATGGCACCAAAAAATCTAAACCTTTAAAAAAAGTTATTCCATTCCAATGACATAATTTACAATAACGTTACTCAAGAAATTACAAAAAAAAATCTTTGAGTGAAAGTGTTCACCCACGATTGCGCCCACAAACTACTTCAACAATAATAAACTATAGTTTACGTCACCTCTAGACAAACAAAACATAACCGATTAGCCTTATCTCAAACAGGTAAACATTTCTTCAATATTACTAAATTCCTTACCAAAATCTTCACACGCTAAACAATTACCATCTTTAACAGTAGGTATTAAACTTCTAAATTGCCCAAGCGCTTTTTTGCAGCATACTTGACGGTATTAAAAATCACTTTTGACAGTTGAAACTACTCTTCGTAGTAAAATAGATTCGATAGTTTCCATTTTAAAGTCGAAAATAGTTTACGCGTTAGTGGCGGCAGGGGGTTGTCTCTATTTGACAAAAGGCACGTATCTGTCAAAATATTTTTTGTGAGGTCCTCGATTAGGTCAGGTACATAGTCCAGTTGAGACCCGTTGGTCGGCATGATCAGTGCCCAATTTTGTGGTCTATTAAGTGATTTGTGGTTTGAATTTTGAGGTTCTTTAGTGAAGTTAAATAGTAACAAGTAGAGTGTGAAAATTGATTTTACACCCGATGCCTTTGGGTAAGTCTTTTTTCTTGTTTCTTTTTTTGACAGTAGGCTATCTAGCAGATTCTTATTTGTTGTAATTATGCTTATCTACTATTTTTTTTAAATTCAAGATTCAATTTCAATCCCAAGATGAAAAATGTTATTATCTAGGATAATCTTCAGTCTTTGCATCGTAAGCCCAGGTGGATTTAGAGCCTAAGTCGTAATTTTGTAGGTCAGAGGCAAATAAAACTTGTACAATAAGGTTTTCATCTTTAATAGGAATATTTTTAACTTTAATATTGTAGGTACATATTATAGAAAAAATATTTCTTCATCTCTTAAGAAAGTCTTCTTGCTCAGGTCCCAATTTATTTGGATCGGTGCGAATGTTACCACACCGGTTTTGTCATATGTAGTTTTATGGCCAGTCGCCTGTCTGACTCCAACCCTCCTTGGGAACTATTGTCGATAGTCGTCACAGGGTTCAGAACTTCAGTTCAGAATTCCCCTCAATCGGTTTTCCCGACACCAACGTGATGATATCGCGTAGTCCTATTCGTGAATACCTTTGTAATTACAATTTGACCTTCTTACAAAAATATTGTAAGAATATTAACATGTCTGGAATGAAAGGTTTAAATAGACAAGAACAGCTAAGCCATATTTTATTAAACTGGTGCTGTAAATAAATTTTCTAAGAATCAATTTCATAATAGGAATAAGAGTAGTCGTGAATTTCTTACCTTAAAAAATATTGATGCAACTAACCTAAGTTTTAAAACTGCCACCTTGTAACCTCATATAACCTAATCTATACATATAGTACCTAATATTGAAAAAAAAAACTGGTGCATATAGGTAATATAGACAAAAACAACAAAGCGTTGGAAGCCTAACCGAAATTATTTATTAAGGAACTTCGTTCTCTGACACACTTAGTAGATTCTTTGTCTAGGAACGGAGTCAGAAGGCTAAGTAAGTTGTTGACTAAAAGCTACTCGTTTCAAGTTCCAACACAAGCACTAGAAAATACTGCAGATAAAGCACGGATGTTGGTACAACTACCTGTTTTAGCTGCGGAATACTTGTGTAACTTTGATGAACATTGTGAACGTTGAAACTTTGAAGATATTGATAATGTAGCACTAGATTTGAATAAGTTTCAATCGAGATTAAATCTAATCTAGTCTTGCAGAAATAAATTATCCTGGCGGATAGTTTCTGAAAAATTATGAGGGTAAATGGAAGTGAAATAATGTAATACATATCACAAATACACAGATTTTAAAAATAATAGGAATATTATAATAATGAATCTATAGACGTAAGTATTGATTCTAAAATTAAAAAAGACCCCCTAGTTCTACTAGTAGATATAGTATTATATTATCAGTGATAATAACAACCTACACATACATTTGAAATACTTTTCCTATATGCTTTATTGTCATCCGGTCTTATCTGTTTTCTTATTTAATTTAAATTGTTCAACGCACTAAGGTCAATGATTATTGCAAGATTTTTACGTTAACAGTAACTGGGTACAAAAGAAATGTTTCGACATTTTAATAGTAGTTATTGTTCGTTTTATACTTATATTCAAGGAAACAAAACTTTAATAATTATACCTACGTTTAAAAGTTCAGAGATAACAAGTAGGAAAAATAAACACGTACATTAGCACGGTACAATAAAAACACCAAACATTACCGAGTCGTTACAAAAAAGAGACCCCACCTTAATTAAAAAGTAAATATACAAATAAATTATATTAAAATTGTTTATTTTTCACGTAGCGTCCGTCGCTGCTGAGCCTTTTGGATAATTACGTTTTTAATGGACATCTAAAATCATGTTTGACCTTTTTTGAATGTAGGTATTATATTTTAAATGATAGATGACCGCTGGTGTTGTTGTGGGATCACATTTTACTTTACTCTTTGATGTTTCATAATTAAAGCTTAAATTTCATTAATCAGTTTATACATTTTTAATTGGAGCAGCAATGCGAGAATTTAATTTTAATTTAATATACATTACAACACAATATTCCGCATGATATCAATATGATTTTGTCTGCATTAGCACAATAATTCATTCCTGGCATTATTATTAGTATTATATTGTTTAAATAGGAACATTGTGGTATATTATACTTTTTTATTAAATTATAGGTACATTTGTCAATGTTTTGAAATAATCTACAGTTTTGAATTATGAAATTTCTAATAGGTTATTACATAGTTTCATATTTTAGGTTGTTACCAAGCGTACAATACGGGTTTTCGTTAAGTCTTATGACAGGCAATTTATTCTTATCGAAGTCATCTGAAAGACCTACTTTCATTTGCTTCTGAAAGGGTGGATTAAGCTAAAGATACAATGTGGCGCCTATTTGTCACGGGGGTAAGTTAATATCCCTTAATTCCACTAGTTTCCTACAATCCTTATTTCACTGTTTTTCTCTCCACGCCGTTATCATTATCATTCACACTGCCTGTTAAGGGTGCTATGCTTATATCACTTATTTTAAATGATTTCAATTTGGTCGACTATTTTTTTCAGTAGGTATTTTTTTACCGTTTCGCTCTTCTCACTTCTGATTCATATAACATCCATCCTTCGCTTATCTAAACCATCTATCTCCTTCTCAATTCTTGACACTAATACAATACCACACTTTTTCGAAATAAGTGTCGTTGATGTTCTTGTGGATAATAAACATTTATCAGTTACCTACATAAAATTTTATCTAATAATTATGAAAGACAATGAGAATTGGGAACGCCCGTATAAGCCGGATAATCTGGTACATCTTTAAAGATCTCCGAACATGTCTTACACTGAAAATACAATTGTTCGCTCAGTGCAATACTACAATGTGCAAACCCTTCCTGTTCAAGAAATTAATGACTCAAGAAATTCTCAAAGTCCACATCAATTTCCACGGCCCGAGCAAGTTGCAATTACAGACCACAAGGCACAATATCCTCTTGTACCGAGCCGTATGTAGGCCGAACAAGTGTTTAATGAAGCCGCTGTGCCGGCAAAGTGTGCGGCGACCTTGGCCGAGGCGGTTCGACCGTGGCGTGGTGCAAGTGATGAGTGATGTGATATTAATAATATATTTACGGAACATGTGGAAACTTTTACTGAAAGCTGTCTTCATTTTTGTTGTTTTATTTGAACGACAAATTTATTTTACTTCACTCTTATTTGATAAAATTCCAATATAAGTTCTAGTGGCTTAAAATATTCATAACTATTAATAAGTATAATAGGTATAACCAATACGAACATAATCTTACGCTCAATACTACATACAAATATTACATAATTTATTCTGGCTATCATGTAGGTAACCAACTGATAATGGACATAAATAGGATCATTTATTACCTCAACAAGATAAAGCAAGATAACAACATATTTAAAAGCAGCAAATAGCTACTAGTACAATAGTAGCTATTTGCTGCTTTTAAATATATTTTTGTATTATATCTATATTAGAATTTTTAGACTGTTGTTGTTCAATTACAACTAAAAGTATAGCTCTAGATCTAAGTCGTTAAATACCAAGGAATAGGAAGATAACTTGATTTATTATTCGCGATGTCTCATGTTTAATTTAGTTTACACAATTTGTAATAAACAGAAAAATATGCTTATTAACACTTATGATTATTTTTGTTATTCTATTTAATATTAAAATGCATCATGCTCATGAACAATGCAGACGAGACCAAATCAAGCTACCATTAACTGTTAAATTTCTTCATTACTTTGCAATCTATTATTGAGAAATATGGTTGATAATCATTTATTGAAGAAAATTTACAGTTTTGGGTAGCCTGATCTGCTGTCGTCTGTATACCAAAATAAAGACTAGGCCTAGAAGAAATATCTTTTATCAATTTATGATGCTACCTGCTATTTGACTGAGTTAGTTAGAACATTAAAATCTTGAATTAATATATCTGAAACACGAAGATATTCACATGCAGTACCCCTAGTATGAGTTTGTTAGTTTTCGAGCTCGAGCAAACGTATCGTCTCTTTTCATACATTGCCCACTAGCGCCACTAGCGTAAACTATCAGAAACAGAGGGCAATGTATGAAAAGAGACGATACGTTTGATCGAGCTCGAAAACTATCAAAACTCATACTAAGGGTACAGAAAACTCAATTCACGTTTCTTTAATTAAAAATGTTGAAACGTTTTCCCTGTTGACTTGTACCACGCAATAAATGCATTTAGTACGCGCGGTGACCTCCGACACATCTGGGTTCAATTGAATTGTGCGCAGGAGTCGGAACCACGCGCTCGTAATGGACCTCATTCATAAACATGTTTGTAAATACGCTTATGAAAGCTTATAGAGTCTACTGGGCTTGTGTAGCCAAAGGCATTAAACTCAAAACTATTTGCCGCATTGACCTTTATCACGTTTGAAATAAGAGCATCGCAATTAATTCTTTTTTGGATACTTCTTCCTTCCGAATCTCATATTAAATGACAACTATGTATATTTCTAAAACCTTTTCCAGATATTTAAAGAAGATTGAAGGGTTTAAGGTTGCGACGTTTGAAGCGATCTTCACCAAGAACCTTCAAAAACTGATACAGGCTATCGTACCAAAACCTAAGACAAAAAACGTTGATAACACTATTGTAAAGACTTGGGGCTTAAAACGAGTCCTCCACCAAATAAACCCACCAAGAAACCTAGGGATCGAAGTAAGCTTCACTTGATCTAATTCTGGTGGGCTACTACACATCAGGTGGTTTAGGGTTTGCTTCCGAAGAATATTACAGATTTGCCTGTTAACAAATTAAAAAAAAATATTAAATCTAAATTATATAAAAAATCTTAATAAATGATTATTTAAATTATCTAAATGCGTGGGAGTAAAATATGCCCAAAATTTACGCATTTAAAATTGTAATTTATTCATATTGATATATCTATTGACTGTAATGATGTTTTGAATTCTGTGGAGTTTGTTTTGCCATTTCCTTTCATCTAAGTTCATTTCAATAAAGAGAATTTTAATTTAATTTCAAGGCGGTTTGAACCTTTCGTCCCAATTTCTAAAAGCTACAACAGCAGAGCCATCAAAGAATATGTCCTTATAAGACATCATATTGAATGGAAACTGTCGCCTGGTATGAAACATTCCATATCCTACATAGGAGACTGTCCTAGAGGATGGAGTAAATTCATATATGGAGACAGCAGATAACAGGCCCGCCTAATCTTGAGTAGGCTTACAGGGCACTATGCCTCAAACCACATGCTCAACAACATGCAAATGTTAACAACATAGAAATGCAGAGCAAGTGGACACGACCAGGAATCCATAGAAAACCTGCTGTGTGACTGTGATTCCATAGCCAGGACTAGAATGAATATCCTGGGAATGACCTATCCAGGACCAGAGCACCACAGGCTCTTCAAGCCCATGGATATAGTTAGGCTGATGGCCTACATATTCAAGGAGCTACAAGAGTAAAGGGAAAAGGGAGACAAAAGATCCCGTTGAGTCGAAGTGCTCCGTGAAGAGACTTACGGCTCCATCATAAGATAAGATAAGGAGATTTGACGTCTGGTCGTAAAACTTAGTAATATTTGAAAAGAAGAAAAAATATTACGTCAAATCCAAATATAATTATGAGAAGGGTAGCCAATGATGATTATGATATTTGACTGCAGTTTTTGTAAAATTAACATTAGGGACTCTTAGATCCGATGCTTTAAACTTTTACTCTTTATTTGCAATAGTTTTCTAAAGGTCGCTTTCAATATTCTATTCACATACAGTTCGCCCTACCGGGGTTTGGTTGCTAAGTGATCGTTGTTATTTTTAGTAATTTACCAATAATTGCTAGGCCAGTAAACTTCGGTAAGCTTACGTTTACTAGCCAATAGAATATTGAAACCGGCCGTTAATGTAAATTGTTGTTTTACTGTCGTTTTTCAAATAAAATGTCCCCTAGAAAAAATACACTGAAAAAAATCGACTTACCCTAGGCGGGAATCGAACCATCTTCCGCAATCCGGGCGAAAGATGCTGGGCGTATTTTGTTCGGATCTTAGAAGTGCAAATTTCAAAGATTTGATGAAACAATTTTTACCATAAAAACACAAGCACCAAGCACTGACAAATTTCGACAGCGAAAGCAATGCCCTGGTGACGTAGTGGAACGCAGCCGCCCGGATTGCGGAAGATGCTAGCCTCGATTTCCGCCTGGGGCAGGACGATTTATTTCAGTGTATTTTTCTAGTTTTAAAAATATTTACGCGTTTGTAAACCCAAAAATTATTCCATAAAATGTTCCCTATTACTGTTACTCTGCTTTCTCGTATTATTCTGTGCATATTTTTGTTTCTTCTTTCCTGATAGCTTCAATACCATTAACCTAGCTACGAGCTTAATCAAATTACCGCGGTAATAGCTACAGAGTAAGTTGCCACAAACCATGAACGTTCCCGCCCGTGAGTTATGTGGTTAACTAAACGCAGTAACCTAATTACGAGGTAATTACGTGGAAATGAGATAAGGGTGGGACACACTGGGAGTAGTTACTGTGTTGTGTATACTTCTATCTTCATTATAAACTTGTCTGTAACTTTTAAAACTCATATTGCTTGGAGTAAAGTAGGTTAAAAGTGGGATCTACTTTTACTACTTTTTTTTGCAATTAGGCATGATATGATAGGTGAGGGGGTCGAATACGCCGATCACTAAAGTCAAGCTACTAAGTGCGCTGTCGGTACTCAGATGGGTGACCGAGAACCTATTCACCTCGATTGTCCTCCGTGCTTCGTCGGCACGTTAAGCTGGTGATCCCGGGTGCTGTGGAAAAATATCAGTCGGTCCCAAGGAGGGTTGGTGTCAGGCACACGACCGTAAAAATGTAATGCCAAATCCTTAAGCAGTATTGTCGATATCAAGGCATACTGAACCGACCCCAAATAAATCGGCAGCAGAGTAGGAGGAAGGAAGGTAGCATAATATGATAGGTATCGACGCGTAATGCCAGTAGATCGTAGCGATAATAAAACAAGGGTCATTCTCGCATTGCTTTGATTCTGGATTGACTCTGGATCTATCTCTCACTATGGACTTAAAAAGTCTCATACGCCATTCCTCCGGCATATTTTTTCCCTTACAGATTGTAAAATATATTTATTTAATATTTTTATAGTAAATAAATATATTATCAAAATATATCCGCTAACTAAATACCATTGTAAGAGAGTTACTATTGCTTGGTTAAAATCATTAGACTATGACGCAACAGAAAAATTGTTAACAGTTGTTCCCTAAAACATACCAACTTAGGTACACACATACTACATGGACACGTATATAAACACACACACACACACACACACACACACATCTACACGCAAACCTTATTTATAGATTAATACTCAAAGAAAACCTTGTTTATATTATTGAAGTTTTGTTTATAGCTCACATTTGTGACACCGTAAGAATAATTTCGCCTGGTTCGGATGTGGAGAGGCTGGTAATCTGTCATACAGGGCACCCTAGTACAGACACCAGTCTCTCACATTGTCTGCATTGACTGTTATATTTACTATAAGAAGCTATGTAATGATTACTGTGTGAGAGAACAAAATAAAGAGTTATAAAAAAGAGTTATTATTTAACAACCATGCCTTGAGAGCAATGTCCGCGTTCATTAGGTATATGAAACCGCTTAGTAAGGGCAACGTTACTGACAACTCACAAAGAAATCGTCGGAACCCGGGAGGCCGTTTAATCGACGCTATAACAGTGAAGGAAAACATCGTGAGGAAACCTGCACACACCTATGAAGCAATTCTTAGGTTGTGTGTGAAGTCGACCAACCTGCACTTGGCCAGCGTGGTTGACTAAGGCCTAATCGCCCCTAATGTGGGGTAGGCTCGAGCCCCTCAGTGGGGGCGTTATATGAGCTGTTGATGATGGTGATGACTGACAGGTCTACCAGAACAAAATTCAAAATATAAATTTTGAATTGTTCATTTAGGTATAATTTGTACACTTATTGACGTCAAATTTGATGCCATCGGTTCAAGAGTCTACAGGAGACTTTGTTCGTTCGAAATTTCTTCTATCCTTTGATCTTGCGTATCACCATTTGCAAACCCAAATACACGCAAGTTAGATACGTAAAGGAACTTTGATTTAACAAGATAACAATTCAATTTATATGAATAAACTCCATAAACATTAATCATGGCTACAATCTACTCTGAACCAACAATAACAGTGTGGGCACAAGTGCGAAACATGCAATCGAATGTTATTTATCGATGCTCTTGTCAGCTATAGACTCGTTAATCGATTACATATATATCGATGCTCGACACAATATAACTTATCACAATCCAATTACAGCACGCAGTCAGTGTGACTAGCCCACAATGGGACTTCGTCGGTATGTCTAACTCTTTCTTACTTACTAGGGCCATTACTTGTATATTTTGCAGAAATTTGAAAAAGATAAAAAGTAGTCTATACCAGAAATCAAATTTCTTGTGCTTTTTGCTTTGATTAGTTCAAAATTCAAAAAGTAACAATTATTTTATATGTTTACTTATGTATTTAAGGCCCAATTTTCAGACCTCTAGAAGTGATACGTAAACGTATAACGTAAAAACGCTACAAGCAAAATAAAGTAATAATTATTCAGAAATTTTCAAATGATTAATGTTACATTCATCATATTGACGTGCGTGATTATGTAATGTAATGTCATTCACGTAACTATTAACCAGAACAAAGATTATGTGTATCCATTTGTTTATCTACAATAAGTTTATCTATCCTTAGTCTACCTTATAACAGATGCTAAATGAACCATTGTCTTGTAATAAAAAGAACACCGAACCAATAATTGGAACAACACAACATTCAACGCACCATCTCGGCCATATCACTCAACCAAACGAACCTTAATGAGTTTCCATCCGTTTTCGCGACAACAAAGGTGTCTGTTGATTTAAAAATAGAAAAAAGAAACCAGCGGCCTATTACGGGAGTCGGGAGTTAATCGAATGTACGACCGAGTGGCGACGGCATTGTGGGCGTCCGGCTTGGGCTACACCCGAACAAACGCTCCACTACATAATACACACGAGCAGAAGGTTCATTGTGAATATTAGATTAAGCAATTGCAACAATTCACACGCCGTAGAAATTAAAGAGTCAAAATAGATGACTTTCTTAATTTTAATTTCCTCTTTTTTCTGGCTTTATTCCTAAATGTAATGGAAGTTTTGCATTGGATTGGCAATGTGTCTTTGAAATGGATTCTTTAACCATTTAAGTGCTTTTTATGACCCATATCTATTACAGTAGCTTACATTGATAATGTTTTCTTTCTGTACCAAACGTGACGTATTCGAGGGATGTATTACCAATAATGTGCTATGAATTTGCTGCAATTATTGAAGTATGAATATTACAGAATCATAAATTGTAACTTGCAAAAAGTAAAAAAAACTGTATCCCGACTACTGAAAAAAAGAACGGAATGAAATCGGTTAAAGTCAGGGTTTGCAGGCTAAAATCGACTCCTCCTATTGTTAATATTGGTTAAAATGTTATGAGTTATCTGGACCATGATAGCGAATCGATTGACACCTTAAGGATCAAAATCGAATAAACAGTTTAGTCAGGCGATACGGAGGAATACGTCAATACAAACGTACATACATTCATAGACTGCTAAAATCATTACCCTTCCTTTTGGCTTCGCCGTAGTCGGGTAAAAATCCTGATTCTGAGATCCTGGGTTTAAATCCCGTAACCAGTACTTAAACCCAGGATCTTGCACGATCTAAACAAATGCTCTTTCAACTTTCCATGGCTTCTTCGAAAATTATCCAGTCTTATTCATTTTGAGCTGACGTCACTTCAAAAAGTAATAACAACTTAATTCAGCGTGTTCTGCAGATTATTGTTAAAGATAACAATATAATAACCATTATTTATCTACTTTCATTATCGCTTCTGGTACTCGGAAGTACTCAAGAAGACTCTGATCGAAAACAAAAGTATCCCTAAACCTAAAGCATTCTCAAGAGGTTATTGTGCGAGTACAATGAGGAGTTCTGAGATTGCGCATCCTTCAGACGGCGCCAATGCTATTAAAAAGGATCCAAATCCAAAAAGATCCCTCGCTGTTTTACGGAATTCCATTCGTGTTTGTAATGTGACTAATTCTGATGTTTTAACAGTTACATTGCAGAAACTACTTCTATTATCGTGGAATACACGTTGTAATAATGATCATCATTCAAATAAATTAGTAATAATAATTTGTGATCAATATCAAGATTTAAAAAAAAAACCTCTAACAGTTAACATTTTCAGAAGCGGTGAAAATTTCTAACATGAAAACTAATTGTATGCAAAATCATTTTCTGTGACTTCTGATTTTACGCCACTCTATGCCTATCAGTAATTCTAATAATTAAGTAGGTACTAGTATAACGAATTTTGTTTCTCGTGAAAAACTGTAACTGTGTTATTATTGTACGTGGTTGGGCCTCGGATGTGACCAACACTTTATTGCGATTTTTCTGTGTATTTCAAAAGGAAGGTTAGAGTGTTTTGACTTATATCAAAAGATGACACCATAAAAAAGTGCCACATACCCCTACTAAAATAATAGTAGAAGCAATAGTCCCAGTTAGTTAAAATTAGATCAAGGCATCACAAACTATAAACAACCTTTACTATTTCCTATGCTATTACTATAAAGCAGCTGCACATTTGATTGCAATATTAATTTCACCTGGCAGGACAGATGTACATCCACAAAAATAGATTGACTATTATTAAATACTCGTCTATTCCTTTATAGTTCTGTAGGGGCGACAGAGACATATGACTTTATTTCTACAAACTAAGGTTACGATAAAATCTGTCTAGTGAAGTGCATTCAAACTTACATGCGAAAGTTAATGATAGTTGGCAGAATGTTCGGACAAAAACTGGACAAAGTAGAGAATTTAGGAAATTTACGACAGTTTAATAAAAACGGTTCAAGCCCGCATCTGGATAACTGCAGCTGTTTTGATAAGCATCAGCTTCGCAACCCTTGAATATTTGAAAAACTATTGACAGTTATAATTAAGACAGCTGACTGTTGCATCCTAAAAGTTTAAAGTTAAAATAGTGTTTCGATCACATCTTGTTCGAAGTGAATATTGTCCCGACTTTGAAATAATAAGGCGTAATTTCTATTCAGTTATTGAGTTTGAGAAACTATTAGAATACAATTTGACATTAAATTAATACTATTTTTATTTATACTCCTATTTAAAAATATTTTTTTTCAAATCCATTAAAAAACAGTATTGTCACATCATGAAAATATTTTAAATTCTAATGTGTTTAAGAATTTGACTACGCTAATTTAGTGGCTGTAGATGATCATCAGCCTTTTACATATATTTGACAAAAATAAATATTTTTAAACTGAAAATATTGGTTAAGCTAAGATCGGTTTCGTCATAAAGTATTTATGTACCTACAATAATAGTTAATATAATAATGAATAATTCAATGAATATTGATCCGATTCGCTGTGCACGTAAGTTACATTACGTCTAATCAGACTGAACGGAGCTCACAAAGTTCTCAAAATGAAATTACTCGTATAGAACTTTGAACAGCGTACCGCTGCGGATACCGCAGTCCCCAAGCAAATATCTTGCTCGTAGAAATATCTTTCATAGGAAAATTTCCAAATACCAACATGTTGCTTTTGATGATCTAACCAAACAAAATTATTTAGCAGTGAAATTTGCTGTGCCTGAATGTATGTATTTTCGAATGCACGGTCCTTGTATAGGTATGATTCACACTACACGAAGGGTTGAGGCCTTCATTTGGGATGAAAGCGGACTCGCCCGAGCGTACCCGCCCGGTTGGCTGAGCACGGCTAATTTTAAACCTCTCTCTGTATGTTGGGTATATTGTAATTATAAATTAATACGGATAGTATGTATAAGTTAGACGGTCACCTTCACGTTAGTGGACACATTTGAATGTCTTATGACAATTCAGACCAGTCATAAGAGTCCAAAATTAAACTAGTACCTACAATAAATGATTAAAAAAATTCATCCTGAAATTAAAAGTGGTAGCACCAGCAAGACATCTTTATTCAATTGAATTTCCTCGGATAGTTTAATATAGACAATTTTATTATAGACTTGGTATCCTGACGATTCTCAAGATTGCATAAATTAAAAAGATACAGTATTTAAATAGAGATAAAGAATGTAATATCTAAAAGTGTCAAAAGCTGTATATTTTTTAAATAGCCTAACATTGTTCTTTAAATCAGCGATAAGTTTATAACACAAAATATAATTTTGTGTAAAGAATTAACAAAGTATATTTTCATTGCAAAAGGAAAATTATTTACTCCAGCATAGACTTTGTTCTTTACAAATTAACAATAAGCGACACAAACAACGTAGGTAGGAAATTCTTTTGAAACTTGACTTAGATGTTCAAACAAAATCACCGTTATTACAAAAGTTGGGTATCAACTTTATTGCCAAACTGTAAATCCCAGACCCAAGTTGTTACTTTGAATAGATATTTATTGGAAACCATAATAATAAAATCACACCTGTTTTGGGAAACAAGATCTATTCTTTCAGTGAGTAAGTTTTTTAAAACTCTCTCAATTCATGGGTGGAAAACCGGGCCCCGCCTTTTTTGTCGCGGCCAGGCTGGAGTAGAAGAGGAGAGAGTACTGGACCACCTTTACTGACCCTAACTGTTCCTGGCAGACTGCGGACCCTCCCGATCACCACCATCGTTCCACCATCTCAGGGCAGTACTGAACCGACCTGACTAGTTTGGAGGTAGTGGAGTATAGTGCAACCGGCAGTAGACATTACGACCCTGAACACGTTTTTTTTAAATAAATTTTGTCTACTGTGGTTGTTTGTTTCACTCATAGCAACCCCCTAACGTAGCACTCTTAAGTCTGATTAAAATTTAAGAAATCTGGTGTTAGTTTGAGAAGCCAAATATTTCTCACTATACTAATATGTTATAAAAACCCATTCATAACTTTATTACATAGCAGTCAATGCTATTATGAATGATTCTTATTAATCTAATTACACAAGAGGAGATCAAATAGGACAGAGCAGGAGAAATGTTGCATATTTTTAATAGAGTAACTGATTTTATCTCGTCTTCAAGGACGTAATAGTAAATAGAAGAAAATTTTGTAATGCATAAAAACTAATAATGCCGTCTTATAATTTTTCTGATATAACAGTAACGGACGTAACTACTCTCCCAATAAAACCCACCACAACAAAGCCCGTTAATCAAACTCAGTGAAGAAACTGGAAAAACAAAGTTAAATGTACCCTTTCATATCGTCGGATGCAATTACCGCTGTCCGTCAGTCGGAAGTGGGCCCAAATAGCATTTTTGTGTTCGATTACTGGCGTGCCACGTTTCTTCCAAGTCCTGCTTTGTAGGTAATCATTTTCCTTTCTCCTGTAACATGCTTCTGATGTAACTGAACTAAAAAGATGTAGTAAGTAAATAGAACTGCATGATAAAGACTCGAGAAACTCGATAGAATTACCCAAATTTCTCATTGGTCAAAGGTTTTCGGCATAAAGTGTTTACGAGCTGATGTATAGCTCGTTCAACGTTTTTGCTATTTGCTGACTGATACATTAAAATGAAAAAAATGCCTTCTTTCTGCACTATGAACTTCTTCCAACATATACCGAATTAAAAAACTTGCTCCATGAATAAGTTTTGAAGAAAATATCCGTGCTTTGCGTCTGGAGACATTATTTTTCATCTACAAAGTGAAATTGTTTTCTGACGCTTAATTTATATTCTAATTTATATTTTCATTGAAATCTTCATCAGAGCCGCCCTAAGTGGCACCAGTAAATTAATTTTTAATACTGTTCTTCTCTCAGATATTTGTTAAGGACAATTTGGTAACTTGGCCCCAAACTTTCTTTAATTTGTCAGAAAACTTGGTAACAAACTCCCAACTTGTCAGCAATTCGCTGTTGAAGATTATATTATCTATCATTTCGGTTTATATACAGCGTATGAGATAATTTAAGCAACACTTCGCAGTGAAGGAAATATGGTTTAAATATGATTTAGGTAACTTTGCCTTTGATATTTAATTTGAGTATGATCTTGTATATTGAGTTGGTAACGTGCAGTTAGGGAGTTGAATGAGTGAAACGAGAAGTAGTCGCAGTTTGAAATGATATTAAGTCTTTATATTGCTGTCAAACTGCCTACACTCAACAGATCATCAGGTTACCAAAACTGTCAAATTTTCTTAATCTATTTTGAGTTGAAGGGTGAAAATCGAATTAAGAAATCTGACAGTTTTGGATAATCTGCTGTCATCTGTACAAAATTATAACTATAAACATAGTTAGTTATGCTATGCTATAAACACCGATATTATGAGACTGTAAAGCAAAATTAAAATAAGAATAAACGATTATCCCGGTTTTTTGTAAATTAACTTATTAAATAGCGCAATATACCAAGACTTCTTCTTAAATTATTTGCATAATCAATAAAATCAAAACACATAAATATCTTGCAAAAATTGTAAAAAAGGCTGGCGAACGCGACCTACATGTCCCACGGCTGCAAGTCGACTGCGACGGAAATACTCCCCTCGTGCGGACCGGAACCCCCTCCCTTGACGACCGGAACTCACGTCATAAGATACCACGTCAGCGCGGCCTAGTTCTGCTCGATAACTTTAGCTGTGGACAGCTTACTACCTTAGGTTTATATTTTTAAAGATTATTTTTTACGTGACGGAATAGGGATGTATGTAATACTATTGTTTCTACTACTCTTTCATTTGTTATTCATTAATTAAAATGAAAAATGATTTGTTACTCTTTGAAGTGATCTTTTCTGACATCGAACAACAAACTGAGGAAGCAGACTGAGAGAAGAACGATAACTAAAAATGAAATTCTTGAAATAATGTCCATTGTCGACAAAATTCTCAATTGGCGGATCGTTTTTCTCTGCCTTTGACAGATTAGAGGACATTAAAGACTGATATACATATTTCTCTACTGTACTCAGTTCAAGATAATTTTCCTATATGAACCTCGAGAAAGTCACCGTAGTCGAGAATATATTTCTTTTTTTGGCTTTAGTTAGCCCAAGAATCACGGCGCAAAGATTTCTACTCGGCAACCATCTTCCATGGGGGAGTCTCTTTTCTTTCTCCTACCCTGCTCCCGAATTATTTGGGATTGGTGAAAATTTTCGCTCACCCATCCGAGTACCGACCGCGAACTTAGTAGTTTAGCTTTCGTGATCGCTTCAAGGAGCTCTCTATTTTAGTAAGAATGTGACCTTAAAATCACTTACTCACAAGGTATGTTAGCCTCAGTTAAATATCTCTATATTGTCGACGTCAAAATGACTGTCATTGAAATGTTCATAAGTTGTACCAAGAAATATAGCACTTCGACCTCCAACTGGCAAATACAAGAAATACCTTTTAAAATTACTTCGTTTCCACGGGCAACAAATTGAATACTTGTGTCAGCTACTCTCGCTGCCAAGTACCAGAAACTTATCTGAAATGTTCGTTTAAAGTCAAACTTTAAATACACCTATTTGAGTACTTTATGGATTAGCAACATTATTTGTTAGTTTCATGTAAAATATTAAGTACTTGCGGCTGACCACTCGCATGGATGTTGGTTATCGCGCCCGTTTTATTTCAGAAATTATTAATTCCTTTTTGTCCCTTCCTATGGTCAAATATTTGATCTCTATCGGTTCAGCGGTTTAAATAAATAAATAAAATAAAATGTGTTTTATTTCAGACAACTAAAATTGGTCCATAGATGTTAGTACAAAATAAAATAAAATACAAAGAAAAAACTTAGCCTATGTTAGTAATTTAAAAATTAAAATAAAAGTAGTAATAAATGAATAGATATAGGCGACTGATGAGGCCGACTTTAGGTTTAAGCGTTAAATGGTAACAGACAGAGTTACTTTCACATTATTAAAAAACATTGAAACTAATTAATATTATCTGCCAATATACTTAATTAAACCTACATACAACTGAAGAATGTATGTAGAGTGTGGGAGTAGGGATGACGTGGATAACGTAAAACTGACTTTTATTAAATTGCTTTGACATAAACGAAAAAGTTTGAAAGGGTAATAAATTACTTATAAAATGTCTAGTCTTTTCGTTTTATTACTTAAATTAAAGTTGAAATTGTCAATAATGGACAAGAATTGGAGGGCCGAGGATGATAAACAGAAGATTGATACCGAGATATTCAAGAAACAGATATATATTCGTACCTATTTCTGCCGTGAAGCAGTTCGCTGTGTTTCGGATTGAAGGGAAAGGTAGCCAGTGTGCCCTCCATGCCTGGGCATGGAGGGCATATCATCTTAGTCCCCAGGACGGCAAACGCCCTTGCGGTGTTAAGTAATTTACACTTAATATTGCAAGTGTCTATAGGCGGCGGTGACCACTTAACATCAGGTGGGCCGCAAGCTTGTTTGCCATCACGTAACATAAAAAAAAAAAGGTATAGGACCGTCAATCGTGAGAAACATGGTACACTTCAACCCATAGTGACCTATTGTGGGTCCTCTTCTTTTACTACTCTTTCTGCTTCTGAAATACAGTCATCAGCATAACTACGAGTATATCCATATGTAAAAAGTATTTCTAGTCATATACAATATGAAACCAGGTAAAAAAGATTAGGTACACGGTACTATTCTGTGCCGGTTCTCCTCAGGGTTAGGTGTCTTTTGGTATGGTCTCGGTGTTAGTTGTGCTTGCACAGATCCTAAGCCGCCCTGTAAAAGCGCGAAGGAGGTCAGGCCGGGGAGAATGTTTAGTGGGTAGTGAGGGAACGACTTTACCTCAAGTCCCGCATATCCCCTGCGGTTGGCACCACCCTGCAGGGATGATGCGTAAATGCATTTTATCTCCCCGAAAAAACAAAAAAAAATCTCTTTGTTGTGTATTTTCCAAACGTTGTTAACGTGCTACGCTAACCGGAACACCACTACACGGAATATAGGAGAAGTATACGAAAATCTCGACCACTAAGAACTGATATGGTCTTCCTAAAGAGCGTTCTTCCACGTATGCGAGTTGCAAAAGTAGCAAAGGCGGCTCCCAGTGATGATGGCCTGTCACGCTTTTGGAGTGAATTGTACTTTTAAGATATATTGTGAATGCGGGAAATATTAATCTTAACATGTAACAACATGCTTAAACTTAGGAAAAATGTCACATAAACACGAATGCCATGTCTCTAGGCACATAATATAAAAACTGACTTCAATATTTTCAATAGAAAGTAAAAGATTTGTCTTTGAATTCATTCGACATTCAACAAGTTTTCTAAATTGAACGTTATAATGCTTCGCGCCTTTATCTAAACACACTATATTACGCTGTTTGTCAGTTAACAACAATTAAATTTATATTAACCTAATATGATCCACTTCAAGGTCTATGAGGCCGAATCCTTTAAGCTAGAGTAACAAAGGAGATACTGAACAGCACCCCGATTATACATTCAAGACACAGAGACAAAGGCCTGCTGGCACTTACCCTCAAATATTCTGACGTACTCATAATAACGGGGGTCGGCCTCTCAGATCTCTTAATTCCATCATTAGTACCGTATTAATGATGCTGAAGCTGAATTGTTGTGCTTTGGTTGGTAATTTGGTAACTTTTTTGCTACCTTAGAAGTGGTAAAATATTTCTCATTTACGGCATTTATTTCCCCAGAATCTACATATATATATAAAAATTAATCCCTGTTTCCCTTAGTCACATTTCATTATTTTTTTAAAAAAAAGGTTTCTAATACTTTGTAGAAGGTTGTTATACGGAAAGAAAAATTATAAAAATTTCGCGGAAAATTGAATAATTTGATTTTTTTTGAAATTACTACAAAGCGAAAAAAAATATGTTTATTGATAAACACAAACAACCGTTGCTATGTAAAATTCTGTATACATAAATATAACTTTGAATACATGTCGAATTAAAAAGCGTACAGACATAGTTTTTACTTTTTTTCTCCGTTTGCATTGAGACGTGCTCGCCATACTGACCTCTTAATAAGAATACTCTGGTAGGAGTACGACGCTCGGGTTTTATAGTTTCTCACTACATTACCATTAAATAACTCTCATTTTTACATCTTTTGTTCGTTTGTTTCAGATCTCCAGTTCCCCATAGACGTGTCTGGAGTGCAGAACGACCATCCTTTCCTAGATGCGGACTCGTTGCAGTCTTTGTTCAGGCGGCTCACAGCCCTCAACCGCTGTGCCAATATGAAACTAGAGCACCATCACCATCAGAAGAGATCGGTAAGTCATTTACATTGTCAGTGTCAATATCTCTTGGTGTGATAGAGATATCAATAAAATTAACTAAAGCAAAAACTTACTCTATTGTATTAAATAATGTTCATCAAATCAAGGTTATTCTTGGAAAATACCAAATTTAATTTAAATCTTTACTCAAAAACAACATATGAAGCTGGGATAAACTAGTATGAAATGCATCAATGGCTATCACGACGATTTCTATATACAATTTTTAGGAATTCAGAAACCAATATTTTTTGTTTATTCGGGAATAATGTGTACGCTATTCGGGCCTGATATATTTGATTGTTTGTTTATTGAAAACGTAGACAGAGAAAACTATAGACTGCTGGACATTCTTTATTTCACTTACACTAGAAAAGGATGCTCATATACGCGTGGCTGATGAAAAAAAGAGACAAAGTGAATCATTTTTTGTCCCTCACTGCGTGGCCGGTTTTTTCAAGGCCAGCAACTCAGTTGCTAAACAAACTTTGACGTTTCTTGCGGGTGACAAACTAATTATTACGTTTTTGGTTTGTTTCTTCAAATATGAATAACTGTTTTGTGCTATTTATGTGCCTGAAGGTGGTTATGTACAGAGTGCATCTTTAGAAAATGGTGCGGTGCAGCATAATAGGATGTAAAAGTGATAGTGCGAGAAAAATTAGTGGATTGTCTTTGCATTCGTAAGTAGCCATTATTCCCGACTATTTTACTTATTTATCATCGTTAAATATCCTAATTTTAGTTTATTTTTAACAAATGATATCAAGACTCATCATGTTTTTGATAAATACGTGAGATTTTAAATATTTTTGTTAACATAACCTCTCAAGTCAGTACTGCTAGTTTTTTGGTAAAAATTTCCCTAAAATAAGGCAATATTCTTAATTGTCAATTTAAGGGTATCTTGTATTGTCATTTTTAGATTTCTTGGTGATCCTGAGATGAGTAGTTTGTGGATTACGGCTACCAAAAGAACAGATTGGATCCCAAAACCTAGTTCAAAAATATGTAGTGAACACTTTGATAAAAAACTACTATGGAAGAAAGGGAATAGACATATCTCAATCCTGACCCTGTTCCTAATATGGTAATAATGTATTCAGTTAAAAATAACTTAATGATTTCTTAACAATTAATATAAACGATTTAACGAACAATTTAACAATAAACGGAGTAACCGGTAGGGTTACTCAGTTTATGCTTAAGTTGTTTGTCCATCCTCAATCACAGTTCAAAACAATTCGCTATTTATTTATAAAGTATATTGTTAAAGAAAATATCTATCACCTTACAGATTTTGCACATCCCAATATTGTTCAGCCGATGGAAGTGGAAAATTGTGAAATCATGTGTCATGAAAGCCCAATTACAGATTGTGTAAGCAATGAAATTTTACACACATTAAATTTGTCTCATAATTATTTTTAATGTTTATATACATTTTATTTTTTACCAGAATGAATCTGATGTTATCAGTTGCACAGCAAGCACATCTGTGTCATCAATGGTGAAAAAAGGTTTGAGTGTTTTAAATACTCAAAATTCACCAGGAGCAGTTAAGATTGTAAGTAATCTCTTCATTCACAAAAATATGATCACTATTTTTCTCTACAAATAAATATACATGTCGGATCGCCGAGGAAGGGGCGTCTTGCATGCGCTGCATTTACGTTGTGCCAAACCACATAGGAGTAAAATAATAGTTCCGGCGTATTGGGTACGCGCTAGTGTGATGCTGCAGTTCCTCTCCAACGCAAAATACCTGGATGCTACTTAAATAATGTTGGATTAGAGCCAATGGGTTTGTGTCTGCTCACCGTTGACATAAACCATAATGTCCAACTGTCATGACAGTCACAACTCCATTCGGGGATACCCGCTCTAATAAAACATTTACGATAGATAATACCACGCGCCGTTACGGCCGTCCTGCCTCTTCACACGTCCTCGTGTGATTCAACAACAGAAAAGCGAGCAAACAAGTCACCAGTGTATGTTCGTCTCTCAGATCGGTCATTCTGACCACACAACTGAAATAACTCCTCAGCCATTTTATTTCTCGAAGGATAGCTTGTCTCGCAACAATACCACACAGCTAAGTTGTTCTGCGTCAATTCACTGCACCATACAAGCTACTGCGCTACACAGGCTGTCGCGCCACACAGGCTGCCGTGAAACAAAGGCTACAGGACCCATAAATGCTATGGTGCCACACAAGGCTCAACACAGGATATCTTGCCACACAGGCTATCTTGCCACACAGGCTATCTTGCCACACAGGCTATCTTGCCACACAGGCTACATACCACACGGGCCACATGCCACTCAGGCTGCATGCCACACAGGCTACAAACTACTCAGGCTAGATGCTACTCAGGCTACTTGCCCATCAGGCTACATGCCACTGATACTACAGGCCACTCAGGCGCCGCAACAAAATACTCTCTTAATATACGCTGATCATATTTACCATCGCCGTTACGGCATCTTCCTGACTTCTCGCTGCTAAAACAGTTTTCTAACTTATTTAATGCTAACGCAACATAACGTTCCATCATAACTTGTAACTGACCATGGGTGTACCAGTAAGTAGGCTAGGATCCAATACTATTAGCAAATATCTGTCACCATCACGTTGCTCCACACGTCATTAGGAATCTCTGAAATAAGGTTATTATGGTATTATCCAAGTCATACTTTTCAAATAAAACGTAGCCTTCCAAGTAACTTTACATTCTTAACATTCACCGAGTTACCAAATTCAACTTACTCTACCGATGCTGACAAATAGTTATACGTTCTATAACGTGCCGGTGTACTCTTCAAGCAAGTAATGGAATTGATACCTACGGAAAGCTAAGGTATCTACACTCGATAGCACATAGCATTCTCAATATGATTGAAATCAGTTAATTTTGATCTTACTTTATGAACCACTTGTATTACTTGTTTCTTCTTCCATTGTAACCAACTTACAACAATTTGAACCGAAAATCCCAACGATAATAAGCTCGATCTATCATAACAGTATTGTAAAACTGCAACGAATACCTAATAAATAATAACTTCGATATGCCTAAATTCGGTATTGCACTGTACACTAGACTAGTACCAAATAAAAGGGATCAACCGCTCTCTATGGAGCCATGTCATAGGTACATACATTCACATGAATTTCGCTGACCACAAAAGAAATATAATCTAATCTCTCTCTCTCTCTCTCTCTGATCAGTGTAATAGTAATTGTTTCGCTACCATAAATTTTCGTAACTTCCATATTTTCAAAACGCAAATTAATTCATATCTATGTTCATCTACCTCGTGAGCAATGACAAAACGCAACTTTAACGGTTGTCATGCATTCACTCCTGATATTCTGCGCGTGAGACGAGGGTAGGACACAATTCGATCGCCATCGTAGTAGGCGCATACGTGTTTCGCTTATTTATTATTCGTATTATTGCCACATAATTCCTCAAGAAACCTGTCTGTGCAAGTGTAGTCCTAACCAGCTGGTGAAGGAGAAGAAGCGAAAGTGGAAGTCATCGCGAGCAGTGGCAGATTAAGGTACGTGAGCGCATTACATTTGTCGTTCACTCATTCCTGGACATCGTTCTTATTTATCGTGGACTTAACAAAAGTCTGTCCCAAAGGTAGCAGAAAGCCATTATCACAAATAAGTGCGTTTGCTACAGAAATAGTATTAGTGTGTTTGAGAAAAGCTCCCGAAAAGACATACTACGCATGCGGAGAAGCACCTGGAACAGCTAGGCACACATTGGTGGTGTGCAGGGGGCTTCTGAAGGCGGGCCACTACTCGCATCGTCACGATAAGGTCTTAGCAGTCATACGTGAAGCTGTTAATCTTGCGGTCACGAGAGCTCGAAAGCAATTAACAGCGAACAAAAGCCTTATAAACATTAACGAAGGAGACTCAACACCGAAATCGAATCATAAACCTTAGGTACTCTATTCTAGGCTCGACTCCAGAGTGGACTCTTCTGATGGACACGTCCGAGAAACATTATTGAATACCCCACAACGTAGCGGTTTCTGCATTTAGGTTGGATATGCTACTTTACTCACGGATACTCAAGCGTGTACTGTTGCAGTAAGCTGACTGTACCTTGGGAAACGAACATCCCCAAAGAATACGCTATAACAACCAATAAATGCCTTGATTTAACAGACCAATTAACAAAAACAAAAGGCTATATCGTTGGTTTGTATGCCGTATAGGTAGGTGCGAGAGGTTGACCAGAAAAGACTTCGGTTTGTCTAGCACTTACATAAGTTCTGTATTGGAACGCGCGTCTAAAACGGTTCTCTCGGAATCGTATCCATTAAGGCTAGGCCGGCAGAGAGAAGGGCCGTGGTAGCGGATGGGGAGTGCCGGTGCACCGGTGCACAAGGGGGCCTTCTCCCCACGCCTGTGGTCACCAGTGCCAGGCAATATTTCTGGCTCTCCTCTCTGCAACGAGATGGACCCGCCCGCACAGTGAATCCATAGAAAATGGTAAGAGTTTTCGCGTAGGTACCTCGATAGCTCATTACTTACAGTTCTTTTTACTGGATTATGAGAGGGAACAGAAAATATCCCTTAATAAAAGGTATGAAAGTTCAAGAGCTTTATAATTCTCACAGTCGTCATGCACGTCCTAAAATAACGCTCTAAGTTTCCATTCATTGAAATAAATAATTCATCTTTCGATAGAACACACTTCGTTATACAGTATCTAACACAAACCTTTGAATACCATTTAAAGAATTTGTCCACTGGTTTTATCGCCAACATCATCATGTCAGCCACAGACGCCCACTGTTGGACAGATGCCTCCTACAAGGATCTCCAATTCGGCCCGCACGCAGCGGCCTCAAGAGACCTCTCCCAGATCTAGGCACGTTCCACCCCGTGAGGGGCCCACCAACACTACGTCTCCACAACTTTAAGATTTCTATTTTACTTCATAATATTGGTAATAAAATACTCAACACTCGTCTGATATATAAAATTCACACATTTACAAAACCTATACCAAAATGGTTATTTCCCTTTGCCATGCTTAATTATTTCCAGCAAGAAACCTACCCCCTACGTTTTCATCAATTAGGGATTAACCGTTCATAATCGTAAAAGAAAGGAAAAGTCCTCACCAAACTCTTTTGAGATAAGTTAATCGGTAGCTGATTCGACAGTGACTCTATTGCACTCTCTACTCGCATGAAATTCCTTTTTCACCTTGTTCCCCGCAGTACTAGCAAGTTGGTGTAACTAACTTCGCTGACACATTGCGTCGATACTTGAGATTGATACTTGCTCCCGAACACTGAAACTTTACATAAGAAGATGTACATACATCTAGTCTTTATTTAATCAACACTGTCACAATTGTAACAGAGCTTTGAAAATAAATTTATTCATATTCTCAATTCATGGCATCACGATTCACGACACATTAATAATACCCATTTTACCAATATCAAGTAAGAATGTTTCTAAAGTAACAATAAACTGTACGGTAGATTGACTTGAAAAATAGAGTTCCACAGCACGTGTTATTACAACAAGAAATCTGATCAAAATCCAATTCAATCGTATTTTCTTCATGTCATCGTCATAAGAAATATTTAAAACTTATGCGAATATGGTTCCCGCTTACGATAACTGCTATCTGTTCATAAGGAGGGCCATTGATTCATTTAGGAATCGGCTGGCGAATGAAGACAATAATTGGCTTTCTTTAAGACTGTCACTAGTCAATGTAAGTAAAGTAAAAATCGCAGCTGGAGTTTAAATGAAGTTGCATACACCGGGAAACAAATAAATAGGTAGGTAAGCGTATCTCAATTGAGGCCATGCCACGATGCCGCTGAACTTTTGAGGATTTTACTCATAGCAAAAATAACATGACTACTAAAATTTTCTTGCACACATACAGATGTACGGAAATATTATCAATAACCTGACCTGCGTGCTAGTATTCCGTTTTTCGGCCCACTTCTGATGTCGGATCGCCGAGGAAGGGGCGTCTTGCATGCGCTGCATTTACGTTGTGCCAAACCACATAGGAGTAAAATAATAGTTCCGGCGTATTGGGTACGCGCTAGTGTGATGCTGCAGTTCCTCTCCAACGCAAAATACCTGGATGCTACTTAAATAATGTTGGATTAGAGCCAATGGGTTTGTGTCTGCTCACCGTTGACATAAACCATAATGTCCAACTGTCATGACAGTCACAACTCCATTCGGGGATACCCGCTCTAATAAAACATTTACGATAGATAATACCACGCGCCGTTATACATATTAATGTATTTTAATTTTTAGATGGACGAATCTTATGTAACAAGTATTACAGCAAGCAACATCTGTATCTTCGATGGTGAAAAAAGATTCAAGTGCTTTAAATACTCAAAATACACCTGGAGCAGTTAAGACTGTAAGAAATCTCATCATTCACATACAAATGTTCAGTATTTTTCTTCTCAAACGAATATACATGCTCCTAATCTGTTGTTGATGATGATTAGATAATAAATTTATACTCAGCAATAATAATTGTTATCAAGTAAGTTTCATGGAACTAATCTATATTTTGATTTTTAGAGTTCATCTCCTGACTATACCCTGCGAACATTAAAAAGGAAATGGAAAACTGAACAAACAACATCTGAGCAACTTTTGTTAATAAAATACTAATTATAAAAAAAACTCGACTGCATGAAATTACCACTCAAAAGTTTACCACTCAAAAGTTACAAACATACACTCAAATAACATAACCCTCCTTCGGGGGTAGTTGGGTAAAAATATCATATACTGCTTTTCCACCCTGCAGTTACAAAGGAGTAAAATGTTTCACTCAATTATAATGTAGCATTCTAATGGTGAAAGAATTTTTGAAAACGAACCAATACTTTGTGTTTATTCGTTACAAACATACAAAAAATAAAATATTTCCAGCATCTAAAATCGTGTAATATTTTGTAATAAATACATATCTAATTTGGCAATGTCTTAGGCTAAGCAAAAAGGGATAACTTATAAATTACTTATTTTGTATGAAAAGTTACTTGTGAGTGTTTGTAAATTGTAATTAGTTAATATAATTAAAATATCTTATTATATTTTAGATTGTTTTTATTTTATTTCCAACAATACTCCTTTACTATACGGGCAGTTTTAAAGAGACAGCCTTTTCATTATTACTTTCTCGTACGTAGTAAACAGGAAGTCTTGTAATCGTCAAAAAATTCGACCTCGAGATTTTGACTGATTTACACGTTTTGCACCTCCCTGAGTCCAAAAATACCGTTTTTGAAATTGTTGTCTGTGCATTAGCACGATAACTCGAGTATGCTTTAACTTATTGCATCCAAATTTAACATACGTGTATGACATCAAAATATAAGGTTTCTATCAATTTTTGAGCCATCGATCACAAAAGTTAAGCAACCAAGTGCGCGGTCGGTACTCGGATGTGTGATCAAAATTTAACATGCATGTATGACATCAAAATATAAGGTTTCTATCAACTTTTGAGTCGTTTTCGATTCTTCCGATTTTTTGTACATTTATTTGTAGTTTTTCCTTTCTTCTATGTTTATTTCCATGTTCACTGGCGAATACTTAGCAGGATTAGGTATTCTTTTGAAAAATGCATGTTATCTTGAAGTAAATAATAGGTTGGGGAAAAAGTTTCTTCGCATTTTTTAAGAAAATTCAAAACATTTTTTAATATAGTTTATTTACATTTAACTAAAGTATGTAGGTACCATTTTGTTCGATAACTTTTTGCCATCTTGTAGGTAGGGACATGATCCCATTGCTATAGAAATTTTGGGACTTCTGGTCAAAATACCGCGACAAGTGGTTTTGGCAGTCCTCTCGTGATGTTAACCTGACACTGCCTAAAGAATTCTGAAGAGACCTAAACAGGTAGAAATCTGAAGGTGCAAGGTCAGGACTATACGGCAGATGCATTAACACCTCCCAGCCAAACTCTCTTAATTTTTGCTGAGTGACTAAAGATGTGTGAGGTCTAGCGTTATCATGATGAAAAACCACACCCCTTCTGTTGATTAATTCCGGCCGCTTTATCTCAACTTCTTGCTTTAATCTCATCAGTTGTTCGCAGTAGAGTTCAGAATCGATGGTCCTGCCTGGTGGTAACAGCTCATAATGAATAATGCCCTTCCAATCCCACCACACACACAGCATCACCTTGTTGCGAGTTAACCCGGGTTTCGCCACAGTCTGTGAAGCCTGACCGGCCTTTGACCACGACCTTTTTCGCACGTTCTTGTCGTACGTGATCCACTTTTCATCACCAGTTATCAGCTTCTTCAAAAATGGTTCGGTTTCATTACGTCGTAATAAAGAATCACAAATGAGTACACGGTTCATTAGGTTTCTTTCAGTGAGCTCGTGAGGTACCCAAATGTCGAGCTTTTTTGTGTACCCAGTTTTTTTCAAATGCGCCAAAACTGTTTTGTGGTGAATTCCCAGTTCTTCAGCTACGTCGTAACTACTGACATGCCGATCTTGCTCCACTTTTTCAAAAATGGCATCCATTTTATCTGTAATAGGGCGACCAGAGCGACGTGCATCTTTGACATCAAAATTTCCAGATTGAAAACGCTTAAACCAAATTTGTACTACTCTCACAGACACTGCACTAGGTCCATAAACATCGCAAATTTTTTTCGCGGCTTGCGTTGCATTTTTACCTTTTTTGTAGTAAAATTTTAAAATGTATCGAATTTCTTCATTAGATTCACTCAACTTGGCGGTACGAAAAACAAATGAAAATCACACATTTTCCTAATTTGAATTTGGAATTATGTTCTTTAAATTTTAAACTTTCAATAATACCAAAACCAGCCAGATACAAATAGTATAGCCAAAGAGATTTTATTACAAGTTTATACATACTATAATGCGAAAAGACTTTTTCCCCAACCTAATATATTAATCAGTACCTACCATTACTTACATTACTAAATATTTAATTTATCCGCACGCATTCAATTCATAAGATTTATCCCCGATGTTTGGAAACTAGGTATGTATTTGTCATGTCAGTTCTAATAATGGATTATAAAAAGTTTCCTAGTAATATTTTTAACATGTAACTACCTACTAAGTATTAGCATGTCAGTTTTTTGTATACAAAAAGGGAACAGAGAGTATGGGGTAAGTTTATCCTTACCTGGCAACTCTAAATCTAGTATGTACTTTTTTTTCTGTCCCTTTCAGCGACACGCTTATTAGCTGTCTATAGGATTCTCTGTCTACGATTGAAAACTTCAGTAAGACGTGTTTATTATTTTGCCTGTTTTTCTATCTTCGTTCTTCATCTTTGTCTCGTGTGTTCAATTGGACCAGTCCGATATCCGGATTGTGCAAGAGTATATTCTTCCCATAATCATCATTCATAATAAGTTATAAGATTTTTTACCCAAGTATTCTGTTTTGTATTGTTGTTATTTGACTCGCTAATCAATGGATACAATGCCTAAGATCTTATTGAATTATCATTTTCACAGTATTGGCTCTTTTTATTTAATGTGGTTTATCCACAGTGTCATGTTCTATACTTGAAATTATTTTATTCGTCTTTGCTGTCGCTCGCTTTTTTACCATCTTATATTTTTTTTACTATAGTATTTGCTGTTAGTTGTTTAGTCTTCCAAAATCTGCCGTACAGATTCTAAAGTTGGAATTCTCAAAGATTTATTAAATTCACGTGATTAAATTGCTCGTAAACTTTGCTTAGCAGTCTATTTAAGACCGGACTTTATTTTCTATCGCAAAACAAACTTTATTCAAATTTAGCTTCTATAGCTGTCGATCTCAATGCCAAATAAATTAGGGAGACAATAACCGTTCAGTAAACTTTATTAAGCCTAAAAACAAAAGAAGTTAGAAAATGAGAAAAGTTAATTTGCTACAGTAGTAACTAAAGAATTTGTTTAAAACTAGTCGGTTCGGTAGATTACTCTAAAGTTTGGGAATTTGGAATATTGAAGAAAAGCCTAGCAAATAAAACAGAGAAGATAGAACCACTATACTTTCTTTATCCAAAAACCGTCATAATAATATTATGAAAATTCTGATTTGCAACATGAAGGTAAATCAAGATCAAGTCTCTCGCACGTCAAATAATTTGTATCAGATTAGCAATGCGAAGAAGACCAAAATCCAGGTGAAATTTCAATTGATATATTTGGCAACGAAATTAAGGTTTCTTGTGATATTGAGCAATAATGCAAGCTATTTCTATTAAGGATTTGCTACTAGCTTATCTCCTGTGCTGTCGACTTAACGCTTCCCTTATCATCCTTTTATCTACCTTCTTTTTTACCAGGTTCAAAATGACAAACTATTTTGTGTCCCTTCATGTAGAACTACTGCCCACTCAAATTCTCCCATACCACGTTCGCTTAAAACAGGGCTTACTTAATGCTCCTTTGGTGTCTAACCCTGAGAGTGATGTGTTTCATGGTGGATGATTATAGATATTGCCAGAATGTTTAGAGTACTGTGAGAAGATTAGACTATGTTCATTTTTTTGTTATTTTTATTATTTTACTTGTATCAATTAATGTTAGTTGAACGTTTCAATTAACAATAAATACGTAAACATATAATTCCATAATCGTAAATAAAATCTTCATTGATATAAGATAGCCCTTTTTCTTAGCTATTCTTGATAGCTTTGCCTAGTTTGCAAAATATGAAGTCCGGTCACTTCGGTACAACATAGAAGTTCAATCGTTTAAGTAATAACAGCAGATCTTGATAATTGTTACACGAGTCGAGTAAACATTTTTAGCTATCAAGCTTCGAATCCTTACTTGACGGACTCATCATTTATATGTTATCAGAAAATGATCCCTTCCCGTCAAATCAACTGGGTACGGAGATGAAGAGAGTTTTACGATCTTAGGGGGCAAATTACCTAAAAATATGCACAATGTGAGTCTATAACTTGAAATAGAGGTTCCTTCATCTCACCTGTATTTATCTAAGGACGAAGAAGGTGTAGATGTACTTATCATTTCGTGGGTGTCATTAAGGCCGACTTGAGAGTATATCAAGCATCATCGCTTACGCGGCGTCTGCGACACACTTATACGTTCAAAGACCGCTCACGCCAATAAAACGCTTATATGTAGAGCCCCTTAGTCAAAGTGATTTAATCTCGAAACCTTAAGTCGATTGGTTGGCTCTATTTTAACTTAAAAAGCCTCCTTGCCTGTTAATTCCACATCAATAGATCGTTTCGCCGGAGCGGTTTCATTAAAATCTTGATTAACATCCACAAGTTTGAGCCGACACCCTTGAGGGCCAAAGTGTACTTCACCGAATAAATTTCTCCATTTACGTAGCAAAAACTCATAAAAATAATTAACTCCGTTTTATTATACTTACAATAAGTAGCCGAGTCGTTAATTGTGTATGCTTAATGAATATTTATAGTGGAATTATGAGTATTTTATATTAGAATTGCGATGGGCCATTATAATGTGGTAATTAAATATTTTTGCGTAATGAAATAGATGCCAAGTATAAATATTTCATTAGTATCTTTTGAAAATGTATTCTGATATGCTAGTATTTTTTGTTTGGCAATCATTTTATCCATGTTCGAGTGCTGGCTGCATACTGGACGTAGCGTTGGTAGGCCTCCACAAGGTGGACCAACGATTTGGTAAAGGTCGCCAGAAGTCGCTGGATGCCGGCAGCACATGACGGATCAAGTTGAAGAAGTCTCTCGCCTGAAATGATGAATGGTTTTTGAGAAATTTTGAATTAGCGCGTATTTTGAACAATTCTATTATATAACATCCTTAATTTTTCTATCCTTAAAATGCCGCCGTAGTACAGTGCTTTGACAAACGGTCTTAGCCTCACAGGTTCGGGATTCGTTCCCAGGGACGTAGAAATTAGTTGGTGGTTCAGCTGGTTAGAAGTTCGCCTATGTCTGTCGCTCTTATAAAAATTCTAACTGTCGTGCTAAGATGATAATCAGTTTCTCATTCTGTTAAGAGGATAGTATGGCGAGCACGTCTCCATACAAACGGAGAAAAGGTTTTACTACCACTATTTCTTATCCAATTTTTTTATGATATACTTATTGAATGGGAAATAATAAACCTATAAACCAAAAAATTAGAATGAGCTACCAAAAATACAAAATGGACTACTGATCATCTGTTAGTCGCCCATAAATAGGTGGTAGACCCATATGTAGGGTCGTCTGGGTAGGTACCACCGCCTTTCTTATTTCTGCCGTGAAGCAGTTCGCTGTGTTTCGGATTGAAGGGAAAGGTAGCCAGTATAATTACTGGGCATGTAAAGCATATCATCTTAGTCCCCAGGATGACAAACGCACTTGCGGTGTTAAGTGATTTACACATAATATTGCAAGTGTCTATAGGCGGCGGTGACCACTTAACATCAGGTGGGCCGCAAGCTAGTTTGCCATCTCGTCACATAAAAAAAAATGTTTTATTTTGTCGCCCTCTTAGTATTTGCATAGGTTTTGGTTCGGTTAATCTGCTGATTAATTAAATATGATCCTATTAGAATGTTTTAAACAAAAAGATAAAATAAAACTATGTATGTAGGTATTTAGGTAAGTACGTTTTCATTTTTTCTTTCAAAATTCGACATGATATTCAAAGTTATTAAGAAAAGGTTTTGAATTTTGAAAAAAAGATAACGTATATTTTTTAGTATATTATAAACATTCTACAATATCATACATATCGGATAAGAAATGGGTTTTTGCCGTACTATGCGTTTAAGTATAAAATATCGCTTTGTCTACCGACAAAGCGATATTTATATAAATTAAGAAAAATAAGATAAATAAATTAATAAGAAAAATAAATTAATTAGTGTTTACCAAACACTAATTAATTTATTTTTCTGCCCTTTTTATTTATCACATACCATACATCTACCTGTGTATGTTTATTTTTAATTTCTCATCTGGTTCTTTAGTCGCTTTGAGAAATTATATAAGTTGGAATAATTTTCATATAAGCCTTTATTACTGCAAGTTTTTACTGGAAACGTTACTATATTATCTACCTAATACTAATCTGAACATACTACATATTTAGTGTTATCGAACTATCATTTAGATCGCCTGTCCTACCTTTACATCTGTTACACAGCAATATAATCCTTATTATCATAATTGAAAGTTGTACACTAAAAGCTCATGATTTCTCCTGGCAATAAGGATGTTGTTGCTATCACATAAAATCAATTCGGACGGCAGATGTTGTAAGTTCACCGGTTTTACGATGATATTGAGTGTAAAGTGTGTTCTTAAGGAAGATTCTGCGCAAGCGTGAAGCGATCAGTTCTCTGGGAAGGTTGTTGCTCTAAGAATATTGAAATGCACTAAATATTGTGTTTTATAGTATATTAAGGTCATCTAATTTATTTAAGCACTTACATACAAACATTATTTGCAAAGTAAGCTGTATGTATACTACTTTTCCACTAATTATAGTACAAGAAAATAGCTTTCGTTCAAAATCTAATAAAGAATTTGATAGAAGAGGTCTAATGCCTTTACGCATCCCTACGATACAACGGCGGGTATGTGGGACTCAGAGGTAAAGGGGCTCCCCCCACAACCAACATACCCGTCCTTTCGGGTGCAAGCAGTGCATCGTTCAATCACGTCCAATATCCGGCATAAATACTCGACTGTGGACCGCCTCCCCCCCACACACACTATGGGAAACCGTGTGCCAGGCTTGAATGGAGCTCAACGCAGTTTAAATCATGGATCTAACCCGTCTGTCCCTCTACCTAAGGCCGCTAAGAGGTCGCATCTATCCGCCACCTCTGGCAGGAAAGGCGCGTCAGGAGCGACCGAACATCTTCCGCAAGGCGGCCCACCAGCCTATCGGCCAGACCCACGACTTAAAAGTCCGCTGGCTCAGAAAAGGGCCTTCCCATGTTGCTACATCAGCCGTCTGTGGAGGCACCAGACGTTGCCCAGGGTACGGACGGTTGACGGACCTAAGGCCGTATCTTTATTAGATCATATTTGTTATATATTCCTGCTGCGTCTTTGTCATAATGTACACGAACGAAAGAGATGCAGCACAACTAAAACTAATGGCCACGTGAAGTGCGAGTATACGAGTCGTTTTCAGGGTTATTTTCGATTTACCCGACGTAAATCTGAATGTAATATTTTTAGCTACCTGTTAAATAATTTCCAAGTTAACATAAGCATAAATTAACAATAAAACAGTGAAAACCAATTAAATAAATGGAAAACGAAGTGTACCTGCCTTGAACCTAATATAAGGACTACACTAACATCCCATTGACCTTAACAGACTTTATGCTATTGCAATAAAGGTCGTTTTATCATAACAATGTCACGTAAAGCCAGTTTAAAGTTTGTTCTTGCATTAATTCTGTTTTTATGTTATTGACTAGCTGTTTTTACGGGGACATTGATTGGAAGGTTTTATAGCGCTGTTATACAGCCTAGGGTCGTATCTTTAGAGGCTTAGATATTTTTAACGCATAAAGGTACATAATCTTTATTTAAGTTAACAATTGAGTTATTTTTTATGTCTTTATAATATATAGGCAAGCTCTTGACATCTGTTTGACCTGACTGTTCACCTGATAGTATTTTATTATGTCACTGATTGGCAGATAAGCAGACAGCCTGCCAACCTGTCAAACGACAGGCTGGCAACCTGTCAAAGTATAATACTTCCAGATGTGGCTTTGCGTAACCAAATGTAACCTACAGCTTTGCTCAACCCCTTTTTGGAATTATGAGCGTGATTATAATTATGTAGGTATGTATGAACCCGCGACCTTTCACTACCAGTCGACTGCTCTTTCAACTAAGCTAAACAGGACGAATAAATCTTTCTTCTAAGATTACAAACTGATTGGATTTTTTCTTGTTTTAAAATTAGCATAATAATAAATTGAGTAAAATAAGCAAACGTTTGTTTTCAAAAACAAACAGTCATTAGTACGAGTCCGTAATTAATGATTGACAGAAGTAGGTTTGGTTGAAATAAACATTTTTATTGGATTGGATTTTTGATTATATGTTGCTTTAACTCTTCTCTTTAACTCTTAATGTTGAATAAATACTCGTGTGTTGAAAACACTTTTATTTCACTCTTTACGTTGCCTACTTATTAACGTTATAAGATGCATTCATTGGGTTACCAAAGCTCCATAGAATGTGGAGAGGAAGAGAAATATGTACCGTCACTGGCCTTATAAAAAAGCGTGTATGTGCAATTCATACACGGTAGAAATGATACATCAGAAAAGTAACAAAAGTGATTTCGGAAGCAACAGATGTTTATATTGGTTTTCAGAATGTTGAGTAACAAACCTAAATGCTTCCAAACTTTGCACCCAGATCGCGTAGTAGGTACTGTCGAAAAAAGACTCTTTTTTCATATCCTCTCACTAGAACAAGTTATGTTAGCAATGTCTTCTTGAAACGTTCCTGTAAAGTCTACGATGACAAGCTGCATGAGATTGATACGTTTAAATTTATAAACATTTAAGGGAGAATCCTTGAATTTAATAGCAAATAAAAATGTGTGCTGATGTCACCCATTACAACGTTTAGGAGCACTAAATTATGTATCTACTAATTGAAACTATACGTATATCTCATATATTTATTTATAATAGGTACACAAACAAATCACCATCATTACAAGACAAAATTAAGTACTTATACCGTAAGCAATTCAAGACAGTAATTTAGACTTAATGTACACAATATGCAAAGAATTAAACGGGTTTTTTTACAATAATGAAATGATTAAAATAAACATAATAAAATAAAACTTACTATCAATTTAACATTATCATCAAGAATGTAGACAAAATTACACTTTGTAGAGCAAGTTATCTCTTATTAATTTTGAAACCTTCTTTTTGTACACCGAGAACCTGCTATCGAATACATTAATGTCATTGCTACTATTCCACTATAACTAATACGTTAGTCTATTATAACTAATAATTATATTATTATTATATGTAATAATTCCATAGAACTAAAAGCTTATTTATATACTACATATTAGGTTGGGGAAAAAGTCTTTTCGCATTATAGTATGTATAAACTTGTAATAAAATCTCTTTGGCTATACTATTTGTATCTGGCTGGTTTTGGTATCATTGAAAGTTTAAATTTTAAAGAACATAATTCCAAATTCAAATTAGGAAAATGTGTGACTTTCATTTGTTTTTCGTACCGCCAAGATGAGTGAATCTAATGAAGAAATTCGATACATTTTAAAATTTTACTACAAAAAAGGTAAAAATGCAACGCAAGCCGCGAAAAAAATTTGCGATGTTTATGGACCTAGTGCAGTGTCTGTGAGAGTAGCACAAATTTGGTTTAAGCGTTTTCAATCCGAAAATTTTGATGTCAAAGATGCACGTCGCTCTGGTCGCCCTATATTACAGATAAAATGGATGCTATTTTTGAAAAAGTGGAGCAAGATCGGCATGTCAGTAGTTACGACGTAGCTGAAGAACTGGGAATTGACCACAAAACAGTTTTGGCGCATTTGAAAAAAACTGGTTACACAAAAAAGCTCGACATTTGGGTACCTCACGAGCTCACTGAAAGAAACCTAATGAACCGTGTACTCATTTGTGATTATTTATTACGACGTAATTAAACCGAACCATTTTTGAAGAAGCTGATAACTGGTGATGAAAAGTGGATCACGTACGACAAGAACGTGCGAAAAAGGTCGTGATCAAAGGCCGGTCAGGCTACACAGACTGTGGCGAAACCCGGGTTAACTCGCAACAAGGTGATGCTGTGTGTGTGGTGGGATTGGAAGGGCATTATTCATTATGAGCTGTTACCACCAGGCAGGACCATCGATTCTGAACTCTACTGCGAACAACTGATGAGATTAAAGCAAGAAGTTGAGAGAAAGCGGCCGGAATTAATCAACAGAAGGGGTGTGGTTTTTCATCATGATAACGCTAGACCTCACACATCTTTAGCCACTCAGCAAAAATTAAGAGAGTTTGGCTGGGAGGTGTTAATGCATCCGCCGTATAGTCCCGACCTTGCACCTTCAGATTTCCACCTGTTTCGGTCTCTTCAGAATTCTTTAGGCAGTGTCAAGTTAACATCACGAGAGGACTGCCAAAACCACTTGTCGCGGTATTTTGACCAGAAGTCCCAAAATTTCTATAGCAATGGGATCATGTCCCTACCTACAAGATGGCAAAAAGTTATCGAACAAAATGGTACCTACATACTTTAGTTAAATGTAAATAAACTATATGAAAAAATGTTTTGAATTTTCTTAAAAAATGCGAAGAAACTTTTTCCCAAACCTATTATGTTTGTGAAATGTGTTTGTTATAAATGTACTGTTTGTTCCTGAATAATATTAAAAAATCTTTTTGGTGTAGCTTTTTCGGTTCATCGTATTTTAAAATCACAACGCGCTGAACAAGTTATCCTTCAAAAAGTGCTCAAGAAGCTTAAAATAGCAGCACCAGTGAAACCTTAGAGAAACTACTTAGAGCCCACGGTTAAAGGAGCGACAATGTAATACAAGTTTGGAACATCGTCTGTATGCAAAATAACTCCAACAAAGGCAATTTTCTAATGCGTGAACCGTGTAGCGAGCTCCGCCGTAGGTTACACGCAGTTAGCACTCACATTATGTTATAGGAGGTAAGGGTGGGTCCTCATGGTGCTGGGAGAAACAGAAAATTAACTGATGAAATTTACTCAGCAATTTAAATGTTTTTTTTGTTGTTTTTGAAATATTAGACAGTTAAAAAAGGCATATGAACCTGTTAAGCAAGTAATATTTACAATCTTAGTTATTGTTTGTCCCAGAAGATTTTTTTATAATTATAAGTAGTCAAAGCTAATAAAATCGTTGTTGGACTTACTTTATTTAAATTACCTCTGAGTAGGTACAGTCAGCACCAAAAGTACATTAACATTTTAGTAACATGTACTAGTGCGTTAGTAGTACAGGTACTCAATTGTTAATCTACTTGCTGATTGTACTTATAAAATGTCAAACACTATTTTTGCTGTACAAGAGAAAAATAGTCTCTTAATATTTACTGTGAAAAGCAAGCGGCGCAAGAAATTCCCTTAGTTTTTAAAATTTATAAATCTCCTTGTAATAACAATATTATTTTGAAGTTACTAAATACGGGAAATCTTCTGTGTCTGTTTGTATTTGTTATTGTGAGTTTCATATCCAAATTTGTTGCAACAAACATATATTTATTCATTTCTCTATGCAAAGAAATCGCTCTCCTGTACTCTGAGACATTGGCCTCGCGCAATCGTGTCTGCTCTGATACGCTTTGTAAAATAAATATTTACCTTTTGTTCTTGTTTGAGCTAAGATCTGTATCTATTCTAATATTGTGCTGGTTAGTGAATATTTCTCTCTCCCAGTATTTATAATTACATCGTTGTATCAAACTGTGGCAAACCTCTTTTATACGTTTCAAAACAAATATTTCGGTTTCTACGTATCGTCAAAATTATCGTGTCTTGATCAGCGGAAAATTGTTTTGTTCGTTTGCCATATTCCAAATTTTATTTAAGGTGCGTAAATTATTTTCCTCCTGCATACTCCTCTCAGACAGCCGTCAGTTTAGCATTAACTCCTTTCTTTGCAATATCATCTTTCACATAATCTATTGGCTTATGTCCAACAGTGGACGTCTCTCTGCTGATATGATGATCCTTTTCAGTCCCTCTATTTTCTCCAACATGTTATTTATCCAACATGTTCATCACCTTTTTGAAATCAAGATTATAATATCTTCTTATTTATAGTCGTTTACCTCTTAATCTTACTGCCTCTGGTACTACTTTCAGACTTCTTTTAATATTCTCATTCTTTACTTTGTTCAATCTTGTAAAGCCACACATCTTACCATACTCATCTAAATCATATGATTGAGGTTATTCACAATTGTTAAAGCCATTACCATTTTCCCCCTTTCGCTGTCAAATGATACTATCTCCATGTAAGCCCATCCAGCTTTACATCGACGATCGCCGATAGTCATTACTCAATCAGCGTACTGTCGGCACATCGAACCGTTTTGCATAATTTTTAGCACCCATAATGGAAACAAGATGGCTAAGAACGTTACCTGGTTATCTTTTTTTAGAAAAGCGCGCTTACGTATTATTAAAAGCCAGTCTAAGCGATAATGGTACAAAATTGAATATGGTAGATGTTTTATACGCTGATCCACTTATCAGACTATTTTTTACTTAGTCGGCTGTCGAGTTACTCTTTATTTTTCGTCGTGTTGTATTTGTCGACTATTTTTCTATACGAAATCTTTCTAAACCATCTATGTAGATTAATTATTTTATTGTATTTTTAAAACCGACGATCCATGAGGGCAGTGTAGAACCAATCGGATTGAAGATCCTTGGGGGAGGCCTATATCCAACAGTCGATGTCTCTCGGCTGATATGATGATGATTTTCGATATTTCTTTTATCAGTAGCACAGCAATTTCTCTAAAAGTATGGAACAAAATTTTAGACAGCAATTATGTAGTGTTGATTTTCGGAATTGATTAATAATGAAAAAAAAATTGAATATGTTCGATACCAACCAGACACGAGTTTATTATTAACACTACATTTATTTTGTATAATGTGGTATTTCTACTGTTGTTTTCAGAACCCAATATGGGAAGGGAAATGAGGTCAGAGTTAACATCATGCAAGCAGCACTATTGTTTTGCATCTATAGCTATTACCATCAACCGAACGGTTCGTTTGCTTGCCACCAGCAATAAAACAATATAAAAAATAAGAAAACTTGTGTTCTGTAGTTAACCGTATAAGTGGTTGATGATGTTGATACGCAATCATATTTTCAGGATGCATTTCATATACACCTAATAGAAGAGTGTATATTACTCCACCAACATAAAAGCGTCCGCTAAGTAATCCCTTTGTGCCAAAATATGTTTAAGGTGGCTTTTTTATCGTAACTTTTATGGTTCTCGCTTTTATGAAAATTTCCTTTGTTATTATGTTAAAGGAAATTCTTTTCATATATCGTTTTGTTGCGAACATTGGGCTAATAGCCTTATTATTTTTGTCGTTATTCTGGGCGCTAAAATAATATCGGGTGTTGATATGAAAGTTTTATTTAGAGATGAACTGTTAGGCGTACCTAAATATACAAGTGTAAGATATGGGAGGTTTAAAAATATGTTGCTTATTTTAACTTGCAACGTGTGAATAAAAATCTTTTCCTGAAGCTCTTGTATAACCTGAGGAGATAGGCGGCCAGCCAGTTGTTTCGTACTTTTGTATTTAAAAAATTGTAGGTGCGTGTTGTACCGGCTGTAAAGAGTACTAATACCCCAACACTATACCTTCATTGATGTAATAAAAGGCGACAGAGAGTTTTCTTGACGTAACACAATCTGTCTTCATAGCGTGCCCAAGTATGGTCGATGCTAAGCAACCGGTCCTTAAGCTTTCAGCCAAATCTTTATTGTAAAATTATTTATTTATTAGGCCAATCAGCATCTGTTAACAATAAAACAAATACAATGGTTCTATAATAAAGTTAGCTCCGCATGCTTAACAGTTATCATGCAATCTCAGACTAAAGAAGAGAAAAAAATATTTATAAAAACAAATAGTGCAACTTAGGGTTTGGAACTTAAAAACGATACAACAAATCTATAAAATTATGTGAAAGAAGGAAACATATTACGCCGACCCCAAATAAACTGTGCGCCCAAGCTGGGGTCTTCTCCTTATTTAAAACCCCGGTGACACTAGGGTTATCTACGAGCACCAGTAGTAGTCAGTCAATAAGTCATCACCTCGTGAACGATGAATAATGAACAATTTGATGAGCTTGGGACAGCAATAATGTTATCACGCTGGTCACACCAGAATTAAATTGTTTTTCTCATTACTAAAAATCTCGTCATTTTAGATTTGGTTACCCGCAATGCACCGACCACGCCGATATTTACTCTATTTTCCAAAGCGAAACTATACGTAGAAGATAATACTATTACTCACTACTACACATTACAGATAATATTTTAGAATCTAATTCTAAATGTAAGGAAAAATCCAAGGCAATTAAAAGTTCTAACATAGTTGTTTCATTATTTTCATAAATACATTAAAGCTTTTTCCTTTTTTATAAACTTAACAACACGTAAAACTGTACAATGCAGTCCATATAAAAATAACTTTATTTCAACTGTATTGTTCAATGTATTTACTATTGCGAGTTATAAAGCGGCATTTACAAATTCTGCGTCCTAAGATTCGCTAACTCTGTGGCTAACTAATCCTATGCAATCTTAAAAACAGTTTTACACTACCCTCATGTTACCGTTACTGGTATCGTTTGTATGCAAACTGCCGTAATCAGCTTTTAACATTATCTCAGTCGGTTCCAATCATCGGAGCCGCTGAGGCAGTTGTGGTGTCTTTAGGGTCATACTTAGTCTTAACGATGGTTTTTCCAGGTGAATTTTATTGGTAAAATATGTATTCGTTTCATTTTGGGGAATCGTTGTAGGCACTTATTTATTGGAATTTGGGCTGTTTTAGTCATTATCGAACATAAAATCATGAAAGTTTGAATTTAGGCACTTTATCCTACTGATATTATAAACGCGAAAGTTTGGATGGATGTGTGCTTGTTACTCTTTCACGCAAAAACTACGGAATGGATTTTGATGAAACTTTACAATAATATAGCTCATACGTCAGAATAACATATAGGTTATATTTAATTATACCAATTTCGCGCAGTCTAAAAGAAATAAATAAGTATTTTTCTAGCGTTTTTGAAACTTCGACCCACTTGGGGATGAAATAGGAGATGAAAGTCCGTATGGAAATCCAAATAAACCTGTCTATGTCTTAATACGTAGGATATTTATTGGAAACATATGTGTGTATGTTTAGAAAAAAAATGCTGCCCAAAGAATCTTAGTAGTTGCAGGCAAAAGCTTATAAAATATATATTACTGACGATTTTGTTTAAAAATAACAAAGGAAGGGATGTTGAGTAGTAACAAAATACATTAACGTTTTCTCTTGTTCTTAGATAGTGCAAAGTAGATATTAAATTATGCGTAATAAGCTTGTCTTGAAGAAGAAATTGCAACTAGCGTTCATATTACGGCGTAATTTGTAGCAGCACACGCTGATATACCTCGCCCGCTCTCATATCCGAGTAGCCAGCTTGTGAAGCAAATATCTCCTTATACCGCCCTATATCATATCATTTCTCATTCTGTAGGCAACAACATAAAAGTAAATACGGCGGAACGGTGAAATGCGAAGAAAACTCGATTTTGTAGGAAAATGTTTGGTGATTTTTACTTGGAAGCAAAAATGAGCTGTTATTTAGAAAAAGTTTTAGGCAAATGTCTTTAGATTATAGTGACTGCTTACTATGAAATCAAAGGCACGATCGAAGACGGATTCATTGATTTTAACAAAAATCTTTCAAATTCGCTATACAGGGTTAAAAAGACGAAGACAAAGCCAAAGTCTAAGCATTCTATAGATCACAACAAGAAACATAAAAAGAAATATTACTGGGAAATGATTTTCATTTTTTGGACCTAAAAATACTCCAAAAAGCACCGCGCAATGTACAGCGTGCAAGTCACACGGCGCTTAGCAACTTGGAGACGTTCGGTCATCATCATCATCAACAGCTCATTAATGTCCCCACCGAGGGGCTCGAGCCTACCCCATATTAGGGGCAATTAGGCCTTAGTCAACCACGCTGGCCAAGTGCGGGTTGGTCGACTTCACACACAACCTAAGAATTTCTTCATGTGTGCAGGTTTCCTCACGATGTTTTCCTTCACCGTAAAAGCGTCGAATAAACGTACATATGAATTCAAAATTTAAAAACACATTGGTACGTGGCGGGGATCGAACCAGTGCCTCCCGGATGGGATGCGACGCTCTTACGCACTACGCCACCGACGCTTCGGTCGGTGGAATGGCCCCGATATCGTACTACGTATAGTGGTTACATTGATCGCTGATGTTTTAAAGCCATTTTTGGTATGAAATACTCAAAAATTTCATAATGTTTCTTTGGACAAAAATTAACAAATAACGTTATCATAACAATCTTATCAAAAGATAACTATAACCTTCAATAACTTCATAACTATTAATTTCCCAGGTATAGTCTAGAAGAAAAAAATGGTCGTAATGATGAGCGGAATACGTAGTTCTCGGCTTTGTCAAAGGTCTTGTTACACCCGTTATACATGCATGTTTATCAATTTTAGCGATGTAGGAGAGAAGATGAGAGGAAAGCTCTGAGCATACCATGGATTCACCGTGCGAATGCCAGGTCCATCGCATTACAGAGAGGGTAACCAGAAGCAGTGCCCGGACTTGTGAGCGCAGGCGTAGGGTTTAAGAAGGCCTCCTTGTGATAGACCGGCACTCCCCTCCACTACCCTGGCCTCTCTCAATTCAATTCAATTCAATATGTTTATTGCAAGTCACACCTTACAAAGATGTCTCTCTCTGCCTTCCAAGCCATATTTGAAATGATTCCGCGAGTTCCAGTACATAACGTATGGCAGTTCTAGATAAACCGAGGTCTTTTGATAATATATATATGTAGTATAGGATTTAGCTGGAATACCTCTCTCACCTACCTCTACCGCTTACATAATAACTGGTGGGGATAGTTGGACCTCCTTTAGAGATATACTTTATGTTTGTCAGTTGAGTTATAAAAAAAGAAAATATTTGTTTTTGGTTTATTAATTGGTTTTGTGATTTTACGCCACCTTTTTTTCATTAACTCTTTTTCCTGCACTCTATCGCAGCACCATCTACAACAATAACAAACGTAATAACTACTAAATACAATATTTTTGGAAATAAAAATATTCACGAAGTAATTAAGTGTAATAAAACATGATTTTCTGGAAATTTTTATAATAATATGAGTCTTCTAACGTACAGCGATACAAAAAGCAGGATATTTCGACTTTTTTCTAAAGATTATCCTCTCTTCAAGGAAAAAGTTAAAGAACGCTACCTTTCTCTATGTTAGATTTTTTTTTCGTAATTTTTGTTTTATGTTTAACAATGTTTTATTAGGTACTTATAATGTTCATGTTATATATATTTTTATATATGTAGATATAATATTGTATTATACCGTATTTATGGATAATGTATATAATAATAATAATAATAATAATAATAATCTTTATTTGCATAAAACATGGTACATTTCTAGTTCTTATAATTAAATATTACACATGCATGTTTAATCGATCTATCGATAAGCAAATATTATTTTGTCGTCAAGTTAGCACAATAATAGAAATAAATTAATAAAAATGAATTATAAAATTACATTAAATTATAGTTAAAAAAATACGCGTGTTAACAAATTTCATTAATTAATAGTTGAATGTCAGAAATACATACAAACAGTCAGGGAAAACACATGGCACAGGAATCGTACGTTGTCAATAATAATATTCAATTTCACTATGTCAATAATATAGATAATAATCAATTTCACTATGTCAATAATAATAATAATCAATTTCACTATGTCAATAATAATAATAATCAATTTCACTATGTCAATAAAAACAATTATTTCAAGTCCGTCAAGTAATTATAATAATTCATTGGATATTTTATTGAGATGTCCGTCACGACAGAATTTAATAAATTCATTAATGTCATAAAAACAATTTTCTTTCAAAATTCTGAATATGAAATTACTAAAAATAGATAGCGGTTTATTTTGAACACAATTTGGAAGCAAATTAAATAATCGGACACACATACCAAAACTATTTCTACTAAAACAAGTGGTAGTCGCTGATGGCACAGACAATTTCCAAGGGTATCTCCTTGAGCCTAAATTGCTATTATCAGTTTTTTTAACAAAAAGGTTCATGTTTTTCTTAGTAAATATTAAAATTTCGTATATATAAAGAGATGGTAGTGCGAGAATGTTTAGCATTTTGAAGAGAGGTCTACATGATTCCAATTGACCGACCCTGCAAATGGATCTAATACATTTCTTTTGTAAAACGAAGGCTCGATTAATGTTTGTTGCATTTCCCCACATAATCAGACCATACCTCAGTATAGAGCCTACATATCCATGGTATGCCATCAGAGCCGTCCTTGGGTTGGCTAACTGCGTAAGACGGTACAGAGCGTACACAAACCTATTTATCTTTTGGCATACCATATCAACGTGATTCTGCCAAGTCAGTCTCGAATCTATTACTATACCGAGGAACGTCGCAGATGTAGTTAGTGCTATAGGATCATTGCGATGCTGCACTACTAAAGGCAAGGAATTCGCGTTTTTGTTATAAAATTGGATATATTTTGTTTTATTTGTATTTATAGTTAAACCATTGTGTTCAAGCCAGTCAGCTATATTTCCAATCTCATTATTAATTTCCATATTATAACTAATGTTTGGTTGTTTATGTATCGTTACCGATATGTCATCAGCAAAGAGTGTTACTGGATATTTTGTAAATTTCGGGAGATCATTTATATATAGAATAAAGAGCAGAGGCCCCAATATACTGCCTTGGGGTACACCTGATTTATTAATCTTTTTATCCGATTTGTGTGTAACGCTATGAAGTTTATCATCCAGTTTTGGTATTTCTACAAATTGAATCCTATCGCTGAGATAACTTTTGACCCAATTGATAGCGGGTCCTCGTATCCCATACAACTCGAGCTTTGTCAATAGTATTTTATGATTGACAAAGTCAAAGGCCTTACTCATATCAAACAAAATGGTAGACACGGGAATCTTCTTGTCCATTAGTGTACTTACATTCTTAATGAGGGCGTAACAAGCCCGCGCTGTTGATCTTCCCTTGCGAAACCCATTCTGCTCGTCCCCGATTATATCATTTTTTGTCAGAAATGATGTCAATCTCGCATGCATGACCTTTTCGAATACCTTTGATACAACAGGAATGAGAGCAATCGGTCTATAGTTGTTTAGGTCAAACTTCTCTCCACGTTTAAATATAGGTTTGACGACGGATATTTTAAGTGAACTTGGAAATTTACCCTCTGTAAAACAACCATTCACAAAATGAGTCAATATTGGCGCCAACTCGCAGGCACAAACTGTAATTACTCTAGTACATATCGCATCATATCCCGTAGAATTCGTTTTATTGAGGGATTTTATGATTTTGATTACTTCATTCTCATCTGTAGGAGTCAAGAATATGGACGAGGGAGTTCTACCGATTTTTTTGAGTTGATTTGAATTATATTGATTATTAACAAATATATTAGTTGAATCTATAAAGTGATTGTTTAATATGTTGGCTATTTCAGTAGGATTTTTTATTTTTACATTATTTATTTTAAGATATTCGATATCATGCTTATCGTAGGATCCATCTTGATTATTTATGATTTTCCAAGAGGCCTTGCATTTATTTTTAGCATTGTTTATATGTTTTTGATTATTTATTCTTTGGGACAATTGTATGGATTTTTTTAATATTTTAGAGTAGTTTCTGTACTTCAATTTATTATTATAAGTTTTTTTTTTTTATAATAAGATAAACGAAGTTTTCTTTTAGTTTCACATGACGTTTTTAACCCTTTAGTTAGCCAACCAATCATCCTGTTATTTTTGTTTAAAAATTTTATAGTATATTTAGGGAAACATAAGTCATACAGAAAAATTAGTTCTTTATGAAAAATTGTAAAATCGGAATCCACATCTTCAAATTCAAATAGATTTTTCCAGGGGTATTCTGTTAAAATGTACTTAAATTTGTTTATATTGTCTTTACTGTAATCACGCCTCGTTTCGAACCAATGTCTCAGTGGTTTTTTACGCAATTTTACTGGTACCGTTAAGAATTGAGCTGTATTATGATCTGATAGACATATGGCCTTAGTATGTCCAATTGCTTCCTTAATATTGCTTGCGAAATGGTCTATGCATGACCCTTGTCGTGTAGGGGTGTTAATATGTAGGTCCAGATTGTAGCTCAGTAGTGCCTGCGTTAGTTCGTCAGATATTTTGTTTTTTTTTTAAGGTATCAATGTTCCAGTCCCCTGTTATAATTAACCGTTTTTTAAATTTTATTAATTTATCAAGAATTAGATGTAATCCATCAAGAAATATTTTCACATTCGCTGTTGGGGTTCGATAAATGCAAACAAGTATTATCTTATATTCCAAAATTTCTAGCCCACAACACTCAAAAGAAAAGTCCCGCGCAAAATCTTTAAAGAAATAGAGTTCTTTAGTCAAAACAGTGTTACTGTGTAAAATGCAGACGCCACCACGTTTTTGTTTTAATCTGCAGTAAGAGGCACCCAATTTATACCCCTTGAGATTTACATTTGACTCACTGTGTCTCTGGATGAATGTTTCGGTTAAACAAATTAAATCCGGCAATGGCTTATCTTCTGCCATTTCATTAAGTGTTATTTCTATCATTTCCTTCTTAGCAAAAAAAACCAGCTATGTTTTGGTGCATGATACTGATTGATTCATTATTTATAAAAAAGGAAGTGTGTTATGTGTTTTAGAGGTTGGTGTCTGTAAGAACTCGCTTAGTGTTTTATCAGTTACTTGCAAATGTTGTGTATCATGCGATTCTATATTGTCTGTGCCTCCAACGAATTGGGGATTGATCGATGGTTTTTTAAAGTTCCGATTGTGACGTGATATATGTACGATATCCCTAAATATGCTAAAACACAAGTTTGATAATAAGTATTTTGAAGCTAAACCAGATCTGCTGTAATTAAATCTTACAAAAACACAATGCGTGAAACCACTGCATATCAGTGCAATTTCCTTATTTAGAGAGATGTTCAGATGAGCATTACAAGGTATGCCACATATCAAAATATTTGTGTGACATGTGAGATTCAGCCAATTTAGTAGTGTGGTTTTTAGTTTAAATGGATTACTGTCATTTGTTCCTCCAACAACCACAATAAAGTCATGCAACGTGAGGGTAGATAGTTCTGTTTTACATGTGTTTAAAATTTCCTGAAGGCTTGCACCATCTTTCCAAAAGCATGTCACCATATAACTCGCCCCCATCAAGCCCTGCAAAACCTGTTGCAGACCGCGCCCCTGCTGGTCGGCAACCACAAAGACTCTTCTCCTCTCTATTGTGGATGCAGTCGTAGCTCGATGGTCAGTGTCTTCTGTGTGCGCAGATGGCTTTTCTTGGATGTGTTGTGCAATGTTTGTAGTTTTTGCATTAGAATTCTGAATCTGGAGGCTCTGATATAGTGCCCGTTTCCGGTTATTTGCTTTATCTGTCTTTGCGCTATGATTATTATTATTATATTTCTTGGCGGTAGTAGTAGTTGTGCAAATTGTTAATAAATCTTTTATTTTTCTATCCTGTTTATTTAATTTTGCAGTCATAGATTTATTTTCCAGTATTAAATTAACCATTTCGTTTTCAGTGGCTTGAAGTTTTAGTTTTAATTCTAAAATTTCATTCTTCAATATTTCTAATTCTTGGTTTTGTAGTGTAGATAGATCTGGTAAACTCTTGAATGCTACACTGCCAGAATGCGTTTCTGACAAGGACGAATCTGTGCTTTCAATGTTTGGCAGAGAGGCTTCATGGAAGTTTTTCTTTCTCCGCTGTGTAACATACATAGAGTAGTGGATAATAGGGTCTGCAGTACAAGACGGTATTTTTGAGTCGTGACTTGGGCTTATCGGAGATGATTTCCGTTGAACCGTCGGTTGCTGCATAGGACTCTCTGATACCATGCTTACCGCGAATATTTGTGCACAAGAGGTAGATTTCGGGCTTACAAGCGACGGTGTGTGTGATGGAGATTGTGTGGCTTGATCTTGGGGGGTGGTCAAAGGAACATCGTTTTGAATAGTGTTCTCCGGGGATCTTTTTTTGTCTGTGCTAGATTTAAATTTCCCTTCCTTGCGTTTTCCTACAATGTTGGAGTCTGATTTCTGATCCGTATTATTGCTCCTCTTAACAGGCGAAGTTGGTATTTTTGGCGCTGTTTTTTGTATTGGTGTACTAGTTTGGGGTCTATTCTGTCGCTTCGTACATATTCCGCATGTCCATAGCGATTTGCGTGCAGGTTCCAAAAGGTAGAACCGCTTTTCTGACATATTAGCACATTCAATGTCTAGTGTTTTTTTACATGTGACGCATGTTAAGAAGCATCTATCCTGGATTTTTTTCCGGCATTTGGCACATATATTGCACTTAGAAGACATTATAAAAATTGTTCAAAAAAGAAATCCAATAATACAGACCCACGGGACACCGACAATACAGACGCACAAAAAAGCGCTCAAACGATGCACAGCGGCTTTCCAGTCCGTGTGAACGTAGCATAAGCCGGGTGCTTGCCGCCCAGTGGAGATGACTCACGCACTTGTTTGACTGCGATACAATGGCCGGTGTTTAAAATCTTCAATTTTAATTTCACGATAACTTTAGAAATAAGTTGAATATCAAGGAACGGTTTTCACTAATCACTCAATCACTTAATCTGTTTTAAAGTAGTTATAAATTATGCGTTCAATAATCACTTTTATAGCTAGTTTTGATTTATATTCGCGGAGCAACGAAATATACGTAGTTTTTTAAGACTACCGTACGACGACATTACGACCGTATCGCATTATTATTAATGTATTTAAATTATTTTTATTTATCTAGGTATATTTATGTGTACACACGATATTCACCTTTCGTAAGTGGGTTGGAAGATATTTCTATTAGAAATAAGCCACACCTTTTGTACTTTTTATACCAATATGTTATCCAATTTTGTATCCGTGTACAATAAATTACTAAATAAATAAATTATTCTAAATTGATTATTATATATTTATCTAAATTATTATCGGAATTTTATGTATGCTTCTATTTTATTGTGTGTTATTTTGTATGAAATTTGCCATTTGTAATTGGTCCACTTGTTGACTTTTGAATAAATAAATTATAAAAATAAATAAATCTTTTTCTACTAAGCCACTGTTGGGTTGGGTATCGTTTCAAAAGCGTGTTACCGTCTTAATTGATAACCACTTTGGATGTTCCATTGCAATGAAAAGGGTCTATTCATTTGTACATTCAATCAATGTCCACCGTCATCGTTACAAATTGATAAATAATAATGTCCGTATTGAGCTACTGTAACATTATGTTATGTAATGAAAACCGTTTATACACATATTGTTATATTGACATTCATAAGAATTATTTATTTTTAATTAAGGCCTCCTTTATATATTTACTACTTTGTGACTTCGTCCGCATGGAATAGTTATTTTGGGCATTGGAATGCCATATGACCAATGTGACCATCCCCACACGGGATTTTCAGATTTCAAAAACGCTAAATGTTTATTTATTACTTATCAACTGCGTAAATTCAAAGTTTCACATAAAGTTTAATCTCTTATTTCAACCCCTTCAAGCCTTTTTGTGCGATAAAAGGTATCCTTTAATGTATTCTAATGTAGGAGCTATATTTTTGTACAGTTTCATTTAAACCCATTATGTAGCTTTTGCGTAAAAGAAACATACATCCAGTCATCCACACAACCAGGCATCCATACATACAAACTTTCGTGTTTATAATATTAGTAGGATTTGAACAACAGCATACATTCACGAGTTTTGTGCTGGATTGTAATCCTGCCTATTCGCTAACTTTTTTTGACACGTGAAACTGATAATAACCGAGCAATTTACTTATCGATTGCTGTTTTTATAGGACAAGGGTCACAATAGCGTTATAGTAAAGTAGTTTTGGAACAGTAAATATTTCAGTGATTATCACATGTGTCAATCAGATCTCTTGTGCACCACGTCCTCTCTTGTTTTTTTTACATATTTTAACCTTTGATCATATAATGAACGAAGATTTTACCCAAAACAGCGTTTAAGCATGTTTTAAATAAATCTATCAAAGTCCAATGTAGGTAAATAGCGGCCGTGGAATAAGTGGCCATTGTAAATTACTATCGCTTAGACATCTGATATTGAAAGTTTATCGACTATTAAAGGTTATAAATCAATGCGTTGTAAAATTAGATTTACACACTCCACGGTTATAAGATTATCGGTAAATGAAAATTTATTGTTCAAGTTCCATGGTAATTATTTTCTTGGTTAACGAGAAAATTTATTTAGCTATTTATTAGTCTTACAATACGATACATCCAATGGCTTTTATAGAAGCTCAACGTTCGTTCATTTGTAGATCGCGGAAGAAAAACGTCCACATATTCGCATAGTACTTGCATAGTACGCAGTGCATCAAACGGATTAGTTTTACGATGTTTGTCACTGTACGTCCACGCAGATTCGTGAGTTTACCTGATGTGGATCAGTGGCCGCATTTCTGTGATTTTCTATACAAAGAATACCTAGGATCTGTTTGTTGCGATGCGTTAGAGTAGTTTTTGAATTATCCCTAATAATGCCAATTTAATTGACATCGATGATATCGTAATCTTATCATTTGTGTCTAAAAGATCTCGAGAAAGTTTCCTGAAAATTTATATACTTAAACGCAAAAAATAAAATATAAATTAATTTTAAATAAATAAAAACCGCCTTCAAAACTAAAAACGGAGAAATATGTCGATCAAATGACAAGCACGAGCTTCCAAAGGTCGAAGAATCTTCAAAATCGATACACTCAGTAAAAAGTTATGAGGTAACAAACATAAAAAAACATACTGTCGATTTGATAACCTCCTTCTTTTTGTAGTCGGTTGAAAAGATTTCGAGATAGTTTCCTGAAAATTTACATAGGTATACATACTTAAAACACTAAAAAGCAAAAAAATAAATTATTTTTAAATAGAAAAAACCGCCTTCAAAATTAAAAACGGTTAAATAAAAATTTTGTTTAAATCTAAAGGTTTTTTTGAGGTCGTTTTTTTGAGGTAGATTTTTATAAACAAAATTATGATTTCTCCGTTTTAGTTCATTTAGTAGTTTAGATAGAAAGGTCCTGGGTTCGTTATCAATGAAAGTACAGATTTTAGCTCGCTTAGGTCAGAGGTAGAAATGTCTGGTTCGGGGTACAAATAGTACATTATATAGCACAAACATTTTAATGTGATACATTTGAATGAAATGAAAAATATTTATTTGGAGCATAATAATCAGTACAAAAACAGAGAAAAAAATTACTAATAATATGCATCCAAAATGGCACTCACTCAGCTTAATGTCACGGCATGCCGTGACGCTGGTTTTCAGTGATTCCAGTTAAGACACGGTTAGCAATATAACATTGACAACAACATTTCAAATTGGGGACTTGATCCCGCCATCTTAATGCTCACGACAGAATCCACTTACCACCAGGTGGGCCATCAGCTTGTTTGTCAACCTAACATAAAAAAATACAGCATCACACATTCTATTTCTCAATTTCAAACACCGTAGGGCTCTCCGCTCAAATTCAAATTGCTTTGCGCCATTTATTGGAGTTGCTGGTAAGCACCTGAATAGCTAACAATTACCCCAATCCCCTCACAAACTAGCAGGCCCTATAGGCCGTTGATTGGCTCTGAAAACTCCCAAAGGCCTTTGTTCTCAATCACATTGGAGATCTTTAGGGGATAAGTTAAATTAGATTTACTAGTTTCTCTATTATGTATGCTTTACACAAATCGATTCGGTGTTTTGTTTAATGAGGTTCTGTTTTTGTGGGCCGACTTAGTCATTTTCCGTTTAGTATCTAGAAAAGTAACTAAAACTTTAAGTAATAAAGTTATACAAAAGTTTCTTACTGTATCTTTGTTAAGTATTTCACATTTTATGCGTATTTTAATGTGAACCATAGTACTATTTAAATGTAAATATATCAAATTGTAATCTCTAGATGACCTCTAAATTAATTAATTAATTAAACAAAGGCATTCCTGGCTGACTTTATACAGCAAAGATTGGCAATACAATGCATGATCGGTAATTTAAGATAGCAAATAATCCATGTTAAAATATACCTACTCAAGGATTTTTCTGCAAAACTCTTTCTATAATATTTCTCTCAGAAAAACGTCCAAGATGCATTTCTTGCCTCCGTCTCTAGCAAACAAAAGAGCGGCAGTTATTGCTTGTTGGTAAATGACTGGAATTTTCCATTGTGAGAAATGGATGATCTTTTACGTACGTGGAGAATCTTGCTATTGTTTTGGTGAAATATTTTCCACTTGGTACAATTTGCGGCGTTCTACTTTATAAAGGACTTGTTTAAGAACTTTTTCAGTATTATAAATAGCTTGCTCTAGTCAGTGGCTGTAGTTTTTTAACCTTACTACAGCAAAGCCAAAATGAAGGGTAATGATTTTAGCAGTCTATTTATGTTTGTATTTACGTATGTTCAACCTAAGCATGCCTAAACTATTCAGCCGATTTTGATGAATGAGGTGTCAATCGATTCGTTATTATGATTAGGTCAACATAGGCTACATTTTAACCAACTTTAACAAGACGAGGAGTTAGATAATGTTTCCTTGTAACCTCGATTTCAACCGATTTAATTATAGTCCTTTGAAGAAAATGTAATCGAAACGATTGCAGCTCCGCTGTTAAAGTAAATGTTAAACAAGCTATAGCTACAAACATGTTTGAAAAAAATTGTTTTTATCTTGATCTATTCCTGATCGTCAACTCCTAATGTGACTAGGATAGAGCAAGCTTACCTAATTCCACACTTTAGCGATGCATATGTTAATAAAAATTGCCTTAAGTATAAAGAGATATTGTGAATGAAAACACTACAAAGCAGAGGCAAAATGCAAGTCCCGAATTTTATTGACGAAGAAAAAGGAATAAATTTTCTAACAATGTTTTGTTTTGTCTTTGTCTACAGAACGACTCTGACGATGAACAGTGTGCTCTAAGCGACAAATGGCAGTATGAACGGAAGTCGAGGCGATGGTCACGTGTCGTCGAGATCACACCTCAAGCACAGCGAAGGTTACAAGTAAGTCGATTTTTTTTGTAATGAAGAGACGAAGACGACGAATGATGAATAAAATTATGATAATAGGGTGTATATAGGGGTTATGGCCTAATTGCTTGATAAAATAGCACAACAAGTTATTGGAAACTACATTCATTAAAACGTTACGAATAATAACCAATTAAAACTTTAATTACGGAATGGTAGCTTAAATTTCGAAACTCCAAATGTAGATTACTCAATAATAGTTAAACAATATTACCTATTGTTTAAACTATAAGATAAGTTCTGAGACCAAGTCAAGTAATTTTATCGAGTAATTAGGAAATCGAAGAAGCTATAAAAATTACAAATTATTGATTTAAATCTAATAATGTAACTCCATTGAAAATAGAACTTTATATTACTTTACATATTATGATTGAATTTGTTTTTTCTAAAACGATTGGTGATTTTTATATTACTGCACAGGTTATAGCAGCCAGAGCAATAGCAGAAAGAGAAGCACGAGAAGCAAGAGGAGAAGTAGAAGACGATGAAGATGAAACACTACCTACAATCAGAGTGGGATTGGTTGATGCTGAGGGACACTACACTGATGTAGAACCTGACCTGTGAGTAGAATATGAAATTTTGGATTGGTAAATTATTCATTATAAAGTAACAATAAATGTAATTAATGGTTTTAGTACTCTATCTGGCACTCACAACTATACGACACTCACAATACCAAAAGGGGTCGAGTAACATTTGCTCACACACAAAGCCATATCTTGCAGTATGGACCACACAGTACCCCAAAATAGTGACAAGATGCCAGCCATGATTTAATCACCTACTGAGTGTGTAGATGATTTACTCATGTTCACGATCACGTTTTAATGTTTTTTTTTTATTATTATTAAAGGCAAAGTTATTCGACGAATAATTTTCCTATTGTTAGCAATTCAAGTAATAGATACACAAATATTGATATTGGGTCTTAATTCAAAGTAAAATAAATTTACTCGAAGTCTACTTAAAACATAAAACCTATTTACCCAATAACTATTTAAACAGAGACAAAGTGAGAACAAAGACATTAACTTGTTTATTAATGAACGCGACAGACTTTGCACTAACAACCGTAGTTGCACGATGGAAACTTTTAACGAGACCTGATTCGTATTTGACAGCAGCAGTTTTCATTGCAACGATTTACTAGACCAAAATAAATTGTGCAGCTGCGGGATTAACTTGTTAGCAACGTTGACAGGGCTCTTTGAGGGTTTGATAGATTTATTACTCAATTTGAATCAACGCTAAGTAATCTTATTATATAATAAGAAAATGTTTAAAGAGAAAAGAAAAATCATCGGCTTTAAAGTATTAAGAGCATCCTTTTAACACCTGTTTTATCAAACTGTTGTTGAGTACTGAAGAAAAGCTTATGTATTTCGAATAACCTTTGAAAAAATAAGACTTTTCTCATCTTCTCCGAGGTGTTCAAGATTTTTCAATTTCTTATCTTCCCAATTTAACAAGTTCAAGTCATCGTTTTCATTAACAACCATTCATTCATCTAAACATCGGCCATCCCGGCTCTTATTAAATACCCCTTTGAAGCTTGTGATCTTTTGAATTAAAATTCAATGCACCTCGTCCTATCAATCAATATTCTGACAAAGAAATTAATAAGGCGTCTCACGGTATTGCCATCCTCTCTTTCTAGTGTGATAATAAAGCATATGAAGGGCTTCACACCCAAATAATTGGACTCCGATTACGCAAACGATGGAAAGGTTTGATAAAGATCTTGTCTTCCAACCTCATCAATCTCATCAAGAACCCTGGCTATATTATCTACTAGACAATCTTGTACAGTGGCTTTACTAACAAGAGCTCTATCTACGATGGTTTCTATTGATCAATAATTATCTGAAATGGTACGTAATGGCTTCTTGACATCTGACGCTACTCGACCGAGTGTGTTATTTGGTCGTTTAAATATGTTTATTGTACGGGTGTTAGCGGTTATAAATTTTAATGGGCTTAGAATAAGCCCTTCGCTTTTAGAAAAGATGTCGTGTCTGAATGTAAAATAGCTTTGTTCTTTTTTCAAGTGCCATCGAGTATGAGTGACAAGACTTAAGAGCATAGACACCTTTCTAAATACTTGGTAATGGCTTCGGAGTGCTCGAAAGATTTAAGATTAACATTTCTTTCTAAATCAGATACTTCGAAGTTATTGAAAATCATAATACTTTGATAATAGTCTCTTAACGAAATTTTTAGGTTTCTGGCCTATGTGAATGAATTTTTGAATTTTGATTGCGGTTTCCTTTTAATAACATAATTCTTTAAAAAATGACATCCCATTTAGTAAAGTTTTGAATTATGTATCACGCAACCAGTAGATACCTACTTCTCATATCATATTTCATAAGCTCGTTCGGTTTCTTTCATCGATTAAATCATAGCGGCTACTCTTTGTATTCAAAAACTACATTATGTTGAATGGTTGGATCTTAGATATAATCATAATTTCACAGTGAGCTTCTAAAATAATTTGTGTCATACCGTTTATAGGAATCTTTACAAATTTACCATTGAAACTGCTACTACATATTCAATAGTTCTCTTATTACTTTCCTTTAGATCATAGAGTAGGTAATTGTATCTAGTTGATAATCAACATTACTTTATTTTAATCCCGGTCACTGTCTCAAAATTGATTACCTATACTTTTCACATTTAATTTTGTTCTCGACATCTTTTTTAATTATACATCTTTCAGTTTGTGGATTGAAACATAACGGGCAAGTTATGAAACCGTTAATGGTAACTGGTGGGTTTGATCCTGTGCTCTCAGGAGGTAACAACTGACACATCACGATCAAAACCAGTTTACAGCTTCTTAAAAACCTAGAGCTGGAGACTTATCTGGCCTGTTGATAATCTGCTAGCCCCTAAAATTTAAAGAAAGCTACAGTTTCTAGCAAATTATTCCGTTATCTAGTTCCCTATCTAACATAGTAGGATTTGAGATTTATCTAAACTTTCCGGTGACAAGTTATCTCATTAACACTGAAATGAAGGTTCATATACCAGCTAATAAAGCCAGCTCTTTCTCTAACATAGTCAGATTTGATATTGATCTCAACTTTATCATGATATTAAGACGTCTCAATAAACTTTAAATGAAGCTTTATATACCAGCGAACGAAGTTGCATTTACCCAGCTCTCTGTTCAACATAGTAGCCGAACATCCAATGATGCAATCGACGCTATTGCTGCAGATTGAGCCATATCTATTGTAAACAAGGCAGCCGCAGCAACAAAAGAACATGTACAGTTAGAGGCCCTTGCCACAATGCCTGTAATCAAACGGCTATTTGTTCTACTTACAATTCGGATACTTATCCCTTCACCTATCACGTTTCCATTTTGGATTGCTAAACCATAAGATATAATGATAGGCTATTAAAGTTGGTGTGGTTGCAGTGCTGGCGGGCAGCTTAGCAATTTGTGTATTTGATTAAATTATTGTTCTTGAATTAATAAGAAGAAATACAATCGTGGTCTCTATTCTCGTCTCAGTACTTGATGAGACAGCATTTTACTAAGTATCTATCGAATTTGTATACAAAAAAAATCATGTGCAGCGGAGTGGGTTGGAGAGATCCAACCCTGAGCCGGTTTCCCTCGACGGAATACTTATACCAGTCTGCTCTGAATTCCGATACCCAGGTTCATTCGTACAGCACAACGGTGAAATAGACTGAGATGTCAAGCATCGAATTAGCTCACTATGGACGAAATGGCCACAGGTTACGGGGACAATATGTGACTCCCGGATTCCCCTTAAATTAAAAGAGAAAATCTATAAAACCATCATAAGGCCTGTCGTCCTGTATGGATGAGAAAGCTGGCAAAGCGGATGGATGAAAATCAACTACGTGTGGCTGAGATGAGAATGCTACGGTGGATGTGTGGTGTAACAAGAATGTACAAAGTGAAGAATGAGTAGGTACATTAGAGGAAGTTTGAAAGTAGCACCAGTGGCAGAAAGACAGAAGTAACAGATTGGCATGGTATGGGCATATAATGAGAAGAGATGATGAGCATGTAACAAAGAAATGAGAATGAATATGGATGGATATAGAGGTAGAGGAAGACCGAAGAAAAGATGGATAGACTGTGTGAATGGTGATATGTCAAAGAAGGGTGTTAATATTGAGATGACGGCTGATCGAGAAGAGTGGAAAAAGAAAACAGATTACCCCAAATAAAATGGGAGCATGAAAGGCAAAGGAAATGACTAAATGAAGTATTTTGAAAAAAATGTAAAATAAACTTAGATTATAATAAACAACTATGAATGGTGAACAAAATTGTTCTTGCTCATTACGTAAGCATTTGTAGCTACAAGAATTCGAACCCGGGCCGCCAGAAATGAACGCAACTTTACTGACAACTCCAACACGAAGGCGATTATGAATTTATAAACATTACAAATATGGAAAAAGCTCTCGGCGAGACCATACCTTGTATTGCGTCAAGCTCAACAACCCACATAAAGGGATATAGTTTTTAGAGCGGAAAGCACTAATGCAAGATTAATTGTTGATAAAACAGAATGCAATCAATTTACATGTTAATTACAATACGTTCAGCGTTGAAAATGATTTATAACAAAAGACATTATATATGCAGTTGTAAAAAATCGATGTATAGATACTCGTACCTATCATCGAAACACTATGAATACAATGATATTATAATACAGCAACGCGGAGTACTATTGCGTAGTTTAAGTTCTGGGGTCGATTCCTAAAATCAAACCACCGTCGCCATGGTTGGTCCAAGGCGTTTTTTTGTTCTTGACTTGGAAAACCTTAGTCTTCATCTGATGGCGAGTGAGCGTCTTCCGGAACCTATCATATCATTGGAGGAGGTCTTAGTAAAAATCACGAAAGTTAAGCTACCAAGTTCCCGGTCGGTACTCGAATGGAAATGAAATGATGAGCGAAAAAAAATCGATTTTCCTCCGTGCTTCAGAAGGCACGTCAAGGTAATGGTCCCGGGTGCTAACGAAAGATAGCAGTCGTTCCCAAGGAGGGTTGGTGTCAGGCCAAAATATCTAATGCCAAATCCTTAAGCAGTATTGTCGATCAATATATACTGCACCGACCCCAGATAAATCAGGAGTTGGGTAGGAATAATGAAATGATCAGAAGTTAACGATGACCGACAAAACCGAACTGCGTCGTTAGTTTTTAATTAAAGTTACGTAAAACAACCGAACTTTAAATAAGTAATGAGTTATATAACTGCACGTGTTAATACTTCCAAATTACTACCACTTGTCATTTATTGAAGGTTACGTTAACTACTTGTTTATGGTTTCAGTGCTCCCGAAAAGAGGTTAATATACACATAGATACACTATTTAATAGCTGTTTAAAACGTTTTAGGGGCTTCTAAATTTGTACTTGAGATTTGGCTATCGCTATGTCGTTAAGGTTGAGATGGAGTTTCGTCGAAATATACTCGTGTAATGGTGTTCGAAATCGTGTCAAGTGTCACATCGTAACCTCAATTTTTAATTACTCCAAAAAATCTACTAATTCCTCATCTTTCTACCTTCATCATATCATCATACATAATAGCCTTTATATATCGGCCCACTGCTGGGACACAAGGCCTCTCCTTGTCATTGATGGAAGTTTAGGCAGTAGTCCACCACGCTTTCCCAACGGATTGGTGGACGGAAAGGTGATCAATACCACTTTGCTGATCCATTAGTCGCCTTCTACGACACCCATTGGAGGATGGAGTAGTGCTATCCAGCATCACATAGCTTTCTACCTTGATCCCTATTTATTTGGGATCGGTGCAATATGTGACTATGCCGCTATAGGTTTGGTCATAGTTGTATGTCCATGTGTCTGCCTGATACCCTCATTGGGATTGCTTGTGTGTGGTTGACACCGCGCGAATGATATTGCAATGGTCAGTGCGGGTTCAGTCAGAATATTAGTCGACTTTTACGACACCCACGGCACGAGAAGAACTGCCTGCCTGGTGGTAAGAACAGCAGGGGAAACTCGCGCGTTGCAAACCTAATCCCCTTGCGTACCCCGTGGAATTCTGGTGACCTTACCAATAGAAAAGAACGATATTGCACAAAATGTAGTGATATTTGACTGTGGTCTTCTGTAAGGAAGAGGAACCTACTACCAGTTAGGGCTGCTCTTACGCTGTTCCCTACTTCGACTAATTAATGTACTGACTAATTTATCTATTGGTTATTGACTAAAACATAGATAGTCTTATTCGTGGCTGACAATACTTTGGTTTCATTCGTGACCACACCGGTAAAGCAATTTGCGAAGAAAAATGTTTGTTCCAAAATCTTATATCAGTATTATGCGAATTAGAAGAATTTATGTAATATCTGGGGATAGAATATTGAAAATCTATTTATGCTGAGGCACGCACTTTTTTACTTAATATATTTTCCATAGTGTGTATTTTGTAACGAGTGAAGCATTGTTATTGCCAGGAAATGTAGCCGCTGTGACAAGAAATTCCTTTTTGTATTGTTAAATTTTATTTTGAAACTCTAGACTCTAGGAGTATGCTATTTAACGTCGCTTCTTTGTTAGACAGTGATGACAATACAATATGCAATCCATACAACAAATCATACGATATTTGTGGCGCGTGCGCATAATACAGCTATGAAACGTAAATAAATAAATGAGCGCTATAAACGGAATGTTGGATATTATCAAAAATCCAAGCCTAAATATATTGTCTATAGCAATACTTTCGTAGAGTAAAGCAGTCATTGAATCATTCGTTTTGTTTGATATTTAAGTTCGTGTTCTGTCTGCGATTTCTCATTAAAACGCACTCTCCAGGCGCGAACACGTCTTTTCTTTATCTTCTGTAGCCAATTATTAAAAAAAAAAACGAGGTAACGTTTTTGATGCGGCATGATGTAGATCTCAGGATTGTATCTCTCTTTATAACAAATTTAAGACATCTTATATAGAATAAGATTTTCTTGACATTAACCTGGAACTCTGGATTGCTACTGGATTAGATTGAGCACTCTGAAATCTACTCTCGGCACAGTGTTTTGCTTCCTCTTCATCTCTGGCAACTTTGCTAAGATACGCCCACGAAAAAGATAAACTATTCCGTGGATACACCATACTACAAAATCAGGAGATGCTAAGTCTTAAAAATATTGTCAGAAACCGCATCGGTTTCATTTCAATAGTAGACGAACTTTTTGTTTACGGTAATTTGTCTGTCCCTTTTTGAGAGCATGGCGCTGGCATGGACTCAAGTTTGGTGTAATTTCGTTCTGCTACAACAGATTTTGCACCATTATCAATTCGAGTAACATCGTTAAAATCGCGGCGCCCTTGTAACTTAAAGTCTAGGTTGCCCTCTGTGAAATTTAATGAAATAATTGTTGTTGATTAACTCGCCGAGCTATTGCAAACTTGCCACTTTACCGGGCCCGACCACCATAACTTAGTTTAAATGTTACTCCCAGTAATTTCTTTAATTTGTGAAAATGTTTCTTGAAAATTGTTTGTCACTTAGTCATAATTATCAACAAAGGGATCCTTAATGTTATTAGGTCTCGTTCTGTTATTAAAACAAAATCAACCGCTTAGTTAAGAAGTTTCGTGGCATTAAATTTACTAGAATGCGAAAAACAAATTTATTTCCATAAAATGTTATACTCCTCTGATATCAAATCATGAAACAGGAAAAGTTGAGAAAACAATTTTAATTTTTTAACTGGAAAGAATCTAATTATATATAAGTCACTCAATCGACTTTGAATACTACGTATTATAAACGTTTAAATTGACCTGCACTTAATAAAATCTGACGTTATATATTTCAGATTAACAGTCCCCGGCCAGCCAATGATACAGTTACCAAGTGATAAGGAAGATGAAGAAGACACAGGCACCCGTTTCAGACGTACCGGCTCTGAGCGTCTTCGAGACGGAGCCAAGGCCCTTCTTCGCCGCGTCGAATCACTCAAAACGCGGAGAAGAAAACGCCAAAACAGAACTGAAGTTATCGTCTCCTCACCTCACTTCTTAGACGTTCAAACGGACAAATATCCTGACTTAAACTATATAGATATGACCCCAACCACTCCCACAGCATTCCCTTTTCCTGATTTCAATAGTTCTCCCGTCCACCCACCCGCGATCAGAACACAACCTCCATCTCCAATGACAATAATGCCCCCTTCCCCTATAGGTCCTTTAGAACAATCTTTTGTCCTAAATCCTCCTTTTGGAGACGATAGCTCAAGCTATGCTTCCGATGGAAGTATGGGCTCTAGTAATAAAAGCACAAAGTCCAAATTAGGACGTGCTAAAAGAATTTTCCATAGAGGAGTTAAGAATGATGATAGTGCGTTAAGTGACTCAGAATGCCAACCTGCCAGTTGGAGACACAATTATTATAAGGATCATAATACTCATCATAATACTGAGGTAAGAAGCGTTAATTAAGGATTTGAACTTAGAAAAGTATGTTTGAAATACCTACAACGAGTTGATATTCTTATGTTTTTAATGCTTCGATGTTGCTTTCCAAATAATTAACATGCTTTAGAACAGTCATAAAACACATCAACATTTAACTACACGTAAAATCATATGTTTACAGCCTTTAAACGCGTATTATCTTGATAGTGCACATGTAATGCATTGCAAAATATATGTTTAGAAAAATAATATTTTGAAAAGTTATTACTAGTAAACTCTTATTTTGTGTATAGGTGTATGTAGAACCTCCCTCGCCAGTAGAATTGAAGCCAGATCCAGAGGTTCTTCGTGAAGTGCAGAAGTCCCCTGGCCACACGCCACACAGACGGCAAGCTATCAGAACCAGTTCACTCAACTTGGGGAAGGATGGACAAAAGTAAGTACCTACCATAATTCTATATCGCTTCTATACCACGACTTTAATCGTATTACTTAGTAGCTGTACAATGACCATCGGTTTTGTGTAGAAAAATAGGAATGCGTAATCTAACAAAACCATCATCAAATACTATTTGTATTAGCTAGTCAAGGTTTTCAATATGTCGCGTTACAAGAAATCAATTTTTTGAAACAATTTGCTTTTCTTTATTGAAGCTTATCTCATTTGTGAAAGTGACAACGGTAATTCAATTATACGAGACACGTACATAATGTGAACTATTACAATTAAGGAACTTAATGTAATTAAAACATAATAACACTCAACCAAGGGTCGTGATTATTTCAATCAAGTTAATGAACTTTGATGTGACGACGTAGACGCTTGATGATCTTGTAATCCTATAAAATGTATGGTGTAGGTAAACTTTAAATTAACAACTAAGCAAAATAAGGGGATCTTAAACAGAATGAAATGAAATTATTGCAGGGCTTCGATGTGCATTATCGGGAAATTCGGCGAAGATTAAAATAATAAAAGAAAAGTTTTAATAAGTCCCATTTTATTTAAAAAGTATAAGTATCTATTTATTCACTAACGCTCCATAAATATTTACATCTCTAGAAATATTAAAGGCTTTAGTAATACAATTTTACTGTCTCTATCTCACTCTTCTATCTAGGAGACCTCAAAATGGTATTCCGAAACTCATTTATAACTAATTACTGCAAACCTGCCACCATTATACCCAAACGTGTGTTTCTTGATAATAATAAAAGCCAAACCATGGAGAATGTCTTATTCGTATGCTAATGTCCCAATAATGCGCCCGCGACGATTTTAGACGACTGTAATTATCGAGCTGAGTTTATTCTAAGTTGTAGCATGACGTGAGAGGTTGTCCGTAAGAGGAAAATCAGGAATGGTGAAACAAAAGATATTTTCTGAAGATGGATATTTGTGGAGTTGTTTCTATCAAAGTGATAAGTTAGTATTGTAGTTTTAATACACGATCAACAAATCAACGCGATCTTTGGGTGTAGTGAATATTTTCAGTGTTGTTTTAATGAAAACTCTTAGCATTCCATGGATTCAGCATTCAGCGTGCCGTTACCATCGCGTCTATACATTTTTCTTAATTCATGTAAACTGTGTGGATTAACAGGAATCCGAAAATTCTCGTATAAGTTATCAATAATTCTTACTAGACGGTATTTTGTGGTGATATTATGTATTAGGTAAATCTTTCTTCTTGTTTCATACCATTATTAGTATCTGTGCCCCTGTAAATTTCCACATATGCCTACCATACAGGCCATAATTTAACACAAAATCCTTTAACTGTTCTTATCTAAAATTTTGGGACATAATCAAAATATTTATGGGATTCGTAGGGAATGTTTTTAAATTCCTTAATTAAACTTTTTGCAGATTTCGAGACCGAAGTTTAAAAAGAGATAAATCAGCATCAAGAAGCTCTGAGTTAGATGGTAGCCCCAACTCTGCTGGCTCCAGGTCACATGATGGAGACCACGACGATGATGATGACAGCCTTGATATTAAAACCAAAAAGTAAGTAAATGCTGGTGATATCCTAATACCAATACTTCCAACAGTACAAAATCAAGCTAATCAATTTAGTAATACACTTTTCTAAAAGAGAAAAATCCAATAACTGCCTAAATTTCTTATGTATCTGTGATGATTCACATTCAACTACAATAATATACGCAGCTGACGTTAAAAGTAAATATCAAAGGTAATATTCATAAAGACATAATTATTTACTTAATAAACTACAAGTGTTTTGTGGTTGCGTCGAAATCGGTTGTGACATTATATTGTACCGTTCTTTCTTCATTAATTATTAGAATAGAAAACAATAACGTTATCAAATTGTATTATTATCAAGATTTAGTGGAATATAAAATATTTCAATTTTGCTCCGTTACAGAAATTGTCATATTGTGCATCGCATCCTAAGTACGTGGCTTTAGACTCGTATTTATTCGTGATTACGGTTGCTTTTGCAGAAACAACATTCAAAGGTGGTACTCATTTCGGACGACCACCCTCAACGGTGGACCCAAAGCAAACAACACATTGCAACCTAATACACCCAGCCAGAAAGACCCTGAAGCATACAGTGAGTAACATTTTATCTCCTTCTATGATATAATCTACGTTTGAATTATATGCTTCCCATATTATATTTTCATGACTATTAGACTCAGCATTTGTTTCATTACAATTGTTATTTTTTTTTTCATGAACATTGATAATTTCTCTTTCAGTGTCTCGCCCAATGTCTTCATTGTCATGTGGACAATTACATATACTGAGAAAGTTAGCTTTACTTCGATTAACAGCTTGCATGGAGAGGTACTGTCCATCTCACAAATCTGGTTGGAACTGGGAACTGCCGAAAATTATCAGAAAAATTAAGACTCCAGATTATAAAGGTAAGTAATATTAAATGTTAAAAGTTGTAATCAAAAAGTACTGAAATATACGTAAGTTATTGTTAATAACTAAAATAATGTATATTTTGATGCCAGATTAATAAGCGCCTCCAGATATTTTAACAGCAATATAGACGATGGACAGAATCTATCATACTCTACAGGCTGTGATTTCGACGTAGCTATTAAAAATCTCTCCGTGAATATAAGGAAAATAAACTATCATATTTTCATCAAAGGGAGATTTATTAACTTTGCCGTTTACAGATAAAACAGTATTCGGGGTCCCGTTAACAGTGTCGCTACAAAGGACAGGTCACGCGCTCCCAAAGCCGATACAGAACGCGCTAAGCTGGTTGAAAAGCAACGCTCTGGATCAGGTGAGATATTCATTATCCGAGCAGGTATTTGGGTTGTTTATTATATTGGACTCAAAACACGGGTGTGTTGATGAAATGGTTAAAAAAAGGTCATGGAATTTCGTAAAAATATGAATTCACTCTGTTGCCTTGCAACCATAGGTTTAAGTTCTTTTTGGTTTATTTTTATTTTATATATACTTTAATAAACATACAGCATCAATGTTACAAATGTTTGGTTAAGAATGAGTATTTAATAATCCAAAACAGGTTCCAACTATATAAAGTTTCATAATGAAGACAAAATTTAAGTTAACTTAAAACAGAACTAATAAAATTAAATGTTTCAATTCTCAATATGTCAACGTCTCAGAGCAACGTGTGTGTGTTTTTGTAGTTGCCAAACATCGAGCGGTTATGTGCTCAATGTTGTCAAAAGTCTTTATTTCTTAACCATTTTAATTGTAATATATTATATAAACATGAATACCTACAGTCCACTTCTCATTTATTCACCTTTTGTTAGTTTCACTTTGGTCATTGTTTCAATGATTTCTCGTCATTGGTCGTAGTAAAGAGATGCTTGAGCATCAAAATAACACCACATTCATTGCAAAAACTCCATTTTTAAACCAATTTTTGGATTATCGAAACCAAAAACCAGATGATTTCTCGCCAAACACTCCACACGTTCATTAAATAAAAATAATTAGTAAAAGGTGACTGGAAAAACATTGGTATCCTTTTAAAATAAGACTGTTCTTATGATTCACATGGTTTATCTCAAATATGATGCAAATCAATTGACCTAAGAACTCAGTCAGCCTGTATATTAAAAGTCAGTTTTCCGCCAGATGGGCATATTCCGCAAGGCGGGCGTGAAGTCCCGCATCGCTAAGCTGCGGAGCGCGGCGGAGGGCGGGGCGGGGGGCGCGGGCGGGGCGGGCGCGGACGAGGCGGCGTGGCTGGAGGGCGCGCAGGCGCACGACGTGGCCGACATGGTGAAGCAGTACTTCCGCGAGCTGCCCGACGCGCTGCTCACCAACAAGCTCAGCGAGACCTTCATCGCCATATTCCAACGTGAGAACTATCACAGATTAGTAACATACAAAATTATGAACTTCGACCATTTTGCGACAATTTAGTTTAAGACTTATTGAAAAACTGTACAATATTGCAAGCGTCTATTGATGGTAAACTCTACTTAACGACTCAATCGAGATATTGCCTTTCAAGACAGTTCAAAAAGAAAGAAAGAAAAATTATCTATTCAATGAACAAAAACCAGTTTACAATAATTAAAACGGATCACTCAGCATGTATCGAGGATGGAACATGATATACTTTTTATTAGCTGTCAAAATTATTATAATCTCTCTAACTATCTAACTTTGTACAATAACAGCTCGGGACCTCCTATAGTCAACTGATTGGACATTAAATAATGTTGAGACGTTTAAATTTCTAAGTAGATATAATTAGAAGCAAAGGAGATTCTTTACAAACTAAGAAAATATGTTATAAAAATCATAAAACACTGTGATAATTGTTGTCTTTGAAAATGTTATACATCATCAAATTCTTAATTAATCAGATTAATAATTCCAAATCCATATTTCAATAATCTTTGATATTTATATTTATGTTTACATGCTCCCCAGATGTTCCCGAGCCTCTCAGACCAGATGCAGTACAATGTGCGCTGTTGCTATTGCCTGAAGAACATCTAGAAGCATTACATTCTCTTCTTGTTTTCCTTGGTGAAGTAAGTAATATTCTTGCTATAACTATTGTCGTGATCATTTATTGAAAGTATTGAGACGCTTTTCGTTATCTGAGCCACCGCTCCTCCAGCTGAGTAACAGGACTGTGAACACGATAAATTTACTCTTTTATCGTTTCTTACATCGTCACAAGCTGTCAAAACTGGACAGGAAGATATTTTTACATATACTGAGGTGTTTATTTTTCTTTTTTTAGGTTTAATTATTTAGTATTTATTAATTATTTTGTTACTATTTTAAAAGGTTTCAATAATTAATAGTTTGTATCTTCATATAACTACATAGTTTGGATATGTAAAAAATATCTTTTATTAATATAAAGAAGTTCCTATTAAAAACAACCACATAATGCAGTAGAGTCTACTACACGTCTCACATTTGGTGTAATAAACTTAACCAGGTAATTTTTTTTCATTAAGCAACAAGCTATTAGCATGAAACCATTTTGCAAGTGCATTGTTAACTTCGTCATAATTACTTATTTTTCTATTAATTTTGAAAATCAAAGAAGTGTCATCTGCAAACAACACAATATCATGATTGCCCCTTATTACGGCAAGTCATTTATGTACAGTCGAACCAACTGAATCATGACCCACTTGGCCGAGCATTCCTTTAGAATCATAAATTTAGTTAGGTTTTCTTCGCTATCATGCGTGTTGCACTTAGTACGTTTTAAATATGAATAAAAATGCGTCATTACGGGTCAGAGATCTATGCAATTTTAATCATTCTTATCACTGCACTAAAGTCTCAATTGGAATTTTAAATAAGATGTCGTTCATAATCTAAACTCTTTTCACTACTGAGAAAATGGAATAACTATTATATTTTTAAAAATAAAATGATGTTATGTGTCAGATGTCAAGTAGTCTGAACAAATTTTAAAAAGCCATATTTATTTGACACTGTCAGTGTCTAACAAATTGATAAAAGGTTCGTTACTTAGAAATGTACGTTCAAGCGAATTTCATCCTACTTTGTATAGAGTGACTATAGGAAAATGATCTTAAGGTGGGTCATGATTCAATTTGGTCGACTGTACACTAGAAAGAGAAATGGACCGAGCATTGAGCCCTGCGGAACACCTATTCTGACTAGAGATCCTGGAGATCTTTTGCCATTTATATCAACCCTCTGTATTTGATTATGAAGGTATGAAGTTAGAAGGTTGTCCCTTATGCCGTAATGGAGTAATTACATGACTAGTAAGAGTATCATGATTAACACAGTCGAAAGCTTTAGATAAATCAAAGAAAACACTCCCAAAGCTTTTTCCCAAGCAGCAAATACCTCCTTTAACAGCTCAACTCCTGCATCAATGGTTGAGCGACTCCGTGTAAACCCGAATCGTTTTTAATGATTATTATTTTATTTAACATATCTTTTATTTGTGTAATTAACTATTTGTGTCTTTTCTTTCCTTTAATAATTTTACTAACCAAAATTGACATAACTTATTATTGTATTGATATTTATACATCAGGTTACATTTTGTACCTATGATTTTTATTATATAAGATCTAATTGACATATGTGCCACAAATAAATGCTTTGATTCGATTTCATTTGAGTAGTTATAAAAAAGTAGTAAGTTCCTACATAATTTTGTTTTTTGTTTATTTTCCAGGTGGCAGAACATTGTGCTGTAAATCAGATGACTGCTTCTAACTTAGCAGTCTGTCTCGCTCCCACACTATTGCGTCTTCATCACGCGCCGCCCACAACTAATAGCACCAAAGAAGGCCATTCTAACAGGTAAAGCCATCACTCTCTTACGATGTACATTGATAGTGAACAATAAACTACTATTCTGTTTAAAGTAGAATTCAATAAGTAATTTATTTAAATAGACCATAATCGTAACCGATCTAAGGAATGCCTACTTTTAAATCTTCAAAAACCCTACCTTTTTACTTTCTCGTATACCTACGTAGTAGTCCAAAAATATTTTTTTTGGAATTATGTCTGTGTGTGTATCTGTGCGTTAGCACGATAACTCGAGCATGTTTTAACTTATTGCAACTAAATTTAATATACGCGTATGACATCAAAATATAAGGTTTCTATCAACCTTTGAGTCGTTTCCGGTATACGAGAAAGTCAAGGGGAGACCACTCCCGATTTTTTGATAATGACTTTTAAACTGACAGAAAAGAAACGGTTTAAAAATGCTACAGTAGATATTGTAGAGTGTGACCACTCGCGATTCTCAGATTGCAATATATTATATTATTACATGCCTATGTATGTACCCAAACCGCTGAGATGATTTTGAGTGTAAGATCTGTTCTGGTCGTTGGCTTTAGGTGGTTTGTTTACTGAAGGATTGTGAATTTTACCTGAAGCTCTGCTCGATCCCTTTTGAGATTGTGATTATGGTAATATGTATAACTGTCTAAATTACACTTTTATGTGTAGATAAATTAAGTTGAATGTTATACGTAGAGTCGCAGAAGCTTAGTGGTTCGTTCCCCCAGGACGGTGGTGGAGAGCGCGGCGGACCAGCGCCAGATCAGCGAGTCCCGCGCGGCGCACGCGTGCCTGCTGCTGCTGCTCACGGCGCACGCGCGCCTCTTCCTCGCGCCCGCAGACATGCTCGCGCGCTGCAAGTTCAACTACTTCGAGGAGAGCGTGCCCGTTGGTGACACACATTACTTTATCATCATCATCAACAGCTCATACAATGTCCCCACCTCGGGCTCGAGCTTAACCCACAATAGGGGCGATTAGACCTTAGTTCAACCACGCTGGCCAAGTGCGGGTTGGTCGCCTTCACACATAACCTAAGAATTTCTTCATAGGTGTGTGCAGGTTTCCTCGCGATGTTTTCCTTCACCGTAAAAGCGTCGATTAAACGTACATACGAATTCAAAACAAACAAAGACCAGTGCCTGATCGTCCCACCCGGGAGAGACGACGCTCTTATGCACTACGCCACCGACGCTTCTACATTACTTAGCTCAACGATATTCTTGTTTTGTTATGAATTACTGAAAATAAAATGATTGGCAATCAGTAACAAAATTTTACTTTACTAACTTTGGTGACTACTAAACTTTGTAGCTACTGTTGGTAATCTATTTCAGTTGATTTTATTTAGCTACTATAGCTAAATGTTAAGTAACGTATAACACAACCAAATATTTGGTTGAAAATAGCTAAACCAGTTTGGTAATTCACCACCAAATGTTTGGTTGAAAACAGCTAAACTAAATTGAAAGATTAGCTAAACTCTTCAGTAAAAACTTTAGGTCTAGCGATTTAGCTAAAAGTTACTAAATATTTATGTACGGGTTGCTACATTTTTTTTTTTCTAAATATGCTTTGCGTCCACAGCTAAACCTATTTAGCTAATGTTGCTTTGGATATTAAAGTTTAGCCACAAAAATATTAGCTAAACAATTTAGTTAACGTATTTTTTTCATTAAAGAAAATGCATTGCCATGACGTGACATGATTCCTATTTAAATTCATTTCAAGATAATTTCCATTTTATGTTGATAGTTGATAAGAATTAACTAAATAGCGTGTAAAAAAGCAAAAAAAAAATATAAGTAAAACACATAGGAACCTTCACCACACTGTTAGACATTTATTTTTATCCCTCTAACTGACAAGAGACTAGAGAGATTTTACAACTGACAAATTTAATTTTGAAGTAATTAGAGTTGCGATATTAATTTACATAATAACCGAAATGTTCAATTTTCAGGTAGCGTTAGAAGAATTAGGAGCAGACTTCAACCAAGACTGGAAAGGATTCCAGCAAGCCTGTATCAAAGCCTTACTAAAAGAAGCCAAAGAAAAGTAAGTCTTGTCATATTACGTCAAATCATACATTTGTTTAACTTCTTTAGTCTTCGATATTGTTGTTGTTAGTTCATTCTCCTATGAGCTCTCTCTGAAACTGTATCTTATAGCGACTAACTTTTTTCATGCTTTTTAGAGTCTGTGGCCGTTCGGGAAAGAGGTGAGACTCGGTGTTAGCGCGTTACCCACAGACCTTACCTTAGATGTGTCTAATATACTTCTGTTCTTCATCTAAGATTTAAATCTTAGTAGACTATATGTTTTTTCATAAACAGCAAATAAAATATTCAAACTCCCTTGATGAATGATAAATTCAACACTAATAATCATTCTATTAACATTTTTACAATAGAAGATGAATTTTCTATCCAACCATATCATTATCTGTTGCATTAACATAGTTATAATTAACATTCTTGTAATGGTTAAGGACTAATAAAAAAGTCTTCATTGGTCTGAGGTTTTCCAATACTTAATGATTTATAATGTATTGGAATTAAGTGAATTTGAAAAATATCTACTAAATAGATTATATGGCTTAGTATTAATCAAATCTCTAGGAATAAAAGACGTGTATAAGCAAAATGAGATTGTAATAGCTAGTAATAATAAGTAGCAAAGTACTATTTTCGTTGTTAATGATGATGACAAGATGAAGAACAGAAGATAACTATCCTTTCACATCAACTAAGTCAGTGAACACTTCATAATCATTTGTAGATTCGCGCCTCTAAGATGTAAATTTTAGAACTTCCATTTCATTCTGAACATTAACTAATGTGAACAGTTTAAATATTAACAAGTTTAAAACAAAGTAGAAGTAGTGAAATTAGATTTAAATAGAATAAACTAACAAACGTAGACGAATAAAATAGAATAAGGTAGTAGTAAGGTTGCCAATGAAAATAATGACTTCCTTTTGTTTTTGATGACACTTTTTGAATATTTAATCAGCTATTATAATAAAAGGATACATATACAAGAAAATCTAATTTCTAATGTTGGGTTTCAGTAATATACCTACCTAAAGACGCTTTTGCTTACAAGGTGCAGGGCTTAGTATTTTACTTTAAATAACTAGATATGACGATGAAAAGTCTTGGAAGAAAAAGGGGCTCAGTTATTATTTTTACTTCGAAAAGGCTTCCCATTACCATTGCATAAGCAAGCAAGCAAGCATACTTGCTTATGAAGATGTTAAATCCAACCCAAAGAATATGTCCGTCCGTGTATCAAATTGCATTACAGGTGAATTCATGACAGAAAAAATATTACTAGAAAAATGCACTGAAAAAAATCGACTTGCCTCAGGCGGGACTCGAACCCGCACCTTCCAAAATCCGGGTGGACGCGTTGACCAATTTCGCCACTCGAGTCCCGCCTGAGGCAAGTCGATTTTTTTCAGTGCATTTTTCTAGTATTATATTTACGCGTTTGTAAACGCAAAAATAAAATTATTCCAGAAAAAATATTACGTAGGTATCTACGGTATTGGTGGAAAAGTATCGAAAACTACTCTTAAGACAAAAAAGTGAAAAAATAAAGAAAAGCGTACAGAAGTGTAGGTACCCTGAAATTAAACATGAAAAGTAAGATTTCGTATTTAAATGCAATCTACTTACACAACCAATAAAAAAGTGAAGATAAGTTTTTTGACCATAAGTAACCTTTGAATGTTTCCGTTTCCTACCTGTCTATTTCTAACTCTTCGCACAAGTAATATGATGACGTAAGTACGTATGACGTATTAGATGGTCACGTGACACGTGCTCTAGTGGTTAGAAAGAGACAAATAGAAAATGAGAGGTTTCAAGGTCAAATTTTTTGTCTTCGCTTTTCTCTCGAGTTGCAGCTTCCAGTTCTACTTAAAAAATTCTTGATACCAACTACCAATTTGGTAACACATTGTACCATAATGCACATTTTAATTTCATAGGGCGTCGCTTTATAGTAATAAAGCTGATTTACACAGGGTAATTAGAGTCGTCAGTAACAGGCGTTAATGCTGGCGCCGAGAACTGACCAAACCGTTTACATGCAGTCAGTCAGCGGTAATATTGAAGTAAACGCTCACGCGACAGCGCTGTATTAGTAGTTACGTGACCTGTGTAAATCAGTCTGTGTATTGAAATAATGCAAAGCGATATCGGAGTCCATAGCGTGTGTCGTGACGCAGGAGCCGCGGCTGGGTGTCGGTGTCGGGCGCGGCGGCGCACGTGGAGCTGTGCTGCAAGAAGGTCGGCGACGGGCACCCGCTGCGGCTGTGGCGCGCCACCACCGACGTCGAGGCGCCGCCGCTGGAGCTCATGCACCGGTGCGTACCACACCACCCACTGGACTCATTATCATTCCTCTGATCTACTCACAATTTTGTTTGCAGTCGGCGTAATATGTTTTCTTCTTCCACTCTCCTCGATCAGCCATCATCTCAACATTAACATCCTTCTTTGCCATATTCACACATTCTATCCATCTTTTCTTCGGTCTTCCTCTCCTTCTATATCCATCCACATTCATACTCATTACTTGCTTTGTTACATGCTCATCATCTCTTCTCAATATATATGCCCATACCATCCCAATATGTTACTTGTCAGTCTTTCTACCACTGGTGCTACTTTTGCCCAATGGAAGAACCCTGTCAAGTCGCAGAAACAAATTAGAATTGAGATACTTACTACATGAATGGTTGAGAATCCGCTAAGAACATTCTATTCTCATATTAAAATACCCCACTACACTCAATGGTAAGTCCCTTACGATTAAATTGCCAAAGATGCACGCAACGACTAACACGTGGAATTTTAAATGTTACCACGTAATTCAATATTTAATACATAGGTCGCACTAATCTTAATTTCAGGTAGACAATTCGATTCAGTAACTCTAAGCATTTGTCTTACAGGATACTTCGCGAACGGCACATATGGGACGATACACTCGTAAAGTGGCGTATAGTGGAAAAACTCGGCACCAATGCTGAGGTGTTCCAGTACATCACTGCCTCTAGTATCAACTTACCGCCCAGAGACTATTGCGTGTTACGGTAAGCTAATGTTCACCTACTTATACGACATAGGTAAAGTTGGCAAATTGAAGTTCTATAAAATTAGTATTTGGTCTTGTATGTTGGTAATGCGGAAAGAATAATTTTGATAAAAGATATTTTTAAATTTTGTTACATTTTATTTCAAAGTAAGCATTTTCAGAAAATAACATGCGAGTGTGTACCCATTGGAATTGGAAATTAAGTAAACTTTTTGGTAATCACTTGTTATTAAGTGCCTTAAAAAAATTAAATGTTCGATACAATCGTGTGTTTGTCGACGACGTTATTAGTTAAGTGAGCAAAATTATTTTTTGCTGCGAATGCCACAATCACGAACTAACAAAGTAGTCTACAATTTAATAATTTGCTAGTGAGAGATTTAAAACCACGAGGCAAAAAAAAATTGCTCTCATGTGAAACATACAATTATTCATCTCTACCAGCGAGGAAATTGTTGTAGGTAACACAAACAAGACAATATTGAAATACCTACCTACAAGTTCATTAATCTAAAACTACTGCAATAATTATTTAGACAACGTTTGGTGTTGGAGAGATGAAAATTTACTTGCCTCATATGAATCGGGTTAGTGTTTGATGGCATGGTACAGGCAAATTAAAATTACTTACTATGTTATTACATAGTAATGTCAGCGAGACAATGTATGCTTTTGACGTATAGTCCATCCCTTCCGAAGACCAGAGGAAAATGTAGTTGAATTTTTTGCGCATTCTAATTATTGTACCAAAGTCTTCATTCATCATTACCTACAGCTTATATAATTCGACACAAGGCCTCTTATTGTCATCGAATGACGGTTAGGCAGTAGTCCAGCCAATGCGGATTGGTGAATGAAGTATAAGATGATCAATACCCCCTTGCTGATTCATTGGTCGCCTTCTACAACCCGCATTGAAGAATATGGGATATTATACGAGGATACTGTGTACCAAAGTACCAGTCGCGTACTCAGTTGCGTCCTTAGGACGTAGCTGGTATATCAGTGACGCTATCGTCGTCCGTTGTCTGGTTGGCTAGGGAAGAAAAAGTGTGGGTTATGAGTAGTGTCGGTGTTGCCAGGTCGTGGCAGCAGGGCGGCGGCGGCGGCGGCGGCGGCTGGTGCGCGGTGGCCGAGACGTCGGTGGCGCACGCGGCGTGTCCCGGCGACGGCGCGCGCGGGGTCGTGCTCGCCTCGCGCTACCTGGCGCAGCCCGCCGGCAAGGGCCGCAGCCGCCTCGTGCACCTGGCGCGCGTCGACACCATGTGAGTGACATCCGCACTAGCTACAGTGACCACCGCCTCGCGCTACCTGGCGCAGCCCGCCGGCAAGGGCCGCAGCCGCCTCGTGCACCTGGCGCGCGTCGACACCATGTGAGTGACATCCGCACTAGCTACAGTGACCACCGCCTCGCGCTACCTGGCGCAGCCCGCCGGCAAGGGCCGCAGCCGCCTCGTGCACCTGGCGCGCGTCGACACCATGTGAGTGACATCCGCACTAGCTACAGTGACCACCGCCTCGCGCTACCTGGCGCAGCCCGCCGGCAAGGGCCGCAGCCGCCTCGTGCACCTGGCGCGCGTCGACACCATGTGAGTGACATCCGCACTAGCTACAGTGACCACCGCCTCGCGCTACCTGGCGCAGCCCGCCGGCAAGGGCCGCAGCCGCCTCGTGCACCTGGCGCGCGTCGACACCATGTGAGTGACATCCGCACTAGCTACAGTGACCACCGCCTCGCGCTACCTGGCGCAGCCCGCCGGCAAGGGCCGCAGCCGCCTCGTGCACCTGGCGCGCGTCGACACCATGTGAGTGACATCCGCACTAGCTACAGTGACCACCGCCTCGCGCTACCTGGCGCAGCCCGCCGGCAAGGGCCGCAGCCGCCTCGTGCACCTGGCGCGCGTCGACACCATGTGAGTGACATCCGCACTAGCTACAGTGACCACCGCCTCGCGCTACCTGGCGCAGCCCGCCGGCAAGGGCCGCAGCCGCCTCGTGCACCTGGCGCGCGTCGACACCATGTGAGTGACATCCGCACTAGCTACAGTGACCACCGCCTCGCGCTACCTGGCGCAGCCCGCCGGCAAGGGCCGCAGCCGCCTCGTGCACCTGGCGCGCGTCGACACCATGTGAGTGACATCCGCACTAGCTACAGTGACCACCGCCTCGCGCTACCTGGCGCAGCCCGCCGGCAAGGGCCGCAGCCGCCTCGTGCACCTGGCGCGCGTCGACACCATGTGAGTGACATCCGCACTAGCTACAGTGACCACCGCCTCGCGCTACCTGGCGCAGCCCGCCGGCAAGGGCCGCAGCCGCCTCGTGCACCTGGCGCGCGTCGACACCATGTGAGCTACATTTACCACCACCCGTATCCACAAACAATGCTCGTCTAAGTAAACAAGTGTCTATCTTTGCATCACGTTTTGCACGAGTATTGATGTCGATATGTTGTTTTATAGAATTAGTGAATCTGTTTCTCATCACCTTTTTTTTCTTTGATCTTGCCAGTAACTCCAAATCGAGCAACACAGTTTAAGCTCAATTTCTGTTGCAGGGGTAGAACGCCGGAATGGTACAACAAGTGCTACGGCCACATCTGCGCACTCTACCTGGCTCGCATCAGGGCCTCCTTCAAACACAACACCGAGGGACCCGAGTCGAACGTATGATCCAAGCATTCCACTTAAGTCAACTCTAACTTGACTTAAGTCAGACGTTGAAACGTCTATAGATGTTATACATGGACGACAGAAATCACAAGTATTATATCGTCTAAATAATTGAGCCTTACAAGGCATAGTTTAAGCTTTATTGGATTTATTCCAGGATATTTTGAGGGTGTGACCAAAATGTGAATATATTTGATATTGTAATTGTAAATAAATTTGAATGATATTAAAAAGCATAATATTGTGAAGGACACTTAGGTTAAATTCACCTACCTCCGTACTTCAAGATTCGTCTTGATCCTTATATCCCATTGGGGACCTACCAAAAAGCCTGACTGCGTATATATTGAGATATTTAGTTTATTTTAGTATTTAGCTATATTATACATTGTGGTACTATTCTTTTATGTACTGTTAGTGCTCATTGGGGTTTTTAGAGAAGTTTCATGAACATTGTGCATTTATAGATGATTTGAAATTGAGGTGCCTTTCCATCACAGCTACAAAATCAAAGTGATAGATGATATTGTAAACACGTTAGTTTACATCAACTGTGATGGTGTAAAATGACGTTAGCGCGTCGTAATGGACGAGGTTTTTGAAATGCAGCAGTTTAAATTTGACAGGGTGTGTAGGAGTGATGTAGTATCTGAGCTAGATATATATAGCTCTCACGTAGTTGAGAACATTCAGTTTCAAATTTTATTTAAATAAATTTGATAGGCATTTGCTGCTCTTGGAAGATTTTATCAGCATATTGCAAGTGTTCATTATTTATATTTGTATAATTTCTAAAACTCGAATTTATTGATAGCTCTTTAAAATAGTAAAATGAAGTATAATAATAATTGTTAATAGTGAATATTGTTATGGAATATCCAATTTAAATGACCTCAATGAAACTGAAAAGTATATGTGTAGAAGAATAGTACTTAATAATACGTTTAGACCTTCCCCGTGGTGCATTATAATTAATAATTATGAAATCTCATTGGATATAGGCGCAGTAGCATCGCTGTTTATTTTACCATATCCTTTAGTAAAGTTATCGTACATATCACTAGTCATACTTTAATGTAACGATCAGTTAAGCACATGATTACTGTACCTGTCCTGTGTTCAGGAATATAGTATTAAATTAAATTGTATTTTATAAATAAATTGGTATGTTTCAAATAATTAATAACTGTCATTGCTGCTAATCTAAATGTGTTTCAATAAGAATCTTGGATGTTTCGAAGTGTTGAATCGTGTTAATGTAAAAAGTCTGATTGTTGTAAATAATAGTAATAATTATGACCATCACAATTTTATTATAAGTAAGAACGCTGTTTGGAGTGTTTCATACGGAGCGGTTGCAAGCAATTATTAAACCCGTAGCTATTGAATCGGAATTAATATTTTTGATGTCTTAAAATTTTATCGCTACATTTTACATAAAATTATAAAACTTATAGATTTTAAAAGGTTGAATCGTTAAATGTATTTATAAATTTCTTAACAAATAACTAATTTTAATATATGCCGTGTAAATACGAGAGATATGTAGTTGTAAAAGGAATTATTATTTATTATTATTATGAAACACTTCAAATATATTGTTGTATGGAGTCGGAACAACTCAAGCCAAATATCACAAATGAACATTATGAAATTGTTGTAAATAAAACTATTATTAGTTAGTTCTGTAATCTCACTTAATGTTAATTTGTTAGTTACCTTCGAATCACAAAGTTTTGGTGCAAACAAGGACCTTATATTTACGTACAAATTTTACATTCTTTTAATTTCCATTTTCAATTTAATGTTACCGAAAATATTTTATATCATGGATTTCCATTTCAAACTGTTTGCTTACTCTGAATTACAGAAAAATTAAGACATACACTTCTTAAAGAAAAAATATGAGCTTTGAGCGCGCTTTATACTTCAATATTATTGTTTCTGAGTGCATTTTCTGTAGTGACAGTTCTGTAATTTTGATCAGGGAACTCGGTTTTGACGATCAATAATAAGTAATTATTATTTAAATAAAAGCTTAAGAGCTGGCGCGCGCTGTTGACTTTTGTCACGGTGAGTATATTGTCACTATCGTAGAATGTATGGAGATGCACCAAATGTCATGTCACCCATATGTCACGTCGTAACGTGCGCGCATCTCCATACATATCCACGGGCTTGATATAAGGTTTGATAAGAGTGACTAGATAGTCACGGTGACAAAAATCACCAGAGCGCTTTTGCTCTAATGGTGACATACGTTCAGAATTTCATTGTAGGTAATTGTCACCACCTCGCCAGTCGAAATCATGAAATCTGTTGGCATAATTATGTTTCTTACCAAGCATTTACTTAAACGCTCTACAGTCAATGAATAGGAGAATTTCTAAACATAAATTATGAAAAACTTTAATGAAAACATGCTTATTTTTATTTATTATTGCATCGCCATGATATAAAGTAATAATATTAATAGACCAATTTGCTGGCCAGTTGTATTTCAACTTATTATTACTTATATAAAAAAGTATTTATCAATAGTATTTATGTATTCTGGGTATTTTATATTTAAAACAATAATTTTAATTTTCAACCTTATTGTATTGTACACAAAATCAAATATTATCTTAATATCACTATTTAAGACTCGTTGACTTGTCGTAAAATTTATGATCATAATAAAAAGTTTTCAATTCTGTCATAAAAGTAATAACGTCTATTTTACAATGATTTTACATCATTCCATAGTGAAGAGATATATGATTAAATATTTTAAGATATAACCAAAAATAAATTATATTACCAGTAATGAATTTCCATGCAGTATTTTGTAAAAGGTCGTGATTGTAAAGTTTCGGAATAAATTTAAATAAATAATTAATTCTGTAAATTATTTCTATTTGTTATATTAGACAAGTGAAATATTTCAATCGTTAATACTCCATGTCTGTTATATTGTGTAAAATAAAATAAACTAATGCATTGTGATTTATTCTTTATGAAAATATATGGACCATTATATTGAAACCATGAAGACGTTTTACTTATATCCTACGCACCTAAAATATCAAGATTAAACTTAGAAATTTAAGGTAAGTGCCTTTAAAATAACACTAATGACAAAAAATAAAATGGAAATGAAATTCACTGTTACTACAAGTGTCCTTCCCACAATCCTGGGTCATTCAAAAGAGGCGTGAAGTATACCTTACAGGTGCAAGGCTATCTCTAGCAATAGCTATCTTCGCATTTAACTCCACTACTGCTTGGTAGAAATTATTAATAGAGATTTGCTTGAACTTTTTATGAATCACGATTTTTTTTATTAAAATACTGGTGATATTATCGCAACTTGATGGTGAAGTATCCTGACGGTAAATAACGATCATTTTTGATCTTCACTCGGAACACTACTAACTGACTGACTAAGCTATAACTAGTATGCTAATAATAAAGTGTCATGATTTAATAAGATAGTGGTAGCTGATGTTATGCGCATGTGATTTGAGTGGTATTTTCTTCAATCTTAATTAAAATCCACTTTACTGACCAATTTATTTTTAACATAGGTTTAACATTTTTTTTACTGCAACTATAATGCTTACACTCCTTACGTTTTAATAAATCCTTCTCAGATTGAAGATAGGGTCGATAAATGCACACGAAATGGATTATTTGATTTCAGTCAGTATAGCTGCCTACACATCAAGCGGTCCAGGTTCGAGTCCTGGTAGCGGCATATATTTGTGTGATGAACATGAGTATTTGTTGACGAGTCATGGTTGTTTATATATTTATTTAAGTTTATTAATAAAAATATGTAAAAAAAATATTAAGTATATTAAAAAAAAATCCGTTATCTAGTATCCATAACACAAGTTCTTAATGATACTTAATTTGGGCTAGATAATTGGTGTGAGCGTGGAAATTTATGGTATATACTGGGTGAATTTTTCAAGTGGGCCTTTAGGGCCAAATCCTACACTAGGTAGATATAAGGAATATCGAAAAATGCTCAAACGAGTCGCGAGCCCGATTTTGATGAAAACAAAAACTACATCATTGGATTTTTGAAAAATCAATCAATCTAGCCAGGAATCGAATTTTGAAAAAAAAAACCAGCCTATATTATTATTACACCATTCGATAGTGTTGTTAATAAGGATCGATTTCTGGGAAGTAATGATATACTGGAAACTAACGGAAAATTTTAAATTTTAATAAAATATTGATTGTTCCACCTTGGTTGAAGCGATAATCAAAGCGAATGTCATAATTTTTTCAAAAATCTAATGATGCAGTTTTTGTTTTCATCATAAATCGGGCTCGAGACTCACTTGTGCATTTTTCGCTATTCCTTATAGTTTAGGATTTGGCCCTGAAGGCCCATTTGAAAAATTCACCCAATATAAATATTTAAAAATTACCTAAACAAAAGATTTTCGACAGGACATAAAAAAATTGTGTGTTCATTGGTAAGTCCTTCCTATTGAATGCATAATTAGGTACCGGATAACTTTCGGATTTAAGTCCGATATCGGGATATGTACTGAATTACCAAACGAAACAATGGACTGTAGGCAGCGTTCAATAATACCTAAATAGAAAATTTTCATTTCGTTCTAATCGAAAGTTGAAAGTAGGTACCTAAGTACTAAAATATAAAGCAGGTACCTACATTATAAGAAATATTAAAAAAGAAAGGAAAACAAGCATTAATATGGTACACAATGTAAAAAGTAGATACTCTAAAAAATCAAAAGTTTTATATTATAATTTAAATTCACTTTTTAACAACTGCTGATTAAGTACAGTAAGACATCTTTAATTAACTTTTGCAGTAGGTTAAAAAGATAGTAAAAGTGTTATATATAGTAATGTTAACTCTTTGTTAACTGAATAAGACAATACATATTTTTGCACGTCTATTATTATATTTTACAACTCTTTGGGCATAATATGGGTACTTCAACTTCACCGACTTATTATTTTGTATACTAACACGCGTTCTTCGTTCAAACTATTTTAGAGTAGAACGCGTTCTACTGCAAAGGTTTCAAAAATTTCATCATCTACATTCCAACCAATGACAGCGTGCCGACAGTCGCATTGGTCGATACCCACGCTAAAGTTGCCAGTGACTAAATACGTTTTGACATTTCGCATTCCATTTTCAACCATTTTGATACTCTTCTTAATAACATAGCAGTAGCTGTGTTGCATTTAAGATTATTTCAATTAATTACTGAATAGTACACTTCGTATAAATCACAAATTGAATATGAAATTCACGAAAAAGTCAACATTTCATCGCATTGAGAAAATTGTACGTAGAACGAAACGTTCTGGGTCCGCCCAGTCTGGCGATGAACAACACTGTATTGCGGGCACATTGACTCATATTAGGTAGGACTTACAATCTATTATCCCTTGCTCAATCGAAAGGTACAATGGCACCGAATCTAAACGAAACAGCAAGTGAGAATATCGCGTTTGACAAGTCAGTAGTGTTTCAGTCGCCGCGATGGATGGATATAGATATAGTTTTTTAATGTTATAGCTATTATTTTTACGGTGCACGTGCTCTGATACCAACAATGAGACACAAGTAGAATAACAAACTGTAAATATCTGTGATATAACCTACGGACGCGGGCGTCCACACTTTCACCAAGTAGTTAAGAAATTCGCAATTTCTAAAGTCATTTCCCTGTGCCAGCGAAGATGGCAAGCAGTACTGGGAGTGATGTCCACAAAGTGGAGAAGAAAGATTCCGAGATAATGGTTAAAAAGGAGCCATTCTGGGTGTTCGGGTATGGATCTCTTTGCTGGAACCCTGGCTTTGAATACCAGCAGGCTGTGACGGGCTATATTAGAGGGTTCTCCAGAAGGTTTTGGCAAGGCAACACGACGCATCGAGGTACTGATTCGAAGGTAAGAAAAATGAAATAAAAATAATGACATACTGCTATTTCACTCTTTTATTTTGGATTTGAGACTAGTAATATTTATGGTAAAATGAGGCAAAATATTATTTAAATTTCTTTTTCATCCAGATTTTGCCAAAGAATTTAATTTAAATAAAATAGCTTTAAATTGCCTATATTTTGGGTTTGGGACTAGTAATATTAATAACAAAATTGGGAAAACATTAGATATTTGAATATATTTTTAATTATCTAATTAGGAATTTCTAGGGATTTCAGTTAAATTTAATAGTTTAAAATTTAACGCTGATATCGCAAAACCAGCAATGGAATTTTTTGTTCGATAAAACGTGGATAAAACCTTATTGCCGTACTCTCCTACTGATTATGAATTTTGTCCCATCTAAACATTTGGCATATAACGATTAATTTACTACAGTAATACAAATTAAATTAAACCTATTTCGTACGGAAAAATATTTGCGTTATCCTAAAACATTCGTATTTTCGCAAACTTAACCTTAAGGCTTTCTGATGTAATGCCCTCAATGCCTTTCGTTATGACTAACTGTAGGTGTTCCTTCACGACAGACAGGTCGCGTTGTAAACAATACAAAAGCTTTCGTGGCAATCGATTGTGCACATTTATTTTGCTAAATACATGTAAGTTCGGTCAAAAGAATAAAACTATTGGCTTAATATATATATGAACTTTACTTTAAAACAATTTTGGCTAAATGCAAAATTCATGATCTAGTTCATTGTCTGTTATTATTATGGTAATGAATTTGAGCTTCCTTTATTTAATGTTTTGTAAGGTTATTTGAAAGTTTTGAATAACCCCTATCTGTGTTATCCTTTTAAAAATATGTTTCCACGGTCAGCCGGCCGGTGTTGTCATCAATAACCACAACTTAGAGAGTTTCAGTTAAATCTCTGTACCTACGAGCAATTAAATATTTCCGTGAGTTTTACTTAGCGAAATTTTTACGCATATTAGTTAGAGCCGACATTTTCTTTACAATTTCAAGTAATACAGGTTAAATACGTTATTTGACCTATCCATAACACAAACCTTACATCATTTCTTTTATTATGTTAAGTGGTTGACAGAGAAGCATACGGCCTACCAGGTGGTAAGCAGCCACCGTAGCATCACTGACAACCCTAGTCTCAGAAAAAATACACTGAAAATAATCCACCGGCCTCAGGCGGGACCCCCGCCTCAGGGGCCTTCCCGCCTGAGGTTGGTCGATTTTTTTCAATGTATTTTTTCTAGTATTAAAAATATTTACGCGTTTGTAAACGCAAAAGTTATTCCATAACCCTAGTCCCCTTTCCCCATGGAGCTAATCCACTTCATCTTACAGAAAACCGCATTCAAATAAGAATAATAAAGTTTTCTTGATGTTGAGTTTCCATCGCCGAACTCATTGCCAGCCAAAGAAATTTGGAGGAATAGGGTAAGGGGTTGGCAACTCAGAGACACTATTTAATTGAAAGTGTCGTAAGCAACGGTGATATTTACTTACTATCAAGCATGGCAAGAGTAAAAGCGGTACTACACCCGCCAGATGGTAAGCGGGTGAACGTAAACACCAAAGTGTCAATCGCGAGCTGCTAACCCGCACAAAGTTCTGGGAATCCTATTCACCAACAGAAACAGCAATACGAACCAAATGTTATTGGACTGCTCCTGGCGACGATATTTCTACAGGACTGGCATTCCAATATAGAGCGACTTATCCGCTGTGCCTTAACTCCCTTATTTGCCTAAACTCCATACATACCTGCATAATACATAAAGGCGCCTTCCCCACCGGCTCGGTGCGTTTTCGTTTCCGTACCAAATCTATAGTATCTAATTGCATGCATTCGGTAAAGGATCTGTTGCGAATCTGTGCAGATTCGGTACCGAAACGAGCCGGTCAGAATTGCGCCAAATGGTGGTTGACACGCTCTGACCGTGGGAACAATTTTGGAAGACGGTTTAGACCGTGACATGGTAGGCTTTTGACGATTTAAAAGTACTTCGCAAAGATCTTTTTCATTACTTATTTCCACTTGCTACGATCCTTTCGTTCATCTACTTACTTTTATCACTGTCCTCAGACATGCGGCGGTTTTGAGCACTTGTCACCTGGCCCCTTTTCAAGACGTCTTCGATTTGATCGATAAATGTTCGCCTAGCTCTTCCTCCGACCGCATCTCCGTTCAATTCCAATTCATATATCTATCCTTTTCATCAATCTACTTTCACACATCCTTTCTACATGACTAAACCATTTGAGCATCCCTTTCGCAATTCTTGTCAATATATTTTGATTTTATTCTATGAGAAAAGATTGCCTAATCTGGTTGAATAAAAAATATTAATCTTCGATCATTCAGACGACTTTAATTTTTGTTCAATATTCTCGTCGTGCACAAATTATCTGGTCCGAATGAAAATTTGGACCAGATAATTCATTCGTTCGCGACGAGAATATTATTATCATTTGAAGTTTCAGGAAATTGTTTACACGATAACATCCTTCCGTCATCATTAATTTCGAACTGAAGGAATTTCCTCGTTATAAATTTTGTGATAACTACTTCTTTCTCATACCCTGCTTCCACCTTTTTTTGGGTCAGTGCAATGTTCTTTGATGTCGACAATACTGCTATAGGATTTGGCATTTAATTTTACAGAATTTTATGATAACTACTAACGATTAATACGAGTAAAAACGGGAATTAACGCGATAAAATTACCTTTTAAATGCCTGACGTTTCAGCCGAGTTACACCGACCGTGACCGGACCGAACCCGGCTGAAACGTCAGGCATTTAAAAGGTAATTTTATCGCGTTAATTCCCGTTTTTACTCGTATTAATCATGCAACGCGAAAGTTTAAAAGTGATTAACTACCAACGATCAAATATGAGTACCTTCTTAAGTCCTTAATTTTGACTAGCAATAAGCAATCTAATTTTATTTTCTTCAGTCAATCAAAAATTATGAAAACAGAACTTAAAGCAATAACAATTGATATGAAACATTAGATTGATATTTATGAAAATCATTTGAAACTGTTTCATTAATAAAAGCGTGTTACAAATTGCAAAGACTAGAAATATTTACTCACAATACAATAAATGCCATGTATTAATTTTAAGAAACCTATATTGCCATTATTACATGTGATTACATGCCAATCGTTAACTAAAATAGCTGATTATGCACCATACTATATTTTAATGTGCCAACCATACATTAATAATGACTGACAGTTTCCTATATCTATGGTGCCAACCAATACAAAGTAGGTACAAAGAGTTGTCCTTTTCTTTATCTACATTGCAGGCATGAACTGAATATGGAGCAATTCAAATATGTGACAAACATTGGCATTGCTTTGTATACAGAATGATTTCCGTACATAATTATCTACTTTCCGTTAGTCTTCTCTAACGAATACTCCATAATATGCAATTATCAACGTCAAATTAAAAACTTTGTATAGTTTGTTTTACAAAAAAAATAGTTCTTAAAATTCTTCTAATTGATACCCAAACTTAGGTACAGTGGAAAATATTAAGAGGTCTGTACTGCCTTTAGAAGAAGTTGTTGATGCTCTGTTTATACTTTGATTAAGAGATCCCACGAATTTCCTCCATCCTTTGATGTCATTGATATTATGAAGATGACAGGTAAAAGGTCTGGTGAAGCGGGTAAAAGTTCTTAAGGACATGAGGCTGTCTTGTAACTAGAAGATAAAGAAAGAAATGTCCTAAGACTTGATAATTTGTTTTCTCAATCAGTCGATCTTGGAAAATCTAATCCAACGCAAGACTAATTTGTTATCGAAATTTTTGCGTTGCAAATTCTAACCGTCGTGATTGTTAATTTTTTTGGCGTTGGTAATGCTTAATTTGCCAACAAGCAATACCATAATTTGAACTTGTGTAAACTATGAATGTAATTTATGAGAACCATAAAAATTATGAAATCGCGAATTGATACAATCGAGGATCTTTACGGTTGACCATTTCCAGGTGTTTTTTTGTTTGCATTCAAATAAATAAGTGGTATCCCGCTAAATTCATTGTTCTTAAAACGTTTCCGTTGCACCGTGAAGAAATCGTGGACGTGAGAGGCATGAATAATATCACCTACATGGGCAATGAGGAAATAATGCCGGTGGTAGCTAATGCAAGCATTTTGCAAGCTTACTATAGGGCTTTTTGAGAAATTCCCACAATTACTAGAATTATTGGGCAATGGATATTTTAAAATATGAAAATGCCATACTATCTTGGATTTTGAGGTGTTCAATGCTTATGAAGGCACACGCCATGGTTCTGATTGTTACATTACAACAGTTGTTCTTAAGCATCTTGTACTCCTTTTGTCTTTGTAAGATTTATGTCGGCTGATGTAATGAAAGTGTTTTTTAAAAACTGCTCGTCTTCATATTTCAGAACTGGATTTCATTGAAGCAACTCACCCACTGATTCCGTTTTTGCACCTTTCACTTCATATAGACTATTTAAAAAAAGATCAGAACTTTTGAATTGAAACCATTATGATTTCGTGAATTCGATTGGTTTTTTTTTCATGTAAATACATATTCCCAAACGATTGATATAAATTTTCATACTTTAACCTTATAAGAATATGTGTACCTTAAGTATTTTCCAAATCTGTCGCGTCTCATAATGATTTACAATTTTTATAAGTCGATGAACTGAGTTAATTACGATCCAGTAATCGTATAACGATTTCACGGCTACTTTACTTAGTAAGCAAATTCAAGGATGTCTTCAAATAACTTACTATAAAAGTAGCATGTTATTGTTTGAAATTGTCTGCAACGTATTAATAAAGACTAATTGATGTAATAGTAGCTAGAAGTTCGCCTATTTCAAATTACTAATAGCAAACACTCACTTTGATATGGTTATAGGTACTTATTTATTTGATACTACTATCTTCAGATTACATAAACATGAAAAGGCCAAAGGTTCTACCCGTCATTTGATAAAATATGCAGTAGATACTAATTTTGTTCCGGACAGTAATAATGGAAAAACTGTGTCTTTGCTCAGGAAATTAGTAATTCAAGAAAGCTTACATTGCATTAACCGTATAAAGAACTAACACAAAAAATATTGGTACTACGAGATTTGATTAAGGGTTTATGACTATAGTAGCAAGTAAAATATAAGCTTCTTGAGTAGCAACAACCCAAGGTGGATTGGTAGGTAGAAACAGTTCAAGTAACAAACCGAATCACCCACTTGAGTTGTCCCCTGAATGATACATTTTTTTTGTAGGCATGCCATTTAGAAGCACCTAAACTAAACGTACTTTGCATTCGAAAACAAAACCAAAGCATGCAACACTCCAATAACACGGACATCATGCAAAGAAAACATTTCAGAGCCTTTAGACAACATGCATTTCGACAATCGCTCTCGCTATCGCTAAGTAAAAAAATGTATGGGATTGACATAAGCAATCGATCACTTTTCGATTGCTTATGTCAATCCCATACATTTTTTTACTTAGCGATAGCGAGAGCGATTGCCGAAATGCATGTTGTCTAAAGCCTCTGAGTTACTATTGATCTACAGATATGGTCAAATTAAATTCTTAGTGACATAGTTACATGGATGTCCTTGAGACATCTATAATATTTACATTCGGTTACATCACATAAAGACAGACTTTGAGTGTATGTCAAACGTATTCTGACTAACTGTATTGGGTAGACCTTATTCCTTCCTTATAAGAGTGTTTATTGAAAACCCACTGTTAATCTCGTTACGGAGCCTAATGATCCACACTTGCTGTTTATTTTTGTGATAACAAGTTTGCAAAAATGTGATCGGTATTTGTTATCTAATGAAACCGGTTTATTTGATCGGACATTATTGTCCATTAAACCTGTTATGGAAATGGAAAGTGGTGTATGTTTACAATGATAACCTGTAATTAGCATAAATATTTACTTTTTACTATCTCGTAAGTCTAACACATTATCGCAATTAATACTGTTGCACCTATAGTTAGTGGGAGTTTAGAGTTTATTAACATTTGTTCCTATATGCTTAGTGAATTCAAGTTTACATTAAATGATAATTAAGGAAGTACCTAAATAAAGTGGCACGTTGCTGTGATAACGCAAAGTAAATTTGCTACTTTAAATACCTTTGATAAAGTAATACTGAAACAGACAGGAATAAAATATTAGTAAGTCTTGCTGTCAGAAACTTTATGTATGAAGCCAGATGGACAACTCACACTAAACACGACAGGAGAATCAGCAGGCATATTAAATACGCACACACAAACAGTTATGTAGCACACCAACGCAATATGATCGTTAAACTGAAATTAACTCAGAAATTTGACCTCGTTCCGTTTTTAAGTCAGATAAAATATTTGGCAAATTACAACGCTAACGTATTATCGGTAAAAATTTGCCGGTCTGGCTTAGTTTGGTGCAGACAGACGACATAGAATAGAATCGCTTATCATTCTAAATAGAACAAAAGTGGAAGGAGAAGGCCCGCTTTACAAATAACTCATTACATTATATTTTTTGTCAAATAAGACCAATTCGTAAAAAAACGTCTTTAGTGCATTTATTTTCAAAATTTTAGGAAGTTCGTTCAATGGACCGTGAAGAGTATCGTGACATTGTTTATACTTTATTGCGTTATAATAAAGACCACTATCCTAGCACAAATGTTACAGCTGATGTGCCATTCATTATTCACGTAACGTAACGCCTACGTCTAAAAGCTGTCACCACGTTTAATTTGCTATACAAATGCAAATCCATAAATTTTAATGTAGATAACATTGTTAAGGATACATATTTCAAAATAATCATAGAACATATCAATAATAATAGAGTTGTTATTATAATAATATAAGAAACATTGTGCGTAAAATAAACTAAAAGAAATCTTCTCACTGTGTATGCCCTTAATTACTAATTCCATCTCCATCTACCTTCCAAACTCCTTTTTTTAACTAATATAAATGGCAAATGCTGTTTTGTACTATCCCGCTCATAATTGGACGTAGTTATGCAAAAACGTTCCAACCCATGCATAGGTCAAGCTGAGAAAAACGCATTTATGTGTTTTAGCGGTACGCTTTTTTGTTTTAACGAGTTGAGCTGAGTAGTATGGATAACTTAAACTATTGATTTAAGTATTATTTTATTACATATATTTCATTAACATTTAATAATAATAATCATACAATTTTTCGGAAATTGTACTTGGAACGTTTTAAAAAAAAGCTTTTTTGTACGAAGGTGTCTCATATCTTAATTTGCAAAAACGATCCACAATGTCAAAGTTGGTATATTTTGAGAAATTGTAACATTTATTTTAAAAATATGTATATTAAAAAATTAAACAATATTACCAAAAAGAATTGTAACATATTTTTTAATCAAAACATGTTTTAACCCGGCGTCATTGTGGCGGAAAAAAGGTACATACATGATCGTTGAGGAGGGTCATTACGACCATGTAATGATTTTACCTGATATAACAGAAAATATTTATTTCATATGAATAATTGTTTAGAATTTTTAAACCTACCAATAGAATAGTTTGAAATTAAAACAATGTATTTCATATTTAATCAGTTTTATTCAAATCTAAACGAAGTTGAAGTTAGTAACAACAATTTGTTATATTCTTAAACTTAAAAAAACGTCAATGCAATTTAATTTTTTAAATCTAAGATATGCTAATTTTAATCTTTAATAAGGAACTTTTGAAATTAAATAATAGCAACATTATGTAAAATAACAACTTTCTTATAATCAGTTGTTTTTTTAGGGTTTTCACTACAGTTATTACAGTAGGAAATTAGATGTTCGCTACATACAGACTTATGACAAGCCTTAAAAATATGACTAATCTTCCTGTCTTTTAGGTATAAGGACCGTCTTGGATCTTTTGTTGCCTTCCAGATATGTTTAGGTAACAGAGGGTTTCTAGATGTTTCTCCCGTAAATTCAATAGATCTGCATAAGCAGCCATTTTATATCTTACTAGGTCATTCAAATAACTAAAAACACTTAAGTAATAAAAATAATTTGTGGCACAAACTAACAACGGCGTCGTTGAGCAGGATTATATTGACCCTGTTGCAGGTTTGCGCAAGTTTTACTTGCTACACGAGTATCGGGCAACTCAAGCCAGGTGTGCAATGAGGCGGGGTGATCCTTACCTCCATCTACTGAGATTCACGACAGTGTGCAATAATTGTTTCATAAAAATATTTCAAATCCAAAACGTGCAGGGTCATATTGAACCTGCCTCAATGACGCCGGGTTATGCTTAAATATCGTCATAGTTCATTATCCTGAACGAAATACAACCCCCCACAAAATCCATCAGCTTCGTAATTGTAACTTCTTCAGACGCTTTCATTTTTTTATAAAAACTAAGGCAATCAGCTGGGATAAATTTATAGATGGATTATAAATCAGCCAATTTAGCTGGAGCAATTGGTTTTCCGTTACGCCACAGGTGCTGAAAATCAGATTTATTTATTAGTTAAATTAATTCTTTTTTTATCTTTTAATGTTAACTTCCATAAAATCCTCATCAAAAGATGTTCTCATAAAAATCAAATATAACTTAGCTTTTTCAAACTTTATATTTTACTTACCGATAAAATAGTTCAAAGGAACTTGGAGCACATAAGAGAAATAAGAATCACTAATTTTTTTTTTTTAATAATGTTCCACTAGTCATGAGTCACAAGGTAAGCTGTATAATCTTTATTCGTTAATCGTTTCAAATGTAATGGAACATTTACTACATTAACACAAGGACATTATTTTTACTACATTAGTTTTGTTAGAACGTTCCAGACTTCATAACATTATACATTTTTATAAGTATGTTATTCAATAATCGGCTCAAATATAATTGGAACATTGAAAAGAAGTTACATTAAACCAAACAAAGTGTAATATTGTTTTCTGACCACACATGTGTATGATGATAATAATATTTTTGTGAATGTTTTGGTACTATCAGTGTCTATATTTAGTAATTTATATTATTAACATTAACTAAGATAGTATAATTTCTTATGCAAAAAGACATTTCCTCGAATTTTGCAAGTAGATTTATTTATACTGGCTCTAATATTAGCTTAAATGTGATAGCTAGCTAATTATTTATTTCAAGATGCCTAAGCATTTTGTTACCTACTAAATTAAATAATATGTTGTATTGAAGTCAAATCTTACCTTGTTGAGAACAAAAAAAACATGATGGATCGTTTCAGGAATAGATAAATTTATATTCCCGCAACTATATGCGATTTGAATCATTTATATTTGCCGCTATGACCTATCTTAAACATTACAAATAACATGGAACGTTTTAAAGAAATAGATATTTCAAATGACAGTTTTTTTTCAAAATGTTCCAAGATGATCGAGTCATTATTTTGATTTTTTTGGGTAAAGGACAGTATTTTTCAAATTGTTCCAAGATGACTGAGCCATTCTTTTCATTTTTTTGGGTATAAAATGAATTAAAACAGTACGATCCAAGATAATTGGCACTGTATTAAAATATGATTAGGTTGTTTGGTTCGTTTCATCACTTGGACCTATTTATTATTTCGAAGATTTTTGTCTGAAGAGAGTCAATGTCTTGAGCACTTGATAGAACGACCCAAAATACCTAGCTTGGGCACAGAAACTCAATTTTGACAACTTTGTGGATTGGAACGTTTTTGCATAACTACGTCCAATTATACTTTCAAAGCTTTTCAAATAATCTGAATTGTAAGCATTGACGTAATATAGTCATATACTGGAAGAATACCCTTTGATAAACAATTTACACAACTCACACAATTATTATTACATATCGTTTGACTTTTCCAGTAAACATATCAGAAGAACATAATACAGAAAAATTAAGAGAGTAATAATGCCATTGTGAAGACAATAATGATGAATTATTCTAAAAAAGGCTACATATATGTATATTACTTCCATATCAGTATAATGATCCTATATTGTTGACAAATAAAACCGTGAATCGGTCGTTGACAATGGGCAGCGTCAGAAGGTTGACTAAAAATAAATCGGCAACACATCTCACGTGAAAGTCAACTTGATGTTCAGCCAAAACCGTAAAGAGACGGGTGGCTTTACTGAAGAATCCGGTGACTTTGTTCTTTATAGTATCCATTGCGTTGATTCAACGTCATCGTTAATCGCAATTAGCTCATTTGGAGAAGATTAGTCTTTTGCTTCTCCACGAAATTAAATAAAAAGTTAGACGTAATCTAAACCTGTATTATTATCAGTGACAGAGCAAAAATATCCGTCGTCATTATTTTTTGCACGAAATCAGCACTGAACGTAATCTTGTTATCATTAACACACGTCATTTAGATGGATCTTTGTCGATCGAGACACTATGACAGCTTTTTGAAGAATTGAATGATGAATTTGTTATACATCAAATTAAATTGTACTCGTATTAAGCGCCAACTTTCTTAACCGGGTTACCTTATTTTATCATTGTCAGTTCATTCACCTAATCGGACGTAACTGGGTAAAGGTAATGCGTAGTAAATGTTTCCAAGTGTTTATTAATACATTCTTATTGCAAATCCGAAGTCGTTGTTCTAAAATTTGTGGTGCGTAGATTCTAAATATAAAGTAGTAGGTACAAAGTTTGCGTTAGTTAGAAACACAAAAGTGTATCAAATCATTCAAAAATGTTTGTGTAAAAAAAGTAAAATTGTTCATAATTTGGGACATTTGCATGCTTTAAAATTATATTTAAGCGAAATGGCCTTTACGTTGACTGTATAAAGTTCTTACTAAGATCTTATAATTCTCACTAAATTAAATATGTAGTTAAAGAGCTTTTTTTAAATATACCTACCGTTTCTATGCCATAGAGGATAGTTTGAACATTTAAGTTTTCAAAATCTGTGATAGCATTACATAAAGTGTAATTGTATTCCTATGGGTTTATGTAGCGTGCCAAGAAATGTTTTTTTTTTTATTTATTACATGCAAATGCGATAGATTCAGATTGAACATTTTAAGTAACATAATAAATTAAATTTGTCATAACTCACTCGTAATCATGTGGGCAATATACCTAACTACGTTATATTACTAACAAAAAATATAATTGAACTACAAAATTATCAAAAATGAGAACACAATTTACCCAAAAAATATTTTGCTGGTCATGGTATAATCGAGTTTTTTCAGATATTTATAATGTTATTAAATTATAATTATGACGTAGGTCTGACGTAGGTATGTCTAAGATTAATGCTGGTTAATCGCAATTAGGGTCTTTTTTATTGCATACATAAGAAGAGTGGCAAACAAGCATACAACGTGCCTAATGGTAGACCAGTGTTCAGTGAGGTTGGTTAGAAGATATTGAAAGATTTAAAAAAGCGAAGAAGGTAAAAGAAGATTGACAGAAAAATCTTAGAATGCCTTTAAGCAAGAGCTAAAGCTCGCAACATAATATATAATAACTGGATACTCCTTCTAGGCAATGCAGAGAAAGAGAAGAGTAGGTTGGTGTTTGATTTGTTCCTACAGTTGTTAATAAGATATCCAACCTCTGATTGAGGGTTCACGGTCAAATGCACTTCTAGCTTCGGTCTAATTATAATTTACTATCAGATGAGACTGATGACTGATGAAGACTACTTTTTTGAACCCAAGTAACCATTGAATGTCCCTTTCTCTCTCCGCAGAAGTAATATGATGACTTACGTACGTATGACGTATTAGACGATCACATGACCGTATAATACGTGTGCTCTAGTGGTTAGAAAGGGACAAATAGCGAGTGAGAGTGTCAAGAACTACCCCGTTCCCGGAAAGGACTACTTTAAAAGACTAACGAATAAACAGAACCCTATAATAAGAACTATAATTTTTGTATGTTTATGAAAGCCTTTCTGTTCCAGCCTGGACGAGTTGCAACGCTGGTTGAAGACAAAGATGTAAGTATCAAGAAAAAAACTATTTTAAAATAATTATGTTCGTCGAGTCTGGTGTTGTGTAATATCTGGACGCGTGAGTTAACATTAACATTCCCACATCTATAAAGCGTTTATAATTAGGCAAATCAAATACAAATTTAGTTTGTCTTGAATCTCAGGGCAAATATACTTAACATTTACGTAGGCAACCATTATTATTTTAACAATTTATTTTTAGTTAAGGTATTTTTGAAATGACAATGCATTGTCAAACGTAATTGATTAAAATCTTTTCATTTCACAAACATTTCTCTCCACTAGGATTCGAACCGGAACCATGTAGGCGAGATCACCTATTGAACACTGAACAAAGACGGTGTCAATTCCTTCATAATTGTTTATTTATTATTGGACTTACTAATTTGCATAGATGTGATCATTGTCTGAAAGTATATGATGATTCTTAAATATATGCTTAAATCACTCATAAAAACTCAACTTATCAACATGATAATACTGACGAAACAGACCCTAATAATAATGACAATAAAAATATTATTCACAATAATATCGCTGTAGTTATCAATACACGTCATGGACAGTTATCCTACAGGTTATCTCCTATATTGAGATGTTTTTTTAACGATCTTGGTAACAAAATTCACACATTTTGTACTCGTCACAGTTTTCGAGAAATAAACAATACTTTTTCCGCGATGTACAGAACATCCCAAGAGCAAAAAAATATTATTTGATTGGAAATACAATCAATGTAAATAAAAGATAATAATGATACACCATCAAATGATGATGACGATGATGATACTTAAACATCAAAAATTAAAGTCGATGAAATGACAAGTATCTAACAAATATGTTGAGGAATCAAAGAACAGTACTAGGTGGCAGACCCATATGTCGGGTCGTCTGGGTAGGTACCACCGCCTTTCTTATTTTTGCCGTGAAGCAGTTCGCTGTGTTTCGGATTGAAGGGAAAGGTAGCCAGTGTAATTACTGGGCATGGAGGGCATATCATCTTAGTCCCCAGGATGGCAAACGCACTTGCGGTGTTAAGTGATGTACACTTAATATTGCAAGTGTCTATAGGCGGCGGTGACCACTTAACATCAGGTGGGCCGCAAGCTTGTTTGCCATCTCGTAACATAAAAAAAAACAGTTATAACCGGGAAAAGTGAAGTATAAAATTGCAGTATCTTATGAAATTAGATCCTTAGGTTCCTTTGATATCGCTACTAATATTTCTTCAGAATTCGAGGAGATCGATAGCGGTCTTGCATTGTTCCTAACGACCACGAAAGCTGAGCGAGCAAATGCGCCAAAACCTCTGGCAGTATTGTCGATATTAAGGCATACTGCACCGACCCGAACAGAGTAAAAGAAAGAGATTTCTTCAAAATTTCAGATTTTCTTTACAAATTCAAATACAATCAATATTAATAAACAATCGAAAATTACCTCAGTTTGAAATGTTCCTTTCGTCACGTTCCTCGTTGTTGATTGCGTTTCATTGGTTTCACCTAATCTTACTATTTCAACACTGTGTCCCCTGAGGTTTATGTCGTCAAACGTACATAATTTTGATAAATCGGTCGTTGTATCTGTTACCCAAAGGTAATATAGTTGTAAACAATTGATATCGTCTGTGGGATACAGGAAAATAACAGTTCGTATTTTTATAACAACACACAATGTTCTGGATTTAGACTTGGTTTAGTGCTAATTATACGTAGAATTGATTTTAGATATATAAGAACTGCTGTTGCCCTAGGAACCTTAGAACGGTAGCAGTCATGTTACATTTTCGAAGTGTCGTGACGTTTTTATCGGTAAGGTTGCCAGAGAGATCCACTGGACAGGGGATGGAGTTAGGGTTAGTAGCACGCGATTTACCCCTCAGTGCTGCAAGAGGCTATGGTGACTGCGTACCATTATGCTTGTTTACCCACCACAAACTCCTAGCATTAAAAGAAACTTTACATAGAAGAAAGAAGTGTTAGTCAGCACATAATGTTGCAATATTACTCAAAATAAAACTTTCTTAATAGTCATTTGATTAGGACACTAAAAGCATCGTACCTCAGCATAATGGTTCTACACCATAATAAAAACACCGTGTTGAAGGTGAAAATAGTTTGGTGAGAGGCTCTCGACATTATTACCTTTTCATGAAGTGACTAATACGTGAAAAAAATATCTACATGGTGTCAAAAAATCAAGAGCATGTCGTCTTTAACCGAGTGAGCTGTTACTATGTTTTTAACACTTAAAATTTCTTGATAATGATATTAAAAGTAAACGACCTTATCTAGACTTACGTACATGTCGTACGTTTTCTAAAAGATTATAAGAATCACCGGTAATGAATATTTTCTACAGAATATACACTGTAATTCTCAAATTACACTTACGATTAAATTCAATTTCAAATTCCTAAATAAATCTGCAAAATAAGTCTTCAATAATTTTGTCAACAGTTAACGCTTGACCTAATATATTATTTATTTAAGTATGTTGACTATGTATATATCTATCAATAGAAAATGACAAGGGGTAAGAAATAAATTTAACTAAGTATTTAATATCACTCTAATTTCTAACTTCGTTTATAAAAAATAAAATTAAAAAATATAAGTAAAAAAAATCTAAAAAAGAATAAAATAAAATATTTCTCTCGGCCTTTTAACTTCATTAAAAGAATCTATTAATATTTTTAAGATGAACTCGTCGGGGACTCTTCGGTTTCATCCAACTTTAGCATTATCAATATTCGTTTTATTTGAATTTTGGTTTCATTTTATTTATGTAGCGCAGCGATGTTCATAAAATCGTCGTCGTTACATAATGTTATTTTTATTTCATTATTTTTAAATTACTCGCGGACTCTAATTCCGATAGATAATTAGGTACTTAAATTACATTTTTCTTCAATATTATTCAAAAAGAGAGAGCGGATGACTCGTAACGCCTGAACAGATTTTCATTGATTGTAGCTAAGAACTATATCCCGATTACGTTAGCTTTCGAACTAAAAAACCGCATCAAAATCAGTCCATTTATTTAGGAGCTACGATGCCACAGACAGACACACAAATACACGTCAAACTTATAACACCCCTCTTTTTGCATCGGGGGTTAAAAATACTGTAGCTGTTAGAAATCTCGTCAGCACAAAACCTTTTTCCATCTATGAATTTGTTATACTTTTCCTTTTATGTCATGTTTTTTCGGTGCCTTTTTCAAATTGTTTGGTCGTAGTCTAGCAACTGATATATGTCCATGTAAATTTTATGTTTGCTCGGTTTTATAGTTTATTTATAATTAAATTCGCTTTATCCCCTCATAGTGTTGCGTTTATCTCACATTTTCTCTCCAAGATTTCCAACAAGTGGCGACCGTGACAATAAAAAAAAATTTTGGTGATTGCGGAGAGAAGTACTATGGAGGCTTTACGAAAGGCAAGAACAACTTACAGGGGTACATTCACGAAGACCTATAAAAACCTTTGCGATACCGAAAGTTTCGAAGAGAAGCAGGTATGTTTCGAGCTTTTGAGCAAACATTTTACATACATAGAAGCGTATGACCAAAAGATATTTGATTTGCTTATTAGTGATGATGCAGATGAGGACACTTTGGCAGATGAACAGATGAGGATGGATGAGTATCAGAGCACGTTCATTAAGGCCAAGTTACGCTTTACGCGTGCTTCTGAAGAATACAAGAGTTCCAGTGAAGCCAATTGTCCAACTGTTCACTGTGAAAAAAGCAATCGTAGATTCAAGCTGCCGTATATTGAACTTGCCAAGTTTGATGGTGAGCTAAAAGGTTGGCTCAGTTTTTGGAGTCAATTTCAAAAAATACACAATGACCCAGACCTCTCCAACGAAGATAAGTTCCATTATCTAGCACAAAGTATGATCCCAGGTTCGAAAGCCAGTGATGTAGTGAACAGCTACCCTCCTATCGCAGATAACTACAGCAAAGCCATAGAGAGCCTTGAAAACCGTTTTGGAAACAAAGATTTGTTGGTCGAAGTTTATGTTAGAGAGCTACTTCAATTGATCATTAGCAACATGAATAACGCGACGAGCAAAAACTTTCAAGTGGCAGCATTGTATGACAAGTTGGAATCACACTTGAGAGCTCTAGAATCTTTAAATGTTTCCAAAGAGTCGTGTACTCAAATACTCTATCCTTTGGTGGAGTCTTCACTGCCAAAGGAGCTACTGCGTGTTTGGCAACGACATCGAAATGCCACTGTCATTGATCCGAAACAACGTCTCGAAAAGCTAATGAACTTCCTAAACGGTGAGGCTATAAATGAACAGAGCATTTCAATGGCTTTAAGAGGGTTCTCTTTTAACAACGACAAGCCAGACATGAAGAAGTCTATTAAGGGCAAGGAGAGCGATACGGAACAATTACCTACAGCTGCTAATCTTCTAGTGCCGAAAGCCGAAATATGTTGCTTGTTTTGTAATGGCAAGCACGAAAGTCCCGAGTGCTTTAGAGCAAAGAAACAGTCGGTTGAAGAACGGCACCAAGCGATCAAAGGGAAGGCTTGCACACGATGTTTAAAAACTGGACATGGTTATTGGAAATGTTGGAGCAAAGTCAAGTGCGAGGACTGTGGCAAACGGCATGTGACGATTATGTGTAGAGGTACACAGAATAAACCTTCGACATCGACACAAGAGGTGGTCAAAAGTTTCGCTGGCATTTCTGTGAACCAAGATGTTTATTTACAGACTTTGAGAATTGAGCTCAATTTTGAAGGAAGAACCAAAATTGTTCGAGCTATTCTTGATTCGGGGTCTCAGTATTCATACATTTTGAAAGATCTAGCCACAGAAATGAGATATAACTGCATAAGTAAACATAAGATGCAACAAGGACTTTTTGGCGGTGCTACCTCATTACCAGAGACACACAATAAATTTTCAATTAAAGTCAAAAATATGTTGTCAACATTCTCATGCCATATTGACGTTTTTGATAAAAATATTATTTGTACGAATATATCAACAATTTCAGATAAAGTTCACAAACAATTAATTAAGGACCATAACATTTCGTTGACAGACATTGGTACGATGGAGCCTATTAGCATTTTGATAGGAGCTGATATGTTGCCCCGTTTACTAACAGGTAACATTATATACCTTACAAATGATATCGTGGCAATGGAGACCCAGTTGGGCTGGACATTGATGGGCCGGAGGAGTGACAAAACTACTCGTGAGAATGACACCGCGATGTTCGTTATTTCGCTGTACGTGCATCAGGCTAGTGTGGCTGACTTGTGGAAACTCGATACACTCGGTATTACGGATCCTATAGAAAAGGAAACGAAAGAGATGCACTTGAGAGAAGTGGAAAATTATTTCGTGAATACTACGACGGTAAATAAAGAAGGGCGTTACGAGATAGCGTTGCCGTGGAAACAAAATCATCCACCCTTGATCGAGAATCGAGAGCTATGCTTTCGCAGACTCCTAAAGGTGACAGAGAAATTGAAAAGCGACAACTACTTTGACGCCTACAACAAGGTTTTCGTAGATTGGTTAAATGAAGGTATAATCGAAAGGGTTACAGAGAGTGAGTATGACGAGTTTTCTTATTATCTTCCCCACAGGCCGGTCATAAAATTGTCGAGCAGCACCACCCCTATCCGTCCCGTATTTGACGCATCCGCTCATATGAAAGATAGCCCGTCACTAAATCAGTGTTTAGAAACTGGTCCTAATCTAATAGAGCTTATACCGTCAATGATACTAAGATTCCGTGAGAAAAAGTTAGGATGTATTGCAGATATCAGAAAGGCTTTCCTTATGATTAGTATTCGAACTAACGATCGCGATTATTTACGATTTCTTTGGTGGTCTAATAATAATTGTAACACTTTACAGATTTATCGTCACGCTAGAGTCGTTTTTGGTTTGACTAGTAGCCCTTTTTTACTCGGAGCTACTATTAGACTACACCTGGAAAGAGCTTTGAAATCTGCGGATAACATGTCTATTGAGAATCATATAATCGGTAAGTTATTAAAATCTTTTTATGTCGACAACTGTTTGTGTAGTGTAGACGATGAAGCTAGCCTTAATATATTTCGTGACACCGCAATTCGCGTTATGGCTTCGGGTGGTTTTGACTTACGTTGTTGGGAGCACACCGGTCAAAAAGACTCCGCGCTACAATCTTCAGTTTTAGGCATGGCATGGGATAAGTCAAATGACACATTATCACTGAAAGATATTCCTCAAGATACACTTCCGGACGTTATTACCAAGCGTGTTATTCTGTCATGTAGCCATAAAATTTTTGACTGTTTAGGCATGGTATGTCCTGTATTAGTGTACCCTAAATTGCTTCTAAGAAAGCTTTCAACTCATTATGACTGGGACACACAGGTTAATGAAGAGGATCAGAAAACTTTCACTGAGTGGTATTTACAACTTAAATACTTAAAAGATATTAAAATACCCAGATGGATGTTTGCGAGTCAAATGGATAAGGGTAAACTGTCATTTCACGTTTGCGTAGATGCCAGTTTAGCAGCTTATGCAGCGGTTGTGTTCGCAAGAATAGAGAATGCAGATAGCGTTATAGTACGCTTCGTGCAAGCGAAGTCAAGGGTGGCACCAACTACGACAACAACTATTCCCAGACTTGAGCTTCTAGCGGCTACAATAGGAACGAGATTGATGAACTCTATAATCGAAGCCCTTGGCTACGAAGGTATATACTCTACTTATTATTGGTCTGACTCGTCTATTGTGTTGTCATGGATAAAGCGTAACTGGCAGTGGCGAGTTTTCGTACAAAACAGAGTCAAGGAAATAAGAAAGCTGTCAACAACTGATCAGTGGCGTTTCGTGCCTGGAGACCTCAATCCAGCAGACTTGCCTTCGAGGGGCTGCGATGCGGAATGTTTTATTAAAAGCGGTTGGCGTAACGGACCTGACTGGTTTAGGTTACAACCTGAATTATGGCCAATGACGTCGGAATGTATAGTGGACGAAGAAGAGGTCGTAAAAGAAAGAAAACAAGGAGATATGATAGCAAAGGGGGGCTTAGCACTTATCAATCAGAATTCTGCCAGTGAACCGTCTTGCTGGTACACTCATTACTTCTCTAATTACAACAAGATAGTGCGTATGATTGGTTGGATCAGACGTTTTATAATTAATATTCGTTCAGGAAATTTTGTTCGCACTAGAAGTAATATCAGGCAAGACCTATCAAATGAAGAATATCAAGCGGCAGTTATTGTTTTGTTAAGATTAGCCCAAAAAGACATGTTTTCTGGCCCCGGTGATCCGAAGTTAGTAAGTTTTAATACTCAACTAGATGAAGAAAGATTAATAAGGATTAAAACTCCTGTTGCAGCAAAAGTTGATGAATTTGCGTACAGATTTCCTATAGTGTTAGATTCTAAACATGAGTTAGTAACTAGATTCCTTCAGTTTGAACACAACAGAAACCAACATGCGGGTACACAGACACTGTTGAGTTTACTTCGCGAAAGATATTGGATACTACGGGGTAGGCAAGCGATTCGCAAGGTTGTTAATGCTTGCGTCATTTGCAAACGGTATAGAGTCAAAAACTTGCAAGAGATAGCACCTACTTTACCAGAAAACAGAGTTAATACTGTTGGAGTATTTCAAGTTATAGGCGTGGACTACGCAGGCCCACTTTATCTGAAAGATAAGAAGAAGGTGTGGATCTGCCTATTCACTTGTGCTGTGTATCGTGCGGTTCACTTAGAACTTGCAACAACGCTTTCGGCAGACAATTTTTTGCAAGCATTTCGTCGTTTTGCCGCCCGGAGGGGTGTCCCTTCCGTAGTTTATAGTGACAATGGCACTAATTTTGTATCGGCGAGTAAATTTCTCCCAGACATAGAGTGGCACTTTAATGTACCTAGCGCGCCTTGGTGGGGCGGTTTTTTTGAACGGTTGGTACGGGTTGTGAAGGATTTATTACGTAAAGTTTTAAGAAGAGCCTCTGTCAACTATGAAGAGATGCTGACGGTATTATACGAGTGTGAGGCGATAGTCAACTCAAGACCTATAACATATTTAAGTGAAAATCCTCTTGAACGCAGCCCGCTTACTCCGTCGTGCTTTCTACATTTCATGAAGGATGACATAAAGCATGATTTACACACCGTACGGGAACAGGACATTGGTCGAAGTTATCGACGTGTATGTCAGATAAAAGAAAGTCTAAAGAAAAGATTCAGAGATGAATATTTAGGTAGCTTACAAAACCACCCGAATCGCATTACTCGGTTGAGCGAACTCAAAATCGGAGATATTGTTTTAGTAGGCAACGATGACAAGAGAATTCATTGGCCGCTTGCAAAGATTTTAGAGCTCATTCCAGGTAGAGACGGTAAGACTAGAGTGGTTAAAGTAGGTACGGCCAGGGGTATGCTGACTCGACCGATCCAAAGGATCTACCCTTTAGAACTTTCTGGGGGCGGAGGATGTTAGAAATCTCGTCAGCACAAAACCTTTTTCCATCTATGAATTTGTTATACTTTTCCTTTTATGTCATGTTTTTTCGGTGCCTTTTTCAAATTGTTTGGTCGTAGTCTAGCAACTGATATATGTCCATGTAAATTTTATGTTTGCTCGGTTTTATAGTTTATTTATAATTAAATTCGCTTTATCCCCTCATAGTGTTGCGTTTATCTCACATTTTCTCTCCAAGATTTCCAACAGTAGCTATAATGCAGGTTTGTGAGTGAGGAAGAATTTTGCTAGAAATCAGGCATCTATTGTCTCCATAATGTTTCTTGTTTTTATTTTAATACCTTAGATAGGTTTCAATAACCAACTTGAGGTAACTGTTTACCTTCAGGCAAATCACAAGCTGCATTACCTTCATAGGTTCAAATTGATGGTGATCCATCAAATTGGAGCAGAACAGTATCATCGGAAGGTCTTCTATGATTGGACGATTGATTGGTTCTTTAGTAATTATCAGATCAAAGAGTAACCTGATAACTCAATGCGGTTGGATCTCTTGCGCAACTGCCATTGCGGTACTTTTTGATTCATTATCTTTGAAATTTGTTATTGACGATAGATTAAGCGGACAAGTTATAGGATGAATATTGACCTTATTAATTAGTCGATCATGGTTGTATACCACGAAGGTGGTAAACATGTTTATTTTGGACTAGGAACAAGATAGGTTGATATTTTATACAATACTTTTACATTGTGCTGTTACAGTTACACAGAGTATTTTTCAACAGCTGAAATGATAGGTGGTCACTTTCCCTAGCTAGAGAGATCTAGCATGAGTTCTTATAAAAAAAAATGAGACGGGTTTGTAACTATAAAATCGAGTCAAACCAATCTTACCTTTATTACTCACATCACAAGATACGCTGTGGCGAGCAGCACAAGCGCCGGGCTTTCGACTTTGGTACGCACCGCTTGGGTGTGCTTGCATCCTAACCCCATCGTCTGCGCTATTGAGTTCTGAAAATCCAGACGGCCGTGGCAGACAATCTCCTATGGGGTTACATGTTTTTCCAGGACTTACGCTCCAATTTCGAGCTCGCGATACGTTGTGCCATAAACCCTTTAAGACTTCTTAATCACAATCGTAGGCAAACCTTGGAATAGACACCACAGAGGATGGTCGTAAAATCACTTGGCGAAGTTCAATGGTGGCAGAGCTTAGCTCAAGATATATCTCAATGACGGATAGTACTGTGGACGCCGTCTGCCCGGCCTATGGCTATAGGACATTAAGAAGAATCCACGGTGCCCTTACCTCTCTGAACTATTTATAAATCTATTGATTATGATGACTCATATTAGATGTTCGACTTATCATCACCTTACGTTACGTCGGGAAGCATTCCTGGACCTTTGCCCATATTGAATGATTCCACTCCTCATAAGTCACGTGTATTATACGGTTAATTAAATGGTATTTAATCTAATTAATATCGTCACTCTAATTATTAATGAAGATTACCCCTCATTATAAGTGGGAAGTGCAATCCATATGCGAAGACTGCAAGTGGAGCACAAAGTCAGATGTCAGAGAATGCCTCGTCGGGTCTCGCTTGAAGAGCTTTATATTATATGAGAGAAGAAATATAATGTACTGGAAGAGTTGCATACTTCAAGCGTATTACAAAAATGAGTCTCTAAATTACAGAAGACTGCAGTCTTTACTCTAAATCGTAGTTTATCTGTCGGAGAGTAAAGTTGCCAGAACTTCACAGGTGGGTAATGCAGTTAGGGTTGGCGATGCCGAAGTAACAAATCCCTGTTACAATCGACTATAGGCTCTGGTAACCATTATGCTGTATCAACGCCCAATAGAACAATATCATAAATGCACAGTATACTTACACTTACATTTCAACTTAGTAATTCATATGTGGTAGTATCCACTTCGATTTTCTCATAACAATTTTCTTTATAACAATGTTACTTATCGTCCGTTGTTGTGATTGACTAAGTCCCTTCGGCTTTCATTGTGATATGGAACTAAGAGGACACTGATGAAAATATAAAGTGACAATGACAAACACGCAGTTGGAATATATAATATTAAATTAAGTATATAGAATTCATAATCACATTCTAAAAACGGCATGTAGTAAATAATTATGTTATGTGTTTAAAGCTGATATCATAAAATTACTACGCTAATTATTCAATAAAAATAGTTCTTTAAGTAGTGCCCGTTAAGAATGCAAATAATATTAGCGATATGGCTCGATCACATAATGGGCACGTGTCGTTGCTACTAGTCTCACAGTTCACCACAAAACGTGTATCACTAATTCTATTAACGTCAGGTTAAAATAAGATCTTCTACGCAGTTCAATCGTTCGGAGAACTCGTGTTTATGTGAAATGTTTGATATGAGGCTTTCTTTGTGCTTCTGCGTAGTTATTGACACCATTTCAGAGTTCGTTTTTTTTGTTTGTCAGTGTTATATTTTTCATCGTCACTTTCTTTTTCAACATAATACGTTTTATTGTGTTTAGTTGTTCCTGTAATATCTTTGGCAAATTCTCTATTGGAATGTATATTACATTCCAGTTTCTTTTATCCATAATTAATAAATAAATTGAATTTAAAAAAAAAATCCTCTGTGAATTTTTGCGTTCCTGTAAAAACATTTCGAAAATTCTAAAATTAATAGTTAATGGTGAATTATACGTAGAACACAAATGTTTCATTTGTAACATTTACTGCAGCTTTAAGGCAGCTGACAGGAACTTCTCATCCTTCGGACAAGAACAATAAATTTCGCTGACATTGCTCAATTTTGTGCTATCTCTGACGCCTTTGTGGCTGAATATGATATCCCATTTTGTGATATCCGAGCAACTTTTAATTAAGGCGTATGTATATTCGTTTAATCAATTTAATTTAACCATTTGTATGGGTTTATTAAAATTAAGTACCTATTAACGGCGTGCACCCGACTTTCCTCAAAATTGTCAAATTATGTGGATTTTTCAGACCTAATTTTGAAGTGATGTGAACAGACTTTGAAAAAACAATTTATATTATAGGAGGATAGAAGATTAATTCTTGATTAAAACCGCTATAGAGAGATATTTAAATTTACACATATAATTTTGTAAAACGAGGAGAATCTTATGACACAGTTTTACGAAAAAGCAGTTTGGAGCTATCTTTCAGATGAAATACAAGCATTATATTGGCAAACGATACTTTGCATAAATTGTTTTTCCAATAGATAATATACTATAATTAAACACTTTTAAGCTCAAATAAGTAAAAATTCAGATAACATATTAAAAAGGGATACCAAAAAAATATGAATTGCTAAATGAGCGAAAAAAAATCAGATATTTTTAATAATTATTTTTGAAAAATGCTCTAAATCCGAGCTCCCGGCCATTTTTCAATCGTACACCCCAGGTCCTCCCAGCTAGTGGACCTATCGCTCTGCAAGCAATGTCTATATGTGGATGGAGTCATATAGACATGTTTAACTTACAAAAATACAGCGAAAAAAATATTATTGCTACTTCGATGAATGCACGCTCTTAATATTTTCCAAACTCCACAAAGACGTCATACAAAAATTATACATATTAACCTTGACCCGCTCCGCTTTCGCCAAATTTGTCCGCATGTAAAAGGACTGATCTTCTGGATAGAAGCAAAGTTCAGAGTATAATATTGTGTTTATCTGTGCTTTACATGACGTATACAAGATAACACAAAAACTGAATTATCATTGACTTTGATCTTCTGAAATTGGTTTAAGCACACGTCAATACAATTATGTGGAAATTATTTTCAACTTATTTGGAGTGACGCTAAATAATAAAAAGCCTAGTAATATTACATTTGTCTGTCTATAAGAAAAGGAAACTAAACAAAAACTAACCAGCAAAAAATCTAAATTAGTTGGTTTTGTTTTAAGGCTCTTTACTTTTCGATGCATAGTAACATATTTTCGTTGTCACATATTAGAATGGAAAAGACAGCAATATATATTTTCCTCCTTTAAATCTGATGCTATTCCCAAGCAATCACAATGGAACACATGACCAAGATTGTCGTGTCATATATTTTCCTCCTTTAAATCTGATGCTATTCCTAAGAAATCACAATGGAACACATGACCAAGACTGTCGTGTCATTTCATCAATTCGCAAATCACCGGATGCAATTTGGCTGCGGCAGTAAATTCACACTGGTTTAACTCGTAGCATCAACGGTGCTTACTTAAGTCCACACGCTTGCATTGAAAATTGATTCTAAAAACGTTTTAAAAGGAGTGCAATTTATATCGTTTTATATTTCTCACTGCGTGACGACCCACGTGATTCTGGATTTGATATGCAAAAATGAAACTCATACGTTCATATGTAGTTTCATTGTAAATGTGTCAACTGATTTTTCTTGCTCATAATTAATCGAGAACCGTTAAATGAAACCAGTTACATTTAATTAGTAATGTCACAGTCATGTCAATAAGTCTATTTGTTAAATACGTCAATGTATTATTACACAACAACAGTAATCACTATAATTTAATGATTGTAGTAAAACATTTTGAAAAGTTCTAAAACTTGTGGTTTTGAGTAGTGCTAAACATTAAATTTCCCGTGCATATCAATTTTATATATGAATACGTATTCGTTGCAATTATCCTTTTCCTTATAAATGCTGTAAAGGTAGTTTTACGCATCGTCCCTGCGGGGTAGTGCCAACCGCAGGGGATATGTGGAACTCGAGGTAAAGGCGTTCCCTCCATACCGACTAAACATCCTCTCCGGTCTGACCTTCAGTACGCTACGAGACCGTCCCAACGCTACCCGTCTAGGCACTCCTTGCACCAATTGGTGGCCAGCAGCCACTCCTTCACCGACGGCTGCTCGACCTGGCGCGTCCTCCTCACGAGGACACCGGGAGCAGCCATCGGACCGCACTCGGGGGACTTCGGGCGCGGTCGTGGCCCTGAAAAGGCCGTCTGGAACTAGCCGTGGTGGGAAAACAAAAACAACTCGACGATGGCATGTGACTTGACACACACCCGCCGTGAAAGTTTCCCCACCACGTTACCAGGTTCCGCCACGTGGAGGCTTCCCGACGTGGACCCCAAGTGTATAGCACCTACATTCACATTATTATAAGCTAATAAATAAATAAATAAGCTAATTAGATTGACGAATGAGCGAAACTCCGTTCACCGTGCACCCTAAAATAGTTCCTACTATTTTTTACTTTATAAGATTTTTGGATACCATCGGATTCAATAAAATAACTTTTTTTATTATCGTGGTGGAGTGGTCAGTAACGCTGCCTACACGTCGGACGGAATCTAAATGTGATGAACAGAATTTGTTCTCGATATTTGATTGTTTATATATTTCTTTAAATTTATTTTTATACATAATATCTAAAATATTTTGTACATTTTTTCATTATCTAGTATCCATACGTCACCTTCTTAATGACTCTTAACTTGCGCCAGGAAATATATTATTATTATTAATTTTTCATGTTTCTCAGCTTAAGCTGGTGGTGGTTTAACATTAATTATATTATTACTATTATCGCTATATTCGTTATACTCCCCTATAATAAGGAATCTCAGTAAGTGTACAGAATTGTTGCACAGGATATAGACGGTCATACCTTAATTCAAATAGGTCATTGTGAACTTATGAGCCTGGACAACATTTCTATGGAATCCCAAATTATTTGAAAAGATTATCCTTTTGTAGAGTTAGTTTCAGCCCTCGACTATTGAACTTAATATTAAAGAATCAGCCACATTATCGCAGTAGCCAGTAGCTGTCCCGCGTTTTAATTATTATTTTATAGACAATTATAATTCTCTAGATAACTATAACTATAATCCGTTTAATGCTATAAGTGGCTTTATGTATTTAATAATACGCAATGTAAAGAGAGCTTAAACAGTAGGCTGTTTATATTTGAAGCTAAACAATCATTCTGATAGGATCTAAACATAAGATAATGTTTAATAACACAAGGATATGAATGAACCTTGTTTTGCTATTGTTTTGTTCTTTTAGATGGGTTTTGTTCTCTTTGATCAGTCTGTCTGTATTATCGAAGCTGGGTCAATGGGTCAGTAAAACAATTGTTTTGAGTATAGTAATTATAACAAAACGGAATCCGATATAAAGCGGTATTGAGGCAAATATGAAAATATTAATGGAAGAAGCGGCTTTGTATGAACCTTAGTGTAATTGTTATGTCCTATTGATTGTTTATTTTTATTGATATCCATAATTTAACAGTGGGTTCTTCTAATAGTCAGGATCACTCATTGTTCTCATCCCATTATTAATTTAGGCTAAGCCACGGGCTAAGCGTCGTAGTGTCTTTTATTTCCTGAAGTGAACGGGAGTAAAGTTGAATTTTTTTTTTTTTTGTGAACGAGTATTTTTTGACAATAACAAGTAAACACAATCTAAAATATCATCAAAAAACATCAAATCAAGTTATCTAAGGCCAGCTCAATCACCCGACTGTTATCATATTGGCAACTGCTATGATACTAGACTCATTTAGGTAAATAAGGTTAAATAAATCCCATTCATTCATTGTTTAATCCGTCAAGAATGAAGATGAAACAAGTACATTTGTATGAAGATAAGAATGTCTGTTTATAAAGTAGGTAAAAAGTGTAATTTTTAATTTACTAAAAGTGTATATACCTACCGATAATATCTATTAAGTTTAAGAATTAATTGAATTTAAATTTGGAAAAAGCTCAGTCTTGATCGAATAGTATTACAGAATGGAAATGAATCGAGGTAGCTACCCCTTTTCATCCTATATGTTGTAAAAGGCAACGAAAGTGATTATCGCACCAGGGGGTCACTCGCCATCTCCCATGTGTCAATAAGTGTCAGGATGACCTATAGTAATGTCGATAACAGGACATACTACACTGACCCCAAATAAATAAGGAGCAGAGTAGGAGGCAGCAGATTGTATTATCATCTTTTAGTATTCCCAAATATTGAATATGCTATTTGGATACTAACAATAATCTTGACGTCGCAAAGACTTACTTATGAATTCATTAACAAGTTCTACGGATATTCCCAGTTAATGGTTTTAAAGCTACTTGGAACATAATAAATGGTAAATGTTACTATAAGGAAATAACAATATAATATGTTAAAGAAATAAGCAATACTGCTGCTGTCATCTAAACGAAGGCATTCCGTATTGCATTTTTGCTGAAGGTGTTTTCCTTAGTGCCTAGCAACGGGTTAAACCTAATTAATTAATAATATAGCAATAAATAATGATCACGTCTTAGAAAAATATGAATAAGGATATGTTATTTTGTACGTGGAAGAAATTTGTGTATTTCCTGGAACTATGGAATGTTGAAGAGTAAAGAAAAAATACTAACGACCAAATATTTTGCAATCGTCATTGGGTTTCTATTAGAAGCCCAATGATGATATCAAAGTTTTGCTGGTGAGAATTTTCTTTGACGTAGTAACAGTAGGAGTACTGTTAGGAATACTCGTTAATTAATTATTTGGTTTTAGTATTTTTTGTCTTCATGAAAAGGAAGTCGTTTCTCATCAGTGATCTCATCTTATGGCAAGTGTTTATAAAGCCTTATAACGGACTTAGGTGGAAGCCAGTTTGCAGACCCTAAACCACCAAGGAACTGGAGGTCCTAACATTAAATGTCGAAATAAAATAAAATTGTCAACGGATTTGTTATACAAGCTTTCAGCGAAGAGCCAGGAACTACCCAAGCTTTAAGCAAGTCAAACTAAGCGCCTATGCTTACTCCCTTCAATCCCCAAACCCAGAACCTGTGAATATAATTACTGTTAAAGAAAAATTTCTTATTTTATTTATTAACCCTCCGAGTTGTAATAAATACACTTAAGATGTATTGTTCGACAGTAATGTATTTTGTTCCATATTTTATTTTTGCATCAATTGCAAGCAATAACAGTCTGGTGTTTTTATCGTCTCGGTGAATAACCTCACGGTTTGAATAAAGCAATTGTCATACTGCGTATGTTCTGAGAATGTGACACAACCACTGAAACAAAGGCAATGATTATTATTGTGGCTTATAAAAAATATTTTTTTCATTAGAAATATTTCTAGAAATCTTGCATGCATTTGCTATTGTACGAAGAAGAATATCGATCATGTCTGGTTGTTCACAATGTTCATTTTACTATCGAGTTTTGTACTTGTTTGTTTAAATTGGTTGTTTAACCCATTAACGCCCTCTGTACTCGCGCGAGTACAACTACAAAAAGTATTATTTAGTTTTTATAATCTATGGTTGTCATTCAAATAATTCATTATTTCATAACCAGATGGTTAACCCGTCTGATAAAATAAAAAAATTTAGTGTAGCGCGAAAATAAATGTCACTTTTGCCACTGTCAAATACGGATTGCAAAGAAAGTTTATATGGTAAGTTTCAACAATGAATTTTTATTACAAAATAGAACTTTTTTTAACAGAAATTTGATATAAACAGTTTGTTACTCTTTATTTTGTTATTATCTCTTGTTTTTGATGAATTTCATTTCGATATTTTTACGTTTTGATTCACTTTATTCCACTGTACTCGGCTGAGTACAATGGTCACATATGTATAACAAATTTATATTTTTATCAGCTATTTGCATTATTCAACAATGGCGAACCGTCGTGTATTCACAAGCTAAAATAGCTATGCTAAGCTGGAGGAAGCCATCGAATCTAAATTTTCAGATGAAAATGATGATTCGGAATATGATGTCCTACTAGGGCCTCCGGAACCTACTATTGTAAGTGACGAAGAAGAAGGGAACGATGATGATTTGGTTTCTTCTAATCTTCCTAGAGAAGTTCCACGAACTGTAGAAGTCATACCAAAAATAAATGTCACTTTTGCCACTGTCAAATACGGATTGCAAAGAAAGTTTATATGGTAAGTTTCAACAATGAATTTTTATTACAAAATAGAACTTTTTTTAACAGAAATTTGATATAAACAGTTTGTTACTCTTTATTTTGTTATTATCTCTTGTTTTTGATGAATTTCATTTCGATATTTTTACGTTTTGATTCACTTTATTCCACTGTACTCGGCTGAGTACAATGGTCACATATGTATAACAAATTTATATTTTTATCAGCTATTTGCATTATTCAACAATGGCGAACCGTCGTGTATTCACAAGCTAAAATAGCTATGCTAAGCTGGAGGAAGCCATCGAATCTAAATTTTCAGATGAAAATGATGATTCGGAATATGATGTCCTACTAGGGCCTCCGGAACCTACTATTGTAAGTGACGAAGAAGAAGGGAACGATGATGATTTGGTTTCTTCTAATCTTCCTAGAGAAGTTCCACGAACTGTAGAAGTCATACCACGCTGTCCCAATCATGATGTTACAGACTGGTCCGATAGTGACGATGAGCCGTTGTCAAATTATGTAAGGCCTTCGAAACGATCCAGAAATATTCAATCAAATAAACCTATGTGGAGGAAGATGAAACCAGTATATCCTGCTAATATATCCGGAAAAAAGTGGTCGTAGAAAAGTTTAAAGCCTGCACTCCTGTACTACCAACTGAATGTGCTTATTGGAGTTTGGATGAAGACCTTGGAGTCCCTATAGTCTCAAATTGCATGTCACGGAATCGATTCTTGGAGATAAAACGTAATCTTCATTTCGTAGAAAACTCATTAGCTGAAGGTTCCACCGATAAGCTTTTCAAGATGAGACCTTTGTGTGAAGAAATACAGAAAAACTCTTGCCAATCGGGAATTTTTTATGAGAATATATCTATAGAACTTTATACAGTATAGATGAATCCATAATAAAATACATCGGCCGTCACCCCGAAAAACAATTTATAATGGGTAAACCTGTACGATTCGGATATCGGAATTGGGCAGCCACAAGTTCAGATGGATATTGTTATGCGTTCGATGTGTATTGTGGCAAGACTAACGAAGTAGCTGATAATCCTCTAGGCGCAAGAGTTGTGAAATCTCTTCTGGACAAAATGTCCGTAATTCCTAGTGAACATATCGTTTATTTTGACAACTTTTTCACAAAATATCAGTTATTCGTTGACCTCCGGTCCTTAGGCTTCAGAGCTACAGGCAAAATACGAGTAAATAGAACTAAAAAATGTGTGAATGTGTCTAAAAAATGTGTGAAAACATTATGTGTAGAAAGACCTTGCTTCGGACAATTTCAATATTAATCCGCCCAGTGTACCCGGCCGAGTACATACCTATATTTCAATACATATTTCTTTTTTGTTCTATTTTTCTTTAAATACCTTTTCTTTTGTCCCTAATAATACAACAAATATCATTAAAACAAAAAAAATAAAGCTAGTTTTCATTTGGGCGTTAATGGGTTAAAACAATTGCTCCATTATTAAATCTGATTTCACTATTTTCATGACATATATTTATTAGTTATTTAAATAGCATTTTATCCTTTTTTATGGCATTCTATAAGTCATGATTACCAATGATAGTAACGAGATTTGCAATGACGAATTGATCACTTAAACTTTAAAAGATTTCTTCCACCCATGTGTGAATAAGCGGGTAATTCAAATGAGAATAATAAAAATTTGGCGCTGTATTTTTACGAAGTCTATTTAACACTGCTTTCTTCTTCTTACTAAATTTGGAATTAGGATTGATAGAAGTGTATTTTGGGCACCTAGGCTTCTTACCTGAAGTAATCTGCAACTGTTTTAACATAAATAATGTTAGACGATTCACTTTTCCCAATTTTCCTTTTTGTAAGACATACTAATCTCGAAGATTTTAGTACTTAGCATAGCTAAGCCCACAAATATAATGACTAAACAAAATACTAAACGTGTAATTGATTGACCTCATTACCAGTTCGACGGACCTCTAACCCGACTATCTGTCCATAAACAACGTGCTGTCAACTTGACGACAGATGTTTGCTGACCATATCAAGGCCGATAACGTAGCTTTTAACCAGCTGAAACTTGTTGAAAGAGGATCACGAAAATTGCCCTCTAAATCAGGAAGTGAATTGCAGTGGTGGATGCTCAGGTCTCGATGAAGGTTCGGTCCAAAGGGGGTCTTTGTCTCAGTTTGACCGATGGTAGGACTTTTAAATAGAATTGGCTACCTGCTAACATTCAATCAAAATCATCATTTGCGGCGTAATATCTTTTTGTCTCTTCCATACATCTCGGTCAATCTTCATCCTCTCCATCCACAGGTCACTGCACTACAGTGCCTTTTTTTCATTAAAATTTTCTTATATAAAATTAGACACAGTGGAGAAAACTATGATTTAGCAACTACAAATTTTAATGTGACAAATTTATAACTGGAAAAATCTAGTTTCATACAAATTTATTTAATATTGAATTAAATGATTTTTTATTTATGTTTTTCAGTGCCAGGAAGTGATAAACTCTTTTTCGTTGAGTGTCTTGCTACAAATACTTTAAAACTAAGAATTAAGTCTTTCAATAGTTGCTCTGGGTTTTTTATTTTATCAATTTCCAAATTACTTCCTTACCACAATCACGTAAATCGTCTAACAACGTCATTCATAAGATTGTCGTTAGAAGCCATTGAAGATTCTAGTTTTACGCTTCACTTGTTTTGTATAGTAACCCTTGGACGGGTTTTTAGTGCATAGATTGAGTGGCAAAAAGATAAACACTTCCTTCTTCAGCATTAACAAGAATTTGAAATAAATAAATAAATATCAGCGTCCTAAATTGAACGAACATAGTATTTTCTACCAAACCACAATATTATTCTTCAATAAATACATAAAGCGATTCACTAACGTCACGCTTTTTTTTCTAAAAAATTAAAAATATTCCGTCGACAGTCATTTTCTAGCAATGACTAAGCTGGTACAATTTAGATTGTATAATTATACTTATGCAAATAAACTTAAAACCTTACATAGTGCTCCAAAGCGCCAGCAAGTCCAGTCAAGAATAATATAATTATACATTTTAGATTTTACAACAACAATTATGACAATATTTATTTCACAACAACATAGGAATAGAAATAATAATAAAATAAGCAGATCATGCAATTTTAAGAGTAGATGTAAAGGAACTAAATGTACATTTCAAAATAATCGATACAAAGCAAGCTAGAAGATTAGCAAGGATCTCCTACTACTGGGTATATTAGGAGATATGTTAAATATAGAGATATATTATGGTTAATATAAAGAGAAACTAAATATTCATATGATTGGCATTTAGTTATTTAGTATATTTCTTACTAACTGCTCCGACATACATAGTTCTGTCAAAGGTTATTGGTTATTTTTACTATTTTCCCCGCAATTTTTACGTTGCTTCTCTCCATAAGAACTTTCCTTGTGCTCACAGAGCACCAATTCCCGATATCTGTGCTTGGCGAAATTGGCCTTCATGAAAGTGCAAATGATATAACAAACAAGATATTAGATAGAGAACTAGATAACACCTGTCTCGACAGATATTATTATGTCCAAGGAAACATTTTCGACATCACAAGTAGCTAGCGTGATAGTCTTATTATTAGACAGTTTTATCGGAAAATAGTACTTTGATGCCAGTTTATCTCGAAAGTTTAAGTCTATCTACAGTCTATTTCAAAATGTACGGCTATCATGACATAAGTTTATATGTTTGTGAGATTGTATTTTATGATTTTTGTAAACAAAGTTTTTTGCTACCTATTTGTAAGGATAAACTGCTGGGAAAAATTGCGTAACTTTATGTATGTATGTTTTTGGACTATGTGGGAGATAATCTTTGAGGTACATTCAATAACTAGACAATGTTATAAGATTTGTTTCAACAAATACTCACTTAGACGTTTTATTTCTGATAGTTAGATATTTTTGTGAAGCTTACATAAATAAAATAATACTACACATATGTGTCTTGATCACTTTGCCCCCACTGCTGCGATGCTTTAGGTGTGTAGGTGACAATTTGTTCTGGTGGTTGGCTTTTGTTGTTGGTGTGAACTGAGGTGGAGAAATGATACACTCGACACTAGAGAGGAGGACTATCTTTGGACGCCACTTTCGACAGTTGGTTCACTAGAGGTTTAATAAATATCTTAATAAGATAAATATACACTGTATAGTTTCAATAAGTATCTCTTATCTATTTTTGGGTTTGATATCCCTGTTATGTAGGCCAACAGGCTGACAACTTTTTATTCTTTTGGTACTGTACCCGATGCAAGGTGGACCAACAATCTGGTAGAGGTCGGGAAGTAGCTGGATGCGGGCAGGACAGGACCGATCGAGTGGGAGAGCTTATGTCCAACATTAGGCTTGCTTCAAATGACATGGTAGATATGTGTAATTACAATGCAGAGCGTTTTGAATCTTTAAATAAAAAACGAAAATGTTCATGTCTCGTTACAGATTTACAAAAAAATGAAGGGTGCATTTCAAGTATATTATATGATCAACAACACGAAATTGTTTCACTCGTAGATAACCAAACTTGTTCCCACAATAATCTTGATGAAGGTGGGACTCAAGTGAACATAAATAAAGAACAAAACAATGTTATTATGTTTAGTGATGAGTTAGGCAAAAATATGGGTCAAACAATGTGTCACTATATGGCACGGCCTGTAACTAATTATTGTATTCCAGGTGCTAATTATACCCAAATATTGCAGAAGGTGATCTGTGGTACTTACAGCCCTAATAGTACCATAATTATTTTCATTGGTAGACGAGGCCATGCTAATTCCTATGTCATGGAAAAATATTTTAAATGCCTGTCTAAATTAAATGTAGAGAAAATAATTTTATTTACTTTTCCTTACAGTGAGTCATTGAGTCATGCAGAAAATGACTATAGATTTAAGTGTAATAGGAAATTGCATTTAATGACAAATTATAATAAAAAATTTGACATTATTGATTTTAATGGATTCATTAAAAAATTTTTTTTGACAAAAGATAAATATTTTCTTTGTAGTATTTACAAAAAACAAATAGCAAAATCGCTATGTTATTTTATTTTTAAACAAGCCAATTCATTGGCTATAACTTCTGCCTCTATTGGGCAGTCAAATTGGACGCTGGGCAATGACAATTTGGAATTTGCCTCAAATTCTTTAAATTAAATTTCGAGACAAAAGAGACTAACTCTGGCACTAGTAACTATAATGAAAAATTAGATTCTAATTATAAGGTTTTAGATATATTATCCTCCCCATTTGCAATGAATAAAAATTGTAAAAATAATTTTGTTAACCTAGTCCACCAAAATATTCAAGGGATGTCAGGCAAAGATTTAGAATTGGAGCTATTCATGAATTGTAATAATATTGATATACTGTGTGTTACAGAACACTGGCTAAAAAGCCATCAGCTCATGTTCAATTTTAGTAATCACCATGTTGTCAGCTCGTTCAGCAGAAAAAACATATTACATGGTGGTTCATTAATAATTACTAAAAGGAATATTAAATGTAAGGAAAGAAATGACCTAGTAAGTATGTCTGTTGAGCGAGTTACTGAAATAGCTTGAACAATATAGAGTTTGAACAATTCATTGTTATTAGTGTATACAAACCTCCTTGTGCCCCTTTTGAACAATTTTTAAAAATTATGGAGGATGTCCTATTTAAAATCAGTAAATGTCCTAAAACAATTGTTATCTGTGGAGACTTTAATATTAACATACTAGATACAAATTCAATAACTTGTAATTTTTTAAATTTATTTAAGTCGTATGATTTGGACTACGTTTTTTATGAACCCACAAGAATTACTGAAACAAGTGCAACTTGCATTGACAATATTTTTACCAACCGAACACCTAGCCAAAAGTCAATTATTAATATGTTGCACTCTGATCATTGTGGTCAATTAGCATCGTTTCCTAGGAAAAAAGTTGAAGTGCAAAGAACGAAAATAAGCTTTATTCCTATAAATGCAAGCCGAATTGAAAAGTTTAAATCGAATTTAAGTGTGAAGCTGCCATGGTTGCCTTATGATGATTGTCCAGATAAGCTATACAGTTCTTTATTTAATCTAATAAATGTTGAATTTACCAACACTTTTGTGCCAAAAACAAAGACGATCTGTGATCGTCTAACTTTTAGTGAATGGGCAACGCCTGGTATCTACAATAGCAGGAATAAGTTGTACGATTTGTATAGTAAAAAATCATATAATTTTGATCCAGTATTTGTTAACTATGTAAAAAACTACTCTAAAGTTTTCAAAAGAGCCTGTTCCACTGCCAAGTCAGTTTACTTAAAAAATAAAATTAACAATTCTACTAATAAAATTAAAGAAACTTGGAATATTATTAACAGTGAAACTGGCAGAAGTCAAACACGCTGCCGCAATATTAACTTAAAGATTAATAATGTAAATGTTAAAGCTGATTTGGAAGTAGCTATGGAATTTGAAAAGTTTTTCTCAGATGTTCCCATACTGGCTACTAAATCACTTCAGTCGTCTTCCACCTCAGCTGAACAGCTTCTTAAACAAAATGTACCATCCTGTGACAGTAACTTCGAATTTACAGCTGTTAATTATAAAGATATTATAAATACCTTTAAGTCTATTGACCTGAAGAAATCTATGGATCTTTGGGGACTATCAGTCAAAACAATCTCATCCATTATAACTATAATAGCTCCTTATTTAGTTGTCGTATTTAACAGTTGTATTGGTTCTGGTGTGTTTCCTGACCTGATGAAACACAGTAAAATAATACCGTTATTTAAATCTGGCGAAACCTCAGATCCCACTAATTTTCGGCCTGTTTCTATTCTGCCAACTTTAAGTAAGATCTTTGAGAGATTAATGCTCAATCAACTATTAAAGCATTTCAATAAATATAATATATTTCATCAGAAACAATTCGGGTTCACTCGGGGTCGCTCCACCATTGATGCGGGAGTTGAGTTGTTAAAGGAGGTATTTGCTGCTTGGGAAGTATCACGTGACGCTCTTGGTGTTTTCTGCGATTTATCTAAAGCTTTCGACTGTGTTAATCATGATACTCTGGTCAGGAAATTACACCATTACGGCATTAGGAACAAGGCTCTCAACCTTATGACTTCATACCTGAGCAATAGAATACAGAAAGTTGATATAAATGGTAAAAGATCTCCAGGTTCTCTAGTCACAATAGGTGTTCCGCAGGGCTCAATTCTTGGTCCATTTCTTTTTCTAGTGTACATAAATGACTTGCCTTACTACATAAGGGACAATCATGATATTGTATTGTTTGCGGATGACACATCTTTGATTTTTAAAATAAATAGAAAATTAGATAATTATGACGAAGTTAACAATGCACTTGCAAAAGTAGTTTATTGGTTTAATGTTAATAACTTGTTGCTTAATGAAAAAAAAACCAAAGTAGTTAAGTTTACTACGCCGAATGTGAGACGTGTAGAAACTAATGTACAAATAAATGGAGTTGAATTGAAACCTGTGGAAACAACAACTTTCTTAGGAGTAATGTTAGACTCCAAACTACAATGGGGTCCACATATTGTAAAACTTTCGGGTAAACTAAGTTCTGCGGCATACGCAGTTAAAACTATTAGGCGGCTTACCGATGTAGATACCGCTAGAATAGTTTATTTTAGTTATTTTCACAGCATAATGTCATATGGAATTCTTCTCTGGGGGAGTGCTGCAGATATTAATACCATCTTTGTGCTGCAAAAACGGGCTGTTAGAGCAATTTATCAACTGGGTCCGCGTGACTCCCTCAGAGAAAAGTTCAAGGAGATAAATATTCTGACTGTGTCATCACAATATATACTGGAAAACTTACTATATGTAAAGAAAAATATTATGAATTTTTCCGAGAAATGTCATACGCACAATGTAAATACTAGGAAGAAACACGATTTGGTTGTATATAAAACTCGTCTCCACAGAATAAGCAATTCCTTTATGGGCCAATGTATACGTTTTTACAATAAGCTTCCGAAGAATATTAGAGACTTGCCTATTAATAAATTTAAAAAAACTGTAAAATCTAAATTATATAAAAAAGCTTATTACAAATTAAATGATTATTTAAATGATCCAAATGCGTGGGGGTAAAATCTGCCCAAATTTACGCATTTAAAATTGTAATTTATTCATTCATTTTGATATATCTATGGACATGTAATGATGTTTTGAAATCATTACGAAATTGTAAGCTGCGGAGTTTCTTTCGCCATTTCTTCTCCGTCTCAGCATACTAATAATTATTTAAGAAAAATAATTATTTCGTCGAAATGGTGGTAGGGCTTTTGACGATTTAAAAGTACTTAGCAAAGTCCATTTAAATAAAGAGCTTTTTCATTTCATTTCATTTAGGCGTCTTTTGGCTGACACGATGATAATGATGATGATAGTATCTATGTATCTTAAACACCATCATCTGTCTACTCCGTTCCTAATTTTATTTGAGGTTGAAGTAGGTTTTCTTCTTTCATACGTACTCCTCGATCAAACATCATCTCCACATTAACTTTTTAGCACTGGATGGTATTTTTTCGGGCATTTTCTTATTACCTTGAAAAGTTCCAAATGTTATTGTTAAGAAGTGTAAATTGTTAAATATTTTAAAATTTATCATTATTAAATAATAACTTAAAAATGTCGGTCTTGATGCTTATCCAATGTCGTGTAGGTACGATGATATCTCAACAACTGAGTGGATAAGACAGAAATTAAGAAACGTTATCAAAACATAACAATCTACTCCAATGTGGAAAGTTTTGATAATATTTTGTTTACTATCTCAAAATATGCGACGGCACTGATACTATGGTAACAGTCATAGTATCCTATGGACCTGCTATATCGCGTTGCTAATCTTTTGTTTTTGTTTCCGATTAACTAGGAGACATCTCATAGATCAATTGTTTATCATGGACTATCTGACAGTGAAAAAAGACGTCTCATAGAGCTCTGTAAATTATTTAGTCACCAAAAAGCGCAAGACTTTGAAAAGGATGCTTCTTAATTGAGCTACTCATAAATCGGCTATCTTTTAAAGTGCTTGCATCTTTATTTATTTAATAATTTATTGTACAAAAACAAAAATGGAAAACATATTATTATAAAAGAATGCACAATAAGTATGTCTTATTATTGAAATTAATCTCTTCCAACGCACCTACGATAGGCGATATGCATAACGAACATTTTGAATATTGGTATAATTTATTGATATGAAATTATCGAAAAAATATCCCAGACAGTTGGTATCTAATATTTTTTAAATGACGTGTAGCGGCCAGCCGTAACAGGTCTCATAGGGTGACGTAAAAGGCGATTAATAGAATTCTGATTTGACGTAACCTTATAGTAATAGGTCACTCCGTATGTTGGCGACTGGCCGCCACATTGTCTATACTTTTATAAATTGAGTTTGACGTTGATGGCGGTTGCCTAGTTACCTTTGTTATTTTTCTAGTTTTTATATTGTCTTGTAAATTATACCAAAGTAAAAGTGTTACCAATTATTCTCGCGTCCTTTTCTTTAATTTACACTCTTTCTCGTCCTTTTTATTGGTCCTTCTACCTTCAGAACCTCGTAACACTTTTCTTTCGTGTTGTAATTTGCAAGATGGTGATAACTCGCAGAGCACCGCTTAATTTTGGTGCTCCGGAGAAGTTCGGCGTGACACACGTCGTGAACACACCTTCACGTTCATTATACGACGTCGCACCGGGCTTTTCTGCGAGTCCGTTGAAAGTCCAAGTTTCAGGTGACTTGGAACGACAAGCTCGACGCTCTCAGCCCCACATCGGCAGCGAGACGACGCGGTCGGCGGCCACGGTCATGGCTCGCAAGCTGGCCGCGCACGTTCGGTTTCAACGCCGGGAGCTGGAGTGCGCCCGTGAGCTGTCACGTTTGGAGCGAGAAGTTGAGGAGATGGAGCTGCAGGCAAAGCTGACCGCCATCGACGCTGGAGACACAGATATTTATCACATGCGTACTCGTAGCTTAGCTAAAGCTAATGTAGTTTTTAGTTGGGTTGAAGACACCGCGAAGCTTCTTGGCGACGCAACATGTCCGACTAGCCAACCCGTTGCGTGGAACACTCCGCCGGTTGTACCCTGCGTCAAAGAGGGAACGTCCTTGCAGCCGCGTAGTGTCGCCCTTCCACGTGAAAACGTGGCATTTGTCAACCCGACCAACGCAGATAAATCTTCAGCGCCCGTCATTCCTCAACTCGCCGTAGCTATTCACGCTGTAGCATCACAGCCACGCAAACTAAACTCGGAGTTGGTTACCTTCACTGGAAACCCTCTAGAGTGGCCGCTTTTTAAGGAAAAATACAACGACACTAAATTGTTATTTTCTCTAACAGACAACATTTGTCGTCTGCGAAATGTAGTACGCGGCGCCACACGCGAAGCCATTATGGTACTTCTCCACAGTGCAGAGGATCCTGAGGAGATCAAGTGTGCCTTGGAGAGGAGCTTCACGCGTCCCGAGCAGATTGTTCCTCATGAAGTTGCTGCAGTACGGAACTTTCCTCAGTTAAGTTCAGTAGAATGTTTCAATACATTTGTTTATAAATCGTGCAACTGCGTTGCCACTGTAAAGCTTTTGATAGAGCAGGAATATTTATATTCCCCGGAGCTTTTTATTGCTGTTTCATCTAAGCTAAGCCCGCTAACTAAAGCAAGGTGGACAGATTACGCAGCAGATAGAGATTCCGATGTTTCTTATGACGTTCATAATACTCGTAGTATGACGTCATTGAATCTCAAGTCACAAACCATCAATATAGCAGGCCTAAACTACAGTCATCTTCGAGAGTGGAAAGATGTTTTGACTCATCACAAGTCGACACCGTCAACCTTAATCGGTGCATGCGACTGGCCTCTGATAATTAGCAGAGAGTCTCGTACGGGTAAGCAGTCTGAGCCAGTCGCCCGTCGGACTTTATTAGGCGGGGTTATTTTTGGGGCCGGTAGAGAGAAAACCAATTCTTTGCATATTTTAAGTTACACAGATTTCAGTAATTATGAACATTGGACGTCTATCGAACATCAGGTCATGTCGTTGGTCCCACAGGGGATTTTGTCGAAATTTGAGACAAACTCGCTCTCAACCGTCAATAAGCGTAGTAGATTCGAGAAACGTTTACATACTAATACCGGTTCACGCAAGTTTACCACTACTACGTTATCGCGCTTCCACCGAGAATCCAATCGTGTATTCTTGGTGCTACCAGCAATTCTTAGTATCATCACTGAACACCCACGGTGGGATGGTATACACCTTTTAGAATGGGGGAACTATCTCCACGTAAAGTATAAACATGTGTGGACTGAACTTTTGCTTTGTATTTTTTCCTTTACGTTCGATATAACCTTTTCAGCTGCACATAGGTTATAATTGATTATTTTGTTTTTTTTTATTTGTAGGAAAAAATTCGATTTTATTATCTCTGTTTACTATTAAAATTTTAAGTTTATATCGCTGTTCAATTAGAAGTGTTGTATTCTTTTTTGAATATTATTGTTATGTAGCGACGTAACGCATTAGTACTCAGCTATCTTTGTGTATTTTTATAACATATCGTGTTGGTTACCCACCAACTATAATGTAACTGATAGGGTTACACATTTTTAATGTTTTTTTTTTTATCACGTTTGTATAGGGTATAGCTAGCGTAGCCCATCATTCCTGTTTAATTTCTCTCCTGAAATTCAATCATCTGCATCTTTGTATTCAATTCTTGCGTCCTGTCTCGTGAATTTTTTGTTTATTTGTTTTATTTGTTTTATATTTTTTATAAAATGTTGTAATTAGTTAGTCTAATCCATTTTTGTTCCTTAGCATTTAACGCTGTAAGCAAAAGAAAACTTGTTTGTTAATTGCTAAATAGCTTACGCTCTGAGATGATTTGTTGAAAACGTCCATGGTTCTGCACTAGACCTGCCGCTTGGCAGCGCTAGAGCCAATGCCTTTTGAAGATGGCCTAAGCGAGAATGCAAGTATTTATTTTATGTGGTCGCCACCGTACTAAGCGTCTTGTTGTGAATTTCTATTTTGAGAGCTGGCTATTCCTTACTTACACGAATGCGTACCAAATTTGCTCCAGTGGTTCGTGTCTAGTCTGTCCATACGATTATCTGCCACAAATGTTAGGTGTGCATAAGGAAGAAAGCCAAGCCTGAAACCCACTGACTGGTTGTAAACGTTCCTGTTGAGAGCACGTGTGCCACTTATTTCATTACCACTCATCTGTGAAGCGTTTGGAGTGGAAGTCGCTTTATTTTCATGATGGCGAGGCGTTGGAATCGCATGGTGCTCTATGTTACGACACATTTGGAAGTCTCTGATATTTTGTATGAAAGCAGATGCCATCGTCAACTTCAGTGCAGCTCTCCCTACTCGAAGGCGCTACCCTCACCGCAGTTTCTTCACGACGGTACCCTAACTCATATTTGATCATAACACAACTTTGTGGAAGTTTGATCGACCCTGTGATTGCCGAATAGAGTCAAGACGAAACTCCTGCAATAGTATATTGAACATGTTGGCGACTCACATACTCTAGAGTGTCTGATCACTGAGCATCGCTGCGACGACTTACGAGGAACTCGACGAGAGGCCACGGAATGCCCAGCAATGTAAACCTGTTCTTCTTTCGTCCCTTGTCGGTCAGTCGCCACAGTAGTATTGTAGTGCTCGCACTAGGGGTCGGGCATGTTGGCGACTGGCCGCCACATTGTCTATACTTTTATAAATTGAGTTTGACGTTGATGGCGGTTGCCTAGTTACCTTTGTTATTTTTCTAGTTTTTGATATTGTCTTGTAAATTGTACCGAAGTAAAAGTGTTACCAATTTTTCCGCGTCCTTTAATTTACAGTCCTCTTTCTCGTCCTTTTTACCGTATGTTGGAGGGTATCTAGTTTCCACCAACAATAGCATCCCTAAGGACAGTTGATGTCAATGTTGTTGATGAAAAATAAAATTATTCCATAATGTAAGGTAGTTTCATCTTAGCTGGGCGTCAAATATTTGCAAAAATATTTCGTTCGGGTCTTGGAAGTGCAAATTTCAAAGATTTGATGAAACGATGTTTACCATAAAAACATAAGCACCAAGCACTGACAAATTTCGACAGCGAAAAGCAGTGCCTCGGTGGCGAAATTGGTCAACGCGTCCACCCGGATTGTGGAAGGTGCGGGTTCGAGTCCCGCCTGAGGCAAGTCGATTTTTTTCAGTGCATTTTTCTAGTTTATATCCTTTCTAAAATTCTCCTTTTGTTTATTTATAAAAAAGCAAATATATTTATTATTTCGTCATTGATGATGACGAGTAATAAGAACATCTGAAATAGCACCTGTGTACCAATAAGACCAATCAACAATACCCGTATTCATAATATTTTTCTCAGATAGCATTTCATAAAAGAATCTATTGAATAGAAATGTATTTATCTAGATAAGTGCTTCATGTTACGTGTCAACTTAGTAGTTAATATCAAATAAGATTCAGCGTTTATAAACAAAGACATTGCCTGTTAGTTTAGGTACATTTTCACTTGACATTGGCGAAATGCATAATCTTTAATATGTGTCGCCAACGCCATTTAATTAAAAGAAGAAGAACAAAGTCATTTTCAAAACTAGTATGTAGTTATATTTTACTAAATACTTGAAATCTAACATAAATATCTCTTGTTCCAGGGCATCACATGGGGCCGGGCGTTCCTAGTCGCAGCCGAAAACAAAGCAGCTTTACCATACCTATCAAACAGAGAGTGCCAATTAGGAGGCTACAAGACGTACACTGTGAACTTCCACCCGCGTCCAAATTTCTTCCAATCTAGCTCGTACAGCAGTAGCATTAGTATACCAGAGAAACGAGACGCAGTCTTATACATAGCTGTCCCAGGAAACAAACATTGGTTGGGCGCTGCACCGTTGCCAGAAATCGCCAAACAAATCCTAGAATCCCACGGTCCTTCAGGGCCTAACGTTGAATACCTATTAAGGTTAGCAGACTTCATGCGAGAAGAGGTTCCGGAGGCTTTAGATGAGCATTTGTTTTCTTTAGAAAGGTTAGTGAGGAACTTCGCGGCTGACATGAGAGTGTGCTTGAAGACTCTGCTTGGTAATTCTCAAGAAGGGAAGAAGGAAGAAAAGCAAGAAGTGAAGCCAGCGGCGCCAAGCTTCCAGTTCGCTTCGAGAGTTCCAGAGAAGAAGTTACGCTGCGTGAACATGTGATAAGAGTTTCATTTGATTTGAGCTTTAATTTTGTGATTTTTTATCGAGACAAGAGTTTAGATGACAACGACAATCCGGACTTTACTATTAACTTTCCTATAATGACTTCCAATGCTGATTGATCTGTTTTTACTGTATTTTGCAGAATTCATAGTAATCTCTTGCAAGTTCTGTATTCCAAACATTTCCAGTAAATTTGATATGGTATATTTCTCTGAGTGCCTATCTATTAGAAATTATTTAATAGACATGACGTGTAGAGACAAAGTTACGATGCGTAAGCAAGACAAGCGAAAATTGAGAACTTAAGCATTAAAATCGAATACGTTGAAAAACTATTCTTTATGTTTCCAACTTTCCATTTGTGGATAATGAGTTATCTGAAGATTTCTATAAAAATTGCAATATTTTTGGAATAGCAATATAATGTAGAATTACATTATAATGTGACATGAATACAATTATATCGAATGATTCTCTTTTAGAGACTTTGTTTCTTTTGACTCTTTTTGTATACATACAATAATACATTGAATGACTATAACCACTATTATGACTGTTTAGTAATGGTAAAATGCTACAAACTGAATATATATCATGGAACATGTGCTTTATTATTATTATGACGAAATGGACAAAAATTTATTGAAATTAATGGGAAGAGAAAGTCGTGCATTTCCAAGATTTTAATAAAGTTTTACTGTGAGTCTATTTTGTTTGTGACCTTGACTCAACCCTACGACAAAATATATCAAAGCCTATTTTACTGATGACACTATCTTTCCTTAAGTTACTCGTATAATGAATATGGATTTGACATTAGTATTTGTCTTTTTATATCATAGTGTATTCTAATAACAATTTGGTAAATTAATAAGATAAGACTAAAGAAGCAGAAAATAAGACGAAGCTAGTGTCAGTTCCATGTTTTATTTACCCTTAAATAATACCTCTAGACAATATTTTCCACTTTACTTGACACATCCTAGCTTAATTTTAATAATGTTGTAACTTTGTTGTTGAAAAAAGCTGGAAGATAAGATGATTCGACCAAATGTAAAAAAAATTGTTCATTGAAATGTTACTTTTACTCATTTAGGAAATTTTCGAACGGTTATGGTTTATTTTTAGATGCGTAAAAATCAATTGACAATATTTTTAGGGTTTATTTAGAAGACTAACTACTTCATAATACTTTTTCTTTATTCCAAGATAAAAGATATGATCAAAACTTATAATTTAATCACAGGCTATTGACCCCAGTTAAGATACAAAAGGTAAATCAAATTTTAGTATAAGAAAACAACATTTTATGTTTTAAGCTGAATATTTTTTAAGTTTGTGACTTAGTTATTTACTTAATATCCTCGTTGTACATTATCAATTGATTTTTATAGACTTAGGTAATATAAAGTTATTTGAACACTGAACAGAATGATGAACATTTAATTATTGCTCAGTTTGCGATTAGAACATTAAATGTAGGTACTTTATGTAACATATTCCTTTGATAACGACGCGATAAACTTTGCTGTAAATTTGATGTTCTTTTACAAACTGATTTTAATTTAACTACTTTTTATTGACTAAAACGCACAGACATTAGGTAAGACTAATTCAAAGATATCAAAAAGTATTAAAATTCGAATCTAGGCTTAGACTATGTGATTAACTGAAAGAAAATTAATTTTAAAAGCTATTTTAAATTTTATATTTGTTAATGATTTATTGGCTTATGATGATAGATGTATTTTTAACGAAAACCTTTGGGATTATCGTGGTGTAACCACTATTGATGACGAGCATAAGATGTATATGGAACTGATAGTACGTATAGACAAACTTGTTAATATAGTAAAAATTTAAGTGTGACGTGAAACTATTCTCTTAAAGCAACTTGATAGTTAATTAACCATCAACGATTCAAAACTGAATGAGCAACTTATCAATGTAAAAGAAAAACTGTAAATAAATACGAAATAATAAGGATAGAGTAAAATTTGCAAAGACAACTTAACAATAAAATACTGTTATAAAAATATCTATGTCAGTTTTAAAGTCTTCAATTATTTCGAAGGTGGAACTTCAGTTTTTGGACAAAGTTTTTTTTTATTTCTAGTGTAAACCAACAAATAAACAATATTCTATTAGATAAGAGAGAATAGTTTTGAATACTTTTTGTAATAATGGACATGTGTAAATTTTGTATGAAATCTTGTTTATTACTACAGGCGCTGCCACCATGTAAATGAGCCTTATATTGATACAAATAAAATATCAATTTTAATACTTATGTTTTATTCGACCAAGTGCTTCCTACTTCATTGCCTTCTATATAGTTCTAATGAATGCGGTAACTAAGTGTTACCTACAAAGGAGTGACAAAGGTGTCATAGAAAATAGGAGATAAAAAATTTGGACTTCATTATTTGGCCCATTTCTTCTTACTGATGAACAGTATTTCCTATATAAAGTTTACAACTGCAACTCTATCACGTTAGTCCTTTGTCCTTCACTACTGTAACAGTAGTGAAGTGACCAACGTAAGCTCAACGTTTGGATATCAAAACTTTGTTGTTATCAAAAATTTGTTGCTGGAAAATTAAATATTAACAATTTACACCAATTTGTTCTGCCTGATACAAAAAGACAGTCATAAATAAACGCATTACCAATACCCAATGTTTATAACAACCCTGACCAAAGCCCTATCCTAACCCGGTAGTACGGTCACCTCCAGAAGTAGGTACCTACCTAGTTAATCAAAGATAAAAAGTTTTAGGTAATTATCATCAACAGCTCATCGTCCCCACCGAGGGGCTCGAGCCTACCCCACATTAGGGGCGATTAGGCCTTAGTCAACCACCCTGGCCAAGTGCGGGTTGGTCGACTTCACACACAACCTAACAATTTCTTTATAGGTGTGTGCAGGTTTCATCATGATGTTTTACTTCACCGAAAAATTGGTTGTCTGTAAAGTCGGTTTACTGACGATAGTTGAACGTGACAACGTTGTACGTTAAATTTATCTTTATTGACATTTTAATTGAATCCAAATATGTAAAATGTAGATATTATTATTGTCATTCTCTTAACAACTAATGTGAATTATCTTAAATGTTATTATTTACCAAATTAAAGCTGTATTATATTTGCACACCATCAATGGTAGGATATGGCGCTCTGATAGCTTTTAAGACCTACATTTTTGTACCCATATTTCGCAAATAAAGTGATTTGATTTTGATTTGATTTGAACGTCTTAAGAAAATACTGATGGAATGGTAGCATTTTTCAAAAGAAAAATTTAATTTCATTTGTTTAATAGATTTTTGCTTGCACTTCAAGCCTTACATGGAACGCCTCAGAGCGAGGTAACGCCGCATGCGTCATGTTTTTTCGTGCGTGCAGCCGGCTCTATCGAATTATAAGACGTTGTCACGTCAAAAGCGTCGATTAAACGTACATATGAATTCAAAATTAGAAAACACATTGGTACGTGGCTGGGATCGAACCAGTGTCTCCCGGGTGGGAGACGACGTTCTTACACACTACGCCACCGACGCTTCCGAGGTAATTATGGGGCAGACGAATGTAGGAATAAATATTTTTATTAATCAGTATCTTTATAAAATAGTATTTGCACTGCAATTAATGCAAATGTTCCTTAGCTGCCGCTCGCGTTAATGTCTGTTATTAAGTAGCCTAAAGCCTCGATAAATAGACTATCCAACACAAAAAGATTTTTTTAATTCGAACCAGTAGTTCCCGAGATAAGCGCGTTCAAACAAACAAACAAACTCTTCAGCTTTATAATATTATTAGTATAGATTATTATGACGGGGAATGGCCAAGAGGCCTTCTACTCACCTGATAGTAAAAAAAGCAGAAGAAAAACTTCACTTGGAACCGTCAACCACAGAGGGTCTGGCTATTTTATAATTAATTAATTGTCAGAACACACTAGCATTGTAACATTATTATTCTAGCGACAGATTTTGATGAGATGGTAGTAACTAGTCAGGTGGATTTGAAAAAAGCCCTACCACCAAACAAATAGAGTACAAATTATTTAAATGTAAGACCTCTGGGTCTAACTCCGGTGAATGAACCACTGGACCACTGAGGCGATTTTATTTACATAAGCTTCATTATACACAAAATAATATACAATTATTCAGAGAGCTATTTCAAAACTATACAATAGGTATAGTTTTGAAATAGCGGATGTAAGGTCGTCTGGGTAGGTACCACCGTTTTTCTTATTTCTGCCGTGAAACAGTTCGCTGTGTTTCGGATTGAAGGGAAAGGTAGCCAGTGTAATTACTGGGCATGGAAGGCATATCATCTTAGTCCTAGGATGGCAACGCACTTGCAGTCACAGACTAATTAGAGATACTACTTGCAGTGTTACGTGATTTACCCTTAATAATGTCTATAGGCGACGGTAACCACTTAACACCGGTGGGCCGCAAGCTTGTTTGCCATCTCGTAATATTAAAACCTTCGAGAGACAAAAAAAAGTTTTAACTCCTAGAATTTTCTACACACAAACTGTTGTTTTTAAACGACATTGCTAGTTAAATTTGTGCAGGAGTTAGAAGTTCATGATGTATTTTGTGTCTGGAAAGATGTCTCTGGCTGATTTTTTATGTAATTTGCATGCAGACAAGCGTGCCTGTTTTAACTATTTAATTTACTTATTTTAAATATTTTTAAAAATACTATTTTTTTGTATTTTGTTAAAACCTTCCCTATTAGATACCTACCAGAGTTCAGACTTCCTGCAGGCACATCGTTTTTGACCACTCCACAAAAAAACTGCACAAACTTTACTGGAAAAATAGTTGATAGTTTGATAGTAGACTAGTTGTGGGAAAAACAACACTAGCTCTACACGGTTGGTCCACGACGGGTGGAGTTTTGTTGGCAGACCCACTACCACCCCAACTTAATACCAACCGTTGGCAAATACACCCCAACGGTAAATGCTACTAGGGTAGGTACCTACCTGCCAACTACGGGGCTGAGCGCCTTGCCGCACCGGCTGGCTTAGGTATATCTATTTAACTCACACACAACTATTATTATTCCGGTAGGTACACTATAAATTAACGTTTTTCTTCCTCACACGTCTTCAGACACTGTTGATCAATTCTATCACACAGTCCAGTGGTCCTTGGGAAGCGATCATTATCACAAACTTAGATCAAAACAAAAAAGGGATCACACGGTTGTCGTTTAAAAACTACCTGCCACAGACTATTTAGAGATACTACGTCCAGTTACATTTTTTTTTAATTTCATTTCACTATTACGGGATCTAGCTCATACAGCCATGTTTTCAGTCTTAAATTTTGCATTAAAATATAAGGTGGCACAGATTTTAATGCATCTGGTTTACGTGCTTGACAAGAAATGCATGGCAACAGACCAACAGACAGAGTGATGAGGTCGTAATCCCACTATAAAATTCTCAACGTCGTACACATTCACACAGATGCTTATACATAAAAAACACCACATTTTCTTCACGAAAAACCACCCTGAAACGATTTCAGATTTATAAAAATAAAAGAAGAAAGGAAAGAATAAAAATGCGAACCTACAATGCGGTTTCCCATAGATTTATTTACCACAATGTTTACACGGTTTCTCGTCCACGCTACAATAAAAATCAAATATACAAACATAACAAACATCTTCGTCGATGTTCGCATTAAAATAATTGATTCCATGATATAATTAGACGTTTCATCTAGTGTATTCGCTCAAATAATTTAAATATCCATCATTTATAAATATTAATGGTTTTAGAACAATTAATTTTTGATTGACCAGGAAAACACCTATCATAGTTATTGAATCACTGTTCGTTCTGCACTGACTCACAAAATCAGACGACCATAAAGGTAGCCATCCACGCTCAGGTTTACACGACAGGTTTAACTGTTCAGGTAAACATGAGCGTGTATGCTGCACAACTGCGCAGGTTTCCATATCATACATGCTCATGTTTACCTGAACAGTTAAACCTGTCAGTAAACATGAGCGTGGATGGCCTACTAAGTGTACGAATTGAATAAAGAAGTTTTGACTTTGACTTTGCCCAAAGAAGTGACACTAAGAGATAACAAACAATTTTCTATGATACAGTAAACATTATATTTATTAGACATTATTTCCTAAGGGAACCTGCCAGCCTTTTCGCTATTTTTTTGCTAGTTGACAGTGATAATCACCGAGTGAATTATATATTGCTGTTTTACATGAACACGCTATGGAACTTGTCGTGTAAAAACAGCAATGGATATGTAATTCACTCGGCGATCAATTCATCACTTTCATCTGTCAAAAAAGTCAGCGAATACCCCCGGTCGCCCAAAGTTGCTTACTGTATATATGGGCTAGTAGTGCCCTTTGCGCCCAATTTGCGTACAAAATTGATCGGATTTATAACAATAAATATAACTAATTAGAGGCCCTAGTTTTGCATAGTAATTTATCGGCATGTATGTATTATGGTCGAGATGTTTTGAGCGAATAACAAAGTTGTGAATTTGTTTCTTAATTCCTTAACAGATAGCAATTATTATACAGAGTATGTCATATATTTACAATATTTCTGATAGTTTTCTTAATAGTTATTAACATGTAATTTTCAATTTAAATTCACTATTATTTTCTACTGCTCCCTGTAAGATTAATATCTGAAATACTACATTTGGATTTTGCATTATTTTTCCTATTTTAGCGAAGTATTTCGTTACACTTTTCAAAACTTAAAAAGTTTTTACATATTAAATTTTATCTAAAATCCTGCGAAAGCACTTCTGTGTCTAAAATAAACTATAACTGATGTTATCAAGCTAACTAAAGCAAAGCAAGTTTGAGAAATGAAAATCACTTACATGCTTTAATACTTATACATTTTATATTATAAAAAAGACTAAAAATAATTTAAGTACAGTACTAAATGGATTTGGTGGTAAAATGCATCTTTACGATACTATTACATCTAGTTGCATCATAAGCGATATGCTAACGCTAATATTTCCCAAGTGTCTTGTTCTCGCCGTGATCACAAGTGAACTGACAAAGTGATTTTTTTCTAACGTAGATTTTTTAATACCCCCAACTTGCAATTTAATTAAATAAAGTCTGTTTACGAGCTTTAATCTATGTATAACACAACATAAAAGTTCAAAATGTTACATGCTTAAATATTAAATAACATTGTTTCAAAGGATACCTATGTATATTTATAATACATACGGCTGAACATTATCATGGCATTTATAAAAAATATCTCGACGATTTTATTTAACATCAGAATTACTCTGTGAAGATAGGTATCTAATAGACATTTCATATGTTATCAATAAAATGTGAACTGAAAAAAATCTAGTAAATACTGATATTTCCTTCGTAATGGTACGATAAATAAATTACAATAAAACTTTGGTTATATTACATAGCTAATATTTACAAAACGTTTATTTCCTACAGTTCTATAAAACTAAAATTACCTAAAGTATATACAAACAGTTATTATGCAATACTTTGTTTTGCACTTTTTGGTAAAATAAGTCTATATATAAAAAAAACTATAAATACTATGACTTGATACATAATACGGTTACATAATATCTAAACTTAATTTTAGTAATAGTTATCAAACTTTCACTCATAATTTCATAAGCAGTGAGTGACTCATATATTTTGCGGTTTATGAGTAACTCACTGTTATTTAAGCTAGTATAACTTTTAGTTTTATACAATTATTATTACCTATTCCAGATTAATCGCAACACTTGTGACTTTAATTCACATTTAGCCGCATGCAAACAATAACAGCATAATAATTTTTCACTCTCTGTGTCTGTTGTGGGTTTGTAAGGTTACAAAAGGTTATTTCGAGTTTTTTCGACAAAAAATATTCTGCTGATGAGTTGAAAATAAAGTTTTCATATCTCTATAGATAATAATAATATTTACTTACTTCATCTAAAATTTATACTTCTTACAGGCACCATAGCGATTCAAGGCACACAGTTTAAGGTGGGATATACAGAACACACAATACATTTTATTATTATGATAATATTGAGTATTACTTTGTACAAAACCGTATATAAGTTAGTTACAATATTTTAGTTTATATACCGTATGACGCTTTGTCAGTGACATCTTTGTCGTTTTAACAATTCTTACAATCTGACTCTCGCTCGAGCCATGCAATGGTAATATATTTCTAGCAAGCACTAACTCACAGGGATTTTAGGAAACAAATTCAGTTTAATGAGTAGTAATGACTAGTTCCACAATTTTTTATTGTTTGTAATCCAGAAGTTGCTTCCCAGAAAGCAATTAGACTAACTGGTATACGTCAAAATAATATTTCTTCCACTTATACAGCTAACACAATCTGTAACATGTAAATCTCACTGACGTTGAATTTCTGTGACTCTTAATTACCTATCATTGTTCATTTTTCACTCACAGACTCAAACTTCACTAACTCAATCGCAAAGTCAATGAGTTACCTCTGACATATTGCAGTGAGTTATACACGAATTCATTTGTTCATCTCAGTCTGTCGCTTCAATCACAGCAATGTTGATCAGAGTTGCAGTGATGACTATTGACCACTGGAGGAGTTCCGAGGTATCATTTGATGAAGGGGAACTCACTCTCGCAGTCACTCTCGTCGGAGCCGTCGTAGCTGGAAGGGGGCGTGTCGAGCTGCGGCAGGCCGAGGTCGAGGTACTCCTGGTTGGCGGTGACGGTGAGGATCTTGTCGAGGTCCTCCACCAGCTCCGCGAACGACGGCCGGTCGCCCGCCGAGAATGACCAGCACTCGCGCATCAACATGTAGCTGTCAACACAAAGTTATTATTTTGATTTCAGAATTTCAAAATTACTTTATTTCTGCCTCGCTTTAACTAATAAAAAGTTATACAAGGTTATACACCTGGGTTCGAGTCCAGGTAAATGTTTATGGGATGAACACAAATATTTGTTCACGAATCATGGTTGTTTATGTATTTAAGTTTATTTATAAAAATATCTTTACTATTATGTATATTATTTTTTTCCGTTATCTAGTATCCATAACACAAGTTCTTAATGATACTTAATTTGGCCTGATACTTAATGGTTTGAGTGTGGAAAAAAAATTATATAACAAAACACGGCATCTAATTATCGTTGTATGATGTATGTATGTTGTATGATTTAAAATGAAGCGAAGTTAGTAAGTTTACATGAGTAGGTTCTTACATCTCGAGGCTGCAGCAGGGCGGCTTCTCCATGCGGTGTCCGGCGCTGAGGTGCTGGTACATGTACTGGCCCGGCACCGTGGGGTACGGCGTGCCGCCCAGCGTCATGATCTCCCACAGCAGCACGCCGAATGACCACCTGACACATCACCACATAATCATAAAACATCGGCCCATCTTCTTTAATAGTATAAAATGTCGCTCTTTCTGTCTGTACGCTCAGTGGCGTAACTATAGGGTGGCATGGCTGGCAAAATGTCACGGGCCCCGCGAGGAATACTGGTCCCGGTAGTGTCACTGACATTTTTCAATATATGGAACGGAAAATTTCAAAACTACACTTTATCCCTGCTGCGCGGGGGGTGGATGAATTTGCCACGGGCCCCACATGGCATAGTTACGCCACTGTGTACGCTTAAAAATTTTAAGCTACGCAACGGATTTCATTGCGGTTTTCATAAACAGACAGAGAGATGCAAGAGGAAGGTTTAGAAGTATAATTCTTTAAGAGGATAAGTACGGCACACACAACTCTATACAAACGGAGATAACGTTTTCTACCCTTATTTCTTTTCCGATCGTTATGTATAAGAATGTTTTTGGGAAAGAGAAAAAATCTGTATCTGTATATCTGTGTGTTTTCCTTTTTCCAAAATTCGACAATATTTTTAAGTTGTTTAGAAAAAAAAAATGAATTTATAAAAACGTACACACATAGTCTTTTAGTATGTTAATAACATTCCAAAATTTAAAATCGCATACGAATTAATGGTAGGAAAACTTTTTCTCCTTAATTGTGTTATTGTATATGAAGACGGTGCACCGTACTACCTATCCTTAAAGGTTAAAGTAAATACTCTAAGTACAATCCGTGCGAAGCCGGAGCGAGTTGCTAGTTTAAATTATTCTTAGGGCCGTTTGCACAGGTTCGAATTAGAAGATGTCTGGCAGACTGTGGACCAAGCCCTAAGAATAAAAAAAAACTTAAATTATCCATTCTAATCTTAGCAAGTAGGTAATCTTCATATTTGGCTCCGGACTACAAACTGAGTCAAACAAGTATATTGTATTCTTCTTAATACTTATATGTATAAACTAGATGACCCGGTGTACTTCATATCAACCACTAAGATATCACCTATTCATGGAGTACTAAACGTCTTTGCACCTATCCTAACGACATCAAAACTCTCCCTTCGCTAAAATGGCGAACGTCAAATGTTTGACAGGAAAGTAGCCAGAACAGTTTATATGGGAAATTGAAAATGTTGTTTTTACTATCTTTCTCGCAATTTTTCCATAATTCCTCACCGTTTAAACCTTCCCTGGACTATTACAAACATTTCAAAACCAAGATAAGATAAATCCGTTCAGCCATTCTCGAGTTTTAGCGAGACTAACGAACAGCAATTCATTTTTATATATATAGATGTATTAAATTAACCTAGCCTAACGTAGTAACGTAAATCTTTAAAGAACACCTACTTAGTCAATATTATTTTCTTTATACGAAATTTTACATAACAAGCCTTTCTGATACGCAATAAAGATATTTGATTTGATTTGATTTGATTCTTTAGTAATAATATTACAGACGAGACAAAAATGTAACTTAAATTATTCATGCACTGATCATATGCCACACATTAAATATACTCACACGTCTGTCTGTGTGGTAAAAACTTTGTGGTAGAGCGACTCTGGAGCCATCCACCGCACCGGGAGACGACCTTCAGTCTTCTTGCGGTAGTAGTCGTTGCTTTGGACGTCCTTCGCCAGCCCGAAGTCCGCAATCTTTAGTACGCAGTCATCTGATACTAAGACGTTACGAGCTGCCAAGTCTCGATGGATACACTAAAGGGAAATTCACAAATTAATAATGAACATCAACATAATTATAACATTAATAAGGTCTTTCAGAAAGGACCGATTGAACTGCCTTGGGGCATCCTATAGAGATAACGTTCATAGCTCACCCTTCTAGACGCTAAATATTCCATCCCCCTGGCAACCTGATAAGAGAATGATACCAAGTCCTTTTGTGTAAGAGTTTTCTTATCTTTCATGTGCTCTGTGTCCGACTCGTATCTGCAAAAAAACAACAATTTTAATCTTCCTAGACGTCCCTTTCTTATTATTCCTAACGTCACAACATGTTTAAAGTAATAACAATAATTATCTTGAACAAAAATATTAGATTTGTGAAAATTATCGTTATTTGTAATAACATTCCAGCATACCTGTTTCCAGGTCTATGGTTTCTCAAGAACTCTCTCAAGTTCCCGTTGGGAGCATACTCCACGATAACGTATAATGGCCCGTCCTGTGTACAGCAGCCTAGCAGGTTGATGATGTTTACGTGCTTGCCGATCATCTTCATCATCTCCATTTCTGACACCAGCGCCATCATTTCTGCGTCTGTGTGGCCCTCTGAAAAAAATATTTTAATTTTTATTTGCATCCTTTCATGCAAGACCAGAATCTCGTCCTGTACCCACTCGTAGTGGAAGTTTTTCTCGTATAAAAAACGTACTTAACTATTGTAGGTGCGTTAAGAGCTCATTTCGTCAAAGTTAAATTCAAGATGCCTAGAATAAAGTAATCTTAATTATGATCAATGGACCAGATAACCATCGTTCAAGATCCTACAATCTATTATAAAATAAATATCATTTTAAGCTATCATGCTGCATTATTTACTTGGATAATTATCTAGGGTCTAGAACGCGCACAATATTAACATAGTAGTTGTCGAAATACTATGTATCTCGACTCAAAGTTTCGGCTACCTTGTAGTAGCCGTGGTCACGAGCAAACTGGTGCCCCGCGCCGTCGCCCGCCATTCTCATCTACCATCGCACTTTGATTATTGTTTTCTTTAGACCCTAGATAATTATCCAAGTAAATTAAATATGTACTTACTTACTAGAATTTTTGTGACCACTAACCTTTCAGCATTTTGACGGCCACAACAGATTTCAAACCTGGCTTCAGAATCCCCACACATTCAGCTTTGACAACCTTTCCAAACTCGCCCTCACCCAAAACCTTTCCCAGCGCAAGAGCGTCTCTCGCTACCTCCCAATCGACATCAACTGGCAGCTCATACTCCGACATCATCATGGAATCGCTCGTGTTACCTTGCACTTGTGATAGTTTCTGTTTCTCTATCTTTACGACTGGCATTAACTGAAAAATTATATTTTTAATTAGAAATATTTGAAATAGAAATAAAATTTTGCTTAAGAATTTCTTATTTACCAGCCCATCAGTGTGGTCAGTTGTGCCTCCATTGATCTGGGGTTTCTCTACAGTAACCTTCTTGGTCCAATGTGTCACAATCACGGCCCTTGCCGTCTCGATAGCCAGTTGCTTCTTAATCTTCTCTCGCTTTAGCTTTTTGAAGACCATCACAACTATAATAGCAGCCACGAAGAACATAGCTCCTAGGACTGCTGTCAGAATGTTTATGAACAGCGTGTGCTTTCCGTGGTCTACAGGTTCTTTCTCTGGTAATGCTGGAATATATAAGTTGGAATATATAGTTAATACGCATATATGCGTATTAACTAGGTACATTATACAAATTTAAGTATATGAAGGAGGTCTATGGCGCCGTAGTCGATAGTAATAATGATCACGAAAGTTAAGCAACCAAGTGCGCGGTTGGTAATCGGATGGGTGACCGATTTTTTTTTTCATATCGATTTTCCTCCGTGCTTTCGGATGGCACGTTAAGCTGGTGGTCCCGTGTGCTGACGAAAGATATCAGTCATTCCCAAGGAGGACTGGAGCAGTATTGTGGATATCAAGGCATACTGCACCGACCCTAAAGTAATTGGAAGGATAGGAAAATGATTATGACAAATTGAAGTATATGAATTCGGTTATGTGTAATAACTGTACGTCTTTCTGATGTATCCTTTAGTTTACTTATAAAGAATTTACAAAATACTGTACAATTAAAATCTACCAATATTATGATAAGTAATATGAATTAGTTTTAATTCAATCAAATTTCGTTACTTACATTCAAGAACTGTAAGGTACCCCTTCGCCGTGGTATTGCCCAAGTTATTAAGAGCTACACAAACATACCACCCTTCGTCTTCTTTAGTGACGTTGTATATAGTCAGTTGTTCAGGTCTATCCGATGAGTTATCGCTCTGTAATATTAAAGCTATAATTATTGGATTGCCATGTTTTGGAGAACAACCGTCGCAATTTCATGAACACACACAAACAATCAAACAAGAAAATTCATGAGCAGGAAAGGTTACAGTGTGAAACTACATGACATCATACATCGTTAACTTCATGCTTGATTTATTTGAAGTCAAGAGAGCACACTAATGAGGAGTAGAAAAAGTAATTGTTAACAGAAAGAAAAGTAGTAAAAGAAAGAATTTGTGCATTACCTGCATTGTCTCTGTAGAATTTAAATCCGAAATTGTACTACCACACATATAATTGCTTAAACACTCAATTGAAATAAATAAAGTACCGTGCAATACAACACTCAAAGCTTTTCATGCAAGCACCATCTGTTAGAAACGACCCTCACCATGACAATTTTATTAAGATCTCTCATAATCATAGCTTCCTTCCCATTAGAATCACTATCAATCTGTTCGGCATCTCCGTACATACTTTCATCTTTATTGAAGAACATCCAGAAAATATTAGGATGCATGTCTGTAAGGAACTCGCAGCTAAACTTCGCGTTCTCGCCGACAAGTCTAGTCTGGTTTTCTGCGCCTTGCGTTAGTACTGGCTGTGCATATAGCCGTGCTACGAAATCCAAAATACCATTTTGTTATTGCAGTTAAAAATATGCCATAAAGAAAAAAAATAATGACTACGCCGTTTTTGAGGCTATTCCAAAGAGGCACAACAAACAAAACAACTGAATTAAAATTGGTCTTCTTGAATATATTTTATATAGTAAGTAGGTACTCGATTAAAATCCTGAGAAGAATTTCACCTTTACCTGCACCATTATAATAAATATCCGACACCTGTTAGTCACTGTTCATATATTTGGTCTTACAGGGATATAAATTAGTTACTTTTATGATTAAAGCTACAGTGGATCGCAAAACAACAATTTATAACTTAAATTATTAATATTATGATAGGCTTTCTGCCCAGTTGAAATTTAACCACAAATATTACGCGTAGTGTGTGTACTAATTTTTTTTTTAGGTATGTTTTAATTAGGCTTTGTTTATTCAAAGAAATTTATTTGTACAAAAAACATAATATAAACTCAAATCCGAGTCTAGGGCCCAATACTCAAAAGTTTTGTAATTAGGTGGTCTTCAATACATGCCATCTTGCTCAGGTTGGCGAGATGTAATTTGATATACATTGTTGTTTTGCCATTCCAATTATATTGCTTCCATCACCAGACTTGAAATGTAAACCTCAAGTTTCTCGATATTGATGGTCTTATTTAGCGGTCTGCCTTCATCATCCAACAACGTCTCGTTTGATGACCGGAGCCAGTACACCATCGGCTCCAGGTCTGAGATGGGTGGGCAGGACAACTGGACCGTGTCGTTTACCAGCACAGTGAGGTTGCCAGGGTAACCCTCCTTTATATATGGCATCGATGGATAGCGCTCTAGGAAATGTTACCCAGACTTTATATTTTGAATCGTTGACTGTTTATTCCTTATTAATAGTGAAAACAAAGTGGGGACGATTTCTCACATTTTCATCCAAAAACGAAACTTGAAATTCTGAACAACTTAAATCAACGTCAAAATAAAGGCATATTACCTAGAACGCTGAGAGTCACAGTGTGATTGATGCATCCCAATTCGTTGCAAACGATACAAGTGTAAGCACCATCATCAGTCTTCGTCAGTTCCTCGAGTGCTATAGACCATTTGCCATAGGAAGGTTGGAAGTAACTCCTGGAAACGGGTCCCCCGTTTTTCTGCCATGTTATATTTGGTGTTGGATTCCCTGCAAGCGTTAACGATGCCATAAAAATGCTTTTAATCATAACAAGTAACATTACCTCAGAAATATTCACAATATACGTTACATAAATGATGTAAAATTTTAACGAGAAACTTTAGATACTTTTACGAAAAACTGAATGGCGTCCTCATGATTAGTATTAAAGTACTTTAAATGGTACTTTCCAGACTTATTTCAAGCAAAACAAGGTTTTTAAATTCTAAAGCATTATTTACCTTCAAAAGCACATCTCAGTCTAATTGAACTACCAGCAGGTTTCATTTCCATTGAGTACATTTTAGAGGGATGTTTGAATCTTGGCGGGAATTTCTTCACTGTGTTGTCCACATGGCCATAGATAAAATGTTCCTTCTCATTTCTATCTTCGAAATCGTCATCTTTTGTATTTTCGTATTTATAAGTTTTATTGACAGTTCTATTTTCGGCACTAGCGTTTTTAGAATCTTCGATAGTATTGTTTTCTATAATGGCTTGGTGTTGTGAAAGTATCTCTGGCATTGGTCTGTCGACATCTACATCAGCTTGGTACTCTGTAATAAGCAAATATCATACGTATACTCTAATGCATAGTGTAAACTCACTAGTCTTGATCATGAAATATAGCAATTCATCGTACTGTCCTTCAAGAATTGATAATTTGGATGGTTGTAAGAATTAATAATTTGGATGGTTATAAAGGTAGTACCTACGCTTAATTGTATGGTTAAAAATGTGCTTCAAAAAGCTCAGTAATCTGTTGGTTCTGATTGTTACTGCAACTATTTGTAGTTTTATAAGTAGGTACACCAATACACATTGCGATAGCGTTATAACCGTATATTGCTTATTTGTTTCTACTGTATATAAGGCCTTCGAGTTAAGACGTGAGAAGTATATAGACTGAAATCCACGATGTTATTTATATTGCGGAAAATTTTAAATCGGATTTACAAGGTTAGCACAAGTTATTGGGATAATTTTAAGACCAATTTACAAGTGATTTCACACGGAACGGTAAAATGATTGTTGACATGATATAAATACACATCATGGCCTCTAAAACCGTAATGAATGAACGACACACCAAACAGAGTTCTTTCTCTTGCAAATAAGACACTTAATACAACATCGCAAGAGGAATCCAAAAAATAACCAGTCGACATTGATGTGGTGTTTCTTGTACACACACATGAATGCAATATTCATGTTGGCGTCGCATCCAAAATTGAATTGCCTGTGTTTACACATCTGGATAATAAAGATGTCAATATAATCTCATTGGAAATAGCAGTAGCAACGTTATCTTACTTCATGGTATGGAATTTATAATAATAATAAAAAAGGAAATAATAAATTTAAATAAATATAAGAATTACCTTCCAGAATCTCCTGATTGCTGTCATGTTTGTGCTTAATAGTTACACTTAAATTCTTTCTTCTGTCTTCTTCATTTTGACACGAATATACACCGGCGTCTTTTGATCGAAAACCTTTTATTCGTAACCTGGAAATAAAATTACGAAATATCAACACTAGATGATGCTGTTAAGCATTAAAATATTTACTCAATTTAAAAGAAAGACCCAATGCGAGGACTACCATTTTTTCATATTTTGCAATTGAAAATACTAACATATACCTATAGTCTGATTAAAAACTTGATTGCTTTTATTAATGATAAGTAAATAAAACTGCTTGAACTTGGTTCAGTTCTTTAGATGATTTTGGTTAATAGCTCCAAAACCGTATAAGTTTAATGTTTGAATAGTAAACACAATTATTATGACCTAAACGCAATATCCGATGCAACATAAAATTGGTTTAAAACATAAATACCCAACGACGATATGGCTTATTTTGTTAAAAAACTTTGTGACAAACTTGAAAAATATCAATATCGTTTTCGATCCTAGTAATAATATAACGTCACAACATCAACATCGCCAGTATTTCAATCACGTAACCAATGGTATTTGTACCAGTAAACATATGTATATGGTGGCGAATTTTAATTACTTTGAAGTGGCGATGTAACTATTATATAAAATATAAGGTATTAGTAACGTAGAGTAGAGAGCACTTGTAAAATAATAGAATATTTGGTATTTATTTATTTATTAGCAACACAAACAGACAGTTATCGTAACATAATATTGTACAGTAGGTATGGTAAAATAGTTTTGTTTTAAATACTGTCCTAAAATAGTGTTGACAGCATGTGACATACAGAGTTAGGGCAAACAACTATTAAGAAATTACAAAACGAATATTATTGAGTAGGTACCTATACAAAAAAATATATACAATACTAAAAACCGACAAACAAAAAATAAATAAAAAATATGGCTGCTGGCGTGATATTGCTATATCTAGTTTGCTTAGATTAATTAAAAGTTGAAAGTTCTAGCACATTCGAATTAAATCCTGAAGGAATCGAATGCTTACGCGCGATTGGCATCAAGATTTGAATTATAACTTTCTATAATAGAACCCGAGGATATTCAAATAAATTCAAAATTTATCAGGAGCTATTCCAACATCTAGAATGCAGTTTTCAATACAACATGATTGATTCGATACGTTATTTTGATGGGCAGTTTGTTTTGAGATGCGGAGCAGCGGGCATGGGCTGTTGCATTTGAATTATTGCATGTATTTTCAGTTTGGGATTGAAATGTAAATATTGATGCGAGTTTGGATCAAGTCGATGTGGCGCGTTAATGTGCAGTCTTAATTTAGTTGGACGATTTGACTGTGGGATCTCGTGGTTTGGTATAATATAGCTATACGTTTATCATTGTCGAGGTTTCTCAATTTTAATGGCAATGTTGTTTAATGGTATGATGCTTCTAAATTTAAAAGCATATTGTTAACATTATACAACATGCATTTTTTTTATATTACGAGATGGCAAACATGCTTACGGCCCACCTGCTGTTAAGTGGTTACCGTCGCCTATAGACACTTGCAATATTAAGGGTCAATAACTTAACACTGCAAGTGTGTTGCCTTCCTGGGAACTAAGATGATATGCCCTCCATGCCCAGTAATTACACTGGCTACCTTTCCTTTCAATCCGAAACACAGCGAACTACTTCTGGGCAGAAATAAGAAAGGCGGCGGTACATACCCAGACGACCTAACATAATTATATATACAATTACAGTATTACCTATACATGTATTCAAAAGTAATATAAATGATGATGCAAAATCAGATTGCACAATTACAAAATAGATTGGTTCATGATACTCTGTGAGCGTAAGTTTTTTATAGTATTGTAATCAAAACCCAGATACTAATAATGGCATGCATCAAAGGACGTTTTTTTAGGGTTCCGTACCTCAAAAGGAAAAAACGGAACCCTTATAGGATCACTTTGTTGTCCGTCTGTCTGTCTGTCTGTCAAGACCCTTTATCTCAAGAACGCGTGGACGTATCAAGCTGAAATTCACATGAAATACTCAGGTCTATTGTCCCTTTAAGCTGTGAAAATATCAAACTTCTAAGCCAAGCCAATCAAAAGATACAGCCGATTATGTCGATATTTTCAACAAATATCCGACACTCGCAAAGGAATCAAAACCTACAGGATACTTCCCGTAAACTCAGAATCTTGAAATTTGGCATGAAGCATTGTCATATAATGCAAATATAGGAAAAATTGCGAAAATCACATTTTTTTAGTTATATAATATAATAAAAATATTTTAATAAAATGAAACTTACTACCTTATTTCTCACGAACGAATAAAGGTATCAAATTGAAATTTATACCAAATACCTAGGTCTATTGTCCCTTTAAGCAGTGAAAAAATCAAACTTCTAAGTTAACGCGATCAAAAGATACAGCAGTTTATACCGAGGAACCCTCGGTGTGCGAGTCCGACTCGCACTTGGCCGGTTTTTTTAATTATACTTTTATTCATGAGACATAATTATCAATTACCACTGCATTTTTATCTGCATTTCCATATTCTCTGTCCAACAGTTGGCGTCTCTCGGCTGAAATGTTAATGAAGTAAAGTTTAATTCGCTTACCATTGCCTTTGCTGCACGAACTTAGTTTTGAGTGAATGGTCCAACAGCTGTCCATCCTTGTACCAGTGGATTGTTTGCAGCTGACTCCTGGTCTTCAGTCCGCAGACCAGCCGGAGCCTGTCGTTGGTCGATGCTTCTATCACCGTGTATGTGCCATCTGAAACAAGGAGAAGGAATAGCTGTAGGATTGTAGAGGTTGCTATATTTTCTTACCAAGAAGGTGACAAATTAGTTCGCTAAGCAAGTAGTTGCCGCAGCCTATATCATCATCATTATTAACCTGCCCTGCTCCCAGAGGTCAGCGTAATGTTTTCTTTTTCCACATATTAGTAAGCATTTGGCTGAAAGTTCATGATAACCTCCTTGAGCAATTATACCGTAAACTATTGATACTTGCAATAGAAGAGTGTCACGTGCACGTTGCTACCCTGACCTCCAAAAAAACACAACACTATAGGCAGTGCTATTTAACTACTGTTTGCGAGGCCATGTACCATTCCACTGATACTAGATCGATATATTAACTAACGCTCCAAAAAATGTACACGAGGTACAGCTGACGAGTTTATAAATAAAGCCAAATATTTGCCTTTCAATATTTATATTTTTTAAATATATTTTCTAGACAGACATCACCCCAGAAGTAATAATAAATAATAGTATGCATATATTTCCTACTCAAGCTCCTTTGAATATAGAAATCATTGTAAACCATGCACTGCGGTACAACAGCCAGATTATCAATGGTGGTAATGAAATATGTATAAGCTTGCACAATTGTAAATGTTAATTAAAACTAAGGAAGTAGAACTGATGAAAGTTAAACGTGAATCCGCTACTTTCTATGTACAACACGTTTGAGGAACTGAAGATTAATACGTACAGTATTTCAAACCAAAATATCAAATGGATGATGAATAACCCGGACTGCTGAGTTCTGTCCTGGTTGTTGGCTTTTGCGTTTGATTTTTTACTGAAGGATTGTAACTTTTTAGGCTTAGTGTTCCTTTTATATCCGCAACAAACTTGCGACATGTTATCACTATTTTGATGCACTACATGGGCAGATGTGGGCGTGTTTAACCAAATGTTACCTAAATCTCTGCTCTATGCTTTTGGGATTATTAGTAAGCATGTATGTATGAACATGAATGATTTTTAGAAATTGATGAAACTCTGATGAGCAATTTTCTTGTGTATTCTTGAACCTATATTTAGTTATCAATTTGTACAGACGCTGTGAGTTCTAATGTTACAAGTCAATTGGCATAGCGTCATACGATTTAAGAGAAAAGGATTCTGAGAAACGGGTGACGGTAGAGCTACTGAAATCGAATACAGCATAGAAAACTGTGCAAAGTAATTAACATTTCGGAAGAATTGTGTACTTAAGACTTCGAGAACATTTTTAATTTATGAAAGACAAAGGAAACTAAAGAACTTAGGTAAAGCACCAAAGTTAAACATAGAATCAGTCAATGGAAACTAAACAATAATTCTGCCGTCCAAGCGGTAATGCAGTAAGGAACATTTTTTCGTGAAAAGAGCTCATAATACATTCGAAATCGCCAAAACGCGGCGTGAGATACAATACAAATCGAAACATCTTAATATCAATTGCATTAACAGCGTTGCAAGAAAAGACAGTGACAACCTCGGAAAGTTTATCGTGACTGGCAAAGTGGATGGGATAAGGCCTCCTGGACGCAGTCCGCTCTTGACAGTTCACAACACTCTCCACATCGCCGGAGAAAGAAACAGATGTAGAAAGACCATACTGAGAAAGTGATGCAGAAAGGAAGTCCTAACTTAAAGGGCAACCAAATAAATAAATAAATGATCCTCACTCAACACTGAGGAATACGATACAATATGGAGGAAACAACGAGTGTTCCCTTTATAGTTTATTGCCTATTAACTTACAACTAATTGCCTACGTAGTAGGCTATGTTATTCGAAAAAACATAAGCTAAGTACCTATTAGTGCCTATGTTATTCGCTTAGTATGGTGCACCCAATTATTGTTAGCGCCAAAAAGTCTATGGTATGGTCGCTATTACAATAACTTTAACTTCAGAATCAGAATCCTTCATTTGTTTTAAATGTGGTACATTACAAAGGTGTGTTTTATTACAGAAAAATACTACACATTTAGCTAAAAAAAAATAGCAACAAATATAAACAGCTAATTATATTACGTGCTTGATCGTAAAAAACTAGCCTGGGCCTATCTTTGAGTTATAATATAAGTATTTTTGAGCTACTTTTGCTACTATTTTACCTACTCGTATGTTAATAATAGTTAGTTCATAGAACCGACCAATGATAATTGATCTCCATTCGATTATTTACCCTAATATTGATATAACTGAATATGGATTTTTCAGTGAAACGTTTATCGGTCAACGGTAATTCAGTCAACCATCGACGCCGATCTTATTCATAGGAGGCAACAGAATTAATACTTATAATATGTTTTCTTAATAATACAAATAATAGAAAATCGATTCCACGAACAAGAAACAAGAGAAATTATTCTATCATCGTGAAGTACACAAGATAGATATCAAAAAGTGATCATTAAAATTACTTTTCACTTAACCATTCCCAGGTAATAAAGTAACCATAGTATGGTTATGAATACCAATGACGGCCGCCATGAGCCTCCGTCACGCCACGTCCCTGACTTCCTACAGGATGGTCTGGGAATATGTCATCGTACATTTCAATTGGTTCTACCTCCTGGGAGACATATTTATGAAGTGTTGGATTGCCGTGTAGGCTTATTTATTATTTTAATTTATTTACTTGCTAGAAATGTTATCGATCCGTCATCTTTTCCTCTTCCATTTATGGTTTCTCAAACTTATATGTGCTCCGCCCACTTTTAGAATATATTTTTATCTGAAACTTTTTTGCCTCCCGAATTAAATCTGCCATTACCACGATTATATGCTATCTCAATGTCCCTTAATTTTCTGTGGGTCTTCTACTTTCCCCTGAAAGTTTCCAAATCCCACAGGGGGTGTCGTCCACCATTATTTAACTGCATCAATGGTTTTCACGTCAGTATCAGATTCTGATAGCCCGGGTTCGATTCCAATGACAGTACAATTTTTTGTTATGTCTAATTACCACGATCTTAAAAAGATGTTATCGAAACACGAATGTTAACAATACTGTCGTAATTCAATAGTAGTGATAATATTATAGTCTGTCTCTCATACGATTTCGGATGAAGCTAGCATGAGATGAAAGCTAAAGCTTGCCTGTTAAGTTGTACCTAAAATTAAAATAAGGTAATGAAAGATTATTTCGAGTTTCTACCTTTTTGATTTTTTCACCTGTTTGAATTCTTGACGATAATCTGCTCATCGCAAAACCGCAGCTAACAAAATTTTCTCTCAATAATTCTTAATTTCCTAATCCTACCACATAGGAATAATTAACTAAACCCCATAACACTCCCCCATGTCTCAGTAGTATCACGTTTGCGTCCAAAATAGCGCAGTGTTCGCGACGAGCACCTGAGGCCTTAGTATGAGTTTTGATAGTTTTCGAGCTCGATCAAACGTATCGTCTTTCTTCATACATTGGCCACTGTTTCTGATAGTTTACGCTAGGGGCGCTAGTGGGCAATGTATGAAAAGAGACGATACGTTTGATCGAGCTCGAAAACTAACAAACTCGTACTAAGGCCTCTGAACACTATAAATTTGCTGCGCCATTATTCAAAGGGACGTGTCAACTTATTACTGTTTGGCGGAGGACGGATGGCGAAAGGGTCAGGGTTTTTTCCATATCTGATTATTTATTGTAAAAATCTGTCTTTAATATCTCTTTTCTTTGAAATAATCAAAGGGCTGTATACACGATAAATTTTTAATGGCTGTCGAACAGAAGCCGTTTTAAAAGTACAACATCTAAGTACACGACAAAAATGTGTGAAACAGCTGATTATATTTCGCTATTTCTACCTATTACGATGGCTTCAGTTCGACGGCCGCTAAAAATTCACCATGTATATAAAAGGCCACCGTTATTGACTGATATAGGTATCAAATCACTGAACGCATTGCGATGAAATTAGGCACGCAGATAGTAGACGCGGTAGTACACGCCGTCTTGGTGGAGTGGTCAGTATAGCTGCCTCAGACATCAAGCGGTCCGGGTTCGAATCCTGGTAGAGGGAAATGTTTGTGGCCAACATGAATATTTGTTGACGAGTCATGGTTGTTTATATTTTATTTAAGTTTATTTATAGAATACAATTAAAATATTTAAAATTATCTATACATGTATATAAAATTCAAAGTCCTGACTGAGACATCAACGCACAGCCCAAACCGCCGAACCACTTGAAATTTTCCACATAGATACCTTATACAGTGTCGGCATCCACTAACAACGGAGTTTTGGAAATTCCACCCCTAAGGGGTTAAAATCTCTTACAAAAATCATCAAATGTCCCTACTCTTACTTTGGGCTATATAAATGATGTGAGCGTAGAAATATAATATTACTATTATTATTATTATAGTTGTTTGTTATGACGTAGATAGACTAAGAAAGGATGAATGGGTATCTAAGGGGATGAATGGGTATCTAAAATCCGAATTTAACGCGAGCGAAGCCGCGGCCAAAAGCTTGTCTTTGATGAAGTATGAAATGTGGTAAATCCCCACAAATTTTTTGAGAAACAAAGTTGATTGTTACAAGTCTTTAAACTGTTCAGAAATAAATCATTGTTTAACTAAACACAGTGGACGAACTGCGTGTGCTTTGTTTGAAGGCGACTTAAAATTTAAATGTCGTCTGAGATTTGTGGACTGTGGATTATGGCGATAGTGATGTGCTTTATGGTTAGGATATTTGAAGCTATCGATATTTATATTATAATTTATAGCGAAAACTTCTATATTCGGTACAAATTGAAATTATTAACAGACCAAGTATTTCTAAAAAAAATTTTATTAATTACAAATTCCTGACGCATGAAAATGAAAATTAAAAATCTCTTTATTTAAATAGACTCCTCTTACTTCGCATAAAAAAAAATAATACGACTTAGTTTAAATTCTAAAAATACGACTTAGTTAAAAACTAATAGTTAGTTTTAAATTAATATAAATTCCAGTCACGACGTTTAGATACATATGTTGTTAAAAAAAACTATAAATATTACACATCATCATCTTCACATCAACTTTATAATAGATAATGATAAAGTGCACCAACTAAAAATATTAAAAAATATATCTGGATGTAATGAACAAACTAATATTTTCACAATGTGTTCAGCAGTGGACTGATGAAGACTGATAATAACAATACATGTAATTTTCTCGTAACATTTTATTTTGTAATCTTTTTACATCCATACTTATTTCTATACATAAACAAAGTTCTATACTAAATATTGTTTACGCAACTATCGATAAAGGGACATCGACATTTTCACATCACCACTCTTTTTGCGAACGCCTTCAGGTTTATGGCTGCACATGGCAGCCAGATGCAACAGCCAAAAAAAGGTCACAATCATTGCTCGACACTTTTGTTCATACATTTTGGACGGTGAAGTCAAAACAATGTCCGGTCACAAGCAAGTCAATTGATGTTGACAGGATTCGAACCAAGAAATACTTCTACCTCGCTAGGTAAGTAATATGCAACGTGCTACATTTGATGTACCATCGACAGTACATTAAGTTACAGTATTGCAGTGACGGATTCAGTAGATGACCTCATAATATCTAAGCCAAGGAATTCATAAGTTCAAATTAATTCAAAAATAAAACTATTCAACAAAAGGGCGCGAAGGTAGATCTTCTTACAAGTAATGTTTGAATACAGATTGGGTCGTACAACTCTTTTATGTAAGACGAATAGGTACCTATGTGGTAACTAAAAAAATACTGGATATTGGTAAATAATATTTCCTGCTGTTGTTTAATATATTTCTAAATCTCAACACCATTGCCCTCACACCTGCTTACATAATATTTGTATTTACCTAGTGTAAAATCATAATTTATGGCAATGTGTATTACAATTTAACATCATTGAATATTCAACCGATATCTTCAAAGAAATAATCAAAGAATAATAACGGCACAAATTATACGAACCCTTAAAAATTTAGGGGACAATCAAAATAAGACCAACTAAACTTAATATTGGATATAACATATCATTTGTGTTCATTAAAGTGAACTGGAAACAATAGCAGAATAACAATTTAATCGTCACCTTTCGCTGGTGGTCCCAAATTAGGTACTTGAATATTTGAAGGGGGAATTATCGATGTATAACACAATTGAAAAGTAAAATTACCAAATATCAATAAGAAATTATTAGTAAAGACTGAAATTTATAATATAACATAGAAATTTACACACAAATTCTTTGGGATAAAGAAATTGATACTTTTTAACTATCTTCCTTTTTTTAGGATCCTCACACACAGGCTACCTTAAAAGGTGGGAAGAATCAGCAGGACTCAAATCCGCTGCCTCATAGGTGCTTTCACTGGCCATTTTGCAACTAAAAGACACCTGTGTACAATAGGCAAAGCTGAATACCTCATCTGTAGAATGTGTGGTGAGGAGGAAGAAAGCATGGAGCACATACTGTGTGACTGCGATGCACTATCCAATAGGCGACAAAAGGTCCTCGGTTTAGGTTACCCTAAACCAGAGGACTTTATGGACCTTATTGCCGCCAACATCGTGAAAGTCATACAAAATGTTTTCAATGTTGGCGGGGATGGGTCATAAGGAAAGGGGAAGCACAAAAGATCTCTAGGGTCGAAGTGCTCTGAGACACGGCCTCAGCCCCTTGCATAAGAATAAGAGAACTCTCTTCCAACTTGTACGTCTCAATATTCAATTCACAGTTACAGATCGCCCTACCAGGGGTTGGTTGCTAAGGGACCGCTGTTATTTTTAGTAATTTAACAATAATTGCTAGGCAACCAAACTTGAGTGAGCTTGCTTTTATTAGCGGGAAGAAAACCGTTAAAAAATATTGAAACCGGCCGCTAGCGACAGTAATCGGTCTAGAGAGTCCCGCGCGGGAAATGCTTGCCGGCTAGAAATCCTTTCCTACCAGGCGCCCAGCCCAATCAACGAGGACATTTTGTTGTATAGTGGAACTACTGTAGGTATATTTAACTCTATGTATGGAACTTCCGAAAATTTTTAATTTTGATGAAGTTATGTAGTACAGACTTAGATTAAGAACATACAGATACCGAATCCGGGCACTCAATTTGGCTCCGCCAATATTAGGCCTTAACTGGCACAATACGGAAAGTCTATGCGTAGTCCTCGAGGTCAACGCACTCCGTACGCATCTCCAACAAATTATTAAAAAATGACGATTTGTGCTATTAAATGGTGTAATAATCGAACTGAAAAAAATAAAAAGAGTGAGAACATTACTTTTCACACGTAAGTTTTTAATATTTTATTGTATTTTCACTTTTTAAGCAATAAAAACCAAATATTTTATTTTGTATTTTTTAAATACTGAGTGCTGCCAGTTACAGAAATTATTTTACCTATTTTGGTTGTTTAGAATTTAGTCGAATGCAATAATTTAATCATATTAATTGTTCTATAAAAAATACTAAGGACATAAAAAAATATTTTCTGATGATTAGATTGTTTTGACTTAACGTATGGATGGACATTTTTAACCGCCTTAAGAAAAGGAGGAGGTTTTCAAGTCGCCTTAACCTTCTTTTTTATGTATGTTTCTACGCCTAGACCGGTTTGGAATAGTAGATTGTATGATAAGGGAGCTATTTTGCTCCCTTATCATACAATCTACTTTTACGGCGAGGGCGCTACATTGATTCAAGAGCGAAGCAAAGGAATTCAAAGTAAATAATAACACAAGTTCTTATTGATACTTAATTTGGGCTAGATAATTGGTTTGAGCGTAGAAATATTTATCCCTACTAATATTATAAATGCGAAAGTAACTCTGTCTGTCTGTCTGTTAAGCTTTCACGTCTAAAGCACTGAACCGATTTTGATGAAATTTGGTACAAATATAGATCTTGGTGAGGGACATAGGCTACTTTTTATCGCGAATAAAAGGTTGAATGGGTTGAAATAGGGGATGAAAGTTTGTATGGAAGTTCGACATGGCGGACGCGACTTTTTGATATAATATCAATATGGGTATCATTTTCGTGGTTTTCGGGGGTCCTGATTACGAATACAACATCTTTTTTGAAATCCAAGATGGCGGACGTGACTTTTTGACAAAATATCAATAAGGGTATCAATTTCATGGTTTTCGGGGGTCCCGATTACGAATACAACATCCTTTTTGAAATCCAAGATGGCGGACGTGACTTTTTGATATGATATCAATATGGGTATCATTTTCGTGGTTTTCGGAGGTCCTGATTCCGAATTCAACATTCATTTTGAGATCCAAGATGGCGGATACAACTTTTTGATAAAATATCAATATGGGTATCATTTTTGTGGTATTCGGGGGTCCTGATTACGAATACGACATCTTTTTTGATATCCAAGATGGCGGACGTGACTTTTTGATATAATATCAATATGGGTATCATTTTCGTGGTTTTCGGAGGTCCCGATTCCGAATTCAACATTCATTTTGAGATCCAAGATGGCGGACACAACTTTTTAATAAAATATCAATATGGGTATCATTTTCGTGGTTTTCGGCGGCCCAGATTCCAAATACAACATCTATTTTGAGATCCATGATGGCGGACACAACTTTTTAATATAATATCAATATGGGTATCATTTGCGTGGTTTTCGGGGGTCCCGATTCCGAATGTGACATCTATTTCGAGATCCAATATGGTGTTTGCGACTTTTTAATATAAAATCGACATAGGTATCATTTTCGACGTGTTCGTCCACGAAAACCACGAAAATGATACCCATATTGATATTTTATCAAAAAGTCACGTCCGCCATCTTGGATATCAAAAAAGATGTCGTATTCGTAATCAGGACCCCCGAATACCACAAAAATTATACCCATATTGATATTTTATCAAAAAGTTGTATCCGCCATCTTGGATCTCAAAATGAATGTTGAATTCGGAATCGGGACCTCCGAAAACCACGAAAATGATACCCATATTGATATTATATCAAAAAGTCACGTCCGCCATCTTGGATTTCAAAAAGGGTGTTGTATTCGTAATCGGGACCCCCGAAAACCATGAAATTGATACCCTTTTTGATATTTTGTCAAAAAGTCACGTCCGCCATCTTGGATTTCAAAAAAGATGTCGTATTCGTAATCAGGACCCCCGAAAACCACGAAAATGATACCCATATTGATATTATATTAAAAAGTCACGTCCGCCATCTTGGATCTCAAAATGTTTGTTGTATTTGGAATCTGGGCCGCCGAAAACCACGAAAATGATACCCATATTGATATTTTATTAAAAAGTCACGTCCGCCATCTTGGATCTCAATATATATATATTTTTAATCGGGACCCCCGAAAACCACCAAAATGGTACCCTGATATTCTGTTTAAAACTATGCGTCAAAAACTTTGGTGTGGCTTTTCCGTTTCATCGAATTTACAAATTACGATGTACCTATCGTATAAAAAGAAGTTTCACTTCAAAATCAAAAGTAGTATTCATGTTTTATTTAAATTACCTGGTTTTGGGGTGACGAGATTTTAGTGACCACACCAATTTTTAGTAGTGTGCGTGTATCTGTGTGTAAGCGTTAGCACACATAACAATTTTTTTGCGTCAGTTTTGAAGCGGCATATTGTATGGAACTATCCTTCTAGTATGTTCTTATTCTAAGAGTACAGATTATTTTAGTACATACAATGATCCAACATTTTTGTTACGTACTTACGTACCTAACTTAGTTGCGTATTTAAAAATCATTTATTTCACAAATAAAGCAGTAACAGCGATACTTAAAGAAAGTCATGTAGGTACAAAGATAGTGCATTTTTTTCTGTATAAAGTTAAATTTAGGCAATCTCTGAAATAAAAAAAAATGCTCATTTAAACCAGTAGGTATATAACATAGATCTCTTTCAGAGATAAGAAAAGAAAGAAAGAAAAATAATAAAGACAGAAAGATAGTAAATACAGTTATGTACATAACTGTATTTATTATCAGCATTGTTCGATCGATGTTATATCCCTACTGGTTTAAATGAGCATTTTTTTTATTTCAGAGATAGCCTAAATTTAATTTTTAACATTTTACAGCATAACTTCAACTGAAAAATTGCTCTGCTTATTTTAATTTTTGAAGATTTCTTCACATCCTTAAATACATACATCTGTTTAAGGAGTTATCCAAAATATTTTCCTTTTTACACACCATAACCCCGGTACCGCTGTGAATGTTATCTACGGCCAACAGCAATGAATAGTCAGTCAACAGAAGCAAAAGCTTATCGTGTTTTAAGAAGCACATGAGAGCTTACATAATGTATTTTAATAAACAAACTTTACAGTTAAGATCACAAGTTCAACTAGATGATGACTCTTACCTAATCTCAAGGAAAATGTAAAGGAATAAACTTGCTGGGTTTCTTGCCGGTTCATGTCTAAACAAGGCCTACTGGCTGACGAATAGTTGTCTTATAATTTAACATTTAAAAGCGAAAAAATAGTACCAAATAAAGAATAAAGAATATTTGAGTTTGAAAGGTCAACGTTTTACATAGTTTTCTTTTCATTTTTAAATGTAGTGCGAAGCTGATTTGCAACCGTTCTTTCATCTGTTATACAAGCACCTGTCTTAAATCCATTCCATTAGCCAAATATTTGAAAACATAGACTAAACAACGGGAAAAGTGCGCGAGTGAAATACGGAATTGTGTAGTACGATTTCGGGCGCCTTTTTAATTGCTTGGAGTCATTCCAAAAAGTTCGTTTTATATTTAACGATACGATTAGCACTAGATCGGATCGTAGTCGGAGAAACATAACAAAAATGTTAAGCTTAAAGACCGAAATGCTCTTTGAGAGAAAAAACTGTTCACAATGTATTGTGGTCACTGTTATATTGCGAAATTCGTGTCGAGTCGTGAAACAAAAATAATTATGAGTCGTCAGAAACTTAGTTAAACTTATACCTCCAACTGCAGAACACCAATAGAGTTAATGATTCTATCTGTATCATTTTTCATCTCAATAACTGGAACAAAATAAAGTAAATGCCACTAATAATTTCACTCTATTATATTAAAAGGATAACTAAATAGGTAAGTCCAATGATATTTCCCATTTACATATATTTTAATTTTATTTTGAATCTTGTATAACTGCTTTCTCACAAGAAGTTGGTGGAGTCTTTAAGTCCTGCATAGTCAAGAACAAAACTTCAGGTTTATTTTAACAATTTGTAATAAGTATTATCATAGTATAACTTTGCTAATTTAATTTACTCATCGCTCTTTTGACTGTGATAACTGATCTCACCGCTATGGTTTTTGGGTCATTCCAAGCTGAAATTTTCCTTGAATTCGATGACAGATTACTGTAACCCGATACTGTTTGTTACTTTACTCGTTAACCTTTTTTCTTTGATAGAAAGGTTTTAATCGCATGACTTTTTCCTCATTCACGCATTATTTTAAACGAGTAAGATGAACTGAAAGAACGCTAGTCTGCATTTAGGAAAGTAAGCAAATCTTAAACATTAAATTCACGCATTATATCGACAATGTCGAGAACATGAACAATGACGAGACTCTGTCCTTAGAGCGTCTTATGTCATAATAGTCGAAGATTATGGAAGAGCATTGGAAACATCAGCCGTGTGATGCCAGCAGAGTAGAATAGCCCATATCCTCCAATGGGTGTCGTAGAAGGCGACACATGGATCAGCAAAGGGGTATTGATCACATTATACTTCGTCCACCATTACCACAGATTTTTACGCTTTGGGAAAGCGTGGTGACTACTACCTTAACATCCTTCGATGACAAGTAGAGGCCTTGTGTCCCAGCTGTGGGTCGAATTATAAAGGATATTATGATGATTGGAAACAACAAAGACAATCTTTGGAAATGCATGAATAGTTAAGGCTAATAAAATAATGCATTATACTTAAAAGATGCAAGTTACAGTCAAATAACACTGCTGGTAAATGATTTTATCTAATTTCGTGGAAGGTTCAATGCATAATGAATATTAACCCTTAACTGTAATCGCTATTTTGACCAACGTTACTGGAATCGTGGGTTAATTTGGACCCAGAGATAGAAAGTTATTTATTTTCTACAGATTTCGAACTAAATATATTATAATACAGGCTTTTCAAATATTCTCAAAGAATCAAAATTTATCAACTATAATCTTAAAATTAACATAGTTTTTAAAGTTAACCCTAAATTCGTATATTTGGTAGGCAATTTCTTAGTGTGTCACTTTGACCCACGATTACGGTTAAAAATCATTTGGTAAAATATTGAAATATTGCCACAAAAATCTTGCATTTACAATTTTAAAAGCATATTTTATCTTTTCCTCCAACGTGTGAACGCAATTATATCCATAAATAATTCGAAGTTTCATTGATCGACGCGGCCATAAATCTCTAAAATATGGCGTATGGACTTCATACGCCATTTTTCATATTAAAACGCGCGATTTGTCTCTCGTTCGCTCGTTTATTTTCGTGTCAACACGTCCGTATGTTCAATTATTATTAGATATCGTATCTGTGTAAAGTGTCCTTTCACGGATGATTCATTCTTGCTGCGAATTTCCTCCGATTGGAATAAATTCGCAGCTGTGTTTTTATTTATCATCATGATGCTATACACATGCTACTCTTCAGCACATTTTCCTACACCATAGTAGCGTAAAGAAAAATACAATAGTACTATACTTGTTGAAAAATCTTTAGAAAGCGGGGTCCAACCAATATCAGTTAATCATAGCTATACTTACTTGTTACATTAGGAATATAAAATTTAAAAAATATCTTAACCAAAACCTAAAAGCTGACCATCTGGAACTCTTTTATTGCAAGCTGACGCATAGTACCTACCTATGCGTAAGCTTTTTAGTGTAGAACAAAACTATTTAGTACATTTATACATAAGAGTTTCAGTACCCCTAGTATGAGTTTTTTCAACGTCTTCGTCAATCTTCACTTAACATTCAGCTGTAGTTGCTAAATAAAATCCACTGAAATAGTTTAGCAACAGAGTTAAGTAGTCACCAAAGTGGGTGCGCATTTTCTTACATAACTTTTCAATTCCTATCATTGGAGGTCCGAAAATATTTCTCATACCATTTAAAACCTAAATGATCATTCTTCATAAAAAATTTAAAAACTACATATTTAAAAACATAATCATTTATTATGAACACAAATCGGTATTAAGACAAAGAATAGGATTTAGAATATTATGTGAGACAATATGGACCCCACCAAAGTTACTAAAGTGTTTAGTAACTAGGTATTTAAAATTTTGCTCCTAATTACCAATTATTTTTTTCAGTCATTACTACCTAAGGCTTATTTATATATTATCCTTAGGTAGTACATTTAATACTGTGGAGTTAACCAAACGTCTCGTGCGTTTTCAATAATGATTATTATACATATTTAGGTACTTCATATTTCTGTTTACGATGATTGACGTATTGGGTGCCTATGTACTTTTTCTATATTGTCTAAACGTCGAAGGTCATCAGGCACTAGTGCCTGCCTGACCAACCCTCCTTGGTAATAGATGACAGAGTTTTACCGGTCACTATTTCTGGTCTCTGACCAATAGCTTAACGTACCGACGAAGCATGGAGGAAAATCGAGTTGAAATTTTTTTCTGGTCACCCATCCGTGTACCGACCGTACACTTGGTAGCTTAGCTTTTCTGACTATTACGAAGAATGCACGACCGCGACGACATCGTCCACGTTGCAAAGTTATATCCATTAAAGTTTGATGACAAAACAAGACTTCCTCTATACTACGTATTCTCTATATACGCTATACCTATGCGAAGTTGTAATAAAAATGGGAGTTTATGTATTTTCTTTCAATTTTTGATGCTGACCCATTTAAAGAACATTGGATGAATGACACATTTACGTGTAACGACCGGATTTGTGTGGGTTTCAAATGCATTCACCGTTTAGATATCTAAGAGATTTTAGACGTAGGTTTGTGATAAATTGCGCCTACGCTGGCGGAAAGTTAAAAAAATCCATTGCTTAAAAGAAGCTTGCAGCACCGTGAGCGGTTGGCTGGTGATGGTTATGATGATTGTAGGGTGGTTCGGAGAATAAAAGATATACCTAAATGAACTGGAGACGTGTAATTCTTCCAACAGAATGTCACAGAAAGAGGCCAAATTAACATACGAACCAATTTAAGAATAATTATAGTGAGTAGTTACAGTATTGCACACATAAAAAAGTGGGTACTCCAACACAACGTGCGTTCTTTCTTTTTCTTTCTACGTCTTATTTTTTATATATCTGTGTCAATATGCAATAAAGTTTGATAGTTTTCTATTCTATCTTTCTCATAAAACGAAATGTACTTACCAAAACGCGATAGTCCCCTATCCTCATTTCTATTTCCATGACTACTTAAAAACTTACAATTCCAAAAGGGATACAGAATTAATAATTTTATTTATATAGGTACACTACACTGTGTTTGTAATGTTTTCTTTATTGTTTGAAAGGAAAACTCTTGTCCTTCATCTCATCTTATGGTAAGTGACGATAATGCCGAAGATGTAATCGAGCTTCACCTGGAACCATCAACCACAGAGAGACTGGCGACAGATTTTGATAAGATGGTTGTAGCTAGCTAGGAAGACTTGAAAATAGTCCAACCACCAACCAATCAGAGTACAAAATTGTACTCCCCTGAGGATCGAACCCAAGACCTCTGGATTATAATGCTGATGGGTGAACCACGAGACCATGAAGGCGGTGATCTAAACTTTTAGCAGATATTAAAAATTCTTTCACCGGTGGATTGCTATATTATTTTCATTGTAATATAGGTAGGCCATATTTTACTATCGAGCACGGGGACGAAGAAATGTAACAGTTTCGTGTTGCCTTATCGCTCAGACTTCTGTTTTCTTCATTATAAGTAATATCACAGTGTAACAAGACTTCTATAGTACGATATTAGTTAGGGAATAGGTCACTAGAACTTCTGAGAATTATTCTCTTCATCGACCATATTTTTACACAATGATGTTTACATAAACATTTATTTGATTATTAAGACATAATACTTTTGAAAATGTAGATACTCAAAAGATTATTTAGATATTTCAAATTTCATTTATTTTCTAAGCAAGTATGAAATGTAATTATTACGAAAGGTGGACGTTAATCTTAATACTCTCCCTCTCTCCACAGGAAACGCTATTTCTAACGTCAAAACACCAAGTGACGTGTCATGCGATACTTACGCGCTGTTCCGACATCGCCGGCTCCAACACTAATCATTATTGACAAGTCATTAAGGTCCCGAATAGCGTGGCGTGTGCCAGGACAGATGCAAAACCTTTTCGCGGTATCGGTTTTAGCTGTGACATGATACTCGACGCCTCGTTTCATGGTGATTTTTTACGGATCGGTTTTGGGCCCTTTTTAAATATCTTAATGAGTATGTAAATATGATATATACCCGGACTGCTGAGAAGAGTGTATCATTGTCGTGTTTGTTAGTTCACTTATGGTTTAGTTCCTGTATGGGTTTGGTTGTTCTGGTTGTGCCTTTGTAGGCGACAAACTGGCAACCTAACACTATTATGTGAGCATTACTTATGTATGTATGCTTAGAAGCATTAAAATTTGCAACATTTTAAATGTAAAACATAGAAAAATTAAAAAGAATGGCTTATGCACTATGATATAGAAAAAAAAGAAAAAATTGAGCGGACTAAACTTCCGTAAAGACAAAAATCGTATATGACATCATAACTAGAAATTCTTATTAAATTTATCCACTCTCTAATAAACTATAGGGATATTATAAGCTCCCAGAATTGCCACTTACACAAAGAACCATAGAGAACATCAAAAGTGAACATAGGAAGTTATTATACCACAGAGATTTGTCGCCGAAAGATGAAAAGAGGATTATTTTTAATTCTAGCCTAGACGAGGCGGGAATATGAATATAAAAAGGTAAGATGGCGCCGACATATCCGCTTCCCGTTCGAAATTTGAACGGTCGGCGCGTGCGCAACTAACAACGGTAGCGTATAGGAAGTTGTCACAAGTTTTTACCAATATATTATAAAATAGATGAATGTAGGTACCTACTGTAACATTTAAATAAATCTCTCTAATATCTCGCTAATGATCTATATTCTTGTGGTAACAGTATTTGTTCTAGTAAAAGAATTAATGTTACATGAATATTCTTAAGTACTTAATATTCTTAATAGGAATATGCACATAAAACCACCGCGTCCCAAATGATTTATTCAGATAGCAGTATGAGCTGAATCTCTTTCGTTGTCTTTTGTGAATTTATATTATACTAGCTTCTGCCCACGACTTCGTCTGCGCAGGATTAGTATAAATTATAGCCTATATGTTATTCTGGTGTATGAGCTATATAATTGTGAAGTTTTATTAAAATCCAGTATTTTTGCGGGAAAGAGTAACAAACATCCATTTAAACGTTCGCGTTTTTAATCTTAGTAAGGAATCGGATATTTTGTAATGCAATGCTTTGTTTAAAAATAAGACAATAAACTACTCTATTCTTACTCATTTTTCTCTAAATATCCCAGGGCAAGAACCAATTGAAATGTACCATCACAGAGTGTCTCTAAACAAGAATCCAAAATTCAACCCGTTACAGTAATACCAGACAGACATACAAGGAACTGAAGCTACCAAATGATTCATCGATAAATTTCTCCAGCCCGAAACGCAATTTCAGACGAAGACGACAGCAGTAACTCGAGCTGCGGCTTCCGTCGATATCTTGTCGTGTCCCGATTTTGCCGCAAATTTTGAATTCCACAGATGCGGGAACCTTTTATGGGAATTCGATTTTCTTGCTTTTAACTTTGCAACAGTTTGGCACGCTGCAGATGTATACTGCAAAAGTGTATTTAAAGCTTTAGATTTTCCTTACAAAATAATCGTCGTGAGATAGAATAAAATTAACCAAATAAATAGTACTAAATGAAACATCAAAAATGATTTCGAATGTTTTAAAAAAAGTATTAATGGCGTCAAAGAAAAAAATGATGTAAATGATATGGTTTTACTCCTTTTTACGCAAGAAAATTATACCAAATCAAATCAAATCAAATATCTTTATTGCGTATCACATAACATTCACAAGGGTCTTATACATAGTATACATACCTTTTTCGATTTGTTCTCTAGATCCGCTAAGTTTGATTCATTTAAAATCTTTGAGTACACATAAAAGCGACATAAAATCCACAAACTAAATTCTTACTAACAATATAAATATTAACAATAATCTACCGGATGTGTTTGTCAATGAAATTTATGAAAATATAATTTGACAAAATTACGGAAGTCCTAATTGGCAATAAGCATAAATATTCAAAGAATTTGAAACACATTGGAAGGACGCATTTCTGCTAATAGTAAGCGAGACTTTTTCTTCAGCCGTTACATTTTGTCCCTCCCTTGAGCGCCATCTTGCATTTATAAATAGCTGCGCACGCGCATGCGTTCAATTAGTTTGATTTGTGGAAAATCGATTTCATGGAAGTTAAGAAACTTGAAAGGTGTATTTTGTGATTAATTTTAGTAGAAGTGTTAAAGTAAGCTTTTCAACTACTTCAGAGTAAAATCACACTACCGTCAAGATTGAACATTGAAGAAAAGTGTCTATAGTCATTGTAGGGATTGGTCATAGAGAGTATGAAAGATTTGCCAAAGTGCGAGTAACAGCTTTGTATTGTAAGCATCTATAGTCACCAAATAAAATAGGTAAATTGCAATTTGTTAATGAGCATAAAATATTTTAAAAGTTGTGCACGTGGAATACAATAAATTGTAAGCCAGCAAATGACACTTTCTGGTCAAATATGGCATAAAAGTTATTATGTGTACCACGATACGATTGCGAATTTCACAGGCCTTATATAAAGTTTCGATAATGTAAATTGGAAGCGTTATTAACAATAACGCACTTAAAAGCACTAAAAAGTAATTGTCCTTTTGACTTAAAACAAGATACAAAACTAATTATTTAAATCAAGATAGAGGCAAAAACTTAGTTCCGACATGTAATGAATACAACGTCATTTCAAAGTCTTATCAGCATCGTAATTTTACGTTAAATATGCCCAAAGTCTTTAACCCACTAACTGTGTCATAAACAGAGGATTAGCCACCAGATTTTAGACTGCAGGTAATGAACATTCCTTCAACAACAATCTACCGCGGACCACAAGACTGTAGAACCAACTTTCGCCAGCGGTGTTCCCGAACCGATACGACCTGGACATCTTCAAAAAAAGAGCGTATTCCTTCCTTAAAGGCCGGCAACGTATTTGCGATTGGTGTTGCAAATGTCCATGGGCAGCGGTGATCACTTACCATCAGGTGAACCGTCTGCTCGTTTGTCCCCTTTCCATAAAAAAAATCTTGGGTTGCTAAAGAGGCGTGAAAAAGCACTTGCAGGTTGGCAACGCGAGGGTAGCCAGCGCGACTCTTAGATTATCTCTGGTACTAGCAATCTTTCCATTTGAATACCACTTCTGCTTACTACCAGGTGGAATGGAGTCATTTACTAAAACTCAATTTCTGTGACTCTTATTTAAAATTGAGAATCACAAATGATTATCTATTAATGTTGTTTCATTGCGAAATAATGGCAGGAAAATAGTAGATATATTATTAATCTTAATGCATACGGTTACTCATAATTCCCGCTAACATGCGCAGCAGTGCTTTAGCGGCGGTGTTACGTCAATTGAACAAAGTCTTGCTTGTAGTAAGGCATTGTTATTTTCATTTAAACTTAAAAATAGACTCGTCTTATAAGGGGGTTGTGACGCAATCACACCCTTGTTTACAAGAAATCGAATCAGGATAATGTTACAGTATGTACAGAAAAATTAAAAGCTAATAATAGAATTTCTAATATTAAGGCAAAAAGTAAGCAGACCATCTTATTGATAGTAAATTAGATGAAATTTCAGTAATTGTTTTCAGTAATGCGAGAGGATGGCAACCTGTCACTATTATGGGGTACTGTATGGGCCATACTGCCAGACGTGACTTTATGTCTAACCGAATGTTACCTAAAGTTCTGCTCAACTACTTGAATTATGAGCGTCAATATTTATGTATGTATGTTTTCAATTATCCTAGGATTATCCTTTAGTATTGACTGGACTTAGTAAACAATTAATATTGAAATGAAATGAAATGAAATGAAATGAAAAGCTCTTCATTTAAATGGACTTTGCTAAGTACTTTTAAATCGTCAAAACCCTACCACCATTTCGGGACGAAATAATTATTATTCTGCTGAGATGGAGAAGAAATGGCGAAAGAAACTCCACAGCTTACAATTTGGTAATGATTTCAAAACATCATTACAGGTCAATAGATAATAATAATATAATTAAAATTACAGTTTTACATGCGTAAATTTTGGGCAGTTATTACACCCACGCATTTGGTTCATTTATAATAATAATTTATGTTGTAAAAGCTTTTCTATATAATTCAACTAATCACATTAATGAACTAATTAATTTAAGTATTTTTTGTTATTGTTAGATATATTTCGCTCAATTTAGGTGCTAAGCAAACATTTATGATCCTTTGGTTAATAAATATATCTATAAGAATACAATGTGTGTATACCAAAAATAAATAAAAAATATCCAATACCTAATACATTAGTTATTTACACAATATCATAACACAACCAAAATTATCCTATTAATGGCATGTGTCATACAATTATCCATCTAAGAATAAACAACTATTAATACTAAAGGTCTTTTTAAAGCGCCCAACACTCATTATTTATAAAAAGTATACTTCATTAAAAGCAGTAGTTTTATTATTTTTTGGTAATTTCGTACTGCCAAATTGATATCTATTACTGGAATAATAGTGATCTATCGATCTAATAAATTAGACCAATATTTTCGAGTTGCAAAATTGTCAGGTGAACTGACTTATATTTTAAAATGCTGCTATACATCCATAGCTAGAAATCACCAATGCATTCTAATGTATAAAAATTCAAAGTCCTGACTAATTGACTGAGATATCAACGCACAGCCCAAACTGTTGAACCTAGAGACTTGACTAAGAAAGTTCCACCCCTAATTGGGTAAAATGTCCACGCGGACGAGGTCGTGGGCGGAAGCTAGTTATATAATACTGGTCATTATAAAAAGTATTCAATTTCGCATACATCTTAATCAATCACGTTTATTAGACAGTACGAAAATTTTAAATTGAAATAATTATCAGTGTCGCCATATAAGAAGCATTGATCAATATCACATTCGGTACTATAATGATTACATTTGCAATGTTTATGTGTTGATGCGCCATAGATAGAAAACGACCTCGATGTGCTGCATGAGAATCACTGTATAAATCAGAGCTTGTTCGTAATCATCTGATAAACACAATCGTATGTAATGGTGGTTCAAATTAATCGGAATTAAATATCAAGAACAAATTACGGACACGTTTGAGAAGGAATGAAATGCATGTTACTATGGGAGTGAGGAACTTGAATGTTAACGGTTGGAGGGTAAGGAGAAGACCGCAGAAGACATGAATGGATCGTGTGGGAAATGACATGATAGAAAAGGGAGTAGATTAAAAGATAAGAGAAGTGTGGAAAGACAAGACATACTTACTGCAACGACCAAAATTGAAAACAAAGCGGGAGGAAAGAGTTGAAGTCAAGAATCAAAAACAATTTTGTTATACCTGTTTGAAGAATATATGAAATACAAATCAAGCGAAGGAGTTCTGGTTACTTATATATTTAATTACATGCTAACTTCTGCCCGCGACTTCGTCTGCGCAGGATTAGTATAATAAATTATGGCCTATATTATTTTTCTAAGGTATATTATTTCATTAAAATCCATTCAGTAGTTTTTGCGTGAAAGGGTAACAAATACACATCCAGGCATCCATCCATACAAACTTTCTCGTTTATAATATTACTAGGATTTTAGTCAATGTTGCTGTCAACCACAGATATGGTCTTTATAGTGTCGCCGGAGATTGGACTCATAATCATATCTTTATTTTTACTATAACATATTATACATAAATTAGGGGTTTAAGTATGAAATTGCCGTTTTGTATGGAGAATTTAACGAAAATTCATTTTTCCATACAAATAAATTTGCGATTTTTAAGGAACCACAAATCTAAATTTTATGTAATTTTGTGGATATATTTAGACAACATTAAGCTATAGGATACATAGAGAAAAAATTGCGAATTGATATCTGTAAAAAAATATTCATATTTTTATAACGGAGACGGGTACCTCTTAGGACGAGCTGTTTTTGAAGATGTATTTATAGTGAAAAAAAATATTTAAATTTTATACATAAATATAATAATATTATCTATTGACCTGTAATGATCTTTTGAAATCATTATCTTTTAAATCAATATGCTCCATCTCAGCATAATTAATAATTATTTAAGTGAAATAATAGAAAGTGGTAGGATTTTTGACGATTTCAAAGTACTTAGCAAAGTCTATTGAAATTAATAAATTTTCAATTTTGATTGAAGGCCTTCTAAGAAAAGCGCTAGTACCTACATTGTTGTTGATAATGCATTAACTCTTGAAAATTATGTAGTCATTTCAATACTTGCGATTTTACAGTGCGCGTGAAGTCAGACATACCGCATACCGTACTGCTATTTCCAATACGAACAGGATTTCACCAAAACACACTTACATATGGCGGACTACACGTGGCCGCTAATGCATAGATTAGGTATTTCCGTCGACTCCTGCGCATCTTTCGAAGATGGCTGGTGAGTCAACAGCTTATAATTGTTAATGTTCCCACTTGACATTGGAGGATGTGGGACGATAAGCGAAATTGTGGTGAAAGGGAAGAGCGAATTATGGATGCTAAAAAGGTGCTCTTAAGTGTGAAAAATTATATCGCTTATGTTTTGTCCTTTTAAATGACAAAAACTGTCGTAGTGACTTCGATGACATTATTGTAGCAAAGGTACCAAAACTACATTTTTGAAGTAATTATTTTTTTGGGATATTTTCTCGCGACATTCTATGATCGTATTTTACATTATTATTACATTGCCATGTATTTCAGAAGCATCATCATGAACTTGATGTCACTTGCATGTATTTCTAAAATTACGTTTTTTTAAAAGCATAGTTGAACGTCTGTTTTGTAAAATATTGTTATTATCTCGAAATGCACACAACTAGACATGCTGTCCGATCGTCTAGGAGCCCCGGAGTCTGGGTGTTTGAGAGACGTTTCTCTCTAAGATGTGTAATAAGATGTCTAGACAGAGTACACTTGCGTAAAGAAATTTTAAGGTGATGGACTGTTTGTTAATTGAATACGCTATTTATAATGTACGTAATAACATTGCTACTCACGTGCCACGTCACTTACGTGGCTGTAAAGAATTTAGTTGGGACATTGAGATGAGACCGTTAGAGTACTTTGTATTTATTTATAATTTATCAAAACTACAAATGCCATAGATGTTTTCCAAATTTTTACACAAAACACAACTTAATAAGTTGTGTTCCTATAATGTAGACAATATAATATTTTGGGTGAGGTCTGATGACCTTGATCTCAAATACAAGCTCCAGTTTAGATTAGGCATCAGTCCCCCGCAATAATCTGCTGTACATAACTTAAGTAAACATTAGTATAGCATAGATATTAGAGCCTGTACTGATTATTGTGGTGAGATAATAAATGATACATTATTATTAATTATATATTATTATACTTAAGTTACCATGATTGCGTGTGCTGCGGGCTTTGACAAATTGACGTTTCATGACGATAACATATCGAAATTCGTCATCATCGGCCATATTGCTTTGTTATCTACAGCGTCTTAGCTTTCTCTGGCAACTTACTTAGATATGACGATTTACCACGTGATTTATCGATGGCTTAAGTCAATCTCAAATATTTTGTTCTTATAGAACTTCTTTTTCGTTTTTAATTTGTTATTTTGTCTAGGCTCGCTGATTATATTCTTCAAGCCTCAATTTTTTTATTAATGTTGCAAATTCTGTAGGTAACTCATGGGTTCTTTGAGTGTTTCTGTTCGGTAGTAATCAAATGTAATTTAATTCATGCGTCAAAAAATCCACAGTTACATTAACACTTTTCGCAGTGTCTGTACACTCAATCGGTTCAATTTAATCAGGCATATTATCCAATATAATAAATTGAGTTTTCTAACTTCCTCGTAAAGCTTTCGAGAAATACAAGCGATGTGGAAGATACCTAATTCCTAAATAGTAAAGTTCGTATTAGGACTAGCTAGTATTATTTTTATATTTGCTTTACTATAACATCTACATTCATAATCGAAGAAGCAAATGAAATCGCAGAGCTGATGCTATAGAAAAGAAATCTAGTAACAGAGAAATTATGTATATATTATGTATATATATCGTATGAAGGATGTTAGGGATGTTGCACAGCTACGTATATTTTACTACATACATAGACGCGCAGTCCACAGTATACCACAAAGATTATGATGAAGAACTACAATTCACCAGAGATCTAGGATTGGCGATTTGAATTCAATTTAATCCAAAAAACAATTTCTAAATGAATATTATAATCACAGTTGGTATGTTTATTTTCAATTAAGTAGATGGATCCTGTCAGCAATAGTCAGCAAAGACTTTGGAACAAAGCGTAGTTTTTTATTGTAAACCACTAGTTGATTATTATGATCATGCAGCTGTCTTTCCAAATTTAGTCAATTTGCAATTAAAATCCCAGCACTTAGTTGCATAGAAACATTTCAGACCATAACAGATGGGATCCACCACGCTCTACAAACTGTGAATCAACTGACCTTGCGAGGCGAGACGGTCCCGAGACAACGCCGCGACGAAGACGCGACGACAAAACAAAACTACTGTGGCTCCTTAGTCATATCATATGGTGATCGAGATCTTGGTGATTCAGGGTTCTTATTATAGAAATTGCTGAGAAATGAGTAGCTTATTGGGTGTAATTCTCTGTGAAAGTTCTAAAATATTTGTCAAAGGAAAGAAAGTAAAAGCTAAGGACAAAAAACGCAAAAATTGCATTATGGAACCGGCGCATTGAAGCTCGAATACATAATAATCACGGAAATAATAATAAAGAGGATAAATTCTGTGATAATAATACTTAATAATATACTTTACTCGTTTGCTCCAACACACACACATCGCAATTATGCCCTAATTGACAATTACAAAATCAATGTTTATAATGTTAGTCTCCGAAAAGGTGTTAAAACATTTAACTTAATTTTCGACTCCAGTCAGGAACATAAAAATCTTTGTTCAAGTTATTATAGTTCTACTTTTCAGTGCTAAAAAGGCAACGTTAGGCAACAATAACATTATGACCAAATATACGCGAGTTAAATCTGTAAAAGAAGTTTTATTTCATTACCTACCTTAGTCAAGATTTTTAACACAGTGTATGAATATCGCAGTAGTCCCAAGGTATTATTATTATCTGTGGTAGTACTAAACGTTTTAAAATTCTTTTACCTTGACTCCTAACTTTGTGTATGTCTAAATTTCTCTATCTAATGGTGAAAACAACTAAAAGGTGACAATCTTTCAGGCACCATTTTATCATGCTTAAAAGTTTTTGACCATACACAAAATCTAATAAAACTTTATATCATAAAATTCGATAAATCTTGTGAAGATGGAACATTGTTTTTATTAAAAGGTTAAGCAAATGATTATTTTATGGTAAGCAGAAATGGTGTCCAAATGCGAAGATACTAGTGCGTAAAACCGCCGCGCTAGCCACCCTCGCCGACCAGCAAGGTGCTTCTTCACGACTTCTACTTTTGAATGACCCAGGATTGTAGGAAGGAGGGAACAAGTGCGCTGGCAGTGTTTTCCATTTCTTGATTGTGCGACAAAGAATCGAGTTGCTAAATTTCTTAGTTCGCGTTGGAATGATAGCCAAAGATTGTTCTAAGCGAAAAGTCATACTGATTTGATATAATCCTACTGTGGCATGGGCTCTCTTTAAGTGGCATGAAGGAGCAAACAAATTATGGATACAGTTTGAGTGCCGGGTAAACATCTGTATGGTGTCCGAGCGACGTGACTAGCTCTCTTGAAGTGCTACGTGCTTCTCAACGTTGAGTTCAAAGTATATTTACCCATCAATTATTTAGCATTTATTTTACGCAAATCCAAATATTTTTAAAATTACAGTAGCGGTGATATGGAAAGTTGGGAGGATATTTCAATTTCTAAGGTGAAACCAATAAAAAGTGCTATTTTAACGATGCGTTTTGGCGAAATTTTCAATAAATCAAAATTCGTAATAGTTACTGTAGTATGTGTGATGCTGGCAGAGAAGAAAAGCATCACTCTATATCCTCCAATGGTTGTCGTAGAACGCGACTAATGGATTAGCAGAGGGGTATTGATCACATTAAGCTAAGTTGCTATGTGTAAAATAATCCATTTATCTATTTTAGTTTTTTAAGATGTACTACATAATTATGTAACTGGGTTTATCCCGTTTAGTTATGGTAAATAAATAAATAAATTATTTAAAATAAATTATACTCCGTCCACTAAAGCGCATTGGGCAATGAAAATACTTGTGTCGCAGCAGTGGATCGAATTATAAAGGTTGCTATGATGATGATGATGAGTAAGCAAATAAAAAATAAATATTGAGACCATATGTTTTTCATCTTTAGTACAGTCTTAAGCATTCAATTAATACAACATCACTATAAATAGTCTTTTTCTATTGAATTAGAAAGACAAAAGTTTTCAAGCCGAAATATAGTAACATAATGCAGTGCTACTGCAGTCGTGTGTTTACTAGCAATATTAATTATTCGAAAAGTAAAAAATTGCAAAATGAATATTAACATCATAGAAAGCATATCAACATCGTGTGATTGGATTTTCTGTTTTTGCATAATATTGCAGAGAACATTTACCATCAATTGAGCCATAAGCGTGATAAAGGTTTAAGAAGAAAGTAAAAAAAATAAAGGTCAAGAGAAATGTATTAATAGACTGTTGCCCTGTCTGTCTAAAAATAGAAATCTCAAAATGCAAGAATCAATGAATCATCATTGACGCCGTCATTACTTCAAGTAACATTTTTTGCTTCTTCAATGCAAAGCTGCAGACGCAGATATAAAAAAGCTAGACGCATAAAAAGTTTTAATACTGAAACTGTTTGGTCTCTCTGTGGTCAATGGTCATGGTGTAACGTGCATTGATCTTAGAAAAGAATTGCTATTAGACTGGTATTTAAAATTATCAACAATTTAAATTTTAGGCACACTTATTGAACAGCATTTGACTTATTTCTAATATGTTTCGTGAGACGGATAGGTAAGCAAATCTCACATTAAAATGTCTTGATGCTTTTCTCATTTCATTTTGTAGTTCAATGATATCAAAGCCAATTGGCATTCCATTTGCCAGTTCATAATGGCGAGAGCAATAACATCAGTAATGCAAATGACAGATGCAGTTATTCAATCATCGTAATGAGCCTTGCAAGTATTCCTGTCAATAGATAATAAAGTCACCATGAAGATTGACTGGATTGAAAATTATAATTCCGATAAGATCATCATCAACAGCCTTTTTAATTCGACCCACTGCTGGGACACAAGGCCTCTCCTTGTCATCGAAGAAGGTTTAGGCAGTAGTCCACCACGCTTGCCCAATGCGGATTGGTGAACGGAGTATAAGGTGGTCAATACCCCTTTTCTGATGCATTAGTCGCCTTCTACGACACCTATTGGAGGATATGGGGTCATGCTATTCTACTCTGCCAGCATCACATCTGTCGGATAAGATGGCTTTATTTATTCATACTAATAATATTAATACATTTGACTAACTTTTCAATTATTGAAAAGTTAGTCAATTTAGACGACGTAATCAAATCAACTATGACATCCTTAAGCATTGCATCAGACAAGTATTGAGACAGCATCATATTGTATTCGAAGCAAAGGTATTGAAAGAAGGTGGCAAAACGTAGCAGTCAGTTAAACTTGGTATTCACTTGATTGTACTTCGGTTTTAGATACATTCCGTGTAGGGTTCTTTTTAAGCAAAATTAAATTTGAAAGCGCGGCATTATTTGCTTGTATAATCATAAATTCATCAAAATCACACAAATCTTTTATGACAGCTTTTTAGAATTTATTTTGCAACTGTAGAGTAAATGTTAACAGTGCCTACAAAATCGACCAATACATCTCATGGGATGCATACCATCACCTTAGCGGAGTGATACCTAAATAATCTTCTATTCCTGGCAGTTTCTCGCGATCAGATGGGTTCAAGGGCGCGAGACAGCCAGGATAAATATTTACTTAAGCTGCCTCTGGGTTTGTTTAAGACTTTGTTCTTGGACAGATGGCCGGTGAAATTTATTTGAAGATATTATAATTATTGATTTCAGATTTATCACAGGCAGCACAAAGTTTAATTTTACATATTTCAGTTTTTACAATAAGCAAAAACCTGATAGCAACTACAGCATACAAGAAGTATGACCTATGACCTAATCGTCTTACAAACGCTTATAAGGCTGTGGTTGCAAACATTATTGGTATAATTCAGTGGGTATTAAAATGTTAATTGGTTCTTCTGATATTTCCAATTGTAAAATTTTAAGTGGTTTACATATATTTTCATAATTATAACACTAGCTTTAAAATCATGACATAAGCTATAAACAAAGCACTGCTTAAAATTCTCAACCACACCTTTTATATCTTACAACACAGGACACAGTTTCTGGGTTCTGTGTCTTAAAAATCCACCATGAAACGTCAGAATTAGCGTGTCGAACGCCGAAAGTTCGTTACATTTAATGTTATTATAGAAAGGCGACACCCGGTAACACAACTCGGGTTGTTTGGTGAGAAAACAGATGTCGGACCACGTCTCTGCCTGGGATTTCTCGAGATCACAATTAACTAATTTGTCGGTATTCTTTTCGAGAGAACTGATTGGTAGAGTTACTGACAAATTTTGAGAATTCTAAACATGTTAATGTAGTTTAGATAGCATTGCTTGATTGGAATTTTCTAATGTTCATCATCTTGTATACTCACTTAAAGACTTTTAAAGATAAGATATCTATTGCGTAAGCAGGATCAGATAAAGTAAATTTTATAATTATAACATTTTTATATGGCTTTTTGTTATATAGATCTACAAGAAGAAATAATAAAGTAACAGTAAGTAATAATGAATTAAGGGAGAAAAAATCACTATTACGAGTTTCAAGCAACTGAAAGGTATTCTCAAAATTTTAACAAGTCGGAGTATAGTCCTGTGGTATAGGTGGTGATGGTATAATAATAAGAATTAGTAACCATTCTTTGTAAATAAAAAACATGAAGACTCCAACGAATCCAAAATTTGGGAGGCAGTTGGGTGGAAATAGTCAGATTAAAATTTTAGTTAAGAAGTTATGAACATACTTACTTAACAATATCATAATTGTGTAAGAAACTTTACAACAAGCCGCGTATTTCATAAAATAGATACTTAAATAAATCAATAAAGCAGTCATATTTATTTTGGAAATACAACCATAGTATATTTTACTTGAATCCTTTTGCGTAAAAGGTCATAAATAGAATAGTGGTATAAGAAGATAATTTGATAGGCAATCTTGTTATGTATTAGTAAGGTAACCAATTATACTAATATATATTATGTTCCATTATGAATTGATTGTCTTTGTTATTATGCCACTACGAATAATATTGTGCGTATGATGTAGCTTTTTGATTTTAATTTGATTCGATTGTTTTTACAACTAGATGACAAACAAGTTGACGGCCTACCTGGTCGTGAGTGGATACCGTCGCCTACACCTGCAATATCAAGGAAAAAATCACTTAGTATTGCGGGTGCGTTGCCATCCTGAGGCCTAAGATGAAATTCCTTCTATGCCCAGTAATTAAACTGGCTACCTTTTCCCTTTAACCTATAAACAGCAAACGGCTGAAATAGGAAAGGCGGTTGTACTTACCCACACGACCCTACATACAGGTCTACCATCTAGTCTATTATAGGATTTTATCTAAATATACTAATAGAAAAGCATACGTTGAATTATTTCTGTTTCTATTAATGAGATATTCACTAGTGAATCTAAGCAACATAAGCATTTAATTCTTTAATTTCTTATGTGATTTCAGATTTATCTGAAAGACAGATTGCCAAAAAAACTTCTGATGTTCTACAGACTTCGTTCTGATTATCCAATTTGGTTCCAAATTTTTTGTGCGCTAGTACAAATAGTCTCTAACGCCAGATTCTGAACAAATGCGCTCATCGTTAGTTTCTGCGCCATTTTTTGCGCAACTTGACACGATGTCTTTTTTAGTGTAAATAAATAAAATAAAAAGGTGACGGCAATAAATCTGCAGCTCTAAAAATATCAACAAGCTAAAGAAGCTATGGAGTTGACTCTTATAGAAATTTATAATATCCCGAAAACTCCTTGACAAAGCTATTGCATAAGCCACCAGAAAACTTTTTTGTAAGCTAAATAAATATAAAAGCAAAAATAAAATGTAGAACCGGAAATTAGAGGTCCTTCAAAAATGTCTTTCCAAAAAGGAAGCCTAAACGCAGCGATGGGATGGCTATGAATAGATGATAACGATAATCAAGATTTCAAATGAAGCTATAATTTGAAAATGAATTAACATACCAATTCAATACCCAATACATATCATACATACATTAATCACGCTCATAATCCGAAAAGGGGTTGAGCAGACTAGAGCTTTAGTAACATTTCGTCCCATATAAAGCCACATCTATCAGTATGGGCCCATAAAGTACCCCAATTTAGTGACCGGTTGCAAGCCTGTCAAATAAAATTTTAATTTAATTATCATTATATACATAAAAGTGAAAAATTACGTTCATAAGCCGTCCCCATTGATCCTTAGTTCTTATAAAGCACGTCACACATGTTCGTGAGAAAAATCTTAATGTATACTACGTTGCATCTCTTTGTGCGCACCGCCCGCTGCGGGCCGCGGATTGCAGAAACATTACTGTCTCACAACTGTTTGTTTACTGAGTAATACGTGTCGTAAATACCATTGTTGTTAAGCTAAAGAAATGAGATAATAACAAAGAAAGCAATGTCGTAAAAATGGAAAATATTTTTGAATGCAGGCATGCGTATAACAAAAAAGAACAAGTACTAAACAACAAAATACTTGTTTTATAAATATCATTATCATATTATATGTTTTTTTATTTGTTTATTTTGACGTGATAACGTCTTATAAATCGATGAACGCCGGCTGTATGCACGAAAAAGCAGGACTCATTGTCACGTTCCGCCTGAGCAGAGCGTGCAAGCGAGAGAGCGGAACAAACGATAGAGAGGCATGATCGGCCTAAGCGTTCGGCTTGTGTATGACGTTATCACGTAAAATTATCGTCCGTAAACCGACTTTTTTTGTTTATTTTATATAAAAATAGTGATTACATTTCACAACTGCAGTTAACTGTCTAATTATATCACAGCTGAAAGGTTTTGTTATGAGTAAATAAGACCAAAGTAATATTCTATACTATAAGCTCTTCGTATAAGTCCCGCTAACTAAGCCAATTTAGAGTTGGAGGCACACTGACACAGAGCATCACAACCACGTTAAAGAGCAATTAGTCAGTGCTCCATAATTGGTATCAAGAGCACATCACAAATAGCAACAAATAAAGAATGTGCTAATAAATTCAGACAGATGCGTAGAGCGTATAGGACGACAAATTGCCAGCAGTCCCCATCGAAATTGGAGCAAAACAAACCCCCATCGACATCTGGGCACCTGCACCCGAAATACATGCAAATATGAATATTCCTAGAATAGCAGCAGACTGTAAAATGAATATGGAAACACCATGTGCCTTCAAAAAGCACGCACAAAGTTGCTTCGGTGAAAGTAAAAATTCAAGCCAATATGAAACTTAACGTGTAACACACAAAGCCGACAGTGATGTAGGATTTGTATCGAAGAGTGATTGTAAATGTTGTAAGCAAATAATTTGTCATTTGCTTTGGACAGTGTCGACGTCGCGTCTCGCCCTTTTGCAAATGTTCATTTTGGGAGGTAAGACCAAAATGGGATTCAATGGAAAAATATTGAAGAGTATTTTAAAGTCTTTGATGTGGTCATTTGCAGTGTCTATAGTTCCATGTTGCTATACATCCATTAACGTTGATAGATTACTTTACGGAAATTAGTAAAAATTCAATGTATTCTTCAAAAAAAAATGGTAGACATTATCATAAACAGATCTATGAAGCAAGTATAAAATCTTTGAGTTTTCCTGTATTCTTCTTCTTTTTTAATTAAATGGCGTTCGCGATATGTAACGCATTTCGCCAATGTCAAGTGAAAATGTACTTTAAAGTAGCAGACAATTGTACGGTAGATTGAGGTTAAAAATGGAGTCTCTCAACACGTGTTTTTACAGCAAGAACTCGGGAGAAACTCCCACGAGTTTTCCTGTCTTGAGAAATTCAACTACCACGGAACTACCATCGTATTGAATAGAAAGGAAATCCAAATATAAAGTTGACGCAGACATATATATTCAACCCACAATATTTGTGGAAATATTCACATTTTCCGCGTGAGAAGTTAATTTATTTGACAGTTCAAAAACAAAGATGGAAACTGAGAAGCCATATGACCAGCTAGGCAAAACAGTTTCCCTAACTATGATCGCAAATAGATCGTGGGCAATGAACCGGACCACATGATGGCGGCACGGCAAATATTTACAAGGGCCAGATGCGCCGGGGCATCACGGCAATATAATTATCAACGACAAGACTTCGTTGCAGAAAGAGCAACAGTGTTGATGATATTTTACTCGGTATGAATGATTTTGGACAGTTACAAAGTTATTACTTTAATTGGAATGTATATAGACGGTCTGGAAACCGAAGCCAACCCTGAATATATAACGTGAATGTTTTACGGTCATTTTCAAACTCTCATAACCACTTAGATTTACAGTCTTGATACTCATTGTTTCTTTTTAACTTATCATTGATACTTAAGAGAAGTGCTAATGATGAAACACCATGCTATACTAGAATAGTATTTTATCTCACGAATGCCGATTAGCTATAATTGTGTGTGAATATACTCGTATATGCACATTGTACCTGCATTCCAGCGATGGAACGTTCATTGCCGGTAAAATATTATATTTTTGTATAAAAATAAGCAATAATCATTGTGTGTATTTACTATGTATTGGCATAAATTTTGATGTTAAAGTTAATAAAATCGAAGTCCAGTTTTCTGCTTTGTGCACTTTTAAATAAAAAAAGAGGGCATTCGGTTTTAGTGCGAGCAAATCATGTCAAGTGGCGGAGATTTATTGCAGTTCACATTTAGAGGCTGCCTCTAATTAATGAGGAGACGTCAAGTTTATCAAAATAATGATCAGCTGCAATGGGATTATGACGTAGTGGTGTTTAAAAATAGGTCAATCAAATTTCTTTGAAGATTTTATATGAGGTTTTAGCCAGTTAGGCTGGAAAAAGTGAAATTTTTGTAGACTATTTATACAAATAAGAGCATAAACCTAGGTGCAAATAAAAAAATGAGTTAAAGAAATAATCCAATATAATTTATAATTCGAAAGCTGTCTCTAAAGGTTAAATTATATTATTTATTAAAACGACATTTCTATTATGCAACCATAAATATATGAAATTTAAATTTTAAAATGGTTGGACTTATTTATTGACTTTTGAATGAAATTTAAACAGCAGCTGTTGTTATTGTTAAATGGTAAATGATAATTGATAGAAGTTCTGACCTTTTCAACTATTCCAAGATCCGTTATAATGTGCTTACTAGTAATTTTAATGGGGTCCATATTTTGTAAATTTACCAGAGACATTGTCTATTCAAAGGACAAAAAATAATTTATTTTGAAATTAAGAGTTTCAAATTAAATACGAACACATTGTAATTCATAATAATTATAATGGCGACTGCTGATTTAAGAATCAATAAGAGCGCAGTGTATCAAAGCATAAATCTTTATGTGTACAAATGACATGATTAATCCGAATGAGCAATTTTCAAAATCGGCATTAACTGTTTTATACCATACTACTATACTGTTAAAGGTGAAAATCCCGTAATACCCAAACGATTAACTGAGAAGACATAAGTAATTTATGGAGTTAATGTGCACATTCGATATGTTGTGCGGGTCTTGACAAATTTCTACCAGATAGGCTGCCTGGGGTGCTTCACTTATTTGGTCGGGTGTATTTCATTCTGGCGCTTCGAGATTGTTTGAAATTGTCTGCATTTATCTTGAGAGAGGTCAGCGCATGTTCAATTGTATGGTTCGGCGACTCTTGCTAATGGATTATTGGTTATTGATTTCTCGCATTGCTTACTTTTCGAAATATTCATTTTGTTACTTTCATTCTTATCACCTATATATCATCATGGTTTTGTGAAGTTATGTTAAAGTAGAAAGTTTTGTTAGTTTAAAAAAAATATTTTTGTTTTATATGTGGATAAGTTTTATGTATAAGCTGTATTTACCTGTCGAGGCATATCTTTAAGCTCTGTAATGTTGTATGTTAATTTAATTGTGAAATGATATGTTGTTGGTAAATCTATATCAATTAATAAATAAATATATAATTCATTATCATGACAGCCTTTATAATTCAACCCACTGCTGGGACACAAGGCCTCTCCTTGTCATCGAAGGAGGTTTAGGCAGTAGTCCACCACGCTTGCCCAATGCGGATTGGGGGACGGAAAATAAGGTGATCAATACCCCTTTGCTGATCCAATAGTTAAGTAGCCTTCTATTGAACCCATTTGAGGATATGGGGTGATTCTACTCTGCGGGCATCACATGGCTACTTTCATTCTTATAATCAATGACATTACCTATTCTCTACACCAATAATGTTTACTTAAGCACCGTGCAAGACACACAGCTTTCTGCTGTGTTTAGATGTCAATTGGTTACATTGTATCGTATTTGCAAACTGTTTCATATGGACTTTTAATTTTGAACTCGAAATCACGTTAATTATGTTTATTACTATAGTTGTGCAATGAAGTAAATATTATTGTTAATATTGATATATTTTGACGATGAGAATCAAAAAGGCAATCAATCACTAAAAGTATGTAACTTCTTTCTTTCTTTCTATTATCGACTTTCTTAAAAACGTTATTATGTGCTTTCGGGCGTTTTATTTTATTAGCTGGAACTAGGAAGTAATTTTTTGTGTCAAATACATCTTTTATAAAATATAACGACTGAAAAATATTAGGGACAGCTCCACCCACTTCCCCATCAGCATGGCCACCAAATTCCAATCTATTTTGTACACTTATAAAATTTTTATTGTGCAGTTCAAATAGAACGGCGAAAAAGTATTTATTTACATTCAGGCCGTAAACCGTTTTATGATCTTTTAAGTATCATCGCCACTTCAGTCTTCATTTCGTGAGGTCACTATCTTGTTGTGTGTTGGTTTGTTTTTAGTGGTGGTGTGTTTATGATCGTATGCCTTCATTATATTGTTTCTAGGGATGACTTTGTCTGCGGTAGGCTGGACTTGTTGAGTGACATCGGTCGTTAAAAGTTTTATGTATCTTCGTGATCAGTTAACGGTTTCAGAATTATGTACTTATTGGTTTATGTGAACAGTTGTTAAGGATTGACATTGATCTTCGGAGTCCATGTTTTGCCTAATTGTCTTCGATAATTAGGTACACTCTTAAGAGCAAATATACGCCAACTAATATTTTTTGGAAATTTCTGTAGTAGGCATTATGTTTTGGTGCAGTAATCGATGTATTGGCAATATTGAATTACTGAAAGTCGGGACTTATTTTCCTAAGCCTGCGTTTATACATTACAAGTGAAAGGAACTTATCTGCTTCTGTGGTCTAGTGGCGAAACACTAGAATTAAGATCCAGAGGTTTCGGGTTTGATCCCCAGGGGAGTACTTTGTACTCGGTTTGGTTGGACCTTTTTCAAGTTCGCCTGACTAGATACCACCATCTTATCAAAATCCGTCGCCAAAATAATAATTATAACAGCATTATTGTGTTCCGACAGTTAATGATAAGATATCTTATCGTAAATTACCATATCTGTTGTTAAACATAAAAAATACTATAACATGGTTCGATTCCACTTCACTCCCTTTCACATTTAACTATGACAATTATTATTTTTCTGATAGCTGCTCTTGCTCAGTGTAATTCCTGAATGGGTAAAATCACATCTGAAACTACTAAAGGCTTATTTATAAATTTGTAAGCAAAACATATCATATGAAAAATGTATTAATATTACTCTCACTCGTCTCATTAATGCAAAACTAATTCCTATAAACACTGCAATCGTGAGTGGCGAAAGCTTTACCTTGAAAGGACTGTATGCAAATTAAGAACCATTCCCAAGGCAGAGCTCACGGTTAAGTCTGAGTTAAGATTGTTACACACTTGCAAACTATTTTATTGTTAAGGTAAAGAAATACTGAATGCTTAAATAACGTGGCACATTGATATAACGCAAACAGTAGAATTTTCAAAGAAGCTTGCAGAATCAACCAGGTGAGATTGGCTAGTGCGGCGTGTCACACTGTCTTGCACTAGCTATCTAAGTACCTATCTATTGGAGTTTTACTTATTATAGGTTCGGCAGAGTCATTTCCTATGCCTTTATATGTAAAAAAGCTGTCGTTGTGGCAGATATTATTAATATTTATAGTTCTATACTAAAATATGTTTTCATTCTCTCTACGGTATATCTTTATTCTCCTTCAAACAACTAAATTCTCTCAATTATCTTCCACTTAGACAATTTTGAAGTATGTAATGTCATTTCAAAAACAATAGAAATGTCACTTTATTATCTAAGCGTAAGAAATCATCCCGTTTAAATTACTTTATTTTATTGGCCATGTTTTTTCTCGAGGTTTACAATTGTACTGAATTTAATGTCCCCAATCATGTACCTAATGTCCTACTTGCAAAAGTCGTACTGTCTATTTTCCCTCGCATTGTAAATGCACGCGGCGTGGCTCGGAGGATGCGCTGACGTCCGCTAGATGGCAGCACCGGCAAAGGCACCGACTTCCGATCAAATTGGTATTCAATAACCGAAGACGATTTTGACGTGGGATAAAAATGTTAAGATCGTTTTCATAGAAATATGTAAATGAGTTGATATTTTTCCAACTTTGATAAAGCTTTAATACCGTGGTTACTAGTTTAAAAGATTGTCTGGTATTTCTTTTCAAACAGTGGTACTATCTTTTGCTTTAATCTAAGGATGCTATGTAAATATACAACTACAAAATGTCAACGTGATTGTGCTGGTACTGCTGTTTGCTTTTGCGAGGTTGCAAGCTGCCAGTGCGCGGTGCGGTGTCGCTGGTACAATTTCTGTACCACATCCGGTAATGCGATCCGTCCGGATTAAACTATTTACTACTTAAACTACTATTACTACTCAAATTATGTTCATTTAAACTAGCTAAAAACCTATAAACAACATATTCCTTCTTTTTGATTTACCATGAAGTCGCATTTATTGATAATTTTTCCTATTCTGCAGCTAATGCATATTTCCGTTTTGTTTATTCATTCTCTTAAGGTTGCCTGGAAGATATTGCTTTTACGCAATAAGGCAGCTTGTTTTGCACTGTTTATGTTTATTTTCTTCTGTGTATTGTTTGAGTGCAATAAAAGTTATCATTATGGTTTTTTTTTTCAAATAAACGATGCACAGATTACCTTGTTGTCGTGGATGTGAGTAGGTACTCCCTTTATTTTAAGACACAAACAATCATCTTCTATAGAATGACAACCCAAAACTTTATTACGTCTACAAGATGTTTAGACTCTAACAGATAAGTCATAAATCTTCTTATCGTCATCTTCTGTGTTTGTTAGTTTAGGACATTTTTTTTGCAAACGTGAAGGTAACACCGTGACATCTGAACAAACACTTGCTTCGATGAAATATTTTTTGTCCGCCGTTTGATAAGGGAAGTTTGTTGTGCAAATCCGGATAACATTCTTGGATTTTGAAAGACACTCAAGATTAAGCAAACATAGTGAGCGTAGGACACTAGATAGAATGGTCTAAATTTTATATTAGCTCAGTAATGTTCATCATGATTTTTATTGTACTATCTTTATAATTTATGTTTTGGTTTCGTAAATTCAAATATACTCAAATAAAAAATCAATTACAATAAAAAAGAAAAAATATTCTAGTAATATTTTCTGTGCGACGCAAAATATAATTTAGATGTCTACCAATAAAGATATTGTTTTAGAAAACCCGAACGAATAATTCAGTAAGCCGTGTCCTTCCAATGGAGCTTAATATAAAAATGACGATGTTTAACGGACGATTAACACAAATCCTAATGGTGCACATCCTCTTAATCTAATAAAACATAAGTGAATTAAACTCCAAGCCAACACGGTTACAGGAGTAGCCGGAACGTTAAATTTAATAATACACGCAGACCAGTCAACCAAGGCCCGTCTGACAGAATTAGCGTAGAGAAATGAAGGGTTCTAATTGGGCTGGTAGTTACGATGATTGTCTAAGGGCATCCGGCCAGTAATGAGAACCAAATGAGAGGGTTGGTGCACCAATCGATTTGTCCCCGTGAAGTAATAACGTTTTCCGCCGGCGTTTTTATTTTGAGACCATTTGTTGGCTATTTTACACGTCCTTATATGCCTTGATAGTTCTTTTCTTCCTATTACTGTTAGCATAGGACCTTCACAGCACCACCGAGTTTTTAAGAAGGGGAGGTCTTTGATATATCCTCAAGACAGACGCTAGAAAATATCCAGACTATCCAGCTAGTTCTTGTTTTTCCTATCCTGGTTCCAAATTATTCAGAGTCGGTGCAATATGAAACCATACTGCTATAGATTATGGAATAGCGTTGTAACGTGGTACTATAACATTGTGATGTTGTAACACCTCTTTTCCATATCTAAATTTACAATGGGCAATATGGCAACCAAATGGCAACATTTTAAAAAGCTGTTAATCTAAATTCAAAATCAATCTTGACGTTTGGTTCGTTTTCCTACTAATGACTAATTCTATTGCTGACCGTGAGGCTCTGCACACGATTAATTGTCAAAATACTAGGGTCTCGCTCCCGCCCATTGCTCGGGCTTGTAAAGTTATACGTAGTAATTCTTAATACATATAATTATCTCAAGTCAAGTCAAGTCAACAGCCTGTGTCCGTTCACTGCTGGAAGTAGGTCTCCGTCATTTCACGCCATCGTTTTCTATCCTGGACTGAATTATCTCTAGACACTAATAATTGTTAGTACTTTTTTATAAGCTTACTAATTACGTATGTGTGTTTAAGTTTAAGTGTTTAGTTTACAGTGTGTTTTTATATTCTTTTCAGAGTTCCTTTTATTATCATCTTTTACTTACCAAAGAAAAATAAAGCGACGTAATCGGTGCCTCATTTCTCGGACACATTTAGAGTGTTAGGACCTCAAAATACACTGTGGACACCATAGCGTTACAGCTTTATGTCCGTGTGCCTGCCTGAAACCAAACCTAATGGGAATGCGGTTGTGTGTGGTTTACTGACCAGTTGCTGCGAAGGTCTGCTTTGACTTCAGAATCTCTCTTAAACAGCTTTTACAACTACATCAGTAAACAGACTGTTAATTCGTGCAGAGAGATGTTTGCGTGTGCAGTGTGCGTAGGGCATCTAAGCCGCGTCACAGCGTCACTCGACAACCCATACTCTCGCAAACGGGCTAAACGGTAATAGCATTTTGTATGCATTACCATCAAGACCGTTCTAGCTCTAACACCCTGGAAAATTACGACAGAGATTGACCAACTATAAACACTATTGGCAGATTTGCCTTACAAGCTTGAAGTGAAGACCCACTAATGTCATTGCTTTCTTAAAAACCCAGTGGTCATTGTCATCATCCAGGTGGTTTCCCGTTCCCTAAACGCTTTCGCGTGAGGTTCCGGGATCCGCCTTTCTAATATTCCTAGCCACTTCGCGCGTTTTTCGGCATCCTTGGTGGATAGACCATTAGTCCTTATACATACACCGTTAGTCCTCCTTCGTGACTTCGAGACAGCATTTCTTATTTGTGCCTCTTAACAACATTTCTATTATATTATTACCAAAACCTTAAAACCAAAATTCATCAGTTTCTCTTTTCCATCAAAGAAATCTAATAAAAAAAAAATGAATAAATATATGCTTATCGCGGCGCCTCCATTGCCAAGAATGTCCAATGAGCAAAAGAAATCATTTCCGACAGCCAAAAACATCGGATCGATACGTATCTCGATTCGTATGCAGCGTGGGACACTCGATTAAAATTTCAAATTACTCGAATGGAATCGCGGATTTTGGTTAATGTAGATGTTTTGAGAATACTTGATTTGATGTTTTTTTTTTATTTAAGCATCTATAAAAATTCAGGGAGTGTGCCTTTTTGCCCATTGTTCCAACTTTTTTAACATTAGGTCTTAAATAACCTAAATAATATAGACGTGAGCCGTCTTCCTGTGTCTGTTTAGTTGTTTATTTGAAAATTAAAAATACTGTCGTTGGCCGATCGTGTATTCGGCCAGGTCATGAAAAGTGGTCAGGAGTAATCAATAGGTTATTTTTTTATGACCAAGCGGAGTGGACTCTTTGTGGCAGAGCCTGATGTCTTATACACCTACATATCTGTGTGATTGGTTGGTTCAGGCAGATCTCTATCGGCCCAGCTCAACAATTGGCCTACGACATTTCATGATATGTCCAGGCATTTCATGATCTGGCCAATTATACGATCGGGCGACGACATGTACCTGTAATGAATGCAAGCAGGCACTTCACCAGAGCGATCTGTTCTAATACAAAGCCAAATGTCTTATTTAGAATTAAATTTACTAACTATCGAATCTAAATACAAACACAACTCACTCAAAACGACGTCCCTGGCCGAGCAAATGCAAGTCGTTGTCAGCACGAGCAAGATGACAGCGATTGGCATTTCGCGCCAAAAAGCAATGGCGGCTGGCGTCATGTTTGACGGAGCGCTCAACTTCTGGCGGGATCCATTAGAATCTGTGAACAAATAAATACGTTTAATTAATTTACTTCAATACCTAAGTAAAACGTGTATTTTTCAAGGTTCATGATAAACAGAATGGTAGACGTATCTAAATGTTTATCGTTCATATTACACGAAAGTACGCGTGAGTGAATGGTGACTGATCGGCGAACGAATGAACGGAGATTGTTCGAAAAATGGCTGGCGTAGACAACTTTTACATTTTCATGTTGATTTTCTGATATACATACATCAATAACAAAGTGTTAAAACAGGCAATTTAGTCTTTTTCGTTGGTTAAATACACAATTTATTAAATTTTGTTGGACATAAGGTTGTTGGATACGGTTATTACCTATATAGAACTAATTCACAACATTTTCTTAAGCTGTGCCTCGTAACTTTAAGACCTTGACGTTGAACGAAGTGAAATACTCGCTAAATTCCTACCTGAACCAACTAAACATCTGCGGGGATACAAAAATAAACCTACTTACATACATAGTCAATAAAATCAGAAGCTACAGGCGCGAGGCCGTAATTCTGAAATACAGGGTGCGTGAAAACTCATAAACGTCAAAACACATTCCCTTTCATACTTCACCAAGTTCGTTATACAGCAAGGATACTTCAATGCACTCTCGCTAACACGTTCTCGGCTGCCATAAGGTGCATAGTGCAATAAATCTCAAATTTATGGCCGCACATTCATTATGTAGATACCGTACTTAATTTTTACGGGATAATATAAATGTGTGCAGATAACATTGAGTTTATATTTGCTTGAACATAAAAATTAGGAGAGTAAAACGTTTCCAAAAATTTGATATACATATTATTTGCTAATTCCGTTTTCATGATTTTCGATGTCCCATGGCCAAACTGGCACAAAACTTTTCTTACATAAGAAGATTCATCTAAGATGCTTTAGTTAGAGTGTAATATATCTCTTGGTTGTAGGCTTTAGTTTGTTGAGTAATCTGTTTGATAGTAAACAGTTATAGCCTAATAGATGCCTAAAACACCAACCAAAGTGCCACTCCCGCGCTGCTAACCCTAATCCCATCCGTATACATAAAGAATGCTGCTTACCGTCAAAGCGCCGTTCTGACAACGCCTTTCGATACTGAGGGCCTAGACAAGTGGCAAACAATGTATTCCTAGAACCGACCAACTAGAGGAGTGAGCGAGCACACTGTAGCAAGAGTTAGCAGAAACAAGGGGCTGGCAAACCCTCCTGCGATTTATTTCGTTAGGATGTGTTTTTCGAATTTTTACTTTCTCGTAACGTAGTATAGAGGAAGTCTTGTAATCGTCAAAAATTCGACCTCGAGATTTTGACGGATTTACACGTTTTGGACAGTCCAAAAATTTTTTTTTTAGAATTATGTCTCCGTGTGTGTCTGTGTGTGTGTCTATGCGTTAGCACGATAACTCGAGTATGCTTTAACTTATTGCAACCAAATTTAACATGCATGTATAACATCAAAATATAAGGTTTATATCAACTTTTGAGTCGCCGATCACGAAAGTTAAGCAACCAAGTGCGTGGTCGGTCCTCGGATAGGTGACCAAAATTTAACATGCATGTACGTATGACATCAAAATATAAAGTTTCTATCAACTTTTGAGACCTTTCCGGTATACGAGAAAGTCAAGGGGAGACCACTTCCGATTTTTATAAAATAAATAATATCTGAGAAATGGTTCGCTTTCGGATAGTACATCCAATAGTGAAATCGACTAGTATTGTCCTCTTCTATCTTCCCTTAACGAGTCCGCGACTAATTACCAATCATACTGTATAGACTGTGCTACTACATCGCAGCTATTTTAGTGTGTACACGCCTAAGGTATTGCCCGAGTTATCAGCTATAAATTCAAGCGGCCAATTCGCTATGCCCTTCTACTCTCCTTCTCTGTAAGTAATCTTTATAACAAACTTCTGAAACCTCATATACCAATCCACTTCAATCTTGTATCGCTTTAATCACATTTTTAAAGTATTTTCGCACTTCACCGGAATACATTTCGTCGGCGACGGTCGTTGGCTCCAAGTTAAATGAAACGTAAAATAAACATCATAATAAAATAACTCTCGTTTGAATCAACGTGCTCTGAAAGGGTGGCGGTAAAAATAATGTTGGTGTTGTGTTCCTTCTGGTTTGTTATTAAAGACGCAAGGGTATTATTGTAATAAATTATCTTAATGATATACAATCGCTTAAAGCTTAATGCTTAATGTGTAAGTTAAATTCAATCGACCGCTCGTATCATGAGGAAGTTCACATTATTACATACATACATGTAATCGCGCTCGTAGTCCCAATTTTTTGACTTAACCCCTGAGTCAAGAAATTCATAGGTAAACCTGGAAGCCACGCTACTAATACAAAAGTGAAGAACAAAAAATTAACCTTGAAACTTCTTATTTCCTATTTGTCTCTTTGTAACCACTAGAGCATGCGTATTAGACGGTAACGTGACCCTCGTAAAAGTGGATGGGGGTCGTTATTGCACACGACCATTATTTAATGATTATGTTTACCCTGTTAGATAACTATATCTAACAAAACAAACATATAAAACAAGAACTATCTTGTTTTATATGTTTGTGAAAGCGCGTCGCGTCGTTGATTTGTGATCAATGATATTATATTTAAAGAGGTAGATAGATTACCTTCATACTAATTCAAAGTCAAAAATGGTCCAAAATGTCATCATGTTACACGGTCAAATTAACTCGGCACCTAAAGTCTACGATTTCATGTTGTCGTATGTGGCGAGTTAACATGGTCGTATTGTAAGTTGTGAGTAAGACAACATGATAATATAGCAATAGAGTAAACGAGAAAGATATATGCTAGTGTGTGCTAATCAGCTTACTTTTAGGGTGCCACTTTTTGCAATCAAGTAACCTATCTGGTTGTGATAATGAAAATATTCTATTCTATAAAGCTACATTTGGCAGTATTGTCCATGCAGTGCCTCCAATAGTAACAGGTTGCCAGCCTGCGTACACAAATGGACACAAAACCCAAAAAAGTATCAATCCTTCAGCAATCCAACAAACAAATACCAACAACCAGCACAGATATTACACTCGTGCATTGGTCAAAGTCCGGGTACAAATTGTTATTGGCAATTTAAAAAAGACATACAGTCGAATTAACCTCCTCCTTTTTTGAAGTCGGTTAAAAATGTTACATCAATAACTTGAATATACTTGCTTCAGCCTTATTCGCAGAATTTTCATGTTGTACCAAACTAAACTTTGTACACCAATTACACTGTCTTTAAAGTGTGAACACAGCGTAAAAACATACAGTAGTTCGACGCCTTTGAAGTTGACGAAAATGCCGCTTTTGTCTAGACAGTGTGCAGTACACATACAGCGGACCAGCGTGTCCCGAGTGAGTTTATGGCAGTTTGGTAGCATCACCGCGCCCTTTCGATTGTCCTGTCTAGACTGTTGTCTTACTGTAAGAACTTTTATAGACTGTGGTGTAACTCTATCTTTCTTAACATATCTATATATTACAAAAAAATGCAATTAACATGAAAGGCCTGCCTTTTTCTTGTTTTCGTATTTTATTTGCGCCTATATTGTTTTTTCTGAGAATAAATTAAATTCCAATGTTTACCGCAAATCATTGTTTAATCCTTAATGATTTGCATGTATAAAACTACCTATTAGTAAATTTTATAGGTATATTTATAAATACCAAATAAAATCCTCAAAACCCTTTCTGCAGCCATTAGCATTTAAGAAAAAGTCTAATTACTTAGTACCCTGCTGTTATATGACAATAAAACACGGTCTAAGAGCTAACACCAATTGCAACGACGATAATACTATATTTTTCCATAATTAAAAATCATAAAATATATTCTCAAATGGTTGTACTAACGTTTTATAAGTCGGGATGAAGATCGAGGTATAACACACGGGTGTTTAACAACGAACTCTGCTTAACATCGGGATTTGAACTTTAATTTCTTGGCTGTAGGGTTGACACAAAATTAAATAAAAATGAAAAAATAAGAAAAATATTAGGTATGTCATGATAAAATGCAGAGATCGAATTTATATTTAATTCGGCGTTTTTTATTTATTTTTCTACGTTTTTTGAACATAAATAAAGATAAAAATAATCAAAGAACTCAGGATAAATATTTGAATTGAACATTCAAAAAATTTTGTTTACGAGTCATGATTGTTTATATATTTAGTTAAGTTTATTTATAAAAATATCTAAATTATTATGTCACAAAGATTAAATAATTGGATTAGCTAAGGTAAATTCAATTTTGTGTACGTAGTAGTTCAGGTCATGAAAGGTTGCAAGCTCGATCTCCATGTCAGTGCTCTCTTTCATCACTTCAATCTATACATATAAAAAATAATCACTGTTTCCCTTGGTCACGCCATAGCTTGAAACTACTGTACCTGTTTGATTCATCTTTTTTTCTTAAGTTTTCTAATACTTTGTAGAAGGGTCTTACGGAAAGAAAAATGAAATGCGCAAAAAATTGGATTATTAGAAAATTAACTGAAATTATAACAAAGCGAAAATAAATGGATAAGTGACACAAACAACCGTTGCGTTCTACGATAACGCAGCTGCGTGCTCAACACAAATTTTGTAAATGTGTTTTCCATGGTCCGACGACTATAGGATTGACATTATCTTTATAAGTAGTTCTTCAATTTTTTTATTAAATTAACCACCACAAGGTGTGGCAGGTCAGCTAGTATTTTATAAAAAATATTCTGCTTCATTTTTAAAATGTTTAAATTGCTCAGATTATTTTTTGAAGTAAAACTTCTTTAGGCGCGACTAGGGGGTAACTCAGATTTTTCTAACGGAAGTAACGCTCAGTATTCTATAGTCTGTGTAGTTTCCGCTATTTAAAAATAGTAATTTCGATTGGTCGTAAGTATCTGTCATATTTTTTTTTTCAGTTAAAATTTAATCATTTCAGTGATCTACGTCAAAGAAGTTTTACTTCAATCGCGCGTAAAGGTTACACGCACACAATTTTTTTCGTACTTTTTTAATCCAAGTGACAACCCTAAGTGTAACACGTGCCCGCCGGTCGTATATCATATCGCTGAAGGGTTAACCTGGTTGCCACCTACAAAAATGGATACATCAGACCGTTACGTACAATTTTTTATTTTATTGTTAGCTGAGGGTTAAAAATATACCTTTCAACGTAACCATGTGCCGAGATTTATTCGATAATTGAAGCGAGGGTTATCATCTGGCGTCGGGATAAATATAAATCCGTTATTAAAAAAGCTCACTGAATGGGATTGCCAGGTGCATAACATAGGTACTATTCCTTCTTTGGACCACGCTTGTTGGTTTACGTTTTCACGCACGTCACCAATAAACTGTGGCTCCTATTCCAATACAAACTTTGGCAACTCATTCGGCCCCACCAAACCGAGCATAATTTAACACATAAATTGAAAAAAAAAATTATCTGCTTTAAACAAAGACAATCCAATTTAACTTTAGATTTATGATTTTGAATATGATATGATTATGATTTGAAATGAAACAATTTTTCATTTTTATATTTTATGGCAATTATCCAAGCGGATGATCTTTTGGTATACGCTTTTCATTAATTATGACGAAAGTTGATAGTATTATGTTTCATCATCATCATCAACGGCTCATATAATGTCCCCACCGAGGGGCTCGAGCCTACCCCACATTAGGGGCGATTAGGCCTTAAGTCAACCACGCTGGCCAAGTGCGGGTTGGTCGACTTCACACACAACCTAAGAATTTCTTCATAGGTGTGTGCAGGTTTCCTCATGATGTTTCCTACACTTTTAAAGCATCGATTAAGCGTACATATAAATTCCAAATTTGAAAACACATTGGTACGTGGTGGGGATCGAACCAGTGCCTCCCGGGTAGGAGACGACGCTCTTACGCACTACGCCACCGATGCTTTTTTAGGTGATAAGTTTAATATAAGATAATTATTTTTTAATTCAGCATATTTTTTATTTATAATAATAGTATAACCGTCGTGATGTTTACAGCAACAAGGGTAAATAAAACAGCATTACATAAGACAGGCCAGATGGCCGTGGTTCATACCGATATTTTGTAAACATTGTACACAGGATGATCTTCCTAGATAAGTATTAAGATTAAGAATATGTATTTTCATTTAGTTAATATTTTTATGTATAAAGAGGAGATCGATGTCGCCGCGGTCGTGCGTACTTAGTAACGATCACGAAAATTAAGCAAATAAGTGCGCGGTAGGTACTAAGATGGGTGACCGAGATTTTTTTAAATCGATTTTCTGGCGTCAGTTACACGGCTGTAAAAATGTAATTCCAAATCCTTAAGCAGTATTGTCGATATCAAGACATACTGGACCGACCCCAAATCAATTGATATTGTAATGGTTGTATGAATTTGTCTCCTTTGCGTACTATAGATAAAATGATAAAGTACGCGACTGGCGCGGGAAAATTTATATTGAGTGTTTTAATAATAATTTCAAAGACATACTCGTAACCTTAAAGATTTTAAAGTTTTATTAAAAAATACTTTAGTAGACTTTTAATTCTACTTGTTAATAGTAAGCAGTAAAGTATTTATACTTATTGCCATTATAAAGTTCCAATTAGCCAAAATCAATTAGTAATAACTACCGTTGTTCGATTGTTAATGAGCGATTATCTTATAGCCGTAATAGACGAATCAATAAAGTTGCAACAGTTAATCTTTGGGAATTTATATCAAAACCAGGGCAATAAAAAAGTTTGTGTGTGTGTGTGTGTGTGTAGTACACACGTATGAAGTGAAACTTGTTCATGATATATTAGTTATTTTATTAAACCTATATTAAACATTAATTGGTTAAGCGAAGTTCACAGAAAAAAAACCATTTCGTATCAAATTATAGCTATTTTATTATTATATAATTTGAATAAATCCAGTTATTGTAACACTTTAATATTCATATTTCTTTATAAGTCACTCCTCAATTTTGGTAAGCACGTAAATAATAATAATAATATCTTTATTTCTTCTCTCACCCAGAAAAAGTACAAATGAGCTTAACCTAAAGTACAATATTATTTTAATATTCTATGTGAGAGACTGGTATCCGTACTAGGAGATCCTGAATTACAGATTACCAGCCTCTTCACCTCCGAAACCAGACATCTATTAGGTTATGTTACCTTAAACATTTTATCATCTTTGCTCTACTTTGTATGTGTGTGTGTGTGTGTGTACGTGTTTGTGTGTGTCTGTATGTGTGTCTGGACGTTTGTGTTTTAGGTAAATTGAGGTATATAATACCTATTTGGGATATAAAGTGACAGAAATTGTGGCGATTTTTTTCAAGATGGAGTCTGAGAATGTTACGATTATTTTCTCCCATACGTCGATAAAAAATTTCACGTCAAGAATTGGTCATCGTGGTCCATACAAATTTTGAATTAAGGCGATGACCCCTAAGGGGAGAATTATGGAACATCCTTTTTTTGACGGATGCCTAAGTCATAATAACTATCTGCGTGCCGAATGCCATTTTACTAGGTGGTAGACCCATATGTAGGGTCGTCTGGGTAGGTACCACCGCATTTCTTATTTCTGCCATGAAGCAGTTCGCTGTGTTTCGGATGGTAGGGAAAGGTAGCCAGTGTGATTTACTGGGCATGGAAGGCATGTCTTAGTCCCCAGGATGGCAACGCACTTGCAGTGTTAAGCGATTTACCCTTAACATTGCGAGTGTCTATAGGCGACGGTAACCACTTAACACCAGGTGGGCCGCAAGCTTGTTTGCCATCTCGTCGTATAAAAAAGCGTAAAATGTTCAGTGGTTTAAGGTTGCTTATCAGCTCGGAAACATATCGACTCTTTTTAATATGAGAAAGAGGCAATGCGCTACGGTTCGTAGCAGTTTCGTAGCGTTCATATTAAAATAATTGGCGTTCCCTTTCCGATCTGATAAGTGTGCTACGACCATTAAGCTGCGTGTTGATAAATCAGTCAGTAACTGTTGCTTTTTACACATTACTAGCTGTGCCCGCGGCTTTGTTCGTGTGGATGTCGGAATAAGCCTATTAGCCTTCCTCAATAAATGGACTATCCAACACACAAAGAATTTTTCAATTTGAATCAGTAGTTCCTGAGATTGAACGCGCATTCAAACAAACAAACTCTTCACCTTTATTATATTATTAGTACCTATAGATATAGAGATTTAATACAAACGAAAAGACAAAAAAAACATACAAACAGGATTTTTTTCTTTTTTTTGTGCCTATCGTATAAATTTCAAATACATAATGCCAAATAAATTCGCATGGGCCTGCCTGTGGGTATATTTCTTTATAAAAAAGCTATCGCTATTAGCCGTCAATGGCTTTGACATAACTGATATTTTTAATTGAATTCAAAAATACGACTGTTTATTTGTTACTCTATTATACTCTGCCAATTATGTATTGATTTTGTTGATTCTTTCTTTATTAGGTAGCTCATACTTTTCGGAAGACGAAGATATTTGTCGAACTTTATAAAATATACACCACAAACCAGTCACAGTTTCGCAGCCGTAGCCATTGTTAAGCCTGTCAATCGGCCGTTTAATTGATTTCGCAAAAACAATCGACTATTTACAACAAATGCAGTGCGTTCCCGCGCTATTGTGCACGGTCCGTTTGCAAACATCCTGTATTAGGAAGCTTGCGCACGTGCGCTGTAAACTTCCGGCGAGCGCCGCGTCTGCAGGTGACCGAGCCCCTACTATGAAACATCGCGTTTAAACTCGCTTCTTTACTTTCAGAATTATATTTCAAGTTGCGCTTTCTATTCGCTCGCGTTCGCTAACGGTCCGGGTTTCATTCCTGGCATTTGATGGCATAGACAATCGCTTCAAACGTTTCTGTGTGTAAAAATGCTAACTAGATAGCCGCAATGATCATTTGTTAGTAATATGTGTGTTTCATAATTCTTAACTTGGGGTATAGTAAGAAAGAATCCAGGGCCACCAGATCATCAACAGCTCATAGAATGTCCCCACCGAGAGGCTCGAGCCTACCCCACATTAGGGGCGATTGGGCCTTAATCAACCACGCTTGCCAAGTGCGGGTTGGTCGACTTCACACACAAACTAAGAGTTTCTTCATAGGTGTGTGCAGGTTTCCTCACGATGTTTTCCTTCACCGTAAAAGCGTCGATTAAACGTACATATGAATTCAAAATTTGAAAACACATTGGTACGTGGCGGGGATCGAACCAGTGCCTCCTGGGTGGGAGACGACGCTCTTACGCACTACGCCACCGACGCTTCCGGCCACCAGATGTTAGGTTATATATTGTTATATTTTGTCTTGTAATCGTAAAAAAATTCGACCTCGAGATTTTGTCGGATTTACACGTTTTGGACCTCTCTGAGTCCAAAAAATTTTTTTTGGAATTATGTCTGTGTGTGTGTCTGTGCGTTAGCACGATAACTCGAGTATGCTTTAACTTATTGCAACCAAATTTAACATGCATGTATGACATCAAAATATAAGATTTCTATCAACTTTTGAGTCTACGATCACGAAAGATAAGCAACCAAGTGCGCGGTCGGTACTCGAATGGGTGACCAAAATCATTATGCATGTATGACATCAAAATATAAGGTTTCTATCAACTATTGAGTCGTTTCCGGTATACGAGAAAGTCAAGGGGAAACCACTCCCGATTTTTGAAATTCGATTTTTTATTCAAGTTAAAAATAAATATGTGCCATTGTTACACCTTTTCTGTGATCGATAAGGTCCCCCAACTTTATATCTCTTAATCATGGACTATTTGGTGTGAGTGTGGACTTTTTAAATGTATATTACGAGATGGCAAACAAGCTTGCGGCCCACCTGGTGATAAGTGGTTACCGTCGCCTATAGACACTTGCAATGTTAAGGTTGCCAAATCAATGCACCAATCCGCATTGGGCAAGCGTGGTAGACTACTGCCTAGACCTCTTTCGATGACAAGGAGAGGCCTTGTGTCCCAGCAGTAGGTCGAATTATTAAAGCTGTTATTTAAGGGCACATTAATCAATTACCTACATTTTCGGTGTTAAAAGGCGTTTTAATATAAGTATAAAGAAAAGAAAATATTAAAATGTGTAAGTTCGATAAATATACTTTTATCTCAAAGTTGTTTGTTGATTTTTTATGTACGTACCTATCACAACTTAATGTCCGAATATTTTAATATGTCTCGATTTAGCTAAACCAGATTACATAATTACGACGACTTTACCAAAATAGATTTATTGAGTGTTTATGACTCGGGTCGTTAACCTATACGACAACACCTTTTTACGGCGCTTACGGTGAAATATAACAATAGTTAATAATAAACATGTATATCAGGTTACTATGACCCATATTAGGAAATCCTTACTGATTAAAATGGTCATTTTGTATGAAAGTAAAAAAATATTTACCATACTTATTTTTTTATCATTAAAATCAAGAAGTTTTTTATTTGAGTGGACTTTGCTAAGTCCTTATAATTTATAGGTTGCAAGTACGATTGTCATGAAACTGTTATTATATTAATGACATAAAAACCAACACCGGAAAAAAGACGGTCTAGGCTACCGCTTACAATCGAAGCTGTAATTCAGATAAAAAAGAAATATTGTCAACATGGTTATTGAAATTGTAAAAGGAATATTTTTTGGCTTATAATTTAATAAATCATGTAGTGTTACCTCTTTAATGCCTTCTTTTTTCGTTTTTCTCAGTTATAAAAATAGTGAAAAGCGAGACATAATTTTAAATTAGCAGCCATAAGAGAGGAGAGATAGATATTATTGAAAAAAAAAACACTTAAGAAAACTATAAAATGAAAATGTTACTAACTGAATGAACCAGCATCACGTTATAAAAGTCTAATATTATATTTGCTATAAAAATGAATGGTGTTTATAATGAAGCCGAACTGTCGTGATCATCAATATCGTAGGAGTCGTAACTATCATGGTGGTCTACGGTAGTGTTGTTGTATATCGATAATTGATCATCGAGTCGAGAGATTTTTTGTTCGTTCATACGCTGTAGTGTGTGAGTGACATTAGACATAAGTTAGGCTTATCTATAGTGTAAATTAGTGTAGTATTAACATTGAGTAATAAACTAGACTCAGTAAGAACAACTCAACGCTTGTTCAATTGCTCACCCCCGATCCTCAAATTATAACCCATACAAACATAATATATTATGCTCAAAATCCGGCAGTGAGCTAAGGTAAGATTTGATGGCACATAAAAGCCACATCAAGCAGTATGGGCCATGCAGTTCCTGAAAATAGTGACGGGTTGCCAGCCTGACCAATTTTCTCCATATCTTTGCTTCCTGTAAAATGAGCTGCCAATTTTACTTTGTTACTTAAGTGGATATTATTAATCTCATACACAACACTTTCAAAAGTGTAAAGAAAAAGGTCTCAAGAACATAGAAATAAGCATAGAAAGTTTCTTACAGGCTATTTTCATAATGAAAAATGTACAGTAAATTATTAAGCATTTTATCCTTGCAGATTTCTTATTAGAATAACTAAAATCAATCCGCAGCTCCCAATTTAATACAGTGACGAAATATTAGTGGTAATTGTTTTTTTAACATACTGTAAAATTGTATATTTGTAATAATGAAAATGAAAATGAAAATCTCTTTATTTAAATGGACTTTGCTAAGTACTTTTAAATCGTCAAAACCCTACCACCATTTCGGGACGAAATAATTATTATTTAATAAATAATTAATAGAAATGTATATAAATTTAATTATCAGTGTATTTAATAGTTAGTATTACTTATCGATAGTGTATGAAGAACAACCCTAAACTGAGCTCTTCAAACTATTTACGGAGAATCAATTACTTCAGGTATGATGCTCTTAGCTAACGTTGTACGAACATACACACTTGTAGTAATAATAACTGCGTACATCTTTTGATCGCATTCATTAGGGCCTATTTAAAAATCGTCGATAGATTGTTAACTTGAGAGATGCTTTACAAATGTTTGCTTAAATAACCTCCTACTATTAATAAGGAAGGAGGAGGTTGACGGCACCGCGGTCGAGTTTTCTTCGTAACAATCAAGAAAGCTATGCTTCCAAGTGCGCGGTCGGCACTCGGATGGGTGACCGAATTTTTTTCAGCTCGATTTTTCTCCGTGATGAGGCTTATGGTCGTAGGAAGAAGAGGTCCTTGGTGGGTTCTCTGGCCTCCCTAAATGATATCTAGTCGGTAAGCCCGTCCTGCGGGGGACTATCTGTACTGATTAAAATGTCTTGCTGGGAAGTTACCGGCTATGCCATACTTCTATTTCATAATAGTAGGGGAAGGACGTACAAAATGGCATACACGGGTAAAATGACATAATAATGTTTTTTCAAAATTGACTGGCAGGAGTACTGAAATGCATACATTGTTAGGTAAGTACATGACGGCGGCCATGTTTACGAACCTGACAAATTTCTGACTCTCTTGCGTCGGAGTTACAGGTACTTACAATTAATGCGTTTTCTTCATAAAACAATTTTTAGTTTGGACCATATTCTCCCCACTTTTAGTTAGTTTTGCATTATCTTCTTTATATTTTTTAACTTATATGCAACTGATATGAAGTGTATATTAATGCTGTAATATGAGGAAGATTCAATGTGAAGAATGGTTTGATTAATAAATTGTGTTTTTTTTATTATTCCGCAGGAGTTTTGGACAAAATGGCATACCTGTGCTCTGGACAAAACGACATAGTACTTATCTCTTGTTGTCCATCTATATTCTGTTAGTACTTATTTGATTATTGATTTATAGATGGTCGAAACTTGGAATCATAAATCTACGCAAAAAGCAATACATGTTGTCCGACAAAACAAAATGCACTACAGCATTCAGGGTCATTTATTGCGATGATCTTTATTCATGTTCCAAGCCTGGGGATGACTGGTTACGATGCACGACATGTGATCGCAGGGCTCATGCATCTAGTGCTGATGTCCCTAGGAAGCCTAAAGCTTTTGTTTATGAACTTTATACTTAACTTCTAAATATGTCATTTTGTCCATATTATTATGGACATACCCCATGACACGGATTATGCCCCAGATACTTTATATTATAGTTCCCAATTAATTTCAAGTTTATATAATTAAAAAGTAATGGACCAAAGATGGTTACAAAAAAGAAAAACTGATTCTTAACACTTTAATTAGTAATTTATGATTATAAATCAAAACACTATGTTATTTTGGACGTACTTCCCCTGTTTTCCAGATCAGCAAAGAAGGCTTCAATTGAGATCAAGAAACCTTGCCTATTTGCTTCTTCTAGTGTTTTCCTTTACTTAAATTCTAAAAATAAAAGTTGTAATATAATAAACGCTCTCCGTTACGTGTGACGGCATAAGGGCGCCTGGGCGTGCGCCAACTGGCAGCGTTACAGTGCGCACGCGCACAATTTGTCACCCAGTCTTAGTTCGCACCGGGAACTGTGGAGTAACATTGTTTACTATCAACGAACGTTGCTGTAAATAATGTACTGGCAGTTTTTCTATGAAAAACAGTACTCTGATTTTCCTCAATGGACTCCCGAATGATGAAGACCTTGAAAGAAGTAACGAGAGTTGATTTCAGTTATCAATTATCATAATGTTATCAATTTTCTCTGCATGCAGTTTGGTTATGGAATGCTCCGCCTGAGAGTATTAACGGTTCAGATGTGTTCACACACTGAACTCTTTTAAATGCAAGTTGGGAGTAAGACCTCCTGACATTCCTGGTTACCTGTCCTTAGCTGTTCCTATAAAAAATATTACTGCTCGTTTCATAATAATCGCTGTGTAGGTATGTATTTTAATTTGTATTATATTTTAAACCCGACTGCAGAGATGCTTGAGTGGAATATCTGTCCTGGTTGTTGGTATTTGTTTGTCGGATTACTGAAGGATTGCTACTTTTCAGGTTTCTGTGTTCCATTTGTGTAGGCGACAGGCTGACTTGACACTATTAGAGGCACTGCGTGACCCATACTGCCAAATGTGGCTTTATGTGTAACTAAATGTTAACTACAGATCAGTTCAACCCCTTTTAGGATTAGGACCGTGATTATATGAGAAAATTCTTCTCACATTCCTGCATTCATCCCCAATTTACTTACCGTCGTATTCATTATAGCAATAAGACCACCTTTTACAGTTTCTCGTTGTCTGACTTGACTTGTATTGTGTATTTTTCAATTTTGTTTGCAATAATAATTATTATTAATATCTGAAAAGTATCGAAATAGATCTTAGTCTGACATATATACATACATACGGACACGTCATTCTCCCAATGGGGTAGGCAGATATCACTTGTTTCCACTTGCTACGATCCTTACATACATCTTTCACTTCATCTACTTTCATCACCTCATACATACTCGATGGTTTCTAGTAGGTACTTACTTGTGCCTGGCTCTTTTTCAAGACGTCTTCGATTTAATCGATAAACGTTCGACTAGATCTTCGTCCGCGTCTACACTTTCGATCCATATATCCTTTTCGTCAATCTACTGTCTCTCATCCTTACTAATAACCGAACCGTTTGAATATCCATTTCCAATTCTTTTCACTTTATCTTCTTTCCAACCAACTGACCAAAAACTATCTTAAGTTATGCGATGCTTAACTTTTTTTAGCTGCAGTAAATAAAGGACTCCGTTATTTATAGCGACTTAAGTTGAAAGAAAGGGTTGCACTTGAAACCGAGTAAGCTTTTTAATGCTTCCAGAATGCAGATATTTTTAGAACAAAATTACCGAAGTACTAACTTCTTAAGAGCGTGCTTAAAAGTACTTTTAAAGTTAGTAGAGGGTAGGTTAGTTCTACGAGTGACCAGAATAAATGTTTACTATAAGTCTCTATATTAGGAAAGCGTATTTATTTATTTATGCAAAGAATCATTCGGCATATGCTTGTGTGTATGCATGTTTGTATTTGTATGTGTGTTGTTTGTAAAATCTATATTTATTTTGGTAATACTAGTTTTATTTTTCAAGACGAATAGCAACTTCTTCTGCTTCTTCATAATTCAATTATTCAACTAATCTATCAACAGCCAATTACATTACTTAGAAATTTATTTGCAACGTTATATGAATGTGATTTACATTTGAGTCAATCAATTTGCATGCAATCATCAACTTTCGCCGATGACTGTACAAATGATTAAAACAATACTCGCACACAATCACGTCACGTTAACAGCGTATTCAATCCACATTTGGAGTAAGAACCAGTGTTTATTACCACACACCCTCATTTCAAAAAAAAAATACAATGTATCAAAAAAGCCACAAGCACACCCACATCTATTGAATATATTTTCAATAGCCCATTGAGATACTAATATGTTATTAACGGAATATCAACTTATTAAATCTCTTCTATTGTGCAGAATTCTGACCTCTGGGATAATGGACACCCCTAGCTAAAGGTCCATTGTGTCACGATTTGTAAATCTCGGATAAGTAGACAGGCGGGACAGTGGTGGGATGTTAGTTAAAGTATCGATATTATTACATTGAAAATAGTTTCATATTAAGCGTTGGAGGTTATCACGCTTATACTAGAAGACTGCCATTTCACCGAGGAGAAAAATGATAAATCTACTCTAATCTACTTAATGTATATGATGAACTATCGCACTCAATGTGAATTTTATAAGAAGTGTGAGTAATAAAAAACGGAAACACAGGACTGCGAACTTAATTACGACACTGGATTGTGCTTAAATCTAACAAAGAAAGTTCTATATACACTTAATGATAATTTTATTAATAGATAATTATCAACTGCTGAATGATTTCCGGTAGGCTTATTCGCTAACTTTTTTTGACAGTTGAAAGTGATCATCTCTGAGTGAATTACATATCTATTGCTGTTTTACACGACACGCTATTATGGCACTTGTAGTGTAAAAGCAGCAATGGATGTGTAATTCACTCAGTGATCATCACTTTCAACTGTCAAAAAAAGTTAGCGAATAGCCCCCCTGATGAGATCATTCATTTATTTACAAAAAATCGTAGTTGAAAGTTACTCACTGTAAAAAGATAATATTTGGACGTAATGTCTTTTATTATTTGATCACTAAACTGTTCGATAGATATAATTTACCGAGGACAATTCAATGCGGTATTCAATTCTAAAAATAACTAATTATTTAAATGCTAGTCGCTTTGCATTTTTTCGATACGGCTAACATTACACAATACTAGCACTCATTCTTCTACTACTCATAGTAAACGGTATACATTAATTAAGGAGTCGAAATAATTATAACGAATAAAAACAAACCACACAACGCCACATTTGGTGAAACATCGATAAATATCGACCTCGTTTCGTGCAACACTCAGCATGCGCAAACGCAGGAGCGCGATTGGGCGGCTACTGCCATAACGGCTGTTTGCGTGCGTTGAATGACAAATGTACTCGTCATTGTGGTCATATTGATTGAAACTAATTGATATAATATTTCTTAATTTAAATTTTAGATAACATTTCTTCGTATTTATGAAAATAATGTTATTGTGGTGCTCCTAAATGCTGTGATTAATACACTAAGTACGTCTTCAAAACAATTATGACTAGGCTATTGAAATTTCCAAAGAATGTTATTGTTGTTAATGGGATCAGAATAATAATTATAAGTTTAGAATAAATTAAATATCACAACTTCTAAACCACAGATAATAATAATACTACACTAGTTTCTAAACAAACATAATAATCATAATTTAATTTTTTGTAAGTGATACTTTATAAATATTGGTGATATTTATTTTACATAATGCCACCAAATTCTCTCTTAGTTTAACTAAATAAGTGATTAGCTAACTCTTTCTTGCGAACAGCTAAGAAGTGGAGCTCGTAGCCTATTGAACTGAACATTATAACGGGGGTGCCTTCATAGTGAGAGTAAATGGGCTATTTATAGGTAAAAGCATGCAACAGCGCAGTCTGCATCTTCACTTAAGATCAGGTAAGAGTGGGAACAAATGTTGCCTATTATCATCAAAAAAACCAAGTTGGCACCATAATGTAAAAGTTCACGTCGTTTCTGTCAATCCTAAGGCTGCTTGGAAAATATTGTACTTACCTAATAAAATTTCCTATTGTACCGAATAACATAAGTGATTTTTGTACAATGGCATTGATTGTTTGTGTACAATAAGGTTTAAATATAGTAAGAAATCAATCATTTTTATAGTTATATTGCGATATTCCATATACGGTATGGTTCACTTGCAACGTTTGCATGTTCCTACCCAGATCGCAATGTTTTTGGGGTCGATTAATTATAACACCATACTGCTATAGATTTTGGCATAGTTTAATATCTGACACAAACCCCATTGCTGTTATGGGTGGTTCCTTGGTGCTATGGTCTATACGGGGATCAGAATCTTCCTCACTCGTCGTTTACGATACATACGGAATGAGAAGGGGCACACGAAGCTCTAACTAAGATCCTTCACTTCGTAACATCATCACTTCAACTAAGAGACGCCCACTGTTAGACTTAAGCCTCCCCCAAGGATCCCCCGAGGAATAATGAATCCCATAGTCTGTCTACAAATTAAACAGAAAATCTCTACCTGACAACCTATTTTACATAAATATATAACATAAATATATATATATAATCACATTCATAATACCAAAAGGGGTTGCGCAGAGCTTTAGATAACATTTAGTTATACATAAAGCCACGACTGGCAGTATGGGCCATGCAGTGCCTCAAATAGTGACACACCCAAAAATAACAATGCTTCAGAAAACCCAACAAACAATAATCCAGCAACCAGGACAGAAGTTACACTCTAATTTATCTCGGCAGTTCAGGTAGATACGTTGAAGACCTATTTTAACCATCGTAATTAAAATATGAAAAACTTAAAAGAAAAACGTTCCCAACACAAACACTGAGGTCATTCCCCTACCCAAATGTATTTAGGTTGCTAAACTTACTACATTCAAATTGTCGCGTACCAAAACAAAACAAACGAAGCCAAAACAAACTCTATTTACAACAGCTAATGGCTCAATATTTAAAGCAAGATCGTTAGCCTGCTTCGTACTCGGGAGTCATCGAAATAAAATTCTGTAAACTCGCAACTATACTAGGAACATTACAAATCGCCGTGCGTGGTGTATAAATAGATCCAATTTAATTCGCATTACCCTGCCTTATTTATACTATGCGCTTTCAAGGTTCGACATTATCGATAAGTTTAGAGTGCGCTGGCACAGCACTATTTTTTAGAATTCCGAATAAAGTTAAGGCTTTGTAACATTTTGCGATAATTTCTGGTATAGACTTAATAATTTTAAATGTTTTCTTATTTCTTTCGTCTCTAAAATTGACGTGGAATATTATTATGTTAGCTTTTTTAACTGTACATTGGTATTATTTCGACACTATAGAACAGAGATTATCAAACTTATTTCTTTTACCGCCCCCTTTGAAAATAAATAATTTTTCAGCGCCCCCTAGTTTTTATACACTCCTAAAACTTAAAAACCACCATTTCATTACTTTAATTAATTTAGTTATAGTGTTATATTATTCAGTCCTGATGTTTAAATTCTAAATTAGACATTTTTACCAGTGAGAACAATTAAAACGCAACTTTATAATATTAAGAATATATTTAAAAATCAAATTAAAAGAAACAATGTAGATAGGTAATCAATTTTAATTTTATAACGAATCTAATGAGATGGATGAATTTGATGATTTTTAACAAGTTTGTTGATATCAGGTTCGATTTTACTCAAAAACAGTCTTAAGTCGCCGCGTTCGGTAACATGCAAACGATTTCTCTTTTTAGTAAGCAGCGTTGTCACAGCGCTAAATCCACGTTCACACAAATATGACGATGGGAATGCTATTAAAAATCGTTGAACGATCGACCACAATCCAGGATATAACTGCGAGATTGATTTTTGTAGCCAAAATTCGTGGTAACCACTTTTGAATTTGATTTTTAATTCATCATTCGTTGTCAGTTCTATAAGTTCTTCTTCCAGTTGGGGTGATATACCTATGTTGACATTTGAAAAAGGATCTAACACCCAGTCTGGTATTTCCAATTTCAAAATATCCTGGAATCTTTCAATGAAATCGCTGTGAAGATTTTCCAAATGTTGGCAGTAGACAAGCAAGTCGTCGCTGTTGCAGGATACTGATAAATTGGGAAAATTATGGAACTCACGTCTGCCGATATTCTTCTTGTGTAAGAGCAACTTGGCTACGAAAGCAGCGACGACATTTTTTGTTTTTATTAAGTTCAAGTCATCGCCTTGAAGTTGGAGATTCATATCATTAAGCAATTTATAAAGGTCTGTCAGGTATGCGATATCATTCTTTGATGTGATGAGTTTGTCGCGCAATTCTGTGTCTTTGTTTTCCAAAAACTCAATGACAGAGTCAAACAGATTGTAAAATCGAGTCAGACAATTTCCTTTTGATAGCCAACGCACTTCTGTGTGAAAAATCAATCTGTTGAAATCTTCATCATTAGCAACACAAAGCTGATTAAATAATCTGTCATTTAAAGAATTGTTTCGGATTTTATTGACTGCTCTGATGACATATTGCAATGATTGAAACAGTCGTTCACTTAAATTTCTAGCAACTAAATGTTGTCGATGTATAACGCAATGTACAGCAAGCACATCTGGAATTTCGTTTTTTAAGTACGCTATGAAACCTTTTTGACTCCCCGTCATAGCTGGAGCACCATCTGTAGCAGCTGATATAATATTCTTCAAGGGAATTCCTTTTTCATCACAAAACTTTTCCAGTGTTTTAAATATGGTTTCTCCTTTTGTGTCTGTCTCTAAATTTCTAGCAAATAATAGTTCTTGACATATTTTTTCATCTTTAATAAACCTCACGTAAGACAGCAACAAAGCTTCATTAGTTGGTAAAGTGGACTCATCCAACTGAATTGAAAATTGACTAGTCTTCAGATGATTGCACAATGACTCTTCAATGTTATCAGCCATTTCATCAATTCGTCTTTGCACAGAACTATTGCTCAAAGGAATTTTTCGAATTATATCTGCAGCAGGTTTATGAAGCACAGTAGTTATAACTTCTTTTATTGCCGGCAAAATTAACGTTTCTCCTATGGTGTGTGGTTTACCTGTTTGAGCAATTAACAAAGAGATATTGTATGAAGCTCGAAGTCCGTCATCGTCTTGCTTAGTAGCCACCGAAAAAAGTTTCGATACACTTGGCTGAGCATTATGCTTCTTTTCCAGGTCTTGAAAATAGGCTACATTTTTGTCCTTCTTATCTGGATGCATTTTATTCAAATGATCTTGAAGTCTTGAAGGCTTCATCGCTTCGTTTGAAAATGTTTTTGAACAAAGAAGGCACATAGGCAAAGATGAATTTGTCGGATTTTCTATGAATCCATATTTAATATATTCTGCACTGTATTGCCGTTTCTTCTTTTTTGCTTCCGACATGACTTTGTTTTTACAAATATGTAAATAAAGTGTTGACCTTTTTAGGAAGTGTAGGTTGAAGATTACCACAGTCTTTCTTTATTGCGATCCACTCGGAGCTCCGTGCACTCGACGAGGTACTCTGTTTCAGAAGATCGATTAAAGATTGCGCACGAAACTACTAATGAAAATTTAAGAGATATTCCGAGCTTTTATATAGGATTTAAATACGGCACGCACCGACAGGAATAAAACAAACGCGCACAAACTCGTTTATCTCTTTCCACGCTTAATAGTACTGAGCAAGTTAGGACAAGTATCGATGCACCAGACGATTACTACCGGATTGCACCAATAGCGTTATTTAACAAAAACTTGTTACAACTTGATTGCGTACGGCATACGGGCTATTCTACGAAATCTATAATAAATATTTTTTAGTTTTTATACCATCATACAAGGCAAATATATAAACTAATTATTTGATATTGAGTAGTAGGTAGGTTTTAATTTTAGTGAATTATAAAGTAAATGAAATTACAAATTAATCATCTGATAACCCTAAACCACGCCTGATATTGAGTAATAGGTAGGTTTTAAGTTTAGTGAAATTTAAAATGTTAAGTAAATAAAATTACAAATCCACCATCGCCCCCCTGAACCACGCCAACGCCCCCCTTTTTTTTCTGGGTCCCTTAACGCCCCCCTCTAGGCCTCCAACGCCCACAGGGGGGCGTTATCGCCCACTTTGAGAAAGACTGCTATAGAAGGTAAAACCACGAAACTTTGAATTTATGCACTTGATGAGAAACAAATATGTATGTAGCATTTTTGAAATTTCGACACACGTGGGGATGAGTTAGGGGATGAAAGTTTATATGGAAATCCGTCATTTTAAAGTAAAATCCACAATAACTGGTTTATGGCCGTTCGGTTTAAAACTAAGAAAGAGGTATTTTTCAAAATTCAACCCCTTAGCGCTCCTGCACTCGATGCCGCCACCGCGCCGTCACCGTGCCGCCGCCGCACACACTGTAGATACGCGCCGCGTAAATCACGCCACCGCGCCGCTCCCACGCCGTCAAAGCATAATTTTACCGGTCCACTATAGGTACTGTTGTTAGTAATACATTGCTAGTTACGAAGATCACACGTAACACACCCGAAAAGATATGTCTAATTTAATGAAAAAAAGAAGTTAATGCTTGCTTACTATATGTATAGAAAATGGCAAAATGAACGTCGTAGGTAAGTCCGCTAGAAAGTTGTGGGTGCATCCTATGCTGTCAGTAAGGGAACAATATGGTGAATTTCATACACTTTACGAAGATCTCCGAAAAGATGAGGCCAAGTTTTTTCCTATAACACTTCTCTGTCCTCCACTAAACTTATAAACGTTTCGCAATCAAAATTTTCCATGGTGGTTTCCTAAGAAGTAACGCACGTTCACATACGTAGGCGGCCGGGAATGGAAGAGCTACATAGCAGCGACGCGGAGGGGGAAGCGGCGGGAACGCGGTGGCGGCGCGGTAGCGGACTTTACGCGGCGCATATCTACAGTGTAAAGGTGCGACGGTGGCACGGTGACGGCGCGGTGGCGGCGTCGTGTGCAGGAGCGCTTAGGGTGTATAATAGGGGATGAAGCTTTGGTATGGAAATACGTAATTTTTAAAGTAAAACCTATAAAAATTGGTTTATGAACTTTCAGTTTGAAAGGGTTGTAGGACCTTAGAGATGGATGTTGTTAAGTAAGTATGTAGATGTAAGTTAGAAGTTAAGTTAAGTGCTTTTTTAATGCAAGATTAGTTATATACGCGAGGGAAAAAAAAAAGAAAGAAATTTTGAGATTTCTCGAAATTCTACCCTGAGGATTTTAAAATAGACGATAAAAGGGAATGCAAGTCGGAATAAATCCATTTATGTTTAATATCGTGTATTGAAAATATCTGTATGATTATTAAAAAATAAGTAGACCAAAAATTAAAATGCTGTTCAAAGTAATTATTCCACGGGGATGAAGTCGCGAGCAAAAGCTAGTATTAAATAATTCAACTACACCGTTAAACGCGTCTCCTAACTTTACTCGCAAATCTGTCTTCAGGCTATTAGGTGCAAACTAAATTACTCCTTATGTCAATGGGGAATAAGAAGTCATGTTTGTTTAGGCGTTTATCCTGTCTCCGGGATGTAAATCAAGGGTAATTTGTCGAGGTGAACGGAAGGAGGTGTTAACAAACAAGATTGATTAATAAAGTTGTTTTTCGTGTACAAAATTTGTGTCTGTGTAAAGGAAAAATAAAACTATTAATTTTATTATTTATTTAAGTATATCCGAAGTGAACTGAGATGCGGGAGCACTTAACGTAGGTAGATCAATGAAACAAAAAAAGGTCTTGAAAAAGGGCCACGTAAAAATACTATGTATTTATTTATCTACAGTGTGTCTGGTCATGGACTAGCGATAATTTAGGGGCGTCAAATTTACCTAATATTATCGACAAAAACACCCATAAGGGTGGTCAACCCCCCCTCATTTTGGAATAGCGGCCTTTTTTTTTTTTTTTTTTAGTTTCTTCTTTCTTAAAAATATCGATTTCTCTGGACACAAAGGTACTACAGACATTTAAAAAAATGTGTTAGTAAGGTAACAATACCGTCTTTTAAGTAAAGGAGATCTATGTTTAAACTTTGAACTACAAAACGTACAAAAAAAATGTCTATTACTGTTTATAGGCAAAAAAAATACTGTTTTTTACAATTATTCTACCATACCATTAAAACTAGCACATTAACGTAAGTATTTTTTGTAATATTCTAATAAACAAGGATATTATCTAAAAAATGACATCAAAATCATCTATATATCATCAATCTATATATCTATTTGAAGTAGTCGAGCATGTATATGAGGGCTGTGATAAGAGCAGATCAAGTGAAAGACAAGTAGGTGCAAGGATCGTAGCAAGTGGAAATATATGATATCTGCCTAATGCTATTGGAGAAAGGCTGAATATACTAAAGTCATTTGGCTACTATTAGAAAAATAATTCTCAAAAAAAGAAATATAATTAAACCTTAAACACGTTGTAATATCATAAGAGGACTCAAAATTATCTTTAAGTGTAACATCCTTAGTTTTGTTTGATTGTTTACTGAAGCATTGTTACTTATTGGGTTTGGTGCCTCACAGGTGACAGACTGGTAACCTGTAACTATTCTGGGGTATTGTATGGCCCATACTACCAGATGAGGTTTAGTGTGTTGCCTAATGTTACCTTAAGCTCTGCTCAATCCCTTTTGTGATTATGGGCGTGATTATATGTAAGTATGTAATATGGACTTTGCCCGAAGTGACATTTTTGAAAAAAATATTATAAGTCATAATTAACCTCCTTGTTAATCAACATTCATATACAGTGATCAATATGTATGATCCCTTTTATTCTAAAGGCAGAAGATTTATAATGTATCGTATGCTCTGTAAATGATTTCTTTTCAGGGATAAAACAAAGTAGGTCATTTTTTTTAATGAGAGCAGAGTGCTGGCATTCGTGTATGCCGCATATAATCTGAGTTCCTGCAACACCATCTTTGAGGTCTTCTTAGCCTCTCGTTGTGGCGGAATGAGGTCAAAAGTACAACTGAGATTATCCAGTCCAATTAGGTCTCAATCATCAAGCATAAAGCTCGGCGGCGGAACATGTACACGTTTTAGTTTCGATTGCTTCAATAGTTCAAGATGAGTTACCAAAAAAAGTCTCGATATATCTAAGTGCTACGTAAGAAACTCTACACTTTGTTCTCGGTAATCACTGTTTCACCAATCCTAATTTATCCCACTTGGTGGAGTTCACCAGTCCTTATTTTTTCTGGTATTCCTATTATACGCCCACGCTTGTTTTCTATTGCATATGTCCTTCCACAACAAAAGACTAAAAAGATTTTGAACATTAATTTAAGACACTGTAACATCTAAGACAACACATTTTGAATGCTGTGCTGTAGAGATTTTGCAATACAATTTAATCATAGTATGTTTGTATAGAACGCCATCATCAAAAATTGATGTATTCTTTAAGCAACTGGAATCATTACTTACTAGACTATCAAGAAAACGAAATAAAAGTTTAGTACTATGCGGTGATTGGAATATAGATATTTTGCAATCAAATAAAGACTCTAAAGACTTGATGAGTATATTAAGTAACTACAATATAATCAATCACATTAAACAACCTACTCGTAAAAAAGCATGTTTGGATCTTATTGTTAGCAATATTAGTGGAGAGGTTATTTCGAAAACACATGTATTATGTTTGTCTGACCATGAAACTGCACAGAGTATCGCATTTCAAGGTCGGCCTGCGTCCAAGTACCACAAAACACCAATGGTTTGGTTTGAAAAAAGGCGTAACATGGACGCTCACAATACTGCAAAGTTTATAGAATGCATATCGGCCTTATCATTCAGTGAAGTTTTTCAAGAACAAGACACAGAACAAGCCTTTAATAAGTTTCATGAACTCTATAAACTGTTTTTTGAACTGTGTTTTCCAATAATAAATGTTAAGAAAGTTAGCAAACCTATAAAAAATACTTGGTTAACTAAAGGAATAAAAAAATGCTGTATTCGTAAAAGAAGTTTATACCTTAAATACCGATTAGACTCTTCAAACAAAAATCTGAAGAAAACTCACTACATTTCGTATTCAAAGATACTTAAAAAATGCATATTACAGGCCCAAAAAAATACTAATACACGATACATATACCAATCTAAAAATGTTTGCCAATCCGCGTGGAACGTTATAAAATACAATTTAGACAATAAAGAGATTAAAAAATATATTAAAGAAATAAAATTAAGTGACAATTTGTATATTAGTGACCCATTAGAAATAAGTGACGAATTTAATAAATATTTCATTAACAAGACGAATTCAAAAAATTTTGACAAACTGCCTAACGTATCCGACATCACGCGAAATATACCTTATACTCCTAACAGTATTTACTTAACCCCAATTAATGAAAATGATATTTACAAAACGATAAAATCTTTGAGGAATACATATTCTACGGGATATGACGGCTTAAATACAGACATAATAAAAAAATCGGCCAATTTCATAGTTGGACCACTAGCTCATATAATAAATTTATCCTTTGTTCAGGGTCACTTTCCGTCAAAATTAAAATGTTCAATAGTTAGACCATTACATAAAAGTGGTTCATATGATGAATTAAATAACTATAGACCTATAACATTAATTCCAATTATGTCAAAAATATTGGAAAAAGTCATGTATGATAAAATATTTTCTTATGTCTCTTCTTACAATTTACTTAAGGATGAACAATATGGATTTAGGAAGAACAGTAACACAACTCTTGCATGTTTCAACCTTGTTAAAAACATAACCCAAAATCTAGATACAGGATTGAAAACATTGGCTATATATCTAGATATGAGTAAAGCGTTTGATTTTGTCTCACATGACTTGCTTTTGCATAAATTGGAGAAATATGGCATAAGGGGTACTGCCTTGGGATGGGTAAAAAGTTACTTAAAAGATCGAATGCAATGTGTTGAAATATCCAGGTTACAAAGGAATAATAAAAAGATTTATACCTCCGGATATCAAAAAAATCAATGCGGTGTACCGCAAGGAAGTGTTCTGGGACCTCTTCTATTCCTTCTCTATATTAACGACCTGTCTGATGTGACCAATCAAAAGTGTATTTTATTCGCTGACGATACAACTCTTCTTGTTAAAGCTCCAGACGATAGTAGTATTGAAAACATTGCCAACACAGAATTTAAAAAAATTATAGAATGGTTGGATAATAATAACCTTCAAATTAATATTAATAAAACAAAATTTATGCAATTTAAAACGAAAAACACTAAACATAAAAAACCTTCTATAATCTTAAATGATAAAAGGATAGAAGAAGTAGATGACACGAGGTTTCTTGGAATTATTATAGACCAATTCTGTAACTGGAAAGCGCATGCTAATTTCAGTAGTAATAAAACTAGACAGGTTCATATACGCTTTGAAAAGGATTAGACAGTTAGCATCGAAACAATCTGCTCTTATCGCCTACCACGGCTACGTCTCATCGGTACTGCGTTATGGCATCATACTATGGGGCAATTCGGTAGATGCAATAAGAGTATTTAAAGTACAAAAAAAATGTATACGGTCTATCTGTGGTGCAGGCTATTTGGACTCCTGTAAGCCATTGTTCAAATCATTGGATATATTACCACTTCCCTGTCTATACATTCTCGAAGTGGGGATATTTGTCAAGAAGTACATTTATTTATTTGATAAAAAAAAGGATTTTGCATATAGAGGTAGAGAGGGGGAAAACTTATATGTTCCAAATCAAAGACTTGTTATAAATTCGAGAAATGCCTATTGTATGACCATTCGAATATATAACAAACTACCTAATGCCGTTAAAAAACTGAATTTGACACAATTTAGAGAGCAGTTATTTATTTTCCTAATTAATAAATTGTACTATTCAATCAAGGACTTCCTTATGGATAATATTTAATTGTTTTTCTTTGTGTCATTTATAAATTGTTATTGACTATTTATAATTATGAAATTTTAAATGATTTTAATGATATTTTTTTTTGTGATGCGTTTACAATTTTAATGTGTGTGATTTTTTTTTTTTGATTTTTAAAGACTAAGATATTTTGGTAAAATGATTGTTCAATATAAATTCTGACAAATAATTATTTGAATTGTTTATAAAACTGACATCATTAATGAAACGTAAATAATAATAATGGTTAATGTGTATTTAATATTATAAATTGCTAATTTTACTAATGACATTTTTTTGCTTATAATTATGTAAACAATATTTGCACGTTGACACGATCGACAGAATATGCGGGAAAATCTTGTATCCATCCTTTGTAACCATATTTTTGCAAATAAATTATTATTATTATTATTATTATTATACATTTTAATCTAAAAGCAGTAAAATCGCAAACTTACGGTGCACCTCTCGCTACGTGTAATTCACCTAAATATATTTCGCCACAAACAAACCGAACGCCGACGTTTGCGTTTTACCTCACTCGGCACATTGTAGTAAACAAAACGCGTGGCCAGAATAGGGTTGAGGCTATTTGAATTTGGGCGGAACACAAAAGACTTTACTAAGCCCAAATCAAACCCTGTGCCAACGTACCGAGTGGTTATTTCAGTCCTTTTCAATTTATCAAGTTTTTCTGAAAAAGGTAATAACTATTAATAAGTTATCTGACGATAACTCATTTATTTACTATATTTTTTATTTATTGACCATCTTAAATACTATGCTACTATATTAAATAGGTGGTGTTCAGTTAAAGAGTTTATTAATCAAGATTAAATGTATATATTCATCTGGACACTAACTTATTACGGACATAATAAATTACAGATAGCTACACGGCAAGATACCACAAACTGACAATTTTCATACACTTTAAACAATTTAATAATCTTGAAAATATTGAGAGTTTTAGATAGTCATTATACTTATATGGCCTTCAGCCGTCTGTAGATACTGCAAGGGGACAAATTAAAAACAGAAAAAGAAAACAAGACAAATTAACAAAAGATAGGCAATAACTTAAATTTAATCTTGATTATAGCTTCCCATAAAGCATTTAGCTAATGTCGAATGAAAATAGTTATTCAACACCGAAATTGTACGGTAAATTGAATTTACAATGGAATCTCTCTCAACACGTGTTTTTACAACAAGAACTCGGGAGAAACTCGCTAAGTAATAACAGCAACTTAGTATCATAAAGTGTCATACAAAAAGATAAAGTTTGATTTTTGATCTGGAAGCAAAAAACTAATTTCGATCTGTTACTCGCGGCAGAAATGAAAAGCTTGTCTAATTCATTAAATAAATATAAAAATAAACATTCACCTCACCTAATTATAAGACGACCAATTAATATCTGCACTCCCAATGGCATTGAACTGGAATTCGAGATCATAAAAGTAAGAATTGCTGAAAGGACTCTCCAAGTCTATATTGCTACACAGTTTTTCTCAGAAGCAAAGTAAGGCACAAAAGTAGTCAATAAAGCTAATACAGTTAAAAAGCTTCCACTTTACACAATAGTGGATATTCTTACTATGTACTCAGTTCTGGACAACCCTATGGACAAGTGAGATCAGATCCAAATTGTACAATGAACGTTCGTTAAATTAGCAATTGTCCGAGAGGTGTTTCTAAGAACAGGACACTAAATGGTTACTAGGCTTATAGAAATCATTAATGAAAATTATATTTATAAAGTCTGTTTAGATAACTTCAAGAACACCAAAATAGACAATAAAGCTATTAACGTCTAATTTGTTTGTGCTACACGCTTTGTAACCTACAGCATTAGACATATTGCTACAATTTCCTTGATTTTACATTTTAGCACTTAGGGCGCTTGCACAGAGCTAAGTCGTTAAATTTCACATAATTTAAATCGATGCAACTGATGACAAATCTCGTTTTCCAACCCCCGCTAATATTTCACATCACTCTGTGTTTATTTCCCAATTTCTCAAGATTTCTAAATATAAATCGGACAGTATACAGACGGGACCTTGAATGGCTCTCGAACAGACCAAAACCACACTCGCAATATATCAAGTTGTTTAACCTTTACCGCTCATACTGATTCTAATATTGTCTTAGATAAGCATTTTTGAAGGATAACTCTTGTAAGTTCTTTAGGTAAGTCACATCCATTGTATTTCTTATACGTAGAATGGCTAATATTGGTGCAACTTAGAAAAACTGCAATTCTTATTATCCAATCCTTGTCATGCACGGATTCAAAGAAAAGTCAAGACATATATATTTTTCCGTTTGCATATTTTTAGACTGTTTTTTTTGTATATTGCCAATTGCTAAAAAACAAGATATTAAGGATACAGTTTCAATATATTTTAATAATAACTGTCAGTGTATGAACATAATCTATAAGAGATTCGATAAAGCACATTTACTAAAATTGTGACACAATTGGTAATTACGATGTCATATATATTTATTCTTTAATAAGTTGTTATTTTTCTGTTTCTATTTTTAAAAGCACCGATTTTGTTAACGGTATCTACTTTATTAACTGGTAAGCTATATAAGTCAGTACGTCAAGAAGACGCTTAATACTGTCTCACTCAACTGAGTATTGCATAGACAGCAGTAACTTTAGGCATGTCAATTATCAAATTAACTTTCGAATTGCGAACATCAATGCCAGAAAAATTATCGCATCATCAAATTTAGAACTCGAGTGATCCTATATTTAGATGTCGGATTTCCTGACCTTGGAGCTCAGCTGCTCATGATTTAGTGCACACGGAACAAGTGCCTGGACTAGTATAAAGAGAATAAGGTTGTCACATTGCTATTCTGTAAAAAACTAACATCTCATTAAGACTCTCAATTCGATTTAAATGTCGATTTTTGTCGAATAAGCTAAAAATTGAGCTTTATGCTAATGTTGTTTTGGAGCGTCACATATATTTTTTTTAATGCGTATTCATCAGGTATTGTTTGGCAGAAAGGCTTAAAAAGGATCCGAATCGGATTATGATAAGCTTTGTATGATTCAATCGTTATTTCAGTTTTTGTTATTCCTTAAATCTTGGCGCTATATATAAGTAATTTAGGAGCCTTACAGAAAATTACAAATTATTAGTATTAAGTTTTGGCACTAAATAAACTTCAAGTAGAATAAATTATTAAATTCACGAAATGACCATAGACCATGATCCTCTCCCAAAGAAATATAAAATACCTGCCTTTAAAAAAATTACCAGAGTAAAAATATCATTTTTATCTATATTAAGTTTAATTACATTATAAATGAGATTGTAATTTTTCCACAACACAGTATTTTTATTTGACTGAAGTCATTTTGCACGGTAACTTCTGTAAAAATCCATTAATCAAGCGACTCGTATGCTTGTTTGTCAACCACATCAAAAAATTAAAATATCTTAGAAGAGGCAACCCTGATCAAATTGCCTCGTAGATCACAGGCGCAGCTTCTTTGATATCAGTTTGACGTTGGCGAATAAATTGCGCGTCGGATGTGATTGTGCGCGTAAAAGTACATACGAACGATTCCAATAGTTTATTATACACTGAAACCTATGGCCAAGTTGGAGAATGGGATATTTATATACTACACCTTCTATATAATACTACATGAGAAACCCTGGTACAGTATTTGCTTGCAATCGACAAAATTCTCACTTTAAAATATTTTTGTCATTTATTTCAAAACTTCCATTGTCATTGGATGGTCGACAAATCTCACAGACCGTCTTTGGCCTACGTCGAATGATACTAGCTAGCAATAGGCGCTCCAAATGACAAATGAGAACTCCACTCCAGTTTTCTCTAGGATTTATGATATTGCATAATCATAAGATTGATTGATTGAAAACAATCGACAAGATTGATTATGATTAGTGCATAATCTGCCTTTAGAAGATTTATGGGAACGAACAAGAGCTCCAAACTCATATATATATATATATATATATATATATATATTTCTTCTCCCCTTCTCTAGCAACATTATTCACAGTGACAGGAACGAAACAAGTCCCAATGCAATCAAAATTTTCCACCTGTCACTATTCAATTAATACAGAAAAATTTTCCACACAAACCATTATAGTAGACAGACTAAAACGGGACCATTAAAATGAAAGATGGGCAGAAACAGTAGACTGTACAGAAATAACATGCGACGAATATACATCGCTTTAATTTCTTATACCGGCCGAGCTTTGATACGGTTGTGTAACGGGTTGAAATTGTGTTTTTGATTCACTTTATGAAGTTGAAGGTTTGCTTTGGTCAAGTTAAATAGCAACGGCATCAAAAGATTCACGTTTAAACGAAGCAGTGTCATCTGTTTGATCATGGCGCAAAAACAGATGTAAGATTTGATTGATGCTTGGATGGTAGTGACAATTCTTAAAATTATGATAATTTGACTGCTTTTTCTTTTTTTATGTTCAATAGGCTGAGTTTTTGCCCGCAATCACACCAGCCATGATGAGGCCTAAAATGGTATACGCTCGCCTTGAAGATGCTTGTTCACTCTGGCCTTAAATATATCCAGATTATTCTGATCCCAAAAAACAGACCTCGGCAACGGGCTCTACTTTTTAGCTGTTTGCATAATAGAAGTGGAAGGAGATCACTTCGTGCGGTTGGCAGGTGATTAGATTGTCAAAATTATATTAATTAAAAAAAACTATTATGAATGAATAAGTCAATATTATAAATTAGTCAATATTATAAATTATAGTATGCATCATGTTTTAGGTGGAGATACACTTTGTAGATATTTCTAGATCGTGATGATGAAAAACAGTTTTTAACTTCAATTTTTATTTCCCAGATATTACTAAGGTTACTGCATTAAACAAATCTACTTTGAATTAATGTTTCTTAGTTATATGTTGATGTTTATAATCTTCGGGGTTTATAAACAATTTTTACTAGATTAATTTCACAGATGGCCAATGTTATCGAGAAATAGGTCGTTATAAAGTAGTGCAAGCGGAGGTAAACAATTGAAGCTTTGTACTCGTATACAGATTACGAAATTGATGAGTGAAGTTCATCTGCAGCTTTCATTCTGAACAGGTGTAATTAAAGTCATGGTTCTTGTAACATCTTGCTGACTACTAAGATTTTTATAATACAAACAATACATTGCTTTTCGATATATTATTATTACAGAGTCACCTCGCTTTGGAAGAAATTTAATATCTTTGTGGAATTTTGAGTTTATAAAGCGAATTTCCTTTGGAGTCTATTAAACTCTGTCCAATTGGAGTGTCTGTCTTTTATCTTTAGTCTGTTCGATCACAAGGAATAATAATAGAATATCAATTAATGACAAATCAATGTTGATTTTGTTCAGATGAAAATTTTCGTCTCTACACCCACACAGTTTGTCTTCCAAATTAATTCTAGATGATTTATATTCGCTTGTTATTTTTTTAAATTATTAATTTAGATCTGATTTTAGTTCTACTACTTAAACTTAATGAGCTTCATCTTGATCGTAATAATTGTATTCTAAATGTATTACAGCTTTTCCATTTACGTCTAGTATTCTAATATTGACAGCAATAAACTTGTCACGTTTTCCTTCAACTATATAAGTACGAGGCGAGTTGCTGCGTAGTATTTTTATAACAGAAGTCCACGAGGGTCAGATGTGGGACATGCGTAGATTGGTTAACTAGCCCGCGGGCAGCGGGTAGGACCACGCGGGTAATTTACTAGTTGGGGACACAGCTTGACCTGTTTAGAAGAGATTTCTGAACCTATTGCCATAAGTGTACCTATACATTGTTTTAAAGTTACAAAGAGATAGATTAGACCTAGAGAGAGAACCTGCACAGACCAAATTATATTTGCGTCTGCTGCAGAAATGTTCTATGGCTCTTTTGACGCAGATTGCAAGACGCAGCTTACGTTGTAGATGTTTGTTTTTATTTTAAAATGAAACAATTGAAACCTTTATTTTTTTATCATTTAGCTTCCCAGGGGTATTTTAGAGGTATGTTTTATTCAGACACTCATGAAAACTTCATATTGCAGCCTGATTGTGCGATAAATTCAACAACGGCTAGGACAATAGCTACTTTATGTCGATTGAGGAACACGAAAACATTTATGTATCCTTCATCATTACAAAATGACGAACGAACAAAAGCCTCGACAATAATGGATTCAACCCTCGTCCGATGTTTACGGGCATCGCTATATTTTTAAGAGGATTTTTGTTCTCAGAAATCCTAAAACCCAAGAGATGTGTTTGCAATACAACGCGTAAAACAATCGATAAGATTTCTAGATTTATATTCATATGAGGCAATGTAGGTTGAACAGAAAAAAAACAGTCCCCGATTCGGATGCAATGTACAGACCGGTAACGTATGCGCATGGTGTGCTGACACTGATAAAATCTTGGGACCAGGGTGTGAAGTTGTAAAGAAATAACAGCGCATTGTGTTATAAAGTGCCTAATTTGTAATATTGTGACAACTTTCAAAGCATACGGAGATAAAAAATAAACCTTTCATGTTTTTTATACTATAAGTATGGCAAGAAAGGGTAGATACTAGTAACACCGAGATTCTACGCCAATGGAATTTTGTGAACTTTACTTACCGACAGAAGTCCATACCTAAGTTATGTGACTACAATTATATAGAAACCTATTTTCTTATGCTACTCCATCTAGCCGTTAAAGTCCGCCACGCCAGAGCGTAGGTAATATGCTTATTTATTCCAAAATTGCACAAAATAGGTAAAATTGTTTACTGCGCCAGATTTTTTTTGTTAATGACTTTATAAACATTGAAATTTACACATTGTTCTATTTTAATTAAAAGGTTAATGAGTTAACAGCAAAATGTTGTACGTAGTATAAGACCGATTTTGTATTGTACCTACACTTGGTTTGCAAAATAAAACAATAAATAAACAATAATATCTTTATATCCAAAAAATTCTATATATTTTTAGCAGAGCTACCTGAAATTAAATAAAAATATTTAAATGTGGCTGATCCAAAAAGATTTGACTCAGTGTAGGTTCTATCGATAAAATTAGGTATATTTGAAGACCTTAAATTATCACTAACTCATGACCAGAAACACTGTTTTTCTCTTATAAAGACCACGAGGCTGATAGACGCAATTCCTAATCAAATCGTCGACTGGGATAGCAAATATCTATGGACCATAACGGTAATTATGTTTGCAATTTTAAAGGCTTACTGTCCTATAGAAAGGGTTTTTACGGCTTGTTATATTATCTTTAATGTCCCAAATAGTTTATTTGAATGGTACGTCAACATTACAATGTCTGGTACATTTTTATCAGAGCGCTATCTTAGCTGCCTTTCTCCAATTCAGTATTCAAACAGGCTGTAGGGCGAGCTGCCGAATTGTGATAGTCTACTTCGATAGCTACTGGCACAAGCAGAATTTGTGCTCGTAACAACATTAGCATTCCCGCGCGGTGTCCCGAGGTGTCCGACATGATCGCTTCGTGTTAATCGCGAGCTTACAGAATAATAGGAATAGGGTTGGCAACGAAAACTTTTGACTGAATCACAAAAACAGAAACGATTGACTTTCGTTTTACCTAGTCTAAGAATACCTTCGTCAGTTTTCAAATTCATTCGTTTATCTCTTCAGTGTCTTTAGTCTTTGAGTATCTTTTGAAACCAAAATTGGAAGAATTTTAGTGATAATGCCACACATTGTACAGAACCTATACACTAATAATGATTTTTTAAATTTTACTCGGTGTACAATAAAGCCATTCATTCAAAAGCACTAAGCAGACGGTGGCATATAACATTAATCGATATGTGTTTGAGGATATGGCCCAATTAACAGACCTGTCCAGACAATAACTTTACATTCACTCTTCACACACATTCACATTAACACATACACATTTATTCTCTCTTTTCTTATTGAATATTAAAATATTCAATTATCTAACTGAAATTCTGCATGTCTTTTTTAATATCTACGGCAAAAAAATGTGATTTAATATGAAAAACTTTATAATTAGCTGTTTAAGATATACAAAATGATATGCTGTAAAGTTTGCTTATAAATAAATGTACCTATGTAAAAATAACTTATAAATGAAAAAGGTGAGGTGTAAACTATTTTCGTGCGTCTTTTAGATGTGAATTATTTTGGTACCTTAAACATTTGCATGCCTGTGTATCCCCATCTCTAGTATGACGCGAGTAGGGTATTATTGGGCATTCTGGCACACTTTTTTAGCACTCCATTGATCTCACTATCGTTCGATCAATTTCGTAAAAAAGTGTGCCAGGATGCCCAATAACAGTAGTGAAAATCACGAAGTGGTCTTAAGTTTTGCAGTTTTGCATCACATTGTTCTGTGTAGGTGATTTACTAAAAGGCTGATTTAAAATGCGAAGTGAATTAGACACTCCAATATTAAATTGAAAGCGTTTTTTGATTTAGCTGCTAAACCCCCCTTCATGATTATTGGGTGTTGGATAATTATCCTCTCTATAACTGCCGTGGTATGAATATAAAACCAGATATTTATAAATACATTCATTCTCTCTACCTACATCGATCTGTATGGATACTACCTACGATGAAATTTATTAAACAACCACTATCTTTGCAATTTCAAAAAATTTGCCCAGATGAGGTAGTATCTGTTCATCGACATGGAAAATTGCTACCTAATATGATTAGATGTCTTGTTTGTGGGCCGTCAAACTGTGGGAAAACAAACTTACTTATTGGCCTTCTACTACATGAAAATGGACTGCGGTTTAAAAATGTGTATTTATACTCTAAGACGCTATATCAATCCAAATATGTATACCTAGAAAAGGTTTTGAATTTAGTGCCAGAGGTATCATTCGCAAAATATCGAGATAATGACTTGATCGTGAGTCCACACGAGGCTAAACCACATTCAGTAATAATTTTCGATGATGTAGCATGTGAAAATCAATCCAACATGCGAGATTATTTTGCAATGGGTAGGCATAAATTTATTGACTGTTTTTACTTAAATCAAACTTACACTAAAGTTCCTAAACAGTTGGTAAGAGATAACGCCAACCTAATAATATTATTCAAACAAGACGATATCAACTTACGTCATGTATACGATGAACATGTTAGTACTGATATGTCGTGGCCAGAGTTTAAAGAATTGTCTTCGAAAATTTGGAAGATTCCGTATAATTATTTAGTAATTAATAAGGATTGTCCGAAAAATAAAGGTGGATACAGGATGAATTTTGATACTTTTGTTAAATTTGATTAATAAATAAAATGAGATTCATACCAGTTCAGATTCATTTCGCCTAAAAAACTATTAGACATAACACGTGAACTTCTACAGTTTATTAAATGGAACAGAAAATAAAAAATCAAGTGGTTGAAGCTTCAGAAGCTGTCAAAAAGAAAGTCAAAGAAATGCGTTTAATGGAAAGTGAAAATGAAAAAATGTTAGATACAGTTTTTAAACCCGTTACGACTTCACTCAATCAAATTATACAACATAAAAAACATTTACAGACATCAAAGCATTCTATGAATGATTCAGTGAGAGATTCCTTTCTCATGAAAGATGAGAATCTTTCTCTAGACTCCGAGGACTTTGAGAAAACCTTTAAGAATAAAAATAGCATTTGCAGTTCTCAAGATTCTGATGAAATGGATCAAAACTTAGATGGAAATGCTATTGACGAGTCTGATCCTAACAACACAAGTAATCTTTCGTTCAGAACAATAGACTCAATACCTAGTTTAGATGGAACTTCTTGGTCAATGTCTTCTGAAATATTTAGGGATGTTCCATTTGGTGTTAGAAGAGAACGAGGTAAATTAATGATGGGTACATCTCGTGTAGAAATGAATGATAAAAAAATATCAATAGCAGGTCATGAGTACAGAAAAACTCCTGGTTTGTGTGAGCTTTTATTTAAGAAAGTACCCAATTTAGAGCTGATAACGGAAAGCGATGGACAAGTGTATAAAGCAATACTGATAGAAACTAACGCTCACCGTCGAGATTATGATCCAAAGAAGCCAATCAAATCTAATAAAGGCAGAAAATATTTAAATATTATAAGACCACTATTTAAGTTACGTAAACCTTCAACATCTTCTGTTTCATCGAGTGTAAGTAATGTTAACTATGTTAGTGAGGGTGAAGGACTACGTGTGAAGAAAAATTATAGAAAAGATACTGATTATATTTACTGGGATGATCCTAACGAGCTTGTGGAGAGACTGAAATTACTAATTGCCTCTAAACATGCTGGAAATACTGGGCTAGATAATGAAATTATATCCATAATTGAGGAATTACGTGAAAGTGGTATTATAAATTAGATATTATAATTTTATTTTTCTATTATCACTCCACCATTTGCTCGGACTACTTCTCTGGACGAAAATGAATATTGATAAATTCGGACATTCTGTTCATAAAAGATTACGTTTCTCGGAAATATTAGATTTAACAGATAACTCTTTAGTAAAATCAGAAAGTGGTCATTATGATGCTAAGTCATCGCGATTAACTGGAATCAAAGAACCATTGACACCTGATGATGCGGTAAACAAAAAGTATGTAGATGAAAAAGTTTTTGGTTTATGTACAAAAAAAGAAATTTCCATTTTTATGGTAACAATAAAAGAGGAAATCGCATCAAGCTTAAAGCAGTTAGAGAAAACATTTTGTACAAAAGACTACGTCGAAAAGTTAATTGCTAAGCGAAATAATGATCAAGCAGCAAGTAGTAAACGAAATCCATAGATCAGCACGTAAAAATTTCGACAGAAGATCTGTTATTTTAAAAGGAATAGATGATTTATGGCAAGCTGATTTAATTGATTTCCAGACCATAAAGAAGTATAATAAAGGTTTTGCTTATATTTTAGTCGTCATTGATTGTTTCACTAAATACGCTTGGGCAATTCCTTTAAAAACAAAGACAAAAAGAGCTGTCGTTGACGCGTTTTCGGCTATTTTGACGCAAAGTGGTCGTTGCCCTCGTAACTTACAAACTGACATGGGAACAGAATTTTACAACGATTCCTTTAAATCACTTGTGCAGTCACTGAAAATAAATCACTATTCATCATATTCAACTAAAAAGGCTTCAATTGTTGAAAGACTAATTCGAACATTAAAGAATAAAATTCATATGCTTTTTAGCTATAAAGGTAGTTATAAATGGATAGGGAAAACTTTGATCGACGTTTTGAATACCTACAATAATAATGTACACCGGATTACTAAATTTAAACCAGCGGATGTGAATTCTGAAAACGAAATAATTGTTAGGAATAATATCAAAAACAGTCAAACCAGACCAAATAAAAAGCAAAAGATTAATTTTAAAATAGGTGACTGTGTACGCATAAGTAAATATAAAAGTAGTTTTGATAAAAGGTATACCCCCAACTGGTCTACAGAGATATTTATAATTAAAAAGGTTAATAAAACTACTCCAGTTACATTTCACATTCAAGATCAGAGAAAGCAACAAATATTAGGCTCTTTTTATCAAGAGGAATTGCAGAAAACGAAATATCCTAATGTTTATTTAATTGAAAGGGTAATTAAAAAAATGGGACGCAAACTCCTTGTCAAGTGGTTGGGTCTTTCAGATACCGAAAATAGTTGGATTAATAGCAATTCAGTTGTACAATAATATAAGTGCAGCTTTATACATATCATTATCATTATATAAAAAGAAATGCTAGGAGGAGGACTTATAAACAATTTGATTAATAACTTACCTGTAGAACTTCACTTACCGGGATACAACTATTGTGGACCAGGAACAAAATTAAAAAAAAGATTGGCAAGAGGCGATAAAGGAATTAATCAGTTGGACGAAGCTTGTAAGCACCACGACATTGCATATACAAATTATACGGATTTACCTAACCGACACAAAGCAGACCTGCAACTGTTGGACATGGCTAAAAAACGCTTGCATTCAAAAGATGTGGGAAAAGGAGAAAAATTAGCTTCGTGGTTGGTTAGCAAAGTTATGAAAGCTAAAGTAAAAACAGGTTCTGGAGTTAAAAAGTTTAAATCAATGGTTTCAAAAATAAATTCAAAAATAAACAAAATGAAACCAAAAAGTCATACATCGTTAATCAATTATGCTTATAAAGCTGCTAAAAAAGTTATTCCAAAATGTGGAAATTTCCGACTTCCACGTGTCATACCGATTCCCAAAACTGGTGGGATATTACCTTTGATACCTATTTTCGCGGGTTTGTCTGCTCTTGGTGCTTTAGCTGGAGGTGCAGCTGGCGTAGCTAAAACAGTAAATGAGTATAAATCAGCTCAAAAGAACTTGAATGAGCTGGAGCGTCACAACAAAACAATGGAAGCAATTGCTATAGGAAAAGGTCTTTACATCAAACCGTATAAAAAAGGCAGCGGTCTATTTATAAACATTAAAAAAAACTAGTCCGTAGGCTACCCCGACGTGCTCTAACAAATATTGATATCATTAACCATTCTCATGATATACCATATTTCCGAGGAGTCTATATGAGAGATATGATGCCTCATAAAGCAAAACCGATCGAGTGTGGTATTGTAAACTTAGATAGTTATATGAACAATGGTAGTCATTGGGTAGCCTATGTAAAACTGAATAACTACTGTGAATATTTTGATAGTTTCGGTGATTTGAAGCCTCCTAAAGAAATAGTGGAGTATTTAGGTTCGAATAATATTTATTATAATTATGCTCGGTATCAGAATTTTAACAGTGTTAATTGTGGTCATTTGTGTATATTTTTTTTAAGGAATTTTTGGAATAAAAATAGTATATAAACATTCATCCCTTGTTTCATTTCGTCATTTCCACGATGTCTTTTACTTTATCCATAACTGGTAAAAGTTCAATATTAACCACAAATTATTTACCAACTTTGGAACTGGATGGTGATTATGAGTGTTCTTTATTACATTTCTCCACCTTCAATTCTATACCAAATATTACAAAAAATAACAACAAATTTTATTATGGTAATGGTGAGGTTGTAGAAATTCCTGAAGGAACTTACGAGCTTCACGATATATATGACTTTATAAAGGCTAATATAAAAGGTTGTATGTTCAAATTATTTTGTAATAACAACACTCTTAAAACCACAATATACTGCACAAAGGATATTCATTTTGAAATGCAAAATTCTCTTGGAGATTTATTGGGCTATGGTAAAGTTCTTCTGAAAAGTAATAAATTACATGAGTCTCCCTTTCCTGTAAACATTTTATCAACAACAGTGGTACGCATCGAATGTGATATTGTTAGCGGTTCATATATCAACGGAAAATCAAGTCACATAATACATGAATTTGTTCCAAATGTGCCACCAGGTTATAGAATAATAGAAATACCAAAGAACACAATATACTTTCCAGTCAATAGACACTCTATTAATAGTATTAACATAAGGATTTTGGATAGCCTCAATAACCTTATCGATCTTCGTGGTGAAGAAGTACAATTGTATTTGCATATAAGAAAATATGATCGATTACAATAAAAACTGTATTCCACACATTCAAAAGATTAGTGGTTATCGTGCGATCCGAAAGAGAACACTTGCTTGTGGTAAAAGACAGAAATTATCTGAAGAGAATAAACAATTTTTGAAATTGATTGGGCTGTTGAAATGAATATCTTAAATATTACGAATACCCCTGTTTATGACAACTCGATAGAATGTATTGAAACTCATTCATACAAGCCTTACATAACAAGCTTCAACAGAAACGATGAAATAAGAATTCCAATAAACCAACAAGACTTATACATACTTCCAAGTGCAAGCACTTTGTATTTGGAAGGGATCGTCAATGTTTTCAAAAATGATAACAAGGATAGAGCGCCGTCATTTCATTTTACCAATAACTCACTTATGTATCTGTTCCAAGATATACGCTATGAATTGAACGGTGTTGAAATAGATAAAGTAAAGAATGCGGGCATTACTACTACTATGAAATCTTTATTATCTATGAATGACATCGAATCGAAGATATCTCAAGCATGGGGATGGGATATACAAGGCGTTAAAAATGATATTGGCGGTCATTTTTCTGCATCAATTCCACTTAGTCACATACTTGGATTTGCTGAAGACTATAAAAAAGTAATAGTAAATTGCAAACATGAGCTTGTTTTATTGCGAAGTAATACAGACCTTAACGCTTTAAAACTTAACACCGGTGAAACTGTGCGAAGTATTGAAATACATAAAATAATTTGGCGCATGCCTCATATTAAAGTATCAGACAGAGAAAAGGTTAAGTTACTTAAACTTCTTGAAAAAGATAGACCTATACAATTAGCGTTCAGAAATTGGGATATCTACGAATACCCATTACTTCCGAAGACTACGAAACATACTTGGTCTATAAAAACTTCAACACAAATTGAGAAGCCTCGATATGTGATTCTTGGACTACAAACTAACAGAAAAAATGACGTGTCTAAGGATATGTCCAGATTTGACCATTGCAACTTGCGTGACGTTAAAGTTTATTTAAATTCTACCTATTATCCGTACGAAAGCTATAATACAGATTTCGCAAAGCATTCTTTTGCTTTAATATACGAGCAGTTCGTAAATTTTCAACAGTCTTACTATGGTCGTAGATCTAGTTGTTTGTTAAGTGCTCAAGAATATAAAGACATTGCGCCATTATTCGTAATAGATTGTTCGAGACAAAACGATAACATAAAAACTGGACCCGTAATTAATATTCGCCTGGAGCTGGAGAGTCATAAAGAAATACCAGATCAGACGTCAGCATACTGTTTAATATTGAACGATTGTATCGTAGAATACAAACCTTTGAGTAATATTGTTCGCAAAATATCATGAGTTCAACTATTTTTGTTGACGTTCAAGGTTTTAAAGACTACCGTGGTAATTTCATAATAAAGGAGCTAGCGTTATCTACGAAGGAATTTACTCAAGTCTTTTTGATAAAGCCCCCATATCCGTATTCAAAGTTAACACCAGAAGAAAAAAGAAGAGTTAGGTGGATTGAAAGAAATAGAAATATTTATTGGAGCGAAGGAAATATTGACTACAGGGAATTCAAAAGATTAATTATTCCGATTTTACAAAATAAAACTATAGTAATGAAGGGGGTAGAAAAGCAGAAATGGATAAAAGACTTGTGTGATAACTGTATCTTGATAGACATCGAAGCTAAAGGCAGTCCTAATTTTGCAACGTTGTATGAAAATTATTGTAAATGTGCTTCTAGTTTTAATTGTTTAAACCATAATAATGTCTGTGCTCTCAGAAATGTTATATGTATTAAAAAGTGGTGCATTGAAAATAATATGTCAATTACAGATTTTTAAATAAATAAAGTATATTAAGTAAGTCTTTTATTTCTAACGATACCTCATAATGTGGGATAAAATCAAACAACAGTTTGCCTCAAAGTGTAGTATAATGAAATAAGAATAGGACACAGATATTTACAATTATCAAATGAGAATAAAGAATATTAAACATTTAAGACAAACTATTTACATCAGTACGCTCTTTTATTTACAATGTATCTCCGAAGGATTATATGTAACTAGAGAAGTTACACACAATTCCTACGCGAGAAATTTAATTTATGAAATTATAGATTATGATTATAGCCTTAGAAATTATAGCTATAACCACACAATGATTTGGAGATCTTATTAATCAAACCCTCCGTTTGGTCTAGTATAGGGTCCATATTCTCAGTGACCACGTATTGTGCAGACACCATTGAGTCCTCTAACATTTCATTAGATCTCTCCATATCTATTATTTCAATTTTGATTAAGCGCCGTCCTCGCGTAGGCGCACTCTTTACTATAAACGAGTGGCAATCTCTCAGGAAGGAGCTTCTTTTTTGTTTCCTCCTCCGAGTGATCCTCTTCATCGCCTTTAAAACTTTGCGTTGCAAAGGCGAATCAGGTCTGTCTTCACTCGAAGGCCTCCTCACGAACTCCTCCGTGAACCCTTCCAGAGGATCTTGAGCGTCTTGCCACATCGCTCGCTGTTCATTCGCAACAGAATTGTCATCGGGAATATAGGTGATTTGCGAAGAAGTGTTCTGAAATTAATTAGAATTATCGTGAGATACATTACTTATTACTTACAAACCCCCCATCTTCACTGTGGTAGGTAGACATATTTATTACTCACCATGATAACTGACGTTCACTTAGTTTCGTGTTTTCACAAGAATTAATTGTTGATGCAAATAAGCGATTATATATACCAGTCATATTTTGCTGTAGGTGTGTGTGTATGTGTTTGCGTTTGTATTGACCTACATCTGTAATTTTGTCTGACATAGCAGAAAGACGAGTTAAATTACTAGGACTTCGGACTCATCAATAACATGTCGCGACTTGCTATTTTTGCATTACTCACAGTTCTAGGCATCACATTTCTTTTTGTCTGACATAGCAGAAAGACGAGTTAAATTACTAGGACTTCGGACTCATCAATAACATGTCGCGACTTGCTATTTTTGCATTACTCACAGTTCTAGGCATCACATTTCTTTTTGTCTGACATAGCAGAAAGACGAGTTAAATTACTAGGACTTCGGACTCATCAATAACATGTCGCGACTTGCTATTTTTGCATTACTCACAGTTCTAGGCATCACATTTCTTTTTGTCTGACATAGCAGAAAGACGAGTTAAATTACAAGGACTTCGGACTCATCAATAACATGTCGCGACTTGCTATTTTTGCATTACTCACAGTTCTAGGCATCACATTTCTGTTTATACAATTACAATTTGATGAGTGAGTTTACAATTTTATTAGGTTCAATGATAACTATAGAACAGTTAGGAAGATGTATTTAAAATAAAAATGCAGTTGTTAATGTATAAACGTTTATATTTATGTAATATTAAAATAATTCTGGGTACCGTTATTACATTCTAATCTTATTAAACTTATCTTAAATACAAATTACAAATTGACATTTGCGTAGAAAACATTACAATACAAAACATTACCTAAATTGAGAAATATGGAAACACAAACACTACAAAAACTATAGTACAATAGGTGGTCTTATTTCTAACACATTACATTATTTACTTATAACTCTATGTCTATTTTAATCCAGAAATCCGAAAAACGTAGATAAATGTCAACTTACTGGGTTTTCAGTAATAAAAACATTCATAACTTACAAGTGAAAATTGTGAGGTTTACAGTGAAAACAACATTCATAACTTCTAAGAAAATATTAATGGATGAATACTAAGATAAACTATCCCTGTGACCCCATGATAAAGTTGAAATTTTATTTTTTAGTATGATACGTTTGTCGTCATTACCTGACAGGGCAATTTTGTTCTGTTCCTGTGTAAATATATCGTGTTTAAGGGACTTAAAAATTATATTCTTCTTTCGTAGAAAAGCATTTGTTTTTAATATGTTAGAGTAATCTTTAAAGTAAACTTTTTTTATTACTTGTTTCTGTATGCCTTTTGCTTTCTTTAATTCATCTTGCAGTGTTTTAATACAATATAATTTCGACCTTAAACCTACAAACTCTGAAATTAAATTTCCACCTAGTTCATCTTTAAACAAACCTGGTACTTTTTTGTTCTGATCTGGAATACCGTAAGAGTTATTTTCAGGATAATTACTAGTATCAAAATACTGAAGAAAATGTGATTTTAAATCTTTGTAAAAATCTTTGCTTTCTATAGAATAAAGAAAACTGTCTGTATCTGTATAGCAAAGCTTTATCTTTTCAGCATAAAAAGGTTTCATTACCGAGTAATGAAAATCAAACATATGGCTTTTCGATGTTTCCAAAACAGAAAAGCCTATGTATATAGGTTTGTCCAAAATAATTGATTCCGGTTTCATTTGAACTGCTACAAAATTTTCTGTAAAAATAGTAGCACTATGAAAGTTTGGTCGAGCTATCAGTTGCTCAGCTGATAAACTTTTCTTCGTTTTGTTGTCCTCATCACTCCACTTATTGACCAATTTTACAGTGACTCTCTTCTCAGTGTCCTCCAAGGTTTTTCCAAATATACTATTGTTTAGTAATTTGAAAAAATCTTGTTCAAAGGTAGATCTCGCTTGTTTTCGTAACTCTGTGTTCATGTCAATGTATTGCTTTAAATAAGGACTCTGATTGAATTGAATTACTCTATGTATTTTTTTTAACAATAACCCATGTTTCAAACATGTTTTTAGATGAACAAAATGGATAACATAAAAATATTTTTCGTATAAATTTGGAATTAATTTTGAAGTTTTTGAACCTGGCGGAGTAAATTTTTGAGCACAGAATGGAAAATCGTTATGATCATCATGCAAATACTCAGGATATTCCAAGTCAACTTCTAGTATATATCCAATGTCCCCGTCAGTTGTTACATTTCGAAAGTCAATTCTATCAATTTCTTGTTTATTCAATAATTTAAAATTTGAATGGGGCAAAGAGGCACACATCGCATAACCATACAGGTTATTACAATCAATGTAAACTAAGAAATTGTCTTTCTCTATTGGATTATAAGTTTGTAAATACTTATTATTGGCCTTTGAATATCTTGTAGAACATAAACATATACCACCACGTATACCTTTTTGAATCATTCTTAATATTTCCAAATTACTTATTAATTCTAATTTCACGTTTGTTTTTAAAAGCATAGCATCGAAACTTAGACTAGGGGCTGTTACATAAAAGGCCGGATCTAATTTATAATTTGTCTTACATGTTTCTCGAAAACTTTCGAAGACATCCGCTAATAAGAGTACGTCCGACTTTAGATATAAATCAGTGTATTCTCCTAGATTTAATAATTTAAAAGATTTCCAAACTCTTTTTGCATGATCATAATCTGTTTCGGATATATTACTATTAAATAATTTGTTGAAAAAACAGTCGTGTGGTGGTAGTTCTTGGTCTTCAAACGAACTCCAACTAGTCATATAATCGTAAGGATATACACCTTTACGTCGTAACAAGTCAAAATGCTTCTGAGATGGGAAAAATCGATGGAGGTGTTTGAAATCACTATCATTCAAGCTAGCAACCAGTTTCTCTAAGCTTGTCCCCAAAAATTTAAAAGAATCAACAAAACGAACAGGTACGATATCCTTGTCATTAATTTGAAAAAGTTTAGTAAACGATATATAATTTTCTTTAGTCTTTGCTATCACTTGTATTCTACCTGGTAACTCACCTAATTGTCGTATAAAAAGATGACTATCATAACCTGCTAAATTATGAAAGAATATAGGAATAAATTTTGGCAAACGGAACTTGATATTGCAATATGAATGAGCTGCACCGCGGTAACGTCCTGTAAGATGACAGTGATCTCTGACTTTATCGTCAAATAATATTTGATCGCAAAGAAAACATTTTGTTGAGTTAGTAAAATGAACTTTGTCTTGATCTGTTAAAGACATTGGTAGTGGCGACTGTAAAATATTATAAATAATAACTACATCCGCTAATAAATGTTCTAAGAACTTTTCTACACAGGAGGGACCGCGATAAGAAACGTACTTGTTGCGTGAGCTATCATAGGAACATACAATGTAGTATCCAAATGCAGCAGGCACATGTTTTTGCAACGACGATGTGCAGTCTCCATAGTTTGACTCAGATGGTATTAACAATGATTCGAAATCTGCGTAAATAACAAAAGGTATATTTTGCATTCGTTCGAAATGTTCAAATTGTAGTAGATTTCCCTTTTTTGGTAAAATTGTTGCTACACCACTACAAAGATGAGATTCTAATTTATCATTGTCATCAAAAAATAGCATACAATCTTCGCACAAATATATTTTAGAATGATGTTTAGTCAATTGTTTGCGAAGTAATTTAGATAAATCTTTGATTAGACAGTAATGAGTACGTTTTCCATTCTCAAGAAAAAGCATGTTAACGTGGTGTTTTTTTCGAAATTCACTTTTGTATAGTGGTCCGACAACTTGACTGTTATTTTTGAGACCATAAATGTTAACACTAATACGAGGATTATTTTTTTCAAAAATTTTAATATCTGAAAACCCCACCGGAAACGAAATATCTCTAACATTGAGTACACTTTCAAAATGTGGATAGGCTGAAGTTCGCTGCGCATTATTTTTTACAGGAAAAAGTGAAGCCACGACACACCATAAAAAACAATAATCGTCAAAATTTTGAATATTGACGCATGCTTTTTTGTGTTTTATAGTCTTAGGTAAATCTATATAACTTGAGGCTCTCATAGGGTTGTATTTATTTATGTTTACTTCCAGGTATAGACTTTTCAAATAAGCCCAACCGCTATCTCTTTCTTCAAATTCTTCGACTTTTTTACACAACAATCTAGTTATATTTGAAAATAAATCAAGAAAGTCATAATTTTGGTCCAAGATAATGTTTTCGGTGGCAAAAGATTTAACGGCAACTGACTCATTTTTATGCAAAAAAAATTGACAAAACAACTCGAAATTCACTTTCAGATTAGTATGACTTTGAATTCGTGATGATAGTAACAGACTTACTTGTCCGCGCAAATGAGACAAAAATTCAACGGGTGTGTACACACGAACCGGTTGTTCAGGTACCTCGCTATTGCGAGCAACACCATCGCATCGAATTCGATATGACGCTATACGACTGCGGAAAGCGCTATGAACTTTTTCAATGCCTTCACTTTCAACAACCGAACTATTGTCTTTGTGTAAAATACTTTTTAAGTGAGCAGAGAAAGCCCTATTTTTAATGGATATGTTACACACTGAACAGAATATAGTCTTCGACATAATGAATTTGTTTTCACTGTGTTAGCCGATGAAGTGACTAATGTAGGTAGATACACCGTATATAAACTAAGAAGTTAAGTATATGAAAAAAGTAAAACGAATATTAATTGACCAAAATATAATTTACTGTGGAAGGAACATTAACTAGTTAGGTACCCAGCCTAATATAATCAATTACTTACATTTTCTTTTTGTGATTATAAAATGTTCCCTCCTCAGTAAATTTTTTTTTAGCAATTTTAACGAATTGCTTCAAAGCAAGGAATTCCTCAGACTCCGAGTCACCCTGCAATCGCAACCAAACGATTGCCTTGTCGCACTTCTCCAAACCAGCAAGGTTGCGTACCTCTTCCGTGCTGTAGAGTCGTAACTCCGCCAGCAACCCACCGTTGAGCTGCGCCGTGCGACGAGTCACGCCGCCAGGTACTCGACGCGTCAAGACGCTCTCGACTTTACTTGGGTTGCGGACTGGAACCTCTTCGTCCGACTCTTCGTCGAACAACCACTCGGAAGCTTCGGTCGAAGAGGAGGATGCCACCTGTTGCTTTGAAGGCACCGACTTCGTCTTACTTTTCTTCTTGGAGCTAGAGGAATTGAAAACATAATTTATAATTATTGTAGTTTAACATCTACATTTCGTAGACGTAAAATAGCGAACTAATGAGTAATAAAAAATTAAAGTCACCTTACGACTTCTTCGTCAGTGTCAAAGAAAAGGCTTGACTGGTGCTTAGCAGCGCGCTTGGTATACTTGGCTTCAGACCTGAAATGTGAAGAATACCAATACTGTATTAAGATAAGATTTTGTGTGTGGAAAATAATTTCCTGGCAAACACAACATATTATAACAAACATTCAGCGAAGCAAGTTAAATTTAAACAAAGTGGAAAGACGATAAAAACTTACGAACATTGTTTGGGCAGATTTGTTTTTCAGATGTAGATTTGAATCTCGCTGGTTCTTCAGGTAGTGGTGGGTAGGTACTACGTTAGCACTATTATCGGTGAGTAGTGACTTAGAAAGCACCTTGGAGCACTGGTGAGGTGACTACCATTTTACCGCTTTTTATTACAAGTAAACTGCAAAACTAGCAATAATTGAACAGGAGTGACCAACCTTTCTTATTATTTATAATTATCCATTCTATATAAAACCGATTAGTATTATTAAAAACACTACTGTAAGTAATTTTGTGTTCATGTAAATAGACTTGGAACGAGTATTTTTATTCACCATAATAGAAGTATGCATTTATATTAAAATCGTAAAAATAATTAGCTATTCTATAATGAAACAAATAAAAGGAAATCAATCAATTCAAAAAATCAAAAGGTCAATAGTGCCGACGTAGCTGTACATTTTTGGTAACGATCACAAAAGTTAGCTACTAAATACAATTCGATTTTCTTCCATGTTTTGGAAGACCCGTTAATCTGGTGGTCTCGGCTGCTGTCAAAAGATAGCGGTCGTTCGCAAGGGTGGATGTCAGGCACGCTGCCGGTTGTAAATTCTAATGCCCAATCCATAACCACTGTTGATATAAAGACATATACATTCGTATTTGTATTAAAACATAACATAATATTAAATATCAATATCATTAAGTCATAAAATAATACAAATATATTTCAATATAAACTCTGATCTCATAAGTAATCACTAAAATAATAAGTACCAAAATTTAAAACTTATGTAAAGGTTGGCGTCTACTGGTTTTTACGATATTCAGCAAAATAATTTATTTTCAAGTTAAATATTAAATTATATTATGTGCATCCGTTATATTTGCTGACAAAAGATGCCAATTAGCACTTATAATATTACAATATGTCATCAATTTTGTTTTGTTAAATTAATTATTAAAAATGACACCGAATGTGCTAATCTAATGCCTGTGAGCGTGTGAACGTGTGTCTAATTGCTGACTCTAAGCATCACATGCAACATAAAGACTATTTCATAAGAATGAAAATTATTTAATACTAGTTTTAGCACGTGACTTCGTATGCGTAGGATTAGTATAATTATAGCTTTTATGTTATTCTGATGTATGAGCTATGAGGTTATAATACATTCAGTAGTTTTTTGCGTGAACGAGTAACAAACATACAAACTTTCTCGTTTATAAACGTTTATCAGCGATTCATAATAATCACAACAGCCTTGGGACACATGGCCTCTTCTTGTCAACAAAGGAGGTTTTTTAGATCATAGTCCGCCACGCTGCTTGCCCCATGCGGATTGGTGGATGGAGTATATGGTGATCAATACTCTTTGTTGATCAGAGTATTTGAAAGTTACAAACAATAAATAGGTTTGCTGTATTACCAAGATTACGGTATTAACAATGTATGTATAACATAACAATGAGGATGATTACCTATACATAAACTATGAGTTTATTTTCATAACAATTTATCTTGGAAGCCTATTAAATAACAATATCTTTATTCACATATTAAATCATAGTTATTTTAACGTGAGTACGAAGCCTTATTATTTAAACTGAACTCGTAATCGGAGACCTGATCAATTTTATTAAATTTAATATAATTCATTTCATATTTGTTATTGCTGATAAGTGAATTTTCATGGGAATGCTTTGAAAACTGATTGGCTAAATAATATATAAAAGCCGTGATTATTTATCAGTAATTCAGAGCATGTCTTGACAGTGATCGAAAAACACAAGTGTTTTCCTCTGGCTCGAGGGTTCACGTTTGACGACGTTAGAGTGTATTTTGACACAGTTATTTAGCCGGGGATAAAGTCCTGGAAGCCAGGAAGCCCCAAGTTGTTAAGTTCTGTGATCATTATTGCGCTGCTATACCTAGTTAAATGCCTCCATAGCCTGAGATAGAAAACCTTGAAAATGTGTTTAGTAAATTGCAATCAAACATGCTAATGTATACCGCTTTCGGTCAAACCACACAAGTGTTTTCCTTTGGGTTGAGGATTCACGTTTGACAAGGTTAGAGTGTATATTGACACAGATACTTGGCCGGGGATAAAGTCCTGGAAGCTAGGGAGCCCCAAGTTGTTAAGTTCTGTGATCATTATTGCACTGCTATACCTAGTTAAATGCCTCAATAGCCCGAGGTTGAAGACCTTGAAAACGTGTTTAGTAGACTGAAATCAGGTATGCTAACTTATGAAGATTGCGATCGAACCACACAAGTGTTTTCCTCTGCATGGGGGCTTAAGTTTGACGAGGTTAGAGTGTATATTGACACAGATACTTAGCCGGGGATAAAGTCCTGATAGCCAGGGAGCTCCAAGATGTTAAGTTCTGTGATCATTATTGCACTGCTATACCGAGTTAAATGCCTCCATAGCCTGAGATAGAAAATCTTGAAAATGTGTTTAGTAAATTGCAATCAATCATGTTAATGTATACCGCTTTCGGTCAAACCACACAAGTGTTTTCCTTTGGGTTGAGGATTCACATTTATCAAGGTTAGAGTGTATATTGACACAGATCGATACTTAGCCGGGGATAAAGTCCTGGAAGCCAGGGAGCCCCAAGTTGTTAAGTTCTGTGATCATTATTGCACTGCTATACCTAGTTAAATGCCTCAATAGCCCGAGGTTGAAGACCTTGAAAACGTGTTTAGTAGACTGAAATCAGGTATGCTAACTTATGAAGTTTGCGATCGAACCACACAAGTGTTTTCCTCTGCATGGGGGGCTTAAGTTTGACGAGGTTAGAGTGTATATTGACACAGATACTTAGCCGGGGATAAAGTCCTGATAGCCAGGGAGCTCCAAGATGTTAAGTTCTGTGATCATTATTGCACTGCTATACCGAGTTAAATGCCTCCATAGCCTGAGATAGAAAATCTTGAAAATGTGTTTAGTAAATTGCAATCAATCATGTTAATGTATACCGCTTTCGGTCAAACCACACAAGTGTTTTCCTTTGGGTTGAGGATTCACATTTATCAAGGTTAGAGTGTATATTGACACAGATCGATACTTAGCCGGGGATAAAGTCCTGGAAGCCAGGGAGCCCCAAGTTGTTAAGTTCTGTGATCATTATTGCACTGCTATACCTAGTTAAATGCCTCAATAGCCCGAGGTTGAAGACCTTGAAAACGTGTTTAGTAGACTGAAATCAGGTATGCTAACTTATGAAGTTTGCGATCGAACCACACAAGTGTTTTCCTCTGCATTGGGGGCTTAAGTTTGACGAGGTTAGAGTGTATATTGACACGATACTTAGCCGGGGATAAAATCCTGATAGCCAGGGAGCCCCAAGATGTTAAGTTCTGTGATCATTTTTGCACTGCTATACCGAGTTAAATGTCTCCATAGCCTGAGATAGAAAATCTTGAAAATGTGTTTAGTAAATTGCAATCAATCATGTTAATGTATACCGCTTTCGGTCAAACCACACAAGTGTTTTCCTTTGGGTTGAGGATTCACATTTATCGAGGTTAGAGTGTATATTGACACAGATAGATACTTAGCCGGGGATAAAGTCCTGGAAGCCAGGGAGCCCCAAGTTGTTAAGTTCTGTGATCATTATTGCACTGCTATACCTAGTTAAATGCCTCAATAGCCCGAGGTTGAAGACCTTGAAAACGTGTTTAGTAGACTGAAATCAGGTATGCTAACTTATGAAGTTTGCGATCGAACCACACAAGTGTTTTCCTCTGCATTGGGGGCTTAAGTTTGACGAGGTTAGAGTGTATATTGACACAGAAAGGTACTTAGCCGGGGATAAAGTCCTGAAAGCCAGGGAGCCTCAAGATGTTAAGTTCTGTGATCATTATTGCACTGCTATTCCGAGTTAAATGCCTCCATAGCTTAGGATAGAAAATCTTGAAAATGTGTTTGGTAAATTGCAATCAAACATGTTAATGTACACCGCTTTCGGTCAAACCACACAAGTGTTTTCCTTTGGGTTGAGGATTCACATTTATCAAGGTTAGAGTCTATATTGACACAGATCGATACTTAGCCGGGGATAAAGTCCTGGAAGCCAGGGAGCCCCAAGTTGTTAAGTTCGGTGATCATTATTGCACTGCTATACCTAGTTAAATGCCTCAATAGCCGGAGGTTGAAGACCATGAAAACGTGTTCAGTAGACTGAAATCAAGTATGCTAACTTAATGATGATCGAAACACACAATATTGTTGTCCTTCGATATAACAATTATGATTTATAGTTGATACCTAATGTTATAAAATACGACAAGCCACTTCGCAAAAATTAAAACTTCTTCATGATTTTCACTACAATTATTGGGCATCCTGGCACACTTTTTTACGAAATTGATCGAACGATAGTGAGATCAATGGAGTGCTAAAAAAGTGTGCCAGAATGCCCAATAATACCCTACTGACGCGTAGTTACAATTGTTTTGCGGAATTATTTTAGAACAAAATTAGTGACATTTCCTCTATTGGTTATATGCTCGATGGCCAAATAACATAAAAATGTGTAACCAATATTCCAATGTATTTTATTTATTTGTTGTCAGCCCTAGGTGAGAACAGTTCCCTGCATGGTAATTAGGGTGATTTGTGACATAGTCGGTGTGAGTGACGGCGGTGGTCCGCGGCGGCCTTTACACCACACCACGCACTATTGTATTCTGATAGATTTTTCACATTCTACTCGTTAATCTGATTTGTTTACCGCCATTCTGATGTTCGTGTGAATTTAAAGTTGGGGATGCTGTGGCATACTAATGATGTTCTCTAAAAGAGTCGTTTGGCAAGTGATAACACTCGAAAACCACCAAAATTGTCACCTTCGTGGTGAAGTGGTCACTGGCTACACATAAAACGGTACGGGTACAATTTTGGTAGGGGCAAATGTGTGTTGAGAACACGAATTTTAATTCTTCATGACGAAACAGCCATATTGTTTAGTATTTATTTATTTATAAAAAATGTCTGGCCTTTCTCTATATTCTTATAATTTGGATTAGATAACAGTGACAACATATGTAGGCATATGATGCCGGCAGAGTAGAATAGCTCCACCCCATAATATCATCCCATATCACACAATGGGTGTCGTAGAAGGCGACTAATGGATCAGCAAAGGAGCATTGAGCAAGCATGGTGGAATACTGCCTAACCTTCGATGACAAGGAGAGGCCTTGTGTCCCAGCAGTGGGTCGAATTATAAAGGCTGTTATGATGATGATAATTATGAACAGTAATATAAAAAAGCTGTGGTGAAAATGAAAATATAATAGGTGTACCCTTCCGACTCAAACGCCCTAGAGACTTTAAGCGGTGTAAAATAAAACCATGTTACATAGAGACTCCCCCGCGGGAGATGTTGCCGACTAAAAGTCCTCTTGGGTGGTTTGAATTACAGGTCAGAGGACCCACCAAGATCCTCGTCTTCTCTGTAAGCCTGGTGACACTGAGAAGACCATCAAAAAGAAATTTTTCAGTGAACTGTCTCGTGGCACACTGCTTCTAATATCCCCATGGGTTTGAGGCGTGAAGGAGCACCTTGCAGGTCGGCAAGGCGAGGGTGTCTAGCGCGGCGGTTTATCTCTCACACCAGCTATCTTCGCATCTGGACTCCACTTCTGCTTACCATCAGGTGGAATAGAGACATTTGCTAGAGCTTTTTATAACAATAAATGCACCATGAATGACTCAAGATTTCGTCATGAGATAGAGTAATATATAATGTGTTGTATATGTATTATGTATTTATTATTATTATGCATTTATATATTATTTATTTAGTATATGTATTAGTATTTTTTTTTTGTATTTATCGGCCTGTTTATTTTTATTTTTATATATTTCTTGTAAAATACGTAGTAATTTATATTACATTTATTATTATGCATTCAAAGTACACCGACAACTTCCCTCATTAGTTATGTCTTTCCTGTCCATCCAAAGGTTGTCTGGAAGAGCCCTTTGTACATTTTATCTTTTATTGTTTTTTGTTATTAATTACTTTCTGGTGTACAATAAAGAATAATCTATCTATATATCTAGAGATAACGAGGTGTTGTCACTTCCAATACAGTATACTAGACAAAGTCAAGCAATAACACACCTTATAATAGATAGAACAACCAATAAGGTGCGTGATACGTGCCTAACCTGAGGATCCTACCGCTGATATACCGTTAGTACCAACGCTGACTGCATCGTTAATTGACTCAGTAATTAGGTGTTTAATGGAATGCAGGAAGTGACTTCTTAAAGAGATTAGCGCTGAAAAGGTAGGCCTTTTATGATGGGCTACAAGTTTCATTGCTCATTTCAAAATTAATATAAATTGCAGTTTTTTATTAATGTTTTCATTAATGGTATGATTAATTCATCCGGATGGTTTTTTATTTTATATATAACTAGCTACCGCCCGCGACTTCGTCCGCGCCATTTTACCCCCTTAGGGGTGGAATTTCCAAAAATCCTTTCTTAGCCTGAACAGTCCAGTAGTTTGGGCTGTGCGTTGATAGATAAGTACGTCAGTCAGTCAGTCATCTTTGAGTTATACGAGTATATATTAGAGTATGTATTTAGATAATAGCCTATTTACTAAGTCAAAATGTAGCATTATACAGGTAGAAAGATATTAAAATATTCCAATAGTTTTTGATTCCATTTAATTACACACAAAAATACAATATTTTGATATTTTTTTGTAAAAACAATAATAAATTTAAAAAAAAAAATCTTTTCTCTTTCAATATTTGTATTTTTCATGATTGTTTAAAAATGAAAAATCTATAATATATTGCTCAATGTAATATTGTTGATGCTAAGACGACACTCGAATACTTGATTCCGTGACCTAATGGCTATCAAGCGACGGCTCTCTTCACCGAACTGATAAATCCAGACGAATCTGTTCTAGTACCTATATCGTTTTTTTACTGAAATTTCAAAGGACTTCTTCAACTTCATCGAAATTCGAAAAGTCATATGTTCGAGTAGATAGTAGTAGATTTTTCTAATTTATTTCATTTATAAAATAAAATTTTTGGAACATTTTATAAACATTTAACTATTTTAATATTAAAAATCAACATCAAGTCCGTACATCCATTTAGGATCTAAAGAAAACCGCAAACCATAAATAGAAATAAGACGGCCCTTTAAAGGAGATCTCGCGAGACACAAATTTTTACAACTAATTATTTTCTAAAACAATCTACAAAGAAACTAAACTCGCGTAAAATCACGGCGAACACAAAGAGGCCTGTGACAGAATCATAAACGTGACAACAGGATACTGTTGTTATGTTGTTGTTAAGCAGACGCACAATGCAACAGCGACTCACAGTTTTTAGATTAGGGGACTACTGTCTTGGTAGGCACAGGGGTTGAGTGAAGTCGCTAGCTGATATATATTTTCTTTCTAATTTTTACAGCTAATGAAAAAAAAATACATTTATAGCTATTTATTTTATAAATAAACTCTTGTTCAAAGCTGTTGAATAGTATAATAATTACGAAACAAAGAGTTTTAAACATTCACAATAAGAAATTTAGCACTGGTAAATACATAGTTATGGAAACGTAATATTTTTTACCGACGATATAGAGGTTACGCAACGGTATATGGTACCTTATATGTATATTGACTAGAGTAGGCTTACCATAATGTTATCTTTTAGAAGAATCACCATGAAATGTCTTACCTGAAAATAAAAGAATAAAGACATAAATTTTTCTATTGTGACATGTTGTAAAGATGTCGAGATAGTTTCCTGAAAATTTATAGAGTTAAAACACAAAAAAGCAAAAAAATAAACCCGCCTTCAAAACTAAAACCGAAGAAATACTAATTTTGTTATAAAAAAACTAAATGTTTTTGAGGTCAGTGCCAACCTCAATATTTGGAATAAACGTTGTCACTTGTATTTGGGACCAACCTAAAAAAAAATATTTTTTTAAACAAAATTTTTATTTCTCCGTTTTTAGTTTTGAAGGCGGTTTTTTTTATAACAATAGAAATACTTTGTTTCTTTTATAATAATCTATTTATTATTATCACAATTAGTAGTAAAAAAATCAACCTGGTAATTTCCTTTGATAACTTGATACTAATACACACACTAATAAATAAATTAATTAAATAACAAACACTAAAAAAATATTCATTAATGTTCTAGGTTTGGCACAAACGGATGAGTTGCTCAAAATTGTAACTCCCTTCTTTAAATAGCTTGTAGGTAAGTACATACCTCTACCTTACAGTCAAATAAAGCCTTATATTCACTAACCATCGGGAGATAAAGTTCAAGAGCTTCCCTGTCAAAGGTAAAAAAGAAGATAAGAAAGAGTGAAAAGAGTTTATTACTCTATGCGGAGAGTGAGGCGGTGAACCATCATGGGACGGTAAAAGTACCTACTGACCTAACCTAACTATTGTGTCTCTGACATTAAGTAAGTTATAGGCATAATTCCACATACAACGAGATAGGCAGTGCGATAGTGTCACCTATCATCAGCTATACCACATGCTGTGACCTTTATAATATAAATAAATCAAGCTCCATAGTACTCTATGTTCCACTTGTATCACTCAAGTACATTGTAAGACAAGCGGCAGAGTGGTCGCTTTGTCTAAAGCACTTGTCGGCAGACGGACGAACAGACACCAGTTAGCCGAACGTGTTTTACATACTACTAAACATTTGTAGGATTTACAATAAAAAAAATATTTGCTAGTACTTTTAAAAACCGAAATATTAAATTGAACTACATTTAACCCCCGTATATTTGACTAATTAGTCATGTGATGCCGGCAAAGAAGAATAGCACCACCCTATATCCTCCAATGGGTGTCGTAGAAGGCGACTAATGGATCAAGGGGTATTGATCACCTTATACTCCGTCCGCTTATCCGCATTGGGCAAGCGTGGTGGACTACTGCCTAAACCTCCTTCACAAGGAGAGGCCTTGTGTCCCAGCAATGGGTCGAATTATAAAGGCTCTTATGATGATTATATTTGTCGTCATGTACGGACAATAATAAAAACACGTGAAACCGAAACTCACGCGAGTTTATAAAAGTAGTTTTAGTTTAAAATGTTCACAAGTTATGACATTATGTAAACAATAATACAATGGTTATGCATTTACTGGACATCAATAAAATTTTAAAAATAAATACCATTGCCGTAATATAAATGTCATTATTTACACTTTGAACACTCCGGAAAATATTTGGTAGAGATATGGCTGCCAAGCGAGCGCTAGTAGGTAAATATGAAGCTAAAATTGTATATTCAATAAAATTATTTATTTTAAAATATATTTTTTTCAATAGCTGAATGTCTGCCCAGAATAAAAATAAGATGTTTCCACTCATGAAACAACTTACGATCATTAAAAGTAATAATTATTTGACTTTTTAATAAGACAGACATCATTAAACTTTTCTCAGTAAACTCTCGAGTCAACGACTTAACAGACGGAAGTTTCGATAATATTACCAACCACTACGAATATAGATGATTGACTACAATAAGAAGTAGCAGCTGTCCCTCTCGCACCCGCCCCAATTAAGAGTGGTAAGAACGAGACAGCGAATCGTCAATAAATGCACTTCACGTTCAAGGAAGCGGGAACGATTTGAGAAGGTACGACGGAATTATTAATACTTCGTGAGTGGAATGCAAAAATTAAATTTTACTATTAAGAAGTATTATGTCACATTGGCTCTGAGGTACGCACCTAATATGCTCCTCTATTGAAATTTAAATAAACTGAAGTCTCCCTTGAACGTCAGTCTGGAATCAGCGTTTCCAACCGTTCCAAGGCAAGCACACATATTTAGAGATCTTACAAGTGTGTCACATAAGACATACATAGATTTCGGTAAAAGCCTTGAAAGTTTCCTCCATGTGTGGTAGAAAACGGTCCCATGTTCTACCACCCATGAAGAAACAACTTTCTAAGAATACTTCCTAAATACGGCTGATAAAAAAACAAATCCATTACCCACTACCTACAGCTCAACGTATATAACTGTATCCATATATCCAAATCTATGTATAATTAAGCTGTATATATGTAAATACAACCTCGTATTGCTAACTATTATGGTGGTCTATTCTATTAATACGCTTTGTATATTTTTGATACAACATTTCCATTTGAATGAGCTAACCAATCGTAATGGAAATCCAAAGTTTGATAAAAGTTTCAATGAGGCATCTAAGCGAGACCGTTTCACTAACGCGGCACTTTATAAAGGAGCTTATTCACAAACCAGAGATGAGCAAGGTACCTAAATTGTGCGAGAAAAAATTAACCAATAAGATCACATTATTTTCCTAGCCTCGCAGAAGAGCACTGAAGCTTATGTTGTAACAAATAAATATATCATGGTGCACAGTCATACTCCAAAGCTTCTTATCTCATTATTTATTTTATTATTTACCAGTGCTTCATTTCATTCCAGTAACTAAGAAATTTGGCAACTAAATTCTGTTCGAGACTTCGGTTATTGCATATTTTGTTAAGATTGACAACGTCACTTGTAAATAAACCACGTCTTGAAAACCACAGAATTTTATGCAAGATTTTTAATTTGCATTTTTGAACTAATAACCGATTGCGTGAAACCACGGTTTTACCCCCAACAATTTCAATGTCACAAAAACAAGAAATGGAACTCACTGTAAACATGTTCCCTACTTCCAATCGTGGGTCATTCAAAAGGGTCTGCAAGGCGAGGGTGACTAGCGAGCGGTTTATCACTCGCGCTAGCTATCTTCGCATTTGGAGTCCACTTCTACTTAACATCAGGTGGAATGGAGTCATTTACTTGATCTAAGAGTATGTATTTATTTAGAGACTGCATATTTTCATTGGTTGCAATACTATGTAAGTTTTGCGAAACAGTGATAAAGATAGTCCTGATTTTAGTATCTACCCATAACTTGATAATAGCTGATCGATAGTTTAATCGATCCTTTTTGATTTTTGATATATATATATTCTGTTTACTCTTTATAATGTTTTTGATGCTCGTTTTGTTTTTAATACCGGTCATTTTGTATTTTTATTTTCTCGTATACGTATAGAGTCTTGTAATCGTCAAAAAATTCGACCTCGAGATTATGACGGATTTACACGTTTTGGACCTCCCTGAGTCCAAAAATACCGTTTTTGGAATTATGTCTGTGTCTGTGCGTTAGCACGATAACTCGTGTATGCTTTAACTTATTGCAACCAAATTTAACATGCATGTATGACACATAAATATAAGGTTTCTATCAACTTTTGAGTCGTCGATCACGAAAGTTAAGCAATCAAGTGTGCGGTCGGTACTCGGATGGGTGACCAAAATTTAACATGAATGTATGACAACAAAATATAAGCTTTCTATCAACTTTTGAGTCGTTTCTGATATACGAGAAAGTTAATGGGAGAACACTCCCGATTTTTTACGTTGACGAAAGACAGGTTAAAGAGTGAAAAAAAATGATTAAGGTTTGTTTAACATTTTATCGCCGAGTCGTCTCTGCCATTTACATTGATGACCACATGCTGTTCAATAAATACCATTATTTCATTCATAATTCAGGGCAACGCCCGCGTTGGAAAAATTCAATTTAAAATTACTTGCTAGCAAGAAAATGTTAAAAACTTTCTTAGTATCGTACCGTGAATAATTTTACCGTAAGATATCCAAGTACGATATTTATCACAACATTATGTCGGTATTAATAGAATACCTCTCAATAAAGCTCACAGCCTTGTTTATGGCAATTTTATGCATCGACTGTGCGTATGCGCAGATGGATAATAAATAACTACGTGTACAGAACGGAACCTATCAAAGACGCGAACTTTCAATGTGGAACTTATTTAGAATGAAATAGAGGTTGTTTTGGTATTGATTTGTGCGGTTTGCTGTATCTCATTCACGCTGTCAATTTAAAGTCATTAGCATGTATATTGGATTATTGTTATTGGAAATTGATGTTTTGGGCGTCAGGCAAATACAAAAACAAACCTTCGAACAATCTTTGGGTGGTCAGGATGTGTTACAAAATTTCTAAATACCTTAAAAATGAAAGGCGAAAGGAAATTATTTAAATTACTAATATTACACCTAACTTTTTAGAGTGAACTATTACAGATTATTTTGTGATGTTTATAGATCTTTAACTGGCCATTTTACATGTGTATTTTTTCAAATATATTTTAAATGTATAAAAGATAAGTTATATTAGATATGATTAGGCTAAAATTACTTTTACATTATTACTTTCTCGTATACGTAATATAGGGGAAGTCTTGTTTTTTTCCTGTCACTCTAACCTTTAGAGATTCATGAATGGAGTCGCGTATTTTTATTTCACAATTTCAAAAGGATCCTACTAATGAAGACCTCAACAAAACAGCTATAATGTCTAATATGGATTTTTTATCACTCTGACTAGAAATCCTATAAGGAGATTCGCCTTACAGGCTATGGGACCTTCTTAATAAAAGTATTTTCTATAGAATATAATATCCTTAGAGATTTTTCTAGAAAATATCATCCCATATTGAACTCTATCAAACGGTCGGGTCGGTAACTTTGGTTTTGTCATCGTGTATAAGCTATGATGACCGCATACTACCAGGATTGGCTGGTAGTGTTAAACGTTTAAACTTTTATTTAATCTGACAAGTCAACTCAGTTATCAAAACAAACCAATTGGACGCCTGATCCTAGCCAAATCTCTTCCATAAGACAATATCAGACACGTCGACGGCTTTAATTGAAATTTATTGCGCTCATGCCAAGATTCGGAACGAAAAATGACACTTCAAGATTATGGACTGCTGTACGATTTTAACACTTAAAGCTATTGACGTGCAGTTGTTATTTCAATGTGTAAGAGTGGGCTATGGCGTTCCGAATCGTGGTTGTAGCTCATGTTTATTGCCGCTGGGCAATCGAAGATAATGCCGCACTCATGAGATTCGAGACAATGGTTCTCCATTGGTTCATTGAATTAGGTGTCGTTTGGGGTCGGATTTGGTTGAGTACAAATTGAGGTTGATTTTAAACGACTTAAAAAAAAGATCCTTTTACTGTATGACGTGTGAAGTTCCTGTGAAAATTACTTTGTGATACTGCTTGAGCTTTGCTCTGTGCTATGATCAGAAATACTGTTAGTGACTTGTAAGAACTTCTGCATTTTTTTTAAATAAACGACGTCAAGAGTGTTACAATAACAGTGATATGGTCCGGTTGATATTAAGCGGTCACTATGCAGTCTATAATCAAACAAATTATAAGGTGTAAATAAGCCCGCCAACTTTAACTCTTATTTCATGGACTTGTCTCCAGGGAGAGCTTTCAAGCATTAGCTGCTAATTTACTTCACCTTCTTGCCAATTAATTTTTCTTTGAAAACGTAGCAAACCTAGTACCCGAATCAAACGTCCCGCTCACAGATTTAATAATACAAGGAGATAGGCCAAGCCGGCGTTTAACTTGTGACAAGTGTATGCCCTGTGGGCATACATTTCCGCCACTTCGCCTTCCGATAAAGTCAAGCGAATACGTAACTCAGCGATTTGTCCTTAACTTTCATCGCTTCGCAGTCCTTATGACGCGCGCAATGAATAGTGTATATTCGGCATGCTCAACTAGAACCATGTTATGTAGTACGGCCGGTGATCGCAACACTCTGTCTTCCTATGAACTCGGCGATTCGACCGATCTCCTTAGATTGATATATCTGTGGTCTCGCCACAACATCAGAAGTACGTGACCGTGTCGGTAGCACAATGTACCTAAGTCAAGTAAGCACTGTATGTCACGCACGCTCCTGTTTATGTATGTTCACTATTGTTAATATAGTATTATATTATCTCAGATTAAGGGTACAGCTCCACCCAAGGTATTTAGCTAGGTAGGGGAGTGTAATCAATATTGGACCATCTCCTAAATTGTAATAGCCTTATATTTCCTACCAAAGGACAGTATTATGAATCACTGTCTGATTCTACTACAACGGTACTAACACTCCGCCATTTAGAGAGGAGAGAATATCGTATCCTAAAAAAATTAACCACTGCAAAGCAATAGTCTAATTTTTGAACTAAATAGCAACTATTAATCAAAAGGCATTTGTCATTGCAGTGATTTTTTTTTTTCAAGAATAGCCTTTACTCTCATATACAATCAAGGATCTTCGCAGTTGATTCGCTATATACAGATCATAATATGTGTAAGCTGCTCAATGTTAGTCGATAAGGAGTTTTGTGTACAATGGTCTACTGCCAATGAATTGTACATGTACCTACATCAAACACACCGTGATCAGAAACGAATGCTGAGAACAAACACATAGAATTCCACATTAGTTGGTCAAAGCATTCGGCCATCGGGTTTATCGTCATTTACCATCAAGTGAGATGAAGGACTAAAGCTTGCTGGTCCAGTTTAACATAACGCCAACTTTTACCTAAGTTTAGTCAAGGTAAGGCACAGAATAGCATCACCCCATATTCTCCAATGGGTGTCGTAGAAGGCGACTAATGGATCAGCAGATGGTATTGATCACCTTATACTCAATCCGTATTGGGGAAGCGTGTTGGACTACTGTCTAAACCTACTTCGATGACAAGAACAGGCCTTAGGTAAAGCTATTTCTCGTGTTGTGTTTCTGTTTGTGAATAAGGTTGTTAGAGCTCCACGGGGTAGGAAAGCGAGCACATGAGTTTTTTGAGCGCCTATAGGCTACGGTTACTGCTCACCACCATCATTTATTATCTAGAAAAAAAAGTTAACTACTATTTGCTACTTAGGTACGTATCTTAACTTTTTCTAGTTATTGTATTACCTACTTTACTTATAAAAATGTTCACCCACGTGCCGTCGCCCGATTAGAATGATAAAAGCATAGGAAACCATAAGTATGTTAATCAAATTGAGTATACTCTTGCAATGTTTTGGAGCTGCCGGCAAGAATAAAGCAACATTTAAGTTCGAACGGGAACCGATGGGAAATTTTAAAATTCTGGTCACACGAAAAAGAAATCGAAGGCAAAGTTATCAAACACTGTACAATATAAGCAGGGATTTAATAAAGCAAAAGGTAATACCAGCGAAAGATGTTATTATCCCATAAAAGAAAGACTTCATCTAATAGGAATTAAAAGTACCCTTTGTTTCAATCCAGGCTCTGATCTACTTATGTACCAAATTTCATCCATATCCGTTGAACCGTAGTCGCGTGATTGACGGACAAACATCCAAAGATTAAAACTTTAACATTATATTAGTAGCATAGGATTAGGGGAAAAACAATCTCAAATCCATAGAATTCTCCGCAAATGCAATATTCTGTAACCATTTCAATTCAACCCATCAACTATTTTCCGAAATTTTCGGACATTCTTAGGACATAGCTTGTTTCATTTTAACTTGTAATAAAAAACAATAGTAAAATCAAAATTACGGGACAGGAATCAATTGTTTGACAAGTTGGAACACTTGTCAAACAATTGATTTCTGTCCCGTCGAAGATTTCGTTCAACTGTCATTGTTTAGTCAATAATAACGAGTGGTCAGCTAGTAATATTATAATTAGGTTTCATAATTCAAATCACATAAATAGGTTGGTTGAACACTAATTGTAGCTGCATGCATCGGAATGTCGCGGTGTGCGTGAGCCCTTAAACTACGTATGTGACATAACAGTTAAGCCGTGACCCATTACCTGCCATTTTGGGACCATTTGTACCCATTTGGGGCTCCTAATATGGGTTGCTTCCTAAAAGGTATAAATGTCTTGAAACTCCGTGAAGGTAATGTTTTATAGCACACTATCAGACAATTCAAGCTTTAGAGAGCTTTTTACTGTTAGAAAGGTATAACAAAAATTTGAGCTGCCACCTTTGTAAGCAATTGTGCTTACATGTGCGATAAATATACGATCTTATAAATTACAAAACTCTTGTGTGACTACAAAAAATACACTGACGATTATTTCAGTGTACTTGCCTCAGTCGGGGATCGAACCCAGCATCTTCCGCAATCCGGGCGGCTGTGTTAACCCCTACGCCATCGAGGCTCTGCTGTCGCTGTTGAAATTTGTCAGTGCTTGGTGCTTATGTTTTTATGGTAAACATTGTTTCATCAAATCTGAAATGTGCACTTCTAAGATCCGAACGAAATATTTTTGCAAATATTTGACGCCTAGTTAAGATACCTATTCTCAGTGTATTTTTTCTAGTATTAAAAATATTTACGCGTTTGTAAACGCAAACGTGTACTGTTAGTATCCTTTTAAAGTTTTGAAATAATTAGTTTGTAAAATATTTCCGTCTCATTATGACCGGACCGCTGAGATGATTTTGAATGTAACATCTGTCCTGGTTGTGGGCTTTTGTTTGTTTGTTTACTGAAGGATTGTGGCATTTTGGGTTAGGTGCCCCTTTTGTGTAGGCGACAGGCTGGGCAAGCAGGCTGGTATCAACTGTGTGGTCCATACTGCCAGATGAGGCTATTATGTGTGACAGAACGTTACCTGAAGCTCTGTTCGACCCACTGCTGGGACACAAGGCCTCACCTGTCATCAAGGAGGTTTACGCAGTAGTCCACCACGCTTGCCCAATGCGGATTGGTGGACGGAGTATAAGGTGATCAATACCCCTTTGCTGATTCATTAGTCGCCTTCTACGACACTCATTGGAGGATATGGGGTGATGCTATTCTACTCTGCCGGCATCACACGGCTATATATATGTATCATTATTATTTTTACATTTCAGAATTTTACAAATAATTTGATTGACTTGATCATGACATTCAGTCATGACCAAGTGTTGAGACAGTAATAGAACCGCCAGACGCAATTAGATCGAGTGGTCCTGAGTTCGCAAGCAGTAAAAATTTGTACTAGGTTTGGTTTGGATAATGATAAAATTATTTTTTGAAATTTTTAAAGTCGGTTCTATTCTATAATATATATTTTAGTCGCAATTAAGCTTTTATTTATAATGTTTCAAACAAAAATAAAATGCCATTAATTGAACTGAGATCACTCAAATAGATAACTACTTCTCATAAGATTTTAAAACAAGAAGACAAAATAAATAACCACTTCTCAAAAGATTTTAAAATAAGAACACAAATCTAATGCCACGAGTACAAAAGTAATTAAGCAGTAAGCATGTTTATCTGCTACCTTAAATGCACTGTCCAATAGATAAGTTTATTAGTCATCAGTTCCTTACACAAAGGAGTCAAGTTTATATGTCAATGTGTTTCGTTATCGTCGACCAAGGAAGTAATATATTGGAGGAGATGACAGAACTGACCAATAAAATGATAAACCGATTGCATATTGCAGTCAGAGTTGCAAGGAACAAACTTAGAGTACGCAAAGTTTTGTCATTGATTTTTTTAAGCTATTCGCCTTCATCTCACGTGATGGTAGGGACGATAATGCAGAAGATGGAATTGAGCTTCACCTGGAACCATGAACCACAGAGGGACTGGATATCTTAACAATAATGATGTTAACATTATTATTATGACGACAGATTTTGATGACATGATGGTAGCTAGCCAGGAGGACTTGATTAAAGTCCTACCACCAACCAAACAGAGTACAAATTTGTACTTCCCTGGAGATTGAACCTGGACCTCCTAGATCTTATGGTGGGCGAACTACTAAACCACTGATGCGGTTATTGTAATTTTAAATATTTTAACCAACGAATTACGTTGATTTTAACGTAGAAACATAGTAAAATGTTGTCCCGGGGTAAAAATAAACTTCAAAAAAACAATGATTTTTTTGCGTGGGGCTTACTTAAAATTTTTAATTTTATTTTATTTCATTATTTTTATACTACTCGCGGATTCTAGTTCCGATAGATAGCTTAGTACTTAAACGCGACATTGAAACGCCTGATCATATTTTCATGAATTATAGCTAAGAACCATTCCGGTCATGTCAGCTTTCGAAATCGGTCCATTCGTTTAAGAGCTACGGAGCTACACACACAGACACGTCAAACTTATAACACCCAACGAATTAGGAACCTAATTCGTTGATAACACCCCGCTTTTTGTGTCGGGGGGTTAAAAATCAAAGCACTTAGTTCAAAGCTTCAAAATAATTATGTATGGTGCCATTTATCAAGCGGGCACTTACTCTTTTTAGCATAGTCATATAAATAATAACGTATAGTATTTATATTTCTAATTGTATGTACATTTTAAATCATGTCAAACAAAATTCAATAAACAATTATTTTTTGCAAAGTTACTTTATTAGTATCTATAAAAATTATCTCTATTTTAAGGTGAAGCGCTACCAATTACTGCAGTAAAAACCACGTGTTGTTACACAAAGGCCCAATGTTGCTCCCTTGAGGGATCCCAAGGCTCGTCCACAGATTTTTAATTAGTTTGTCTGTGGAACACGTTTTCCAACACCAATTATTATGCAGCGCGCACTCTGCGGATGTAAATGCCCTTAGCAGATAAAATGTAACGTCTACAGTATTATTTGCTTTTCCGTGTAACTATTAGTTTAGATCGAATTAGGAGAGTCGATAAAGTCAACGGATTTTACATTTGTATATAAATTATTATGTCGGTTAAATTATAGCCTATATGTTACTCTGCTGTATGAGCTATGTTACTGTAAAGTTTCATTCAAATCCGTTCAGTATTTTTTGCGTGAAAGAGTAACAGACACACATCCATCCATACAAACTTTCATGTTTATATGATTGATAGGATTTAGGAAAATAGCTTTAATTGCGTAGTCCCTAATTCTTAAAATCCTGTGTTATTCAAAAGAGGCATGAAGAGGCACCTTACAAGTTGGCAAGGCGAGGTTGGCTAATGTGGTGCTTACCTACATTATCTCCCCCACTAGTTATCTTGGTATATCATCATCATCAGGGTCTTTTGCTAGACCTGTTTCTATAAAAAAAAATCATCAAGGTCACCACTGTGCTATACTGGTTCGTCAATCAACCTCAAATGTGTGATGAGTTTGTTTGATGTTTGTACTTGTTTCAAGTCCGCTTGTTATCGTAATAACAATTATATTTGGGCTATTAGAGATTTTTGGGATTCCGGGTGAAGAGCGCGGTCATCTTCGGCCCTATCTAAATGAAAATGAAATAAATAAACAGCAAGCGTTTTCCAACAAAAAAATAGTTTCCCTTGAAGCAATAAAAATTATCTGTCTATATTTTTATGTAGGTTAAACTCTATAGGTCTTGTGGTGCAGGCATATCCTCCAATGGGTGTCGTACAAGGTGACTAAAGGATCAGCTCCAGGATCCATCTAAGACAAGGAGAAGCCTTGTGTCCCAACAGTGGGTCGAATTATAAAGGCTGTATGTAATGACGATGACAAATGATGAAACTCTACAGAATCTCGATAATAAATTGAAGAAGTTAAATTAATATCAATCAATAATAAAGACAAACTTATAATAAAGCTGCAAACAATACGCACTAGTTACCTCTACCTGTAGACACGAAATCAAAACAGTCCTATCGCCAGCTGTGTGCTTCAGATATTCGTTTTATGACATATAAGTTTTTAGAATAAAGGGGAACGAATATGACATTCTCACTTTTCTACTATTAGATTTATAACTTTTCCACAATACTTACATCGTATTATGTGAATTTTTCATAAACATTTCTCTATTAATTAAGAGCAATACTATCTATTCTTAAATTATTATCTTCTATTCTTAATCTATGCCGTAACGATGCAATTTACGCTGACCTCTAATCATGAGGGGTTATAGAAAAACTAAACACACTCAATATAGACTGTTTCAATGTACCTAAGTCTAAAACGAATGCGCTCTTTATCAACTTCTAAACACCAAGGAAAATTTAGCTGCGAGTAAATCTCTTTTTCGCGTTAATCAGAGCTTTTATTTAACAAGTTTATTTATGTTTACGTCTGCGGAGAACGTTATTTATGAACTTATATATAAAATTTGTTAAAGGAAAGGTTGTATATACGGAAAAAGTAAAAATAATGTTCAGGTAGGACTTAGCGAATGAATCAATGAACTTTACAGAAGATCACCGTCAAATAACACTAACATTTTGTTTTCTGTTTCTTTAGAGGTAAAAATATAACCACTAAATCGTTTTCTAATATTCTTATTCTTAATCATTTATTTACTAAAATTTGCACAATATGGTACTAAAATTTGCACAAAATGGTATATTTTATTATTAGACCGTAAGATAAGGTGATAGGTCTTGATAGATATAACGGTTTCCATTTTAACTACGAGTATAAATGATTTTGAATATTATATAATGGTCTTATTTCTATTGTTTTAGTGAAAGAGTCTCAACACAATGGTATTTTTACTTAACTCTCTATTGCACGTAACATAAAAATAACAAACAAACAGTGATGCTGATAGTGAGTTTATCACCTATTGAGCAATAAACATAATAGTTATTTTTATATTTATTTATTACTTCTGCATAACATGTAATACTTACCTAGAACTAACATTGACAATGTTTCTTTCTCTTTCTCAAACACTGCAAAATTAGTCTGTAAATCTGATTAAGAGTTTGTTCATTCAGGCGATGTCTCATAATGATTTTCTTGGCAGTAATGAATGCAAACTGTCTCCATCGCAAATACAGACATCAAAAACGAATAAATCTTGAAGTACAATAAAACACAGGACAAGCCGATAAAATTAGAATGATAAGGAAGCGGTGATGGCAATAGAACCTTTTGCATTAAGTATTTCATAATACGAAATGGTCAAATTGTCATTCCGAACATGTGTCTCAAGTATTGATAGAATAAAAACTAATAAAGGAAGGCGCTACACACATACAGATTGAGGTATGTCCGATTGTTATTTCAAGGAAATTCATTGACCCTCTAAATTTGTATTAGACATAGGTACACAGAATAAATATAACCCGGTTAAAAATAAGGTTGTATAGCTTGATAATAATATTATTGTTAATAAAAATAAAAAGATCATAATAATATTCTTCTTTGTACTTCCTAAATCCTAAACAATACAAGAGTATTATTAAAATAGTAGATTTTAAAACATAAACCAAAATCTCAACAAGATACAAGTATATAGTTAGTTAAAATTTGTGAACCCCGCTAATGTTTTCCAGTCTATAGTAATTAGTAGTTATAAGCGCTGACGTCAAGATAATATGTTCATAAACGTAAGCAATATTTTAACAAAAGAGCAATATCCCCAATAAATTTGATATCCGTCAATTTCAGATTTACAAAAGGTCCACATTTTATGATTGCAATTTGGTAACTTACCCCACACTTCGTCTGTATTCTGTGCTAGTACCCGTACTTTTATCATGTTCAAAATGATTGTGAATATCCTCAGACATTTATGCTATTGCATGCCAAATATTTCTACACCACGCTATGTTATATTTGTTGACTAACAACACAATATCGTTTAAAATATCTTCATCTTTTAAATCATCTTTAGCTAGCTCCGCAGTATCTGTTTCAGTTCCTCTTTTTTGCATTCTACCCTTATTTTGTTTCTCTAAACTATAACATATCATTCATTTGCTTCGACGTAAATAACTTTAAACCAAAATAGTATTTTCAATATCCGAGAGAGAAGTACTAAGCGATGCAACAATTTTACGTGCAACGGTATTAAAAAGAGATCTCATAGATGCATCTGAAATACGGTTCCAATTCGAACAACCAATTTACATGGGACTGCAAAGATAATTTTGTGGTATTAGTACACGTAAAGGGCGTCGGAACGTACTGGCCGCATAGAATTCCGATTCAAAAATAGATCGATTGTGACAATGGAAGATAGTCAGCCGAAAATAAAAAATATCTTGAAATTGGAATTTCGTTCTCGCGTTTGATGTTTTAGCGAAAGGTTGTTCTCTATTTTTTCTTCATTTTAACACAAGTTTTCGCATATTTTACATTTCTTTAATTTATTTATTGTAATTCTGCAATCGTTTGAGTAATACAACTTCATTTTAGTATCACCTATTGCTTTTGTCTTAAGTTATAAGTGCGCTTGTTAAGAAATTTATTGAAAAGCTTACTTAATCGAAGGATCTGTGTTCATATTCGTCAAATAGTTTGATAATGGTAGTTTTATTTTCAAGAGTTATGTTTGTAAATATACAGTTAGGTTTACATATTTCCACGCTCACGATTTTAAATTCATTATTCATACTTATTAATAGCAACAAAATTGCGCAAGCGCTGGTGTTGATATAGCATGGTGCTAAAGTGTTAATCTACTTCTAATGCTGATTGTACAATTTTTTTTTACTATTAGATCTACATAATTTTTTGTGAGTGTGATTATATGATCTTTTTGGCTTTATCTATTAATCTCTTTCTTCTTTTCAAATCCATGGTGATATTACTATCTGAGATTTCGCTTTTCCCCCCTCACCCTGCCAATCTTTGCAGAACACATTAACTTTTAAATAAGAGCAAATTTAGATTTCTTCCGAGAAACTGAATAAAATTTCTTCAAATAGTTTATTTAGAAGGTAATCATAACACGTGATATAAGCCAACAGACAAAATTATAGGCCACGTTTATTGTTCAATAAAACTCAATAATAATGGTTTATTCACTGCCTTCTAGAAATGTATGACTAATAATCTATTTGGGAACTTGAAAAGACGAGATAGCAGATTTATTACTGTATCAAAAGTGATATTTTCGTACGCCAAAGAAGTTTTAGCGAATGAATCGTAGACATTGGCAAGGTGTATATAAATTCATTATAAGGACCGTTATCGACTACAAAATAGTTGCAATGGTCAGCTAACATATCGCAGCAACCTATCTGAGAAACAGACTTATGAAGAAAACGAGATATTAGGTTCTTTGCTTCTTCAAAAAAATAGCAGTCTGCCTTGTTACTATTCTTTAGTTAAGTGCCTAGAATACAGTATTCCATCCAAATAAGGGTTCCGCTATATCTATTTATCTCTATAAGGTTAATGGGATAATGCATGTTATATTATCACGTCAGCGTTTTTCTCTTTAGAAGCACAAGTTGCCATATCAAGTTTTGTACATCTGCTTTCTTAGCTGTATAAGCTTATTGATAATAGAGTTTTCGTGCATCCTTAGGCAAAAGATGCCAATTTTTTTACGTTAAACATAGAGAAACAATAGAATCCAGAACTATCATAGGCGGCAAGTGTGTCATATATGAAAATTAAATGGTTATAAAATTAAATGAAAATAAAATTTATACAAATTATATCTTTTTTTAGTAGTAAAATTAGACGTTGACTGTAAGAATTGTATGTTGTATTTTGCTGACCTATATCGCCCTTTAGCCTATAAAAATGACCTGAAATCCATTAAAATTGATTTCGCACCTCTGTTTTTAGTGATTCATATGATCTTATAGAAAGTTCCCAGTAGTCCATAAACCTGAATCCAATTCGTAGATTAATCTAGAAAACTTTATGACGATCATAAACATAAATCATGTGGCAGTACTAAATAAATAAATCTTTTTATTATAAAATCTTAGAATCCAGGAGGTTAACTGACTTAGGCTATATAGACCCTTGTCAAATTCACACGATACAAAAAAAATAGCCTTTTTCGAAGTAGGGCACGCGAACAAGCCGCTCGAATTTGGAGCACCAGAACTGGAGTAGTACCTCCACCTTACAGAAGACCACAGGCAAATAACACTACATTTTTGTAGTTCATCATTATTTACAACTTAATCAAATTAAGATTATTACAAAAATACAAAATAAAACTAGTTAATAAAAACTAATCAAATCTATGTTATAACAGGGATAGTAAACTAGATACAAATTACTTATAGACTACTAAATTTAAGATAAAATACTTCACCTAACTCCTCTGAAAAAGGAAGTGTACCAACAACAGTGGTTGCATTAACTCGCTGAATCGCGAGACTAATTTTTGCGCGAAATGCAAACCAGTCTTGTCACTTACTGTCTCACATAGCCGCTCTGCAATGACCCGAAAAAGTCGGTGAGCTCTCTCTGCCCAAAGTCTACCCCAAACGGCTCAAATAAGTAGTCTCCTGAGAGACCGACGTATTTGCGCCGTTTGAGACATTAAGCAGAAGCTTTTTGTAGTGTTGCGCTGTTGGCGAGTAAAGTCGCCAGCCGACCTAGACAAGTGGCAAACGATATATTATACAGGCTGTAAAAGACATGAACAGTCAAACGAGAACCATGTATTCTGCTCACCATCATAACATTTTTCTTCCTTTAGACTGTACCTGGGAAATTGATAGTTACGATTTTATTGAAGGTCAAAGTCATAATTTTTTTTTTCATTTTTTTTATGAAAACGTATTCTATACGTTATTTCTTAATTATTGTCCAAAGAATCATCATCATTTTTTTTAGTATTTCATAACAAAAAATGGCTTCAAAACGTAAGCGTTCAATGTAGCTCACTCGATGCGCACGGACACAAACGAACGGGGCCGCCGTCTGGCAAAATTATCGCGGTTTTGCGAGTTGTGTGCGAGTTGAGCCCTTTACATTGCGCGGTACAATTTGGAATTTTCTTTAACACCAAAAAATAAAAAACATTTCCCAGCAATATTTTTTTTGAAATATGTCTTATTTTGATGTATAGAATACGTGATTCTCGTTTGATGTCTTTTACACCCAGTATATAGAGTATTGTCAGCGTGCGAGTGTCACGCTTGCAGCGTCTATATGCTACGGTGGCTGCTTACCACCAGGCAGGCCGTATGCTTGTCTGATAATCATTTAACATATAAAAACCTTCAATGATCCAAAAAACAAAAAGCTGCCAACCAAGATAGTTGTTTGAGACGTCCTGGTTAGGTTAATAATGTTGATGATTATGATCTAAAACAAAGTCATACATTGACCTATTTATAAAATTTTGGCAACGCTTCCCAAATCACTGGCCTTTCAGTCTCCCCTCAACGATGTAAGAACCAAATCAAGATAACCCAGAAACACATCCCAAAGTTATCTGGAACACATCGGAAACATGAATCTCCGTTATGATTACCAGAATAATAATAAAACTTGATGTATTAAGGAAAGCCAGGCCATTCCCGTAAACTAACCCACTTGGAGAGATCATCGAACTAGGGTAAGCCAACCCAATAATTTACCATTAAAAATAAATTATAAATATAATGTAAAAATATAATATTGTAAAAAATATTCATATTTGTATTCATTTATTAAATTTGGGGTTAAATTTTTTTATTGTGCGTTAATATTTTAGTATTGTAATCATATTCAAGCCATTAAAATAATAACCTAAATCACCAAACACCAACAAAAAAAAACTAAAAGATTTAGTTCTTTTATGTAGAGTTGAGTCTTTATGTAAGCGGGCAACGCACGTGTGATACCCCTGGTATGGAATACCAGAGGTTTCGATGACCGCTTGCCATCAGATGGGCCTTATGGTTGATTGCCACTAAATTTAGTATTAAAACTCTAACAGAATTTTGTAAAAAAGGAGAAAATTAAAGAATGTTTCCACATCTTAATTTTCACTCCACCTTATTGGAAATACATTACAAGTATCTATATAAGAATTAGTTATTGAAGAAGTTTCAATATTGGGTTACGTGATAGTAATTTTACTACAGGTAAATCTATATTTTTTTAATTTAAAATAAGTTTAAAGTTTGATATTTTAAGATGTGAAACATCTCTATATTTGTCTGTTTAAATAAGTAAATGCGTTCTATATCAATGCTTTAGAAAAATATAGTATTCTGTGACCAGTCACCGTGTATCATACCCTATATGAGGTATGTACCTACCTACATAGATAATGACTAAGATGTTTTTACAAATTACGCATCTGTCATCACATCGTAAATCATTGAAGGACTGTTTTTAAACGTGGTGTTGTTTTATTATTGTTTCTGACGATTATATATTCATGCACAGTAATAACATGAGATAATCATTGAAGATATATCACATGGAAATAGTACTTCGTATACTAATATATCCAAAACGTTTTAAACTATTTGACGCATGGAAGTTTTCAATTATAATTATCAATATGGGTAAGTAACATTTTCGTAGCTTTCGGGTGTCCCGATTCAAAATACAACGTCTGTTTCAAGATTCAAGATTGCGGATACGACTTTTAAATTGAAACTTCCTTAGCACTATTGTGATTTGAAGGTGAAACGAAAAAGCGACACCAAAATGTTTTTGACGTCTGTTGCTTCAGTAATCACTTTTACTCTAAGCTTTTACTACTTTTCTGAAGTTTCTCTTGTGCAGTGTGTGAATTGCACACACACATACACACTTTTTACTTATATATTTAGGTGACTATTAAATATAAATTTTGAAAAGCTATAATAATAATAATAATAATATATTTCCACGCTCACACCAATTATCTAGCCCGAAGTAAGTATCATTAAGAACTTGTGTTACGGATACTAGATAACGGACATTTTTTTTTTTTATATACATAATAATTTTAGATATTTTTATAAATAAACTTAAATAAATGTATAAACAACCATGACTCGCAAACAAACATTCGTGTTCGTCACACAAACATTTGCCGCTACCAGGATTCGAACCCGGACCGCTTGATGTGAAGCCAGCTATACTGACCACTCCACCACGACGGCGTCAAGCTATGTAAGTACAAATTATTTTTCCCAAAATTTTATAAAATACATAATTTTTTAATTGGCCTAGCATAGGCCACTGATACTTAGTTTGTTTTTAAAACTAAAACATGTAATACGCTCCTACACATTATAACCCTGACCTAAATAATAAACCTTCGTAACTCATAAAAATAAAATGATTATTTATTTCTCCAAACAACATTAACTCACTTCAACAACGAATCTTTCATCTCCCCAGCGAATAGGCCTTGGCAATAATCACAAACAATGCCTAATGAACCCGAGCATCTGGTAGTCCGTACATCTTCACTTCACCCGCCCTTTTTTGCCAGGAACCACGTGTAAGGCACACGTTACCAGGACACAGATTTGGGAGCGATGGAGTAGTTTCATGTTTTTATTTTTTAAATTTCTCTTTGAGAATGCAATTTAGTATACGACTTTGGCCATGATTGCGCTTTAATGAAATAAGTGTTGGAGACTGCGAGAAATCTATAATTATGTGGGGAAAATACCATTAAATTATTTTCGGTACTTGTATTTAAAAGTACGTTTTGCGAGATAACACCAGGATAAAACAAAATTATTAAGCTTAATTGGATAGCCTTGTGGTCGATAATTTAAAACAAAATCTTTTGCCTTCCATGTATATAATGAATATATATATGTAGGAAAGAATATAAAAAATAAACAATAAGAAACCACAATTTGTTAGATTTTTTGAAGTAGGCTTGGTTATTGCGTATTATGTGCAGGTTTGGGCATTCTCCTTTATAATTCTTAAAACTTTTACACACATACATTACAATCACGCTCATAATCCCAAAAGGGGTTGAGCAGAGATACACATAAAGCCACATATGGCAGTATGGGCCGTGCAGTACCTCAAAATAGTAACAGGTTGCCATCTCTTTTGAACGTTCAGTAAACTAACAAACAAAATGCCTACAACCAGGACAGTTTGTAACGCTCTAAATCACCAGTCCGGGCAAACCCTAAAACTTTACTCTTTTTAATATTTTCAAACAAATAATATTTCTTTGAATGAAAATTGTAAAATAACTTATTCAAAAATTTATTACATTTATAAATGGCAAGTAAATAAAAATATTTTTTTAATAACAATTGCTTGAGCAACCTCACAATGTTTAATTAGTTCAGAAAATATTTTAACGTTCAAACTCATTTAGATAACAAGTAATGTTATTTGCAGAACTTATGTTAGAGCAGTGTTTTTTTTTTGAGATTAAATAGTTGAATTTGTATTACGTTGCATTGTGTCTTTACCAACACTGGGATTAGATTTTACCTTGTAAACCCTGATTTTAACCAATTTCATTCCCTTCTTTTTTTCTGTAGGCTGGTTAAAGTTTTTAAAACTTTTTGCTTATTTACAGTGTTAAGGGCAGGGCACTGTTACATATGGACGCTTCTTCTTAACAGCCTTTATAACTTGACCCACTGCTGGGACACAAGGCCTCTCCTTGTCATCGAATGAGGTTTAGGCAGTAGTCCACCACGCTTGCCTAATGCGGATTGATGGACGAAGTATAAGGTGATCAATACTCTTTTTTCTGGTCCATTAATCGCCTTCTATGAAACCCATTGGAGGATATGGGGTGATGCTATTCTACTCTGCCGGCATCACACGGCAAATAGACACTGGCAAGGTTTAATTTGTGCACTGCTGACCCTGACTTCTTAACCCTCCGTGGACTAGGTGGCTAAAAGTCACGTCCCGTACAAGGTGGGGTTTGACTTATCCCATAATATAGAATTGAATTATAAATATACAGTAATAATTAAGTTTAAGTAAAGCTTTGAAATGAATATATGCATGCATTCATTATTACACATTTCGTCATTTGAGACATTAGTCACATAAAATATTAATGTTATATTCCGTTTGAGGAGGGATATGTGACGCCCACAAGTGCTTTAGGGTCCTACTGCTCTCTTGCTGATGACCCCCGGACTGTTTTAGCAACACTGATCGGAGCAGCAACATTTAAGATCAGCTACTGAGAATAAGTTCGACACTTTCACAGTTTTTAACCTATTGGGTTTTTAGTCGGACTGGGGTATGTCACACCCCACTTGGTACAGGGAGGGTTAAGGTCGTAGCCCATTTATACAGCACTGCTCCTGAACAGCATTCAAATAGCTCGTTATGTGTTGATTGATACAATTTACAGTGGTTGCGGCAAGCACGTTTACCGCGCGCGGTCTGCTATTTCATGCTGTCACTGTAAGAGCATACAGAATATATTAACTGAAGCTCATAATAGATTGACGTTTTCTATCGTGTGAAAGCAGTGCGGTCTAATTGGGCTATGACCTTTACTCACCAGCAAAAACGGTCTTCGTCAGCGGTCTTCTGTAAGGTTGTAAACATTTAGTCAGGATGAGTGCTCAATTTCGAGTGAGTAATTGCCTCACCTTTTTCTTGCTCTTAATTGTTGAGTGAGACAATAAACATCTTTTTTATGTAAATCACAAACTACACATGTATCTTTGTCAGTAAACAGTGTATTTTAATTGACAACAACAAGTAGTAGAATAAATAAACAATTTGTCAGCAACATTGACTTGTAAATGATCCACATAATTAACACGTGATTAAGATTTAATTAATCAGAGTTGCCGTAGAATCACTGTTTGCTAATACCCTAATTATGCTACTTATTTGTATATTGATTTTAAAATTAAGTATTTATTCTTACTAACACTATGGAATGCATGTTGGTACACAATTATTTTTAAAGTGTGTTTTATCTAACATATCTTTTTTCCACTAGAATAAAGACATTTAAAAGTAAATTGTAACGGCTTTCTGTATTATCTTTTTAAGCAGTTGGTCACCTTTAATTATTTAAACGCCCTATGTTTCCAGTTTGATTAAAAAATCTTATTTTTAATATTCTGAAAATCATTTTTATTGATCATGTCATTTATCGTGTCTTCTGACTTTCATAGAGTAAAAAATTAACAAATTCCAATGATCATAAGATGGGTCACGAAATGAACTACCATCTACTGATATCACTATCAATTTTAAACAAAAAATATTTTAAATATTTTTCTATGAATCAAAAGCAGAAAAATACTTTTCTAAAAATAAGAAAGTACCTACTCGATTTTAAAAAGCTAAGTTATTTCAACTATTTTAAATGCAACTAAAAAAATCATAATTAATTTGTATGGATTAAACAAAATTAAATTTAAAAATTTAGATCATATCTACTCCATTCCATTCATGCCACACCCGAAAGTGAACAAAAACCTAGTTGTTAGCCACGTGTTGTGCGTTAAACGCCGGCCGAATGCTAAAAGGGCCGAGTACGACTCCTGCGCACAACGGACCTTGATCCTTTAGAGACAAATAGTTTAGCCAATACTTTTTGTTAATAGAATTTGAACCTTAAGCTTCACATTTTAAATTATCTATCACTCAAAGTTGTGAGACATTTTGTCCTACATAGATAGACTACATGCTCAGAATACAGAGTTTGTGGAATGCAAACTCGTACTGAAGTATTTATTCAAGAAAAACGGGGGCAAAGTTTAACTACTCGCCGAAGCATCAGGTCAAGGTTCGATTGTAGCGCCGACCAAATATTTGTAGAGCGCAGCGACTAAAATAACATGCCTTAGGAATTTTATATAAAAGAAGAACAGACAAACACTATTTAAATACATTTAAAACTGAGTTCGTGGTATATAGGTATAGCGAGAAATAATTACATTGGAGATACAGTACAAAGATGAGTAGGAGATAATATAATAAAGAAAGGAGAGGTGTTTGTTCCTATACCGACAAATTAGGAGTCATTATGTAGGATTTTTAACAAGGAAGACCTTAATAAGTGACCTTGCTCTATAGGACAGAGTATCCTGCGCATCCATAACACACTGAAAACGAGAAAACTACAGACTTTAAGATGCTGCTTTTTATTGGATGAAATTTTAAATATTAAAAGTATCTAAAAGATGAATAAAATTTAATGTAAATAACTCCAGTAGTTTCAAATTCAACGCTTTGTCATTTCTTATAATCTGGTTAGACCTATTTTCAATTAGGGCTGAGGCTTTAATCCTTAGATAGTTTTTACTCGTCAGATATCGTACTATACCGACAAATTAAAATTACGTTGTCAGTTTTCATTTTGCGTCTTGTATTTGATTTCAAGTGACATTTGCTTTAGTTTGGGTAACAATTTAACTGTCTGTTAACTTCTATCTCACTGATTTGTTGTAGGTACATATGACTAGTGCAGCTACACTCTTCTGCCTATATTTTTTTTAGAATTTCTGCTGTAATTGTTTAGGCGTGATGGCCATTCGAAAATGGGTAAAAAATGCATATTACCACTTAACATCCTCTTTATAAATTTTCAAGAGCCAAGAGTTAAGTCTATTTTTTTTAAATTTACACTATGTGGTATCCTTGTGGTGTGGTACTTATGTACAAAAGGAAACACATTCCTTCCGCATACTTCATTAGACATCGTTTATTTTCGCATGTTTACATAGCTATCACTGTGATTATGCCCCGGATGAATCACAAACACATGGTTTCCATGGGAGCGGCGATACACCCTTGTAGTTGGCTGTTTGCCGCTCATGGTCAAGCAAAAGCTAATATATAACATTTTGAATAATAATAGACTTACTTATAACGCTTTTTTTTCATACTTAGTAGTCGAGGTTTTTGGAGTAGCCTGAACTGTGGTAGTACCTCCACCTTACAGAAGACCACAGTCAAATAACACTACATTTTTGTGGTGTTGTGTTTCTGTTGGTGAGTAAGATCGCCAGAGCTCCACGGGGTAGGGAAGGGGATGAGGGTCGGCAGCGCGGATGCGTAGCAAGCGTCTATAGGCCACGGTGGCTGCTTACCATCAGGCAGGCTATATGCTTGTCAGCTTAATTAACATAAAAAATCTTCTTTCTACAGCTGAGTGCCTAGATAAGTGGTCAATCGATTGCGTTGAACGTTTAACGAAAAGGATATTATGGCGATCATCATGTCCAAGTTAGAGTTGACGTTGTTACTAGTAGAAACGATTTGTATCGTTTGCCACTTGTCTAGGTCACGGTAATGTTAAACATTACCGTGTCTAGGCACTCTGCCGTGCGATTCTGTAAGGATCTCACTTCTCACCACACATCTGGTTTCAAATTTAGCTGTCAAACACAAACGAATTTACTAGGTGGTAGACCCATATGTAGGGTCGTCTGGGTAGGTACCGCCTTTCTTATTTCTGCCGTGAAGCAGTTCGCTGTGTTTCGGATTGAAGGGAAAGGTAGCTAGTGTAATTACTGGGCATGTCATATCATCTTATTCCCCAGGGTGGCAACGCACTTGCAGTGCTAAGTGATTTTCCCTTAATATTGCAAGTGTCTATCCGCGACGGTAACCACTTAACACCAGGTGGGCCGCAAGCTTGTTTGCCATCTCGTAGAACAAATAAATAAATAAATAAAACCGAATATTTCAAAATAAAAGGAATATTTTTAAGCAATATGATTTCTAAATTAGGTTTAATGTCATTCATTATACACTACCATGACTTATTTTGTTTTCAGCTTACTCAACAAAACAAAGGATTTTCCATAAAATTTGATAGCTAAATTCTAAATTGAGATATCAGGTGAAAAGTGAGATCTTTACAGTGAGAATATAAAATAACTGGAACAAAAATTTATTTGAATTCTAAAAACGAGGACTTTTCTCATTATGGCAAATATTTATTATTACGAAATCAAATGTTTTAATTAAATTTAAATTCTTTCTTTGGTCACCAAATAAGTATAATTAAAAACGGAATACAAACAACTTAGTCTGCAGAAAATACACGTTGCTATGCGAAATTAAAAATATTAATAATTTTCAATCCTGTATAAACACTCAATGACGCCGTCGTGGTGGAGTGGTCAGTATCGCTGCCTACACATCGGGCGGTCCGGGTTCGAGTCCTGTCAGTGGCAAATGTTTGTGTGATAAACACAAACATTAATTTGTTAACTTATAAAATATGTAGATTAATTATGTATATCTGTCCTTTAACTAATGTCCATAATAAAAGTTTCTTAACGATACTTAATTTGGGTTGGATAATTGGTGCGGACGTGAAAAAAAAAATATTCTCTAAAAAAATTAACGCTTAATGTAGGTAAGTAATATAAAGAAAGTTTTCTGTTTTTTAATGCCATTAAAAAACCCTTTCTTTATATTGCTTACATTAAGCATTATTTTATACCTATAGTAGCACCTATTACAAGAAATTTTTAATTTTGTACTTCAGATTTATTTAAAATTCTACAGAAATATTAAAAAAGAGGATTACAGAAGGAAACGGAAATACAGATCGGAACTTATAAAAGTAGAAGCAATATTATTACACGTGACTCCTAGTCTTATCTATTCCCGCCAATTTTTTATTCCCAAATTTCTGATTAATTTAATCTAGAAAAACATTACCAAGAAACCGAGAGTGAGTCACGGCATATCACATGGAACTAATTACGTTTTCATATTTATCCCGCCGTTCTATATTTAATTATACACCAAAATAAACGCAAATCTGCTTACTTACCAGAACCAAGGAATGTGCAAAAAACTTCAGCAAGAATCCGGTTCAATATTCACAGAATGAAACGTCCGGAAAAACTGTTTTGAGTCACTAATATAAACACTAACCACTTTGAAACTTCGAAAACACGTCAAATCAATAAACGCTGAAGCGCGCGGTACGTGCGAACGCTGTGAGCTTTCGGTAACGACTGAAGACGCGAGCTTTCAGCGGTGCGCGTGCGCCGCGTGCTCAACGACGACGATCATTCCGTCTCTCTCTCACGTACGGTTTTCGCTCCGCTTGTTTATACCCTTTCCTGCTCCCTCGTAATGTCATCTCGTGGAAATGGAAGGAAACGTATATAACGGCGTTCGTTGCGTAACAACTCGCTGCACTATGATTTATGTGGTCACTTGATTAATTTTCCTTCAGTATTTTCACTAATTTTATTTATAGTTTCGCCTTGACGCAGCGGTGTCCGACTATGTGATTACTGCGGTAATTTACGCGCAGTTTTTTGGGTAATCAAAGAAATCTGGGGACGCGTAAATCATAATTATGTCTTTAGATATTAGTTTCGCGTCTTTATAAGAAGGTAGATTTCTCGGTTATTAATTTTATAATATTTATGGCACCTGTAACTATTTGCATTTCGTTTTGATAATTTTTTATGTGCAATAAAATATAATTCATAAAGCTTTTTCGTAGAAAAAATGGTCTCATAGTTGAAAAAATCCATAATTTCAGCATATTTACTACATTTATTGGTACAGCCACGAGCAAGCATAGTATCCACATTTGACAGTTTGTTATTCTTACGGCCAATAGCACCAAGATTTTCTTTTTACAATTTTGCAAAATGTAACATAAAACTTAATTCAATTATTTAATCATAGGAATGGGTTTTTTTGGGAATGGGAATTTTCAAATATATGTACATTTTTCACAAAATTTTAAAAAGTATAACTTGGTGCAACCGGTCGTAACTGTGTAGGAAACAAAGATACTGAAACGTAAAAACTTTATACATATTATATACCTAATATAGAATACTTTCTCCCGCCATTTCCTATGATGTTTCTCAGAAGATGCCTTTACCAACTGAATCTAAGCCACATATCCCGACTTCCGCATTTGCACAAGAAGCATTATTGGTTATGCTAATAATAATTGTAATAACATTGTATATGTACAGTCGGGGTAAAAAAGGTTTGTCAGTTGTCACCTTAAAGTAGATATTAGCTTGCTCCAGTCCAATTTTTTTTTATGGGTATCGAAAATTTGACCATGTTTCCAAATATCGCGAGCCGTTGCAATGGTGGCCTATCCGTGAGCGGCGAGATGTGCACATTCTTACTATGTTGAATAAAATCCTCAAAGATCCTAATTTTCCTCCTTATCTACGTTCCGGCTTCCATCTCCTACCTGCACCCTCCCGTTCTCAATGCTCCTCTGTATCACTAGGATGCTCCAGCTGCCTAGAAGTAACACTAACTTCTTTTTCCATTCCTTTACCGTTCGTGCTGCTCAGTTATGGAATCGACTCCCATCAGAAGTTCTGGAGAGTCCCATCTTTTAAATATAAAATAAAAAACACTACCTCTCCTTTTGGATCAAACAGTTTTTCTTATTTATATGTATATGTTTATCTATATTTATTATGTGTGTACTGTATGATTGTTTATATTAATGTTTATTCAAATATGCATGCTATGTTATATACATAGCAATTTTTTTTTTCTTACAACCGTGAACTTGATGTCACCTGCTTATTATTTTTGTAGTATCTTACATACAATCTGGGTTGGCTGTAAGAGATTTCTTTTAGAGATAAGTTCGCCCTTGCAAACCTTATTACTTTATGTTTGTTAACTGTGAAATACAATAAAGAGTTTAATCATCAGTTATTTGTGTTATATTTCTCTACTCCAGCTGCCAAGAAGATAGTTTTGCTTTTTCAACCCCGAGGTGGCCCAATCTACGTAGATAGCTAGAAGCGCTGTCAAACTGCTCGTAATATCGACACGTCACGTAAAATGTCTCTCCATCTACGCCCAACTCTAGCTAGATCGTTAAAAAACGTTTCGATTAAATCTAAAAATGAAATTATGATTTAAATATACTTTTCCGTTTTAGGTACATTAATTTGACGTACTTACAGATCTGATTTATATATTGACAACAAAATACCTTAGCCTAGGTATAGGCTAAGGTATTTTACCACTACTTTGGCATTTATTTTGCAAATAACTTTCTGAAAAATCGCTCCTGCAAAATGTCCAAATCACGATAACAGTTTATAAATAAATGTGTGTGTGAAATGCTACTCTGTTATTTTTCAAAGCGCCATTGAGACATATGTACTATGAAAAAAATAAGCGTCTTATTTTTTTATTTATTAATGAAAAAAATTGGTTGTCTGTAAAGTCGGTTTACTGACGATAGTTGAACGTGACAACGTCTTAAGAAAATACTGATGGAATGGTAGCATTTTTCAAAAGAAAAATTTAATTTCATTTGTTTTGCCGGCCTTACATGGAACGCCTCAGAGCGAGGTAACGCCGCATGCGTCATGTTTTTTCGTGCGTGCAGCCGGCTCTATCGAATTATAAGACGTTGTCACGTCAAAAAAATAAGCGGGATTCGATTTCAAGAGCGATTCTACCTAAACTTATCCCAGATAGAAACCCACAAAATATAGACAGACATATTTTGACGCAATCCAATAATCTACATTGGAGTGAGGTAACTGAACTTATATGTATTTAATTATAACGGTGTCGATATCTTAACGTTTACTTTTAATTGCCAAACATTAATGGCAGGATGTGGTATAGTGTTTTGGTAGTTTTTATCTTGTCTAGTATTTGCAAAATCTTATGAGAGAATAATTATTTCCACAGAAAACTTTAAAAAAGTAATCTTCAGTAAAAACATATACCTGTCATAATTTTTATTTATCTACATTTTAATATTATGAAGCTGAAGAATTTTTTTGTTTGGTTGATCGCGATATTCTCAGGACCTACATTCAAATTGAAAAACGGTTTTGTGTGTTGGATAGTCCATTTATTAAGGAAGGCTACGCTAAATAATAAAATGCTATATTTGTTTAAAAAAAACTCCACGCGGACGATATCGCGCTCGGAGCGCAAGTGTATCATATTTATGGGCTTTGTGGTCTAGGGATTTGACAGATCAAATGCTTATACAAATGGCCAACGCTACAACATTTGTAATAATAACAACGCCTAATATAACTTTAATAATTATGTAGGGTCTAAACGCCCACAATATTAGTAATTGTCGAAATACTATGTACCTTGACGTCGAGTCAAGGTACTTACATAGTATTTCGACAATTCGTTTCAGCTGGCTCGTAGCAGCATGGTCACGAGCGAACTATACGAGCCTACTATAATATTTTGCACGACGGTTAATATAGTGTTTTTTCAGTTTCATACGTCATTGGCCACTTTTTAGGCACTTCATCAACAACCTTTATAATTCAACCCACTGCTGGGACACAAGGCCTCTCCTTGATATCGTAGGAGGTTTAGGCAGTAGTCCACCACGCTTGCCCAGAGTATAAGGTAAATCAATAGTAGTTGCTGATCCATAAGTCGCCTTCTACGACACCAATTGGAGGATATGGGGTGATGCTATTCTACTCTGCCGGCATCACATGGCCAAAATTATTCTTAGTCTTAATATTATTCGAATTTGCGAAACAAACAACTTCAAAATTGCGAAAAAAAAAGAACTTTTCCGTGTGATTTTGTTTTTCGCGTCTCTTAAACTATCGTAGCTGATAAAAAAAAGTAATGGTGTATAAAACCTATGGAACTTTGAACTGGATTATTCGCAGTTATTAAAAATTGGTCCTTCGAGCCGGATTCGATGTAATCGTGCTCTAATTCAGTCAAACCTTTAAACAGGCGTCGTTACATAAACCCGTTCATTGAATTTCATTCATAAGTGCGTGTCGCTTGCACTAAGTATAGACGGTCTTTTAATAGATCGTATTCACGATATCGATTCATTGACCGGATTGATCTAACGATCAATTAACAGCTACAGAGGCTTAGTTTATTGGATTCTTGGATTTTTGGCTTTAGCTATGAGTTTTCTTGCAATCAAGTGGTCGTGGACTTTGATGATGTCCACGATGTCCGGACTGTTAGGAAAATTATTGTGCTTTTTTTTATTTTATTTTTTATTGTCAATAAGTTGGCAGACAAGTATACAGCCTGCCTGGTGGCAAGCAGATACCGTAGCCTAGTAGCCTAGCTAACCGTAGTTCCCTTCCCTACCTCATGAAGCTCTGCCAACTTTGGAAACACATCACCACAGTCATGTAATGTGATTTGTCTGTGGTCTTCTGTAAGGTACCACCCCAAATTCGAGCGGCTAGTCCGCTGTGCCCTGGCCCTATGTAGTCTATATGTATATGTGTACGAGTATATACAATGACCACAGCAAAGCTTGACTGGGCTTAGCACTAACCGACGATCACTCCATCACACTGAGATGTGGATGTCATCCAAAAATTGAGCAAACACACGATCGCTCTATTCGCGTCACTCCAATTTACTTTCTTTCTACGCAGCGACTTCTGACACGTCATGAAATGGACGTGGGATCGGCAACACACGAGCGCGCGCATTTGGAGTTTCTAGCGATGGAGTAATGGATTTCAGATTGTTTGGAAATCCATAATTTTTCATCACGCCACGTGAGATTACGAACACACGTTACGATTTTGGCTTATTTTGGAGTGATGGCATGGCGTGATATGGCTTAAAGCGATTGTGAGTTTCCCACTTAAAAGTGAGCAAGCTCCATCAATCAGTCATCGCCGGAGGGCATTCCAATTTGTACAAACGCAATACTCGCGCTCTTCCGGCGCTAGCGGCGCACGCGACTCACCGGAAGCGTTCACGCGTACACGGATTTTAGGATTTTTGTCTCGTAATTAAGTGGCGTTTTGTTACGTGACAAACTTGGAGTGTCAATTGATTTATAATCGTATTTCCTTAAAAAATCTATTTGTAGAAGATAATGAAATAGCTAAGTTTAAACTCGACTTGATTAGTGTCCAGTGAGTGGGCCAAATTTTTATTCATTTTATTAATTTAAATAACAAAGATCCAAGAGATGTTACTAACAAAAAATCTTAAGAACGATGTTAGTAAACCTATTATAATATTAATTAACTTAATATTCTACTTACTTAGGTACTTATATTTATGACGCACGTGGAAGGTTTTGTAAAAAGTATATGAATTTTAACACAAAGAAATAAAACACATAAGTTATGGTAGGTCTGCAGCTGCCTTTCGATCCGAACCCTGCAGATACACTAGACTAGACTACAGTAAGATACCTGGCAATTATAAATCCATTAAAAAGGTCCTGCCAGAATAACAGCTCTTGCGGCATTAGAACGCAGAAGCACAGTCATGCTGAGGTCCTTTTGGTCCAGTATGTTAATTATTTTGTATTTTCTTTCTCCTTTTTTGTAATGGTCTGTGAGTACCAATAAATGTTCCTGTTTTTATTTATTTTCTTTCACTCGTCAAACTTCGTCCAACGGACTAAGTTACCCGCAGGTCCTCGTATTCTTAAAAATATTCAATAAAGCCCTTGTATAGACAACAGGTCATTAAAAAAAAATGCTGTACAATCTTTTTTATCTTTATGGGATACGGTAGTGCCAAATAATCTAAGTTAAAAACTTACTAACCCATACAATGTAACCTAACGGAACAGGATGGCAACCTGACACTATTATTTAGGGGCGCTGCATGGCTCATACCTTCAGATGTGGCTTTATTTGTAACCAAATGTTACCTGAATCTGCTCCACCCATTTTGGGATTGAGGAGAGCATACATCAGAATATATTTAATACATCATATAAAATACATATGTACCTATGTATATTAATAAATAAATAAAATACATAAAAATTAAAAATCATTTATTTCGGACCGGAATCCATAGTGTTAGTAACAGAATAATCTTATAAACTATGTTAGTAACAGCATAATATTTAACAATTACATAAATTAAAATAATGAAAAAACGAATTAATTAAAATTATCAAAATAACATATTATAATCAATTATTAAATCATTCAAATTAATCAATTAAAATTAAAACAAAACAAAACAAAGAAAGAAACAAGACACCACTATAACGCATATCGATTATACGTGATAGTAGTGTCTTTAGTTAGGTGGACGCGAGTCCAGTGCTGCATTATAGCACTGTCCACGTCCAACCTCCCCGTGACTGTCCTCAGGAGGCTGTTGGAGCTGCCCCGCACTCGCTGTATCAGGGATTAATACATCAGTATAACATATAGGCTACTAGCTGCCCGGCCACGCGTTGCTGTGGTAATTTCATACTACTGACCTGTAACATTGTATCTGCAGTAAAAAAAAATGACTACTTATCAAGATAAAAACTATCCTATCTCTCAAGTTGGATCAAACTGCACACGGTGTACAAATTTGATTGAAATCGGTTAAGTGGTTTAGGAGTCCATTGAGGACAAACATTGTGACACGAGATTTATATATATTAAGATCATTTATAATTGAGCTCCTTGGCATGAAGTTCACAGCCAACCTTAACTTCGGCGAAACCATCTTTTCAAAAGCTCGAAACTGCGGTAAATAAACTGGGTATTCTCAACAAGGTTAAACGATGCTTCACGCCGCAATAACTTATGACCTTATATGAGGCTCAGATTCGATCTTGCATGGAGTATTGTTGCCATCTTTGGGACGGTTCAGCAAAATATCAACTTGCTGCTCTTTACTCGGTTGACCGCTTCAACTTGTAGGTAAAGATAGGCTGGTGCATGCTAATCTGCAAAGTTTGGCTCATCGTCGCAGAGTGGCCTGCCTGTCGGTATTTTATAGATTGTACTTTGACGAGTTTGCTCTTGAGCTGCATGAGCTTATTCCACCATCTCCTTTTTTACCATCGGGGGTCTAGACGGACTTCAGGTTACCATTCCTACATCGTACTAATTCCGCCTATGCGTACCAAGTGGTTTTCAACATCATTTATTATGCGCACCGCTAAAGAGTGGAATTCCCTGCCAGCCTCCATATTCCCGAATAGTTATAACCCTGCTCTATTTAAGGTTAGAGTGAATAGGCATCTTCTGGGTAAACTCGCTCCATCTTCGGCTTCCTCTTAGCTCTCCTGCACAGAGTGTTGGCAACCAATTTCAAGTAAAAAAAAATACTTATCCTGCGCAGACGAAGTCGCGGGCAGAAGCTTGTGTATTACGAATATATTTGTGTAATACATTATACATCCGACGTCAAATCACTATCATTATGAAAGGCTTGTAGTACGCCTGCTCTGTGCCAATATTATTTACGGCCGCACTCAACAAATAAACCATCAATGTCCCCGTATCGGAGAGAAGCGTGCGCCTACGCAGCCCAACTTATTGTTGTATTGTTCTTATAACCTAACAGTTAACTGCGCGATTATACCTCGTGTAACTATAGTAATAAGGCTCTGAATTACCTTCACTTGTGCGGAAAGAAATATTATAGGTTATTCAGAAAACAATGCCAGCATAGACAGTTATAAAGCAAACGTATTTTGTACAACTGCTTTGTAATAAATTAAAATTTCAAATTTTTACTAGTACCGGAAGGTTAGCCAGTTCCTGTTTTTACGACAGTATGCTAACAATAGATTGTGTTTGTTTTGTTATGAGTTAAGGTGTTTGGCATACAAATAAAATGTCTCGGTAATCCAGCAGTTTGCCCACCGGGACTAAATCCAAAAGTCCTTGGTTCAAACTCCTGGGTAGAGCAAATTTTGTGCTCAATTTGAATGGCAGTGGGACTTATTATAGTGTGACTTGCTACCACCTAAAAAGCCTACCTACCCGGTAGGCACCGGTTTAAACCCCGCCACTTACCAATGTGTTTTCAAATTTTGAATTCATATGTACGTTTAATCGACGCTTTTGCGGTGAAGGAAAACATTGTGAGGAAACCTGCACACGCCTTAGAAGAAATTCTTAGGTTGTGCTGAAGTCGACCAAGTTCTCTTGGCCAATGTGGTTGACTAAGGCCTAATCGCCCCAAATGTGGGAAGGCTCGAGCCCCTCGGTGGGGACATTATATAAGCTGTTGATCAAGGTGGTACTACCCCAGTGCGGCCTGCTCCAAATTGGATGACTAGGCCACTGTGCCTTGCCTCGACTTAAACTAAACGTAACGTAAACTATTGCTTCTGTTCTCTCCGAGTTGATAAGTGTACTACGATCGTTAAAGACCCACCAAGGTCCTCACTCCTTAAAAACCCCGCTGAGGCCAACTGCGACTAACAGTAGTTAACCAAAAAAAAACACCATATAGAAAAAATATAAACGATGAATTCGATTCTAAAGTTGCATAGGTACTATAGTAACAATACTCACACGACCGCCGTATGTAACGCCACAATCACAATATCGGTAAAGACCTTTTCGATTGTAAGTCGATTGTTCTAACGCCTACATATTATTCATTGACACTTCCTCACTGGCGTAACGTAAATAAACAGTTCAAGAGATGTTGTCTTTTGAAATGCCTTCTTAGGGTACGAACCGACTACTTACATACAATATTTATAAGAAATTTATGTGAAAAGAATTGAAATTCCGTAATTCAGTGATTTTTTTGTTATCAATTTTTCATTACTTTTGTAAAATATTTGTTACGGACACATCTGACGCCGGAGTATGTAAGGAATTTTCCGCCCTAGAAAAGAAAGAATAATTTTCCGGCAAATCACCGCTCGGGTAAAAACGGTTAAATAAACTCAACTTTCCGAGTATGAGAAATAAAATAGTATTTGGTGCTTCAAATTAGTTAATGTGAAAAATTTAAATTCGTCGTTCTTCCTCGAAATTTATCAGGAATCATATTTCTACATAGTTTCCAGTCTATTGATTATTTACTTTAGCCTCGCCTAGATCCCAAACTTGCGTAGAATTGCGCACTTCTACAGTTTTATAGATGTACACGTACCATAAAGAGTAATGTGGCGTATCCAAATCGATTTATCGATGTTTTATGAGCTGGATAAGTATCGATACTTGGCGAATGGTATCGAAATATCGTATCGAAACCAATGGGCCGTAAAAGGCTGGTTAGCGAAGTAGATGACGGAAAATAAAGTTGACGTTGGCGTGGTGATAGCTAGGTATTAGAAAGTTTTCTTGTCTATTACTTTAAGTTAGTGTATCTTAGGAAAGTGCAGTGAAGTAATTAAGCTTACTGTGCAGAGAAATACTCAAATGGAACTCCAATGTCCAATCTATCGATATAAATAAAAATCAATCGCCTTTAAATGTACGTACGCGCATAACTTCAGAACGACTACACCAAACTGGATAATTCTTTTTTTTTTTGCGTTTGTTATTATCATGAAAAGGTTTGTTTAATAGATACAAATACAAAATACAAATAATTTATTAACAGTAACTTGTTACAGAATGATACAGTACAGTGATACTTAAACTATAACGAATTAGCTGAGACACAAAGTAACAATACAGAATACTCAACCCGTGGGTCCCACACTAGGAGAGTCCTGCATAGTGGGCACCCACTGAAAGTTAACAATTAAGATAATTTCCAAAGACTTGTATCGAAAGGCATAAAAACTATTTTTCTCTTTTCATTCATCTTAAGTCGAAATAACTAGGTAGGTAATAGTATATGGTAGGATTAACAACAGAATGTGCATGAACATTTATTTTGTTGTTCATAGTGGCCTATGAATAACAAAATAAATGTCAATATTGATAGATTGACATTCAATGCATAACAATAAAGTATCTATGTAGGTATCTACGCAGAATCAAATTGTTGTATTTTAATTGCAGTATTATTTTTAAACGTAAGATTATGTTTCATTTCTGTCACTTGGTACAACACCCGTGGGAAGCCTTTAATTTTTTTTTTTATTTTAATTTTAAATTACGGAAAACCATTTTTATGCTATGTGGTTAAACAGGCAGCTTTGGGTGGAATTAATTATTTTTGAATGGATGTATGTATATTTGTTACTCTTTCACGCAAAAACTACCGACTGAATGGATTGTAATGAAACTCTATCAGAATAACTTATACTAATCCTGAGCAGACGAAGTCGCGGGCAGAGGCTTGTATTCAGTTTAAGCTCTAGTTTATTCAATCTGTTTATCCTGTCTGTTTTTTGTTCTACAAGACCGATAACGACGCAACTTTGTGAAAGATTACAGATGGATAATGCCTATGATAATGCTTTATGGGGCATTTTATCGATACATCGCTAATGGAAGTAGTTACAACGTCACTATAATTACCGAGTTTACTCTGCGGTCGCAAGCGGACAGATGACAAGATAATAAAACTAGATAGATAGAGAATGGGGTAGAAAATGGCGGCTTATTAAGATGTCTCGGCACTTAATTGGTTTGTATATAGGTACAGTCACAAGAAATAATAAGTATTCATACTTGACGGCTCGTGACACTTATTGTGTATGTAATAAAGGTGTTGACAGTTGGTACCACAGAACTAATAAATTATTATTTCTGTGGTTGGTACCTACTTATTATTGCACGAGACCGTACAAGCCTGATCCTTGATTTTTTTTAATGTTACGAGATGGCAAACAAGCTTGCGGCCCACCTGATGTTAAGTGGTCACCGCCGCCTATACACACTTGCAATATTAAGTGTATATCACTTAACACCGCAAGTGCGTTTGCCATCCTGGGGACCTAAGATGATATGCCCTCCATGCCCAGTAATTACACTGGCTACCTTTCCCTTCAATCCGAAACACAGCGAACTGCTTCACGGCAGAAATAAGAAAGGCGGTGGTACCTACCCGGACGATTACTTATGGGTCTACCACCTTGAATGTAATTTGTAACCTATTTGTGATCAAAATCAAAAGTTCTTCATTTTTTTATGTTATTTTGTTGGCAGACAAGCATGCTGCCTGTGGTAAGCAGCCACCGTAGCCTATAGACGATTGCAACACTGACGTGAGCCAGTCGCCTAAAAAGGTGCTTCAAAACTAAAAAATATTGCAAATTATACTGCGCAACTTAAAGCGCTCAACTCGCACGCAACTCGCAAAACCGTGATATTTTTGCCAGACGGCGGCCCCGTTCGTTTGTTTCCGTGCGCATCGATTGAGCTTCATTGAACGCTAACGTTTTGAAGCCATTTTTTGTTATGAAATACTTAAAAAAATGATAATGTTTCATTGGACAATAATTAAGAATTAATGTTTAGAATATGTTTTCATAAAAAAATTATGACTTCGACCTTCAATAAAATTGTAACTTTCAATTTCCCAGGTATAGTCTAAAGGAAGAAAAATGTTATGATGGTGAGCAGAATACATGGTTTTCGTTTGACTGTTCATGTCTTTTACACCCGTTATATTTATAATGATGATATTTTCTTAGCCATCCTATTCTACTTGTTCTATAGAACAGTCCAAAAGGACAAATATACCTGAACGTTTAAAAATACCTTGCTCTGTCCGCGGGCAACTAATGACAACGCGCGTCCGTGTGTCACAATCGGTGAAGTTTGACAGCACCTCATTAGTATGGAGTGAGCTTCCGGGGACTATGGGTACTTTACAAAATATATTCTAGGTATAATATTAATATGGGAAGAAAAACCTTTGCCAAGTACTAGTAACCACTTTTTGTCGACTCATCGGCATCATCAAATTATTTGCCCGGACTGCTTTTAGGGGTGCAAACACAGATATATCAATCTAAGGAGATCGGTCGAATCGCCGAGTTCATAGGGAGACATAGTGTCGCAATCAGCGGCCGTACTAAATAACATGTTCTAGTGCAGCATGCCGTAAATACACTATTCATTGCGCGCGTCTTAAGGACTGCGAAGCGATGAAAGTTAAGCACAGCCGCAAAGGAGATCGGTCAAATCGCTGAGTTACGTATTCACTTGACTTTATCGGAAGGCGAAGTGGCGGTTTATGCCCACAGGGCATACACATGTCGCAAGTTAAACGTCGGCTTGGCCTATCTCCTTGTATTATTAAATCTGTGCGTGCCAATATCTGTTATGATTGATATTTAAACCAAATTAAATAAATCGACAAACATGTAAAAATAATCCTGTTATGTATAAGTGGATAACTATTTAACCCTACGATCTGCCGACGATCTGATGTCATTCGCTTCTGATAGCGTGTTCAAGCTGAAGTATGCCTAACAATGTTAAAGATGTAAATCTGCAACATTGTTAGGACGTAATAAGAAATTAAAGACATGCCTAAATTCTTCGTGGTTAAATAGTACTGTGTAGCGTTAGCAGAGCGGTTGCCCGGATACCTAAAGATCGCGGGTCCAAGTCCTGTCTATGCACTTATCCGTGACAGGAGATTTTTTCCCATGTTTTTCGTTTTCTATTTAATTTGGTATCAATTTCAATCATAACTAAACATGCCAAATAAAAATTAGAAACAAATTCGGTCTAATATCTGTCCTGGTTTCTGGTTTTTGCTTTTGGTTCACTTAGGGATTAGTTACTTTTTGGGTTTTACTTTTAAGTACTTTTTATATATGCAGCAGACCTGTCATTATTTGAAAGCACAGATGTGATATTTTATGTAACCAAATGTAACCTAATGCTGTGCTCAGTCCTTTATTTATTTTTATTACTTACACTATTAATATATTAATCAATTATATTTTATAAATATGTTGGCAGTTGATTTTTTTTTTATTTGTGCATGCTGCAACTTGTGCTGAGTTGTGGCATTTTTGGTTTCACCGTATCTTGATGTACCTATATGCATTAAGTTATGTGTATTTTTGCAATTTTTGTAAAACTTAATAAATTTATTTAATTTAAATTATGAGCGTCAAGCAGCTATGTATATTTCCAACAAAAGTCCTTGATGATGCTTAATTTGGGCTTGATCAGGGCTTCTCAAACTTATCATTATATATATTATTTTTATTGTCACAATAAAAATAAGCTTCGGATGCCCTGATCTAGACCTTAGGGATTTGAAATTTTTTTGCGAACATAAGTAGGTACCAACCAGTTGTAGTTGTAATCAAGCTATCACAAAAACTCCAAAAACCATTTAAAATTTTAGAATAAGGAGGTACACCTACAAAAGCAAAACATAACAATAAATAAGAGATATTTATTTACTTTATTAGCTGACTCCTAATGAGGAAAATATGCTTGCTTTTCTGAGCGTAGCTTCTCGGGGCTCAAGTTTGGAAATCACCACTCTCATCTCTTTATTTACATTTATTTTCGCTCGACTCGCTAGCATCACACAATTCGGTTTATAGAACTTTATTTACTCATTAAGACAATAATGCCACTTACATGAGTACATTAATAAAACACAGTAAAAAAATGAAATCATAAATTCACACAGATAGCCAATCTATATGGATCGCCTCATGAGTCACGACACCCCTGAGATAATGCCGCGACGCCCGCGCCCTAAGGACGGACGTCGTGATGCACATTTTGGAAAACCCTAGGCTAGATAATGGATCATATTTGACTGGTCAGATTAACCTAACCTAAAGCTATCTTAATCCAGGATGAGCGACCAAAAATCCGGAGTTTCTCCCGAGTTGTTGTTTCAAAAACACGTGTTGAGAGACTCCATTTTAACCTCAATCTACCGTACAATTGTCGGTTGCTTTAATAAAATTTTCACTTGATATTGGCGTGTGCGGGACAAAAGGAGATAAAAGACTACTTACGGCGCTGGTTCTGAGGTCGCAAGTTAAGTCAGATGTTGTTGGCTATAATGTTCGTCCTTCCGTCCTTTACGTGATTCGGTGATTTTCCGGATGATTTTCCGAGATGATTTTCGCGCTATTGGACAACTGCCACTAGCTAATTTCGATTGGAACGGGACTTCGAAGATAGTCGACCGTTCGCGTACGCGGCGGAGTTGCAACAACGTTTTGACAGTTGCGGTTTGCACCTCCTACCTCCGTTTCGTCTTTTATCAGGAATGTGATGGGAAGGTAGAAGGAATGGATGTTCTGGACTAGAATATTTTACCTATAGGTATTTGAAACCTAACATGTCGCAATGCGTAATCTTTATGGGTTGCGATCGCCATATTATTCTTTTATAAGAAGAAGAAGAAGACCAAATACCTATTTAGTAAGTATTTTTAGTGGCTCATTCTGGAATTTTTAGTTGCTCTTATTATTTATTATTATTTCCCCTAGATAATTTGCGTGAGCGTGGCACTCAAGAAACCATATTTGGTATTTTAAAACCAAAGTCGACGCCACATTTGCCCCGGACAGGACATCATTAACCGGAGCTAGCCACTCGCCGGATACCTACGCTACTTGCAAGGAAAAAACTTCTCCATTCTAAATGCGGTCGCTGAAAAAAAAGACAGCGGATGCATGCAAGAGTGACCGTGTTTACTGGAAAAGTGAGGATTTTGTAAACATACAATACTCACACACTATAACGCTAATTATCGGAAAAGGGTTCATCAGAACTTTAGATAATATTTAGTATTACATTACATAAAACCACATCTGGCAGTATGGGCTTTCGGTAAACTTTCAGTGAACCAACTAACAAAAGCCGACAAACCAGCAAAATTTTACACTCTAAAAAATAGAGTTAGAAATAAAAAATATAATAAATAATTCATCCAAACTAACATTATAAATGCGAAATTGAGTTTGTTTTTTACGCTTTCACACCTTAACCACTAAACCGATTTTAAAAATTATTTCACCAGAAGAAAGCTACATTATTTATTTATTATAGCACAGTCACATGACATACATTTATACGCTTAACAAATACTTTACAGTGTGAAAAATTTCTGATGCATGTCACAATAACGGCGTACATAGCATTTTCAAAAAATTACGGTAATACTTAGCTAAACAGAAGAAAGAGAAAAAAAAAGCAAAAAGCAAATTATAAGGGAGTAACATAGGTTGTATTTTTTTTTTAATTAGATAGCCGTACGAAAATTATTATAATGTAGTTATTACTTGACGTGCGCTACTATTTTGTTTTTATCAGAAAATTTATGTTACTATGACATGTATACTATGAGTATGGAGGTTACATTATCCGATCTGATATCGGTATGAGAATAATGCCAAAATCTATAGCAATATTGTCGATATCGAGATATACTGAACCAATCACAAATAAATTTGGAGCAGGGTAGAAGAAAAAAGAAGTTACGTTTTTGTAACTCTTCATGTTTCCAACAAAATTCCAACATAATGGCCACCGTAGTGCGCACGCGCCGCTCTATAACAATTAATCGCTTCCGCGTCCGTGACGTTTCCGATCCGAGCCGAGTAAAAATGTCATCTATCGAAGATGGGACGACGGAGGAAGCCGCGTGTAAACATCCTCGCTCGTCGACAACAGCCCCTTATTAATTACACTGTTACAAAAATCGGTGTGATTTATTTATGATAGCTCAGTACTTAACAAGCTTGTTACGGGTACATAGATATTTTCTGGAGTAACAAGTGCAGTGAGAGTGTTTCAATAATTCCATCCCTGTTCAAGCTGCAAGCTGAATATTGACATTCCGCGGGTCAGCAGTTACGTGCAACGTCGTCGGCAACTTACACCTATGAGAGGTATGCATAATCCTTTCAATGTGTACAGTATCATCAATGTAATCTAAAAACGCCAGCTTTAACAACAATAAACAGATTTCAACCGTCCGTTCTGGGTTTCACTACCTCGCCGTTGCTGCCTGCCAGGGCTACTTCCTGGGAAGATCCTATCACCAGCTGCCTGCTGGGTTGCTGTCTGAAGCAGCTCCTAACTATCAACATAATATCCTTACTGTCCAGACTTACACCCTGGCTCAGTATCCTCTCCATGTGTATTTGTGGGCAGCGGTGCCTTACAACCGTAACCGCCACGGCCTGACCGTAAAAGATAATTTCGCTGCCAACAAAGTAGTTGTCCTTTTTTGACCTCAATAAAACCCAGTCTACCGGTAGAGAACTAGTTGATTGTCAAAGCAATGGCTCGTCATATAAACACAGTGTTATTATGGCACTATGAAGATAAGTTGCTCAGATTGCAAAAGCTCGCAATTTCAAGTCCCGTTACATTGCTTGATCGCGGCAGGATAATGTTTCTAGTTTCAAATTTTATAACATTTTTTAAACATAAAATTTAAATGTCTTAAGATAACTAGCGGAGTTCTAAAGAAATCCGAACGTTCCAAGTATTTCTGTTATAACCCAGCATGCTAATGAGTTGTCCGTCAATGGAGATTGATAGCGCAGCGGACCACTGGCATACAAATATTAACGCGACACACTTAATATATTCCATAGGAGGGTTGGTGTATAATTTAATGCCTAAACCTGTAGCAGTATTCTCGATATCAAAACACTCCATCTGACTCCGACGTTCATAAATGTTTCCATGCCGATTACACGATCACTATCTCGAACTCTTGGGTATAGATATCTCCACCAACCTAAATTTCGGTCGCTACATCGAGTCCATTGTTAAAACTGCTGCCAAAAAACTTCGCATACTTTTTAAGGTCAGACGATATTTTACATCTGAGCAGCTCCTAGGACTTTGTTGAGCGCAAGGTCGTTCCTGCTTAGAGTACTGTTGTAACGGTGGAGCACTCATCAGCATGCGAAGAGACTCATCAGTAATGACGCACTCGTTGAGGCTAATCTTCAGAGCCTTGACCATCGAAGGCGTGTGGCTAGCCTCTCGGTCTTTTATCGGTTACATTTTGGAGAGTGTGCGGAAGTTTGGCATAACTTGATCACATCTCTTTCCACCAACGGATGACCAGACGCGGCGAGCGCTTTCACCCTTATGTTGTCGACATCCCAATTCGCATGAAGCGATTTGCCTCCGCTTTCATTATGCGAATAGCTAAGGAGTGGAACACCTTGCCTTGGTCTGTTTTCCCAGATCAGTATAATCTGGACATCTTTAAGGTCAGAGTGGTCAAGCATCTTCTAGGCGAGCATGCCATCTTAGGCCTCATCATAGCTTTCCATCAGGCGTGAATGTGGTCAAAGGCCCAGCCTATTCAACATTAAAAAAAATACTGAACCGACCCGAAATAAATCGGGAGCAGGATCGGATAAAGAAGAAGATACACACTTAATATATTATTGACTGGCTATTGGCACAGTGTATATAAATTCTTACAGTCAGCCAACGAGCAACTGCCATACACTCGTTCGGTAGACGGTGGTCCACTGTGTGTCTACCACAGAACAAAGAAAGAGGTGTCTACGGCACGCTGTCTAGACGAAAGCGGCATTTTTGTCAACTTCAAAGGCGTCGAACTACTAATGTTTTACGCTGTGCCATTGGTCTCTACTGCATCACTGGTGCTTAAAAAATACCATGGTCAAGTGTTGGTCGTTAGTCAAGACATTGGTCTTTTGGCTTTGGTTTGATCTGAGATCAAGGTAATAAAATCTGTAGCTCATTGCATGAATGCAGGAGAAGAGACCTACGTGTTTTGGTAACCGCCTTAGTGATCTTCTGGTTCCTCCAGAGGTGAAAAATAGTCGGATTCGAGCCCAAGAGAGCACAATATTTCGGTCGGTTTGGTTGCTGGTATAATAAAAATGTCGCAGGCAATTAGCCGCAATAAAACCGCGGCATATCATCAAAAGCCACAATTTCGGCTTAGGTGGACCATGAAAATCTCGTCCATTGGTCGAGTATCTAAAAATGGTGATCAGCAAGTTCAGAGTTATTTTTATGAGCAAGCGGAGTAGACTGCTTGTGGGAGAGTCTAATGTTACCATACCAAATGCCTTAGATTATGCCTTCGGCACATTTTGTAATACCAGTTTTACACGTAGAGTACTTTTAGTCAGTTTAATATCAGTTCGTGTCACGTTTTTCTAAGAAGTAGGTACGCCAACATTGGACTAGGTCAGAACAAGTGCAGCACATTCTTATGCAGCTGGCGTCCCTCGCAATCAATCACCATCAGGTATGGATCGACCTTGACAGCCGCTGCATTGTCCGCGCCAGAACAATCGGCCCCCGCGCTCGCGGCTAATAGCTACTGATACCTGATCATTTTCACACCTATACTAATTATGAGGACTGATTAATTAATAGGGTAATAGCAATTAATATTCTGATACTCGTTTCAATTCTTGACAAAAAGAATTCATGTGACTCAGGGGGACTGTCGTAACGATCAATTTGTTCAATCGAATTCTTGAAAAAAGGAATAAAAAAATATGTGCTTTTTTTAGCTGACCAGCGGGACCTAAAATTAAATTGGTCTTTACTTTAACATCTATTTCATCATCATAATTTCAGCAGAGAGATTCCCACTGTTGGACATAGGCCTCCCCCAAGGATCTCCAAACCGGTCGGTCCTGCGCTGACCGCATCCAGCGGCTTCCCGCGACCCTTACCAGATCGTCAGTCCACCTTGTGGGGGCCTACTAACGCTACGTTTCAGCATCAGTATCATCATATTATCTGAGGTTCTACTTATTGCAAAGAAATACTAAGTAAGTACCACAACTACCACATTGTGTTTCAATAGTAAATTCACAACGAACTTCTAATAGACTGTGGTAATTTGGTTAAAAAGAAAGGTTTGAAAGGTGGTCCCACTATGACGCAGTCTTCATTGAATGTTTTGGATTTAGGCATATTTTTTAACAAGTACCAAATTTTTACCTTTGTATGGTAGAAAAATTTCATTACAATAATTCATTTATTCATTGTAATCTGATGAATAAATGACATACATAATGATATATTTTTCTGTAACATATATTAGTAATAAATTTTTCCCGGACTACTGAGATGATTTTGAGTGTAACATCCTGTCACTGTTTGGAGGCGCTGCACGGCCCATACTGCCATATGTGGCTAATGTTTAACACAATTAACCTAAGGCTCTGCTCAACCCGTTATGGGTTTACGATCGTGATCGTATGTGCGCAATTTTTTTTGAATTTTACTTATGAAACTAAATAGCAAGACCCTAAAAATCCGAACATATTAGTCACGAAGAAAACCTGAAACGGTTTAAGCAATAAAGTGGGACAATAGTCACAAAACAGCGGCGTTAAGGAGCTTTAAACAAGAAATACTATACCTGCCGAGTGAGCAGGGCTGGCACTGATGCAATATTAATAAATAGCTATTCAAAATGTAACAGAAATAATGCAACATAGGTACAAGACATAATACACCTATTAAACACCTTTAATTATGGTAAATATTGTTAAGTCCAAACCCACATAAAAATAAATCAAGCAGCAAACATTATTTATCAAAAAACCGATTAAGAAATAATTTCACATCAATCAATTGGTGTTTCAGATGCCTACGATTACCGCTTAGTGCTTATAAAACGGACCGCATACTTAATTCCATCCATAGAGTTTTATCCGTGATTCCTACCAACGAAAACAATCTAGCCCAAAATATGGATCAAGAAATACTTATGATACGCATACCAAATATCTGACATACACAACAAAAAAATTTCATAAATATACTTTAAACAGTCAGAAAATCGGTACACTATGTCCAGGAGAATGAAACTGCGTATCTGCATTTGCAATGTTAGTGACTACAACTCTGCATGCGGCTGCGATCCACAAACAATAGGCAATTAAAAAGGCCTTTTAATTAGCCGATAGACACGGATCAATTTCAGTTCAATATTACTTTCAATTTCATTGCTTTCACGGCATTGAAACATCTTAATACATTTCAATGCAATTATTTGGTTATTGTAGTCATTATTTAATGAGATTGAAAATAAAGATTGAACGACAACTCATTTCGTGTATGGCAGCGAAGCGTTCGCGATCACAAGTTGACGCGATCGCATATCGCGATAAGTGGACATTGACTGTCCTTGAAACGATATACGTGTAAATTGGAAATGCCGTTCAATGGGCAATGTTTAATGCTTTTCAATAACATTGTTTCATTTTGGTTAAACCGTGTAATATCGATAAGGTGATATAAAAAAGGCTAAAAAATTCCGTCAAGTAACAAAACTATTAACGACAGAAATATATTATCAACCATGCGTCAGCCCTGCTGTCGCCCGCACTGACCCGATTCCGGTCTTCCTCATAGTGACCAGAATTACTCGACATGCGTACGAGTTTACGGGCCAACATCTTAACGTGACGTCATTGTCATTTTGACAACTAATAGTCCGAATCTGTTAGACCTAAGTAAATAATATGGGTTACATAACTGGAAATTGATTGAATACTGTGTATTATTTAGCTGCGTAGGGTCAGCTTCAGTACCATGTCGTAGCAACGCCTGCGCTTGTGTAGAATAGAATTAGTAGGTATTACAAGGTACTAAAGTGTAGTCTACTTCAGATACATAGAGTCACGCTTGTCTCCTAATAGGGATAGGCAGAGAGAGATCTTTACACTTACGTTCGACGATTTCGAGTCGTTTTGACCTTTTGGTCGGTATGCGTTCGCCTAGGCTTGACCAAGCAGAATTTAAAATCACAAAAGCAATGCCAATTCACCTTTCCCCAGAGACTTTCCGATAGGGCTTCAAGGCTTCGGGGACTTAGCCTCTCGAAGCCTAAAAGTCCTATATTCAAGACTTCACATATTATGACCCAACTTTTATTATTTTGTGACAAGGAATGTGGATGGATATAGAGAGCGGGGAAAACCGAAGAAAAGATGGATAGACTGGGTGAAAGATGATATGGCAAAGAACGTTAATATTAAGATGACGACAGATCGAGGAGAATGAAAAAAAAACGTACTACACTAACCACAAATAAAAACGGGAGCAGGGCAGGCGAATGGACAAGGAAACGTTGGCTTAAGTCCGAAGATGGAAGCACACTTCACTCGGAATCCTCAAGGAATGAGGATCCGGCTACTTTACCTTTAAATGGACCACAGGACGTAGGTAATAGGTAAGATGTTCCATTCTAGAGATTGATCCTGAACTCAGAATGAGACTGACGGTAAGCGGTGGTAAAAACCTGACCCATTCATGCCTGTGAAATTAAACGGTTAGGTACATCTATTGTCGGCTTTACCCTTTTTTCTTTTCTTTCGCTAGTAAACAATTAATGAACCCTATGGTTGAATAGGGCCACGCGAGAGTTATAAGAAGCCACCAGTTCTAATGTCTACTTAACCCTAAAAATCCTGTCACTGATGTGTACCTCTACATACGCGCGCATCACTGGCCGTCATCAATTGGCATGTAATCATCTTAATCGAATGCAATTGTCTCAACCTTGCCCTGAGAACGGCTGCATCCACACCAATCAAACATTTGCACCAAAGAAAAGGAACATTTTAATGGAGACTAATAGAATCATGACCCATTGTAGAATCTTATTCGGGTTGCGTTGGAGATGTGGTGCTGGAGACGTATACTGCGTATTCCGTGGACGGCCAAAAGGACAAATAAATCAATTCTCGACCAACTGAACGTCAAAACCAGATTATCGACAATTGGTTACCAAAGAATACTCAGCTATTTCGGTCACATAGCGCGCAGAGGCCCTGATAACCTGGAAAAGCTGATACTGGTGGGAAAAGTAGAGGGGAAAAGGCCGCGCGGACGATCACCTACCCGCTGGTCCGAAAAGTTAAATCCCTCACAGGCCTCCCTAATAACTACTGCCCTGAGACAGGCCGAAGATAGAAGTGCATGGAAGAGCTTAGTAACCAACGTGACGGAGGCATTTCAGGACGGACACGACCTTCAGCAATGAAGAGCACGACAAGAAAGAATTCGGGTTCGAAGCCTGGTAAGGATTTTTGATAAACACAAACATTTGTTCTTGAGCCATGTAGAGAGCCATAAATATATTTAATATTGTAATAAGCTTAGTTACTTTTTTCGGTTTTTAATGTATTTATATCAAGAACTTTATATGTATCACAGATAATATTATAATAGGTTGGGGAAAAAGTTTTTTCGCATTTTTTAAGAAAATTCAAAACATTTTTTAATATAGTTTATTTACATTTAACTAAAGTATGTAGGTACCATTTTGTTCGATAACTTTTTGCCATCTTGTAGGTAGGGACATGATCCCATTGCTATAGAAATTTTGGGACTTCTGGTCAAAATACCGCGACAAGTGGTTTTGGCAGTCCTCTCGTGATGTTAACCTGACACTGCCTAAAGAATTCTGAAGAGACCGACACAGGTGGAAATCGGAAGGTGCAAGGTCAGGACTATACGGCGGATGCATTAACACCTCCCAGCCAAACTCTCTTAATTTTTGCTGAGTGGCTAAAGATGTGTGAGGTCTAGCGTTATCATGATGAAAAACCACACCCCTTCTGTTGATTAATTCCGGCCGCTTTCTCTCAACTTCTTGCTTTAATCTCATCAGTTGTTCGCAGTAGAGTTCAGAATCGATGGTCCTGCCTGGTGGTAACAGCTCATAATGAATAATGCCCTTCCAATCCCACCACACACACAGCATCACCTTGTTGCGAGTTAACCCGGGTTTCGCTACAGTCTGTGAAGCCTGACCGGCCTTTGACCACGACCTTTTTCGCACTTCTTGTCGTACGTGATCCACTTTTCATCACCAGTTATCAGCTTCTTCAAAAATAGTTCGGTTTCATTACGTCGTAATAAAGAATCACAAATGAGTACACGGTTCATTAGGTTTCTTTCAGTGAGCTCGTGAGGTACCCAAATGTCGAGCTTTTTTGTGTACCCAGTTTTTTTCAAATGCGCTAAAACTGTTTTGTGGTCAATTCCCAGTTCTTCAGCTACGTCGTAACTACTGGCATGCCGATCTTGCTCGACTTTTTCAAAAATGGCATCCATTTTATCTGTAATAGGGCGACCAGAGCGACGTGCATCTTTGACATCAAAATTTCCGGATTGAAAACGCTTAAACCAAATTTGTGCTACTCTCACAGACACTGCACTAGGTCCATAAACATCGCAAATTTTTTTCGCGGCTTGCGTTGCATTTTTACCCATTTTGTAGTAAAATTTTAAAATGTATCGAATTTCTTCATTAGATTCACTCATCTTGGCGGTACGAAAAACAAATGAAAATCACACATTTTCCTAATTTGAATTTGGAATTATGTTCTTTAAAATTTAAACTTTCAATGATACCAAAACCAGCCAGATACAAATAGTATAGCCAAAGAGATTTTATTACAAGTTTATACATACTATAATGCGAAAAGACTTTTTCCCCAACCTAATATAATACTATACTAGTATATGTATCTAGCCGACCCGGCAAACGTTGTTCTGCCATAAGTAGGTATATTTTTAGTATGAATACTTTGCGACCTATTCTCATACCTACCTGATAAACAATAAATTTCATAAAAATTAGGAGGAATGCGACCACTAACACTGTGACACTAGATTTTTATATATTAGAAGACAAAGTTCTTGACAACACTTAATTTAGGTCAGATATTCGTATGAGCCATGATTAATCACAAAACAGGAAAAAAGTTCTTTACGATCTCCTGTTAAAAAAAAAGACTATAAAATCTTTTCCGGTGCCGAAATCGCAAAAAGTAAAGCCATTGTTAAAAATTTAGTATTCCATCGATACATCATTACGATATTCGATATGTGCATCGAGATAACAAGTTAATAGCATCCGAGAGGCGAATTTAAAAACTTCTCGAATACGTAAAGATCTGTCGCAAACGAGTGCGGCGGATGCGTTGAATATTTTATTAAATGTCTTAAAATAAAATGAACATGATAATTTGGAATAGGCGGTTCTTGATTTTGCCAAGAATTGAGTTTAATTTACTTAGATTAAGTTATTTTTGGACTTGTAAGGATATCGATATCTGAGAACATAATTACGCAATTAATTTAATTTAGAGTCCCCGTTCCCCCTTTTTACCCGACTACGGCGAAGCCAAAAGGAAGGATAATTTTAGCAGTCTATGTATGTATTTACTTATGTTCCCCTCTAGCGCCTAAACTATTCATCTGATTTTGATGAATGAGGTGTCAATCAATTCGTTATTATGATTCGAGCAACATAGCCTATGTTGCTCCAGTTTAACCGACTTTAACAAGAGGAGGAGTTTGAGAATTTTTTCTTGTACCTGATTTTAATTAAATTCCTTTGAAGTTTGTACACAAAATCTTGTTGTGGTTGAGTTGCTAAGCAATGTGAAATGGCTAAAAATGGAACTACGACTGTCATGTCGAAATAATGTTTGATTGGTGATTTCTATTGAAATCGAGTGCAGTTGATTTCACCTTGTAAAGCCCGATTTTAACCAATTTCATTCCATTATTTTGTTCCGTAATCGGATTACAGTGTTTTACACTTATTTCGTAGGAAGCAAAACAGTCACTATTGTCTATAGAAGTTTGCAACACTGACGTAGGTTCAGATACCAGAATTACGAATTGATCCTGAGGTCTGAATATACTGGCATACTGCATCACTTTATTTGTTGACCTTTGCACATCATCATCATCACAGCCTTCATAATTCGACCCACTGCTGAGGCACAAGGCCTCTCCTTTCCAACGAAGGAGGTATAGGCAGTAGTCCATCACGCTTGCCAAATGCGGATTGGTGGACAGAGTATGAGGTGATCGATACCCCTTTGCTTGTCCATTAGTCGCCTTCTACGACACCCATTGGAGGATATGGGGTGATGCTATTCTATTCTGCCGGCATCACGCGGCCAGACCTTTGCACATACAAAGCGCTAAAGGCTTTCGCCTCCTCAGGTGCCAGATTCAGCGAGTATGGGCAATCACCTCAGTCACCAACTAATGCTTCGATAACCTAACGAGATCAAAGAAATTTAGCAACTCTTTTCTGTTTTTTCATTGTTGTGTCGAACAATGAAAAAATGGAATTCTCTACTAGCACACGTGTGTATAATACAATATCTCAGTACAATATACGTAAAATGCTGGGTCATTCAAAGGAGGCGTGAAGAAGCACCTCATCTTGCAAGTCGGAAAAGCAAGGGTGGCTAGAGCGGCGCTTATATTGCCTCTCACACTGTCTTTGATTTGCGTCATCGCCGATTTACTGATGGACTGCTTTTTGTATACCCACCACATATCGACCCAAGGCTCTCTAAGAAATTACTACAGTTAAAGATACCAGTTACGCCTGTTCTCGGGGCATAGCAACTTTAACAAACATTTTTTTAATATATGGTGTAACAGACAGCCCATTACGCAGAGCCTGCATGGCGGAGGAAGAAACAGATGCTCACGTTCTGCTGGAGTTCAGAGTAGTGGCAGAACACCGGACTCACTTCCTCGGTGTAGTATGGTCATGTCAAGGCGCTAGACAACTTCCTGGTGGAGCTGGGTGGCTGTAGTGATCCGGCCCTCACCCTCCGACGCAAAATAGGCGCACCAGCCGTCGAGTAACACACAAAATTCTTCTTGTAACGGTTGCTCGTATGGCAGTGTTAAGCAACGCTATTTGAAATCAAAACAGTTCGAAACTGATTTCTATATCGTTAGGATTAAGATTCTGTTTCCTAATACTTTAATCCTCTTAAACCATAGAAACCGCAGCATTTTATTTGAGTGTTGAATGCGGCGAATAATAACTTTTCACATCGTTAACGTCACACAAACTGTGGACTTGCTTAAGAATAACAAATAAACGCGTGTTAAATATACCAATGATGGGTTTCTGTCACCATTTTTATACGAATGACCGATATTTGGTCGAGAACATTTTGTAATAATATAAAGAATGACCACTGTTTTAGTATAAGTACGATTTGTTTTGAAAAACAAACGAGCGCTACCACGAGGTTTTTTTTTTATTAAAAGCTTTTATTTAACTTCATCATCATCAGCTCATATAATGTCCCCACCGAGGGGATCGAGCCTACCCCACATTAGGGGCGACTAGGCCTTAGTCAACCACTATAGCCAAGTGCGGGTTGGTCGACTTCACACACAACCTAAGAATTTCTTCATAGGTGTGTGCAGGTTTCCGCACGATATTTTCCTTCACCGTAAAAGCGTCGATTAAACGTACATATGCATTCAAAATTTGAAAACACATTGGTACGTGGCGGGGATCGAACCAGTGTCTCCCGGGTGGGAGACGACGTTCTTACGCACTACGCCACCGACGCTTCCTTGCAATGCTTTTGCTGCTTTATTTAACTTGCAATGTATGTATTTTCAAATCAGAACTTGCCACTGAATTTTAAAGCAGTTACCCTGAACTGATTGTAATGTTTAGCTAATAGACGTCATTCTATATCCAATATGGCGAACGACGCAAGATGGCCGACTATAATTTTTTTGTGCATACCATAATAAAGATATCAAATGCAAGGGTTTGCTGAGAAGTATACGAATAATGTGACCATAATAACTAAAAAATTAAAAATAAATTTCTAAAAAACCATCTTTAATCAGACTTTTATTTAAATGCTCTAAAAAGAAGCAATAAAACTTTAACTTAAAAAAAAACATCAATTTAAAATATCACACAGTTTAAACGATACTAAAGGTTGTCGCGAATAAAAGATAAATCGAAGTTTTGTGATCGATTAAACTCCTTGCCGAGGTCTGTTTTCCCGGATCAGTATAATCTGGACATCTTCAAGGCCAGAGTGAACAAGCATCTTCTAGGCGAGCGTGTACCACCTTAGGTCTCATCATCGCTTTCCATCAGGCGTGATTGTGGTCAAACGCCCAGCCTATTTAACATAAAAAAAATCTCTTTTTAAAGCATTTATATAAAAGCTTAGTTACACAGAAAACTACATCTGGGATTGTGGGTCAATTAGTAGCTCAAAATAGTGACAGGTTGCCAGCCCACACACATAAAAGTAATTAGTTACTTTTCAAGTCAGAACTAAAACTGAACTGAAAAACCAACGACAAATACAAGATTACACTCTGAACTTTCTCAGTCGTCTGGGTCTAATTTAGCTAATTAACATTCAATAATACAGTCATCTTACGTAGTTTTCATATAGTCAATCCTTTTCTAATTCCAAATCATCCTGAATCAATCTTTAACATAAGATTTCCAACATTATTTTATGAGTCTTACACAGATTTTTTTCTCACGTTGCAACTGAAGGACTTGTGTATATTGGGGTCCAAATCAGATCAGTGCCAACGTGACCGAGCTCATCACGCAGTCTTTAATGACCCCGTATCCACTCCAGCTATTGTACCGATTTGTGCAACCTTAAGTGTTCTTAAGGAATAGTGAGGTGACTGAGAATGTTGTCGATGAAGCTATGGCTGTATTTTCCGTTTGTTGCAAATAATAATGTCGTAGCGTGGACATGATTACAGTTTGTTTAAGGTCGTGAGTCCACAGTCTGTACTAATATTCTGTTTAAAGTTGCTCTGGACCGTAAGCGCGCGCGGTTTTGTTCGAGTCGTAGGCGTGTCTCCGCGGAATATTTTTGGAAGCTATGTCCGATAGCTATGTGATATTAGTTAGAGAGAGAAGCCGAGGTAATGGAGGTGAGCATTGTAAATGGGCCCGGTAAGCCTACACTTAGGTCACAAGTACAAAGGGATCTTGATTCGTGTCAAAGTTCTGGCAAATATTTTATTTTATTTTATTAAATTAGGACAGCCAATGGCATACAATAAACTTTAGAAAAAATATAAAAAAAAAACACTATAAAAACAAAATTAAAAGTATTACCTTTGAAGGCAGTCACAACATGCTTATGATTAAAGATTAATGACAGTAATTAGGGAGGGAAAAACTATTTAGGAGAAACTAACATAATAAATAACTTAAAATATAGATTCAAAGGTCAGCAAAGATTTTCAAAATCATGCAAAGCTTACAATATTTTCGAAATTGAAAAATTAAAGGTATTTATGGCAGGAATACAACCGCAGATTGAAGCTGCTAAATCAGCACAAAAATAATACGATAAACCTCAAAAGGTTTATAACTTTTCCCATTTAGAGATTACGTATTTTATTTTAAAGTAGATACACTTATGAACATATATTTTTTTTATTATTTACCGTCATAAAATTTAAAGCTTTCATTCATTGCTATGGCATTCATAATCTTTAATATTATAATCGAACTAAAGCTTTGAGCTCTCACAGGACAGGCATAGCCTAGTGTGAGAGCTTTAGCTAACTTGTACATGTTGTAAAATTTTATTTCTCTGGCTAATGATTTATGATTATTATTAAAAATGGAATCTCGGTGGCTACTATTGCTAAACATAAAGAGAAATAATATATCATACGTGGTTTTCAATGTAATGTGGAAAATGTGTTTTTTTTTTATTTCTACTGATACCAAATAGACAAAAGTTAAAAGTTCATATAAAATTCATTTAACTGTCTATAAGGTCAAAAACACTATAAGATTCCAAGCATTTTAATCAAAACATCATAGTCATTACATTTATAAGCATTATTTGAAAAATAAATGTATAATTTTATTTAGTTTTAAAATTTTATCGATATTTGTCGTGCATACAACACTAAATCCTTCCCCTGTCCACGCTAAGCGCATTAAAATCGTTATTCAATTGAACATCTCTCATTGTGGGGCAATGCCGGCACTTATCTGATGTTTGGCTAGTTACAAACCCACCAAGATTTGGTTGTTTACTGAATGTTGAATGAATGAAAGGGGACGGAACCGTATACGCCTCTTTTTACTATGAAACCTCTTTTTCCTATGAAGAAGAGGCGATGCCTCCATTGGTAGACTTTTACCCTGTGAAGCACAGGTGAAAAGCACCATATTAATCGAAAATAGAATCGACATTGAAGTCACCATGTGATGACGGCACAGTAGAATAGCATTACCCAATATCCTTCAGTGAGTGTCGTAGAATGCGACTAATGGATCAGCAAAGTCTCCGTCCACTAAACCGGATTGGAAAAGCGTTGCCTTACTGCCTAAACCACCTTCGATGACAAGGAGAGGCCTTGTGTCCCAGCAGTGGGTCGAAGTCAAAGTCAAAGTTCTTTATTGCACCATGTTGTTATATAGATGTTAACAATAAAAGGAAAATCAAACATGACCCTGCAAGGGCACAGCAATTTCTTATATTCTAGTATAGATACTTAATTATAAAGGCTTTTATGATTATGATGAGAATCTAGTTCCCAATGTCTTGGAAACTGACGTATTGATACATTTCAAAATTAAAACTTAGCGGCCTATTATTGTCTTTAGCGCAAACAAAAATAGCTCACCGCTAAAATCCTTCGCCAATACATCTCTTATTACCTTAGACCAAAGTCCTAAAATAACTTAAACATTCCTAGCTTTATCTTTTCTTTTGTTCTGACATTCCTTTGATTTGGTTTCGCGTGGGCTCCCCGTGGGAATCCTTACGGTTATTGAATTAAGGTCGAAATTAGCGATTGCTTAGTTGCTACGATGATTCAAAGTGATAGATGCAACAGTAAACATTTCAGACGTCTCGTGAATTTCCTGAAGAAGCGAATCGAATTGTTGTTTTGTTCTTAGAAATAAAATTGTCGATTGCATTTTATAGGACAGTACTGGTTTCATTAGTAAGATTACGACACGCAGAGAAGTTAAGACTTCGTGATCTAGTTGTTCGTCCACCAGATTTAGATCCAGATGTCCTGGATTCCCCAGAGAAGTACAAAGTTCTTAGATTGGTTGATGGTAGGACTTGGTTTAAGGCCTACCATCTTTTCTAAGTCTGTCACCTTAATAACAGTAGGTATTCATAACATTAATGTGTTCCGACAACTAATGATAAGATATCCAGTCCCTCTGTGGTTGATGGTGCCAGGTGAAACTCGATTACATCTTCGACATTATGGTCACTTACCATCAAGTGAGATGAAAGCGAAGAGCCTCCCTGTCATGAATAATAAAAAAATGTCATTTACTCACCAACTCTGACCTCATCCTCTATACCATGGAGCCTAGCTACCGCAAGTGGTCTCGGGGCTCCTAAGAAATAAATAAACAGTCCTGAAAACGAATAAAAAATCTCAATATATTCCCAGCACTGCGATAAATTGTCTCAATGACAATATAATATCGACGGCGCCTGCGCAGCGTGGGCGTGCGCTTTGTCAGCCTCTCCGCGATATCTAGCGCGGATTTATAGCGCCGCAGCGCTGATTACTATGTATCGCTGAGAAAGCTCGGTGGGATCCTACCGGAGCCAAAGAAATTTATTAAAAATAATAAATACTGACTAACAATAGTGAGGCTCCAGCTAGCGGGCTTTCTCGATAAGGAACGGATTATCCGCAAACTTTTCTCTCAACTGAGATTAACTGGTCTCGGCAGAGAATATCAGTTGACCCTTCCACCCCCCTTGAATTGTCCAAACCGCGGACAAGAATTACGAAAAAAATAATTTCTAGTAAATTTGTTTGTATAAAATTTAATTAGTAAATTTAAAATCAAAGCATTTAGAAAGATAACATTAAAAATCAAATCAAATTTAGCAGTTTGTAAGTTTTATTGTATCTAGTTCTAAAAATTTTTTTAGAACGTAGATTTCATTTGTTTTTATAAGGTAATTATACTCATATCAACTAAGATCTTTTATTGTATACATATATTTCTTTAAAAAACAAGTCAAATATAAGAATATTTTAATAAAAAAGAATAAAGCATCTAATCTTATAATAGAACTGCAAACTGCAAGCTTGTGTAATTTCGTCTTGACGCGTAAAACTTGTTTAATCAAAATTTCAGGCACCTACTACCGAAACCCAGATACAAGCAATGATAATGTTGTATCAACAGAAGCGCAGCTTTATAACAATAAAAGTAACAAGAACAATAAACAGAAAGAAGATTTAGATCCGATCTAGTCGTCAGCTAACGAAAAATTTGTTTTATAACTGACAAACATTCTTTGGTAAGGTTGGACGCAGTATGTACACAAAACACGCTGGTGTTAATCAAACAGCTGGACAGGTTCATGAACAGTAAATCAAAGACGATATATTATCCGAACTAACTCGTCAATGTAAACATCATTGGAACAAAAAGAAAATCAACAATATGTTTTCGCTATAATTCTTGTCAATGATACGATTGAAAATATTAGTCAGTTTAATTAAAAACGTTTACTGCTTTTGGGAAAGCTCAATGAGCGTTTATTGTAATGTGTTTCTATTCTAGCGGGACCTCACATGCTGACATACAAACTAGTAGCAAGGCGTTGCTTGTTCAATATCTCAAGAATTTATTAACAAGGTGTAAAAGCATCTTGCTTATACATAATATAAGCGAGTTGTCATGTCATGGGCTTTAAGCTGTCACATAACTAAGTATCTTTTGAGTCGTTCCTCTTCTTCATCGACCTTTTACATCTTTCCCACTTTGCACTTCAACCCAACGGGATCTTTTTTATCTCGTCTTTCCTATTTACTCTTGTTGCTCCTTGAATATGTAAGCCATCAGCTTAACTATGTCTGTGGGCATAAAGAACCTGTAGCGTTGTGGTCTTGGATAGGCCATTCCCTTAGATCATATAAGTAAAGGGCTAATTCCTAGGATATTCATTCTAATCCTGGCTATGGAATCACACTCACACAGTATAGTTTTTCTACCAGTTTTTGAGTATTTACACGTGGATCTCAAACTTAGTATACCTCCGTGCTATTAATAAAAAACACGCAACTACTACTTTTTATTTTACTTCATTCATCGAGACTTCCCTTCGGCTTCTCAGTACGGTGGCCAATTATCCTCACAGCAATGTGGTTACACAGAGGAATGTCGCCACTGGCTGTAATCCCAGTGTAATTGCTAGAGAAATAGCCGGCGAAATTCCCGACGCTTAACATTTTCTATTCAATAATGCGAAGTGCATTTAAATCAGGATTCTTGGGGGTAATGTGAAAGAAAAGAATGGATTCATTGGAGTGGAGTCCATAAATTATGGAGTTAGCGCATATTTATTGAAGAGAAACCTGAATATTCCGAGGTTAAATTTGTTATGGTAGACTTAACAGTTTAGTACTCTATAGATTTGATATTTCTATTGGAGATTCTTTGGAGCTTAAGCGACAATAGTCAAGAACTTACTCGCATTATTTTCATTCATCATAATAACCTTTATAATTCGACCCACTGCTGGGACACAAGTCCTCTCAAGGTTGTCATCGAAGAAGGTTTAGGCAGTAGTCCACCACGCTTGCACAATGCGAATTGGTGGGCGGAGTATAATATATAAATAATATTGACTGTTATTTCAAAGTTCCGACGGATTCAGAAACTTCTCTGCACTTTGTATCGATTGAATTTTCCCGAATCTTTAACTATAGTATATTTATCCTATATTATTATCTCTCTGAGTCACAACAGATGTGTAGCTAATAAAAGATACAAATTTAAAGTAACAAAGTGAAACAGATGTATCAAAAGACACCATAGTAAGTAAATGAATTAATATTGATTCAGTTGGATCGAAAGTTCGGTTCAAAGGAGAGTAAACAGCCCCCGATAAAAGGGCCCAGCTAATTGCAATACACGCTTGTATCAGCATTAATTGAGCATATAATGCTAATGCATTACGTTTGCTGTGTCAATTAGCTGTGGACTCAGTGCTTGAGCGTAAAGATTATGTGCCTACAGATTATTATAATGTTTGTTGAAACTGTTTTATGGTTTGTGAATAGGAAAAATAGAAATTTCTCTGGAGTACGGCGAGCACCGTCTCAAAAGAAACGGAGAAAAACGTTTTACACTATTTCTTATCCGATCTGCATGATGCTTTTTCAAAATAACTTTAAATGTATGTCGAATTTAAGTACATACACTATGTTCCAATAAAACGGGCACCCCTGTTAATTTTATACAAAGTACCTCATTTTGACTAGGTCCCAGTTTAAGAAGGAAGTGAAGTTTTGTATTGATAATTGTGTCAATATACGGGGAAAATGAACATGGTTTAATGAGCCACCCGGATGATTCCAACATAATATTTGTTTTCCCCTAATATCTACTGAGTAAATGATGCTTTACTCCCTTATTATACAGTTATATGGAAGGAATAAATTGAAGTGTGGAAGGCAAATCTGTGTTAGGTTTGATTGTGGTAAGTACTTATTTTAAGTCCACCTGGCAAGCTATCAGAAATGATGATATCCATAGGAGGATTAAGGTTATATAGCCTTAAGAATTGTAGCCTAACCCTAAGTGGCAGTGGGCAGGGCATGCTACTAGCAAAGAGGAGGACTGACAGCCGTTAGGCCATTCTCGAGTGACAGCTGCCTGTCGAGAGACGCTGCGTGGGTAGGCTCCCACAAGGTACAGAGTGCTACTGGATGTGAGCAGCGCAGGACCGGGTTAGAGATCCTTGGGAGCCTATTTCCAACATTCAGTCTATCGGCTGAAATGGTACATACATACATAAAGTCACGCCTGTATCCCGTAGACTACACAGACAGAAATCACTTGTTTCCACTAACTACGATCCTATATTTCTTTCGCTTCATCACATCCCGAATACATGCTTGGTTTTCAAGTACCTTCTCCTTCTTTCAATTAAATGGCGTTCGCGACACATAAAGATTACACATTTCGCCAATGTTAAGTGAAAATGTACTTTTAGTAGCAGACCGTACCGTACCGTACCGTAGATTGAGTTAAAAATGGAGTCAACAAGTGTTTTTACAACAAGAACTTGGCAGAGACTCCTTCCAGTACCTACTGGAGGCTGAAGTGATGACAGAGAAAAAGTCACTGACTTATACTGAAGCACGTACACCGTAGATACAGAGTGGTTAGATTAGTTTTTTAGTATACAAAACGCACCGATTCTAGTTGCGTTAAGAGCTCAATTTGTATGGGAAACATGATTTGCGCTTCTCTCCGCTAGGGGCGCTGTTCGCGTTTCCTATACAAATTGAGCTCTTAACGCAACTAGAATCGGTGCGTTTTGTATACTAAAAAACTTACACTAACCACTCAGTTATCTCGCATAGGACTTTTAGGCTTAATTTTATATAATTGTTTTTTTTCTGTTTTAGTTAATAAAATTAAAGTTTATTCATTACTTAGAAATTACCTATTACTAAGATAGAAATCTCTTTTATTAAAATACCTTTCTTGCTATAATAGTGACCTGGGTGTACCAATTTAAAAGTAAAGTAAAAGACAAACTTGATCAAAAGTACTCCAAGCTCGATATTGTAAAGCCATTACGAGCGGATGTCACAATTGGTCGCCATGGGACTCTTCATTACACTAATCAATACTAATAACTGGAAATCAAACGTGCGTCCGTACTGACTTTGTTACGGTCCGTGAGCTGGCGACCTTTTGTTGCAAGATCATCGACTGACTCAAAAGATTCTTAGTTAAGCGACCGCTTAAACTCGTCTGACTCGGTCGAGCCTTTGCTCGTACCGTACGCTCAATGCTTATCAAAATTTTTATTTTGTTATTGGAGTTTACTCCTTAAGAATCGATTTGCATGTCTATGGGGCCCGGTATGAGAAAAATGTGAGGAGTAAAATCTATCGATGAATGACCTCGAATGACCTCGTTACGTTTTTGGTGCGCATCCTATGTCGCGCAACTTTCTAACTGTCAAAACACGGATGACAGCGGGTTCGCCATCTCACCTGTCACGGAGTAAACTCCAGTCGTGCGTCGGAGCTGACACACACATTTTTTTTATTCTTTACTGATAGCTTTTAAGCCAAACATAAGTTATTATTTCTACTTATAATTACATTTTGAGTATCACTTAGATTATAATATGTTTTACATTTCAATGCTTATAACCATATTATTATCTCATGATGGCGATATTCAGTTACTTATTCATTAAAATAAAAAACAACTGAGACATAACATTGCAATTATTGACAAAATCGTTCCGATTTCGTTTTCCAAGTCTCATACTTTCATCATCATATCAGCCGAGAGACGCCCACTGTTTGGACATAGGCCTCCCTCAAGGATCTCAAAACCAATGGGTCCTGCATTGCCCTCATCCAGCGGCTTCCTGCGACCTTTACCAGAACGTCTGTCCAGTACACGGAGTACTAAATAGTCTTTGGTCCAGTATCATACCGTAGTACCCACAGATTTAATAATACAAGGAGATAGGCCAAGCCGGCGTTTAACTTGTGACAACTGTATGCCCAATACCGCCACTTCGAGTCGAGTGAATACGTAACTCAGCGATTTGACCGATCTCCTTTGCGGCTGTGCTTAACTTTCATTGCTTTGCAGTCCATAAGTCGCGCGCAATGAATAGTGTATATTACGGCATGCTAAACTAGAACCATGATATGTACGGCCGCTGATCGCAACACTCCGTCTTCCTATGAACTCGGGGATTCGACCGATCTCCTTAGATTGATATATCTGTGGTAGTACCTTTAAGTAAATTAAACTGTACTGTACCGTACCAAATGAACAACAAAACAAATACGTCTTGGGTTTGACTGTGCACATTATGAATTGATCTTTCAATTTAAATACTTACATTTATTGAAGCAACGTTTACTCTGAAAAATCCTATGTAAGTAGTTAATGTTTAGTGTTTTCCTTTCCATCTGGAAAACCACGTTTTCTTACTTATCCGGATGCTTTTGCTTGCTTCTACAATACACAGCGCACTTCTCTACAACCCTATCGACCTTTCCCCGTAATCTCGTAAATATTAGATTCGTCATCAAAACTTTTCTGATTCATATCAAAGGAATCAAAAATAAATTTCTCACGAACAGAGTAATAAAATCGAAGTGTGAAAAGAAAACCAAGGTCGGTTTAATGAACTTCACATAATTTACGAGCACCGTTCTTTATAAACAAATGAATCAAGATGGCTCTCAGATTATTATTACAGTAAAATTAATACACCCCTTCAGGAGAAAACTCGGGATGACTTTAAATACAATTCTGGTTATGCAGCAAGATTAACACACATTCCTCCGTGGTCAGTATCGCTGCCTACAGATCAAGTCCGGGTTCGAATCCTGGTAGCGGCAAATATTTTTTGTGATAAGTACAAATATTTGTTGACGAGTCATGATTGTTTATATATTTAAGTTTATATGTAAAATTATTATGTTTATTTAAAAAATCCGTTATATAGTAGGTATACATAGGTAACACAAGTTCTTAATTAAACTTCATTTGGGCTAGATAATTGGTGTGATCATGGAAATATATTATGTATTATTTACCATGTATTTACCTGATGCTGAGAAGTGACCAAAGAGCATAGACTTTTGTAAAACTAGTGTGTCACTCACAAACACTGCCGATACTAGAGGCCAATACAGGCATCGTTTAGAAAAGTGTGGTAAAAATCCTTCACCCGAGCCAGACAAATCCTAAGTGCCAAACATCCTCCTTGACACAAAAAACATTAACTCATAACTCCGGCACGAATCAGACTAGCAAATGTCGTTTAAAAACAGCATTCTGTGTAAAGAAAATTAGAAGTGATATTTGTGTCATTTATATTAATATTGTGTCTGGGTGGATTTGGCGATTAGGATTTGTCTATATGAATGTATGTCGTTTTGAAATAGCTCATAAATAATAATCAACGTTCAGAATTTAAGTAAAGTGAATCCGTCCGAGTGAGAGTTTTACTCACGTTTAGCATCTTGATATTCTGTTGAATGGCCGTCTGGCTAACTTAACGTACATATAAACAATACTCTATTACACACATTTCATCTCTGAGAAAATAAGTAATCTCTGACAATAATAGCAAAATGTAAAATCTAATTACACACGAGTTAAAGCCGATAAAGTTGTATTATTTACAAAGTAATCAAGTAAAAGCATCAAAAGTAAAAGCGTCGGTGGCGTAGTGCGTAAGAGCGTCGTCTCCCACCCGGGAGGAACTGGTTCGATCCCTGCCACGTACCAATAATGTGTTTTCAAATTTTGAATTCATATGTACGTTAATCGACACTTTTACGGTGAAGGAAAACATCGTAAGGAAACCTGCACACACCTATGAAGAAATTCTTCTTAGGTCGTGTGTGAAGTCGACCAACCCGCACTTGGCCAGCGTGGTTGACTAAGGCCTAATCGCCCCTAATGTGGGGTAGGCTCGAGCCCCTCGGTGGGGACATTATATGAGCTGTTGATGATGATAATGACCATAGATATAGGAAACTCTAGATCGGCAATGTAAAAGAGAACGAGCATACTAACGCGTACATTAGAGCGAGATAGATAGACGAGACCATTTCACGTGCACGCAGGTGGCCTAAGGAGGCCTGTCAGTCACGTAGAAAAGACAGCAGCAACTCTCAGACTGCAGTACTATTTTTCATGTACCCATACGCATTACGCACACATCGGTGTATTTTTTGGTCTCACCCTAGTCGATTCAATCTATAAATATCAGTAATAATAAATCTATGGCAACCACTGACTCAATTGAATAGCAATAGTGAGTTCCTTGCTTTAATAATGACCTAGAACTTGGAGTATGAATGTCAACTGTCAAGGACTCAATCTTAGTGGAAGTACAAAGAAAACTGCATAACGAATTCTCAATCTTCCCCGTCAACAAAAAAACGGACACAGGATGGTAAGAAAAAACAAAATGCTCCAACTCCAAATTTCATTAAAGATATTGCTAATTTTAATTTACGAATAGGAAACTATTTAGTAGAGGATTTAATTAACTGTATACAAATTCTCAAACTGCAGTAAAACAATGATATAGGTGACACTAATGTTGATAACAATGATGGGCAGGTTCCAGTCCAGCGGGATGACCTTCCAGACGGTGAACCTCAGCGGGCAGGCTTCGATGTACCAGATGAACCTCTTCAACTCTTCGGAACGTTGACTTCTGAGATCTGTGAAATTATGATGAAGGTAAAATATTGTGGGTGGAATAAAACAATAAAAGAGATTATAAAAAAAATTTATGTAGGTACTAGATATTATTCTTAAAGCACAATCGTACCCTTTTCCTGGAACAATCTGTTGTGCAAAACCATCTTCATTTTCTCAGCTTGAGATGATACCCTTCCAGCTTCTATTGCTGGAGACAAGATCATTATCAGCAATTGTGTGATCACCACAAATGGGAACAAGTTGTATTTTGTATGCTGGAAATAATTTTAATGCGCTATGAATTTGTAATCAAGGTAGAATAGAATGTATATCCTTTACCATTTACTTTATATTTTATTGTAACTATTCAACAGACATTTTTCTAAAACTATGAGACATGATCAATCAAATTCATTGTGAGATTTCGAAAATATTAGAAAAAAAAAATTGTCGTAAAGCGGAAATGGGCCCGTTATTGAGTGTTTGAGAAATTTACGAATTTTCTTCACAATTCATTTTTTCTCTGTCTATGTTCCGACTCCAAAGTGTGATGGAGAATGAAACTTATGAACCAGTACCTGCGACTTGAGATAATCGTATGATTCTCATTCAATATTTATCTCCTCTGTTCACGTTCCCCTATCTGCATAAAAAAATTTAATAAAAATCTACTTGTGCTTTCTTGTGCTTTAGATATTCATCCCATCATCGAGCTCACTAGTTCATATTACAGTTCTAGTTCATATTACCTTTTTACGTCATCAGAAATATAGTCAGTCTTTGTGGAGTAATTTTCTTCTTCTTCTTTAATTAATGGCGTTCGCGTTATTTATCGCATTTCGCCAATGTCAAGTGAAAATGTACTTTTAAAGTAACAGACAATTGTACGGTAGATTGAGGTTAAAAATGGAGTCTCTCAACACGTGTTTTTACAACAAGAACTCGGGAGAAACTCCTATTATCGGAGTAATTTTAAACTGGTCGACGTACGGACAGACGCCTGCAGGTCCAGCTAGCCAAAACTGTTAAATCTTCGTCTTTTAATCAATCTTCTTTATTATATAATCACCTTATTTCATAAATATAGTAACAATCGGAATAAAAATAGCGCTGATTGGCTGGTATAAGTCTATTTAGTCATGATTGTAAAGATAAAATGCCTGCGATTGGACAGTCACCTGGGATTTGTGGCTTTAGGGCGAAAACAATGCAGTAATGGATTTTTATACAACTTTGCTGCACTGCACTGTTTTACTCTGAAGCAGTAAAGTGCTGCTTTGTTATTACGATTTAGGCTAGCTATGATAAAATTATTGCGTAGTTGCAAGATGTACATTCTATTCTGTTGATGTCACTACTGATGTTTGTTTGTTTGATACTTAGAGCTAATAAAGTTTGATAATTTAATTTGATGATGTATTCATAACATATCGGTAATTAAAGAAATACCTACCGCTGCTCCATATAACAATTCCTTGATCAAAACGAATACTGACAACATTATCTCCGGGATATTAAAAAGCAGTGAAATTAGAAACTGAAACAACAAAACAAACACTGAATAGTAATAATAATAAAAAACCTGTATTTTGATCTAAACCAGCTAAATCAAACATTAAAAGTAAGTAAGTTGTAAAGACAGCGAAAGAAAGATCCACGATTTTGATAAAGAAGTTAGAAGTAGCTAGGAGAATTTGAGAGCGTTGGAGAAGTGGGTAGGACGCCAGCGTGGCAGCCTCACCTTCTGCTTGGTGCTGGTGCTGACCGAACATGTATATCGGGCAATACCAGTATAGGTGGACCGTCGGGAGGAGTCGACACAATGTCATCGTCACTACCGACTCCCCGGACGACACGGCTGGTGTGCCCCGTTATGTCACATGAACGCCGCACGTTAAGGATGCGTGGGTATGGAGGGAACGCCTTTACCTCGAGTCCCACATATCCCCTGTGGTTGGCACCACCCCGTAGGGACGATGCGTAAATGCATTTGACCTCCCCGACAACAAAAGAAAAATGATGTTTAGTGGGTATGGAGAGAACGCATTTACCTCGAGTCCCACATATCCCCTGCGGTTGGCACCACCCCCCAGTGACGATGCGTAAATGCATTTAACCTCCCCGTCAAAAAAAAAGTGTAGTCCCTCTCAAACGCAACCCGGCCTGCTATTAGGTTGGGCAGCCCGGAGACATTTCGGAGACGAGGCATACACTGTGCGCCATTCCCGAAACGTCCCCACAAAGGGCTGTTAGGGTACCGATGGTTTTAGTTGGTATTCCCAAGAACTCCCGGGAGATTCCCACACACGCCGCAGTGCGTTATTGTCCGTAAAGGATTTTCCATCACAAAAGAAAGATGGAGTATTCTATCAAACTCTACTGAAGGTGATGTACTTTAAACCTAAGACATTCCCAACGCACGAGCTTTATCAGACGGCCAAATTATTATCAGTACGTAAACTGTACATTGTACACACATTACTTCAAAAGCACAAAAACGTAACCTACATTCCACCGGATGAAAATAGAAGGAGAAAGAAAAATGTGGTGCATATTTCCTATAAAAAAAAACAGTATTTGCGAGAATGCAATGGGAAATGCGCTCTGCATATCTATAACAAAGTAAACAAGGAAACAAATATATATGATAAATCATTTTTTGAGTGTAAGTCTATACTAAAAGATTGGATACAAACACTCAATAACGGGCGCATTTCCGCTTTACGACAATTGTTAATGAAGTTGAATAGAATAAAATACTTTGTTGCGTTTCATGTGCTAACAATTAAGTTCTTGGTCCGGGTGTCGCAAAGGGGGTGCAGGACTTAGGTTAGGTTAGGTTTCCGATGCAGTTTAGTATGGAACTGGGACTGGTTGTATTGAAATAAAATACAAAAAAAAATTGGTTCTGGCGCTTCGCCGACCGCTACCGCGGCACGGTCGCTACGCTCGCTCGGTTCGCGCGTATAGGTTGCAAGTCTAACCTAACCTAATCTAAGTACTGCACCCCCTTTGCGACACACTAACCAAGGTCTTACATAAATAATTTAGTTCAAACACATGAATATGAGCCCTGTAAGGGCATAACAATATGCACATAAAAACTAATTGAAAAGATAGAAGTTACAATTCTCAATTAATTACTCACAAATATAATTCAAATCAATTCATGTAATATTTCATAGCTAATTAATTAATTTCGTTAAAAAAATAATGAAAAAAGGTAAAAAAAACAATTTTTAATCAAATACAAATATAATTTAAATTGATAATAATATTTCAAAGTTGATTAAATTAAATAAATTTGGTTGCATTGATTATATAAAAATTCGTTCACAATTTATTTAAAAAAAACTCCTACAAGGTATAAAACCAATTTTCAATTAAATACAGGGTTATTGGTAATTAGTGGTGGACCCGTTAAGGGGAGATAGAAGAAGACAATACTAGTCAATCTGACTATCGAATGTAGTTTCCGAAAGCGAACCTTATAAAAAGTTCAAAAAACACATCCGAACGTAATAAATCCCAGGAACGGACTGATAGTGGTTTGCCAGCCCCTCGTTTCTGCTAACTCTTGCTATAGCGCACTCGCTCACACCTCTAGTCGGTACGAAATATAAAATTCTAAAATAATTGATATCTCAGAAACGGTTCGCTTTCGGATAGTACATCCCACAGTGAAATCGACTAGTATTGTCCTCTTCTGTTTCCCCTTAACTATTTTGTTCGAACGGATTGTCTAACAATAATTATTTTTGTTACATCGCGACAATGATCATGGTCACCCCAGGACCAGTGAAGGGTCGATTATAATGAGGCGAATGTTCGTCACTGCAAGAAAAGGAATATAGAGATTTGTCATTTTATTATGGATGGCGTTCAAGGGCACGAGCTAACGCTATAACTCTTGTCTGCTGCGTCAGCAGCTATCAAATTAGCTGTATGAGGAACTGGATGAAATGTGTTTGAGGCTAATGTCGACCGATAATTTGTAATAGTAATTTAATTACTTTTCGAGATGTTTTATTGGCATTATATTTATTACTAGCTTTTGCTCGCGGCTTCGTGTCCGTGGGGTTGAAATTCGAGAAATCGTTACATACATCATTTTTAATTTTTAGGCAATAAGCCATATACTAATTTGCATTGATTTGAGGGATTTCCAATACAAACTTTCATCCCTTTTAAGGGTTGAATTTCAAGAAATCCTAAAATACACCTCTTTTTTAATTTTTAACCGAAAGGCCAAATAACAATTTGTATGGATTTAACTTTAAAAATGATTACAACTTTTCATCCCGTATTTTACTTCCTTAGGGTAGAATTTCTAAAAATCCGGCCTTATCCCTTGCCTACTTCATAAAAGGAACCTCTGTGCAAAGTTTCAGCTATCTAGGTTCAAGGGTATGGGGCTGGGCGTTGATCAGTCAGACAGTGAGTCAGGACTTTGCCTTTTATATACAAGGTGTTTGGTACGTGGGGTATGAAGCCGGCACCTACCCATGCTAACATAGTCATATAAATACTATGGTGATATCAAAAACTTAAAATTGTAAAAAAAAAATGAATTCCCCATACAAATAGTTCGATCAAAAAAACAAAATGTATGGAAAATTTAAAAAATATATTTACAATTTTGAATTTTAAAATCACCATAGTATTTATATGACTATGTTAGCATGGGTAGGTGCCGGCTTCATACCCCATGTACCAAACACCTTGTATATGTATAGATTATGATGTTACCTTGTATAGATGTGATTTATCTGGACTGCTGAGTAAATTACAGTGTCACTGTCCTGGGTGTTCGCTTTTGTTAGTCGGTTCACTGAAGGTTAAGTTTTTTGGGTTTGGTCCGCTTTTATGTAGGCGACAGGCTGGCAACCTGTCACTATTTTGGGGGTACCTACTGTATGGCCCATACTGCCAGATGTGGCTTTAGTGACAAATAAATTTTACAAATTTGGAGTAAGTAGGTAATAAAGCTCGCTGGCTTCGCTATTTCTCGATTTGCTTAAACACCACTCTGAATTTAACCGCTTAGTTCCACTAATTTCTCTCTGCTTTGTAGCTAAATTAGTTGCAAAGTAGCTAATAATTTAGCTCTCTCTAAGAATAGGGCTGCTTTTCGAGTTAAATCGGATTTATTTACGTGAGCACTTGTGACGTTGTAATGGTTAACCTGAATGCAGTCCAACAACTAGCAACAGTGTAACTAAGACAAAGTACTTCATTTATTACAGTGGTCCCAAACTTATTTTGTATTGCGATGCCCTTTTAGGGATTTGTATTTTTTTGCGACTTCCCCCTTTGCCCTACAAAACAAAACATAACAATAAATATGAGAGTTATGTATTTTACTTTGTTGGCTGGCTACTAATGTGCTTGCTATTCTGAGCATAGCTTCACAAAACGCAGCTCAAGTTTGGAAATCACCACTCTCATTTCTTTCTCTATATTTATTTTCGCCCTCATCACACAGACAGTCAACCTATGTAGATCGCCTCACGACGCCCCGGAGCGTCACGACGTACAGTTTGAGAAACACTGATTTAATGTATTATTGTCTGACTACTAAAACGGAAAACATTTCATGCTTTTGGTCAAAGACTTTTTAGACTTCTTCTGTTACGAATTCGGCTATTCTATTAACTATTTAATACCTATCTATGTGTCGAAAAAACTTTGCACCCCTTTACGTGAAGGAGTGTGAGATTTGGCTTAGTTAAAGTTCATATAGAGAAGAAGTGCAGAACAGTATTTATGTTATTAATATGTGTTACAAGTCTACAATAAATAAGTCGGCACTTTTTGCCGACTTATCGCGCTAGTGTGTAGGTACAGCAGATTTACTTTTCTTTCGCGATGTCAAAGTTACTTCCCTAATAAAAGTTGAGATCTTCAAGTGGCTTGGAGGTTTTTAGTGTTTTACCTAATAATATAACCCTGTTTGTGTAGGTACAAATTATTGGACCTGGGGGTACTCATAACTCTATAATTATTTTGTTGATATACAAAAGCAAGTGACTTGATCACGCTGCAATCACAACCCATACCCAATTAAGCTACTGCGGAGAGTTCCTAAGATCTCGAAGTTTCCACAGCATTTCCTAAGCAAAGCTTTTCTTTTTAGGAAGGTGTACCGTATACCGTTTGTCAATGCGCTTTTTTATTTCCTCTTTTGCCGTATCCAAGTCGAACGTTCATTATTCGTTGCGCATGCGCGTGCGCAGGAAGTTTACGTGCACGCGCGCAGTTTCCGCGCGCACAGGATTTTAGTCTTAGTTAGGAATTTAGTCTAAGAATATTTGATGTTACGTTACAAAGAGCGGAGCCTCCTGGCACAGGCAATTATTGCTTAAAAGGAGGCTTCAACAATTAATGTAAAATAGTGAGAAACTGAATAAATATTATTATTATTATTATCAAAAGCATTTTTTTAAATATATAGAATACATTTCAACTATTAAAGTTATTAATATTCTGTGTTGATGATTGGCTTCATAAAATAGATCTGGCTTTAAAATCCGCTTATGAACTTTATGCCTTTAGCTACTTAGAATATTTTGAGATGGGATTGATATAGGTATTACTTTCATGAGCAATACACTAGACTGTATTTGTAATCTAAGGCTGTACCTTATTGGGCAAATAGATGAGATTCTTTTCGCTTCCAAGACATTCAGCGGTTGATATACAACAAAAGTGCAATTTGATCCAGTTGGCGGCAAAGAACGTGTGTTTCCTAATTCACTGCGCTGATTATAAGCCGCCCATGTGTTTGCATCCAGTTTACAGTTCAGAGTCAGCTAGATAATAGTCATTCGCAAATTAACTGCCTAATGGGGCAGCAGCCTTATGACTAGGACTCACCACAATATCAAACGTGCCCTTAACTTCATCAATGCTGTTCACTAACATCTTATAATTATCCTGACCAGAGGCAATGTCTTCTTTCTCTTTCATAACTTCTGTTAACCTCTTCAACCGATGGTACAAGGAGTTGTAAACAAAATAATACACAATATAAACAATACCTGTGCCTATAATTGGTATAGTTACTAAGAAATTAACTATATTGTATAAAAAACAAATATTAGGAAGTAATATGCAATATGTCAATTTTGCCATAAAATTGTAAACGATAAACGAAAAAATGGCAGCAAGAATGTTCCTCTCAATATTATACGGTGAAGATAGAACTCCTATTTTAGAATCAAATAATTGCAAAGTCTTTTGGAATGCACAGAAAGATTTCGAGCTTTTGGAAGCTAATAAAGTTATAACGAAAGCCAAGTAATGTAGGCATGTCGATGTATACCAAACGGCACGACTCACTTTCAAAGTATGGAAAAAATATATTGAACAAAACATGCAAACGAATAAACACTGACTGAGAGATAATATTTTAATAATAATCTGTTTCTTCAGCGATTTATAGTCAGCGTAACCAAAATCTAATGAAAATATAAGATGTATTGCTAATAATATTTTTCTGAATGTATTTTTCCTTATAATAGAATCTTGAGTTAAATTGTTTACTTTCGGTAAATTAGTAAATTGGACATTAGTTTTCATTTTGTCTGAAAGGTTCACTAAAAGCGTTATGTCTTCTCAAAGCTATTTTACAAAGTAATATTAGGCGACCATTAGAGATACAAGCAATTTGTTTATAGACATAAAATAATCAATAAATTTCAGTAAAACTATCAATAATTTCCATGAAAACTAATCAATTAACTTTCAAGGAAATTAAATGTCAGTCTTTGAAGCGACTTAACAGTCGCTTCAAAGACTGACATTTAATTTCCTTGTGAAAAACAAATGTTTATTAATTAATGATTATGATGGAAAAGACAAATAATGAGGGCTGCCTTGTCGATTTTAAGAAGAGACGTGTACAAGTTATTGAAAAGTTCATTTTGTATTAATTATACTAATAACAACGATTACGATGGTTACCATGGTGTTTTCTAAGTAAAGTCAGTTTCATATAGCAACAACCAAAACTGGCCAAACTACATAACAGAACAGCTGATGCGATCATGATTCAAATTTGCTTTCAATCAGAGTGTATAAATAACATTTGTTTCAAAACATAATCTATGATAGACTCGGTAATTAGCATCACCCACTTCTACAAGCAGAAATAGAAGCTAGCGCGCAAAACATCCTGTGCGCGCGGAAACTGCGCGCGTGCACGTAAACTTCCTGCGCACGCGCATGCGCAACGAATAATGAACGTTCGACTTGGATACGGCAAAAGAGGAAATAAAAAAGCTCATTGACAAACGGTATACGGTACACCTTCCTAAAAAGAAAAGCTTTGCTTAGGAAATGCTGTGGAAACTTCGAGATCTTAGGAACCCTCCGCAGTAGCTTAATTGGGTGTGGGTTGTGATTGCAGCGTCATCAAGTCACTTGCTTTTGTATATCAACAAAATAATTATAGAGTTATGTGTACCCCCAGGTCCAATAATTTGTACCTACACAAACAGGGTTATATTATTAGGTAATACACTAATAACCTCCAAGCCACTTGAAGATCTCAACTTTTATTAGGGAAGCAACTCTGACATCGCGAAAGAAAAGTAAATCTGCTGTACCTACACACTAGCGCGATAAGTCGGCAAAAAGTGCCGACTTATTTATTGTAGACTTGTAACACATATTAATAACATAAATACTGTTCTGCACTTCTTCTCTATATGAACTTTATCTAAGCCAAATCTCACACTCCTTCACGTAAAGGGGTGCAAAGTTTTTTCGACACGTAGATAGGTATTATATAGTTAATAGATTAGCCGAATTCATAATATAAGAAGCCCAAAAAGTCTTTGACCAAAAGCATGAAATGTTTTCCGTTTTAGGAGTCAGACAATAATAAATTAAATCAGTGTTTCTCAAACTGTGCGTCGCACAGTATTTTATTTCACCTCAAAATTACCACCCCTTTGATTATACCTGATTCAGATAAAGCTCTTTATTAATAACACGAGACTAAAACTCCCACGAATCTAAATAGAATAGTTTTGAAGAAATCCTGTATTACATTTTTGTCCCGTATTTGAAAAAAAAATAAAAAAAATAATAGTTGGGTCTAAACTATTAAAGTAATTTTATTTTTTATATTGCCTATTAAAAGGTCTTATTGTTACCAGTTGGTACCAGTTGTACCTACAACTGGCACCCTAGGACTACTACCATTCACAAAATCTTAATTCACAGAGAGAAGAGTATAGAAAATAAATTATTGCATGTTTTTAAAATAGCAAAGTTACAAGTCTTCAAAAAATTGCGGGACAAATTGTCCCGCAAATTTAAATTCTTAATATATTCGAGATTCCACGGAACTAAAGCTTGTAATTTTGTGTGTTGGTAGTCAACATTATTAACTAGATTTTGAAGCAAATTAGACGCTTTAATATTACATAATGTGGGCACAAAAAAATTAAAACGATAATCACAAAATAGCAATTATTTCGGTTTCTACGAGCTTTAGCGCAGCCATAGAGGACTCATAATATGGTTAACAATAAGACCTTTTAGTAGGCAATATAAAAAATAAAACTACTTTAATAGTCTAGACACAATTATTATTTTTTTATTTTTTACCCAAATACGGAACAAAAATGTAATACAGGATTTCTTCAAAACTATTCTATTTAGATTCGTGGGAGTTTTAGTCTCGTGTTATTAATAAAGAGCTTTATCTTAATCAGGTATAATCAAGGGGTTGGTAATTTTGAGGTGAAATAAAACACTGTGCGTCGCGACGCCCCGGCGCGTCGTGAGGCGATCCACATAGGTTGACTGTCTGTGTGATGAGGGCGAAAATAAATATAGAGAAAGAAATGAGAGTGGTGATTTCCAAACTTGAGCTGCGTTTTGTGAAGCTATGCTCAGAATAGCAAGCACATTAGTAGCCAGCCAACAAAGTAAAATACATAACTCTCATATTTATTGTTATGTTTTGTTTTGTAGGGCAAAGGGAGAAGTCGCAAAAAATTACAAGTCCCTAAAAGGGCATCGCAAAAAAAAAATATGTTTGGGAAGCCCTGCATTAAATGAAGTCCTTTGTCTTAGTTACACTGTTGCTAGTTGTTGGACTGCATTCAGGTTAACCATTACAACGTCACAAGTGCTCACGTAAATAAATCCGATTTAACTCGAAAAGCAGCCCTATTCTTAGAGAGAGAGCTAAATTATTAGCTACTTTGCAACTAATTTAGCTACAAAGCAGAGAGAAATTAGTGGAACTAAGCGGTTAAATTCAGAGTGGTGTTTAAGCAAATCGAGAAATAGCGAGGCCAGCGAGCTTTATTCCCTACTTACTACAAATTTGTAAAATGTATTTGTCACTAAAGCCACATCTGGCAGTATGGGCCATACAGTAGGTACCCCCAAAATAGTGACAGGTTGCCAGCCTGTCGCCTACATAAAAGCGCACCAAACTCAAAAAACTTAACCTTCAGTGAACCGACTAACAAAAGCGAACACCCAGGACAGTGACACTGTAATTTACTCAGCAGTCCAAATAAATCACATTTATACATATACAAGGTCATAATCTGTACATATACAAGGTGTTTGGTACATGGGGTATGAAGCCGGCACCTACCCATGCTAACATAGTCATATAAATACTATGGTGATTTTAAAATTCAAAATTGTAAATATATTTTTTAAATTTTCCATACATTTAGTTTTTTTGATCGAACTATTTGTATGGGGAATTCAATTTTTTTTTACAATTTTAAGTTTTTGCTATCACCATAGTATTTATATGACTATGTTAGCATGGGTAGGTGCCGGCTTCATACCCCATGTCCCAAACACCTTGTATATAAAAGGCAAAGTCCTGACTCACTGTCTGACTGATCAACGCCCAGCCCCATACCCTTGAACCTAGATAGCTGAAACTTTGCACAGAGGTTCCTTTTATGAAGTAGGCAAGGGATAAGGCCGGATTTTTAGAAATTCTACCCTAAGGAAGTAAAATACGGGATGAAAAGTTGTATGGAAATCCATCATTTTTAAAGTTAAATCCATACAAATTGTTATTTGGCCTTTCGGTTAAAAATTAAAAAAGAGGTGTATTTTAGGATTTCTTGAAATTCAACCCTTAAAAGGGATGAAAGTTTGTATTGGAAATCCCTCAAATCAATGCAAATTAGTATATGGCTTAATGCCTAAAAATTAAAAATGATGTATGTAACGATTTCTCGAATTTCAACCCCACGGACACGAAGTAGCGAGCAAAAGCTAGTAATAAATATAATGCCAATAAAACATCTCGAAAAGTAATTAAATTACTATTACAAATTATCGGTCGACATTAGCCTCAAACACATTTCATCCAGTTCCTCATACAGCTAATTTGATGGCTGACGCAGCAGACAAGAGTTATGGCGTTAGCTCGTGCCCTTGAACGCCATCCATAATAAAATGACAAATCTCTATATTCCTTTTCTTGCAGTGACGAACATTCGCCTCATTATAATCGACCCTTCACTGGTCCTGGGGTGACCATGATCATAGTCGCGATGTAACAAAAATAATTATTGTTAGACAATCCGTCAAACAAAATAGTGAGACGTAGTAACATAGTATGTACAGTAGGGTGTCCCAAGACATAAGGGGAATTTTTTTTTCGTGAATTTAAATACGCATACCCTCTTATTTTTTTCCATTTGATCCCAATAGATCATATAATAAATATTATTGTGATTGGACACCGGCAACCCGTGCCGACGTGACGTCAAACATACGAAATTTTTTTTGTATGGAGTTTAATAGGAAAATATTTAAGACCTTGATATTTGTTGGATAAATAAAATTAAAACTACCCAAAAAATCTATTATGCACTTATTTACATTTAAAACGGTTCATTTATTAAATTTGCCCTTTAAAGTTTATTTTTTACAGTCAGAAAAATCTTCCGGTATTCGTAAACACATTGTGACAAAACTTGTATATTGTTCCTTCTCGACTGTGATGGAAATCATGCATTATCTTAACTACTCTTTCAGTTGTATCGTTCACTACCCTCAGAGACGACGTCTTCTTTCTAGCTTTTTGAAAATAGGCATTATTTGGCCACTCAGAGGACATTCGTTAAGAAAAGTGGCATAGTTTTTAGACGATCAAACAGAGACTTGCTGTTGACAGCAATGAAGTCGTAATTTTTTCCCTCTGAAAAAAAAAACCCACTAAAATAAGACACAATTATCATTGAAACAATCCATATTTGAACCTGTTGGTTGTCACAACACAGAATTTATAATTTATCTTCTAGATTTCAGTCTACAATCATTTTCATAAAGCAGCCACTTGTTGTCTTCCTGAAGAGCTTTCCATTCATAGCCCCGCAATAATTTGTTCTTTATACCCATAAAATATAACTATTGAAAATTGGAAGATATTCTTCTTTTGATTTCCGAGGATCTGAAGCAGGCAACAGTTTGCCGTTCCAGTGAAGACTCACAACATCGGGTACCTCGTTTTGAAAATAAACTTTTATGACTTTCGCGGGATTCTTCCGTTTCTCCTTTCAAATTCTTGGAATCGTAGCCTTACTTATTGGAAACTTAACAATATTTCATCCCAGCGCCTCAAAAGTAGCTTCAAGAATGAATACTGAGTCGTCTCATACTTAACTGGCACCTGTCTTTTAGTAGTCGCAGCGACTAACTTAAGAGTATTAAAGTCTTTTCGCATCGACGTTTTCTGGTGACTGGTTTCAGGTTGAGTACCTACTCCGTAGTGGTTCTGGCAAATCTTCTAAATTTATAATCAATCGTTTTGTAATGGTTTATAAGATAATCTCAAAGAAGGTGGCACAGAGAAATACGTTTTTGAGAAGTAATAGGTTTTTTCCCACCCCAGCTAAGAGGCCACGACGACCTGGCTCTCTTTGCTACTGAAAGAAGATTAGGTCTTCATTTATTAATTCAAGGGCATTGGCATATGCAATATCAAATTAATTATCTTAGTTTTTGACAAACTTTTGATGACGTTCTAAAATCTTGTGTTTTATGAGCATTTTTTTGCTAGTCCCTCCAAACTTGTCATAAATTTACATGTTACTTCACAGAATTAGGCGAAGTTTTAGTATTTTTATGCGCTTTATACCATTGGAATAATATACTCACAAAATTGTAAGATTTACACGTTAATTGACTGTTGAATTCACTTACCGAGGATATTGTAGAACATAACTTCCAGAACTTCCATTAAAGGACTGTTTAGAACCCGATATTTTTGTGTTATACGACTCCTATTACAAGTATACTCTTTCGATAACTGCGTGATACTAACGACCTCTTGATTGAATGAGAAATAATTGCATTTGCACGTTATTATATGCGTCTCAACACATTAGCTCACTGACGTCTTTATAGATAAGTACTAACATGTTTCGATGCAAGTCGGCACGGGTTTCCGTGGTCCTATGTCAATGAAATTTTATTTATAAGTGTTTTGTCATCATTGAAACAAAATTAGAGGGTATGCGTTAAAAAATAACTACTTTGATTTTTTTGGGACACCCTAATGTACAGTCAACAGCACATCGGGCTATACAAAAATCTCAAATTTCTCCAAACAATTTTCAACCTAATTCTATTAAATATAAAATTCATAATCGATTGGGAAAATTTGACAGTTTGTGGTAACCCAGCGTGCTGTTGTCTGTACAAATTTTTATTATATTAATTTTAAATGCTTAACTGATTTAAATGTACAATACATAATAACGATAGACTCAAATAAAATCAGGTTTTCTTTGCTTAATATTGAATATCTGACTAATAAGATCCCTGAAAACATCAAAAAAAGAAAACAATGAAGATAAGTTCAAAAAATTGCTAAAGTTATACAGTGTGATTGGAAATTAGTGGCAGACCCGTTAAGGGGAAATAGAAGAGGACAATACTAGTCGATTTCACTGTGGGATGTACTATCAAATCAATTTTTATGCTTGGATTTCTTCAACGTCTTCGTGTTTACCGGGGGAGTACTATTTCATAATTAATTACAATAACCAACACCATCTAAGTCTCCAACAATATATGATAAATAAATTATAAATTCAAATTTTTCACCAGAACATATCCAACTGTCAAATTTGAAAATTGCGAGTTACTTGCTTACATTTTAATACCATTCATTACATTTTCATTGCATTTTGTTAGTAATTACTTACCAAAATAGATAGTGTTTGTACTAAGTAGTTCTTAATGCTACTGATTTCTAAATTAAATAAAATTTACACTTAAGTAGTAGGTACCAAATAATTACTCCACATAGTTACCTACCTCGACTACATCAATTCACAAACATTTGGCATAGTACTATTTTCTATCTTAACTTGACATTTTGTGAATATTAAGAATTTTGACTATAGTAGCTACAGTCTCATAGCTACTGACAATTTACAACAAATTAGTACAGCATAGCCAAGTGTAGCCAACAAATAAGTACATTTTTTGTTACAACAATTAAGGCCATTGTAGTTTTATTAAATTTTAAATTCTAACATTGATTTTTAATATTTTCAGTGTGCCTTTTGGTTGCTTTGGTACTTGAGGAACATAGAAGCTAATTCTTCACCCAATATGATGACCCGTAAAGCAACTGCAAAGGATACAGAGATGAAGCTGAAGCAGGCCCTTCTGGATTTGCGGGCCTCTCGTGACCTCTGTGACCGGCTGATGCAGGAACGGGATGAAAGTGAAGTGGAAATTGTTAAGATCTTGGATAAAAACAAGCAACTGAAGTTTGAACTTACAGAGCTTCACAATAAATATGAAGATGTGTTGGCACAGTGTAACCAAATGCAGGACACTATAAATAATTTCACGGAATGCAGTAATATGCATGAGCAGGCTTTGAGTAGAATTAATGAATTGGAAGTAAGCTTGTGTCTTGCTAATAGAAATATGAATAACTTAGAAACAATTAATAAAAAATTGTCTATAGATAAAACATCTCAAAGCTTATTCGATGAGTTGACTGTCTGTAACCCTGACTTCATCGAGGAGCAATCAGTATTAGTTAATAGTTCTAAAAATAATTCTAGCAATAATAGTTTCTCTAGTGTGTACATTAGAATTAATAAATTCATAAAAAAAAACTAAAAAAGTAATTAATAGGTATCACAAAAATAAGATACAGAATTCAGGTAGAATGGAACGTTTAAAATTAATTGAAAAGTTAAATAACATAAATAACAGTGCTAACTTAAGCAAAAATAGCTACATTGATTATAGTAAAAACTTAGAATTAAAAATTGAAAATCTAGAACATACATTAAAAAACATGTTGACAAATATTCAAAATTTATCACAAAAACAATTAAATTACCAGATTGTAGCGTCAAATGACATGGTGGACTTATGCAATTATAATGCAGAGCGCTTTGAGTCATTGAATAAAAAGCGTTCATGTAGGTGTTCATTTAGTTTAAATGACAATAAAGAACAACCTACTAGTTCACTTTTGGATAAACAGATAGACCCTGAAACCTGCACAAAGGCCAAACTATGTACAATAACACCTGTTCACAAAAACCTCGATGAAGTTAGGAGCAAGACGACTACTAACAAAGAAAATATAATTATGTATTCTGATGAGATAGGCAAAAATATGGGGCACATAATGGAACAGTATACAGGGCAACTGGTGACTAATTTTTGTATGCCTGGTGCCAGTTATTCTCAAATATTTGACAAAATTAAATGTAATAATTACTCTCCTAACACTACAATCATTGTTTTTATTGGCAGGAGGGGAAACACAAATATAAATAATTTGAGACAATTATTTGAATGCCTGTGTGACCTAAATGTAAAAAAAATTATTCTTCTTGCATTACCGTACAGTGAGTCATTGACAAAAGGTGAAAATTACTACAGGCACAAGTTTAATATGAAATTACAAAGTATGACATATTATAACAGTAAATTTGATTTTATTGACACTAATGTATTCATTAGGAAATTTTATTTGACCAAAGATAATTATTATCTGTCGTTTATTACCAAAAAACAGATAGCAACCTCGCTATCATATTTTATTTCAAACATAGCCAATTCTTTGGCTAATAATTATACTGTCTTTATTGGGCAGGAAAATAATTTGACATGTGGTGACCATTTGGAATGTGAACCAATGCATTTAAATTAAAACTTAAGACAAAAGAGACACTCTCTGGCAACCAAATTGCTACATCTTCTATTGTTAGTTATACTGGACACTCACCTCAATTTACAAATGATGATGTAATTAATCAGAAAACTATAAGTTGTAAAGGTATTAACCTGGTCCATCAAAATATTCAAGGATTGTTGGGTAAAGACTTAGAACTGGAATTATTTATGAATTGTAACAGCATTGACATTTTATGTATTACTGAACATTGGCTGAAAAATCATCAACTAATGTTCAACTTTAATAATCACCAGGTTGTCAGCTCGTTCTGCAGATCAAACTTGAATCATGGCGGCTCTTTAATAATAACTAAGAAAAATATAAAGTCCAAAGAAAGAATTGACCTTGTGAGCCTATCTGTTGAGCGAGTTACGGAAATTGCATGTATCGAATTTGAGCATTTCATTGTTATGAGTGTGTACAAACCTCCATGTGCGGCTTACGAGAATTTCCAAAACATTATGGAGGATGCTTTACTTAAAATTAGTGGTAGCCATAAAACAATTCTTATCTGTGGAGATTTTAACATTAATATTTTAGAGAAGAATTCATTAACCAACAACTTTTTAAACTTATTTAAGTCTTATGATTTACACAATTGTTTCTACGAACCTACAAGAATTACTGCCACAAGTGCTACAGGCATTGATAATATTTTTTCTAATATGAAGCCTAATCAGAAATCTATAATTAATTTACTACATTCTGATCACTGCGGTCAATTAATTTCATTTTCTAGGAAAAAAGCTGCTCCTCAGAAAACTAAAATCAATTTTATTCCCACGAGTGTAAGCAGACTAGAAAAGTTTAAATTAAATTTGAGTCAGAAACTGCCACAGTTACCTTATTATGACTGTACTGAGTACCTATATAATGCTCTTTTTAATCTTATTAGCAATGAATTTAAAACACACTTCAAAACTAAAACAGTAACAATCAGTGACCGTCTATCTTTTAGTGAGTGGGCCACCGCTGGCATTTACAAAAGTCGGAACAAATTGTATGAACTATATGGTGAAAAATCCTGTAATTTTAACCCCGCATTCATCAATTATGTTAAAAATTACTCAAAAATCTTTAAACGAGCTTGTTCCACTGCAAAATCTATTTATTTAAAAAATAAGATAACTAGATCTCAGAATAAAATTAAAGAAACGTGGAATATTATCAATAGTGAAACTGGTAGAGCCCGAGCACGCGCACGTGATTTCGTCTTGAATGTAAATAATGTAGATATCAAAGATGAGTTAAAAATTGCATCCGAATTTGAAAGATTTTTTACAGATATTCCTTTCATGACAACTAAAACGCTTGATTCATCTTCGATATCAGCTGAAATGATTCTTAAGGAAAGTGTTTCTGAATGCGATGTTAGTTTTGAATTCTCAACGGTTAACTCCAGAGATATCGTAAATACATTTAAAACTATTGATGTTAAAAAAACTATGGACCTCTGGGGACTTTCTGTAAATACTATTTCATCTATAATACACGTAATTGCCCCTTACTTGGCCATCGTGTTTAATAGCTGTATAGCTTCGGGTGTGTTTCCTGACTTGATGAAACATAGCAAAGTAATACCTTTATTTAAGTCTGGAGATACTTCTGACCCCACGAATTTTCGACCGATATCTATATTACCAACGCTAAGTAAAATCTTTGAAAAGGTAATGCTTAATCAACTCCTCGTTCACTTTCAAAAATATAGTTTATTACATAAAAACCAATTCGGTTTTACGAAGGGCCGTTCAACCACAGATGCAGGAGTTGAATTACTAAAAAATATATATTCAGCCTGGGAGAATTCACAGGATGCTTTGGGAGTATTTTGTGATTTATCCAAGGCTTTCGACTGTGTAAATCATGATACTCTTGTCAGGAAATTACATCACTATGGCGTTAGGAATAAAGCTCTCAACCTTTTGACTTCTTACTTGACTAATAGAATACAAAGGGTCGATATACATGGTCAAAGATCTTCTGGAGCTGCAGTCACAATAGGGGTTCCGCAGGGTTCAATCCTTGGTCCTTTTCTATTTTTAATATATATTAATGATCTACCTTACTGTATAAAGGACAGTCATGACATAGTGTTGTTTGCAGATGATACATCTCTGATTTTTAAAATAAATAGACAAATGACTAATTATGACGAAGTAAACAATGCACTATCTAAAGTAGTAGATTGGTTTAACATTAACAATTTACTATTAAATGAAAATAAACCAAACTAATTAAGTTTTGCACACCCAATGTCAAACGGGTTGAAACAATGGTACAAATAAATGGGATTGGATTGGAACCTGTTGAATCTACTATTTTCTTGGGCATAGTGTTGGATGCTAAATTGCAATGGGGTCCACACATTGAGAGAATATCTGGTAAGTTAAGTTCAGCTGCATATGCAGTTAAAACTATCAGACGACTTACCGATGTAGACACAGCCAGAATTGTGTACTTTAGCTATTTCCATAGTATTATGTCTTATGGAATTCTTCTCTGGGGTAATGCTGCGGATATTAACACCATATTTGTTTTGCAAAAACGAGCAGTACGAGCTATTTACCAATTAGGTCCTCGGGTTTCACTTAGGGAAAAGTTCAAAGAAATAAATATTCTAACAGTGGCATCACAATATATATTTGAAAATTTAATGTACGTACGAAAAAACATAACAAATTTTTCTGAAAAGTGTGACATTCATAATGTTAATACGAGGAACAAACATAATCTTGTGGTACATGCTACTCGTCTCCACAGAATAAGCAATTCTTTTATGGGACAATGTATACGCTTCTATAACAAACTCCCAAATAATATTCGAAGCCTACCTATTAATAAATTCAAAACTGCTATTAAAAATAAACTGTATACTAAAGCATACTATAAGGTGTCTGATTACATAAATGATTCTAACGCATGGGGGTGAATTTGCTCGAGGTCCATGCATTTTAAATATGTTTATTAATTATGCATATAATCTGTAATGTGTCTTATAGTTGACTCGGAAGCATAACTTTAGTTTCAATTTGTTTTAGTTAATAATCAAGAAGCATGTGTATGTCATTCTCACTAAAAAGGTCTTGTGGCGGTGTCGTCTTGCGTCGGGTCGTTACGTTCCCTAAAATATGGTTGAGCGAAGCGATGGCTGATTCTTGCGTCATGCCTGTGAGCAGGTGCCGCCAGCGGGGCCTGGTCATCTCATGTTTTCTTGATTGATGTAAACGTAGGTCTTATAATTAGTTGTTATCTTTAGATGGACAATTGTATGACACATGCAATAATAATATGTAATAATTGTTTTTTTATGTATACCACACATTGTATTGTTAACCGGAGGATCTTAAATGTATGCTTACCACTTATATTGAAAGGAATATCTGTAAGTACCTAACTAACAATAACATAAAATGGTGGTGGGTATCAAAATTTAAATTGCTTAGTTCAATAATATGATTAATTAAATTATGTATATAGAAAAGCTTTTCACAAGATAAATAATCCAAATGCGTGGGAGTAATAACTACCCAAACTTTACGCATGTTAAAATGTAACTTAAATTATATTGATAATTATTTATTGACTTGTATTGATGTTTTGAAATCATTACGAAATTGTAAGCTGTGGAGTTTCTTTCGCCATTTCTTCTCCATCTCAGCAAATTAATAATTATTCGTCCCGAAATGGTGGTAGGGTTTTGACGATTTAAAAGTACTTAGCAAAGTCCATTTAAATAAAGAGCTTTTCATTTTCATTTTCATTTTCATATCCGAAAGCGAACCGTTTCTCAGATATTAATTATTTTAGAATTTTATATTTCATAGCGACTATTTATTTATTTATTTATTCATTACAGTCTACATGCATGCTTACAGAACAAAATTCCAACACACAAGCACGTTATACATTAGAATAATACATTGAAGAAGATGAATATCTATCTCTAAATATTATATAATAAAAATGTCAAATTTATAATAAGTAGGTTAGGTACATACTGTTATAATAGATATCAGGGTTAAAAAACCGTTCAAAATTTAAATTGTCAATTGTGCATGTCAGATTTATAATGCTAATTATTAAATGTCAAATTCATACTTAAGACTATACACACAAAATTAAATGTCGAATTTATATAAAAAAAAAGAAAAAAAAAACTTTACATAATTAAAAATAAATAATAGTTGTTAATTACTACATGATTCAAGGTACATTTGGATCTTGGACATCAATTATCTTAGTCTATCATGAAATAGGTCTGTGTCGCCGTAGTGAGCGAGCATGTCCCCGATCAAGCGCAGTGCGCGCACGGTAGGTGCTTGTGCAGCATGTTTGGTACGCGTCACAGGTGTGAGCGATAGAGGTGTGAGCGAGCGAGCTATAGCTCTAGCAGTAACGAGGGGCTAGCAAACCAACCACCCTCAGTCCGTTCCCGCGATTTATTGCGTTCGGATGTGTTTTTTTGGACTTTTTATAAAATTCTAAAATAATTCATATCTCAGAAACGGTTCACTTTCGGATAGTACATCCCACAGTGAAGTCGATTAGTATTGTCTTCTTCTATTTCCCCTTAATGGGTCCGCCACTAATTACCAATCACTCTGTATTTAATTGAAAATTTGTTTTTATACCGGAAGTTCCTTTCTCTGGACCCTTGACCACTGGTAGCCGGGACCCTGATCTTGCTACCGATGGGGAACTGCATTTTTATATTTTTAAATGTTATATTTTTTAATGTTATACATTGTAAAAATTTAATATTTAGAAGTATAATTTTGTATGTGTTTTTAAAAGAAATAAAGGGAATAATAATAAATTGTTTATTCATAATTATAGTGCTGGTTTTTTTCAAAAGTATTAATATTAAGATGTGGTGACAGTGTTTCTTTGCCTGAACTAGGTTATACCTGTGTTTCAGGCGAGACATTGCTTATTGACTATTATATCTAATTACACAATATTATCATACTTTAAAGTCAGTTTCAATAATAGTGATTAAAAGTGAGAAAACATTACAATGATAAAAAAAAACTTATATTAAGACTTATTTCAAATTAAGTATTTATAAATTAAGACTAACTCGGAGATATTGCTTACTGTGCGATTTTAAATATGAAATTAGCGTCAGCACTTTCATAAACTGGGCTAAAGTAATTGTTGTAGGTATAAATATTATTCTAGGTTATAACAAATTATAGATTGCATATTTCAAGGTGAAGATTTTGCTTAGACGGCTCTTAATTTAAGGTTAGTAATACAGCGCGGTTGTCGGTAATCATAATATAAAGAAAAATAAGTCTATGAAGATAAATTTAAAAACAATATTTTAAATTCTACAAAAGTTTTTAGTTAATAATTAAATCTGACTTCATTTATTTATGTTAATTATATATCCTAAGTAAAACTATGTGACTCTTAAGCGATTGATTGAATTGATTTGAATTATATTTGTGAGTAATTAATTGATAATTGTAACTTTTATCTTTTCATTTAGTTTTTGTGCATATTTTTATGCCCTTACAGGGCTCATATTCATGTGTTTGAACTAAATTATTTATGTAAGACCTTGGTTAGTGTGTCGCAAAGGGGGTGCAGGACTTAGATTAGGTTAGGTTAGACTTGCAACCTATACGCGCGAACCGAGCGAGCGTAGCGACCGTGCCGCAGCAGCGGTCGGCAAAGCGCCAGAACCAATTTTTTTTGTATTTTATTTCAATACACAAGTCCCAGTTCCATACTAAACTACATCGGAAACCTAACCTAACCTAAGTCCTGCACCCCCTTTGCGACACCCGGACCAAGAACTTAATTGTTACCACATGAACTGCAACAAAGTATTTTATTCTATTCAACTTCATTAGCTTTTTTCTCATTTAGACTCTACTTCCTCTTATCTTCACGTTGCTAGATTGGCGTCCTTTCATTACAATACAATACTAGTTACGATTTTGTGACCAATTTAGGTGTCACACGACATACACCACTCCATGCTTACAAAAAAGTCCTACAATATTCAATGATCATGTACACTCCAATCCAATCATATTTTAATACTGTCACCAGTTTAGTAATACACTGGTTTGTAATAAATATTGTTAGCATTCTGAAAGCTTATTCAAAGAATAATTATAATTGTTGAGTCATGCGGCGTCGCTCGCCACTGCTTCCCATATTCAACATTCATATTAATATCTCCTCGACATTACCCTATTTTATTTGAAAACAAGACCACCTCTTGTCCTTAAAGAAAGTAGGAATTATATTCGTATTGAAAATGTATTCATTACAAACAAAATTAAACTACAATGATGTTTTGAAATCATTTACTAGGTGGTAGACCCATATGTAAGGTCGCCTGGGTAGGTACCACCGCCTTTCTTATTTCTGCCGTTAAGCAGTTCGCTGTGTTTCGGATTGAAGGGAAAGGTAGCCAGTGTAATTACTGGGCAATGGTAATCGTAGCAGACTTATCAGATATACGTAACCGTATCGTCCGTAGCCGTTTCGTAGCCGCTGTTGCGTAGCGTTCATAGTAAAAAAATTATACTTTAAAAAAACTGAAAAAATCGCCTTTTTGTTAAATCGGACTAAAAAGTGAAAAGAAACTTTTTAGTACTTATAGAAACTAAAAACCATTATTTTATTTTCCACTTTTTAGTGCCAATTATAACCGCCGATGAAAATAAGTAGGTACTTATATTAACTTAACAATGACAACGCCATCTAGTGACGTATAACTGAACTAACATTCCAAACGTTTTATTTATTAGTCCTGGCGATTCTAATCAGGATAATTGGATATTCTTGTCGAGCTATTGTAAATTATTGTAATGTCATCGGTCTTTGATAAGTCTATAAATTGTACATGAAATCTGACCGTTTAAAGTGGGTCAAAATTGTGTACAAAGGAGTCGGTTACATACTACAGGTGAAGCTTATTTATAAGCGTGTTAAAAAGAGGCGTTGCATTCATAGTAAATTGCCGAGCTGATAAGTGTGCTACGATCTTTAGAGTGTAATGACATCTGTCCTGGTTGTTGGCTTTTGTTTGTTACTTCACTGAAGGTGAGAGGCTGGTAACCAGTCAATATTTTGCGACACTGCATGGCGTCTCAAAATAATAACGTCTGTGGTAACCAAATGTTACCTATAAAATTAAGCTATTTTCTGTTTATATTTAAAATATCTCAAAATATCTCGGTTATGAATAATTAATGTTTAAAAGTTTTACAGACGTTTTCCTTATTTTTTTACGATTAATCCTCAAACGTAAAGACTTTTACTTTACTGTTCGTTTTCTAAATGTCTATAATACTGTAACTACTCTTGGTTACATCTTTTACTAAGTTCTATATTATTGAAAAATACAGAGGCTAAGTAGTGCTTACGTCCTTCTTTGCTAATTTTTTTTTTACACATCAAATTGTAAGACGTGTTTACAGCTTTGTTTGTTCAAAAATAAAATTAAAATATAATGTTAAGTCTGGATGCAGACTTTTTTAATAGTATTTTCAAATAATCCATGATTGTAAGGAAAATTAAGTCTTTAAGTAAAATATATTTCAAAGGTGTAATAAAACAGGAGTTTAGAAAATTACACTTTATTATAATATTAGACACAACAGATCCTTTTATAATATAAAACTAATAACATTGAATTATAATCTTTTTGACAAGACATAATTTAAAATTATAACTCCTTAAAATTATACAAAACATCTCACAAATCTGGCATTAACAAAAATTGTAAAATTATTTAATAAATCAACTAGTAAACATACAAAAAGTAATTATTAATTGTATTGAAATATAAACATGAATTTTCATTTATGTAATCATAAAAAAATATTCGTATGTACCTACTTAATATTGATATTAAAGGTACTAAAATATTATTTCTCTTTAATGAATTTCAAATACAAAAACATAAATCTTTTATTCAAATGGATAACATACATGATACTTATGAACACCACCATCATCATCATCATCTTTGCGCTTTCCCGATTGTACCTTAAATGCTCTTGCGCGAGAGCCCGGGGTCCGCCTTCCTTACCTTTCTTGCCCACTTCTCTAGGTCGTCGGCACCATTGGTAGAGAGACTGGTGGCACGTAAGTCCTCCTTCGCGACGTCAAGCCAGCGTTTCTTGGGCCTGCCTCTTTTACTGGCACCTGGCGGAGGTGGCATGGTAAGACATTTGTTGCCAACGTAGGTTGCCGGCCTTCTCAGAACGTGATCGTACCAGCACAGGCGACATTCCTGCAACTTATCTGCGATGTCGCGGACACGAAGGCTGCCGCGAATGTGAGAGTTTCATATGCGGTCTTTACGTGAAACCCCTCACATCCAACGTAGCATCTTCATCTCCGTTACTCGCAACTCCTACTTATGTCGCTCTAGTAAAGGACACGCTTCACTGTTATATAGATGGACAGGTCTAATGATGGTCTTGTAAACCTGGCCTTGCAGCTTGACCGGCATTTTGGGGTCACAAATGACACCCGTCACCTCCTGCCATTTGGCCCAAGCCGCAGATATTCGGGATATTCGGACCTTAACATCGCTGTTGACATCTCCGGATATGCTAAGAACAGATCCCAGATATTTGACCCTATCCGTGCGCTCGACCATGTCTCTGCCTATGCGGACAGGCAGGGTATCTGAACTGTTGCAGGCCATGTACTCTGTCTTCGCCACATTTAGCTTCAGACGCCGTTCTCAAGAGCCCCCTTCGGATTGTTCACCCTTAGGACCAGTCAGCCTTTATCCGCATCCGCCAGCGCGATATCATCAGCATACATGAGTAACCACGGGGGTTGCTAATGGTCTCTGATGTTGTCTGACAAAACGTCTAATATCACACTGAACAGAACTGGATTGAGTACGGAGCCCTGGTCTACTCCGACGATGATGGGAAAGTAGTCGGTGTCACCAACAGCAGGCCTAACCATGGAACCGGAATTTAGGTAAATGTCTCGGATAATATCTATATAGGCTTCTAGTAAGCCTATGGGCCACAGTGCCCACCAGATCATCTCACGGGGGATACAGTCAAAGACTTTCTGCATGTCCACAAACAGGAAGTGCAGGGGTGTATTCTTTGATCTGTTTACGTCCATGAGAGTTCTCAGGGCAAATACGGGTCCATGGTTCCGCAACCAGGTCGAAACCCGTACTGACACTCCGAGACTCAGCACTCCTGTCGAATCCGAGAGTCCGAAATGCGTTCGAGAAGTTTCATGGTGTGGGACATCACCTTTATACCGCGGTAGTTACTGCACTCCTGCGCCGAGCCTTTACCTTTAAAGACTGGAGTGATGATACTCAGTCTCCATTGATTTGGTATCTTTCTGGCGAGAAGGATGCAGTTGTAAAGGTGGGTAAGAATGCCCAAACCACGAGAACCCATAAACTTCCACGCTTCAATGGCAACTCCATCGGATCCGACCACTTTCCTATTCATCATGCGGCGAAGAGCCGTTTGGACTTCATCAGGCGTCGCGGGTGGCACTAGTCCTTGATTTGGAGGAAAATTCGGCGGCTGCACCTTTTTATGCTGCTTGTTAAGCAGTTCGTGGAAATAGGAGCGCCATCTCTCCTTCACCGCGCGGTCTTTATACAGCATGTTACCGTGAGGATCATTTACACAGCGGCACATGGAGATGTCGTGTGCCGCTTTGACCCTCAAATGTGCCAACTTGTAGATGAGCTTGTGCCTCTCACACGATTCCAACTTGTCGTATAGGGTTTGGAAGTGGTTTCGTCTGGCTCTGGCTACTGCTCGTTTAGTGGTACGTTTGGCATCTCTGTACGCCGCGCAATCTTCAGGAGATTTAGTAGCTTGCCACGTTTGAAAGAGTGCTTTCTTCGCCTTAGTCTCCCTTTGGACCGTGCTGTTCCACCACCAAGTCTCCTTGTCAAATCTACGCCCTCCCCGAGACACTCTCAATACCGCCATCGCCGCCTCTATGATAACCGCTTGGGTTCTGTCCCAAAGTTGTTGGATGGATTCGCCTTCCTCATCAACGGTACGTAGCTGACAGCGGCGGTGAAGTCCCGCGAATTGGTGCCTTCAAGCAGCCACCACCTAATTTGGCGACGGCAGATCTCTCGGTGTATTCTATGGGGTTGCACTCTCAGATCCATCACAAGGAGACGGTGTTGGGAAGTGAGACTATCACCGGGTATGACCTTACAGGTGGCCACTTTGCCAATCTGGTCTCTTCGGGTGAAAAGGTAATCAATCTGGGTAGAGTTCCTTGTGCTCTTGTAGGTGATAAGATGCTCAGATTTCTTTTTGAAGAAAGTGTTCACGACGGCCAGGTCAGCAGCCACACACGTCCGGAGAATTTCTTCCCTTCTGCATTTTGGTTGCCAAATCCGAATCCGCCGTGAACACGTCCAAACTCCTCACACTTATCACCCACATAACCGTTCAGATCTCCTCACACAATGACACCCTGTGACAATGGCGTAGTCTGAAGGAGTTCCCCGATTTGCTCCCAAAATAACGCCGTCGCTACAACCAACCTGTGGTGTATAGGTGCTTATCAAGTTAGTCACGACCCCTCAACAACCACCCTCACAACTATAAAGCGGTTTGGGCTCGCGTCTTTAGCCGAATCCGCCCTTGATTCGGTAGCTCTAGCCCACCTGCACGTCGTTACGCGGCAACGCCCTAACCGTGTCGGGTCTACTTGATCTTCCTTCTTTGAGTGGTTATAGTGTGGCCTTTATAGGAGCGACTGCCGTCTGACCTCCCAACCCCTAAGGGAAAGCCTGCGCCAGAGCCTCGTCCGTTAGTTAGCAGGGTCCACCGGGTGGAGGTGAGGATGACTTTGGGCTCCAAAGATCTTAGATAAACTCACGTTATGTCCCGTTGAGACTGAGGGGCGCGTGAGCTTTGAAAGGTAAATAAACAAATCGAACGCGCGCATGCGCTGTAAGGATGAGTACCCACAGGTTTCAACTTGCTTGTGCAAAGAGTTCGTGATTAATAAAGTTATGAGTGAGAAAAAGGCGTAAGCATGATTAATTCGAGGAGTATTCGACGGGTGTATCTGTAAACAAGGAATACGTCTTTTTTTGTTTGATTATTTATAACTATGATGGGAAGTAAACCGTATTATTTTAGAAAACATGCCTTTTTATGAACTAATAAAAAGCATACTGCGAAATACATTCATAAATGTTTACGTTATTTTAATGAAAGACAGACTTATGAACGATTAGGTATATCTTTATACTATTTTACGTGCTTATGTAGATTTACCGACTTCTTTAATTGAAAAAATATTTAACTTACATGACGTGAAGAATTATTTTTTTGGTATTAAGCCTTCATTTTGCGTTGAAAATTAATGAAAAAAATTCACCGTATGTATCTTTACTTATACTATCCAAAACTGCAATAAAAAAAATTGACGTATTCGTACTTACACCTTTATTCCACTGGGGGTGCGATATGTACTGTGTATGTGTATTACTACTGTTTTTTATCTGTATTTTCTTATTACCAAGGCCTTTGAAGTGACCCGTTATGACTGTCATCTTCTGACATCAGTCGAAACCTCAGTTTCGGGAAAAATAATGAAAATCGAGTTATTAAATTTTGGTCACCCATCTAAGGTACTTAAGTAAGGTATTTGCGATTTTTAATGCCAAAAATAGACAACATTAGTACACTAGAAAATACTTCTTAGAATGTACAATAATTTAGTAGAAATGAAATGACTGACATGCCGTAAATTATTAGGAGTTATAGGAGTAAACATATTAGTCCCGCATTCGCGGGAATATCGCTGCATTCATTTGTTTTAACCCTTCCATTCCTGCATGGACATTTACTAGTAAGAGCGGACTGTTAGCGTTATCCCTTTATTGAATTTTCATCGAAGAAATGTAAAGAAATATTATTATTTAGTTGCTATTTCACCCGATAAACTAGCTCATAGTTTTAAAAATTGTCCAGCTAACGAAACAAGTTTAAAAGCGGTCTTCTTTTAAGAAGATTACTTAAACAAATTCACAGGTTTAAAACTATTTCAAAACCACTTGTAGTTTTTTCAAGTTGTATTTTTATAAAGTTGTATTTACCCAACCGCTAAATTCAACAGTTGAATTACTAGTAGTATTTTTTTTAACGACATAAAAATGAACCCTCTTTATCAACAGTAGGTTCAGGATTAGTTTATTTTTAACCAATAGAAATGGATCATTGGAGAGTAAACGATTGTTTTATTTAATGGAAATGAGGGACAATTTATTTACATATTTTTGCATCCTAAAAACCTTACATTGCTATTTATACGATTATAAATCCTGTTTTTTAGGCATGAAAACTTTCCAAAGTCCAATTTAATACAGTTACAGGCTGTGGTTACAGGTGTTACGCGTCGGAGTGTAGGTACTAAATGAGAAGGTAGCACTGAACTAAAAATAATATATAAATTTTATACAAATTCGGAAAATTATATAGACTACGACAATGAAAAAGAAACAATTCTTAACTAACAAGACACTTAGCAACGGAATTACAATGTAAATAATTTAAATGTGACAACCCCACCATTGTAGCGAAGTGTTAACATTTCCCGCAGTTGCAAGCTGCCGTGAAGTTTATTGCGTCCTGATTGTGCGCACGATTGTGGGAAAAATGCATCACGTTTTGAATTCACCACGACCAGTTACACAGAAACAAATAAATACAACACTCTCACTTAAACATTTTGAATTTACAACGCCTTTTATTGTATTTTATGAGTGTGGAATAGTTAAGGAAGAATACAATATTTTTATCTTGCCTAATAAATTTTTTTTCTAACCTAATAAGACTTGGTTAAACCACAGTACCTACCTATATAGAAGTAGGCACACTGTGGTAGGTAATTCTACCTGTAGCACTACATCTATTTCAAGTTTTTATTAATAATTAGCAAAACAGTTGTGTTATTTTTCATTTAAATTCTATGTAGATTCCTACATTTTATTATTTGTTACACGGGCTTCACAGTACCTATCTTATCAGAAAAACAGAATACCTACATACAGGGTGTAAAAGACATGAGCAGTCAAACGAGAACCATGTATTCTATACATCAAAATAAGACACATTTGAAAAATAATTGCTGGGAAACGATTTTTATTTTTTGGTGTTAAAAAATATTGCAAATTGGACCGCGCAACGTAAAGCGCTCAACTCGCAAGCAACTCGCAAAACCGTGATATTTTTGCCAAACGGCGCAGCGGCGGCGCGGCGGCCCCGTTAGTTTGTGTCCGTGCGCATCGAGTGAGCTACATTGAACGCTGTTTTGAAGCCATTTTTTTTATGAAATAGTAAAAAAATGATAATGTTTCTTTGGACAATAATTAAGAAATAATGTTTAGATTATGTGAATAATGGCAACAAAGATTTATTCATAGTGATTTAAGTAGCAACACTGTAATAGTATCTGTACCGCTCTGTACTGATTCTCTGCTCTTTGGTGTTATCTCTGTGTGTATCTGTAATGTGTTGTTGCCATGTTGTTGCAATAAAAGAGAAGTTTTAATTATCAAATCAATCCATTTATTTCTTCCTAATAACCAGATCATAGGTTATGGGCCCAGATCACTTAAGAGTGAATTATTGCTGATTTTTGGATTGATTTAAGTACGAATACGGCTGTCGTAAAAGTATTGTTGAGCGCTCGTCTCCGCGCCATTTTTGTCAAGAAAGCCGGTCGAGAAATTCGAGGTTGTATATTTACGGATATTGTAATCCGGTCAAAATATTCAAGAGAAACGTTTATTATAATGGAACAACAACAGAGTATTATAAGGCTTGACGGAAATAATTGGTCAGTATGGAAATTTCAAATGAAAATAATTTTACAAGCACGTGGTTTGTGGAATGTAGTCGAAAATTCAAAATCCGACCCAGACCCTAAATCTACAGAAAAAGATATAAAAGCCCAGAGTATTATTGTGTCCAGCGTAAATCAAAATGTTATTACGCACTTGCTGGCAACAAAGTCGGCGCATGAGATGTGGACTAAGTTAAATTCTGTTTATGAAAAGAAGTCTTCCACGTCGCTTCATCTTGAACAGCAGAAGTTTTTTCATTTGAAATTTGACACAGATGTATCAACATTTTTCTCCAAGTTAGAAGAGATTAGAAATAATGTAGAACAACTTGGTGAAAACATAACCGAGAAAATGACAATTACTAAAGTTTTGATGTCGTTACCAGATAAGTTTAAACATCTTGTAGCCGCCTGGGAATCAGTGCCTCCAGAGAGTCAAAATCTAAATGAATTACTAGCACGCTTACAAGTAGAAGAAGAGAGATGCTCAAACATTAATGTAGAACAAAGTGTTGCATTTACCAGTTCTGTAAAAAATCAAGTGAAATGTTTCTCATGTGGCAAAATAGGTCATTATAAAAGTGATTGCAGATTGAAAATACAATGCTTCTATTGTAAGAAACTTGGACATACTATCAAAGACTGCAGAATAAGATTAAAGAAGTCAAACGATAACAGCCATACTAGAGAAAAACATCAGTCAGTAAAACAAAATGGTAATGCATTTGTTGCTGTTAATGATGGGTGTAAGCACACACATTGGATTGTGGATACTGGTGCCAGTGAGCACATGTGTTTTTCAAGAGAACTTTACAGTAACTACCAAAGTTATGATTGTATTAAAAAAGTAATTATTGGCGATGGTACTGAACTGGATGTTATGGGCTGTGGAACTGTTACCATTCAATCATACAATGGAGAGTGTTGGATTCCTACTACACTAAGCAATGTCTTGTTAGTGCCAAAGCTTTCAATGAATTTATTCTCAGTGAGAAGTGTTATGGATAAAAATATGCTGATGAGTTTTGATAAGAATCAATGTATAATAAAAGACAATGAAGGCAATATAAAAGCTATTGGTCATCGAGAAAACAAACTGTACTACATGTGTTTTTCCTCACATGATCATGACCATGCTGCATTGAGTGTACAAAGCAATTTATTTGAGTGGCATGAACGCCTTGGCCACCAAAATATGGAATATATAAAAAGAATACTAAATAAGCATAAAATACCTTATTTCAAAGGAGCAGAAATAACATGTGATGGTTGTATGAAAGGTAAGATGTCTCAGTTACCATTTCAAAGAAGCAAAAACACTAGAACAAAACCTGGTGAATTAATTCACATGGATTTATGTGGTCCCATGGAGGTTGAGTCATTGGGGGGCTCTAAGTATTTTTTATTAATTAAAGACCACTATTCTAGCTATAGATATGTTTATTTTATAAAAAATAAATGTGAAGTAACCACAATATTGAAAAATTTTATTAATTTGGCTGAGAAAGATAGTGGATATGCAATTAAAGCCATAAGATCAGACAATGGCCTTGAATTTACAAATAATGATATACAGGAATTTTTGAAAATTAAAGGAATACGCCACCAAACATCGATAGCTTATACTCCACAGCAAAATGGAAAGATAGAAAGGGACAATAGAACAATTGTAGAAGCAGCCAGAGCAATGATAAAAAATAGAAACATAGAAAAAGAGTTGTGGGCTGAGGCAGTTAATACTGCGGTATATATTTTAAATAGAACAGGGCAAAGTCAAGTAGAAGACAAAAGTCCATATGAATTGTGGTTTTCAAAAGAGTTTACCAACATAAATGACTTTAAAATTTTTGGTCAATTTGTTTATGCTCACATACCAAAGACTAAGAGAAAGAAATGGGCTCAGAGTAAACAGGACTGGAGTAGCCATTAGTCAATTTCTCTTACATGTTTTTCTGCCATTTTTTGCGGGGGGTGAGGTTACTACTACACTCAATACTAGCACACAGAAACAAAAACTTTTTGCGTATTTACAAACGCACACATGCATAATACGACACACATATTTAAATTTCACGCACATGTGCTTAAAATAGTGTGTTAACGTTCTATTCTAATACACGAATGTCATTGTGTGAGAAGTAACATGACATAGCATGAGAATATCGATATCGATAAATCAGTTTCGTTCAATGAATGAATGTATTACTACGTTAGTATACCTACATTATTAAAAATCAAATGATGATATTACACGCTACAACAGTCAGTTTTCGATATTTATTGCAAAGACTAATATAAATAATATAATATATATGAGGTCTATATAAAACTTTGACAGATTTCGAAGGCTATATCAATGAAACACAAATTTATACGTAATAGTTTATTGCACTTAAAAGGTATTTACAATAGGTGTTATTATATATATGTCGCAGGGAAATAATGAAAATAGAGATTTGATCAAATCCCTAAGGAATTTGATAAAATCCCTGCAGATGTTAATATAACTATTAGATTTCAACATTTCGCTTATTAAATTTAGTCATTTGATCAAATTCCTGAACTGATTTAGTGAAAAGACAATTCAAATTCAGAGGATCCGCTGGCACCTGAATCGTCAAACAGTAAACTTATACCAATTTCTGAGTCTATAACACCTATTGCGCCTGTTCAAAAATATAATACAAACGTTTTGCCACTACACCAGAACGTGAAGCAGTTGACAACCAGAAAATAGCACATTGCGTTGTTTGTGGCATCGAATCTACTAGGGTCCATTTATTTCATAATTGCAAAAATGCGTCCAGCATACTCACGGTAGGAGAAGAAGGATATGGATCGAAAATTCTATGCTACTTATGTCAAAAAGAAGTAAATATAAAAGATCAAAGGTTCCATGCTGCAAAATACCTGAAAATATCAGAAGAAAAAATAATAAATAAAAAACCCATGAATTATTTTAAGTACTTTTCGTTTAAAATAATTACTTGTCTTAGATATTACCTTCTATAACCATTTTTGTACATTTATAAGTCTTGCAATGTCTGATTTACCTAATAAAAATCTTTTAACTACGTTAGTTTTTTATTTTTGTCTTTTCACTAAAGCAGTTCAGGCATTTGATCAAATCACTTAATTTCATAAGAGAAATGATAAAATCTAATAGTCATTTTAACATCTGCAGGGATTTGAACATATTCCTTAGGGATTTGATCGAATCCCTATTTTCATCATTTCCCTGCGATATATATATAGAATTCACTGTGGACCCTTTCGCTTATATAACCATAATGGAAAGGAGGAACACTTAAACATTATTTTTAACAAAGCGATAGTGAATATTGTTAGTTTTCTCGTATGATACTGGGAAGTATGTAAACTGGCTTTTTTTACGGAATCAGAAATCAAATGTGTGAAACTTAACAGGTAAGCAAATTTATTATTTCAGAACACATCAACATATCCAATGTGCATATATTACACACATATATTTATTAAATAGTTCATAATCAATATTAATAGTTAACATTATATATTTATTAAACACAGCAGTTTTGTAAATTTGAAAATGTAATTTACAATAATCATACGCAAAACATCCAAATCCTATCTATGTTCTTCTGTAGGCAATAATTGCATTATCTTTCAATTTGGAAAACTTTTGCATACCTGCCCAAGCTTTGGTAATATTTGTACCTTTTGGCATAAATTCCTGCCCCTATACCACTCTTTATCTTGGATCCATTCCGTAACATATAAAACTGTTCTCTTTCATGAAACGGAAATACTTTTGGGAGTTTTTAGCCTTCATTTCCATTCCTCTCGTATGTGGGTATATGGATGCTAAATGACCTTTTAGACAACCACGATGGCTGTTCTGCGACGTTTATCATTATTTCAAGATATGCTCACATACGTAATTACACAGTGCCTAAAGTTAACCCATCGCTTGGCGGCTGTCAAAAGAGCTGTCTTAAACATTAGCCAGGCGATGACGTCACCCACCCCGCCGAGCAGAGTAGGAGGGGTAGCAGGTCGGGTTTTTGCTTTGTGTAACTTCCTTTGTTTATAAATAATTACCACGCATGTGGTATATCTTTAGATTCCTAGATAAACTAACTAAAATCTAAGACTACTTTGAATAAAGAACATTGTATAATGATTAATTTACAAGCATTTGAAACCAAGCATAAGGGTATTTCCGACTTTAATATGTCCTAAATTAATGAAATAACAGCCAATAATAATAATAATAATAATAATATATTTTCACGCTCACACCAATTATCTAGCCCGAAGTAAGTATCATTAAGAACTTGTGTTACGGATACTAGATAACGGACATTTTTTTTTATATACATAATAATTTAATATATTTTTATAAATAAACTTAAATAAATATATAAACAACCATGACTCGCAAACAAACATTCGTGTTCGTCACACAAACATTTGCCGCTACATTTGCCGTGTCTTTTTACTCTTGTCGCTCCTTGAATATGTAGGCCATCAGCCTTACTATGTCCATGGGCTTGAAGAGTCTGTAGTCCTCTGACCTTGGGTAGGCTATTCCCAGGATATTCATTCTAATCCTGGCTATGGAATCACAGTCACATAGCAAGTGTTCCATGGATTCCCGGTCGTGTCCACATGCTCTGCAATTCGATGTTGTCGAAATTTTCATTTGGAGCATGTGGTTTGTGGCGTAGTACCCTGTAAGCCCACCCAAAATCCGGCGGGTCTGTTGTCTGCCATCCCCGTATATGAATTTACTCCATCGTCTAGGACAGTCTCCTGTGAAGGATGTGTTTCATATCAGGCGACAGTGTCCATTCCATATGATGTCTTTTATGGACATATTCTTTGATGGCTCTGCAGATGTAGCTTTTGGAAATTGGGATAAAAGGTTCAGGACCTATGAATGGGTTTTTTGATCTTTCCTTGCCAGTTCGTCAGCTTTCTCATTGCCTTTAATCCCCTCGTGACCTGGGACCCAGATCAGCTCTACTTTATTGTGCTGGCCGACCCTATTTAGTCTCTTGACAGCATTGAGTATTAGATCCGAGTCAATACGAGGGTTTGAGAGGGCTTTGAGCGCTGCTTGACTGTCGCTTAGGATATAGACAACCTTGTTTTTTTTTAACACGTTCTATAATCCTCATTGCACAGAGGATTATTGCATAGATCTCCGTTTGGAAGACCGTGGCAAGTTTCCCCATGCATTCAGTTTAAAAGCACATACCTTATTCTTATTTTGACATCATCATTATTACCTGGGGGGCTATTCGCTAACTTTTTTTGACAGTTGAAAGTGATGATCACCGAGTGAATTACATATCCATTGCTGTTTTTACATGACAAGTGCCATAATAGCGTATCGTGTAAAACAGCAATGGATATGTAATTCACTCAGTGATGATCACTTTCAACTGTCAAAAAAAGTTAGGGAATAGGCCTACTGGTTGCTGAAACAAACTGTAATTTGTCTAAGCTATGTTTTATTATCGACAAGTATAAGAAGAAGAACTAAGAATAGGGTATGTATGTGTTTTTTAAACTGATGACGATGTAAACTGCGGAATTATACAATTTCCTTGCGACATACAAATTTTTAACCATAATACATATTGTCAATTTATGTATGTTACTTTCATTCATTCATTCATTACTCACTCGTAAAATCACAATATCGATGAAGTTGACATCACTATTGTGCAAATCAATTATTGTGCAAAAATGTGCAAATCAATTAGGGTTGCTGATTACAAAAAAAAAACAATTTGTCCAATGGCTCGAAAAAAAATTTAGGTTTCTTAGAAATGATCGGCAGTGCTGGTTAGGCGATGGTACCTACCCTTTTACCCGTGCTTATTTTATGAAGTCAGGGACGCTGGAAGTATATACCTACAGGATAGTTATTCTTAATGTTTATGAGCTCCGCCCAGCATGAATAAAAAGGCAAAATAGTTTAATTATTATTTTATTTTATTTATTATTTTATATTTCCATGCTGTGTGGCAAACAATAGGCTTCAAGCAGCCTCAAAAGTATAGGTATGTACTTAATACTAAACTAAAGATAAACACGCAACGTACATTGTTAAAACGAAATTATTATTGGTAATTAATTAATACAAAATTACAGTTATTTATTACCAACAATCTGTTTCTAATTTTTGTCTTATTAATTGAAATGCGATAATGGTCAACCCTAGGTAGTCTCGTGGGGAGTGCGCCCGAAGTTCGTTTGACAACGTCACGGCCGCACTCCCCACGAGACTATAGCGCGAAATTTGAAATTGTAATCTGCTAAAATATGAAAATATGAAGTAAATAATCATCAAATCTTAAAAATTATACTTATAAATGAAAGGTGACGCCATCTTTTTGCATACTAGATGTTTTAGACTTTTTTTTACAGTAAAAAACAGCACAGGCAGGCATTTTCGTGGGAGCTCTGCACGGTAAGACGTTCTGATTATTGTGGTTTTAAAATGGCGGCTCAACTAGTTTTATATAACGCACAGGCATCCGATGCTTGTGCGTTTGGCAGAGGGGTAATGTTAGGCAAAGGCTACTCCAGTCTTGTTTACTCTGAGGAAATGGGACTCCAAAAGTAAAAAAGGATTATTTGTTGGCTATAATGAAGATATAAAGGGATATAGAGTTTATTTTCCACAGACGCATAGCATAGAAAATGTGAGAGATATATATTTTGAAAAAAATCAAGATCCATTTATACCAGTATTAGAGAAAAGTGACAGTGAAATAAATGAAGAGGAAAGTGATAATAACTCTAATGAAAGTGAAACAGAGATCGAAAAAGAAATCTGTACTATTCAGAAAAATGAAGAAAATGAGAATGATAATGTTCAAGAGAAAAGAGTTAGAAGAAAACCAAATTGGCTTACTGATTATGAGACTGTTTTCTTTTGTTTGTTAGATGAACCTTCTAGCTACGAGGAGGCGATAAGCAGTGAGTATTGTGACCAGTGGAAAGAGGCAATGGAAGCGGAAATGAAGGTGTTGGCTGACAATAATACATGGACAGAAGTCTTGGCTCCTCCTAACAAGAGGATTGTTGACACCAAATGGATCTACAAAGTGAAGTATGACATGCAAGGTAACCCAAATCAATTTAAAGCTCGCTTAGTTGCCCGTGGATTCCAACAAAATGATTCTTATGAAATGTATGAGTTGTATTCCCCTGTAGCAAAAATAGTAACCTTTAGAATTTTTTTAACTGTTGCAAATAAGTTACGTCTTCCTGTTTATCACATGGACGTTAAGAGTGCATTTCTCTATGGAGAGATAAATGAGGAAGTTTATGTTAAATTGCCCAAAGGTTTTAACAATAGTAGTAAAGTAGGTAAGTTAAATAAAAGTTTATATGGATTAAGGAAATCACCTAAATATTGGAACTTGAAATTTGATTCTGTAATGACAGATAAAGGTTTTGTTCGATCTATAAATGATTCATGTTTGTATTCAAAGTGCAACTTAGATTATAAACTTTATATTTTGTTATTCGTTGACGATATCTTAATTTTTGGTACAGATGATTTCGAAGTAACTAATATAAAATACTACTTAAGTAAAACATTTAGTATGAAAGATCTTGGCCTTGTTACAAATTACTTAGGTATAAATATAAATCAAAACCTTATTGATGGTATTACTGAAATAAGTCAAACAAGTTATTTAAGAAAAATTGTAGAAAAATTTAATATGTCTCACTCTAAACCTATGTCAACTCCAATGGAGTATAAATTCCAGATGTTTAAAGCTAATACATGTGATGAAATACTAGAAAAGAAATGTAGACAAATTATAGGATCAATAATGTATGCAGTGTTATGTACTAGACCTGACTTGTGCACTAGTATTTCATACCTCAGTCGTTTCCAAAACTGTGCTAATGAAACATTGTACAAAGCTCTAAAGCGTGTTCTAAGATATATTACTAGCACTTTAGATTTAAAATTAACCTACAAAGCGGATTGTTGTGACTCATTGTATGGTTATGTTGATTCTGATTGGGGCAATGATATAAATGATAGGAGATCAACATCTGGTTACATATTTAAGTTTTTTAATTGCACTATAGCATGGTCCTCTAGAAAACAAAATACAGTAAGTCTATCTTCCTGTGAAGCAGAATTGCTAGCTTTGTCTTCATGTGTTACCGAGGCATGTTGGCTTAAGAGTATTATTAGTGACTTTAATTTTAATTTGTCTCCTATTACAATTTATGTTGATAACCAAGGAGCCATAAACATTGCAAATAATCCAGAAAATAATAAAAGAGTTAAACATGTTGATATAAAATTTCATTTTATTAAAGAAAAAATTGATAATAATATTGTTAAACTAGCCTATTTAAAAACAGATATTCAGATTGCAGATCTGTTCACAAAACCTTTGCCAACTAGTAAATTTTTGATGTTTAGAGAGCTCTTACATTTAAAGTAATACATAGGTAGTTATTACTATTGATGTATATCTAGTTTAATCAATAACTAATTGATAATGATGTTTGATTAAAATATTAGTATGTAAGTATATTAGTTAGGTACCTATCTTTAAATACATTTTACTTTAGTAATCTCAAAGATTTTGAGTTGGAACTATTTTTTTTGTTATTGTTAGAAGTACTTAACTGATTGTAATGTTAGGTTATGATAGTTTTGTTTATAAATCTTTATTGAGGAGGGGTGTGAATAATGGCAACAAAGATTTATTCATAGTGATTTAAGTAGCAACACTGTAATAGTATCTGTACCGCTCTGTACTGATTCTCTGCTCTTTGGTGTTATCTCTGTGTGTATCTGTAATGTGTTGTTGCCATGTTGTTGCAATAAAAGAGAAGTTTTAATTATCAAATCAATCCATTTATTTCTTCCTAATAACCAGATCATAGATTATGTTTTCATAAAAATTTGAAAAAAATAATTACTTTGACCTTCAATAAAATCGTAACTATCAATTTCCCAGGTATAGTCTGAAGGTAAAAAAATGTTATGATGGTGAGCGGAATACATGGTTTTCGTTTGACTGTTCATGTCTTTTACACCCGTTATATACTGTAGTACTTAATACATAAAAATAATATAGATAAATAATACTAGTGTCTCCAAACCTATTTACCTTTACCTACTAAAACTTCCCTACTTTGCCCAATCCCTTATCCAATCCATTTTCGACTAGCCAACGCCTGCTACCTCGATGCTACTGAAGAGATCTTGAATAAATTAGATCGTCTTCATAACCTCTGCATCAGATTTATATTCGGCCTCAAAAAGTTGGATCACGTCTCTGATTTCCGTAAGAAACTCAACGGGCTTCCTATCAGGGATCGCAGGCACACTCGTATCCTTTGTCTCCTCTTTAACGTACTTTACAATCCATCCTATCCTGTCTACCTTCAGGAGCGTTTCTCTTTCTCCAGGTCTCCCAATCTTCCCTGCCGATCACATCTTCGCACACTTCTTTATATATCTCGTCAAGTTTAAGTAACACGGACTTAAAAAAAAATTCTGCCGGGTACAAGCTAAAAAAAAATGGCAATCTAAAAAGTGTCACTAGAACAAATAAAACTCATTATACGTTGTTAAAAAATAATAATAATCTTGTTTTTATCCAAAAAAAATACACAAAAAAATTAAATTTCTCTGATTTATAGAAGAAATCTTCCTATTTTTACACATTTCTTAGGATTTTATTTACAACTACTTATTTGAGTTTTGCTAAAAAACCGTATCAAAATTATACTTAAGACGGACGTCGCATCTAATGGCGAACGGCGTTTTAAAGATTATATGGACAGATTAAATAAAGTCGATTTTAAAAAATTAAATTGCATATTTATGAATAAATATCGATGTTTCTCGTTTACTTTTTGCAATATCTATCATAAATATGCAATTTTATATTTTTTATTTCATGGTGTAAAATACCATATTGTCTTTGTATACATTAATTGATAAATTAACTGAACTGAAACCTATATTGTGCTGAAACCATGAAGCTATAGAGTAATCTCTATAGCGTCATGGCTAAAAGCTGAAACCAACAAATAGTTCTAGACTCATGAGAACGCCTATCGTTATAAAGTGTGCAATGTGCCCCTACTCCCCCCTCTTAAAATACTGTATTTTTATAAAAGGAACTACACTTACATGTCACTTGACTTTTATGGGCACTGGCAGGCTTTCTCACTGCTTTCTCATGTAGTGGTAGGCAGACAAAGGCAGACAGTTATCTCTATGCTTCTTTCCAAGAAATTAAAAGATAAAACCGTTTTTTTTACTTCACTTTTTTTATTGTTATTGTTCTAAGAAATTTATAGGTAAAACTGTAGTTTTACCTATAAATTTCTTTCCAATTGCTACGATTATTTTCGTTCCTACTTTCTCAACCCGTGACAGGGGGTTACCACTCGCAACATTGTAAAAACCTTAATTTCGAGCATTTGGTTGAAAAATAACTTTGTATGCTTGTGTTTGTGATGTTTAGATTTTTGAAGAAGTTTTCAACATCCCATCAATCGCCAATCACCATCATAAAGTCTATTGTTGATGTTTTAATTTAATGCAAACTTCAAGAATAACGAAAAATATACACTAAAAAATAGCTGTATGAATTAGAATCCTTTATTTACCGAACCAGGAGAACTTAAAATAAAAAATGTGAGTGTTTGGCGGGAAAACATGGCGTCTGGATGTCGATCTTTATTTCGATAATTCAAAATTGCTTCGGAGTGGATTTTGTGCAGTGAAAGTGGTGTCGTTTCGTTGCACAAGCATCCGTGTTGACCAACAGTCATGAGGAATCATTGAAATAAAAGTTTTTGTGTATGTGGCGTTGAGAATTGTATAGTGGTTGGAAATCCCACTATACAATTCTCATCAGTCACAGTCATGAGGTCTGTTGCCATGCATTTCTTTCCAAGCACTCCCTAGATGCATTAAAATGTGTGACGCCCATATTTTATCGCAAACATCAAGAAGATAATATAACTGAAGACAGGGCTGTATGGGCTAGATCCCTTTGCCGTCCCGTAACAGGGAAAATTAAACCCACATTTTAATGCAAAAATCAAGAAAGAAGATGAAACTAAAGACTTGGCTGTATGGGCTAGATCCCTTTGCCGTCCCGTAACAGGGAAAATTTAACCAAAAAAAAACTTAGAGAGTGTTTGGCGGGTAATCATGGCGTCTGGATGTCGATCTTTATTTCGATAATTCAAAATTGCTTCGGAGTGGATTTTGTGCAGTGAAAGTGGTGTCGTTTTGTTGCATAAGCATCCGTGTTGACGAACAGTTATGAGGAATCATTGAAATAAAGGTTTTGTGTATGTGGCGTTGAGAATTGTATAGTGGTTGGAAATCCCACTATACAATTCTCATCAGTCACCATCATGAGGTCTGTACCATGCATTTCTCGCCAAGCACTCCCTAGATGCATTAAAAAGTGTGGCACCCACATTTTAATGCAAAAATCAAGAAAGAAGATGGAACTAAAGACTTGGCTGTATGGGCTAGATCCCTTTGCCGTCCCGTAACAGGGAAAATCTAACAAAAAAAAAGGAGTGTTTGGCGGGTAATCATGGCGTCTGGATGTCGATCTTTATTTCGATAATTCAAAATTGCTTCGGAATGGATTTTGTGCAGTGAAAGTGGTGTCGTTTTGTTGCATAAGCATCCGTGTTGACGAACAGTTATGAGGAATCATTGAAATAAAGGTTTTGTGTATGTGGCGTTGAGAATTGTATAGTGGTTGGAAATCCTACTATACAATTCTCATCAGTCACCATCATGAGGTCTGTACCGTGCATTTCTCGCCAAGCACTCCCTAGATGCATTAAAAAGTGTGGCACCCACATTTTAATGCAAAAATCAAGAAATAATATGAAACTAAAGACTTGGCTGTATGGGCTAGATCCCTTTGCCGTCCCGTAACAGGGAAAATTTAACCAAAAAAAAAAAAAAAAACAAAAAAAAAACTTATTGACATTTGACAGTGACAGCCAAATGTCAATTTGGGAATTGTCAACTCATGTGGAGTTTTGTCACTTTTTTGTGTGTGTCGTAAAAACTGGTTAATTATTGAGACCTAATTTACTTTTTTAAGGTAAAATTAACCACTTCTTATCCAACACGAACTAGTTGTAGTAATACACAAGTAAAGTAGGTAGTCTTAATACGAAACACATAACTAAATTAAGTTTGATTTCTGTTTTGCGTTGTATTTTGTGATTGTATTGACAAGAGGTTTGTTACAATTTTATCTTTGTTATGATCTTCTTTATCGTGATATTGTTTGGATGAGTAAAAAACCCCGGAAAGTGATTCATACTCTCTTTGTTATTGATTGAAAGGTAAAGTTACGATTATTGTGTTTTACATGTTTTACAAGCCACTATCTTTGGATACTGTCAGGACTGTTCTAGTGGTTAGCATGGTATTAGTAAATTTACGTGATTTTTTAAGTTTTACTCAGTAATTTATAAACTACTTTCTTCACATAAAGATTAAGTTGCATAAAAAGGCATGTTCTTTATATTATTCACCCACAGAATCTATTGTTGATATGCTTTTTCCGAATGAATTCCAATATCAGAAAATCCTTATTTTTTGTGTATATAGTGTAGCATTACTAATTTATTTAAGTTCTTTCATAGTATCAAAAATAAAAATGAATTCAATATCATTGTTAGAATTTAAATTATAAAATTTTATGGAAGTAAATTAATACATGGTGGCATAGTTGATGACATTATTGGAATATAAAACTTTTATAATATTATGTGTTATTTACCATGCTAAAATAACATTGTGTTTTACTCAAAAATATTATAAAAGAATGTAAAATGAAAATGTATTTTTTGTTCTAGCAGCAAAATGACAGAACGGGATGCAATTAGCGGTTCGAGTCGGGACTATGGCTCAACTGCAGAGCCTCCAGCTGTGGGATTCTCGGACTTCAGTCCAACAGAGTTGTACAACTTGAGTGAAGATATCGCAAAGAATATACATTCTATTCACAGTGGGTTAAGATCTTTGGAGAAGATGATGAGGCAGATCGGAGGACCGAATGATAGTCTGCAATTGAGAGACAAGATGTAAGTACATTGTAGGTAACTAAAATTCAAAAAAGATGATTTTCTATACTAAAAGTAAGTATCATAGAATATTGTCTTTTTTATATTTTTATTTATTTATTAAATGAAATATAAATGAATGAAATTAAATGTTTGAAAAAAAAATTAAGTAAAATGCTAAATTGTCAGCTTTGTAAAAATATATCCTTAGACACTGTTGAAGATGTAATTTCTTGGACATCATTAGACATACAGCAGTCTTTGACACTATTATCTTACTTAACTATTTCATATTTCATATTTATTTATTGGTTCATAAACACGGGTAGTTATACAATGAGTATATTTGTTACGCATGTCTTAGCCCTGCAGATACTATACAACATACGCTCAGCGCGGAGCAGTTTTTATAGCACTCTTAAATAAACTTTAAAACTATTGATATTTTAAAGTGCTTAAATGTTTGAACATGACAAAATTTGGTTGCGCAGTCTCGAGGCCACACAAGTATACCCGCGCAATGTAGATACTACACATATGGAGTACGCTTTGTTTTCATTGTTTCTTCTTTTGTTTTTTTCCAGTGTTTCTTTTGTTACTTCTTCCGCCAAAAGCGCAATAATATTCATATCACAGTCCACAATATTTGACGTCTAGTGTACCTAAAACTTGCTGCTATCTGGCATATATACCGACTCACAACGGTTTGCGCACGCAGGCTTAAGCATCCGTGATCCGCAAAGAGAATGCCCGAGACCGCGCGAGGGTTATTCCTCTCAGTCTGCGCAGATCCATAGAGTCTCTTTCACAACAGATACCGGTCAATCTCTACGGGAATTTCCGCTACAGGTTAGAGGAAACCAAAATCGTCGCCTTATTAAAAACAATATTATATAAAAAAATTATGAACAAACCCTCAAAATTTTAAAAACTCGTTAGTAATGTGCAATGGGAAAATATTTCTTGTTTAGTTGTACCTATAGTATGGTTATTATTTAGTTTTTGTTTACCCAACCAAATTGTAAGTGTCTCAGGTGGAAACTTTTTTGGCCATTGTGAAGTGTTTTTGTATTAATTTTATGTGATGTAAATGCTATTTGTTTTCCAATAAATAAAATAATAAAAAAAAAATATTCGGTGACAATAAGTATGCAGTCAACAGCATATTCATTACATTAAAAAAAACAAGTCTGAAGCTCGATCCACACACATCAAGGCCGCGCCCGGGACGTGGATGGGACGTTTTCCGTCAATAAAATACAAAAACATAATTGCGTACTTATTAGAGCCCTCGCACACGTCGACTTTTTGTAGCGATGCTGTTGCGCGTTTCGATAACGGGCGACAGCATCGCGACTGAAAAGATGCAAACGCGCGACCGTGTCGGCCGACATCGGGGTGAGAACGAGGGGAGGGTGGTGCGTGAGAGGAGAATCGAGCATAGACAGGTCGAGCAGATAGGTCGAGAGTGCTGTTGTCAGTCACGTGCGCAAAATGGATTCGATCGACACAGCAACATTTATTATGGCAATTCAAAACCGGCCTGTAATATAGAACTCGACGATCAACATTTATTATGGCAATTCAAAACTCGGCGATAGACGCGCGACAGTATCGCTTTAGCATCACGACAGAAGCGCGACAGTATCGCGTTTTCATCACGACTGAATCGTGTTAATGTGGGCGAGGGCACACAGCCTGCGACCTCATCGCGACCGTATCGATGCGAACGCGTGACAGCAACACTACAAAAAGTAGCTTGTTCAAACAGGTGCGTCACCGGGCCGGCGACGAAGCTTCATAGCCCGAGTGTCCGTACAACGTGGCCCGGTCACGTCCCGGGAATGGCCCTAATGTATGTGGGTGGATCTCTTCTCTCACTCCATTCGAAGAGCAGTCGTCCCGATTGCAGAAGTTGAGGGTTCGGTTCCAGTCTTACACCCGTATTCACAAACATTACTATGAGATCTCTTGACTCTTGGATAAGAAACTGGGGGCATTATAAGTTTGATGTGTCTGTTTGTCTGTCTGTGGCATTGGAGCTCCTACACTAATGGACCGATTATGATGCGTTTTTTTTATATTTACGATTTAAAGTTAATGAGATGGTTCTTAGTTATTTGTAATTCATGAAAATCCTGGTCAGGCGTATCAAGGTCAATAATATAGGTTAAATTATAGCCTATATGTTATTCTGATCATCATCATCATTACAGCATTTATAATTGGACCCATTGCTGGGACACAAGGCCTCTCCTTGTCTTTGAAGGAGGTTTAGGCAGTAGTCCACCACGCTTGCCCAATGCGGATTTGTGGACGGAGTATCAGGTTATCAATACCCCTTTGCTGATCCATTAGTCGCCTTCTACGACACCCATTGGAAGATATGCGGTGATGCTATTCTACTCTGCCGGCATCACACGACTCCGCGGTTATGGTTATTCTGAGCTATATTATTGTAAAGTTTCATTAAAATCCGCATCCAATACACATCCAGACATCCATACAAACTTTCACGTTTATAATATTCTTCTTCTTTTTAATAAATGGCGTTCCCGAAAAGATTACGCATTTCAATTTCAAATGAAAATGCACTGAGATTGAGTTAAAAATGGAGTCTCTGTTTTTACAACAAGAACTCGGGAGAAACTCAGTTTATAATATTAGTAGGATGTAATTTAGGTAGTTATCTATCGGCATTAGGGACCCCGAGGCGAAAAAGTTAGTTTTTTTTTACTTTTTGCTTGTTAATATTATTTTCAAACTTTTCTTATTTTTCCAGACACGAATGCCAACAAGGGGTGAACGCGTCCGTATCGGCGACGACTCGCGACCTTCAGAGGTTGGGCGTGATCGGCCGCCGCGCTGACGAGCCTCAGAAACTTCAGCTGGAGCGACTCACCGGCGCCTTCAAGGATGCTCTGGCCCATTACTCTACCGTGCAAAAGGTGAGAATCACAATCATTTACACAGGGCGTAAAGAAGCAGCTTTTAGGTCGAGACTTGAAGGAGCAGGCAGCAGCATTTTCTATGTCATTTGGTTGACAGACAAGTATAGCCTTGCCTGGTGGTAACCCGTCTTCTTAACATATAGACGCTCGCAACCATAAATATAAAAACATAAAGATCGGCTATGTAAAAGAGAAACAGCATACTAACGCGTATATTAGAGCGAGATACGCGCTCCAAAGACGAGCTGTGAGAATCGTTGATGATCCAATGCTTACCGCCGATATTGAACCCCTATATCTTAGGAGAGAATTTGCCTCCTTATGTGTTTTCTATCGGCTGTATAACGGAATGTGTTCTGAGGAACTATTTGACATGATGCCAACAGCTTCCTTCTATCACCGCACCGCTCGCCATCGGCAGGGTATTCATCCTCACACACTGGAACCGAGTTGGTCACGTACTGTGCGTTTCAGAAGAAATTTTCTTCCGCGTACGCTTCGGTTGTGGAATGAACTCCCTGTCGAGGTTTTCCCTAAGGACTACAACATGGGTGTCTTCAAGAAAGGTGTGAAAAAGTTTTTGCTAGGTCGGCAACGCACGTATGATACCCCTGGTATTGCAAGTGTCCATAGGCTGCGGTTACCGCTTACCATCAGGCGGATCGTATGCTTGTTTGCCACCAAAGTGGTATAAAAAAAAAGATACATACATAGACGAAACCATTTCATATACGCTGTCGGCCTAGGTCGGCCTCTCCAGTCAGCTTGAAAATAAATAAATAAAAATTAAAAAAAATACAAAAACATAAGACATATTATGTCTGCGTGTTAATATGATTTTTCATACTACCCGCGGAGGGGCCCGCCACTCAACGCCATTTTGGTGTTTTGAGGGTGCCACCCAAAGCATTAAGAGCTGGCGCGCCCTGGTGACTTTTGTCACTGTCGTGGAATGTATAAAGATAAAGATCCCCAAAATTTCACCCACTTGTTTCGTCGTAATGTTCGCGCATCTCCATACATATCTCAGAAACGGTTCGCTATTGGATAGTACATCCCATAGTGAAATCGACTAGTTTTGTCCTCTTCTATCTCCCTTAACGGGTCCGCCACTATTTACCAATCATCCTGTAGCTATATCTTTTTTATGGGAAATTCTAACAAACGACTCCATCCTACCTGATGGTAAACGCAACATTTTACCAATTATCACTACATTTTGTAGTATTGTCTTTCTGTTGGTGACTCCTTACTACACTACAAAAATTTAGTGTTATTAGACCATGGTCTTCTGTAAGGCGGAGGTACTACCCAAGTTCTGGTGCTCAAATATTCGATCGGCTAGTCCGCTGTGCTCTACCGACTACAATTTCTGTTTTTCGATTGTCCAGCAAGTGTCAGAGAAGATGGCAGCCCATATGCCGAAGCCCGTCCGAGTCAGGAACGACCCCTCCGCGCTGGAGCAGCAAGCCATCGCCGACGACGAGGAAGCTACTCTCATCGCCAACCAACAAGCTCAGGTCAGTCTCTTTCTTAGGCCCGATATATATCGGAACGGCAGCGGCTGGCAGAGATGCGACGAGCACTTTCACTATGAAATATTTTTAATCTTCCTCTACATACTTAAAAGACCAGTATCGCTTAACGTAGTCTATTCAGATAACAAAAGACATTTTTCGTTTTACTCATTTTGATAAATAAAGAATATTCTTCATGAAATTTAATTAATAGAATTACAGTATTAATTGACAACATTAAAAAAGAAACGAGATAATTACAAAACCATTTGGAGCTTTGGTGTGGCTATATTTTTTTTTTTCAGAATTTATTACTTGCTAAATTATGAGATATTTGAAAGAAACTAAATGTAGGTACCCAAAAATGTAGGATTACTAACAGAAAATGTCTTTCCAACTTCTTTTTTTTAAAATTTATAGCCCAAAATTCAAATATTTGACTGTTGTGTCATCTTTTTTTTTACTTTTGTAGAGCCCATGACATTAACCCACAAAATCCTACAGTTGCACTTACGTCGTTTTAGAATGGGTAAATTTATATAATTCTTAGAATCAAAATTAAAAAATCCGTGTCGAGTCTCTTAGTCTATTTTCCATCCACATAATTAAAAAAATACTATGAAAAAAAATGTAATGTTGTAAATTGAGCCATACAAATTATTGGCGGAATTGCGTATGATAAAAGTGGTGTTGTTCCGTCAGGCCCGTCTAGTAGAGTTCGAGACGAACATGATGCTTGAGCGGCAAGCCTACATGAGCAAGATAGAGGCCGACGTCCTCGACGTGAACCAGATCATGAAGGAGCTGGCCACCATCGTGCACACCCAGGGACAGGTTATCGGTGAGTCATGCGGATAGGGGTGGTGAACAAACAAACAGCGAAAGTACGGTACTCTCGGAAAGCAATATACTTTAAACATCTCTATAAGACGATGCGTAGACACTTTTGTGATTTGTATTTGAGACAATTACTATTTCTTAGCTTATTTTTTATATGATCGATATTAAATCATTAGTATAATACAATCTGTCCTGGTCGTGGGCATTCGTTTGTCAAAATCAGAAATATATCTATATAAGTTGTTGATGAAAATTGCATTTAAATCTACCTAAAGATTATCTTCTTTTCAATGACTATCTAAATCGCTTTTCAAACCTAATTTTTAATTGAATCAGTATTAATAATAATAACATACATTATTTCTAAGGCATTTAAATAATGAATGTTACTTTTGACAGATCTTATGTTTGTATACATTTTTCAAGCATCAGTGAACAGACTACAGCTTTCGGAATCGAGACCATAGCGTGTAACAACACATTTAAATCAATGTTTAAAAAAAATTACGTCATATAACGACCTAATTAAATCGTTTGAAAAACAAACGTTGACACTTAATCACACTACCATAATCACTAGGATGGTTGATTCAGGGTATGATTAATCAAGAAAGCCTCAAAATTGTTTCGATTCGTCAAGTGATTGTCAACAAGCCATCAAAAAGGCCTGATTCGTCAATAATAAAATGTTGACCTCGCTTGGTCATAAAAAACCGGAACCTACACATAGCTAATTAGTACCACTTTACGAATCGAAATAATTTTCAGGCTTGACCAAAACCGCAACGTTTCTCCCACAGACACCGTGGAAAGTCACATAGAGAACGCAGACGTACAAGTAGAAATGGGGGCCAGCGAACTGGCCAAGGCGGAGGATCATCAACGCCGGTACAGACGCAAGATGTTCATACTTAGCATCATAGCCATCATCATCGTCATCATATTCGTCGTGTGGATCGTCAAGGCGTTTAGGTAAAACAATTACATGGCCCAGACGACGAATCCGAGAATTTACATAACAACAAAAAAACAGAACGCGACATTGTCATCGTGACAGCTGTCAGATGTCAACGTGACAGGTGTCAGATGTCAACTTGACAGCTGTCGAGTATCAACGTGACAGTGGCCAAATATCAGAGTCAACTAGCAAATGCATAACGTCGTTTTTAAAATGATACTGGTTAAATTATTACAGTAACATGGCGACCATTTATTAAACTAACATCGTAAACTTGCCTTGTTGTAACTTACGTGCAAGTGACAGCTGTCAAATGTCAAGGTGACAACTGAAGAGAGTTGATAAATTCGTGAGTTGAAAGTGGAAAAATTGAATTATAGTTTTAGTAGATATATTTACGTGGTAGAAATTTATTATGTTTTCACACTTTGATATAAATAAAACGTGTGACACAATAAAGGCGATACTGTAATGTAGCAGCTGTCAGGGTTAAGTCAATGTGATTTAAGTTTATTTTCTTGTTACTTAATCTGTACACTTAGTATAAGTTTGCATTATTTCAGGTTATCTAATACGTATAAATATCTGCTTTCTTACCATAAAACACGTGTTAACTCCAAAACTGTGTGCTGGCATAATTGTTACATTCCATCGTGGTAAAACTTTGCCGTTATTAATGGCCCTTACTCTTTGCGACTTTTCGATCGAAGCAGCCGCGCGTGAGTAGCGATACACACGCACGTTTGTATCGATTCAGACGCGGGGGTAGTGGGGAAAGATCGGACACGCGTCAAGGAGAATATTTGATAGCAGAAGAGTTTTTGTACTGTCAATGTTGACTTTCATCGATCAGGATTAACAATAGTTTTTCCTACGTCAGATGTTTGGTAAAGCCGAAATTACATGGTTCAATTTGGGTTCAATATTGCTTCAATGGCATTGAGATGTGTAAATACATTTCGATGCGATTGCCCAATATCATTGAAAGCTTAAATTTACGGAACGCTTTCAATAGAATTGTTTCAATATTGGTCATTGACGTCATTGTTCAATGCGATTGAAACGTGAAAGCATGAAGATTTGCTTCAGCCTTCATTGTGCTAACAGCTAAGGAGTGGAACTCCTTGCCGAGCTCTGTTTTCCCGGATCAGTATAATCTGGACATCTTCAAGGTCAGAGTGAACAAGCATCTTCTAGGCGAGCGTGTACCACCTTAGGCCTCATTATCGCTTTCCATCAGGCGTGAATGTAGTCAAACGCCCAGAATATTTAACATAAAAAAAAGATTGAACGACAGCTCATTCCGTGCACGACAGCGAAGCTTTCGCGAGTACTAATTGACTCGACATCGCATTGCGCTAAAGTGAGCATTTTTCAATTGCATTGCTTCAATTTGATTGAACTGTGTAATGTCGGCTGAAGACTAATCTGGCATTGGGATTTTTTCCACTGTTATGATCAGTTTGGGCAAACAGAACTTTCAAAATACATATACCAAAGTTTTAAATTATGTTATAAAAATCAAAAGTAGTGTAAGATTCTCAAAAATAAAGTTCATAATATTACTCTTTCTAAATAGTTCTAGAATGTTTCTTTTATCTTTCGTGTTAGGTACAGTAAAAACTAATGTATCTCTTCATACTAGTACTTTCGAAATGTAGGTACCTACTGTCAAAGTGACAGAATCATTAAATAATCAATGTAGGTTATTTTTATATGTTGCACACAACACATACGTAAAGTTAGCATTATTTGAAGTAATTTGAATTACTTTAAAAATATTATAATTTCAATATACGCACTTTGTAATAAGAACAGTAGAGCTCGCGTCAAACTTCTTAGTAGAAGATCCGAACCTATATCGACCTTCACCGAGCTGATAATAGAATGAAACATATTTTATTATTAATTTAGTATATTAGAAAATATATTAAAAATGGGTTGTCTAAAAAAATCCTGGACAGACTATTTTTAATTATTTTTTGAAAAATGATTTTTAAAAAAAAATGAATAAAATATTGCAACATCAAGATAATAAGAAAATTTTGTCCTGACTGATAGTAGAAACCGTATAGAATGTGCAGGCATTGGGTTGTCTATTATTTACCTGCGCGAACTACTGGGTTGTCAGGTATGAACAGGTATGTCGATATCAGTTACTTTCACTCGATTGGATAATAGAAAAAATTTTATATCATCATAAGCGCGCGACAAAATTTTCTTATTATCTTGATGTTGCAATATTTTTTTAAAAATCATTTTTCAAAAATAATTAAAAATAGTCTGTCCAGGATTTTTTTAGACAACCCATTTTTAATATATTTTCTAATATACTAAATTAATAATAAAATATGTTTCATTCTATTATCAGCTCGGTGAAGGTCGATATAGGTTCGGATCTTAGACTATCTAGTTCGCTCTGAACACGAGGCGATTACCTGAGCAGTACGAAATTGAACCTTGTTGGTAGGTGATACGGCTGTGCGAACGAAGCGGAAACAACTTCAGAGCGAGCTACAAGCTTGGCGCGAGCTCTACCTACCTTGTATGTATATTTTTAATTACTGTGAATTACAAGAAAATGGCCTAAATTCAATACCACAAGACGAGTAATCAAAGAAATAATTTTATCTCATCAAAAGTAAGTACGTATTGTTAGAATTAAAGTAAAGGTTATGAAACGGTAACTGTTGTGTTGCCACTACCCGTGATTTTTTTTTCTTATTAGGAGCCATTCATTTATTACGTAAGACGATTTAGGTTCAACGATGTCTTTTTTTAATTACAAAAGGGTTGCTTTATATATATATATATATATTTAAAAATAATCTTATTGTAAGAGTACCTAATAAATGAATGGCCCCGTTAGGAGCGGCAAAACAAATATTTTTACTTATGCAAACTTACCAATTTCTTATTTCTTCTGTGTTCCCTTAGGTGAACATGAGTTGGCAAAATCCTTAATAGGTATGTCAAAAATTAATATGGCTTTAATTTTGAAATATTTGGTTGAATTCTACTTACATTTTTATAAAAAGAGTGGTGAGGTGAGTGGTTTTTTTAATTGTATCACAAGTTTATTTAATCAAAAGTGCATTCAAGATCATTACTGTATTTTTGACTGATTGTCCGCATCGATGATGTCGACTGTACAGGCAATAAAAGACAAATAAAACATACCAAAAAAACAAAGTATATACTATTAAAATTTTTATACTTATACCTACACGCTGAATTACCTACTACTTATTTTAGTGGCTGTCGCACCGTATATGGAGTCCTTAAAACCGTGATGGTACTTTATTTGTCTGCAATGCAGTCATTGTTACAGTATATTCATTTATTTAGATTTAAATATAATTTATTCAAAGTATTAATAGAATATTTGCGTTATTTATATTATTTTATAATTGTAAGCCATGTATAAAGCCTTACTTAATAAAATGTTACCTACATAATGTTTAAACATTGTGTATTTATATTGGTTCATAGTAATCTAATGTTTTTGCTAAATAAATTATATCGATTAAAAAGAAAAGGTTATTTAGATAACTATCGTCACAGCATTCCAGTCTAATAATAGACTTGTTTTGAAAGCAATAAAGTTTAATCTTGTTGGTTAGAGGAAAACATTATTGTAATGAAATGAATAATTTGTAAAATAAGTGAAATCAATACCAACTCGCTCAATATTATATATTGTTATATTTTTAATTCATATTAAAAGAATATGATAACAATATTATGCCTGTTATGAACATTTATTATTTAACAAATAAATAAATTATTGATTTTAAATTCCGTGTTTCTTTTTCTTCCAACAAAATACCTGTAGATTTTACCTTTAAATAGTTTAATAATTTGCATATATTTATGTATTATTTCTTGATGTTTTGCATTAAAATATGGGCGTCACACATTTTAATGCATCTAGGAAGTGCTCGGAAAGAAATGCATGGCAGTCACACCACAAAACCTTTATTCCAATGATTTCTCATAACTATTTGTCAACACGGATGCTTATGCAACGAAACGACACCACTTTCACTGCTCAAAATCTACTCCGAAGGTATTTTGAATTATTATCGAAATAAAGATCGACGTCCAGACGCCATGGTTTCTCGCCAAACACCGTTTTATGTTTTAATTTATCCTAACTATGCCAAATTCGGTAAAGAATAAAAAGAAACAAGTTTGTCCCTTTCATTGGTTACCTTTCTTGCTGATATGATGAGCTCGTACTAAAATTACAGCGGTTTGTCTAAATTTTTTTATCGGGTATGGCAACAAGATGGCTACATTTTTTATACAACATGTGTGCGTGTGTTCGCACAAAAGCGCAATATACGAAAATAAAACCATGTGATCTTTGAAAAATTTCATTTTATTACGCACATAACATTATAAGGTACATAAAACGAATAATTTACATAAGCTCTGGAAAACGAACTCCCTCGACTTTATGACGTCGTGTAACAGAAACAAAATGGCGGGTTCGGCGGAAAAGGCCGAAGGGAACCGAACTATCATGTTTTTTTTAAAGACCACTCACTGAGATTGCAATGAGTTTGCCCCCTTTTCTCCTTGTCACCACCAGGTGTGCTAAGAGGAATCGGCTATTCTTTATGACACAACGCTAGTGACATCCTATTTGTACGTTTGTTTTCATATCATTTGTATTACAATTAAGAAAAATAGTATAAGCAAATCGGATACCTACAAAAGTGACGATATTTCAAAAATTTATAAACCATTTGACGTGTCATTTCATGGTATCCTCAGACCTGACCTGGGTTATGACTTATCGAATTTATTATGTACAGATAATAGCATAGAGATAGTCATATTATTATTTTTAGCAGGCTCCAAGTCTGTGGTATCACAGGGAAAGGCAATTCCCCGTAGTAGGTACCTCTGGTGCAAGGGCAAAAAATCAATTTGTGATGCAATAGTCTTATAATCAGAGTTGTCTGTTCGGTAATTTGCAATGTGAAATATGGGTGTATGATGATGACCTTCTATTTTATTGACACTATTGAAATATGTATGTTAGCTATTTTTATACAAATAAGGGATGCCCTTGCTTTGTTACACGACATGGGTATAAAACTTAAACTAATGAAGATAGCGACCTGAGAAGACTGTAATGAACAATAAAAAAATGTTTATTCTCTCGATATCAATGCTAATGAACTAATATCTAATGGCTAGGTTTGAATATTTATACTTCAATACCGGGACGATGGTGTGTGAAAAAATAATAGATATTGCGGAATTAGTATTTATATATTAATTCCAGTATCACTCTCACTGTCAATTGCAAGGTAATGATGCTTAAAATCCCGAGTCATTGGACTGTGTGCTTTAATTGAGACTACTTAGAGTACAATTTGCACTGACAATACTATCATAGTATAAGTAAACAAGCAAGTTCTCTTCATAGAAACGTACCGAACGTAATTTGCGCGCCAGTAGTAACGCGTCACCGCACGCACACAGTGACACGTTGTGACGTAATTTAACAGTACTAACGAAAACGTCGACGAATTAGTCGAGGCTGCACCGTACGTAACACTGCTCGCGACAGCTGTTTTTAAGAAAGAGAATCTATATTTTACTTTTACTTCAAATAACAAGCTGTATTGCACGAATTTTTTTTGAAGTGAAACTTCTTTATCGGCGTTGGAAAAAAATTTACCGTCACATTTTTCGGTTATGCGCCATCTTTTTTGTATGCATGTCTATGTAAGGTCATAAAGAAGTTTCACTTCTTACGTGTGTACACTAGTACACGCACACATTTTTTTATGTCAATGTAAACTTTTTAAATGAATTTGGTATTCAGAAGATAGGGCCAAAAATTAGCAAAAGGGGTGCAGAATTTAGAATATTTTTGTTTTTTTATATGAAACTTCAACCATGTATAATTTTAATAAAATTAACTACAATCAGCTACATACATTTTATTTTGAGGAGATGCATAGAGACGACTGTAGTTAGAGTGTATTTTTGATGAACCCTCTGCGACATTCGAGTCCAAAATTGTACTGTAAGTATATGCATGAATGAGCTTGATAATGTATCAAACAATACATTATAAAGCCCTGATGCGGTGCTTACTTATCAATTCAAAGACACTTGACTTAGTTATAAGCTATCGAAACTGACCCAGCATATTTTTTGTCAATAACGCTATACCATCCTATACGCGTAGGCAATTATCACTCACGAGGGGTCTCAGTCGCCGTACGTACTTGTTTACTTAAACTATGATCCTATTTTTACTTCAATGGGAGTTTTCTAAAAAATAGTATTCGCCAGGGGGCAGCACTAACGCGTCAGGTCCATCTGTCAACGTTTAATTCATAAATCCTCATTTGGCAAATCTATGACGTTTTTAGAGCGTTTATTTCTAATTTCCTTAGTGTTTTGACACCAAGACCTCCCGCCTAACTCGTGCCATCTAGTGTCATCTGGTTTCCCAAACACCTCATTGTCAGCTCATCTCATAAACTATCGCGTGCATAACTTTCTTACCTATATTAGGATGTGTGAGTAATTCATTTTCAGTCGTTCTCATAATCACTGGCTATATATAAAACCAGCTGAAAGTTGCTTCAGGAACATTATATTATTTGACTTGACAATACAAAACACGAACGAGATCTTTCACGCCTATAGTTGCCATGTAACAAAAATATTACATATAGTTTTACTTGCGAGAATACAATCAAAATAATAGGACAGATTTATGTAAAACAAACTAAAAACAATTTCGCATCCAGAGTTAAATCCTGCCTTAAAACTAGTAATCATATTTTCTCGGATTACCGTTTGATTTCATGTCAGTAAAATCTAATAAACAAAAAACTTTAGTCTGTCCTCTTTCTAAATATAATATAGTAATAAAATATGTTTTTACAGATTATCAATTACATGGCAACTTTATATAATAAAGCTTAGTGTTAACTTATAACATTCATAACTCTAACTGTAGAAAAGTGAAGTATGAACTTCAACCTTATCCCCAATAAACAAAAGTTTAATTTACATTGAATCATAATTAATGCTTAAGCTACAAATCTGAACAAAAAAGTGAGTGAAGATTTTAAAAAAATATTAGAACAAGAATCTATCATTAACAATTACATTTATTTATTGCCATTAAAATAAACTTTACATACCAAATTCTCAGAAGATAAAAGAAACTCTTAAAATTAATTTTAATTTACAAGAAAAATATTATCAAATGGTAACATGAAAAATTTTGGATTTCTTACACAACTAACGGATTATTGTCACCGCTTTTTATACCATTAATTTAAAACGAATTAGGAACAGAGTGTCGCTTGTATTATTAAAACTCGGAAACGATAAGAACTTACTCAGTTTGTTTTTTGATTATGAAAATCTAAGAAAAAATATCGCCAGTCTCATTAATTTCTCCGCTCCATCCGTGGGTATTTGATTAATTTAATGACTTCATATGCGACTATGTAATTTAATGGCTTCATTAAAAGGCATCTTAGGGATGATATACGAAGCCAAGGGATAACGTGTAGTAAATGCTTAAATATATTTTTTTTACTTCTCATCCCACTTTTGATAACTTATTGATATTGAATTAGGATTATATTCATACCTACCTGACTATTAATGAGAGCATGATATTTAAATACATCGGTAGTATAATTATGAAGCTCGTAGTATATTATAACTTTATGATAAATCAACAATTTAGTACGAAAATGTAAAAGTAATTACAGAAAACATGAACTTTAAAGTGGCCACCATATAACTTACGGGGGAAAGAAAAAATCATATAATCATTATTTTTTTAATCAAATCAAGACTATATTTATGGACAGTTTTGAATATTTACACAGTTCGAAAACATACGTAAAATTCGAGATTTTAATTAAATAGATATTTAAGTCAAGTTGATATGCGAAAATGATATTTATTACAATAGTGCGAAATATTAGAAAAATATTTTGGGCTAATTTAGCAAACAAATTTTAGAATAATAAATGATAGATTCGCTTTTAATAGGGAGCGTAGACAACAGGGTAGTATAATTTAATGTTTTGTTATATAATTTTGTATTTAGTATTAAAATTGTATTTATAATTTTATATACACCGGAAAAAACTATCTTTTTTACTATTATAAGAACGCTGTGAAATTAAAGTAAACTCTATGGCGATAAAAATAAATCCTTTTTGTCTAGGTTCCTAATCAAAGTTTGAGAGTATATTAACGTCAAACGAACATGACCCTTATATTTGGGAGTATAACGTTCATTATTGTAAGTCCAAAAGACATACAAACATTTAGTACAACTTTTCCAGTTACAAAAGTGTATATAATATGAACATATTATTCCATAAATTAATACAACACAATTACATCAGTTACATTTGGTTCATAAAATGCATTATTTCCATGTTTTATAATTACTGTTTACGTACTTACAATCGTTATTATTATTATTTTAAACTAAGCATGTTTACGTGTATTTTATACAGTGTAATTTATGTACAGTTTTTACACCTTAAAATCTAGTTATTTTGACGGTTAATTTACCGTATTTTGTTAAAATTGACAAATATTTTCGATTATATTGCCATTGACTTTACGGGAAAGTCACATCGTAGACTTTAGTTTAAAAAAAATAGCTCGCAGTCTATATGAGAGGCTAATAATGTGAAAGTTACACAGAATAATTTTAACTTGTATTAATTAGCCAGTAAGGTCGATTTCGCATTAGTAAGTATAGCAGGCGAAATTATAATAAAAAATAGAAATTAATAGGTAGTACGTTGTTCTATTTTTTATATTTTCTCACTGTGCATTTCACAGTTTACCAATATATAATACTCTTCCGAATAACTGTTAATTAATATTGTAATATCGACATATAATTTATTTTCCTACCTACCCTCCTGTTCCCTTTATTAAAATTTTTTAGTTAGTGACGTTTCAGTGACATTTTATTACAGTTTGTTACAAAACCTGAAATAAAGATTAATGCTGTTGTCATGTGCCTTGTAAAATATAGTGCGGGTAATAATGTTTTTTTTATATATATATCCTATTTAAAAAAAAAAACATTATTACCCACACGTTTATATATTTTATACAGGATTTGTAAACTCGTTGCTAGTGTTTTAGGGCTTGTTAGATTTAAGTTTTCGTAAAACCCACAAACTTTATTTCGGAATTCTGTATAAATGGAACATAAAATTTTCAAAAATCTGAATGTGTTACTTATACAACATGTAAACTAAATAACCAACACCCTGAATACAGGTGGTTTGGGATCGGCTTCAGAGTTGATTTCAATAATTTTTTTTTGAAAAAAACTATTTAGAATAACGATAGAGAAGCCGATCCCAAACCACCTGTATTCAGGGTATTGGTTATTTAGTTTACATGTTGTATATTTAGTATTATAACTTTCTATGATAAAGGAGTACCGCTTAACTATAGCAGTAATAAACAAAAATTACAATCAGCTGTTAATTAGCCGCCATTTTATGAATGTCACAAAATGGCCGCCGATAACCTATTGAATATCAAAATGTAGGATGTAAGAGAGGAAATCTTAAACTAAACTTAACTCGTTAAGCCCCGTTCGCGCTCAGGAGCGCGAGAACACAATTAAAATCAATTGTGTCTGGATATTAATAATCGTCCAGGGATTAATACAGTGTATTGCTTTCTTAAGGTAATATTTAAATAACAAAGAATATCTCGAAAACTCGTTTTCATTACACTGTTTTAGAATCAATACTATATTAAAAGATGTATTTAGCTGTGGAGAAATATAAAATTCAGTCTATTAAATTGATGACCTAAAGAGTTTTGCTTTAATTCAAAATATATTATGTGATTAGCAGTTTAAAAAACAAATACTGTACAAAACATAGATACTTATATATCAAACTTTGATATAATATACAGAAAAACTCTGATGAAATTGGCTATTACTAGAGTATATTATAATAAAAAATACCTATACTGATTCAAATTTTATTTAAAATCAGTTCTGAAGAGAGGAGTAATAATAAAAAGTATTCTTGCTGCCTTTAAATGAAGATATAAAATATTGAAACATGACACATTGAAATAAAATAAAGCACTATTTTGAAACAAAACAACACATTTTTTGTTAAGTTAAATCAGATCACTTTAATACTCATAAGTATTCAAAAAATGCTCAGGACAGACAAATATGACGTTTATGAACCTAGAAATAAGATTGAAAATCAACAACAACTTTTTGTCACGAACACTCCTTCTCACTTAAAGGCAATCGCTTATTAACTGCTCAAGTCTTTCACAAATTCGGACCTTATACACTTTAGAATAAAGCTTTTAATTGCTTAAATCCCAGAAGTTTATAACCCCAGTTTAGATACGGAGGTAGTGCCTAAGCCTAAGGTATGTGAATACTACCGCAGTTTGGCTTGCCTCTGTTGCCAGACCGCGTACTTGGCACACGCTGTGTCTATCATTTGGTTCATGTGTTTGGTCAGAGTTGTTGCTAGTGGCGTTAAATCGCGAAGCATTTTTTCCTGAAAATAAAAATTAATTTTAAAATTTCATTTTGATACTACAGAAACAGTAAAAACATATTTAAATGTTCAATTTTCTGTGGATAAAGATGACTTGTTTTAGCTTGATTATGGCGATTGATTATGTAGAATCATGAATAAAGATATCATTAAAAGATTCAAGATATTAGATGTGTTTGGCGGGAAACCATGGCGTCTATCTGGATCTTTGTTTCAATAATTCAATTTCTTCGGAGTGGATTTTGTGCAGTGAAAGTGATGTTGTTTCGTTGAATCTAATTCTCTAATTTGAATTTGGAATTATGTTCTTTAAAATTTAAACTTTCAATGATACCAAAACCAGCCAGATACAAATAGTATAGCCAAAGAGATTTTATTACAAGTTTATACATACTATAATGCGAAATCTATTAAACAAATGAAATTAAATTTTTCTTTTGAAAAATGCTACCATTCCATCAGTATTTTCTTAAGACGTTGTCACGTTCAACTATCGTCAGTAAACCGACTTTACAGACAACCAATTTTTTAAAACTAGAAAAATACACTGAAAAATATTCCATAATATAAGGTAGTTACATCTTAACTGGGCGTCAAATATTTGCAAAAAAATATTTCGTTCGGATCTTAGAAGTGCAAATTTCAAAGATTTGATGTTTACCATAAAAACATAAGCACCAAGCACTGACAAATTTCGACGGCGAAAGCGTAGTGGTTAACGCAGCCGCCCGGATTGCGGAAGATGCTGGGTTCGATTCTGTTCGATTTTTTTCAACGTATTTTTTCTAGTTTTAAGAAGATATAAAATTGAAGACATGGCTGTATATGGGTTAGATCTCTTTGCCGTATCGTAATAAGAAGAATTTACCAAAAAACAACAACAAAATTTTTCTCCCAACTTACCTCAAAAGGCCTCAACTTAACGTTCCTAAACCTAAGCAGCGCTTCATAAAACTTCTCCGCCTTGGCGACGTTATCATCGGCGTCGGTAGAGGCACCCGGCTGAGGGAAACACTTCCACAGTTCCCGGAGGAGTTCTCCCCCCGACAGGTAGATACGGTGCAACTCGTTCTTCACGTCCGGTGGGATTAATTCTGGAACGTATCAAATCCTTTTACCTCAAAAGATTGTTACAGAAGTTATAAAAATGTTAGCTGTAAATTAGATTAACAAATCGTGTAGAGACACTGGCTAACCATAAATAATGTATGATACTTTTAAAATACCAAAAATAAGATATTTTTAATATTAATTGTATAAAAAAAATATTATATGTTTGGTATTTGTTTTATAATTTAATATATACATAATTTCTTTATTTTTATATAATGATTTATACGTTTGCCTTAATATGAATATCCACTATTGTATAATAAGCAACGACTATTTTTATTTAAAAAAAATCGGGAGTGGTCTCCCCTTGACTTTCTCGAATACCAGAAACGACTCAAAAGTTGATAGAAACCTTATATTTTAATGTCATACATGCATGTTAAATTTTGGTCACCCATCCTAGTATCGACCGCGCACTTAATTGCTTAACTTTCATAATCGACGACTCAAAAGTTGCATGCTCGAGTTATCGTGCTAACGCACAGACACACAGTGCGTTAGCACGATAACTCGAGTATGCCTTAACTTATTGCAACTAAATTTAACATGCATGTCTGACATCAAAATATAAGGTTTCTATCAACCTTTGAGTGTTTTCCGGTATACAAGAAAGTCAAGGGGAGCCCACTCCCGATTTTTATTACAGAGTATTTGCAAATGTTAGTACTAAATATAAATAAATGAATAAGAATATTAATACCAAATAATGTTGTATTTTTTTGATTTAATTAATCATTAACATTTATAATAAAATAATTCTGTTCAGCGAGTTTGTCCATCGTAAATAGTCGAGCTCTTTTTTACAGGTGATTTTAGAGCATTCGTTTTCTTCTCTTCTTTAACAATTTTATAAACGGTATTTTACGTATTGATCACTAAAAAGTTAAAATTATATAAAAACATTATAAATCACTCGTCTTTCTCCGCTATGATTATTATTGATCCACTTTTTTTACGGATAGGCGAGGTAATTATTTTTAAAATTGACGAAAGACGCATCCATACTAGGCTTACTTCAAGTGGTCAATGTGAACACGACTTTCTAATTTACTATGATCTAATTGGTCAAGGGGCGTGGCTAAGCTGAGTGACAACGATGAGTCGCTATTTTCTTAACGCGAATGGACTATCCCTACTAATCCCGTCTGTCTGTCTGTTTAGCTTTCAAGTCTAAACCACTGAACCGGTTTTCATGAAATTTGTTACAAATATAGATTAGATCTCGGGGAAGCACATAGGCTACTTTTTATCGCGAAAAAAAGGTTGAATGGTTAAAATAGGGGATGAAAGTTTGTATGGAAGTTCGTCATTTTTTAAGATAAAACCATGAAACTTTGAAATTAGGGACTTAATAAGAAATGAAGAAATATTTGTTTTAGGATTTTTGAAATTTAGACCCGCGTGAGGATGAAATAGGGGATGAAAGTTTGTATAGAAGTTCGTCATTGTTAAAGATAAAATCCATGAAACTTTGAATTTAGACACTTGATAAGAAATAAATAAATATTTTTGTTCTAGTTTTTTTGAAATATTGACTCATGTGGGGAAGAAATAGGGGATGAAAGGTCGTAAAGAAATCAAAATAAAGAGACGCATTCACGTCTAACACCCGACCCGATTATGATGAAATTTGCCTACAAAAATAGATCCAAGATGGCAACGTGACTTTTTAACATTGTCAATAAAGGTATCGTGTTCGTGGTTTTTAGGGGTCCGGATTTCGAATAAAACATCTATTTCGATATCCAATATGGCGGACGCGACTTTTTGACAAATTGTCAATACGGGTATCATTTTCGTGGTTTTCTGGTGTCCCGATTCCGAATACGACATCAAATTTATATATTTAATTTAATTTTTTCTTGTTTTTGTTAATTTGCATGCTGTGCCCTCCTATAAGTAATGGGACACTTAGATATAAGTTTTAATTGTATGTATTTTCTTTTCTGTCTATTTACAGTGTACTCATTGTTGTGAGAGCCTAATAAAATAAAATAAAAAATAAATTTCGAGATCCAAGATGGCGGTTGCGACTTTTTAATATAAAGTCGATATGGGTATCATTTTCGTGGTTTTTGGGGGTCCGGATTACGAATAAAACATCTATTTCGAGATCCAAGATGGCGGACGAGACTTTTTGACAAAATAAAGGTATCATTTTCGTGGTTTTCGAGCATCCCGATTCCGAATACGACATCTATTTCGAGATCCAAAATGGCGGTTGCGACTTTTTGAATGTAAAATCGATATGGGTATCATTTTCGTGGTTTTCGGAGGTCCCGATTCCTAATACACCATCCATTTTGAGATCCAAGATGGCGGACGCGACTTTTTAACATAATGTCAATATGGGTATTGTTTTCGAGGTTTTTGGAGGTTATAACTCCGAATAAAACATCGATTTTGAGATCCAAGATGTCGGACGTGACTTTTTAACTTAATAGGAATGTAGGTATCATTTATTAGGTTTTCTGGGGTCCTGATTACAAATACATCATCTACGTCGAGATCCAAGATGGCAGATGCGACTTTTTAACATAAAAGCGATTTGGGTATCATTTTCGTAGTTTTCGGGGGTCGCGATTCGAAATACATCATCAATTTCTGATCCAAGATGGCGGACGCAAACTTAACTTATTATTAACTAGCTGTGCCCGCGACTTCGTCCGCGTGGATTTCCCATTTTTGCAACATTTTTCATTGATGCTCAATTCCTATTAGTCTTAGAGTGATGCTATGGGCAGGCAGGTATATAGGCCTATATCAGGGTTTCCCATACTGCGCGTCGCGATGCCCTGGCATCCCAGGGTTCGCGGTTCTATCCCGGGGGCGGGCGTAGTGAGACGATCCACATAGAATGGCTGTCTAGCTGCTATGCGAGCTAGTCGAACGAAAAGAAATGTAGAGAAAGATATGAAAGTCGCGATTTCAAAACTTGAGCCCGGATCGACTGTCTAGGGCGGGCGACAAAATCTAACACAGCATCTTTCGAAATCCGGGCGGCTGCGTCCGTTTTTTTTTGTTTTTGTAGGTATGTACTTAACTTTGCTGTTACTATAACGGGGGGAGGGCTCGTAAAAATTGGAAAATTCCTAAGGGCGTCACTATGAAAATAAGTTTGGGAAGTCCTGGTCTATAGTCTTCCTCGATAAATAGACAATCAAAGAATTTTTCAATTTGAATCAGTAGTTCCCCTTTGTAGGGTTATGTACCCAAAGGGTAAACGGGATCCTATTACTAAGACTCCGCCGTCCGTCTGTCCATCTGTCACCAGGTTGTATATCATTAACCATTATTTGAAATTTTCTCAGATGACGTAGTTCTGGTGCCGCTTTAACAACAAATACTAATAAATAGAATAAAATAAATATTGAAGCTGCTCCCATAAAATAAACGTGACTTTTTTGGTCGATTTTGATAACGGCAACAGATAGACGCTTGAAATATTCACAGAATATTTAGTTATATTATTCAATTTAAAAATAAATAATTAAATTAAAATAAAATTAATATTTAAGGGGGGCTCAACAACAAACGTGATTTATTTCTCGGTCTCAATAACGATAACAGGTAGAAACTTTAAAATAATAACAAAATATTTAATTTAAAATTCAAATCATTTTCGGACAGTTTTGATAAAAGCTATGGCACGGAACCCTTCGTTCAAGCGTCCGACTCCTTCTAGGCGGTTTTTTTTACTATTTTTACAGGATGTCTCTGATGACCTTCTTTGAGTCACCAGGGGTTTTAGTAAAGGAGAGGACCTCGGTGGGTCCTCAAGCTTTAAGGTCGAATCACTCCAGAGAGGATTCCTGACCGGTGAGCATCTCCCTCGGAGGAGTCTCTGAACCTATTAGAGTCTCTAAGGCGTCTGAATCTGACGGGATCAGTAGTTTCTAAGATAAGCGCGATCAACCAAAAAAATACAACTCAGTATAGATGCGTGCGTAGTACTTGATCATTATTTATCTGCGGAGTTATGTTAAAACTATGATATCTCTGAAGATATTCATTGAAATCTAATGATGTAAAGAACAATTTTGTACAAAATTAAATACTTGTGATGAATAATGTATTCATTTTGATAAGGAATAATATTATGTTTACAAAAACACCTTCGCGTCTAAAGCATTATTTTTTAATTTTTAATTTATATTTAATTATTATTAAATTTATTAACAAAAATAGGTTATAGCGAGTCAACCTTAAGAGATAGATAAATGCTGTCTGTAACTTGTTTTTAGAACTTTTAAAGAAGAATAATTCCGTCATACATAATTTTTGTGTAACTTTAACCGTTTACGCAACGCACGCAAAGAAATCTCTGAAAATCAAAATTTATTATTTTCTGTTTATTTCAAACTATGATATTTCTTAAGATATTCATTGAAATCAAATGAAGTCATGAACAATTTTGTGCAAAATTAAATACTTGTGATAAATAATGTATTAATTTTGATAAGAAATAATATCATGCATACAAAAATACCATCGCAGATAATGCATTATTTTAAAACTAATTTGATTACAAAAAAGAAAGGTTATAGTGAGCCAACCATAAAAGATAGACATATGCTATCGCGGACTTTTTTTTCGAAAATTTAATGGAGAACAATTCCGTGTTACATGATTTTTACGTAACTTTAACCGTTTACGCAGCGCACGCAGTGAAAGCTTTGAAGAGAAATATTTTTCTCCCGTTTTTGCAACATTCTTCATTGATGCTCAGCTCCTATTGGACGTATCGTGATGTTATATAGCCTATAGCCTTCCTAAATAAATGGACTATCCAACGAAAAAAGAATTTTTCAATTTGAGTCAGTAGTTGCTGAGATTTTAGGGTTCAACCAAACAAACAAACTCTTCAGCTTTATTATTAGTATAGATATAGATATAATTTTCGTGGTTTACAGGGTTCGGATTATCCATTTTGAAATCCAAGATGGCGGAACCTAGAAATGGAATAAAAGCTACCTTTTTTTGTAAAAAAAAGGGAATGAAGGGGTTGAAATATGAGATGAAATTTTGTATGGGATTTCTCATTACCGAAGATAAAACCATGAAATTTTTAATAGCACGCGATAAGAAAAAAGCCCATACTTATTAGTTCTAGCGTTTTTGAAATATTGACCCATGTGGGGATGAAAGGTTGCATGTAAGTTAGCAAAGGATGGAAAAACATAAAATGGTAGATTGTAAAAATGCCATTTACAGTAGTGCACGGCAGTTTGTATGTGTATTTTTACAAAATAAGTAGGTACCTAAAAAAATGCTGCCTAGAGTAACTATTCCACGCGGACGAAGTCGAAGCTAGTAGTTGTATAAATAAGTACTCACGCGCCATGCTGGCGGCGGCGTGGTGCCTCATGAGGCCGCCGCCCGGGCTCAGGTCGCCCAGCGCCGCCACGGCCGCCGCCCCCGACACCCGCGCCGAGCGGACGCTCTGCTGACCGCTGCTCCACGCCTAAACACAACACACTCCTCTAAGGCTGACGACTCACGGACCGATTTTTACCCGCGCCCGCCGCGGTTGCAGGCCCACAATTCACGGGTTTACCCTTGATTGGTATAACAACGTTTATTCGAAAATCGTTTCAGCTAATTTTAGTTACAATAAAGTCATTTCGCATAATTATTCATTTGACCGAATATTTAATTGGTAGAATTTTATTTAGCATAATTATTTCTTTGATATAATGCCATTTTACCGAACTTTCAAATGCACTAATTTTATTTAACCTAATGTTTAACTAGACTAATAATAATTTAGTCGAAAGATCGTATCGAATATTCAGTGAAAACGCCCTAAAGTCGCTTCTGGCATGATGGTTCATGTCAACCTAACTCGGTCGTCGCTTCGCTCCTCGCTAACCTATTGTTCAACTGAATATTCAATGAAATGAAAATTATACCACCTGAATAATACATCAAATGAACATTATACTTTTTGATCAATAACGCAAATGAACATTCGATGAAATGAAAATTATGATAATCGATATTATACAAAGTGATTAATTTCTTAAACGTTGTTCGAAGAAGTGATTTTCGACTAAACGTTGTTATATTAACAAGGGTGAACCCATTTCACGACGCGTTTTACGCCCGCGGCGTGCGCGATTGTTTGCAAGTCCCGCTGCACCGGCGGTCATCTTGTACCGGCGGGCGCGGGTCGCGATCCATTGGCGGGCGACCGCGGGCAGCGGGAGGCAACCCAACTGATCGTTTGACCGCCCGTCTTGCGATAATCAACCGCCAATATTGCGAGCGATAATAGCAACCGCGACGGCTGCATAACCGCACAACAACGGTCTCGTGAGTTTTGAAAATAAATTCCACTCCATTCCGCCACCGCAGTAAAAATCGCTCCGTGAGTCCTTAGCCTAAGCCGGCTGTAACGTGTCTCTTTTCAAACACCAGATGGCAAACAAGCTTGCGGCTACGGATGAACAGTTCATCCGTGATCATGGCGCATGTAATAATAACAATAATTATTTATTTACCATAAAAAGTTTTACATTTTATGCACAGTGATTGAAGTCACCTTTTAAACAAATAATGCCTGTGCCAGGTGACCTCGCTCTTCCATAGCCACTAGTAGTAAACATTAACGTACTTAAGTTATAGGTAATAGTAAATTACACTTTTTACATAATATTTTTACATTGTTAACTTTTATATCACTTTGATACTAAGTACTAACGTATTCCTGTACTACATGAAAAGGGTTACATAATGATTTTATGGTGATTAAGTACGTGTGTGTGTGCGTGTGTCTGTGTGTGTGTGTGTGTGTGTGTGTGTGTGTGTGTGTGTGTGTGTGTGCATGTAACTGCGCCGAAATATCGGATTAACCAAAAATCAAAGGTACGTGGTTTAAACCCCGTTTTCTTTCATTCAAATGACTGTGTATCTATCTCACTCTTATATACGCGTTAGTGTGCTCTTTCTCTTTCACATTGCCGATCTACAGTTTCTGTTGATCCATGTATAAACCAGACTCAGTAAACAACACTTGTCGTTTGATTGGAGTGTTGTACAGACAACAGCACGTTGGGTTACCACAAACTGTCAAATTTTCCCAATCAATTATGCACTTTATATTGAATAACCTTAGGTTGAAAATCGTTTGGAGAAATTTGACAGTTTTGTATAGCCCGACGTGCTGATGACTGTACATAATACCGAATCATGTTTAAACGATAATGGTTCACAGAATGCACTATTGACAGAAATAAAGCTTGGTTTGCAGAATGCATTCAATAGAAAGCATTACTGTTGTTAATATCTTAATTTTATGTTTCAGAATTTATAAAACACTAGCTGTCCCGGCCACACGTTGCTGTGGTAATTTCTTACTACTGTCCTATAACATTGTATTTGCAGTAAAAAAAATTAGGACTACTTATTAAGATGAAAACTATCCTATCTCTCAAGTTGGAACAAAACACACATTTAAAAAAAAATTAAAATCGGATTGTTAGTTTCAGAGTTCATACCGGACAAACATCGTGACACGGGAATTATACAACATGTAAACTAAATAACCAACACCCTGAATACAGGTGGCTGGGGATCGGCTTCGGAGTTGATTTCAATTTTTTTTTTTTAAAAGAACGTTTTTTTTTAAAAAAAAAATGTTTTTTTTAATTCTTGAAATCAACTCAGAAGCTGATCCCCAACCACCTGTATTCAGGGTGTTGGTTATTTCATTTACATGTTGTATAACACATCCTACTAATATTATAAACGCGAAAGTTTGTATGGAACTCTGGATGTGTGTTTGTTACTCTTTCTTGTAAAAAGTACTGAATGGATTTTAATGAAACTTTACAATAACATAGCTCATACATCAGAATAGCATATAGGCTATAATTTATTATACTAAACCTGCGCAGACGAAGTTGCGGGCAGAAGCTAGTTTAAAACTAATAAAAGGTATGTTTGTGAGTGTATTACAATATAATTACCTGACAGATGGACGCTAAAGCAGATAAAGGAGGCGCATTCGCGTTGGGCCCGCTTTGGTTCACCTGCGACGACGGCCCGAGCAGATATCGCTCTACCTGTCGACAAAAATGTAGCCAATCTATAACATCTTTAGTATATTATCAACCTTATTGCCATGAATATAGAGATCAATAATCTAAAGTATAGTCAATCGAGCTATACAAAACTGTCACTCTTAACCCTTTTATTGACTTTAATTCTTTTGAAATCAAATATGTGAAAGCTTTAAGCTAATGTTTTACTCTACCATTTTATCTTAGATGATTAATTTATCTGAAAAGGTCACATATAAAGAAACTTAGCCTAATACATAAATATTAGAACAAAACGCAGCCCGGATTGCGGAAGATGCGGGTTCGATTCCCGCCTGAAGCAAGTCGATTTTTTTTCAGTGCATTTTTTCTAGTATTAAAAAATATTTACGCGTTTGTAAACGCAAAAATAAAAATTATTCCTTTACATAAATATTGTTTGTTTTGTTGATATAAACAATGACATCACGAGCATTTAAAATGTATTTACTAGTTTAATTACGTTTTTAACATTTTTCAACCGACTTCTAAAAGGAGGAGGTTGTCAATTCGACAGTATGTTTTTTTTATGTTTGTTACCTCATAAATAACTCTTTACTAGGTATACCGATTTAGAAGATTCTTTCGACCTTTGGAAGCTGGTGCTTGTCATGTGATCCCAATTAAATTTGATCGACATCTGACGAGTAGATTTTGAGGTATCCCTAATAATGCCTATTTAATTGACATCGACGATATCGTAATCTTATCACTTGTGTGTCTAAAATATCTCGAGATAGTTTCCTGAAACCTAATATAAACACTAAAGAGCAAAAAAATAATTATTTTTTAAATAAAAAAAAAACCTCAATATTTGTAATAAACGTTGTCACTTGTATTTGCGACCGACCTCAAAAAACATTTAGATTTTATAAACAGAATTTTCATTTCTCCGTTTTCAGTTTATAAGGCGTTTTTTTAGACACGTTATTCTATTTTTTCGACTTTAAATATTTTTATAATACTGTACCAAGGGGATTAAAATTGTAAACTACTAAACAAAAATTTAAAAAAATAAACATGCATATTCCGTATTCTTGCTACGGCCGGAGAGGCCCCCACGTCAGCAGTTAAAGGTTAACATTCTATTTTTTTATTGATCGGAGTAAAAGTAGGCGAGGCTTGGCGCACGGCAGCCGTTTAAAGGTTTAAAAAATTTTGTTTGCTATATGCATTACCAACAACTTTGTAGACTGTACGTTAAGAAGTTTCGGTTTTTATTTATTTATTCGGTCAACAAAACAGATAACAATACAAACGGGTAACACTTAGACTGAACACTGAAGTTTTGTTCTAGATTGATAGTAAAGATAGACTGTTAGTAAAGACTTGCTTACAAATAAAGTTAGTATCTTATTAGTATATTTTAATTTTTAAAGAACAATGCAGTTGCTTTATAAATTTTTTAAATCTTCCAAATTTGTGGTTGAAAATATCAAAATCTTTATTATTACGAAATTGAATAGACATCTCATTGTAAAGTTGACACATTCTAGAAAGTGGGTTATAATAAGAGGTGTTGTTTCTATAGCATCGAATTAAGAGGTAAGGCGAATCAAATCTACCATGCAGCAATTTGTGCAGATGTATAAGATCATGTTCATCACGCCTGCATTTTAAAGGAGTAACTTTTTTTTTCATTATGACATGCAACAATCAAGAGATTGAGTTTGAATAACAATACCTTAGATAATTTAAGCTCCTGCGTTTCCCCGTCTCCAGTGCCCGCCTCTAAGTCCTCGTAATGTATCTTCTCTAATATTCTCCGCTTCTTCTCCGGCGGCTCCCCGGTTGCCTCTGGCTTCTTCTCCAAGCCGTTCGTTTCTTTGACACCGTTTTCTATGACTTTGTTATTATTTGTTGTTTTACTATTACTATTACTACTACTAGAATTTGTTTTATGACTAGCTTTGAGCACCTGAAAAGGAATTGACAACATTACATATTTTTAATAGTATTTTTATTATATGGATGGAAAATAGACATTAAAAGACTCGGCACATATTTTTTATTTTCTTTAATTTTGTTTCGAAGTAGTTAAATTTAAAATTTCAAAACTTTCTCATTCTAAAACGAGTGGGTTAATGTCATGGGCTCTACAAAAGTCAAACAAAAGATGTAGCAACTGTCAAATCTTTGAAGTTTCGGTCATAAATTAAAAAAAAATATGGATGGCAAAGAAATTTTCTTTTAGTAATCCTATGTTGTACATTTTTGGGTACATTTCTTTTTAATATCTCATAATTTATCAAGTAATAAATTCTGCAGTGCAGTGCTGCACTTATTTCATGCAATAAACGCAGGTATGTAAAGAGTTTAGCGGAGATGGCACATCACAAGGATAGGTGCAGAAAAATGGTATGAAAAATTAGTACCCCATAGTAGGTAACATTACGCAAAACTCGGCACAGAGGGCCCTACTAGCACATACAGAAAACTTGTGTATTATCATCATATCAGCATAGAGACGTTCACTGTTGGACATAGGCCTCCCCAGGATCTAGAACCAGATTGATCCTGCGCTGCCCGCATCCAGCGGCTTCCCGCGACCTTTACCAGATCGTCAGTCCACCTTGTGGGACGCTACTACCAAAACGCTGCGTCTCCCGGTACAAGGCCGCCATTCTAGAACCTTTCAGCCCCAACGAACATCAGTTCTCCTAGAAATATGCCCTGCCCACTGCCACTTAAGGTTCGCAATTCTTTGGGCTATGTCGGTTGTCGGTGACCTTGGTTCACCTGCGGATCTCATCATAATGTCATCATTTCTTCTCCATCTCAGCAGCTAGCTTAATAATGTTGTTTTATCCTGGTGTTATCTTGCAAACGAACTTTTGAATAAAGGACCTCTTTATCAGTTAAAGAGCTAATAAAATAATATATATTTAGAGTCTACTGTTAACATCGAGAAAACAATACTGACTGACATCATACATTATTCCATAAATAAAGAAAACAAAGACAAGGCTGCATGAGCTCAGATCCCTTTGCCTTTACATTTGTCATTTAAAAACAATGAAACAAAGCTATAAAAAAATGAACCTCTTTTCATGTTCATCTAATTTTGCCGGTGTGTAAATTTTATTCTTGTTTCTTGTATAGATGTGCGGACAAATCAAAACTGGTTTTTGTTACACCGTTTAATTTAAAACCTCTTTGTAAATATTTCCTTTAAATTACTAAAAAAAAAATTTTGATTTTATAAGCACTCACCATGATAGAGTGTTGGTTAAACCGCTTAATCATGTTGCGGTGTATGGAAGTTGAATCACCTTTGGCTTCGGGCGCCTCGTCTTCACCCAGGGGCGCAGACTCAGTAAACTGAGGCAAGTCCACCTAGAAAGACATTATGGAGGATTTAAATAAAACGTTTTTTAATGTATGTTCTTTTATTCTAGTTCTTGTTGTAATACCACTTGTACATACAAGTAAGTACAAGTTATAATCACTTTTAAACTTTTGCGTTGCATGAGTAACATGAGCAAAAACGGTAATTTAATCGCGTTAATTCCAGTTTTTACTCATGTTAACTACTTTGTTGTTACTTTGTATACATGTGCACTTGACATTGGCAAAATGCGTAATATTTGTGTCGCGAGGCCATTAAAAAAGAATAGAAGAAATTTGACAGTTCTGGGTAGCCTGATGAGTTGTCATCTGTACAATATGGGTAACAAGAATATGGTTTGCTCTTCAAAAAAATGAAATTCAAAAACTAAGGTTACTGTATTATAATCAAATTATAAAAATAAATTAGATGAAAGTAAAGATATTAATCAGATCAGTAGAATCCACGTTCATATTCTGTTTTTAATTACTCTTTTTGGAGAGAACACTTGTACTACAAGTTTAAAGAAAGTTTAAAAAGCGAAGGAATCTAATCTAATCACGTTCACGTCAATGAAATTATAAACAACTTACAGTGAGATCTAAAGTAGTGTGTTTCATTGCCGACGCAATAGCCTGGTCGTCCATTTTGGCACATTCACCGAACAAATCTTTGCTGGACGACGATGCTATGCGATCTCTGAAATAGATTATCATTATACAGAATATAAAATTTAAAGAACTGTATCCATTAATGATTCAATTTTGCCATATTTCCTTATCATTTAAACTTTCCTGGATTTTCCAGCCGTTCTAGAACTTCTAGTCAGACTAACGCACAGCAATTCATTTTTATATACAGAGTGTTTGGTACTTGGAATAACAACTCATGCTATAGTCATATAAAGACTGGTATATTAAAAATATTAAATTGTAAAATATTTTTTTTATTTCTCCATAAAAATAGTTTAGTCATAAAAACAAAATGTAGGTAATAAAAATTCAAAAGTATTTTTACAATTTTGAATTTTTGATATCACTATAGTATTTTTATGATTATGTTAGCATGGGTAGGTGCCTGCTTGTCATAAGGTGTATCAAACAATATTTTTTACCAAACATTCTGTATACAGGGTGAAGTTTTCAAGTGGGCCTTCAGGGTCAAATCTTAAACTATAATATTGAAAAATGCTCAAAGGAGTCGCGAGCCCGATTTTGATTAAAACAAAAACTGCATCGTAGGATTGATGGATAAAATAATGATCACCTCTTTGATTATCGCTTCAACTAAGGTGAAACAAGAAATATTTTATTAAAATTTAGCATTTTCCATTAGTTTCCCATATATCATTACTTCCCAAAAATCGATCCTTATTAACAACTCTATCGAATGGTGTAATAATAAAAGCTGTTTTTTTTTTCAAAATCATTAGGTTTATTCCTGACTAGGATTATTGATTTTTAAAAAATCCAATGATGCAGTTTTTGTTTTCATCAAAATCAGGCTCACAACTCCTTTGGGCATTTTTCGATATTCCTTATATTTAAGGATTTGGCCCTGAAGGCCCACCAAATTCACCTGTATATAGAGTATATTTTTTGTACCAAACATCTATTTTTTTTAATTTATCTGTAGTAACTAACCTGTGGAAGTAATGGGACTGAAAAAACTTGGTCCAAAACTCAGCCTCTGTCATTTTGTTAGGAACATAGTCACTGTGTTTCTTCCTGACTGCTGGGTATGTTTTGAATATAGCATCTATTATATCCTGCGTAAGGTTGTATTTGAGACCATTGCAGCCATCTGTCTGTGGTTGGATGTCTGCTAGGAAGGCTCCAGAAACACCTGCAAATTGGATTATTTTATTAGGTGATAAATAAACTAGATATAAATAAGAAATTTGACTAATTTCAGAATTAGTTATTGTACTGTGAAATCATTTTATACTTTGTACTTAAAACTTAAAAGTTATTTCAGAACTTAGTTCTAAGGGTATTGTGGATATGTTACCTGCTTCTTGTTTAATATTATTGGATTCAGTATAATGTTTCAGTGTTGGGGTGTTCCAGTATTCTTCGCTGTTTATTACCTTCGATATTACTAGGTCTTCATATAAATGCTTTAAGTTAGGATGTAGTGATAATAACCTGTAAAATATTTTAAATTTAAACTTCTCTATAATGAAGTAAGATGAAAAAATTGGCATTAAACTCATTACGACCCAGACAACCCAGATACGATTTTCTTTGGGTCTATAGCAAAGTTTCTCCATTTCTTATAGATTTTTCCATTTTTCCTTATTTTATCAGTTACAGTTTTAATTATAGTATTTACTAACCTAGACTTCATTTCAAGCTCTCCATCAATCTGCCTCTTGAACTTAGGCAATAAGTTCTGAAGCAGTGACTTCACCTGGTCCCTGTCTTTTGCCTGTGTCTCCGCTCCCGCTGGGTTAACAAAGTGGAACGTTGAGCAGGTCCCATCATGTAGTACTACTTGCAGTTGCACTTTGGGCTTTCCAACTGGTGATATTTTTTGTGCTGAGAACAATATAATATTAAGTTTTCATTCAGCAATCTAAAAGAATATTTAGAGAACTGGATATACTATAATAATAAAATATTATTGAAAAAATATTTTCAAAAAATAATATTTAGAAAGAGAGCTCATCATATGTATAACAGATCTCATACAATTTTCTTTAGTTTTTTTTAATACTTTTTTTTCCACATGACATGAAGCCAGAACAGAAGAAAGCTTAAGGATAATAGGGACTTTGCATTCACATTCTAATAACCATTTTAAGATGGAAATAATAATTTATTTAATTTTCCTCAGACGTGGGGAAAAATGTCCTCACCCATTACATGGGTTGAATTTACCCCACTAGAGATTCTGTCTAGTTCTGTCTGATATTTAAGTATTCAGTTGGGTTTCACTAATAATTTGACACATAAAAGACTTGGGGTTAAAATCACCCCACATGGTACACAGAAGGTAACTATTTATAATACTGGTTGAGCAACAAAGTGTCTAAAGAACAAAACATTATTAATAACATAAATAAACATGTTCATATTATTGAGATTCCAATCTTTACATAGTATCATTAGGAAATTTTAATATGAGAAAATTTAAAATAAAATTGTTTCATAAGTATCAATTTTCAAGTAAAATGAATGATAAATATGGGCATACTGACAGTGTTTTGAACCATACATTCCTCAAGTTATTGTGACCTTGTTTTGTACTTGGGGTAATATGTAATAGATTTATATATTGTTTATGTTACAGATATATAAATACTCACTTTTAATATCAGCATATTTGTGTGATACAGCTACAGTATCTCTGTTCTCGAGCATCCATGCAAGCCTTTGATTCATAACATACAATGTGCCATCGCCTTTCTTATACCTCACATGGCCTATGCTGAGCAAAACGTCCTCCGAAGAGGTAGTCATTTTCAAAACTGCACAATTACCAGCAATACCTTTATCACCAAAGTTATAAAAAAAAATTGCAACTTAGAACTTGTGAACGAACGGCAGGTTGAAAATAAAGGCCTCTCGGGTGACCTTCAGTGACGATTAATATATATTTTTGGAAATCAAAGTAAAAGTACGATATTTAATAATAAAAAGCGTGTTATTAAGGTACAAAAATGGTTTTTCTCGAAAATTTATGTACGAAAAAGCACATCACAAGTCCATCAACCATTTGCAGTTTTGACTTTTTGACAAAACTGTCACAGACTGTCAAATTTAGTGTTGTACTGAGTTTTTTATTTTTAATTATTCAATTGATATTATATCAAAAATATATTTATACTATTATATTCAATGGGAATTTATTTTATATATTAAATTTATTCCTATTAATAAATCAAAAAGTATTATTAAAAATATGGTTTTTAAAACATAATTAATGCATAAGATTAATAGACACAGATACAACCATAGACTGTCTAATGACAAAAATGTAATAAATAATTATAAAAATAATAAAATAGTAAGTATACAATCTTGTTATGAGAGATGAAATGCTAAAAACGTATAAATATAACATATTAATCACCTGCATGTCCAATTTTATTAATAAACCATATTGAGAATCCATTAACGGTAAATATAACTGTAAATTATTATTTACAATTTACTGAACGCATCCAAATACAACCGCCTTTAATATTTTATTTCATCGGGCTACACTGAACATTGACAACCCAAAATGCAATCATGGCGCACGGGGCACTGTGTTTTTAGAATGCTGAGAAGTTTTTACGTAAACACTTCATTATTTTGCATCGTAACCGCATTTTCTGTTCATATAAATTACCTGTGACTTTTTAAAACATAAGTGAAGCATACATGTGTGTTCCAAACTTGAGGTTTCCACCTGATCGCAAACACGTCTCTGTACTACTAGACACTTGCAGGTATGAAAATCATGAGAAATACTGTTTTAACTATGCTATAGTTTCTAAAAGGTCCCAAGCATTAGTTAAACCTGGTGAATATGATTTTTTCTGCCTCATCAATACATTTCACACGATTGTTTAATTGTAATTGGATAAAATTCGTCTGTTCCAGATAACTTTGTTGGTGTCATAATGTCAGAGACGTTCGCTCGCGAGATACTACGGAGGAATGTTGCGCAAATATGCCAAACTATAGGATGGAACGGTATAAACTCAACGCCGCTGGACATATTGGTGCACGTACTTGAAAAATATATCAGGTCATTGGGCACTCATGCTAGTAGATACGCCGAACAATTTAATAGGACTGAACCAAATTTACATGACTTAGGATTAGTATTTCGTGACCTTCACGTGCAATTGCCCGAACTAGCAGAGTACACACGCTGTGTGCCACCAGTTTCACCTCCTGTTACTGTTGACAAGTTCCCCAAGCCTAAAGAATCAAATTTGAACTTCCTGAAGCCTGGCAGTCATGAGGTTGTTACTAGGCCTGTACATGTTCATGAGCACCTTCCTCCTATGTACCCTGAAAAAGAAAGGGAAACACCAATTGTTGCAGGTACTGTTGAAATTCGTCAAAATGGCATTGATAATACTGAAAGTAACAGCATATGCACAAGCCCAGAAATTTCAGTCACAGATAGTCCTGAGAAACCGAAAGATTTATTTAAGAGACCTATTGATCCGGTGTCATTGCCAAACAGCAAAAGGCCGAGGTTACGGTTGGAAGAGGAGGAGAGAACAAGAGAAATCAGCAGTGTGATGATGACTATGTCGGGCTTCCTGTCGCCAGCCCGCGAAGGGAAGCTGCCGGAAGCCCGACCACCAACAATCATCTCTGAAAAACATTATGACAAACATAAAGCAAATTCTCATTCTAATTCTATGAAGGTACCAATATTAGAGAAAAGTGATAAGAAATCTAAGAAGAATAAATTATTGAATGGTAAGGTTATGAAAAGTAAAAGAAAAGATAAGAGTCATAAAGGTGAAAGTAGTAAATCAAAAGATAGTAGTAAATCAAGTAAGTATCCGCCCGGATACCCTGTTAAAACTAAAGAGGGGCAACCTCCTCCTCCCCTGTTGCATCCCCCACATCATAATCATAATCATGTTAATATGCAAGCACCGAAGGTAGTGCCAGCACCCCAAAAGACTGTAATGCCACCACCTGGTCCGGTTCCTCTTGTACCAGAACCAATTAGGCCTGTTATTAAGCAAGAACCCTTAGACACAATTTCTCCTCAGCCACACAGTACATTGAATCCAAAAAATTTGTCTCTCCGGGAAGATGCAATTCCAGTACCAAGAAAAATACCAATTTCAAAGTCTCCACTTGTTGCAAATCCAGTTCCTGTAAATAAACAATCAACTGCAACAAATTCACTGATACCTGATGTAGAAATCAAGAAGGAAGTAGCAGAAGAAGAAGAAAAGTTAGCATCCCAACCTGATAGATCAAAAGTTAATATATTTAAAAGAATATCGAACAAATCAAAGGAAGATAAAAGCACTCCAGAGGTTATTCCAGATAAATTACAGTCTGACAACATGATCTCAAGATTGCAGAATTCTGCACTGGATTATTCGTTTGAAAATAAAAGCCATGAAAGCAGATCAAAAGCGGATCACTCGCATGTTAACAATAATGATAGTAGTGCATTAGATTATTCAAAAGTGATGGATTTAAGGACTAATGAAGTTATAAGTATTGATGATGATTCCATGGACACACATACTACGCAGCCGAGGCCACTGCCAGTGGAGCCTCGGCCGAATATATCAATTAATAAGGCTTTGCAATTACCATATCCCAAAGATATAGCTAGTGTCAGTCCAAAAATCAAAAAGGAAAAGAAACATAAAGAAAAAAAAGATAAGGCTGCCAAGTTGGAAGCAAAATTGTTAAAGAAACAACAGCAGCAGCAATTATTTGAAATTGCGCAAGCCGAGAAACTGATTATGAAAGCCACTAGCACAAAGTTAAAGTCCAGTCGACCAAAGAATGATGGAAAATTGCCACAAATGCCACCTGGATTCCCATTCTTCCCAGGGCGAGGATTGATGCCTGGACCAGGCTTGATACCAAATCCTGGGTTAATACCAGGCAGCGACTTTCTCGCTGGTCTAGCGAACAACCCTGCCCTTAGAGGTCTACCGTCCCCAAACCTGCTAACTAATCCATTTGCATTGGGAGGGGGAGGTCCAGGATTAATACCGGGCCCGAGCTTCCTGCACGGCGGCATGCCGAATCCCTTAATGCCAATGGGCAACTTTCCGCATTCTTCGCGATCGCCGATGAAGATACCTCCGATGCTGCGCCGACCGAGCCTAGAGGTCATTCCCGTCGACAATGACGACAGAGGGACGCTGAAGCCCCACATGGCGCGCGACAAAGACCGCCACGATAAGCACAAATCTCCTACCATTCCTAATATACTACAGAAACACAAGAAGAGCAAGGATCACAAGGCGAATCTCTACAAGATGCCACCCGTGCAACCGGACATAACGATAGAGTTGAACCCGCCGAAGGTGGACCCTCCACGGAGAGAGCCGAGTCCTCCACCGCCCGCGCGAGTAGCCACGCCGGAGCCTTCGCCTCAGCCCGAGCCCAAGCTGGAGCCGAAGCCCGAGCCGCTCGAGGATCCCGTCGACCTCCCTCAAGACAAGGACCTCGTCAACTCCGACAGAAAAAAGGACAAGTCACACAAAAAAGAGAAGAAAGATAAAGAACTAAAAATAAAGAAGAAAAAGGACAAAAAAGATAAGAGCAAAGACAAAGGAGAGAGAAAGCGCGAGAAGGAGGAGATCAAGGACAAGATTAAGAAAGAGAAGAAGGAGAAAAAGAAGGAGCGCGATGGACTCGTGCCCAAGTTAACGCTGAAACTCGGGTCGAATTCGAATTCGCCGCTGCCGCCTAGTTCTCCCGAGGTGTACAAGCTGAATATAAAGCCGGTGAAATCGCCGGAAATAAGAGAGCCCTCGCCGGAGCTGGCGCAGATCGCGGCGCTAGTGACGCGGCCGCCGCGGCCCCGCGAGCCTTCGCCGCAGCCCGAGGCGCGGCGCAACAGGCCGCCCTCGTCCAAATACAAGCGGATCCTCTTCAAGCCGCTGAAGAAGTCCGCAGAACAGATGGACGATGAGCTCCCGGAGGAGGCGGAGACGCTTCCGACGCCGTTCTACGTCGATGACCAGGGGAACAAGATTTGGGTGTGTCCGGCGTGTGGACGGCCCGACAACGGCTCGCCCATGATCGGGTGTGATGGCTGCGACGGCTGGTACCACTGGGTGTGCGTCGGCATCACCGAGGAGCCGGGCGCCACCGAGGACTGGTTCTGCCGCGCGTGCGTCGCCAAGCGGGCCACACTCGCAGGCTCGGCCAAGAAGCGCGGCAGGAAGCCCAAAGGCGACAAGCCCAGAGAAACCCATTGATGGCGACTGCCGCGGGCGCGCGCCCGGCCTTTGTTGATTGACGTTTTCGCATAGACTAAGTTAAGAATAGTTAATGATATTGACATAAAATGTTGAACGTGAATATAGCGTAGTCACTTGTATAATTATAATATTACCATAATTTTAGATTATTTTGTTACGATTTCTCTTATTTGTCGTTTCGGTTAGATCAAGATTGCCGCGGGCGTGTTATACACAACCCGGGTGTAAACATAGATTGTAATGTAAGATTCTTTTTATATTGTACAAAAACTGAATTTACTTAAGAAATTGGTGATGTATAAAGTTAATGTAGTTGCATATTTAATAAACAGAAAGACGGCCGGATGTAGTTTCGGTCGATATTTGAATATTTTCATATTATAATTTTAATATAACCCTGTTTTTTTTTGTTGAAGTTGTTCCTTCAATTTTATGTATAGAAGTGGTGCTACCGCGCGGTCTCTGTGGCCTGTTGCGTTAGTCCGGGGTCGCGCGGTGACACCACTCTGCCAATCGACTAACGTGGAGGAAAGCAAAATGTAAATTTTTGGTTTCAGCCAGTGGCCAATTAAATATATTGGTACTCAAAATTGTAGTGAATTATTTTCATCTCCTTTAATTTAAGCTTTTGATACTTTTCTATTTATTACCCTTGTTCCTCGTTGATAACTAAGCTTGATAGCTGGTTTTATAAAGTAAAATAATATTATATTAATTATTTCCTCGTAGAAAACCGTTATTTTACTTTGTTTACTATGAAGAAGAATTTATTCTTCCTATCTAAATCGGCTATCAAACGGGACCTTGTTGCCTTGTAGAAAACTACGTTAGTGAAATATATTTGAAATTAAATCTTTTATTTTTTTAGGACGACGCACTGTTGGTCGTTTTGATTAATACTGAAGTGAAAATTTATTTAATCTGAAATTAATATAATTGACACAATAGAGAGAATTTAAAATACATTTTATTAACGTAATTTTCTGTGTAAGGAATATAAAGTCCCGTTTGATAAACGGGTTTAGATAGGAAGAATAAATTATTCCTCATAGAAAACCCAACTACCTAGCGCACCTACCTACATGAGTAAATAGTGACCTACTCATCATAAACTACTTAGTGTTTTCAAAAACTAGAAAAAATATACCTGCCTCAAGCGGGAATCGAACCCAGCATATTTTGCAATCCGGGCGACTGCGTTACCATTACGTTACCAGGGCACTCCTTTCATCGTCGAAATTTGTTAGTGCTTGGTGCTTATGTTTTTAGGGTAAACATTGTTTCATCAAATCTTTGAAATGTGTTGCACTTCCAAAATCTGAACGAAATATTTGACGCCCATTTAAGAAACTACCAATTATTATGGAATAATATTTGCGTTTACAAATGCGTAAATATTAATGCCCTGATTGCGGAGGATGCTGGATGATGTAGCCCCCCGTGTACCCTGGTGCAGTGCCTAGTACCTAAGTACCTTGACGCAAACCGCCAGTGGCAGGTCGTCGCCCAGCTCATCTGTTAGGCCGGACCAGACCGGGGACGTTTTGATGTACGTACTTATAATGACGTACCTACAAAAAATACCTACGCCGATCCCAAAACCATGTCAATCGTTCAGCAAAACGAGCCCCTCATTCGAGCTCGCGAGTTAGGTCCTAGGATGGTGTGAACAATGAATGTGATGTTACAGACGCAGGCGGGGTCGACGTAGGTACGTAAAATGTATGTAGGTACGTCACTTTTAGTGGGTAAGTTTGGCGTTGAATGTACAGCGTCGGGTGAGTCCAAGGAGTTTATTATAAGCTCCTTGGGTGAGTCCCACACACGCCGTAGGTATTGTTGCCTTCAGAAATCGTCTGCCCTTGGCGTCTACAGAATTGTATGTTACCTACTACCTATAAATATTTATCTTCAGTAGATCAGATTTCGCTGAAATGCATTCTCACGCTGCGATGACTCCCATGTAGGTAGGTACCTATCTACACATAGCTAAGTGAAAACATTGTTTTATTGAGAGGTAAGCAATTTTCGTGTCTCGCGGTTAGACCATAGAGCGAGTACAGTAAGTAAGTAAACTTCATACATTACGGATAGGATTTGTAACGGGAAATAATAAACGGAGCAAGTTAAAAATAATAGTTTAAAAAAACACGCTTTTATGTTAAATAAAAAACTAAAAAGTGAAAAATAACTTTAGTATAGAAACTAAATGATGAACGAAAAGTATAATTACTTATAAGTATACTATTTAGAGAAAAGCGTGGGGTGCTCAATTACATATTACCAGTTCTCAGTAATAATAAATCTATGCATATTACATAAAAGCGTGTTTTTTTTTTGTTATTTTTTAAACTACTATTTTATATGAATGAAAGAAAACGGGATTTAAACTGAGTTCATCCGTGATCATGGCGCATATGTAACTGCGCCGAAATATCGGATTAACCAAATATCAAAGGGTACCTACGTGGTTTAAATCCCGTTTTCATTCATTCAAATGATAGTGACCACGTTAGTTTAAAACAATACATTATTATTTTATTTTCCACTTTTTAGTGCGAATACCTTCTCGGTGCGAATTGTAAACGCCGATGAAAGTACTTACTTAATGACAACGCCATCTAGTGACCTATAGCTGAACTAACATTCCAAACGTTTAATTTATTATTTCCGGCGATTCTAATCAGAATAATGGGATATTCTTATCGAATTATTGTAATGTCATCGGTCTTTGATAAGTCTATAAAGTTTAAATGAAATTTGACCGTTTAAAGTGGGTCAAAATCGAGTCCAAACGAGTCAGTTACATACATACAAACAATCTTATAGGTGAAACTAATATAAGCGTGTTGAAAATACTAAATGGGCGACTAATAGGCGATTAGTCGCTCGTAAAGGATTTTTAGTCGCTTATTCTGGATTTAGATAGATTTAAGTTAGGGTAATCTGCTGACCAGTTAAATACGATCCATTTATAATTACTGTGTCGGATACCAGTGGCGTAACTATGCCAAGTGGGGCCCGTGGCAAATCCTCCCTTCGCAGCAGGGATAAAGTAGTTTTGAAAATTTTCGCTTTATACAACATGTAAATTTAAATTTAAATATTAAAAAAAATTATAAAAAAAACGTTTTTTTTTAAATTTTTAAATCAACTCAGAAGCCGATCCCAAACCACCTGTATTCAGGGTTTTGGTTATTTAATTTACATGTTGTATATTAAAAATGTCAGTGACACTACCGGGGCCCCTATTCCTCGCGGGGCCTGGGGCATTTTGCCAGCCATGCCATCCATAGTTACGCCACTGACGGATACATTCTCAGAACATCACAAAGCAGAGTGCACAAGTGCCGTTTATTGACTCGTTCTGTTTGTGGGGTTTCGACATAGAAGCATTTGTTAAGTTACTGTGAACGTTAGTTTTTCTACTTTAGTATCGGTGTTGCTAGTCGCTACGAGCAAGTTGGCAACATTAATTAAAAGTAAGTTTTTTTTTTATATTACGAGATGACAAACAAGCTTGCGGCCCACCTGGTCTTAAGTGGATACCGTCGCCTATGGACACTTGCAATATTAAGGGTAAATCACTTAACACTGCAAGTGCGTTGCCATCCTGGGGACTAAGATGATATGCCTTCCATGCCCAGTAATTACAGTGGCTACCTTTCCCTTCAATCCGACACAACGAACTGCTTCACGGCAGCAATAAGAAAGGTACTTAGTGGTAGGTAGGTACCCAGACGACCCTACATTTGGGTCTACCACCTAGGAAAAGTAAGGGGTTTTTAATGGATTTTAATCATTTATAGTGATTTTAGCAGCCCTTGCTACCTTTCGTCACTCGTTTTTACCCTTGTTGAATATAGTGCTTTTACTAAAGGAAGTTGTGAGGTTTTAGCGTTCAGTTTTTATTATTGACTAATGCTTTGGCCGCACCTGCGCCTATCGTCCCGAAATAATGCGTGGCGATACTTCGTACGATACACGCAACTGCGGCCCTAGCAAAGTTATCGCGATAAAGCATGTGCCATTTCTTTATTTGCAATAATAATCCAAGATGGCCGAAATCATTTCCAGACGTGTAAATTGCGTAGTATTATTATCCTTCTTTGCGTTTAACTATGCATAATCACTTTCTTTACTTCTAAATTTTGTGCTAATAATTACTTAATGCATTTATTATAAAAAAAAAAAACTCAGCTGTATCGTATACTTAGTCACCCGTACGCGTCTGAACTAATGGAGAACAACCTTCGAAATGAACAATGCATGTCTGACCACGCAGCGCGATAGGTTAGCGCGCTAAAACCCTGACGTACCGCCTCCCGGCCGATAAGGCACACTCAACCCGAATATTCGTGACGATAGCCGATAACGGCCGGTCACATCTGCGTGTATCGTGTCCTAGCAAGAAGCTTCGTGACGATAGGCGCAAGTGCGGCCCCAGCATAAGACTAATATAACATTATGATCTGTGGTAATACCACAGAGAATATAATACTATGCTAGTATCTATGAAGGCTTGGCTTGTACAGACATCAGATCAAGCTACCCAAAACTGTAAAATTTCCCCAAATATTCACTTATGGAGTTTCTCCAGTTCTTGGTGTAGGGACACGTGGTGAGAGACTAAATTGTTAATACAAATACCGCACAATTTTACAGTTTAGAATAACCATTTTCACTAAGCATTGGCCAAATGCCTAATGCGAAACCATAAGTCAAACACATACACAGTTGTAAGTCGCAATATTAATTGGGGAAATTTCGGTTTGTTGACTTTGTGGTAAGCTGATGTGCTATTGATTGTACCTATTCTCACGGGTTGATCCTAATTGGGCTAATATTATTTATATTGAAATATTGCTTGCATTGTCACTTTTATTAATAAATAGTTATACAAATAAAAGCTATAGAAATGACTGGAAATTTATTTATTTTACAAAACGAACGTAGTAGTCACATTATCACCCGTCATCGGGTGTCTACATCTACAAAATGCAAACTTTGTGTGTATTTAAATTAACTTTAAAATATATTACAGGCCGTTCCTTCTTGATTTGAACATTGAATACTGTAAATAGTTTTTCCAGACTGCCATTCCTGTCTAACAGAAATTGTAACGCATCACTAACAGATGATAAACGAAATCCCCTTGTCTTAAAGGTAATTAATATTTATTTCACATAAAACAGACTAAAAACTCAACAATCTACAAAATAAGGACTCAGTTTTTACTGGCCCCCGATCCAGAAGGTATACTGTTTGGAGGTGGTGTGGTGGGCTGCTTCTCTTTGTTCCAATCCTTGAGACCTTCCGGTAAAGTTGTGTCTTCATCCAACGATCCAGTGCCTTCTACGAACTCTTCATAAGTGCTCTTTTCAGGGAAAGGTCTGGGTCCTAACAACTCAATCATATCATCTCTACTCAAGATCTCCTGTTTCAATAATCTTTCGGCCACTTTTTCTATATTTGCCTTGTGCTCCGTCAGCAAATCTTTCGTGTGTTTATGCGCAGAGTTAATTAAATCTCTAACTTCGGAGTCGATTAGTTCGGCCGTTTTCTCAGAGTAAGGTTTGTCTAGAACCATTTCGCCTGGTTGTGGCATATCGAATGACACATTGCCGACTTTGTCATTCATTCCGTAATGTACGATTTGAGCGTACGCGCTCTGTGTTATCTTCTTCAAGTCGTCTTGGGCGCCAGTCGTGATTCTGCCAAAGAATATTTCTTCACTAACTCTCCCGCCTAACGTCATACACATCCTGTCGAAAAGCTGTTCTTTGCTGTACAAGTACTGTTCTTTGGGTAAATATTGAGCGTAACCAAGGCCTTTTCCTCTTGGAATGATGGACACTTTGAGTAATGGGTCTGCATGCTGCAAGAACCACCCAGCCACAGCGTGTCCTGCCTCATGATACGCGACAATCTTTCTCTCATCAGGTTGGAGTACATTCGATTTCTTTTCCATGCCAGCTACTACTCTCTCGATAGCCTGTTCGAAGTTCTTCATTGTGATGTCATGGGCGAGTTCCCTAGCAGCTATTAGGGCGGCTTCATTACACACGTTCGCAATGTCTGCGCCAGTGAAACCTGGAAATGTAAAAAAAGTGCCTTAGTTTACACTTTTAATAAATTCAACCTTCACATCGCCTTCATAAATCAACGACAAAACTTTCTTCAACTATCAAATTGTATTTAAAATCGAACTATTCAAATACAGGCGGTGTACAAACACGTTAGGTAATTTTTTGGTGTTGTATTTTTATTGGTGAATAAGGTCGCCAGAGCCCCACTGGGTAGGGAAGAGGACTTCAGTGTTGCAAGAGTTTAAAGGCTCCTCACCATTTAACATTGAAAAAAATCATATATACCTACGGACGGTACGGCATGGCAACGGTCTTTTTCATGGACAACAATTTTCGATCTTATTTCAGTGAATTTAACACTGACATTCTTTTATTTTAAAACTAATAGGTCGAAACATCGCGCGTGATCACGCGGCACGGGGGGTCATTACCCGAGAGGTGACTCGGCATCGGTTACTTCATTGAAGTTTGATACCAAATTAAATAGAAAACGAGCTATGTGCGCGTGCAACGCACATAGGCGCCAAAGGAATAGGGGCGCGCGATGAAATGCCATCGCCATTTTGGTAGGTTTAAAAAGAGGCGCTTCATAGGTTTCGCAAACAGGCGTTGCCGGGTTTCGGCGCGGCACTGACCGCAACGTCCCGCTCGACAGGGCGCCGCGGTGTGACATCTTTCATATAGTTTCTTGTACATAGGTCACACTAAAAGTTTCCGGAACTGGCAACTTACGTAAACAATATTTAATAAGTAATTACAACATTTGAAAATATAATTCTTTGGCTGTAGAATGCAGTTTTTTTTTATCTGCCAATTGTTTTTACATTGTGGCGCATTTTAAAAATTGCGTGTCTACATTAACATGGATTTAACTCAGGAAAATTTTCGTAGTATGATTTTATACGATTTTAAGTGTAATTTGACAGCTCAACAGTGCATCGCTCGGCTTCAATCTGCTTTTGGCGATGAAGCACCAAGCAAGACGTCTATTTATAGCTGGTGAGCAGAATTCAAGCGCGGTCGTGGCAATCTCTGTGACGAATCTCGCGATGACCGCCCGTCCACCGCTGTGAACAAAAATATCGATGCTGTTCTCCGTATGATCAAAACAGACAGGCATGTGACCTACCATGAGATTCGCGCATCCTTATAGGCATGATTCAACCACAATCAATCCTACACAACCATTTGGGTGTGAGAAAGCTGTGCTCGCGGTGGATCCCACACAATTTGACCGAGGCTAAAAAAAAAGGACCGCGTCGCTTGGTGCAGTGCCATGCTTTTACCAGATTCAACGAATGTGCGTTAAATTTAGTGTGGGCCATAGTAACAGGTGCCGAAACATGGATTTATTGCTACGATCCCAAAACAAAGCAGCAATCGAGCGTGTCGAAACCACAGGTCGAAACCAACCAAAGCGGCGCGCGTGAAAAGTGCATCTAAGCGGATGATTGCTTCTTTTTAAATAAAAATGGACACGTGGCTAATGTTGCTTTAGACTTAGAGAATCGTCGTACCGTGAATAGCGACTCGTACACGACCATTTGTTTGCCGGAAATTATTGACGAACTCCCTAAAAATAACCGTAAACCCCGTATCATCTTGCACCACGACAATGGTAGATCCCACACGGCCAGACAGACAAACGAATTTTTGAAGGTGAAGAACGTAGAACTTATGAGCCATCCTGCATATATTCCCGACCTGGCACCTTGTGACTTTTTTCAGATCCCAAAAATTGAGAACCAATTACGCGGTCAACGACTTTCATTACCAGAAGAGGTTGTCGAAGAGTATGAAAAACACGTTTCTGAGGTCACCACGGAGTGGCACAAAAGTTCTCGAAATTGGTTTAATCGAATAAAAAAGCGCATTTACGCAAAGGGAGAATATTGTAAGAAACAATGAATTAATTTTTAACCTATAATAGTATTTTTGTCTTATTCATCCCGGAAACTTTTAGTGCGCCCCACGTATTATAACTCTGTTCGTGCCATCAACGTCCCGTCTCGTCCGCGGTGTGACGAGAGTTTTAATAAAAAATAAAGTTGAATATAGTACAGTCAACAGCACGTCGGGCTATACAAAACTGTCAAATTTCTCCAAACGATTTTCAACCTAAGACTATTCAATATAAAGTGCATAATCGATTGGGAAAATTTGACCGTTTGTGGTAACCCAACGTGCTGTTGTCTGTACATACCTATATTCAACTTTATTTTGCAGAGAGCAAAGTAGGGTCAACGATGCCATTAAACAAATAGCAAGTTTAAAGTGGCAGCGGGCGGAACACACCGTAAACATGGCTCGTGGGGTAAGGCGATCTTGGAATGGAGGCCTTGGGACGAAAAACGACCGACGAACACCACAGATGCGATGGAAGGACGACGTCAGGAAAACTGTAGGGATGAATTGGATGGAGGTAGCGTAAGTTCAAGCTAGATGGCGTAATTTGAAGGAGACCTTCATCAATATGGTTGAGAATGGCTGAGAAGAAGTCTGGGAAATGATTATTATTTTTTGGTGTTATAAAAAATTGCAAATTGTACCGCGCAATGTAAAGGGCTCAACTCGCACGCAACTCGCAAAACCGCGATAATTTTGCCAGACGGCAGCCCCGTTCGTTAGTGTCCGTGCGCATCGAGTGAGCTACATTGAACGCTAACGTTTTGAAGCCATTTTTTGTTATGAAATACTAAAAAAAATGATAATGCTTCTTTGGACAATAATTAAGAAATAACGTATAGAGTACGTTTTCATAAAAAAATTTAAAAAAAAATTATGACTTTGACCTTCAATAAAATCGTAACTATCAATTTCCCAGGTATAGTCTAAAGGAAGAAAAATGTTACGATGGTGAGCAGAATACATGGTTCTCGTTTGACTGTTCATGTCTTTTACACTCTGTATATGCCACATGATGATTCGGTATGCTGAAGCGTGCCGTGCCTGTCATGCTGTCAGTGTACACCAGCCTTATGTGTGGCAAATACCCTGCCTCACAATGAAGTAATTTGAATAGTTAATTTTACGTACCGGTATGTATTTGTTGTGAACATTCCAACTTTTACCGTTTACTAGTTTTTTATGTACTTATATTCTACAATATGAAATTATTAGTCATGCATGCTAGTATACCTACCAAAAAAATTGTACAGTGCCTCAATCACATCAAACAATCCGCGATCAATTTTTTGTAGGGGAAAGGAATGTGTTGGTAGAAAATGTAATGAAATTTCAAGTAATGAAAAAATTGTCACGATTGCCGATCCTGTAAAAAGTCTGATGGGAGTTAGGACCATTATATGACAGTGCCAATAGTTTATGGGTGTTTGCAAAACTAAACTCGCAAATTACTAACACTTATTGAAAAAGGAGAATGCCCAATTTAGTATGTGAATTAGGTCATGATTGCGCTTTAATGAAATGAGTGCCAATGACTGAGAAAAATATATAATTTTTGTGGGGAAAATAGAATCTATTAAGAATCTAATATCTAATAAGAATCTATAATTGTAATTAGTCATTTCGAGGTAATATTAAATTTAAATAATTGAAAGTTGTAGTTTTTTTGTTCTTGTTTTTGTTAAATTTTCCCTGTGACGGGACGGCAAAGGGATCTAGCCCATACAGCCAAGTCTTCAGTTTTATTATCTTCTTTCTTGATGTTCGCATTAAAATATGGGCGTCACACATTTGCATAATGCGTCTAGGGAGTGCTTGGAAAGAAAGGCATGGCAACAGACGCCATGGTTTCCCACCAAATACTCTTTTTTTGTTCTTATATTCTCCCTATTTAAGGGAAGGCAAAGGGTTCTAGCCCATACAGTCACACCATTGGTATTGTTTTCTTTATTAAGCCAAATTGGATAGACTTGTGGCCAATAATTTAAACAAGATGTATTTAAAACTAAATATGAATTTGAAACAATTTTTCCTTCCAAGTATATGGTAAATAACACTGTAGTGGGGAGTCAGTGCAGCATTTGATTAAAATTATAACTTTTTACCTTGCTTCGATACATAAAATAAACAATAAGAAACCTTAATTCATTAGATTATTTTTGAGGTATGTTTAGTTATTGCGCATTGTGGGCAGGTTTGCGCATTCACCTTTCATAATCTCATCAATGCTTATAATTTTTTTGATTAATACAATCTTTAAATTATAAATGTGCAAAGTTTACTAAAAATCCATTACTGTTACAAATATGCCTGTTGGAAGTACCTACTATTGTATTGAAAATAATTATGTTTGACAAATAATTTCAAAATTTACCTGGAGTCAAAGCAGCCATTTTGCGAGCTAAATTTTCTTTATTTAGGGTTGTCTTCAATGGAGTCAGATGCACCTTGAAGATGGAAGCTCTGCCTTTGATATCTGGTGCAGGCACAAAGATCTGACGATCAAAGCGGCCAGGTCGCAATAAAGCCTTATCTAAAATGTCAACTCTGTTAGTAGCAGCTAAAACTACAACATTGGTAGTTGTGTTAAAACCGTCCATTTCAACTAGTAGCTGATTGAGAGTATTTTCTTGCTCAGAGTGTCCTCCAAAACTTTTTCCACCCCTCTTCCTACCGACAGCATCAATTTCATCAATGAATAAAATGCATGGGGCATGTTTACGGGCCATTGAGAACATATCTCGCACTCTAGATGGACCTACACCCACAAACATTTCCAAAAACTCCGATCCTGATACAGTCAGAAATGGTACATTTGCTTCTCCTGCTGTAGCTTTAGCTAATAATGTTTTGCCAGTACCTGGAGGTCCTGTCAACAATGCACCTTTTGGAATCTTAGCACCCAGATCAATGTATTGCTGTGGGTTTTTCAAAAAGTTTACAAACTCCATTATTTCAATCTTGGCTTCTTCGCAGCCAGCTACGTCTTGGAATTTGACACCAATGTCAGTGGGATTGATTAACTTTGCAGTGGACTCCATTACACCACCAAATAACCCACCACCTTTACGACCTGCACCCCCCATCATGTTGGCTGACCTTCTCATCATGTAAATTAAAAATCCAATCACAAGAAGTGTGGGAAGCATGCCTGTCAAACTTGAAGCTTCAACTTCTGTTTTGTAAATCACAGGAATGAAGTTTGGAGGTTCAACACTCATCTCAATTTGTGCATTTTCCAGATTTCTCTCAAAAGAGTCTACACTGCCAATGGCAAACCAGATCACCTTGGTTTCTAAAGCTGACCCTGGCTGAAGTTTTACTCTGACCCACTTCTTATTGATTACTTCAAGTTTTTCTACTGTACCTTTATTTAGGTAGAGATTGACGAAGTCCCGCCAGCTAATCTCTCTGTATCTGAGTTCGAAGTATGCTATTGAAGCCAGCAAAGTAACAACTCCCATGGCACCAAACATCATCCATTTTTCTTTGTCTTGGCCTTCATAAGGACCTCGACCACCACTACTTTTCCCGCTTGATGTATTTGAAAACATATTCATATTCCATTTATCCTGTGAAGACGGAGGCCTAGAGGGAGGCGGGGAACTTTTTGATGGCGTAGGCGAATCATCTTTGTTTGGTGCTTTCTGTTGATTCTGACTAGTTCCGGGTTGAAAATACTTTTCGAAGCCTTTGGGTGGTTTTTTGCAAAACTCGTACCATTGGTTCAAAACTGAATCTAATGCTGGTACGCCGACGGGCTGAAGTTTATATCCCTTGAAATGTAACTTAGATAACTGGGATTGAGTTAACCTGAGACCTTTCCACATTTTTATAATTATTTATACTACTTACAGTTACAAATGTTTTATTATGTTGCACAACTACACTGAGAATTGTATCACAAAAATCCATCAAGAAATATGACAAACATGGTTATAAAATTCTTGTCAAAATATTTGACAATTTTGACATTTGACAGTAACACTTTTGACAGTTTCACTTCATGCTGAATGAATATATTGAACATTAAACAAAACGAGTTAACATTTACAACAAATATTCAATAAAAAATGTGCAGTATTGAAATGGATGTAATATTTAGGGTCGGCATCCGCCACTGGTCACTTCCAGTCATCATCACATAATTTTTAGGTATAACTCGAAGCCACATTACCTCTTAGCACATTACCAAAAAAAGGAAGTCCAAAAGTTTGTCCTTGAAACCGCTTACTTCTTCTTCTTATTTAATTTTGTCCTTTTCTAAACTCTAGAGTACGTATGAAGTATAAGACGGTCACGTGACCATCTAAAAAGTGTGCTCCACGAAGATAGATTAAAATATAAGCTTCTTGATTTAGGTCTTTAAATTGTTTGTAATTCGAACTTATTGGCACCAGAAAACCAATAAAGATTGTTTGTTGCCAAAATAAAATAAATAAATAAATGTCCGATCACTATAAAAATATCACTCAGAAAATATTTAGATTAGATTTTTATAAACATAAATTTTTTCTTCAAAGTCAGTACTCTCAGTAAAGAGCTATGATTAAAAAAAACATACAGTTGAATGGAAAATCTCCTCTTTTATTAGTAGAAAAAATATTTTTCTTTAAACATTACTAGTAATGTAACTTGGTTATGTACGAAGACTAAGGATAAAAATCGACCTGTCTCAGGCGGTTCAGTGTATTTTTTCTAGTAGGTATTAAAAATATTTACGCGTTTGTAAACGCAAAAATTATTCCTTAATCTCCTCTTTTTTATTGAAGTCAGTTAAAAAAAATTAAAATTATTTTTTTTTGATGTAGGTATCAACCTCAATATGGTTTATTCCAACCATAGCTAAAAGAAACTGTAGATTGGCAATGGAAAAAAGAGAAAAGGCCTAGAAAAGGCATAATAACAAGCTCAGAGGAAGGACTAAAGCACTAACAAGTAAGAGCAAGATAGATATAGAGACGAGACCATTTCACGTACACGCAGGAGTCCGATGGCGCAGTTCAGTTCTTCTTCTTCTTTAAAATTAATGGCATTCGAGATAAGTACATAAAGATTACGCATTTCGCTAATGTCAAGTGAATGCTTAATACAGTAACAGACAATTGTACGGTAGATTAGAGTTAAAAATGGAGTCTCTCAACACCCCCGTGTCGATTCATTGCCAGTCTATAAACGTCAGTAAGTTTAAATATATGGAATAAACGTAGTATACTTGTATTTGGGACCTAATCTCAAAAACATTTCAATTTTTACTTTCTCGTATACGTAGTATAGAGGAAGTCTTGCAATCGTCAAAAAATGCGACCTCGAGATTTTGACGTATTTACACGTTTTGGACCTCCCCAAGTACAAAAATATTTTTTTTGGAATTATGTTTGTGTGTGTCTGTTTGTCGATGTGTCTGTGCGTTAGCACGATAACTCGAGCATGCTTTAACTTATTGCAACCAAATTTAACATACGAGTATGACATCAAAATTATAAGGTTTCTATCAAATTTTAAGCCGTCGAACACGAAAGTTAAGCAACCAAGGGCGCGGTCGGTACTCGGATGGGTGACCAGAATTTAACATGCATGTTTAATATCAAAATATAAGGTTTCGGTTTCTATCAACCTTTGAGTCGTTTCCAGTATACGAGAAATTCAAGGCCACTCCCGATTTTTTAAACATAAAATTTTATTTCTTCATCTTGAAGGCGGTTTTTTCCTATGGTCAAATTAGGGTCAATTGAATACAGTTCAAATAAGATTAAAATTACAAATAACATCACTATTTTCGTTCAAAAATATGTTTGTGTTTACAATTTTTTACTTACGCCAATTCCTTATATTTTACAAAACTAGATTTTCTGATAATATACATTATGTATGATTAGGATATAATCCAATTATTGTTTGACATACAGTTTTAATTCAAACTTAAATTGTCTAAGATTCAAACATAGATTACACGATTTAAACGAATCATGATCCTATCATCCTATTATACTTGTTTCTGAACGAAAATCAGACATTTTTCATTCACTATTGTAAATAAATTGAAAGAATTTCACTTTTTCGCCAATAGTTGTTAAGCTTATATCTCCCAAAGTTCTTCATTGAATAAAGACTTTTTCAATCAACTACAAATCAGTGTAATTTGTTGATAATAGTGTTGTGAGTGTTTGAAAATTGTATTCTAGTCAGTACGGTATGGACCACGAAAGGCCAGAAAGCAGTTCAAATCATGGAAAGAGGACACGACCTTTGCTCCTGCAGCCAAGCCCGAAGGTGGCGAGAATGTCTGCTTACGCGGGAGTGTCTTCCAGTGGTGCTCTTAAAAGTTCGAAGAAGTTAGTGCCCAAGAAAGCGAAGATAACGTATAACAAAAGTGACGTGCCTGCACCTGGTACACCTGTTCCTGATAAAAATGTTCGTAAAGCTGGCCCTTATTTGCTTGGCCCAAAGCTAGGGCCGAGCCCTGTGAAGAGTATAGTGCAGTGTTTAGCACGGAAAGAGAGAACAGATGATTTTTATCAGGTAAATAAACAAAGTTCTTTATATTCACATAAACATCATTTTAATACTAATAAGTGTATTATTTACACACATGCACCAAGAAAAATGTGCATTGGTTTGTATAATATTCACATTTAACTTTTCTATTTTTAGGAAGAAATCTGTAACTGATGTGTTGTTTGATCTAACATCTTTAAACTAACTGTCTTTTAATTTAGTCTTCAAATACCTAAGTAATTAGTAAAATTAGTTATTTTAACTTTTCGAATAGTTGCTGTAAACACAGATAGTGTGGTAAAGTGCATCATTACACAAATAAAAATAGTTTACTAATAACTCTTATGTTGAGATGCATTCCAATTCTCAAGCTTCATCATCACCATCAACATTTCAGCCAATGGACTTGCTGGACGCATGTAAAAAAAATTATAAGCTAAAATGTTATGGCTCTTAGTACTGTACTTTAATAACAATTAATATAAAAGATATATTGTTATTTCTCAGTATAATTCTTCTAATTAAAATAAATAAATAATCATGAATGATTCATTAATATTCGGAAATAATGTTGAGTATTACTCAACATTATTTAATAATGTTGAGTAATAAGTGTGTAATATTCATAAAAATGTTAAGTATTTCACCACATTTACATGACATAGTTTTAGAATGTTTAAATGTATTGAGCAATAGCAACTTATTTTGTTTACTGGTTGTGTAAATGTTTATGATAAACCAGAAAGAAGATGAATGTAAAAATCGAATGCATTATTGTAGTTAAAAAGGCATACTGAACCAACCCCAAATAAATTGGGAGCAGTGTAGAAAAATGATGATAAAATAAATGAGAAGGAAGATGTATTTGATAATGAAGAACTGAGAGAGAGAGAGAGGGAGAGTATATAATATTTTGTTGAATATTTTGTAATCTGACCTGATGGAGTGACAAGATATTGATGAATCAATATTATTGTTAAATTTTTCTTTTTTTTTGTATTGCAGTGTCTTAATTAAAATAAATAAGTTTCTTTCCTAAATGGACTTTACTAAGCTGTACTACTACCACTTTGCTTCATATATAACATTTGTTTTTATTTTTCATTTAAATAATCAAAACCAAAATGCAATAGAATAGAATACTTTATTGCATTTTAGAGTGCGTTCTAAAACCAGGTGAAGCCAAGTAGACAGCGTTAGATAGCTTTCTAATTGGTGTAAATTAACTATAGTTTAACAAAACTAACCAATGGTGAAAGCGCTTCTTAATAACGACCAATAGCGAGCTACCATTTACTCTACCCCGAGTAAATTGAGATCGTTTTGGAACGCACCCTTATATGGTAACAATTACAGTCTTACATAAATAATTTAACTGAAACACAGTTAATTATTATTGTCATATCGACACACCTACTTGGAATTTTGTTATTATAACTATGCAGCAGTAAATACTACGAAATGTAATTATTATTATTACTACAAATTATCAGGCAGACAGTTGTAGACAACTGATAGGTGCCTATATCCTCTTATTTTTATTAGTTTTCTCTCATCTATTATTTAAGTACTAGCTGACCCGGCAAACATTGTTTTGCCTTATAAAAAAAAATTAATGGTAAACAACCCTTTTCACTTAGGGGTAGATAGTAGCCGATTCGCAGACCTACTGAATACGCATACTAAGTTTCATGAAAATCAGTCAAGCCGTTTCGGAGGAGTACGGTAACTAACATTCTGACATGGAAATTTTGTAAATAAGATTTGTCTAGTTGATTCTTAAATTGGTCTATATTGATCTATCTATGGGTATATAGGTTAATTTATAGAATTCTCTGTGCATGCTTTCTAACAAAAAATTTATGGTTTTCTTTTATCGTACATAACAATGGAAATACCTTGCATACTATTTCAGATATAATTTTATATATTCAATAGAATAAATATCAAAAAGTTCTTTATTTTGTTGACAAGCATATGGCCTGGCTGGTGGTAAGCATTGTAGCCTATAGACACTCGCAAAGCAACCCTGATGTAATACCTGCGCGCGTCCAACACCAGTCCCCTTCCCTGCTCCATGGAGTTCTGGAATCCTTACTCACCAACAGAGACATGACCCCACAAAAATGTAGTGTTATTTGATTGTAGTCTTCTATAAGGTACATCTTACAACAGTTATCCATTTAACCTGGTGACTGTCAGATTGGGTCAAGTTGACCCATGATGTATTTCCAACATCAAAAGTGCGATGTTATCACGATAACGTGCAGTAGCTGCAGTAAAGGCCCCAACTTCTTAGTTTTTAGTGTCTGTTTAGTCAGTGTACGCTTGCACTTAAAGTTATATGCGGCCAAACAGCAAAAGGGTCAATATGACCCAACTTTACACCCAACCAACAGACCCAACGTACACATCACTATTTTGTGCCAATTACTTTTATACAATTATTTGGTTGTTTTTGTGATGAAATGATATGAAAAACTTTTTTATGATTTTTCATATCATTATCAAAAAAAAAAAGATGCTTTATTAGTCACTTGTAAAAGTTAAGAATAATTGTAAAAAGTTTCACTTTAATTTATTATTTTAAACTATTTCAGAAGTTGATATTTTTTTGATGGATTTTATAGTATACACATTCAGTAAATGAAAAATTATAACCTAATACTACTTGAATTATCATTGTTTTTCACTAAAATAGCGAAAGTTAATTAATATTACTTTTGTCTTTATTAGAACATATATCCTCGTTTTTTTAAACAGTAGAAACTAGACATGATTCATCTGAGTCATATTGACCCACCTTACAGTCCTCCTTCATTTTTCTACCATACAAACGCCGGGTTAAGTCTGGTCTCAGAGTACTTAACAGGCCAAACATTGGGCTGATGGGAACTCGGAGATTTCGTCACTGTCCTCTGCTTTGCACTTAGTTTTTATTTTTTAGTACACAATTAAATTAGTGCAAGTATTATCTACACCGTTATTTTGGTGCATATCAGGAATGGTTTTTCTAGATTAATGTTTAATATGTACCATGATCTGTACTTATATAAATAAATAAGATGGAGGTACGACCCCAATTCGGGTGCTTCAAATTCGTGCGACTAGTAGAAATAAAAGAAAAATAATTTAAATAATTGATCTTATTTAAATGGACTTTGCTAATAGTAAGTATAGGTTGGGTTACCATTACCACCCTTTCTGAACGAAAATAATCATTTTACTTTAGTATTTATTTTTAACAACAAAACCCTCTGACCCTCATGGTACACAGTGGCAAACGACAGCCCAGTGACGTCAAATGGAGAAGACCTTTGCCAAAAAGCTCACGGATTTAATAGACATACTATAACATACAGTTTATAAACAATTTTTTTTAATGTAAACATCCGAAATAAAGGCAATTTTATTTTATTTAAATTGTTCTTATATGATGAGACTTGTCATTTAAGGTCGTTCTTGTTTTGAGTTACATCAGATCACACAATTTCGTTGAGAAGCCATTAGTGGACAATTAAAGCAATGAATGAATGAATAAGCTTTATTCATTCTGATAACAATCTCATTTTCAGCAATCTGTTAACTCTTTAAATGTTTCAGATAAAAATCTTAACATTACTAAACGAAGGTCAGATGGAGACACAGGATGACAGGCAAGGCAAGATGTTGCTACACACCGAATATTCTTTGTTGTCTCTGTTGAAAGACCAGGATGGTGTTATACATCACCATGGGCTTTTCAAAGTAAGTACCAATTATTTACTTATTATAAGGAATTGAGGAAAAAATTGTGAGGTTCAAATTCATACACAATGAATCCTGTGTAATGCTATCTCTACTATTTGTGAGCCACCCTATTCTGATGTCTCCATATCATCCTGGTCACGTCCGTGTCGCCCTGGGACTGCTTTTCGACTATTTCTTTTCTTATATATTTTTGTCATCCACCATAGTAAAATCATTGATATGCTATCCTTCCTTACGAGGTCAAGGCAGCTCCTCTTGGATTTCTCTCCCTTACCGGAGCCCAGTGAATGCTGCATGACCAAAAATATCTTCCCTACATAGCCAGGCAGGTGCAGCAAAACTTGGCCTTACTCTTGCAACTTATTTGCAACATCACGGACACAAAGGCTATCACGGATTTCAGAGGCTGCTTGTGTCGTTCTAACAGCGGCCGTCATTCGCACGTAGATTGAAATAAAGGATTTTGGTAAAGAGGCGTTATAGAACTTTCAGAGGTAATTTCTTTTTCTGCATTTTTTCTGGATACCCTTATCCATAAATATTGCGCAGCCTTCAAAAGCCATCGTCTGGGCAAGCTCACTACATTGTCAGCTGTCTCTTAGTCCTCCAGATCAGAGTGTGGATAAGCCAAACACACGGAGGAGTAGCTAGGTAACCAAAGGCCCTGGTGCAAAAAAAGTCCCTATAGTAGGGTGGTTTGCTGGTCAGGGTCCGGGGTCCTCTTTAGCCACGCCTCTGCAAACACACTTAAAATCCATCCATCCAGGCATCCCATTATATTGAAATTATTTAAAAGAGTAAAACCTTAGTATCCATCCCATTATATTGAAATTACTTTAAGGGAAAATCCTAGCACGAATCTTATTACGTTGCGGCTTGCCGCTTTCGTAATACCTGACGCTTTTCTGCACTTTGAAAGGCTTATTAGAATCTCTTATGTCTTGTCATCTGTCGATTGGTAACGTCTAACTGCAATGTAAAGAACATGAATACGCAAATTTCTGATGCAGTAATAAATTCCCCCTAATTACTGTCGTGAATTTTTAATCTTAAGCATGTTGTGGCTGTCATTAAAGGTAATACTTTTAATTTTGTTTTAATAGTTTTTTATAATTTTAAGTTTATTGTATGTACCATTGGGTGTCCTAATTTAATTTAATAAAATAAATCCATTTTAGGACCACGCGCTAGAAGAAGCTCCCAATCCGTCCGGTCCAGGGTTCATATACACGGGCAGGGTCCGGCAAAGGCTGTTCTTGGTGCTGGACTGCGTGACGTCGCACCAGTTCAGCGAGAAGGGCTCGGAGCTGATCAACCTGCAGCAGTACGTCACCAAAGTCAAGAAGGTGCCGGAGAAGGAGGCGATATTGATATTCTATGATATTGTTAGGGTCGTTGCCAATTTACATAAGGTGAGCATATTTATAGTTTTAGTCACACTAACCGAATTTTCATAGTAAAGCCGCCTATATACCAAGATGTCCGAATGTGAACCCCATTTGAATCTGGAAAACAAACGGTTATCTCATGAATTAAAAATAGATATTATTTAATAATAATTATAGGTAATTATTATATTCACGCTTACAGTAATTGTCTATCCTAGACTAAATATCATTAAAAGCCTCTACACACTAGCGTTTGTCCAGGCGTTCGATAAACGTTAGCGCAACGTAGACTGGCTGTTTAAACGCCGTCATAACGCTGACGTCTGCGTCGCCTTGAAGCAGCGATGTTTCTGTAGAAATTGAATGCTGTGCTAGCGCGGCGCAGATGTCACGCTATTGTAAGGAGTGACTCTAGCGCAGCGTTGAAGTTTCTGCAGAGAAAGCACTGCCACTGCGCTAACGTTCATCGAATGCCTACGCTGGACAAACGCTAGTGTGCTGGAGCTCTAAGAACTTGTGTTACGGATATTACTGTACAGTACAAATTTGCACTCTATTTGGTTGGTGGTAGAACATTTTTCAAGTCCACCTAACTAGCTACCAGGTCTTATCAAAATATGTCACCATAGTAATAATGTCAACAGAGTATTGGTGTTCCGACAGTTAATGATAGTTTCTTTGCAGGAAAAAAACTTAACAATTACTTTTCATTGCATAATGACTATTAGTAATAATATTTACTTTTGAATTTTGCAGAGAAATATAGTACACAGAGATCTAAAGCTAGGAAACATAGTGCTTAACCAAAGAACGGGCCGGATTACAATAACCAACTTCTGCCTCGGGACACATTTAGGTAGCGACAGGGATTTATTAAAAGACCAGCGAGGTAAGGATAACCAATTTATTTACAAATCTATTTATATGTCTTACTATAATTTAAGCATGTAGCAAATAGAGGAAAGTGGCGTTTTTTTTTGCTTCTTGCCTTTTGCCTTTTTAATCCAAATAAACAAGTTGGGTCTTTATAAGTTGACAAAGTGCCTAAAATAAAAAATAATAATTCAATGGTTGATTCTCAAATACGTTTCCATTCTTCTCATATTTTATTTATTTTAACTGTTCTCTTAGATTCGTCCATCGTTCTCGTAAATAAAAAAAACTTACGGGAACCACCGTGACCACGAACACTGCAGTGTTACAAAAATTAAGAAAATGTAAAATCGAATTACACGCGAGTTAAATTCGTAAAAGTGGTTTTATTTAAGTACAATTATTTTAACTGTTTAGTATTGAAATGAAAACTGAAAAAAAAAATAACTTATTAATCCACTGTACTTTAATTAATTGTCATTCAAAAGTTTACGAAACTGCGCCCAAAAAAGTGCTAGTTTTGGTAGTAACTCGTTTTAGGAGTAAACTAACGAAACACAAAATGTATAATTATTCAGTAACTATTCAGCAAATCTGGCCTACCCAAAACCGTCAAGTTTATTCAATTAATTTTTAACCTCATTCCATAATCTTATAATTCAAAGTGCTCATTGCACTTTGAAAAAGAAATTTGATGGTTTTTGGTAGAATTATCTGCCGTCGTCTGCACTTTATCGATGTAAAGTATTCGACAATTTTGCCTATTCATCTGTGTGAATACTCTTCATATTTCCTCACCAGGTTCACCGGCCTACATTTCACCGGATGTTCTGATGTGCAAGCCGTATTTAGGGAAGCCATCAGATATGTGGGCGTTAGGAGTAGTGTTATATACAATGCTTTACGGACAGTTCCCTTTCTGTGATACCAGTTTGACCCAACTGTTTAGTAGGATACAAGCCGCCAACTATAATATACCACCGTGAGTATTGTACTGCTTACCTCTTATATCGTTAAGGCCGTTTCACAGTTTGTAGATAAAGTTATTTATCTAAGAAATAAAGCTATCTGGCAGATATATTTCTAAGTTTCACTATCAAAGTAGCGGATATTTTAAGACTCAAATAGGTATTTTGGAATTATTTATGCGGTAGCAAACGCGCAAGAATATACACTGAAAAAAAATTCGACTGTCCAGGGCGAGAATCGAACCCAGCATCTTCCGCAATCCGGGCTGCGTCAACCACTACTCTACCGAGACATAGCTTTGGCCGTCGAAATTTGTCCAATTCTAATGTTTTTGAAAAATTTACGAAATATTTTTACAAATATTTGACGTCCAGTTAAGATGAAACTACCTTATAATATTGTAAAATTATTTTCACCTCTCCAGCACGAAAAGACTTCTTTTGCTTCGTAAAATCTCGAGGGAAAAACGCTTTTTGTTGCTAGTTCTGAAAAAGACTAACGTTTAATCTAACTTATTTTAGCAATCTTACTTTTATGTTCAATAATTATTTTTTAGATAATAAACATGTATTAAAGTTTTGCTTTTTTTTCTCACCTGTAACAATTTTCTCGCTGGAGAGGTGAAAGTTGTATGTTTCACACGAGAGCATTTTTTTTTGTCTCGTGCCTTAAAATCACTCACTGCGCTCAGCAGTCTATTTATCAATTCTAGACTAGTTCGCTGGTTCGTGATTTAATATCGGCACTCCCAGCAAAAAATAACTTTGCTCACTTGTTGGACAAATAAGTATTTTGCGTTAGCAAACGCGCAATGTCCCGGTAGCGTTTAAGATAAACTTTCGCCTTTTGGGATAAGGATTAAATTCAGATTTTTCAAAATTGATCTCGATTTAGGAGTAAGAAAATAAATGTATTGATGACGCTAGTTTGCTCGTGTCAGCGTCTTAATGGACTACATAATTGACACCATATTGACACCAATCTTTGCAACTAGTTAGTTGTTGAATGTTAATTCCGTATACCAATATAATATTATTTCTTTTTAATTGCAGGGATGGCAACTCGGTGCAAGTGTCGGACAATACAGTGTTTTTAATTCAAAGACTTTTAGTTAAAGACCCCAAACATAGACTGCTAGCTGATGAAGTGAGTATAATATTTAACCGACTTCAAAAAAGGATGAGATTCTCAATTCGACTGTATTTTTTTTTGTTTTTTTTTTTGGTATTAGTTTTATACAGGGTGCTAAACAAACGTATGGTCCGCCTTTTAGGTCTGTCTGTATGTCTGTCCAAGCTGTAGACGACACTATACATTTTTTACTAATAAAATTGATTCTAGATCATGCTTAAATCTAGATTTGAAAATAATTATTTACGTTTCGAAAAGATTGTAGGGTTTTTATTTAAAAGTAAGCAGCAAAGTTTTTAAATAAAGACCTTTTCATTTTTATTTAGATTGCAAGCTACTGAAGAGATTATATCACAATTTTTTTACAAAGAATTTATTATATTCTCGCATTAGCATTCTTCACATTGGGCATTAAAAAATATAAGATTATTTGAAAAAAAAAAGAAACTTACTAGTTTCCTATCAGGAATTGTAAGAACACTTGAATTCTTTGTCTCCTCTTCTAGGCCGTCGTTTGTAACTCATTCTATCTTCGGTTTATCTTATCTACATTTCTCCGTCTTTTTTATTTTTGTAAATAACATTAAAAATATAACAATATATTTCTACGCTCACACCAATTATCTAGCCCAAGTTAAGTATCATTAAGAACTTGTGTTATGGATAAATAGATAACAAACAAATTTAATAAAAATAATAGTGTTGATGTTATTATAAATAAACTTAAATACATAACCAACAATGACTCGTGAACAAATGTTCGTGCTCATCCCACTAACATTTACTCCTACCAGGACTCGAACCTGGACCGCCTGATGTGGAGGCAGCGTTACTGACCACTCCACCACGACGGCGTTTTTGTAAATGACTATGTAAATGTTAACCTTCGGCAACACATTATTTTTATTGTGTAGAGTGCAAATACGTAATATTATGAACGTTATAATTTTAATTACACCTTAAATTGCAGGTTTTGGACCAATTATCAAGTATAATAGCTTCATACGTGATAGTACCGAATCCCCCTGAGGAGTTGCAAGTGGTCCCTGATATATCTCTGGACGAAGATCCCAAGGATAAGGTCACCAACGGGAACCAATCCTCTAACGAATTAGATAGACGACCTTTCCTGACTATCCCGGAGAATAATGACAGGCCTACCAACTCTAATGTAAGTGGGATTTTTATTTTTGCTATCTAGGTATTTTGAGGTAGTAAATTGGGTAATTCGTTTATGGAGTGGGTAATTACAAAAATAACACAGTACACTTGTGTCATTATCGTGTTTATATGCATTGCCTTTGTGTTTTTTTTTATTATTTTTTTGTTAAGAAGAGTAATACTATATGAAATAATGCTATTTAGTTTTCTTCTTTAAGTGTATCGCGATTATTTTCGTGACTAAGGGCTGATTTTTCAATCGCGAGATAAAAGTTAACATACAGTTATATACAAATACAAGACACGAAATGACAACCTACAATGTAATTTTAATTTGTCCGTATAGTACGATATCGGACGAATAAATAATATCTAAGGATTGAAAAATCAGCCCTAAAAGATTACAACGAGGAGAATCGCTTTGTGAAGCCGGCAGAGTAGAATAGCATCATCCCATATCCTTCAATGGGTGTCGTAGAAGGCGACTAATGGATCAGCAAAGGGGTATTGGTCCACACTCCAAACTTACAATTTGGTAATGATTTCAAAACGTCGTTACAGTTCAATAGATAATAAACAATATCATTAAAATTACAGTTTTACATGCGTAAAATTTGGGCAGTTATTACTCCCACGCTATATAAATAATCCAAATGGTTATTTATAAATAATTTATTTTGTAAAAGCTTTTCTATATAATTCAATTAATCACTCACTTAATAAAAAGTCAGTTCATTCAGGCGATTCTTTTACTCGGCCAGATGTTTGTAAAACTATTTATTGCAACGCCTTCTATAAATTCTATAGCAATGTTGCTATTTTGTAGCATTGCGTATGGAATGCGGCAACATATAATCAAACAATTTAAAGATATAAAAAAATCAGATTGCTTAAGGATTTGAAAAAAAAAATGTATGTATCTTTGGAGATACAAGGGCTGACTTAGCACCACTATTCCCCAGGATAGGGATAGGAGAGTTATATGACACGTTTTCAAGCTTGCCTCAAGTACCTACTCATATATTTCTATCAGTTCTCGGAATATTAGGTTAAGCATTTAGTTTGTAGAGTAATGAAAAATAAAAGAACTCAGGATAGCTTCAAGACACATCACGCCAAGCCATCAATGAAAAATAAGCCGAAATCGTTTCATGTGTTCCGAATTTCACGTGGCTTGAATGGCGTGACGAAAAATTTTGTATATCCAGATCCATCACTCCATCTCTCCAAACGTGGTCGTGTGTTGCCGATTCCACGTTAATTTCGTGAGTTGTCAGAAGTCGCTGCGTAGAATTAAAGTAAATTGAAGTGACGCAAATGCAGCGATCGTGTGTTCGATTAATTATTGGATGGCATCCACATACTCCGTCCACCAATCCGCATTGGGCAAGCGTGGTGGACTACTCCCTAACCCTCCTTAGATGGCAAGGAGAGGCCTTGTGTCCCAGCAGTGGGTCGAATTATAAAGGCTGTTATGATGGTGATGATCCACATCGCGCCGACTGATGGATATGTAGGGACTGTGTTCCCCGCTTAACGCCATATCCTCAGGAAGACTGGGTATAATTCTGTTCTATTCTTATGTAAGGGGCTGAGGCTGTGTCTCAGAGCACTTCGACCCTATGGGATCTTTTGTGCTTCCCCTTTCCTTTTCACCCATCCCCGCCAACATTGAAAACATTTTGTATGAGTTTTACGATGTTGGCGGGAATAAGGTCTATAAAGTCCTCTGGTTTAGGGTAACCTAAACCTAGGACCTTTAGACGCCTATTGGCTAGTATAATAATATAATATATTTCTACGCTCACACCAATTATCTAGCCCAAATTAAGTATCTTTAAGAACTTGTGTTATGGATACTAGATAACTGACAAATATACTTAAAAATCTTGATATTTATTTAAATAAACGTAAATAAATATAGGTATAAACAACCATGACTCGTGAACAAATGCTCGTGTTCATCACACTAACATTTGCCACTACCAGGACTCGAACCCGGATCGCCCGATGCGTAGGCAGCGTTACTGACCACTCCACCACGGCGGCGTCAAAGTCTAGTGCATCGCAGTCACATAGTATGTGCTCCATGCTTTCTTCCTCCTCACCACACATTCTACAGATGGGGTCTTCAGCTTTGCCTATTGTACACAGGTGTCTTTTAGAGGCAGGCTTGGTATAATCAAATTGAAGAGTTGTTGTATTGTTATTGCGTGCAGGAGGAAGTGGGAGTGCTATGCGTCCCCCTGCCGGAGCTGGTGGCGGTGAACCTGCCGGGGGGTCGGTCGCGCCACGTGGCCGTGCAGAGGGTCGGCCGAGACGCAAGGGCTCTCACGCCCTGCGAGGTCGCCAGGTCAGTGGACCCTATTTATTTATTTTCTCAAACATATGGAAATATTGTCATTATTTCGAAAAAAGAACACGCAAAGTATCAAATTTACGGACAAAGAAAACCGAAACCATTGCTGAGGCGTTTTTTGAATTTGGAACATTACAACGCTCCAGCAATGTTGTATGAAACGGCGTGCTGGAGTTATTATATACTCTTTGATTGGATCTCTTTTATCAATCTTGGCATATTAAAGTCTATTGCTTAGTACAAATTGCGTTCACGTGGCTGTATAGTCATAGATGCGTTTGTCTTGGTGATAAATAGAAAATTGGCGGCAAAGCTGAAAATGCAATTTTTAATTAAAGCCCCAGATGATATATATTTAGCGACAAAGGTAAAGTATGTTTTATTTCCCTGCATTCTTTTGAGAAAAGCACTATATATGCCTCGGCCGAAATGGCAATTGCCTGTCTCGTATTAGTGAAGTCCTTGCCTGCGGCTCGGCCTTCAAATTCACACTCGACCTGCAATTGCTTATTTCGCAGCCTTTGCAATAATGTACTATTATTTACCAGGGTTTAGAGTAATAATTATCATTGATAATTATAAAGATTTCCATTTGCTATTTGTCGCATTTAACGACTGCGTGTATCGTAACCTAAATGAATGGACCAATTTTGATACCGTTTTTATGTTGGAAAGCTGATGTGATCGAGATGGTTCTTCACGTTCTAAAATTTATGAAAATCTCTCAAGAAAAATGTGATTTAAATAGTTACTATCGAAATTAGGGTCCGTGGATAATTTAAAAAGAATGAAAAAAAAAAAAAAAAATTAAGTAACCCCGACACAAAGTCAAAAAAATTTCACTCGGTCTTTTAACTTCATTAAAAAACCTATTAATATTTTTAAGATGACCGTCGTCGCATTGGGGGACCGCTAAGTAAATAAAATGTATTCAGAATACAAATAAAAATAATATGTTGATAATGATAAAGAATGTATTAGCGATCCCCCGACGCGGCGACGCTCATCTTAAAAATATAGTACAGATTTTTATTAATAAAGCCAAAAGACCGAGTGAACATTTCTTCTTATTATTTTTTAAGGTTTTCTTTAATGTATCGGCGAGTTACCTACTTAAAATTTTTAATTTTATTTCTTGTTCATTCAAACATAACTAAGACGATTCATGTTTCATCATTAATGTGCCTTTGTGATGAGTAAATGTTATCATAAGGTAACTTTCCATTATCAATTCCCAGGTACCAACACATGTTCACGAGCACACAACCTCAGAATCGTCGTCCGGAACAAACGTACGTACCAGACTCAAGGTCAGATTCCTCTCGTCTCCGCACTCTAGCCCAGAGGATGCCTCGGCTTGCTGTCAACACCGACTTCAGGGTCATTCCCTGGTCCGAACGCAGGGACAGGTGGGACAATGACTACGTGCTGCGTCTACCGGTTCTAGACCTTTCTAGAATGCAGCAGAACCGCATAATGAACCCGGCGCCGGTACATTCTGTGAACCCCGAAGCGGTTGTGAACAATCCTAGGGCGCCTGAAAGTCAGGATGTGGATTACAATATGAACTCGCAAAGTTAGGGGAGTTTGATTTAAGTTGAAAGGCAGTTTGGCGTACACAATCTTTATGATAAAAAAGCCGTTTTGGTTTTTCTAAGACAATGCCAGTCTACGCATTCTATACATTAAAACAAGAAAATATATAAAAAAATAGTAGCTGGGAAACGATTTTATTTTTTGGTATGAAATACTTAAAAAAATTGATAAAACATTTAAATTAAGAAATAATGTTTTCAATTTATATTCATAAAAATCTTTTAAAAAAGTCCTTCATAACTATTAATTACCCAGGTATAGTTTAGAGGATAAACATGGTCCTATTGATGAGCCGAATACGTAGTTGTCGGCTTTGTCATCATAGGTCTTGTTACACCCGTTACTATGAGTGCAGCATATCTTTTTATTTCATAATAACACATTAAAATTAGTACTCCCTTGGGAATCGAACCGGGGATCTAATTCCGGTGGGCGAATCAATAGATCATAGAAGTGGTTGATTCCCTATTTCCAGAGATTATTTCCAACAAACTTTTTAATGTTTTGTGTAGATATTTAATATTATTCAAACAATAAAATTTGTACGCATATGATTAGACCTATCCTTACTATATTTTTCATTTGTCTATAGTTTCTAGACGAGCTACATTTTTTCTGTAATTATTATTAGTATTTTTCCTATTCAAAATCTTAATGGCCGATTGAATCGTAATCAGCCTTCTTGCAAATAGTGTTTTTGATAATAGAAAGGTGAAAAATATTTGAAGAAAATAACGTTTTTCACTATTTATCGATAAGGTTGTGTACGTCAAAGTACCGATAGCGAAAATGTGATTGTCAGACCATAAATAATACGTTACACTAAATATTTAATATTGCATTAAATTATACAGTGCTAATCATTTGGTATGTAAAAGGAAGAGAGTAAAATATTGAAAACGATAATTAGGTACGTTTCGTTTATTTATAATTTGCTGAATCGCCACCTTTTTATTTTTGAGTTTCCATTTTTTTTATTTTTGGCTAGAATACCGTATGTCAATCAAATTCAAGGCATTGAGAGAAGACATGTGGTGGGTGTAATGTATTCCAAAAAACCTATTAAAATTATTTTAATTATAAATTAAATTAAAAAAGAAAACTATAATCGTAATGGTTATTTTACATGATTATTAGCATATTTTAGGTCTTTTATCAATTTAAAACTGCAATTACCGGTAAACAAAGAAATATTTGGTGTGACTATTATTTACTCAAAAATAATTATGTCATCCCTTAATTTTATTTCCAAATACTATTGTAACAATGATTCATTTACAGGTGATTTGACTTATAATCGTACTGATAAAGTCCAAAATACCACTGCCTCATAAATCGGACCTATAGTTGTTAAGAAGTCGTTCGTTACACAAGCCGGCCATCTTGGTGTAAACAAGTGTTTTGCCGCCATTTTATTCATATAATATGCAACTCAACAGCTGTTTTAGAGGATTTAACTTACATAGAATAGATCAACAATACGTTTAAAAAACAATAAAAGACAAAGTTATTATTTGTTCTAGTTTTTCCTTCAAAGCAATTTTGTAAGCAAATTCTTTATTTGTTGCAAACAAACTCATAATCTGGTATTTTAGAAAACATAAGTACAGGGAGTAAAATATGGCCAATCGGTTTTGGACTTTATACCCAATGCACTTAGGTTAAAAATCGATTGAAAAAAAAATTGCATTTTGTGGTAACCCGTCTGTTGTTGACTGCCATTATATTAGCGTGCCTATGATGAATTAGTTTACATATAACAATGGAATTATTAAAACATGTTGAAAAGGCTGAACGGGTTTGACGCGTTTGCACGAAACATGCTGGGAAAACAACTGTCAAATATTTATCCTAGGTACTCTATTCTTAAAGAATATCGTCGCGAGGTCGCGACACTTAAACATTACGCATTTTGTTAATGTCAGGGGAAAATGTATTTAAAGTAACCAATAAGGACCCTGCCCCATTAGGGTACCATGGTGGCGTAACCAATCGCTTGGCCTCCAAAAAAATTTACCTATAAAGGTATATGGAGGGTGTTGGCAACTGGCTGGTTCTACCATTGATATATTTAAGAGTGGTGTGTTTGACGTAAGACGTCATTGGCAGATTTGGTTGGATTGTCAACGGGCAAACAGCGCTCATTGTATTTTATATATGTTTAACAGATATTATAATTCCTTATAACTTATGTAAGTATTTCATTTCATTAATTAGTTTTACAGTCCACGCTCGTTCGCTATCAGAGGGTGTCTATTGGTTGCCCAGTTTTGTTTGAGATTGCGCCACCATGGTGTCCTAATGAGATAGGACCATAAATTGTACGGTAGATTGAGTAGATTGAGTGTAAACTGGAGTCTCTCAACGCATGTTATAACAACAAGAACTTGGGAGAAACTCAACTGTCAAATATCAAAACAAACGATGTTTATCACCAAGATGGCCGTATTGTATTTAACATAATGTAAGTAATATGTCTTAATTTAAGTGACCAAGGTTTATTTTGCCTAAATATAAGATAACGGAATTTGATTCAGTGTATATAGGTACCTATGATAAGAATTGTTGTAATGTTTTTATTTTGCTCTGCGTTGTCCATTTATTCCCTAATAGTAAAAAAAGAACAACGAATAATGGGATTCTATGAATTCGTGGATTAAATAAACATTTTTTTTAACGTCTAATCGACGTAAAGTGGTTTACGTCATTCAAGTTTTAGTTGTGGCACACAAGGGCTGGTTTTATAGAATGATTACGACTTATCTGACAGTTAAATTTACAGATTTGTATAATCTATCTGTCAAATAAATGCCAATGGAACTTGCATGAAGCTTGTGACACATGCCCCATAATTTCAATATAGCAACATTCAAACATCCCCTTTTTTATTCTTGACAACAGGAGTTTTGACTTTCTTTGTTTTTATGCCACGCTATTTCAGTGAAGTGATAATAATATATTATGTACAAAATTAATAGAAATAAATTAAATATTTACATTTTTTTTTTGCTTACCTGTACCGGTATTACTGGTAAACCGTGTAAACACGTAACCAGAATAGATCATTCTCTAATTTTCATTTGTAAATGAGTTTTACCTAATTATGTTCTATGAAGTCTGAAGTAGGTAGTATATTACTTGGCATTATTAAGATTAAGAATATTATTGTTATATTTTGTATGAGTTCTGTTATATAGTTTTTATTTATAGTCAAATGGTATATATACATATTTACTACTTAAATGAAACTTTACTAAATAAAAACCAATTGTTAGCCGGTGTTAAAAAATACATTTCTCGGTTTCATTCGGCATATTATCTTAGGACGTTTTTTCTAATGTCTTATGACTGAATAAACCATTTGACTGTAAATATATTTAGTTTGTGTATGTGATTCGAGATATCCACTATAAGTAAGTCATATAAACTCTTTATTGAGTACCAATGTCTTAAACAATTAAAAATATGTGCCTACAGTGTTTTTATATGCACACTCGCCTACGTAACTAAATAGCACTAACTGTAAAAGTTCCTCAATAGATTTTGAAAATTATGTCAATGACTATAAGGTATTAATAAAAAAGACACTTCTGGGTATATCAGGGTATATTCGCTAACTTTTTTTGACAGATGAAAGTGATGATCACCGAGTGAATAACATATCCATTGCTGTTTTACGCGACAAGTGCCATAATGGCGTGTCGTGTAAAACAGCATTGGATATGTAATTCACTCTGTAATTATCACTTTCAATTTTCAAAAACAGTTAGTAAATAGGCCGGCTGGTGTGTGGTCTGGTTTTTTTGAATTGTCAATAACATGTACACTTTTATAAATTACTACACTGTACCAATATAATAGAAATATGATAGAATGTCTGAATTGAATTGAAAAACGCTAACCTGTTCGACAGGTTCTGTCTGATTAGGAGGTATCTGACTGTTAAATTGACAGTTGGACTATCTGTCAAATAAATGTTAATGGGAACTTCTTGGAGCTTGTGAAACAAGACTTCTAATTATTTTATATCCTTTTTATAATCTAAAAGTTTTAGGTTAGTTTCAGTTTTAAATCAGAAAATCATGTGCGATATCCCTGTTCTTTGTATATTATATGTTATTTTTGTATAGCTGTATGGTTCAATACAAATATGAGACGATTTTGTTATAATTAATGAATTAATTAAGTAATAGACAACTTACATTTTCGTACAGTCCAATGTAAATGTATTTAAAAATAATTTATGGATATCATTTTTAAATCAATTGAATTTTTCTCTTTGATTTGAATGAAGATTTTTTAAAATTTGGTTAGTGCTGTTAATCTTTTTAATATTAGTTTCTTACAAATGAAATTGACAATATTAATTTTTTATTTTAAAGACTCAAACTGCTAATTTTACAGACTATTTTTGTAAGTCTAATATATTGTATGACTTTGTAACGAAAGTTTAAAGAATATAATTTTATTCAAATGTAATTTAAATAATTTCAACATTTATAGAATCACAGAAGTCATTTAAATTGTGTTAATTTACCACAGTAACTAAAGATTTTCAAAAGGCGTCCAAAATGTACAAATGTGTTAATTACACAGCTATTGAATATATTGTAATGACATAGTAAAATGTAATTGCCAATTTTGACTAATCGAGGAAGTTTCTTTGTGCCGCTTATTCTCGTCAACAAATATTGACGCGATTTGCTGTCGAAGTACAGACGACAGCAAATCAGCCCCCCAATCCCGAAAATCGTTATCATGTGTTTTCGGCTATCACAAATTTAAAAATTTGTGATAGCCGTTGTCTGTACTTTTTGAGTCCATTTAATTTCAGTTGTTTTAAGAGACTATCGGCATTATCATAAGTTTATTGTAAATTAAGAAATACAATTATTTTTGTATCCACCGAGATGGTTCAATTGATTGCTATCCTATTTCCGTTGTGGTTAATTTAGATCAATATTGTAATGAGAGTTAGTATATTAAGTAGGACAATTTGTTATTTGTTAGACGCATGCTAATACAATGGTATGTATGTACATTAATAAAAAAATATTTCAAACAATTGTGTTTTTTTACCCCTGGAAAGGTGTTAGGCAGGTGGTCGGTAAGAACAAATAATTATACCTATATGACAGCTAACTTAATATTCCGAGAGTTGATAAACATATTAGGTACTTTAGGAAAGCTGTATACCTACCATATAACTCTCCTATAATACCTTTACACAGAGCTGCAGACCTGGATGGGAAGTAATGCCTCTAACTCAGTCCTTAAAGCTCGAAAGTTGCAAAAATGTCCTTGAGGCAACTTGAAACTTTTATAGCCCTAAAATCAAATATTTAATAAGTAAAAAATAAATAAGCCAGTACATTTAGGCGGTCCTTTAACTTTGCCAGCCTGCCTAGCATGACCACCGAAACACGATATGATATAGCCATTTATCGCGTTGAACTATCGAAAATTATTGGAAATAACCGCCAACTTGGAATTTTATCGAAACTGCGAACATTTATAAGGCTTATACATGTTTGCAGGTTCGATAAAATTTCAAGATTGCGGTTATATCCAATATTTTTTGACAGTTCAACGCGAGAAATGGCTATATCATATCGTGTTTCGGTGGTCATGCTAGGCGGGCAGATGCTTTGCAAAGCTATTTTTTGCAACACCTATTATATTTGCTGTAGCAATGTTGCTAGTTGTATAGATTGCTTTGTTTATCTTGAATGCTGCACATTGTATTGCACATGTTTAAGGTTACAGTTCGAAGACAGTTTTGGAGAGTCTGCTGTCGTCTGTACTTATCAATAAATTAGTTTTTTCAGAATGCTATTACCGACACACTATGCACTATACGTAGGGTACCTTTTTTTTGACGGGGAGGTCAAATGTGTAATAAAACAATATGTTTGCGACTAACTGCGTGAAAATCATTTATAGGTACCTACTACCTAGGAAGGTATTTCGATTTGTATCATCGATGCGCTCCAGAATTTGCAGAAACATCTACAAATACTTAATCGAAGACGAAAGACGAAAATCATGTCTAATTTCCATGTCGCACCCACTCCTGCAAAGGTTGGAAGCTCTACACTGGAAGTTGTCGACGATTATGTTTACCTGGGACAAACAGTCCAACTGTGTAAGTCCAACTTCCAGAAAGAGGTCAATCCACGAATCCAACTCTGCTAGGCAGCGTTCGGGAAGCTACGCAGCATATTCTCGGCCCATCTACCGCAGTGTCTCAAGACGAAAGTCTTTAATTCGTGTGTGTTGCCAGTGATGACTTATGGAACCGAAAAGTGGCCGCAAGGGGCCTCATAAGAAGGCTCATGGTCACCCAAAGGGCAATGGAGAGGGCTATGCTCGGAGTTTCTCTGCGTGATCATATCAGAAATGATGAGATCCACAGGAGAACCAAGATCACCGACATAGGCCAAAGAATTGCGAACCTTAAGTTGCAGTGGGCAGGGCACATTGCGAGGAGGACTGACGGTCGTAGGGGTGGAAAGGTCCTCGAGCGGCGACCACGTACCGATAAACGCAGCGTTGGTAGGCCCCCCACAAGGTGGACTGACGATCTAGTAAAGGTCGCGGGCAGCCGCTGGATGCGGGCAGTGCAGGACCGACCGGTTTGGAGATCCTTGGGGGAGGCCTATGTCCAACAGTGGGTGTCTCTCGGCTGAAATGATGATGAAATACTTAATGACGCTCATGCAACGAATCGCTTATGATCCCAAAATGGGTTGAGTAGAGCTTTAGGAAGACTTTAGGTAACATTTGGTTACACACAAAGACTATTACACATAAAGCCACATCTGACATTATGAGTCATGTACACAAAAATGGCAGCAAACCCAAGAAACTAAACCTTCAGTAAACCAATCAACAAAATCCAACAACCAGTAGGCTTATTCGCTAACTTTTTTTGACAGATGAAAGAGATTATTACTGAGTGAATTACGTATCCACTGCTGTTTTACACGACACGCTATTATGGCACTTGTCGTGTAAATACAGCAATGGATATGTGATTCACTCGGTGATCATCCACTTTCAAGGCCGGCGGATCCATTTCCAGACACATAAAGATGCTGCATCACCTTGAAAACAATTACCTAATGAAAGAAGACATTTCACACTAAATAAAAAAGATTAATTACAGTACATTCGTTGCAGTAACGCGGAGAGGTTAAAACCCCATAAAAATGAACGCCCGTCCCCGCGTTTCAACGGAAACTATTTATATTCATACAAACAGTCAAGCGGTATTATCACAAATTGAAATTCTCTAGCGTCTAGCACAATTTTTCAGCGTCTGAACCGTCCGGGGCAGGTTAAGACCGGTTTAAATGAAAACTAATTTTAATATTTATGCTTCGCGCTGAAGTTACCCAATGTGGGTATTACCTAAGGCGAAGAAAGGCTATACAGCCGAGACATTCTTCCCGAACAAAAAGTTTTTCGTCTCGACTAATCTTTCTCTATCATATTTAAGTACCTACTAATTAGATGCGATGTCACTAGCTAGACAGATAAAGTTACAGTTAGAGAATGCTACCATTTAGTACCTACTTAGTAAACGGCGCCAACCTGAATCGTCAGCACCCATATTCTCCAATGGCTGTCGTAGAAGACGACTAATGGATCAGCAAAGGGATATTGATCACGTTATACTCCATCCACCAATCCGCATTGGGCAAGCGTGGTGGACTATTTTGTCCAAACCTCCTTCGATGACAAGGAGAGGCCCACTAAACATTCTCCCCGGCCTGACCTTCAGTGCGCTATTACGGGACGGGACGCTCAAGATCTGCACACGTGAGCGCAACTACACCGAGACCGTCCCAACGCTGCCCGTCTAGGCACTCCTTGCACCAATTGGTGGTCAGCAGCCACTCCTCCACCGACGGCTGCTTGACCTGGCGCGTCCTCCTGACGAGGATACCGGGAGCAGCCATCGGACCGCACCAGGGGGACTTCGGGCGCGGTCGTGGCCCTGAAAGGGGCCGTCCGGAACTAGCCGTGGTGGGAAAACAAAAACAACTCGACGATGGCATGTGACTTCGAATGCTAAGGTGACACTCTTGACATCAAAAGCCACACACCCGCCGAGAAAGTTTCCCCACCACGTTACCAGGGTCCGCCACGAGGAGGCTTCCGGACGAGGACCCCGACAAGGAGAGGCCTTGCGTCCCAGCTGTGGGTCGAATTGTAAAGTTTATTATGATGATACTCCCTCTGCCTATGAGTAAGCACGTTAAATAAACAATCGAAGTGCCATATCCTCTCGTAAACTGCGCAATACAAATGACGTGCACGTTTGGGATTTTTTAAAGTTTACGACCAGACGGGTTTGAATACGGTTTTATGGTTGTTTTACGGCGGATTTGTATTTATATTCTGGGATTTAATTGTCTGTGAAGGGTCCTAAGTACCTATCAATGAAATTAATGTATCATACATAGGCATGTTTATGATTGAAAAATAGTATAGTTGGTAATAGGCATGGAAATGATTGCCACTTTTAGTTCATTTTCTGATTTTATATGATTTCACATGTGAAATTTCACAGGCAATGAGTTTTTTCGCAGTAGCCTAATGTCAAATTTGCGAGCGTTTGCAAGTGTTTGCTTTTAGTTATCAATTATGACGTACCTATGATATGAAATGAAATGTAACTTATTAGCCGTTTAATTCTCGATCTACGTACACGTGATGTGTTGTACACTTTATAAAAGAACGAACTTTATCAATGGAATGATCTGCTATTTCACAGAGTGTGAATTATAGCAGTCGATGTGAAAAGAATTAGCAGATGTGACGAATGAAAATATTTCATATGATTTTTCACATGTTATTCATGAAATGTTCCATGCCTAGTAGGTAATTAAATAGACTTTTTTTGAAGATTTTCATGAAAAGTAAATAAGCACACTGATACCGGTAAGCGGTTACCATAAGTATAGCTATAGACACTTACAAACATAAGAGTTACAAGTGTTGTCAACCTGACTATCTTACTATCTGGCTCGTGACCTCAAAACTGTCTAGCAGGGCAAGGCTTTACTAATGAACTAGTGTTCGGAAGCGGCTTCGCTCGCGTCAATGTCGGTTAAATTATAGCCTATATGTTATTCTGATGTGTGAGCCATATTATTGCAAAGTTTCAATGAAACCAGTAAAGTAGTATTTGCATGAAATAGTAACAAACACATATACATCTTTACAAATTCCACGTTTATAATATTAGTAGGACAACCTCCTCCATTTGTTCACTTTTATATTATTATCATGATTTAAAATAATGATAAGATGCCTATAGTTAAATTATTAATCGATTCGAATGGTCCGAAATTATTATTAGAAAGAAATGCATTTATTGGCCAACACAAGTATGTTATGTACATACTTATACAGACTAAACTTAATCCTAAATTAAATTAATGAATAGAAAAACTAACTATTACGTAGCGTTAAACTACGACCTACGAGGTGCTACGAGCTGTTACGTCGTAACGGCTCGTTACGACGTGCTCGTTACGACGTAAGGTAACGCCATCCAATATCTATCGGTCATGGTTGTTTAATATTTAGTTGTTTGTTTATATGAAACATCTTATTGATCCGTCTTTACTGGATAGGTAGTGTTATGGATACTAATCCGCGTCAATAACATACTACATAATGGGTCATACCAAGGCGTGGAATTCTATTACGAGATTAAAATTGGTCTGGAGTCATTTCCTAGGCATAGTGTAAAGATATCGGTGTATCTACTTAACTTTTTAAACGTATTACTAGACTAACTACGACAGTTTAGGGTCTATATAATATTAATAGGTACTTCCGTAAAGAAAAATCTTTATACCCCTTTTAAGCATCTTGAAACGCACGGAGCCGCAAAACACGCGGAGGAGTGTGAGATTTGGTATAATTAAAGTTCGGATAGAGAAGAATTACACAAAAATAAAAATGTTTATTATGATTTAATAAAAGAGTCTGTACTTTTTGACGACTAGGTATTTTTTATTCCGCAAATATTATTATGTTTTTCTTCTCATGATATGATTCTATGATTAGGAAGCCATCCTGTATACATTATATATGATAGATAGCTGGTACAAGGCACAGAGCGAAGTGTAAATATATCACCGAGCAGTCATCGACTCATGAATTATTTACGTTACTCTGTACCTGCCGCAGGTCGGCGAGGCTGCAAAATAGAATTGCGAAGAAGGAATAAGTACTATATTTGAGATTAAATTTAAAGTTGGGAAGTATATGTTTCATACTTTATAGAATGTTTCTGTTCTGACGAAATTAACGTTAATTTTTATTACTTATTTCTTTCTACGTAGAACGTTAATAACCTCCAAACCATTCGAAGATCACGTCATTACGAACAACTTTTACTATTGAAGTAACTCTGATATCGCAAAAAAACTGTTCTATACACACCAAACGAACGAAGTACAGACAACAGCACGTTGGGTTACCACAACCTGTCAAATTTTCCCAATCGATTATGCACTTTATATTGAATAGTCTTAGGTTGAAAATCGTTTGAGGAAATTTTACAGTTTTGAATAGCCCGTCGTGCTGTTACTGTGACTGTACCTACGAAACGGAAGATTTCATTTCGCAGTTCTGGAACTGCGGAAATACTACGTAGACTACCTGTCCTACATAATATTGATCCAATAACCATTAACTTTAATAATTAAGGAAAAAAAATATTAACACTCAGAGAAAATTTTAGTTATAATAGGAAAGCATTTTTTTCCACACTCACCTGAACTTAAGTGACGAGGCGGACTACGATGTTACTTTAGAAATACTACCTTTAAGTTAACTGTTGTAATGTTATTCCGGGATGTCCATAAAGATTAGGGTTCAGCGACCTTCCACGTAAGTCAATATCATTATTTAAGGTAGCGGCAATAAAAAAGTCCATAACATTGACTTATTGTAGGAACATTGAACGCGGCCGATAACTTATGACCAATGTGTAGCAATCTGTCAAATTTATTGTTTTCTGCGACTTGAATTAAATTATTCTTTTTTATGTTATTTTTTTATATTATAAAAAGGTCAAGCAAATGACTAAATTCCACCCGATGGTAAGTGGAGTCCAAATGCGAAGATAGCTGGTGTGAGAGATAAGTGAGTGCGCCTTCTTGGTGGAGTGGTCAGTATAGCTGCCTACACATCAAGCGGTCCGGGTTCGAGTCCTGGTAGCGGCAAATATTTGTGTGATGAACACGAGTATTTGTTGACGAGTCATGGTTGTTTATATATTTATTTTAGTTTATTTATAAAAATATCTAAAAATATTATGTACCTATATAAAAAAAAAGTCCGTTATCTAGTAACCATAATACAAATTCTTAATGATACTTACTTTGGGCTAGATAATTGGTGTGAGCGTGGAAATATATTATTATTATTATTATTATAAACTGCTGTGCTAGCCACCCTCACCTTACCGACCTGCACGGTGCTTCTTCAAGCCTCTTGCTGCCTCTCTTCCCTTCTATTTTGCCAGTAACCTCAAGTTTCTCGACTTTCCGAAGTATTTGAGAACTCTTCGTAGGCAGATGGTAGCCTGTTCCATATTTGGACAAAACAAGCTTAGCCACCAACAAAACCCCGCACAATATTGTACTCACCTGATCCGGGGATCTTTATATCTAATTCCGGTAATATGCACATTTGTACTCACCTGAGTACCGAGTCCGGGATCTTTAGATCTAATTCCGGTAACTACACTACGGAGGCGGTTCCTATGCACATTTGTACTTACCTGGGTACCGAGTCCGGGATCTTTAGATCTAATTCCGGTAACTACCCTACGGAGGCGGTTCCTATGCACATTTGTACTTACCTGGGTACCGAGTCCGGGATCTTTAGATCTAATTCCGGGAATTACACTACGGAGGCGGTTCCTATGCACATTTGTACTCACCTGAGTACGGAGTCCGGGATCTTTAGATCTAATTCCGGTAACTACACTGCGGCAGCGGTTACTTTGCATTTCACATGGAAGCTTATATTATCCAAAATAAAAATAAGCTCTCGCTTACTCGATAAACACAGCGGATCATATAAATAATTTGGGGCGATACACGCCTGAAATATGAAGGGTTATTTGTTGAGAACAAATGGTTGCAATGTTAAATAATGGATGCGGTATATTTTAGAATTCAAATAGCATTTCTAAGCTAAACAGTGGTTAAGTAAGGGTTCCGGGTGAAGCTCGCTTTCGTCTTCGGACTTATCATAATAATAATAAATCCTTTATTTGCATAAAACATTGTAGGTACACAACACAATAATTTATAAGCTTCACATGTTTTACCACTGTTAGACATGCAAAACATAAAATGTTCGTATCTACATAATATGGAACTACTTAGTACAATTATTGTCAATTTTTTTTTCGCTTTTTTGATAAGTCATTTGCTTGACCTTTTTATATAAAAAAATACAACACATTAATAATTATGCCTGATAATTGGTATAAAAAAAAAAAACATTTTGACCGATTTTGATCTAGTGCCACATCCAAAGTAGTGTTACATCCACGTCACGGTGCGGAATCGGTCTGTCTGTGCAAATGTGATGATGCACATTAGGCTTTCATTTTCCATTGCCAAGGGAGAGGATTGATCGCCGCCATTTGTTTCGTAGCTTTGTGACGAAAATAACGCTGGATTTGCGATGGCTCCATATCATATTCTTGATGCGATTATGTTCCTTTTGTTTTACGAATACAGATACAAAGGCTTGCGAGAAATAATAAATAAATGTGAGAAAACGGATGAACCGTTCATCCGTGACCATGGCGCATGAAACTGCGCCGAAATATCGGATAATTCAAAAAACAAAGGTACGTGGTATAAATCCCGTTTTCTCACATTTAATTGATAGTGACCATGTAAGTTTGAAACAACACATTATAATAAATAACATTCTTAATTACTGTATCTTCATAATCTACACCGAGTCCACCGACAAGCCGCTCGATATTGGAGTCCCTGAACTGGGGTAGTGCCTCCACTTTACAGAAGACCACAGACAAATAACAGTACATTTTTGTGGTGTTGTGTTTCTGTTGGTGAGTAAGGTGGCTAGAGCTCTAGAGGGTAGGCAAGGGCACGAAGTGGAATGCGGTGACTGCTTACGCCAGGCAGGTTGTATGCGTATCTGCCAACCAAATAACATAAGAATTTGGTATCTTCTTTTGATCACTTCTGGGAGTATAGGATTGCCTGCATCTCTTTGAAAGTGGGTTCTGGGTAAGCTCGCTGTCATCTTCGGCTTCGATGTATAAACCTTGCTATCAGCTTAGCTAGACGAAGGCTAAACGTTTCAGCGTCCATTATAAAATGATTTTGACGTTGAACCAAGTATATTAAAATGTCGATGTTTTCAATTATCGTCTCTATGTATTTTATTTAAATGAAATTTATTAAATTCAACCCATTAAAAAGACGAAGCGTCATGATAAAAGCATGCGAGGTAATTCCATAGAATTGGCGAATTTTCCCACCACATTGAAATATTTCTTTCCAGTAGTTAAAGGCGGTGCAAGATTCTGCCAACTACATACATTTAGTTACTCAATAATGATACAATATAACTTAAACTATTGATAACAAGCGTAATTATCGTCGGAAGTTATCATGAACACGATCAAATATCCGGTTAATTAAGCAGTACCTACTTTGTAATGTAACTAACATGTTTATGGTGAATCGGTACAAATTGAAGCCTCCGGCTGAAGATTGAAATCTGACCTTAGACGTGTAAGGTCGCTTAATTGTTATTTTGTATTGGTATGGAGTACTAACTTCAGACAGATGTAACCACGATGTAACTAATATGATATCTTTTATATACAATTCCCGTGTCACGATGTTTGTCCGGGATGAACTCGGAAAGTAACAATCGGATTTTAACTTTTTTTAAAAAATGTGTGTTGTGTTCCGTCTTGAGAGATAGGATAGTTTTTATCCTGATAAGTAGTCCTTATTTTTTCTTTACTACAAATTCAATGTTATAGGAGTAGTAGACAGTAGTATGAAAATACCACAGCAAAGCGTGGCCAGGACAGCTAGTTATAATATTAAATGTAACTTAAAGAATTTAATAAATAATACGCACATAATCCCAAAAGGGTTGAGCAGAGCTTAGAGTAGTAACATTTGATTGCACATAAAGGTCGTTGCACACTTATCAGGTCAGAAAGGGAACGCCTCTTTCTTACTATGAACGCCAATCTCAATATTTGGAGTAAATGTTGTCACTTGTATTTGAGACCGACCTCAAAAAACACATTTAGATTTTTATAAAAACAAAAAATATTTCTCCGTTTTAAGTTTTGAAGGTGGTGTTTTTTATATAAGCCATATTTAGCACCAAGGGCCATCCAGTGGCTCAAATAAGTGTCTTTACCCTCCAGAAAAAAAATCTATTTCAAACCTTCGTTACCTGCTGTCGTATTTCTAATATTCTCTGAAAAATATATCGAGAATACTTTTCAATATTCGATCTACTGCAGGTTGAATTTGTATTACTCTACCATTTCATTTCAATATGCAGTAAAGTTGTCACACAGTAAAACTAGTTAGTATATTACCAGCTGCTGATTTCACGGTGTAAACGGTGTAAAATAAAATACACTAGGCCGTAACAAAAGCTAGTCGGCAACAGACAATTAACAATAACTTTCACAAAGTTGGAACTAGCCTTTAAAAATGAAGATTTTAGTACATTCATTATACAGTGACACAAGGAGCTAATTAATAGAAAGCTGTTTTTTTTTTGTACTTAAAAGTTAAAAATCGATGGGAGAAAAGGACAGGGACAAACTCACCACCTTCCCATGGCTTTTTTTTTTTTTTTTTTTTTTTTTTGCACGGTAAAAAATGCGTTACGCATGCCCTCCGGCAGAGCCCTTACTTCCAATCCCCACTGGCGATTGCCCGCACACGCGGCGGGCCCCTCACGCCTCCGCCCCTCTATCGGGGAGGGGCCAGGGAGTGACCGTGAGTGCTCGGTCACCCCCTACGACGAAGTGATGAGCAGTGCAATGCGGACGGAGGCGCCCCCGCGCCTGACGTCCGCTGCTCGTCACCGTGAGGGGGAAGGAGGGCGGTTCCGCCTCCTCCTGCCCCTCCTCCGCCGGCGGAGCGCTGGTGCGTCAGGATCATCCTCCCGCGCGCGCTCCGCCGCCTCCTTTTGCGAAATGACGTTCTCGCAGAAGGAGGCGACCGCCGCCCAAGCCCCCTCACTCCCCAGCATGGCATTTACCACACTGGGAAGCGAGAGGTCCGGCCCGACCGCCGTGACAAGACTACGACGCCGCTCAGACCACGCCGGGCACACCTCAAGGGTGTGCTGGGCCGTGTCTTCTGCAGCGCCGCAGTCCTGGCACAATGGGCTCTCCTCTCGTCCGATCCGGTGCAGGTACGATCCGAAGCAACCATGCCCGGACAGCACCTGCACCAGTCGGAACGAGAGGAAGCCGTGTGGCCGCTCGAGCCAGTCCTGCAGGACCGGCCCGAGCGCGTCTAGGGTTCGGCGGCCATAAAAGGCGGTGGCGAGGTCCACCGTCCAGTGATGGACGATGGCCTCCCTCGCCTCCCGCCGAACGGCCTCCTTCTCTTCGGGGGCAGGGCGCTCCCCGAGCGCCCTTCGCCCCGCCGTCCACTCGTACACTCTGGCGAGCACCCACGCCTCGAGTTCCCAAAGTGGAGTGCCCGCCAGAGCGCACGCCGCTGCAAAGCTTACCGAGCTTATCCTGACGCCCACCTTCCCATGGCCTGACGCAACCTTACGGTTATACAGGCCGAATCACGGGAGAGTGCGCTGCTAGTTGCCGGAGGCTCTGGTTTCACAGCGCACCTTAATCTCTCCTACAAGTTATTCTTTGTCTGTCTTCCTTGTCCCTATGGTCCTTCTCCCCTTTCTGGGGCGGACATCACTCGTACGCCTTCGGTGCTTCCAGGTCGTCCGAGCCCACCCGAAGTGAATTGGGAGAAAAGGACAGTGGGAAAACCGTTTTGTATAGTATGGCATCCTGTTGACTATGATTCAAATTATACAAATGACATTACGTATTAATAATTACACGCTTATGTAAGCTTCACCTGTAGGTATGTAACCGACTCCTTTGTATGCAATTTTGATCCACTTTAAATGGTCAGATTTCATTTAGACACTTTATAGACTTATCAAAGACCGATGATACAATAATAAGACAAGAATATCCCATTATCCTGATAAGAATCGCACTCTTTACTAGGTGTATCGATTTTAATGCGTTTGGAAGCTGGTGCTTGTAATAATAATAATAATAATAATCATTTATTCGCAAAACATGTGTGTACATAATAAAATGCAGATCTTATAGTTAGATAGTCCAACATGTTTCACCTTAATGGTATGCAAAATTTCAAAAAATGTCAATTTTCAAAGTTAACGATAGAATCAAATAATTATTTCGTGGTCAAAATCAATTAATAATGTCAAAGATTAAGATGTCAAAAGTTAACATTCGATAATATAATGTATATTGATGTAAATAAATTAAATCAGTCAAAATAGTAATACATGTCAATTGAACTAGTTATGTCAACTTAAATAGGTAGGTACAGCATACAAAATGTCAAATTATCAATTACAATTAAAATGTCAAGTTAATAAATATATAGGTATACAGAAATTATCAATGTGATTTTATTTTTATATTGTGTTGTCATTTAAAAAGTCTTTTACAGTGTAGTAACATTTTTCTATTAAAAAGTCTTTCAATCTCTTTTTGAATTGGCGCATATTAAGATCTTTTATAGATCTTGGTAGCTTATTATAAATTATTGGGCCCATGAAAAAGGTACTTTTTTGTAGCAATGCTGTATTTACTTTAGGAACTTGGACTCTGTCAATATTTCTTCTAATGCTAATTGAATATTTCTTGAATAGTTCAGGATATGTTTTTATGAATAAGGCAGTTTCATAAATGTAAATTGATGGGAGAGTCAACAATTTATATTTTACAAATATAGGTTGGCAACTTTCTATAGTTTTCATTTTAAACATTGCACGAATACATCTCTTTTGAATCTTAAATGCCATTTCTTTTTCAGTTGAATTACCCCAAAACATGATACCATAACGCAGCCTAGATACAACCATGCTGTGATAAGCTGTAATGAGAGCATCGGAGTTTAGTATAGGGGCTAGTTTGTAAAGTGCATATGAAGATGCACTAACTTTTTTACACATTTCTTCGATATGCAGTTTCCAGTTTAATTTTTGATCTATGATTAAACCTAGAAATTTTGTACTATCTGTTTCAGTAATTTTTTTATAGTTGCAGGTAATCTGTAAATCACTAGGTGTGGGAAGCCTCTGACTAAAGTGCATTATTTTAGTTTTATCTATATTTATTTTCAAATTATTTTCATTCATCCATGTTACTACGGAATTTATGGCCATGTTGATATCCCTTTCATAAAGTACATTATTTTTACAGTCAATTATTAGTGTGCTATCATCTGCAAATATAGACATAGCATGATTCGTGACTTTTATCAAATCATTAATGTATATGATGAATAATAATGGGCCTATCACACTACCCTGTGGAACACCGTATTGTACAATACGCTGACGAGACGTGTAGTTCCTTTCAAGTTTTGTTTTTCTACAGAGTTTTTTAATTTCGACATATTGCATTCTATTTGTTAGGTATGTTCGTAGAAGCTGAAAAACATTTCCTCGAAACCCATAAGCGTCTAGTTTTTTTAAGAGGATATGATGATCCACACAGTCAAACGCCTGACTCATGTCGCAGTAAATAGCGCATACTGGTGTTTTTGTATCTACTTTACGCATAACTATGTTCAAAAAATCATACACTGCTAAGTTTATAGTTTTTCCTCGCCTAAAACCTTTTTGTTCTTTGACTAAGATATTGAATCTATCCAGATAATTATACATTTCACCATGGATATATTTCTCGAATATCTTAGAAATGACTGGTATCAAAGCTATCGGTCTATAGCATTCTAATGCATTTCTATCATCTTTTTTAAACAATGGTTTAATGACTGTTATTTTAAATTTATCCGGATATACTCCAGCGGTTATAATCAAGTTTAAAATATAACTTAAATGTACTGATATATAAGCAGACACAAATTTGATAACTTTTGTGCTTATATTGTCATAACCTACACTATGGGTATTTTTAAGGGAATTAATAATTTTGGTTATGTCATTGGGAATAGATGGAGCCATAAACATGGTTTTGTTATATCTCTCTAGATAAGATTTTATATTATTTAGGTCAGTTTGTTGAATTTTATCCACGTAATAGTCATTAAATAAATTTGCTATGCATTGAGGATCTGTTATAGATTTACCATTTATATTTATTTTCGATATGGGCTCTCGAGGAGTACATGGCTTTGAATTATTAATTATTTGCCAAGTAGTTTTTGATTTATTTGTAGAAGTCTTAATGTTAAAATTATTTTGGGCTCTCTGTGTAAGTCTTATAATCTTTTTATAAGTAGTTGTGTATGATTTGAAAGTCAATTTATTTTGGCCAGTGGGATTTAGTCGATACCTCCACAGTAGTTCCCTCTTCTTTTTGCTACATAATTTGATGCCACGCGACAACCATTTCGGCTTCTTGTTTTCTTTAAATGTCACATTTTGTAAAGGAAAACAAAGGTCATAGAAAAGTTTAAAATTTGTTATAAAAATGTCATAGGCTTTATTAGGATCAGTTTCAGAGTATATTTCTGAGAATGAAAGACTTTTTATACATTGTCTAAATTTGATCATATTTTCGCTACTAAAGTTTCGGCGCCTTACATGCCACCTTTTAATCATATTTTGTTTATTAACAGGGAATTTAATTAATTGAGCACTGTGATCAGACAGTGCGAAATCAATAATTTCTGAATGCCAATTTTTCTTGAAATTATGTGCGAAGTTATCCAAACAAGAGTTACTAATAAATCTAGTAGGTTTTTTATATTCTAATTTAAGATTGTAATTTAGTAATAAACATTCGAAATCTAACGAGGCGCTATTCTTCTTCAACATATCTATATTAAAATCGCCTGCAATAATAATACGATTTTTACTTTGTTTACAAACTTTTTTGAGTAGAATTGTTAATTTCTCAAAGAAAACATTTAAGTTTTTGCTATTTGGAACTCTATATACACAAGCAATTATTAATCTATACGATTTTAGGTATATACCACAGCACTCAAACATGCCTTCAACTGAAATACTAGCCACTTCCGAAAGTTCTTCGCATTGATGTCCATTTCTTACCAATATACAAGCACCTCCCCTTTTACTTCCTCTTCTACTAAAAGTTGCTGCTAAGTAGAAATTTGGTATCGTGAGATTTTCTTCATATCCTTGCATCATAAAATGCTCCGTAATACAAATAATATCAGTATTTAGGCGCTTATCTTCTAGCTCATGCAAGCAAACACATAGTTGGTCAGATTTGTTTATTAGACCAGCAATATTCTGATGTAATATAATGATATTCTTAGTGAAAAAAAAGCTGCGATTCTGTGGTTTTGTCAATATAATGCAATTGTCTTTCATGCTCCTCAATTAAAGAATTATTTTCATTTTTAACATTAAACTGCTTAATGTCATATATCATCTTCTTCAAATCTCTAAATATTATAGATGTCCCGAAATTATTTATTCTTCCTGTGCTATAATTGAACATGTTGCTATCATAAGTCAGGTTTAAGTTTGAGTCCAGGAGATATGCATGTTCATGAGTACATATATCAAGATGCAACATATTATTGAAATGTTCTATTCTCCAGTTAAACATATTGTATTTTCCATATTTAAACGTAGGTAGACAGATTATAATATTTGTGTTGGTAATTTTTTGCATAGTTTCTCTGATATTGCAAATCATTTCTATGTAATCTCGTGTAAAATTAAAGTCTTCTTCTCCTATCATAAGTACAAAGTAGTCATTTACTGTCAATTGTTTTGTTATAGATTCAGCATCCTTAAGCAAAGTTTGTAGGTTGCACTGAGGTTTAAGGTAATGGCATATCTCGAAGTATTCACTATCTATGGCTTTTAAGGCCATTTTTAGTATTTTATTCTGCTTATTTGCACTCATTATATAAATTTTATCTCTAAATAATGTTTGTTGTGGATTTGTTGGCTCTTTTGCATAATATGTAGAATCATCTTTTCTTTTAATTTTTTCTTCGTGTTTTTGTTTAATGTTAATTTTATTTCTTTGTTTCGATTTCGGTGTGCCATTTAAAGAAACCGGACTTTGTGTCACCTTTTTGTATATCTCTGTTTTCTTTTCTAATTTTTCGTTTCTACGTTTTAAACTACTGTTTTCTGATAATAAATTCTCAATCTCTGCGTGCGCACTGCTTAATTGAAGTTGAAGAGTTTCGATTTGTTCGTTTAATTTTATTATTTCGTCTGCGCTACCGATCACAGATATATCCGGCAGACTGCCTGTGGAGCCATCTAGGTTTTCTTCTGTAGAACTACTAATGTTGATGTCTGTATCAGATTTTGTCTCAGAGTAAACAGGACTGGAGTAGCCATTAGTCAATTTCTCTTACAAGTTTTTCTGCCATTTTTTGCGGGGGGTGAGGTTACTACTACACTCAATACCAGCACACAGAAACAAAAACTTTTTGCGTATTTACAAACACACACATGCATAATACGACACACATATTTAAATTTCACGCACATGTGCTTAAAATAGTGTGTTAACGTTCTATTCTAATACACGAATGTCATTGTGTGAGAAGTAACATGACATAGCATGAGAATATCGATATCGATAAATCAGTTTCGTTCAATGAATGAATGTATTACTACGTTAGTATACCTACATTATTAAAAATTAAATGATGATATTACACGCTACAACAGTCAGTTTTCGATATTTATTGCAAAGACTGATATAAATAATATAATATATATGAGTTCTATATAAAACTTTGACAGATTTCGAAGGCTATATCAATGAAACACAAATTTATACGTAGTAGTTTATTGCACTTAAAAGGTATTTACAATAGGTGTTATTATGTATATATAGAATTCACTGTGGACCCTTTCGCTTATAACCATCATGGAAAGGAGGAACACTTAAACATTATTTTTAACAAAGCGATAGTGAATATAGTTAGTTTTCTCGTATGATACTGGGAAGTATGTTAACTGGATTTGTTTAACGGAATCAGAAATCAAATGTGTGAAACTTAACAGGTAAGCAAATTTATTATTTCAGAACACATCAACATATCCAATATACATGTATTACACACATATATTTATTAAATAGTTCATAATCAATATTAATAGGTAAGCATTATATATTTATTAAACACAGCAGTTTTGTAAATTTGAAAATGTAATTTACAATAATCATACGCAAAACATCCAAATCCTATCTATGTTCTTCTGTAGGCAATAATTGCATTATCTTTCCATTTGGAAAACTTTTGCATACCTCCCAAGCTTTGGTAATATTTGTACCTTTTGGCATCAATTCCTGCCCCTATACCACTCTTTATCTTGGATCCATTCCGTAACAAATAAAACTGTTCTCTTTCATGAAACGGAAATACTTTTGGGAGTTTTTAGCCTTCATTTCCATTCCTCTCGTATGTGGGTCTACGGATGCTAAATGACCTTTTAGACAACCACGATGGCTGTTCTGCGACGTTTATCATTATTTCAAGATATGCTCACATACGTAGTTACACAGTGCTAAAAGTTAACCCATCGCTTGGCGGCTGTCAAAAGAGCTGTCTTATACAATAGCCAGGCGATGACGTCACCCACCCCGCCGAGCAGAGTAGGAGGGGTAGCAGGTCGGGTTTTTCGCCACCATCATGTGGTATATCTTTAGATTCCTAGATAAACTAACTAAAATCTAAGACTACTTTGAATAAAGAACATGTCATAATGATTAATTTACAAGCATTTGAAACCAAGCATAAGGGTATTTCCGACTTTCATATGTCCTAAATTAATGAAATAACAGCCAATAATATAATAATATATTTCCACGCTCACACCAATTATCTAGCCTGAAGTAAGTATCATTAAGAACTTGTGTTACGGATACTAGTGTAAGATTTTATCAACCAAGAGGGATAATAATGAAATACATATACTCAGTTACTTTGTTTTAATCACAATCACAATTATAAGAAGCACTCCTAATAGTAGGTAATAAATATCACTTACACTATTGATCCCATGAAAGTCACTGCAAGACACGTCCGCTCTAGACGGTGGCTAATAACTGAATGCCCAGAGTCGAGTCGCACCACGTTAGGTCGACCGAACACGAAGGCAGCCGGAGACAAAGTGACTCGATTCCGCCAAGTACCGCTTATATATTATCTTCTGGTATTGCCAGTAAGGATATTAAATTCGTTCAGAAACAGCAAATATTATTAAACCTTACACTAGATAACGGACATTTTTTTTTAATATACATAATAATTTTAAATATTTTTATAAATAAACTTAAATAAATATATAAACAACCATGACTCGCAAACAAACATTCGTGTTCGTCACACAAACATTTGCCGCTACATTTGCCGTGTCTTTTTACTCTTGTCGCTCCTTGAATATGTAGGCCATCAGCCTTACTATGTCCATGGGCTTGAAGAGTCTGTAGTCCTCTGACCTTGGGTAGGCTATTCCCAGGATATTCATTCTAATCCTGGCTATGGAATCACAGTCACATAGCAAGTGTTCCATGGATTCCCGGTCGTGTCCACATGCTCTACAATTCGATGTTGTCGAAATTTTCATTTGGAGCATGTGGTTTGTGGCGTAGTACCCTGTAAGCCCACCCAAAATCCGGCGGGCCTGTTGTCTGCCACCCCCGTATATGAATTTACTCCATCCTCTAGGACAGTCTCCTGTGAAGGATGTAGAGTGTTTCATATCAGGCGACAGTTTCCATTTCATATGATGTCTTTTATGGACATATTCTTTGATGGCTCTGCAGATGTAGCTTTTGGAAATTGGCATAAAAGGTTCAGGACTTATGAATGGGTTTTTTGATCCTTTCCTTGCCAGTTCGTCAGCTTTCTCATTGCCTATAATCCCCTCGTGACCTGGGACCCAGATCAGCTCTACTTTTTTGTGCTGGCCGACCCTATTTAGTCTCTTGACAGCATTGAGTATTAGATCCGAGTCAATACGAGGGTTTGAGAGGGCTTTGAGCGCTGCTTGACTGTCGCTTAGGATATAGACAACCTTGTTTTTTTTAACACGTTCTATAATCCTCATTGCACAGAGGATTATTGCATAGATCTCCGTTTGGAAGACCGTGGCAAGTTTCCCCATGCAATCAGTTTAAAAGCACATACCTTATTCTTATTTTGACATCATCATTATTACCTGGTTGCTGAAACAAACTGTAATTTGTCTAAGCTATGTTTTATTATCGACAAGTATAAGAAGAAGAACTAAGAATAGGGTATGTGTTTTTTAAACTGATGACGATGTAAACTGCGGAATTATACAATTTCCTTGCGACATACAAATTTAAACCATAATACATATTTTCAATTTATGTATGTTACTTTCATTCATTCATTCATTACTCACTCGTAAAATCACAATATCGATGAAGTTGACATCACTATTATGCAAATCAATTATTGTGCAAAAATGTGCAAATCAATTAGGGTTGCTGATTACAAAAAAAAAAACAATTTGCCCAATGGCTCGAAAAAAAATTTAGGTTTCTTAGAAATTATCGGCAGTGCTGGTTAGGCGATGGTACCTACCCTTTTACCCGTGCTTATTTTATGAAGTCAGGGACGCTGGAAGTATATACCTACAGGATAGTTATTCTTAATGTTTATGAGCTCCGCCCAGCATGAATAAAAAGGCAAAATAGTTTAATTATTATTTTATTTTATTTATTATGTTACATTTCCATGCTGTGTGGCAAACAATAGGCTTCAAGCAGCCTCAAAAGTATAGGTATGTACTTAATACTAAACTAAAGATAAACACGCAACGTACATTGTTAAAACGAAATTATTATTGGTAATTAATTAATACAAAATTACAGTTATTTATTACCAACAAACTGTTTCTAATTTTTGTCTTATTAATTGAAATGCGATAATGGTCAACCCTAGGTAGTCTCGTGGGGAGTGCGCCCGAAGTTCGTTTGACAACGTCACGGCCGCACTCCCCACGAGACTATAGCGCGAAATTTGAAATTGTAATCTGCTAAAATATGAAAATATGAGTAAATAATCATCAAATCTTAAAAATTATACTTATAAATGAAAGGTGACGCCATCTTTTTGCATACTAGATGTTTTAGACTTTTCTTTACAGTAAAAAACAGCACAGGCAGGCATTTTCGTGGGAGCTCTGCACGGTAAGACGTTCTGATTATTGTGGTTTTAAAATGGCGGCTCAACTAGTTTTATATAACGCACAGGCATCCGATGCTTGTGCGTTTGGCAGAGGGGTAATGTTAGGCAAAGGCTACTCCAGTCCTGTTTACTCTGAGGATTTTGTACGCTGTCGTCGCATTGTAATATTATTGAAAAAATTCATTTTGCTCATAGAAAAATTTTTGTGTTTAAAAAAACGATTTATAAATTATTCGAGTGCAGGATTGAACCTGTACCGCTAGAATTTAGCTCTCGTGAGTTCGTATGTTAACCCAAGAGGCCAGTAAGCTTGTTGTAGTTGCGATGAAATAGATCTTCACGTGAATCCAGTATTTGCAGAGTCTGTTAGTATAATTTTATTTATTTATACCCACTTTATAATTATTCACTGACAATCTATGATGCTGTATTTGGCGATAGTTTATTATATTCCACATATATAATCACTTTTTAATCGTTATAGTTTATGTAGTGTATATTACAGTTTCACTTTCCTTATTAGATTGTACTTTTATTCACTGTTTTCTTTGCAATTGCAATGTTTACACTCAGTTTTTTGTTGTAGTTTTGTTCATGATTTTCACTCCTGATAACAATCTCACCGGCTATTTATAACTAGTTTTAGACGTAACTATGGAAATCACATAACTTAAGAAGTTTTATTGTATTTAATTTATTTTATCACTGAGAAGTACGTGTTCACTTGTTGACAGTTTTTTTTTTTTTTTTTTTTTTTTTGATCAGATTTTTTTGATCAGTAATGTGATCCCATTTGAATTTGATCGATATCTAACGAGTACTGTAATATTTTACTTTACAATTAGATTAAACTACATTGCTGTTGTATAGTGCATGTAGTTGTCACCTATAATTAGTTTGCATTTAGTCCTGTGATATCGATGTCTTTTTCAATAACTGTGTCAATTTAAACTTGTTAGTGATCTCAATATATAAATAAATAAGTGCTTTTTGAGTTATCCCTAATAATGCCTATTTAATTGACATCGATGATATCGTAATCTTGTAACTTGTTTGTCTTAAAGATCCCGAGATTGTTTCCTGACAATTTCTATAGAACAATACCACTACAAATACAACACTAAAAAGCAAAAAAGAAATTATTTTTAAATAAAAAAACCGCCCTCAAACTAAAAACGGAAAAATAAAAATTTTGTTTATGAAAATCTAAATGTTTTTTGAGGTCGATGCCAACCTCAATATTTGAAATAAACGTTGTCACTTATATTTGGGACTGACCTCAAAAAAATATATAGATTTAAATAAATCTCCGTTTTTAGTTTTGAAGGCGATTTTTATTAATTTTCATAGTAAAACGAGGCGATATGACTTTAAATCTCAGTATTTCGCATTTACTACTAGTTTAATGAATCAAAATACCCAAACCACATGAGCTAGAGGATTACATATTAACGTCCATTAAGTAATTCGATAAGTGCCTGCGGGCGGCGCTCGCAGGTAAACTGTAGTTTGAGGTTCTTGTGTTATCAGTTCTAATTAATTAACCCATTTATAGAGGTTACGTGTTTACATTTCATTGATCAAATAACTCTTCGACTTGGCCTTTTTGGGCCAAAAGTAGGTAATAATATTTGAACATCAATATTTGAAAAGCTCTTCGGCGTAAGTTGTGCGTACGTACTTTTAGTTTAAGTTAAGAATACCAAGTTGCTATAGTCTAGGATTGGTTGCCAAAAAAGTCTTGACACTGATTTGCAAATGCAATGGAACAGATTCTCCTGTTAACAAGCAAAATGTTTTAAAAGCTGTAACCCGACCACGGAAAAAAACGAAAGGAATGGAATCGTTTAAATCGTGAGTTTTAAGGTAAAATCGATTCATCCTATTGTTAAAGTCGGTTAAAATAGAAAGAAAGAAAGAAAAATATTTATTGACCAGCATAAAGACAACACAGATAACAAAAAAAGAAACAATTTAGAATAAAAAAATGTAGCATATGTTACCGGGATTATGACAACGAATCGATTGACACCACATTCATCGAAATCGGATGGATAGTTTAGGCGTTACAAGAACATACGTAAATACAAACATATCTAAATATATATAACTCAAAGGTGACTGACTGACTGACATAGTGATCTATCAACGCACAGCCCAAACTACTGGATGGATCAGGCTAAAATTTGGCATGTAGGTAGATGTTATGACGTAGGCATCCGCTAAGAAAGGATTTTTGGAAATTCCACCCCTAAGTGCTTTGCCACACTAGACGGAAATTCCGTCGCTGAACTTCCGCAGCGGAACGACCGGTATTTGTATTTTATATGCAATAACATGTATTGGCGTTCCGCTGCGGAAGTTCGGCGACGGAATTTCCGTCTAGTGTGGCAAAGCACTAAGGGGGTAAAATGTTCACGCGGACGAAGTCGCGGGTGGAAGCTAGTGTAGAATAAAATGATAACCCTTCCTTTTGGCATCGCCGTAATCGGGTAATAAAAGACAAAATGTGCGGGCGAATATAATAAACTTCGTTTTCCTAACGGTTAATTTTAATTACTTACGTTAACTGAATTCATAATGTCATACAAATAACAGGAACCTTTATTATCTCTTTCCCGAGGATAGACACTTTTTGCTACAAGAAACGATTTTTTCGGCAATAAATATCGTATAAGTAAATATATTAAGTTATTCAGTCATATATTTTATATATTCATAAATAATAGCCCACAATAATTCTTTAGAAAAACAACAAATAACCTTTGATAGCTCAGGTGAATCATAAGCGTGGTTGGTGGAAGGGTTACATGACATATGAGGCAGTAAAAACAATTCACTGTACTTAGGGGAAAATATAACGAGTCAGCAATATGCTGTTCGGAAATAAAAATAATAATGTTGTTATATATCTACATAAAGTCATTATATAATAGGGGTTAAAGTATGAAATTGCCGATTTTTTCCTCATTACTTATTAGTATATAATTCCTTTAATACAGTAGCTATGTCCATTATTCTTTTTAAATTTTAAACTTCATTACAAGGACTTATATTTATATATAAAATTTTATTCTTATTTTTATTTTTTCACTATAAATACATCTTCAAAAACTGCTCGTCCTAATAAGTGTCCGTCTCCGTTATAAAAATATGTTTTTTTTTACAGGTATCAATTCTCAAATTTTTGCGCTAAGTATCCTATACCTTAATGTTGTCTAAATATATCTACAAAATTACAAAAAATTTAGATTTGTGATTCCTTAAAAAATCGCAAATATATTTGTATGGGAAAATGAATTTTCGTTAAATTCTCCATATAAAACGGCAATTTCATACTTAAACCCCTAATAATTACTTATAATTTTGATAAAACAATGATTCGCATTTGTTTTTTTAGGAAATATTTTCAATATCTAGGGTTTGTATTGCGGGTAAATTATATATTTGCAGGTATATAAATCCGTTTTGGTCACAAAGTGATCGGCATGCCGCAATTAAATTTGTAGCTCTGTATTAATTAAGCGAGCAACTATGTGACAGACGGACAGAGTGACCGCCGACCCGCGGGGCACTATTACACGCCGCCTAATAGCTTTGTGCTAAATTGTATTACTACTAAACAGTAAGGGCTTGTCGTCACGGGCGAATCTCTACTTCTAGGCCTATGATCCTTAGCACATACATATTAGGTCCTTACCTATGAAATTGGCGTTTTATTATCTTGTACCTAAACTTGCAATTTCTTTAATTCAATTGTTGTTTTAGTTTCTTATTATTATTATTTTTAGAAACTACACTCTTTGCAAGATTTTTGTCTGTAATTAAATTTATTAAATTCTGAAAAGAAAGTGAAAATGACTCTTTAATCTCTTCATCGTAATTGACTATTTGATGCCTACTAACTCATGGTCACACTGGATTTTTTCATAATTTATTGATGCTAGACTTAGCCGAGGGTTGTTCGCTAATTTCCTCCAAATTTTGTAACATTAGGATTTATAGTAAAAAAAAAAATAGAGTTTGTATGGAACAACACCAAGTTTTATGAAGATTTTCAAAAAAATATGCATTTTCCATACTAACGTTATTTAAAATTTCTAAAAAACTCCGTTGCCAAATCTTTTGAAATTTGGAGTGTATAATTGGACAAGACTTAGTTAAAGATTGCATCAATAATTTAGGCAAAAAATAAGCTTGCCCATAAGTTACTACGATTCCAAGAGTTGATTCTGCTGACCATATAAAACAGCCACTTTATTTTATTTTTTTCAAATTCAAATTCAAATTCAAATTCATTTATTTGCATAAACATGGGTGTAAGTAAATTACAGATGATTTGTGTTACAATATAAAGTTCTCCACATTTTACCTAATAGGCGTGCAAAATTATGTACGTATCATAAATAAAATGTCAAAATCAAGTTAATTATATAAAAACAAAAATATCAATAAAAATACGAACAAAAAAATCACAGATATAAAAATTAATAGAGATGTCAAACAGTTAATTTGTCATTAATGAATTCATTTACTGAGTAATATGCTTTTTCCAGTAAAAATCGTTTCAGTCTTGTTTTAAATAAATTTAGTGACTCAATACTTTTAAAACATTGAGGAAGCTTATTGTATAATTTTACAGACATACAAAAGACACTATTTCTAAATAAAGTCGTTCTACCTTCAACTGTTTTAAGCATATTTGAATGTCGTTTGCTATTTAATGTCTCATAATCTCTAATGTTGGTTTTAACAAATAAACATGATTCGTAAATATATAGCGAAGGGAGCGTCAAAATATAAAGCTTTTGAAAATATGGTTTGCAACTGTCTGTTTGTTTTAACTTACATATAGATCGAATACACCTCTTTTGGGCTTTAAAGGCAGTTTCCCTGTCGGTAGAGTTTCCCCAAAATAAAACGCCATACCTAAGTGTGGATCCAACATAAGCATGGTATGCACTTAGAAGTGCATCCTGTCCGGTAACTTTGCTTAGCATATACAATGCATATGAAAAACGATTTAATTTTGTAGTTACATGTTCTATGTGTGCTTTAAAAGAGAGGCCTGCGTCCAAATGAATACCTAAAAATTTAACACATTGCAATTCATCAATTTTTTTACCAAGATAATTAATATTAAGAATGTCAAATTTAGAGTTTTTATTTTTGAATGTCATTATATTAGTCTTATTTAAGTTCATTTTCAAATTATTGCAATCTAACCAATTTATAATATTTATTACACTTTTATTTATTTCGGTTTCGTGTTTATTATCAGCGTTATCCGTAAAAATGGCAGTGCTGTCGTCAGCAAATAAAACCATGGGATTTTCTATAGCTTTTGGAAGATCATTAATGTATATCAAAAACAGAAGTGGCCCCAATATACTTCCTTGAGGAACTCCGTAGTTAATTGCCCTAGAATCTGACAAGTATTTATTTTCTATTTTTGACTGGGTGTTTAAACGAGTAATAGCGGTACATTGTTTTCTGTCTGATAAGTACGATCGTAGGAGTTCTAGTGCCTTTCCTCTTACCCCATAAAGTTCAAGTTTTTTTATCATTATATTATGATCTACATGGTCAAAAGCCTTTGTCATATCCATGAATAAGGCGGTTACGCGTTTCTTATTGTCCAAGCCAGTCAGCACCGTTTCTAATAAATTGATTATAGCCATGTCAATACATTTATTCTTCCTGAAACCCACTTGTTCTTTGGCAAACAAATTGTATTTTTCAAAATAGTTATTAAGATTATTATAGATAACCCTTTCAAATATCTTGGAAAATATTGGAATTAACGATACAGGCCTATAGCAATGCATATCTTGCATATTTTCTTTTTTGAATAGTGGAATAACAACTGACGTTTTTAATTTGTTAGGGAAAATACCTATCTCAATAGTTTTGTTTATTATATAACTTAGTACAGGTGATATGTATTGAGAATTACATTTTATTATTTTTGTGCATATATCGTCATAGCCAGTACTATTTGTATTTTTTAAAGATTTTATAATATTCATTACTTCAAATATATTTGTGGGTGACATAAAACATGACTGTAGCTGATTATGAATCTTTATTATCGGAGTAGTGGAACAAAAAGTCGTATTTGTTTCAGTTTCCTTTATGAAAAACTCGTTAAACGATTGAGCAATTTGTAATGGATGTACAATAAGTTTATCGTCAATTCTTATCTGCGTTATTTGCTTCCTGATGTTATATTTTTTATATTTGTTTATTACATTCCACACAGCTTTAGATTTGTTTGTTGATTGTTGAATATAAAAATTGTTTTGTGCTCTTTGTGTTTGCTTTATAACTGCTCTTAGTCTCCTTGAGTATTGCTTAAATTTAATTCTGTTAGTTTCATTCGTAGCATGTCGATAGTTCCATAATAGAGATCGTTTTTTTTTCGCACAAAGTTTAATACCCTTGCTTAACCATTTATGATTTTTGCGTAGTGATATTTTAACTTTAACATTTGGAAAACAGAGATTATAAAACAAACCAAATATATCAAAGAAACTATTATAGGCTTCGTTGGGATTGTTACATCTGTAAACTTCACTGGAAGAAAGAGCCTTTAAGCAATTGCTAAATTTAATCTGATTTTCTTGGCTATAATCTCGTTTTAATTTAAAAAAATAATCTATAAAATAACTTCGTTTCACAGGGCAGCTCAGGAGTTGGGCCGTGTGATCTGATAATCCAAAGTCAATCACTGAAGTTTTGCATTTTTTTATACTATGAGCAAAATTATCCAAGCATGTTTTGCTACTGTGCCTGGTAGGCTGATTTATACTTAATTTGAGATCATATTCCGCTAGTAACTGTTCAAATTGCTTAGATATATGGTTTCTTTTTAGTCGGTCTATATTAAAATCTCCACATATAATTACCTTTTTGTTCCTATAGCATGTGTGATTTAAAAGTTCCCTAACCTTGTCAAAGAAAACAAAGTTTTGAATTAAACATTTAAATAATTATAATTTCACTACATGCAAATTCAACAGTATAGTCTTTATTCACAATAAAAATATAAAACTGAAACAGCTACTAAATCAAAGTAGTAGCACAGATAATATAATACTAGTAGTAGTACACAGCTAATAGTGTGTAAGAAAAAGAAACGCCAATTACATAGGTAAGGACATAATATTATGTACAATCATATTATGTACAATCACGCTCAGTACCTCAAAAGGGGTGAGCAGAGCCTTAAGTAACCTGACTGCACATTAAACCACACCTGGAAATATGGGTAGTAACTAAACGCAAAGCTTGCAATTTCTTTAATTAGCTCCCTGGATGTTTAGTCTAGAGCCTGGCGATAGGCATTCGTGGTAGAGATAAGAACTTAAGATGTGAGTCAGTCTGTAAGAAAGCATCGAGCTGAACAGTCTCGTCTCTTTTTTTTTAAAACCTTTAGTCGCTTACTTAAATGTCGATATTTAACTAGGTATATGATGGTAAAGATATCAGACTTGCAAGACGGTATTCGCTACGAGTTGTTTCGTAGTTTATAGATTCGCGATGGCGTTATTCATGTACTATTTTTGTGGTTGTATGGATTTGTGATGGAGTACCACACATAAGGAATCCTAGTGCATTAGTTAGCTGCTTCCCTGTCAAAGATAAAAAAACTGACAATTAGCCAATTAAATGGAAAATATAATAAGTTCTTTATGTTGATTTTAAACAATGGGCTAGCAGCTTCATTATCCTAATGCCTAACATCAAAGATGAGAAGTGTAATCCAATATTTTTCGCAAACAGTCCGGCTCAACATTTGGCTCCTGAATTACAAATGGCGTTCACATCTCCACTAATTATTTGATTAAGCCACCGCATGCTCGCCGGATTAATTATTACTTGCTATGAATAATTTACTAAGTGGAGAATCTGTTAGAATGTCTATAATTAAATGTAGAGATATGGGAGAGATTAATATGTGAGAGATGCCAGTCATGATTTGTTTAAAGTGTCGGCAGAATTAGCTTGTCTATTAAATTAATTAAGATGTTACTAAAATATGTAGGTACAGACAACAGCACGTTGGGTTACCACAAGCTGTCAAAATTTCCCAACCGATTATGCACTTAGTATTGATTGGTTTTAGGTTGAAAATCGTTTGGAGAAATTTGACAGTTTTGTATAGCCCGATGTGCTGTTGACTGTACATCAGTATTGCGGTTTAATCACTCAGACACGCCAATTTATACGTCTTTTTTTTCCGAGTGTTCGCAATGACTCATGAGACCTGCGCGTGGTAGATTCACAACGCAACGTTAGAGAGAATAAAGAGACGACGGCGCCCGGTGACAGATACTTCTTCAACTCAGCGGCACAGTGACTATATTTTATTGTCAAAGTCTTCCATAAATAGTTATACTATAATAACAAGAAGAATTTTATTGTCACTTTTACTACAGCTGAACAGCGAGTGATGTCTTTTTGAGGTAGTATGTATTAACTGGGCTGGGCAACGAAGTCCTTCGCTTTCGTCATACCTAACGGTGAATGACCAATCCGGAACGTGGAAGCAACTTTGCCTGGATCTCTCGAACACTAAAGTGTTACTTACATCTTTATTCTGAGTTGTGTCTTATCAACTAACTTCCGAAAAGCAGCAAACTGTAAAATGGCTACAAATTTTGAATAAGGAGAGACTTCAAAATGAAAGTTAGTCTACCACCAACAAGCAAAATTTGTATCCCGAAGCTCTGGCCTTAATCTCGGAACACAATGACGCCGTCAATTGTTATCGCGGCATAATTTTGTTTTTTTTTACCCTCCCTCCTCTTTGATACGTGGTGAGGTTTAAGACTACCCCCCCCCCAATCACGTGTATTTTAGTACCTACAAAGAATGTAATTTTTTTTAATGTTATCCGAAAATCCAGGTAATAATAGTAGGTAGGTATATCTAATTTTATTCTTAGAAAATTAAGGTTGTTTTTTACTGACATAAAAAGAATATTAAAGGAATGGTGTAATCATGTGAAAAACATATGCATAATGTAGGTACATTTAATATATTTAATGCACATTGTCCTCGGAGCAGGAATTAGCAAGATGCTTTTTCGTTTAAAAATCGCGCGTTTGACGAATAGATAAATACACGTGATATCTTACTACACCCCCCTCCCCCCTTGTGATATTTAGTGAGTTTTTCCGAACCCCTCACCCCCTCTTTCAGAGCCTCACGTGATTAATGGACGACCCCTAAGATTCTGAGAGAGCTGTTTGTGTTTAGAAGTAGGTATACAAAATATTAAATCTTTTAGAAATAAACCACTGTAAGATTCCTACAGGTTATATCCGCATGAAACTACATCGTATTAATGTCCCGATAAGCGAAAGCCTCGGGCAGTGTGAAATCAAGAAGATATCTTGCAGTTCAGTTGTGAACGCCATCTTTGTTTAACCCAGCTTCGCTACTACGAGTATCATTGCTTGTCAACACTCGGATCGAGTATTTTGGGTTTGGGAGGTACTGTATGAAAGATGAATGGCAAGGAAAGGTGTTAATGTTGAGATGACGGCTGATAGAAGAAAGTGGAAGAAGAAAATATATTACGACGACCATAAATATCATTGGGAGCAAAGCAGGTGAATGATGCTGATTATGTTGATGAAGTGTTAAATCACTTTTCATGGGTATCGTAAAAACTAATGAAGTTCTTGAACCCCATGTGGACCGTAGCATCAAGAAGTCATCGAAGGACGAATAATCCACCCACAACAGTATTCCCAAGAAAAACTATACCAAAACCTATAGCAGTATGAATACAGTCACCATACTGTAACCGCTATGTGATGTCGGCAGAGTAGAATAGCATCACCCCATATCCTCCAATGGCTGTCGTAGAAGGCGACTAAAGGGTCAGCAAAGGGTATTGATCACCTTATACTCTGTCCACTAATCCGCATTGGGCAAGCGCAGTGGACTACTGTCTAAACCTCCTTCGATAACAAGGAGAGGTCTTCCCAGCAGTGGGTCGAATTATAAAGGCTGTTATTATGATGAAATAACAGTCATCACACTGTAACCCCTTGCTGCAATGGTCTGCACGGGGTTCAGAATGTCCCTCAGTCGGATTTTTGATACCCACAGGATCAGGACTGAAGACGCGTAAGTCTATTCATGACAGGGAAGTAACCGGGATGCTGGTTCGTAAATTTATTGACTTTGGGCGTTAGTATAAGCTGGTTGCTAGCACCGATCCACCAGCGCTTATTGGTGCTTATTGGCACTGATAACCGCTACAGCAAGCAAGCTGATATAGGCACAGGCCTGAGAGAACAGCGCTGATCGGAGCAGGTTGGCAATTTCCAGCGACATTCGGAAATTATCGGCGCGTTCTCCAATAGTAAGTATACAAAACTCCAGCACTGACTCCTTTATCAACTTTCTTTATGTACACGACCTTTATTCTTACAATAAAACTCATAGTAAGGGCTCCGGCCAGCTGCAGGCGAAACATGCATTATGTATAAGTTTTTACAAGTCGCCTCAGAAATGCAATTTGAAACAAAGTATCAAGTTTAATGTGAAACCAGATTAAAGACTCGGAAAAGCACTTTCTTGGAAGCTAACTGGTCGCACAGGGAGATTCCTCGTCTGCTGCTTACATTTAATAATTTTACTATTAATCATTTATGAAGTTAGAACGTCGTGAGTGACCTTGTTCACCTTAGTATTTAGCGCCCCAGAGCGCTCTATTAATGCGCGTTTGGATTTTTATTTATTTAAAAATTGTGTTAGAATATCACTGGTAATGTTAGGTGAAAGAATTTTAGTCATAATGCATTTTTAAGTCATTATTTTGTATCACAAAAAAGTTTCAATCTATATCTAACTATAGTAATATTATAAAGAGGAAAGATTTGTATACGAATAAACTCAAAAACTACTAGACTGACTTTAATGAAATTTGGTACTAGTATAAACTAGATGTTGAAAAACTATATAGTTTACCTTTCATTCCTTATTTCATCCCTACGCAGGTAAAAATTTCAAAAAGCTAGAACGATGTTTTTTTATCAACCGCCTAATTTCTAAGAGATATGGTTTTATGTTCATAAATGACAAACTTCAATACAATCATTCGTCCCTTATTCAAACCAATTCAAAACATTTTGTAATAATTTATTTAAACCAATTCAAAACATTTTGTGATAAAAGGTCAACAATCAATATTTGTACCAAATTTGATCAAAGTAGGTCCAGTAGTTTTTGAGTTTATTCGTTACAAATATACAAATCCTTACAATTTAAAAAAAAAACAATCTCTACGCTTATAACAATTAAAAAAAAAATTGTTCACACGTGCAAAGCACATGCCGCTTATCATATAATTTTTGAGTCCAAAACTTTTTCAGTGCTCATTAACCACTGCACGCTGTTTTGTGTTTGGCCAACAAGCATTCGGCTCATGTGATGGCAAGCAGTCACCGTAGCCTATAGACGAGGTTGATGTGTCATGCCGCGCTGATAACCTTCACCAGACCAGAGGTAGGCAATCTTACTCACCGACAGAAAAGCAAGTAGTGAGGTCAGCATCAGAAGTATACCTTGTCATAATAATCTTTCGTACAAAAAGGTGGTAACTATTACTGCATAAGCGCTCGCGTTGCTTTTCTATTCGATTCTATTCTTAATTAATGGCGTCGCGTCGCATTAAACGAACGCATTTTGCCAATGTCAAGTTAAAATGTAACTAAAGTAACAAAAATTGTACGGTTGATTGAGGTTAAAAATGGAGTCTCTCAACACGTGTTTTTACAACAAGAACTCAGGAGAATCCCCAACTAAAGTGTTAATCTAATTCTGACCGTACCTGTCGTAGTTTCATCATTTCAGCCAAGAGACGCCCACAAACTGTCCAGATATAGATGAGGAGTCTTTTGTAAGATGCAAGTGGTTAGTTTACTAGAACAGGCGTTGCAATATCTTTTTATTATTTTTAATTTATATTTTTTTTCCAAAAATCATTATCAAAATGAAAACAATAAAAAAGAATGCATCTTCTTGTACACGTTTTTCTATTATTGTAGAGTTGTAGCAATACCTACATTTTACATTCTTTTGAAAGAAAAAAATATCGTTACAAGCATAATTATTTATTCCTTGAGGAAACTGAGAGCCCTTAATTAAGACTTAATCCGAGCGCTCTTTCTAATTGCACCCATTATCAAATAACGGTAATAAAAAATAATAATTACACAGTTTCTGAGGGAAATATTTTATTACCCAGCTGAAGCCCCGTAATCCGTCAGGAGAGCCGTACGTCAGACAAACAAAATGGACGAAAAACAAAATGGTGGCAATCCAAAATGGCCGACGCAGGTGCGCTCGTTTACGATGTGGATTTTTTAATGAATTCATTGCATTATTCTGTTTGGAGAATCGCAACGTCTTCCTTGCTTGAATTAGATGTGCATCACGTACTTATTTTATTTATGTATAATGCATTGGTTCCTGCATAAGCGGGGTATATACCTAATATGAATTTAATATTACCTACTAAAAATATATGGCCTATGTCCAACAGAGTGCATCTTTCGACTGAAATGATGATGATTGTTAAAAAATAATAAGTAATACTCGTATATACACCACTGCCTGAGTTTCATAAAGATGTTTAATATTAGGTCAGGCAACATATTTTAGAAAAAGACGATGCCAGTCAAAAGATTTTTTTTATATATATTACGAGATGGCAAAGAAGCTTGCGGCCCACCTGGTGTTAAGTAGTTACCGCTGCCTAAGACACTTGCACTATAGACACTTGCAAATTTAAAGGATGTATCACATCACCCTCCGACGCAAATTTAATTTGCCACAGGCCCCACATGGCATAGTTACGCCACTGCCTATTTCAACCCTTCAAGCCTATTTTTCGCAATAAAAAGTACCCTATGTCCTTCCCCGATCTCAAGTCTATATTTGTACTAAATTTCATTAAAATCGGTTTAGTGGTATAGACGTGAAAGCTTAACAGACAGACAGAGTTACTTTTGCATTTATAATATTAGTAGGGATAGGGATAAGATCACACAAAAACCCTGTATCTAATGGTTTTGTTGAATGTGTTTTAGATAAAGATATAGTAGTTGATAGAAGTAGATGGGATGAGTCAGCAAAAGCTAGAACTGTAGCTGCATCCTCGCGGATAACAAGCCCGGCTATAAAAGCTATTGAGTGTTGAATCGTAAAGCGTGAATTTTCAGAGCGATTGCGTTCCGATCCATTCATGAGTTTACGAGCGAGACCTTATTGTTTATTGCTGTAGGTATGATGGGATTTTAAAGGAAAACTTCGGATTGGCATGGAAATTCATACTTGTACGAGAGTACAACATTTCTTTGAATTTAATTATAATATTGAAAAGGAATGACAATCTTGCTAAGGAGAGGAATTCTTTGGTGTTCTCTGCTGATGTACTCAATTTTATAACTTTGGTGCCTTTAAGGCTACAGCAAAGAGGTGACGCCTAGAATAAGCTGTAGAGTACCGTTTCTAAAGTATTCTACTTCACATAAGATTAGTAAGAGTGAGGTCTAAAAAACAATACGCACGAATTTTTATTCAGATATGCCCAAAAGTTCAATTTAATTGATTAGTGTAGTTAAACTTGTTGACCGATTACTGTTTCCGAATAGTTATTATGGAAAATGTAATGAAATAAATATTTTACTTAAATAATTATTATTATGCTGAGATGGTAAAGGTAGATGGCAAAGGTTCTGGGACAACCCTGTTATATCTCACAAGCTTACTAGAATGTATGGCACAACGAAAGTCTCTTGAATATGGAACGCCCGAACTGAGGTAGCTTACACTCATTTAGAAAACACAAAATTTTCGTATTTTTTGTTTCTTTCAGTGAGTAAGGTTGCGAGAGACGGGGTCAGTTTTGGTAGCATGGGAGTGACATAACAGTATTACAAGTATACTTCTTTGATAACCACATACCATAAAAAGAGTACAATTTGTACCTAAATGAATAAAGGAATGTTGAGTTTGTTAAACACTAATTATACCAGCGGCCGTCACAAAAATAGAAATGGAAAAATGCCTAATATTTCCCCTTATTTTAATAGCAGACATTTTTCCACAGCCGAAGGCATGTACAATATTCCGATTTCACGGTCAGCTGGCTTCTTTCAACATGTCTGGACCTTTTTCCGGGCTCCTGAGGCAATTAGTGCCGCGGACAAGCCGATGAGGCAGTAAATTAGCTGTCACATGACACGATCATATTGACATTCGCTGCTGTATAATTAGGAAGGGAACCGTGCGCTTAGGAGAATATTTGTTTAATTATATCATATAACTGTTATTGATTTAGGCTTTCGTTAGCCGTTAGCTTTGTGCTGACATCAGAGTTGCTACTTCTATCTATTTTAGCATCTTTATCTCTTACACAAGTATCACGATTAATCAAATGTGGATAGATATAATTACGCCATAAAAAAATAATGAATTTACTTATTTACGCCATAAAAAATGAGTTAAATAATTGTTTAAATAGAGAAGTATTATATTTCTACTAGTTTACTCCGCAGGACAGTAAACACATTCTTTAAGATGTGATAAAACTTTTGTTAACCTTTGCATACTGTCCGCGTAATTGCTAACAACGCACACAACACTAAGGAAAAGTAATGTTGCAATTTTGCTAAACTCTTTATAGCTCCCATAAGACAGGATTACCTAGTTTGGGAGCTATTGATAATCTGTTATTTTTGCACATTTTTGGAAATAAAGGTTTTTGTTATTTTTTTATTTTATTACTGCTTGTGAATCTGCGGACAGTATTACATGTAGGTAGCTTATTTATATTAAGGTCGCCAATTAGTCGGCGGTAATATATCACATATTATACATAAATCTTAAATATGTCATGGGGACAAAGTTTTTTCTTTACTTATATCGATAGTTTCGATGGCGCTTCGGGCGTGCGTTTTACGTAACAAAAATTTAAACAACTAAGTGTATGGTCCATACTAGCACGGGTGAATGAGATTTTTTCTATTCATTCCACCGTCTCCTGTCACTCACCGCACAACACGGCACACATGAGCTGAGCAAACCCACCACGAAACCATGACCCTGCCTCCTTAAGTCGTACGGAAAGAAATAGGAGAGCGGCGGTACCTACTTGCTTTGACGCTTTCCTCTCCGCACATGAGCTGAGCAGTCTAATCCTTTAGATACACTCTCATACTACTTAGATGCCGCTCCGTTACGACTCGGACGACTTAGAGACATTATGAGAGAGAGCACTTATCGCGGGAGAACTATATTGTCTAGATGTGGTCTAGATAGCCGTCAAGAAGGTTCAGCTTACAGACTGGAGGACCAACGTAGTCATCTTAAAACCTTCCGGAGATAGCCAGAATCTCAATTCTGCAGAATCGCCACTTCGTAGCAAGCCAGAAGTATAATCACAATGAAATTAAAATAGAAAGTACTAACTATATTTACAAGTAACAATAAAAAAACTTCTTAATGCGTTGGCACTTGGTAGAACATTGTATTTAACGTCCTGAACAAAACACTCCTACTGTTCCTATTGGTACTATTAATAATTTTATTATGTACTGAGTATTAAGCAATGCACAAAAAATAAAATATTGTATTCCTAACTAAATCCCATAAATGCTTATAATATATAAACAAAGCCATTTCCCCATTCGATGGTCTACGCAAGATTGATACGAGTATTTAACACTGAAATGCATGCGTCCCAAAGTGCACCTCATCCATTGAAAGCCCACATTATGCGAGATTATCAACCCTCAAGCACAACTTTAATTACCTGCACACTTTAACTCAATGCGAGAGTAAAGTGCCGGGACTATAGTGCCCGAGACTAACTTTATTTCGGTCCGTTCGACCCTTCAAATCCCTCTTTAATGACCAGCGCTATAAGATGTCACGTCAATGTCAGAACATTCGATACTGCAAAGGAATTTTACTTGAACGAACAGTTTCTTGTTATAACTGAAGTTACATACTTAACTTTCAAGATTGTTACGTATTTTTCGAATATTCGAATATTCACTCCGAGAGATAAAATCCGGAGATTCGAAACTTCGAAACCAAGACTACTAACACAACAAATTAGTATGAGATTTTTTTTTTACATTTTAGACAGTGAAATCGCTCGGAAACTACTGAAGCTATTTTCATAAAACTTTTTCAATTCTCAATTTTACCGCCCTTCGTTTTTGCCGCTCTGCACAAATGTCCGGCTTGTGACCTCCGCACTCCTAGATCGGGCCGTAGCTGCATTAAAGCTTAAATTAATTGTGAACGATCTTCATTAAAGTCTTAAATTGATTGTAAACGAATAGTGCTATGATAATTTTGACCTCCTGCAAATGGGACCATGACACATGTTGTAGAAACGTGTTCACACTTTACTTAAAATCAAAATACATCAAGAAAGAAATGAAAAGCTTTCTGCAACGCAAATAGCGTGGATACGTATGACGTCACATTCTTCCTCTACTTTATCAATACCTTATAATAATTACTTCATGTATTCTACATGTATGCTTTCAGATCAACATAAACAAATGTTTTACAGATTTTATATAACTTTATTGTGCCTAATACAAATAGATTTAGTATTTTTACTGAAATAATGTTATCCCAAAAAAACTGTGCCTCACGTAATTTTCGACCCTTTTTACATCCCTTAAATAATCATCTTATTGTAACTTATTTGCCATCGATATAATGAACTCGTATTACCTTGTATTGAATGACAGCTCTGAATTGTAGCATCTATTCTGTTGCCTGTACCACGAATGTAGCTCCAATCACTATCGTATAATTTTCACATCCGTCTGTGCGTAATATCTGGTATATTTGCTGAGCCTTTGTTTGTCCCGTAATTACTGTGGTCGTATGCTATTCGTCAACGGTATTTAGTTACATTTCAGACTTCATTTCATTCTTTGATGAAATAGTTTCGGAATATACGAGTAAATGACGTTTTGCGTTGTAAGTACTTTTTATTTTGTTTAAGTTAAGGAGTATTTGTAAAAGACTTAAGCGGGAAGTTAAATTAGAGAAAGATGACAAACGACTTGATAATGTTTATTATAATGAAAATGAGAATGAGTATAGGGAGAGAAAGATGGCAGAAAAAAAGATATTAAGGTGTCGACTGACCGACATGAATGGAACAGGAAAACATATTACGCCGACCACATAAAAGGTAGAGAAAAGGATATTTTTAAAATTAAAAAGTACACTGAAAAATATTGAATATGCTAGGTTCGGTGCCCGCCCTGGACAGTCGATTTTATTTGTGAATTTTCTAATATTTTTAAAAGTGGGAAAATGTGAAAAGGAAATTTAACATTGAAGGCCTCGTGTGTGTCCTGTAGATATATCTTAAATTTAATGCCAGGTAATTGATAATACAAAAACTTTAAAGCTAAAATTTCTGTGACCATACGATATACTGCCTCTAATTGTTATGTGTGAAAAGTTAGTCAAGTTAACTAATGACTGTATATTCATTATTTCTAATTAAGGTATGAAAAACCACCCATTTCACTATTCTCTCGAAACTAGCACATAAACAGAAAAAGAGAATATTAATTTATTTCTCCATTGTTTCACGAACAAAGAACAGCATTCATTAATTTAAAATCTTAGCAACAATACCTAAAAGGGTTCCGTACTTAGCCTGAATGGAGGAGATCCTACGGGCGATAGTGGCGCATTAATCATTCGCCTTCGAGACACCAAAATAGATAAAACGAGTGTCGACGAGCTGAAAAGGTTGTTAATATATCTTTAATGAAACACAAGTTTGCTTATTATATTTAATGTGCAGAAATTTCGACGGTGTTAAAGTTGAGATGAATTTAAGACATACATTTCTTTCTAAGATTAATTAAAATAGAAACGTAAAATATTGGACTTAATGAACAACCTTGAAGTACTATTCAAAGTTCTTGTTAATTCCAGGCCAATTTTAAGATATCATATATATTTCTAATTTGCTTATTTATTTATTGAATGCTTAAAACACTCACAATTTTTTATTTTCTTTTAAAAATCTTATTTCACTAAGTTATTATGGCGTTTAGTTAGTGTGGCATTCCAACACATTTTCATTTTCTTTATTAAAAACTACATCAACATCATTTTCTACAAATTCATGTTTTGTGTAAAATTATTTTTTGATCAATAATATTAACAAGAGAATTGCTTTTAAATTTAGATGGCGTTATTTTAAATCTGAAACACATTACGAACGTTGCTGTATTAGCAATGGGCAGGCGTGGTCTGTGTCACGGCTATGATTTATCACCCCTTATATCTCCAGCAGAACTGGCAAGGAGACGGGAGAAAATAAGGTAATTAAGTGTTTTAGACTTTTGAACATGTCTGCGGGGTGGATTAATGGATTGCTTCTTATTTGATTCAGATATTTCATTTTAAGGTATGCTCCTAAACATTCTCCCATACAAAATACTCAGACAATAAAACATGATCATTTAAGAATTAGAAAGTCATGAAATAAGTTCTAAGATAAATATTAATGACTATTAATAATACTAGAATAGTTGGTATATCGTCAATTATCCTCAATCAAAGAGTTTCTAAAAGTGTTTAACTCAGTGTAAAGGAAGTTTATAACTTCAAATAAATTCGTGAATTGTTTGAAGAAGCATGCCCAGCAGTATGATAGAAAATACAACAAAAATACTTTATTTTGGTATAATCTGCGAGCTTTATAATAGAAAACACTAACTCTCAGTATACCTGACATATTTTTGTAATAAACTGACAAGCCCAGGACAAGTCCAATAAAAACAGAACAATACCACACAATACTAAAAAATCTCATAATAATTGAAACGGTGACTATTTCTTTTTCACAAAATAATGTTTGTAGTTCTTTAGTTATTAAAACAATTTATTAAGGTAAGTACCTGTTTTATGCTCTTAAAGATCATCTAAAGTAATGATTTTAAATATGATATTATATTCTTAATGGTAAATTAAACGTATAACACTACCTTTAACTAAAAGATAATTTTAATGACATTAAATTCTATGTCTAGTCGTGAACATGTCATTCTAATTAATAAAATATTCATGATTAACATATTAAAAGAGATGTGTTAGTTGCACAACAATGATCTGATATGAAATGCAAAGATTCAAAATAGAAATTGGTAATTTCCAGTCTAGAGTAATAAACTTCACCATAATTATCTTTAACGGTCTTTCTGAGACATAGTCAATGAATTCTTCTATTACACTTTTTTGTTCATCATCTGAAAATGAAATCAAGAAATAACCAACGTTGAACAGAATTTAATTATAAAATATCTTGATACAGCTGTATTACCTGTTTCATAAAGTAGCTTATCGTGTAAAGCTAACTTTATTTTATTAGCTTCTGACGTCACTAAACCAGCGGATATTGCAGGAGTAGAAAGTGTAATATAAATAAAAACAGCATAGGAAATTCGAATTGCTTGGTTGTCAATATGTATCTGGAAATAATGTCTAAGTGATATTCTAGAAATTTTAGACAAAAAACTATTGCGTTATTATGATTAAGTAGAGCAGCTGTGTAAAGATAAATCATTGCGCAGGAAAATGGACAAAATTACGGTGTTAATGTTACAAAATGACTGTTTTGAATAAAAGTTGCACTCCATTGGCAGCATAGCGCAACGCAAAAATTTGTTTCATCATCTCTGTACTATAACAAAGGTTATGTCTCTAATCTATCCAAATGTATATAACTCAAAGGTGACTGACTGACTGACATAGTGATCTATCAACGCACAGCCCAAACCACTGGACGGATCGGGCTGAAATTTGGCATCCAGGTAGAGGTTATGACGTAGGCATCCGCTAAGAAAGGATTTTTGGAAATTCCACCCCTAAGGGGGTAAAATGTCCACGCGGACGAAGTCGCGGGCGGAAGCTAGAAGATACATAAATACACAATGAGTGGTGTGATAGCCAGTAGGCGATCACACCACTCGTTCTCGGTGAACAGATTTTGATAACAAGGTTGTAGCTCAGTCAGACAGACTTAAAACTTTGGTATCTAATACCGATGTGCGAATTATTTGATTGTATTGTACAGGGGCGATTAAAACCTTAAATAAATTTAGAAAATAAAATAATATTACCTCTCCATTTCGTAACATCCACAAACTAATGTACATGGTCATTATTAGTTCCGGTGTTTTTATTAATATTAAGAAAACAAACTGAAAATATACATGAAATTTGGTTAGTTATTAAAATTTTAATTTTCATTTAAATTAATGTAAATGAAGACGTGAAAATAATTCTAATTATCTTAAATCTTTTAAACCTCAACTTTTTGTCAAAATAAAACATCGCTGTAGAAAGATAAGACCATATTATAAGTAACCGCTATTGCGCCATATGGCGGTAGTGATTTTAAAATTGTTTTACCACAAAAGCCACTGATGAGACGTTGAATTAAAATTATGACGAATTCTGAAATTCCAAAGGCAAGATACCATCAATTTAACACTTACTAAAAAGTCAAAGGTCCTTCTGACAAAATCCAGAATATCGGCGATACTTTTATAGGTAGCAATATGACTTCGAGAATTGTATTTCGTTCTAGTAATAATGCGATTCAACATTTTCAAGCGACAGTACACGATATAGTAGACATGGAACATTACGGTAAAAGTAATTTCGCACGTCATTAGTTGTATAGTGGTTACAACGCGCACCCAAAATGTTGTCAAACATTCTCTAGGATCGCTCGTACAATAAATGATACTAATGAATAGTTTACTAGCAAAAATTATTAAGATACTCAGTATTATTACAGAATCTTTAGACAATACTTTGCTATCACAATCTAATTTTCTATCAATGGATTTTAATACTTTAACGAGAGTGCAAAAAGACCTTTCTTGATTTAACGTTAAAGTTAAGCAAGTAACCATGTACTGAACTGTTAATAATGTCACCCATATAAATATTAATGATCTTTCTGCCACAATAACCTTATTATAATGTGTTATTAAAGTGAGTAAACAAAAACATGAACTTTGTGCAATAGTAAATATTTTCGCAAATAATTTCGATGTCGAAGTTTTTCCAGCAAAAAATCCAAAATCTAAACCAGTGATACAGTGTATTGAAATAAATAACGTTTTCAACAATACTGTCACAGTGTTCTTTCTTGTAGAGTTAGAAAACATTTTATTTATCTAACTAGCTTTGGATTACACTGTTCGTTGTGAAATGATAGATTGATTGGCTATAATTTATGATTCACCCTATGTCATTCCATTATTTTAATCCGTTTATTGATCTAATGTCAATTTAGAGTACAATGTTGTTAATATATTAACTAATTTGGGTTGGGAAAAACACTTTAGTGGCTTCTTTCCGCGACTTTGTTGATGTGGTAACGAGATTTCACAAATATAAATAGGTATGATAGAGAAAACCTATAGATGGCTGCAATAGTATCGGTATCAGTTAACACATGCGCTTTGCTGACACTGCCTTCTCCGGTACCGCCTTTTTGAAAAAAAAAACTGCTATAGTTATGCGTGTAAAATATTGCTGTATGGAACATAAATCTTTATTTATTTATTTGTCAAGGACATATACTTTCTTTTTAAGTTAGTGGATGCTCACGCAGTTTTACCGGTGCGGTATGAACTATCATACATAGGTATGGCATAATACCCTGATGCTCAGGTTAGATCACGTCCGCTGCCACGTTCGCATCCGCTATTTTTACGTAAACAGGTCTGGGGTCTTAGGGCTCGGATGTTCCCGCGAACCTAAACTCTACCAAGTTTGGCTCCATTACTATAGAAATTATAGCGTTGCCTATATTACAATATTAAAATTTGTTCATCCCTGAACGGTAATATGACACTAATTGTAGGTACTGAAAGCAAATTACTATCTACGTAAATTACGGAGATAGCATCGTCTAAGTATAATTTATTTATTTTGTTCATTATTTTTAAATTAGTTTCATAAAATAGGTTCATGTTTAGAAAAAAAGGTTCTCTGGTATGTGTTTCAGGGAGTTTATCTAGAGGCGGTTCGTATAACATGCCGAATTACAAAACGGCGCGGCGGATTGAAGTGTGTGAGAATTGTTAACCAAATGAAACCGTTTGTTGATAAATCAGTAGTAGATACAAATTTTACATATTTAGTCATCATCAACAGCTGATATACCTAATATCTCCACCGAGGGTCTCTAGCCTACCCCACAATATGGGTGATTAGGCCTTAGTCAACCAAGCTGGCCAAATGCGGGTGGGTCGACTTCACACACAACCTACGAATTTCTTCATAGATGTGTAGGTTTCCTCACGATGTTTTAAATACATCGTAAACCTACAATCGTTTAGGCTACGAAGATTGTTTACTTATCATGCGGCCTGTACCTATGCTTGATTCCAACCACAAGGCATAAAAACTTATGTTCGTATTATAGAATAAGTTTCAAGAATGAACGCCGACTTGAGCGTTGTACGTCTCTATCACCTTTTTTTTTTAATTACGCTCACCAATCTGAATACCGATAACCACATGTTTAAGAAACAGTGTTTTTAATACTTTTACATTTATAATTTGTTATTATCTTATTCTAAAATCACTTTTATATTCATAATTTAAGTACGTTAATTCTCTATCACTTAATAAATCAGTTAAATATTTTAAAAATATCTCACACGTGCGTCGGGAAGACGGCTGCTCAAACGCGTGACTCTGAAATCAGCCTTATTCCTTCTAAAAGGACAAACTATATGAGGAGTCCATGTATAAATAAGTTAAATCATCATCACCATATCAGCCAAGAGACGCCCTCTGTCCCAAGGATAAACTAACCGTTCGGTCCTGCGCTGCCCGCATCCATACATCCATCCCAGAATAAGTTAAAATGTCTATAAAAGTAATATCTAAAATGTTCTAATGCAAAAGAAAGAATACACTATTTGTTTCAGCTTTAAATTGTGTGATATTTTCCATCGTTAGGTCTGAGCGCTGCACGTGTACTCTTGAAGGACAAAGTAAAGAGTAGCACATAATAATGTGAGATCGAACCTAGAAGGAATCAAACTGCATATGACAGCAAATATCATAGATTTATGTATTATTTAAAACTTACGTGGTCAGAGTAGTGCGAGACAAAAAAAAATGCATCAATGTGTGAGTGATGCGCATGTGTGCGTGAAAAATAGTACTGCAGTCTGACAGTTGCTGTCTTTTCTACGTGACTGACAGTATATCTATCTCGCTCTAATATACGTGTTAGTATGCTCTTTCTCTTTCACATTGTTGATCTACAGTTCCTATATCTATTCAAAATATATCATTTTCATTACTGTGATAAGGTTCAGTCATGGGTCAGGATGTTTCCTCGATAGTAAAGTAAGGTAAAAGAATACATATACTTCACCAAGCAGTGACGTTACTGTTTTTTTTTAATTTTTACCTATTACGGGACGTCTGTAGCCCATACAGCCTTGTCTTTAGGTTTTGTAAAATAAAATGTGGGTGTCACACATTTTAATACATCTTGGGAGTGCTTGACGAGATATTCATGGCAACAGACCTCATTATGGCGACTGATGGGCTGGAAATCCCAATATAAAATTCTCAACCAATCACTCCACAAAATCGTCTCAAATTATCAGATTACGCATTTCTTTTGCTGCTACAAATAATCTACTAAATAGTTGCGTTGAATATATGGGTGCACCCAATATTTCTTATTATTTCGTGTCAATCGCAAATAATTGTATATTACAATATCTTCATTGCTTGTTGAATCACCAGACCACATGTTTGCTCGTCGACTCTTCACCACTTAATAAAGAAAATACAGTCAGCATGCAGACGCCGTGTGCGAGATTAGTCCGTAAAGCAGCGATAAGACATTTGCTGCATACACACCGCACCGAAACCTTGCCGACTCGTGAGAGAGCGGCCTAACTCGCACTATGCGGATCTGAACACTGGTTTGACGAGGGCGCTAGGCGCGCAATATCTTCAGCGTGCGTTGGAAGAGGACAGAGAGATATGGATGGATCTGTATCCATCCATATCTCTCTGTCCTATATCCCTGTATCCCTATATGCTTATATCCCTGTGGATAGACAAGGATAAACGAACTTGCTTGTGCCTATGTCTATTTACTATTGACTTATTAAATATATCAGCTTTAAATCCACCAATCTTGTTGGTTGATTCAATGAAGGTTTAGTTACTTTTTGAGTTTGATGCCTTTTATCTTCTTCTTTTAAATTAGTGCCGTTCGCGATACACAAAGATTACGCATTTGCCACTGTCAAATGAAAATATCCTTAAAGTAATGAACAATAACGGTAGATTGAGTTAAAATTGAGTCTATCAATACCTGTTTTTACAAGTCTCCTTGTAAAAACTCTGATGTCTCTTTTAGGTCGGCGACAGGCAACCTGTCACTATTGAGGCACTGCGTTGTCTACAGTGCCAGATTGGGGTTTATATGCTTAACTGAATCATAGTCAAAGTCAAAATTACTTTATTCATTTAGGTACAATTTGGACACTTATGAAAGTCAATTTTGATGCCAAATATTACCCAAAGCTCTGCTTTTCTGACTCTATTTGAATACTATTCAAATAGAGTCAAATATTCGCGTGGATATCCGTCGTTTCTGCAGCTTTATTCATTGATGCTCAGCTCCTATCGGTCGTAGCGTGATCTTATTAGCCTAAGCCTAATAGCCTTTCCCGATAAATGGAATATGCAACACAATTTTTTATTTTATTTAAATCAGTAGTTCCTGAGATTAGCACGTTCAACCAACCAACCAAACTAACTCTTCAGCTTTATAAAATTAGTATAGATACTAAATCTGTGCGAGCACTGACGCGATTGCAACGCAATAGTGAGTTCCTAGCTTTACCAATGTCCTAGAACTTGTCTTTTGAATGTCAAGGACTCAATCTAAGTACGAGTACAAAGGAAAATGCATTTGGAAGCGTCTCCCCGCTGCGATCTTTGCAGAAACACACGGGAACTTACTTTGAATTAAACTTAAAGGTTTTAAAGAACGGCTGTAGACGTGCGCTGAGTACCTCTAAAGACCGCTGCAAGGAAAGTAAGTCTTGTGAGGCATCACTCACACATGGAATCATAAGATGATGATTACTCATTGGGTGATCTTTTTCTATTGATATTAATCTATCTTTTCTATTGGACCACAACACAGTGAACAGCCTCATGGACGAATTAAGAAGAACTCTGGGTCCTGGTTCATTCATTCGTGGCATCAATACCTCTATTGATGCCACTTGGAGCCCTAAGGAAAGAAAAATTTAATATAACAAACTTGAGGCTTTTTTGTCGAGTTTGATCAGTTTAAGCAGCGTGATAGATACGCTGCTGACCAAGCAGTGTGACATTTAGACTCGCTTGACATCAACTGTACGCAAAATACAGGATCATCAAGGAGGTTGATGGCCCGTGATCTCGGATGGGTGACCGAATTTTTTTCAATTCGATTAGATAGTAGGCAAGACGAGTGTGACTAGTGCGGCGGTTTATCTCTCGCACTGGTTATCTTTGCATTTAGACCTCACTTCTGCTTACCATGTCATCAATGGAGTCATTTCATCATCATCATAACAGTCTTTACAGTTCGAGTCACTGCTGGGACATAAGGCCTCTTCTTGTCATCGAAGGAGTCTAGGCAGTAATCCACCACGCTTGCCCAATGCGGATTGGTGGATGGAGTGTTAGGTGATCAATACCCCTTTGCTGATCCATTAGTCGCCTTCTACGACACCCATTGGAGGATATGGGTGATGCTATTATACTCTGCCGGCCATTTAGCCATGACTATGATCATGGCTAATGGAGTCATTTGCTTGACCTTTTTATAAAAAAAATGGTTAAAGTAGCTTATGGATGACTGCAACCTATGGATGTGACACGGACTTTACCAACACTAATCGTAAGTCCTACTCAACAGAACTATGTTATTAGGCAAAGGCGCCCCAATTTTTTCTACTCGCCGTCTTTTGGTATGTATATTATATATATAAGTGGACATTCAAGCTCTTTTAAATTTAAGTACGTTTATCTTTTCGTATGTTTCTAAGATCTTTCGCTCGGAGTGTCCGTTGCTTTCTCTTCAATAAACTAATTTATTACTTAAAACATAGCTCCATTAGATATGCCCTTGGACTCGGTCAAGGTTTGATCGAACTTGTGTTATTAGAAAGAAGATATTATTAAAATAAATTAGAAAATGTAATCTAGTAAGTTTCCAGACATAAGTTCTAATGGAAAAAATGTACGAAAGGTTTATTCAAAAAAAACTGCATGCTTTTTTGGAGATTCATCATATAAGGAGAATGGCAAAAAATAACAAACTGCAATAACTCCAAATATTATTAAAGATATTGCTAATTTTAATTTGCAAATAGGAAACTATTTAGTAGAAGATTAATTAACTGTATACAAATTCTCAAGCTGCAGTAAAACAATGAGATAGGTGACACTAATGTTGATAACAATGATGGGCAGGTTCCAGTCCAGCGGGATGACCTTCCAGACGGTGAACCTCAGCGGGCAGGCTTCGATGTACCAGATGAACCTCTTCAACTCTTCGGAACGTTGACTTCTGAGATCTGTGAAATTATACAGGGTGACCGAGGAAGGCATTGGCATACTTTTAAAATAAGACTAGTTCATAGTGATTATAGTGCTTATCCCAAAAATGAGGCAAATTTACCTAATAAAATCTGATGTTTCATACAAAAGTGCAATAATTATGCAACCAAATTTTGGAAATAGATCCCAAGTGTATGAAAAACAGTTTAATATCGAAATTACAACTGAGTCTGAAGTAAGAAAAATTTTAAACAGCATTAAAACAAAAGTCGAAGGAGTGGATGGTATTAACAATGATTCTTGGGTCACTTGATGTAACGATACCTATTATTACTAAGATGATAAATAGGTCAATTGAAACCAATACGTTTCCTAATTGCTGGAAAAGGGCAGTTGTAAGACCATTACCAAAAAGAAGTGATGTTGAAGGCCTAAAGGACCTACGCCCAATTTCCTTATTACCTGTACTATCGAAAGTTTTGGAGAGGGTGGTTCTCTACCAGGTGCAGGATTATCTACAGAAGAAAAATATAATACCGATATGTCAATCTGGATTCCGCAAGGGACACGGCACAGAGACGGCATTACTGCATGTCACAGATGATCTCACGGAAGCATCGGATAGAGGCCAAAGTAGTATCATGGTTCTACTTGACTACTCTAGGGCCTTTGATTGTTTGGATCAAGGTTTGCTACTGGCTAAGCTTAACCATTATGGATTCTCCAAAAATGCTTGTCAATGGTTCAGATCGTTTTTAACCGACCGAGAACAGACCGTCGTAATTAATAATGCCGAGGGAGAAAAAACTTTTTCCTCTTTTGGTAAACTTGTACATGGGGTGCCACAAGGGTCCATTCTGTCTCCCACTTTGTTCTCTATTTATACCGCCGATCTTAAAAAGCATATCAGATGGTGTAAATACCACCTATATGCAGACGACACTCAAATTTACTGCTCCTTCAATGCTAATGAAACCAAAGGAGCAATTGATCAACTAAACAGTGACTTAAACAGCATCTGGGAGTGGTCTCAGAAGAATTCTCTAGTGATTAATCCTGATAAGTCTAAAATGCTCATCTTAGGTACTGTTGGGTTTTGTGGCTCTAACGCGATGATCCCTTCGCGCGCCGCGCGTCGCAAGAAAAAAGAACAATAATAAAAAAAGTTACGCTGGCCTGCGAACGCGCGCGAAAATAGAATGAAGAAATGAAAAATTACGTAAAATAATAGTTGGGATCGCTGAAGAAGCAGTAAGTTTATTTTATTTAGAGCTATTGATTGTTTTAACAAGTTTAATATTCAATTAGTTTCGATATCCACCAAGTTTTGGTCAATCGAGCCGCGATCTTCCAATTATCAACATTATTTTTACACGTACATTTCATTCATTTCACATTATTATACAACATTACACAGATACAAAGCTTTATTTCGAATCTAAAGATTGTATTTAGTGTTTTCGTTGCGTGTATTTTATTTTGTATTTCGATAAATTCAATACCTAGTTTAGCGTAAGTTGTTCAAAATGGCGAAAGCGTCAGAATCAAAAATAAAAACAAAAGACATCTCTGATTCGGATTTTGCACAGTTGTTACAGCCTCTTATCAATAAAAAAGAGTTGTTTTTTCAAAGATTACAACGTTTATACGACCTTTCCAAAAGTGTTGTATCCGATTCTAACTTAAAGACAGAGTTCAATGTTCGGTTGAAGGAAGTTCATACGATTAGAACGACTTTAGAAAATATTCTGTCAGAAATAGATTCCATAAATTTAAAGTTTAGCTCTAAATACGAATGCAAACAATATGAAATCGAAACTATCGATGAGATTTACTATCAAATTTTATGTGTTTCTGAGAATATGTCGTTAAATAATATTAACAGTACATGTAAGTCTGAGCCGCCTGAAACTCGTATGGTTAGGCCGAGATTACCTAAATTAGAGTTGTTTCATTTTGACAGTCAATTAGAGAATTGGCAAACATTTTATGATACTTTTTTAAGCTTAATTCATAATAACACGAGCATTACGAACATTGAAAAATATTATTATTTGTTAAGTGCAGTTAGTGGTTCTGCTTTAACACTAGTCAAAAGTATGCCTGTAACTTCTGATAATTATCCTATTGTTTGGAGTTTATTAATTAAGAAATTCGAGAACAAACGTGTTTTAGCTACTTACTACTTAGATAAATTGTTTCAATTTAAACCTTTAGTCACAGAGTCCGCGAGTGGGCTAAATACATTTTTACAAACATTTCAAGAAAATGTTAAAGCACTTAGTATTTTACAAATACCTGATTTTTCTGAATTTTTATTGTTTTATATTGCACTTCGTAACCTCGACTCCGCTACGAGGCGTGAGTTCGAACAGTCCCTTGAACAAGACATGATTCCTACTTTTCAACAGCTTATTTCATTTGTAGAAAAACATGTCCGCGTTTTAGAGATGTCAGAAGACAAGAGATATGTTTCAAAACCACAACAGTTCAATCAAAAGATTTCTTATTCAGTTGTTAAACAAAAACCTAATAGTAATTTTCATAAAACTCCACCACTAAAACCTTCTTTGTCCGTATCTAGTGTCACTAAAAATAATTCACAATCTAAGTCGGTTTCAAAAGGTTGTTCATTTTGTAATAAACAGTTTCATTCAATATATAAATGTTTCGAGTATCTTGATCTTACGCCGCAGCAACGATTATCTAAAATTAATGAATTAAATTTGTGTGAGAACTGTTTACGTTGTGGTCATTCGGTCAAAGAGTGCCCTTCAAAAATAACTTGTGCTATTTGTAAAAACATGCACCACCATACGTTGCATATGGATAATATAATCGTTTCAAAACCTATTATCAATAGTTGTTCGAATCAAAGTGATAAGCCAGCCGTTACGTTAACGTGTTCCTCAAAAGCCACAGTGCTGCTGGGTACTGCGCTTGTGCACGTAGCCGATCAGTGGGGTACTTACCACGCTGTACGCGCAGTCATTGACAGCGGTGCTATGTCTGCCTACATGACTCACGATTGCGCTGTACGTTTAGGATTAGTACGACGAAGATGTAATTTCGAACCGATAGGCTTGGGCGGCATTCCGGTACAGAACTACGGTCTCGTGACCTGTGCAGTCAAACCACGCACATCACGACGACCTGTGCTGCGTACCGATGCTGTTGTAGTTTCACAAATCACTAGTAACTTGCCGGTCGCGTCGTTGTCGCAGGACATAATTAATAAATTTAATCATTTAGAGCTGGCAGACCCTAATTACTTCCACGCTGCGCCCGTTGAATTGTTGTTAGCAGGCGACTTGTTTCCTTATATCTATGACGGTCGAAATATATTACCTCGCGAGCGCGACTTACCTGTCGCGATGCATTCTATCTTCGGTTACGTTATTACTGGTCAAACCACACTATCTAACGATCAAAATACTCAATTCAATTCTAGTTTATTTTCAATAAATAATAATATCGAAAAAATTATTACTTCGTTCTGGGAGACCGAAAACGTGTCGCATGAGTTACCGAAGAACCCCGAGGACTTGTATGTGGAACGTTTGTTTTCAGAAGAGCATAGTAGGGATTCTTCTGGTCGCTATATTGTCAAATATCCGTTTAAACCAGAACATGAACTCGGGGACTCGCGCCAACAAGCAGTCCGCCGTTTACATAATTTAGAGTCGAAGCTTGAGCGATCGCCGGAGCTTAAGAAAGAGTATCACAAGTTTATGTCGGAATATGAGAGCTTAGGACATATGACTTGCTTGGGTGATTTGAACTCTATACATTCGAAGTATACTATACCTCACTTTTGTATACATCGTCCGTCAAGTACCACAACAAAACTCCGGGTAGTATTTGACGCATCGAGTAAGACCACTAATAACCTTTCTTTAAATTCAGTTTTGTTTCCTGGACCTAAGCTTCAGGGAGATATCAATGAAATTTTAATCAACTTTCGTATTCATGCAATATGTTTGTCGGGTGATATTTGTAAAATGTTTCGAATGATTCTAATCGAACAAAGTCAACGACAATATCAACACATATTGTGGCGGTTTTCTCAGAATCAACCAATACAAGTGTATGAATTAAATACGATTACGTACGGTGTTGCTAGTAGTCCATATTTAGCGATTCGCGTTTTACATCAATTGGCCGACGATGAGAAAGACAAGTATCCATTGGCATCGAAAGTGATCAAAAAAGGTTTTTTCGTCGACGATCTATTATGGTCAGTTCCTACCGTGGAACAAGCCATCCAATTGCAGGACGAGTTATTAGCCTTATTAAATGAAGGTGGATTTACGCTGAGAAAATGGTCCAGTAATAATCCTCTTCTCTTAGAGCGTGTACCCACAGATCATCGCGAGACGCCCATAACCTTTGAACAAGACGAAAACCTCTCAATAAAGGTTTTAGGCCTTCAATGGACTCCCGCTGATGATGCATTTTCTTATGCAATTACTCCAATGTCAAACTGCTATACTAAGCGCAGTGTTTTAGCCCAAATAGGACGACAGTTCGATCCCTTAGGGTTCGTAGCTCCTTGTATTATTTATGCCAAATGCTTCATGCAGAAGCTTTGGATTTCAAAACTCGGTTGGGATGATAAACTTCCACTTGAAATGCAGCAAGAGTGGAGTCGCTATATTTCAGAATTACCTCTTTTATCTAGTTTCAAGCATGAACGTCAAGCGACTATTAAAGGTCATTCTTATTATCAACTGTTAGGATTTTGTGATGCATCGGTTAAAGGATACGCTGCAGTAGTTTATTTGAGGTCGCTCAATAATGACGGTGAAGCTAAGGTTAGCCTCATTATTGCCAAATGTAAAGTCGCGCCATTAAAAACAATTTCTATACCACGCCTAGAATTAATGGCAGCACATCTATTAGCCAAACTTATTAATTACACAAAAAATATATTACAGGATAGAATACATATTAATGATACATTATTATTTACTGATTCTTCCGTAGTACTTTCATGGTTAAACACTCCTGCTTATAACTTAAAAACTTTTGTCGCTACGCGAGTCTCCAAAATAGTAGATAGTGTTTCTAACGACAGTTGGTATCATATAAATGGGAACAGTAATCCAGCCGACATATGTTCTCGTGGAGTTTTGCCTTCAACTTTGCTAGCTACACCAGAGTGGCTAAAGGGAGCTCATTGGCTGTATTCACCGATTGAAAGCTGGCCAATTCATTCTATTCAACATTTCAAGTCAAATAGCGTCCCTGAACTTAAAACAAATTCTAATATTTCCTTAATTCAAACAATTGATAGTAATCAATCTAACATAGATGAAATGTATGCGCTCACGGAAAAGTATTCAAGTTTTTCAAAACTACAAAATATTATAGCTCGCTGCTTTCAATTTGTTAGTAATTGTAGGTTAAGTAAATCAGATCGAAATATTAACAGTCCATCTCTGACCAATGTGAACAAGGCCCACGATCTCTTAATCAAAATAGTTCAATATAAACATTTTTCGATTGAAATTAATTCTCTAAAGAACGGTAATAATTGCAGTCAGTCTCTTCGAAAGTTATCTCCTTTTCTAGATAGCCTTGGTTTTCTCAGGGTGGGGGGTAGGCTTTCTGAATCCAGCCTTCCCTACTCAAAGAAGCATCCATTGCTGCTACCAAAGAAAAGTAATTTTACCAACGTATTAATCGATTATTATCATAAAACGTTTCTACATGTGGGACCTCGCTCACTTCAAAGTTTTATCAATCAAAAATATTGGATTATTTCAGCTAGAAGTGTTATTAGGTCACGTATTTTAAAATGTATTTCTTGTTTCAAAGTTCGACCTTCTTCGCTTCAACCTATCATGGGAAATTTACCCAAATTCCGCACTGAAGATATTCATGCCTTTCACACTGTTGGCGTCGACATGGCCGGTCCTTTCTATACAAAAGAGTCGCTTCGCCGTAATGCTAAGATTTCCAAGTCATATTTATGTATGTTTGTGTGCTTTTCTACTCGCGCCGTCCATATAGAAATAGTCTCAGCACTCACAACGGAATGTTTCTTAGCAGCATTTGATCGTTTTACTGCTCGCCGTGGCTTATGTCATACCTTGATATCTGATAATGGTAAAAACTTTGTGTCAGCTAGTAAGCAACTCTCCGAGATATCAAATTTCTATGAAAATAATAATACAGACATATCAAATAACTTCAAACTACGTAATGTAATTTGGTCTTTCAATCCACCTACTGGCAGTCATTTCGGCGGCATGTACGAGAGCGCGATAAAATCAGCCAAACAACATTTAAAACGAGTGGCTGGCACTAGGTCATTTTCATTCGAGGAATTAACCACCTTTTTCACGCGGGTCGAAGCCGTACTAAACTCACGTCCCCTAACTACTATTTCAAGTGACCCGAGTAAATTCGAGGCACTTACACCCGGGCATTTCTTAGTTGGTCGTGAGTTATTGTCTGTGCCTGAGTATCAACTGAATGATGAACCTGTAAACCGTTTAAATCGGTGGCAATTAGTTCAGCAAGCCTCACAGCAGTTTTGGAAGTTGTGGCGTAAGGATTATCTTCATTTATTACAACAGAGACAAAAGTGGTCTAACAAATGTCGCAACATCCGAGTAGGTGAGCTTGTTCTTATACACTCAGACGCACCTCCTCTTTATTGGCACCTCGGACGAGTGACGGAAACATGCCCAGGTTCTGATGGTGTAGTCCGGGTTGTCAAATTACGAACACGAACTGGTGAATTTATTAGACCCGTGATCAAAATAAGTCCACTTCCAATAGAATCTTAGTCACAATTTATGCTAGATTTAAGTATTTTCAATAATTTACTAGTTTTTAAGTATTCGATATAAAGCTTCACGCATTTAGAGTTCATACAATTCACTCACATTATTTACTATACAGTCCACTACTCTTATCAATAAATACATACATATTTTCACCCATACCTGGGTTGGTAACTGGAAAATCGTGGGCGATTTCCGGTGGGGGGTTCATGTTGGGTTTTGTGGCTCTAACGCGATGATCCCTTCGCGCGCCGCGCGTCGCAAGAAAAAAGAACAATAATAAAAAAAGTTACGCTGGCCTGCGAACGCGCGCGAAAATAGAATGAAGAAATGAAAAATTACGTAAAATAATAGTTGGGATCGCTGAAGAAGCAGTAAGTTTATTTTATTTAGAGCTATTGATTGTTTTAACAAGTTTAATATTCAATTAGTTTCGATATCCACCAGGTACCAAGCACCAAATAAACAGGGTCAAAGACTTCGCAGAATCCATTAAAATAAATAATATTCCGATACCATGCGTGACAGATGCCCGAAATTTGGGATTAATTTTGGATCGAGAGCAGAAATTTGCTGACCATGTAAATGAAAAAATAAAAGGAGCTTTTTTTAAATTAAAAACTTTGTATAAGATAAGACCGTATATAAAGGAAGAATTACGGATTCAGCTGGTTGATCTCCTTGTACTATCACCTTTCAACTACTGTAGTACAGTCTATGGGCCTCGACTGTCTGTTGACTCAGAGAGGGCAATACAAAGAGTGCAAAACGCATGTGTTAGATTCTGCTTCAGGGTGCCAAGACGAGCTCGCATTACTCCTTTTTTAAATAAATTCAATATCCTCAATATGAGTGCGAGAAGAGAGCTTCACTATGCATGTTTGGTACACAGGGTGATCTGGAACGGCAACCCCTCATATTTGTTTGACAAATTAAACTTCTTTTCCAATAAAAAATGCCTCCGTTCTGCAACCTTGAACATATTAAAGATCCCACGCCACAGAACTACACGCTATGAAGGCTGTTTCAAGTTCAGGTCTGCAAAAATATGGAACGATCTACCCCCGCCTCTTAGAAAGAAGATGAGTACGGAAACATTTAAAAAGTACTATAAAAAAGCATTATTACATAAGCAAATTGCTACTGAGGACCTGAAAGACTCATACAAAAAATATATTACAATCAGTGATTTTTTCCTGATACCTTCCTAGTTTTTTGCACGACTGCATAAGACCAGGGGGGTAATGATATTAGCAGTCTATGTATGTATTTACAGCAATATTCCTCCGTGTAAATCGATTCGTTATTTTAGTCCGGGTGGCCACTTATTAGGGAGGCTCATTTTAAATTAAATTATTTTTTTTTCCCGAATTTAACAATCTAAAGGTTCGATTTTTCCTTGTAAACCCCGACTTTAACTGATTTCATTCCCTTGTTTATTTTCTAGTTGGGTTAAATAAATGTTTAGAATAGTATTTCAAAGTTTTCATTTTATTCTTTATTATTATATACGTGAATGGATGGCAGAAAGAACTGGATACACCGATGGAACCGTGTACAAATACAACACAATATAGTCCGCATACCATCTTTAGGACTAGGGAATAGCTGAAAAACAGCGTTACAAAGTCTGATAGTCTTGGTAACAGAAGCTGAGCTAAATCCTTTTGCCCTTAAATAAATAAAATTGATTAGATGTAGGTATACAAATATTATGTTCTTACTAATCTTATATTAAGTTAAGGATTAAATTATATTGTAAGATAAAGTATAGCTAGGTATACTTATTTGATATAGTTTTAAAAGAAATGTAATAGTTTTTAAGGAGCAATAAACATTTTTTTCATTTCATTTCATTCATTTCATTCAAAATGTATGGATTAGCTGATTTTTTAGGTCACTTGATTTGTCTCATATTTGGGATAAACACTATAATCACTAGCATTCTTTTAAAATAAGACTCTACTGAATCATCAGTAGAGTCTTATTTTAAAAGAAGGAGTGTGATATAGGGATGCCCCCACCAAGCCGCACTGGGCCGTGGGAGAAGGCCTAAACCCCCACATGAGTTATCACCAAAACCCAAGGAAGGCCCAAACTGCCCGGCGGTATCTGAGGCCGTGCCAGCGGTGACGGATGTTGGCGAGGCGCCGGGACCAGGGTGCTAAGAATCCCCAAGCGATTACTTCCTGTCATACGACTTTGGCCCTGACAACATATAACACACTCACACTGCGGACCGAGGAGAAGCTACTCGAACTGGAGGAAGAATTGAGTAGGATTCGCTGGAGGATATGGTGATTCTAAAATCCGGCAACCTACTATATTTCTGGGAAGGCAAAGATCTGTAGTCTCTCGTGAACAACTTTGTACAGATCGGAAGTGTGTCGAATAAGATGGTGCACCTTATACTTACTCAGAATCACCAAACGGTATTCGTTGAAGGTAATACAGGTATACGCCCCGACCTGGACAGACCCTGACGAGGAAGTGGAAGTAATGTATGAGGATATTTCTCGGGCAATACATGCTTCCAGGAGCCACTACACTGTTGTCATGGGAGACTTCAACGCAAGGCTAGGCAAACGTGGCGTGATGAGTTTAAAGTGGGGCAATTTGGAACTGGAGTCCGGAACTACCGTGGTCGAGCCAAATATATGGAGAGGGAGAAAACAAAGGCTCCAAAGTGTTCGCCAGAGATTTGTCGCTTGGAGAAAGCTTGGTGACGAAGCAGTCCAACTGGGTAAGTCCAGAACGAGCTCAATCGACGAATCTAGCTCGAAAGGGTAGTGCTCGAGAAGCTACGCGGCATATCCTCGACCCATCTACCGCAGTGTCTCAAGACGAAAGTCTGTGTGTTGCCAGTGATGACCTATAGAATCAAAACGTGGCCGCTTACAATGGGCCTCATAAGAAGACTCAAGATCACCCAAAGGGCAACGGAGAGGGCTGTAATCGGAATTTCTGTGCTTGATGATTAATGAGAGATGATGAGATAGCGCAAAGAATTGCGACCTCTAGGGGGAAGTGGACAGGGCACATTGCGACCACTTACCGGGAAACGCAGCGTTGGTAGGGCTTCCACAAGGTGGACTGTCGATCTCGTAAAGGTAGCGGGAAGCCGCTGGATTCAGGCAGCGCAGGTTCGATCGGTTTGGAGATCCTTGGGGGAGGCCTATGTCCAACAGGCTCAAATGATGATAAATCTTACCCTTCTCCTCAAACAATCGGTTGTGCAAAACCATCTTCATTTTCTCAACTTGAAATGTTACCCTTCCTGCTTCTATTGCTGGAGAAAAGATCATTATCAGCATTTGCGTGATCAGCACAAACGGCAACAAGTTGTATTTTGTCCGCTGAAAATAATTTTAATACGCCATGCTCATTTGAAAGGTAGAGTAGAATGTATTTCACCTTAACTATTTAAATCATTCTATTGTTACTATTCAACAGACATTTTCCTAAAACCTATGCAACATTCGTGAAAATCGTTATCATTGTCTGCGACGTGCGATCACAAAAAAAAATTTTGCAATATTAAAATTTACAGTCGCGAGCAAGAATATGTATGCGCTGTTTACAGTTCACCATCTTCGTTACACGCGCAACAAGAGTGAAAGGATGTCAAATATTATGGATGCATATTATTGCACACGACCACTGTTTAGTGCTTAGGTTTACCTACTGTTAGTTGTTAGCTATAGTTCTTATTTAAAATGTTTGTGAAAGCGCGTCGTTGAGTTGTGATAGTAAATTTATTTCTACTTTATTCTTATCATGTTCACTTTAAAATAGGTATTTGTTAAAATATTTGTCGTAAAGTGTCCTACGAGTCCTTAGCACACCATGGTTTCTCTGTGCATGTGCCTACTCCAAAGGGTGATAGAGAAAGAAACTTGTAAGCAAATTTATGGGACATGCAAGAAAATCGTGTGAGGACTTCCCTTCAATACATACCTCCACTGTTCGCGTACAAATAAACTTTGGTTATTCGTTCCACTATAATAATAATATTTTTTATTTTGGCAACACTAATACACTCATATAACAACTACATAAGGCACTTAATACATCCCTACAAAAATTGCAAAAATAATATTCTACAAGCCTACGAAATACAAGTCAAGCATTATAGTTATTAAGCGTATGTGTGTCGCAGCTGTCAAACAAGGTCACAGTTCAGTGTAATATCTGCTCACTATACTATCGAGACCACTAGTTCCTATTCCATATTTTTTTACGTCATTGGAAATATAACCGTCTTTGACCAGTAATTTTAGTCGATGGACAGACGCCTGCAGGTCAGGCTACCCAAAACCGTCAAATCTTCTTTCAATAAATTTTCTTTGGTAAATTATCAACCATATATTTCATAAACATTTTCAACGCTGAAAATCTATCGACGAATTTTGCAATTTTTGGTAAATTGACGTGTAGCCGTCTGCACGTCAATTTACCTTTTCTTTTTGCTGATGTTTACTTAAAGGTATACGACAAATATTTTAACAAATACCTATTTTAAAGTGAACATGATAAGATTAAGGTAGAAATAAATTTACTATCACAACTCAACGACGCTATTTCACAAACATTTTAAATAAGAACTATAGCTAACAACTAACAGTAGGTAAACCTAAGCACTAAACAGTGGTCGTGTGCAATAATATGCATCCATAATATTAAAATAAGTGCCTTTTCACACGTGCCAGCAACCGGGTAACCGCGGCGCCAGGTAGCCGGCGTAAAATATACCCAAATTACACCGGCTACCCAGTTGGCGGTACATGTGAAAAGGCACTAAGGTTTAATAATTTAATAACCTTTTATTGATGTATTTGTGTGTAGGTATATTAAAGAAATACCTACCGCTGCTCCATATGACAATTCCTTGATCAAAATGAATACTGACAACATTATCTCCGGGATATTAAAAAACAGTGAAATTAGAAACTGAAACAACAATACAAACGTTGAATTGTAAAAATAATAAAAGACCTTAGCTTAGATTAAAGCAAAAAAGTGAAGATACGTTACCTGAGTAACGCGCGTGTGCCTACAAAACTGAGACCAATGGCCCTACTACGTCTCAGCTGCATTGTTAGGTAAGCGAGATAAAAAATGCAAGAGTCGTGCGAGAGCGACACGTTCATGCATAGTTTGTCTATGTAGTTGAAAAGGCCTGCTTTTTGAAAGATGCGATAAGGAGGATGCCGTATCTTAGACTGTAAGATAGTGTTTGCTCCAGAGACATTCAGCGGTTGATATACAATAAAAGTGCAATTTGTTCCAGTCGGCGGCAAAGAACGTGTGCTTTCTAATTTACTGCTCTGATTATAAGCCGCCTATGTGTTTGCATCCAATTTACAGTTCAGAGTCAGCTAGATAATAGTCATTCGCAAATTAACTGCCTAATGAAGCCGCAGCCTTATTACTAGGACTCACCACAATATCAAATGTGCCCTTAACTTCATCAATGCTGTTCACTAACATCTTATAATTGTCCTGACCAGAGGCAATATCTTCTTTCTCCTTCATAACTTCCGTAAACCTCTTCAACCGATGGTACAAGGAGTTGTAAACAAAATAATACACAATAAAAACAATACCTGTGCCTACAGATGGTATGGATATTAAGATATTACCTATATTGTAAAAAAGACAATTAATAGGAAGTACTATGCAATATGTTAATTTTACCGTCAAAGTGTACAAGATAAACGAAAAAATAGTAGCAAGAACGTTCCTCTCAATATTATACGAAGAAGATTGAACTCCTATTTTCGAATCAAATAGTTGCAAATTCTTTTGGAATGCACAGAAAGATTTCGAGCTTTTGGAAGCTAATAAAGTTATAACGAAAGCCAAGTAATGTAGGCATGTCGATGTATACCAAACAGAACGACTGACGTTCAGAGTTTGGCAAAAATATATTGAACAAAAAATGCACACGAATAAACATTGACTAAGAGATACTATTTTAGTGATAATCTTTTTCTTAAGCGATTTATAGTCAGCGTAGCCAAAATCCAACGAAAAGATAACATGTATTGCTAATAATATTTTTCTGAATGTGTTTTTCTGTATATTAGAATCTTGAGTAAAATTGTTAACTTTTGGGAAATTGGTAAATTGGATATTAGATTTCATTTTCTCTTGCAAGGTTCACTAAAAGCGTTGTGTCTTCGCAAAGTTATTTTACAAAGTAATTTTAGACACCCGTTAGACATTTAAGTACTTCGTTATAGATATATAATAATCAATTATTTTCAATAAAATTATCATTAATTTCGTTGCAAACTAATCAATTAACCTCAAGAAAATTACATGTCAGTCTCTGAAGCTAACGACCCTTAATGTTATGATTATGATAGAAAGATAAATAATGAGATATGACTTGTTGATTTTAAGAAGACACGTGTAGTAGTAATTTAAAAGCTAATTTTTGATTTGGTTTTAAATTATTAAATTTGGCAAAAAATCTAAGGCCCTCTGATTAATGAGTCACTGTAGCCTTATAGACGTTCGCAACACCGACGTCATGTTCGGGAATTAACGCTATTAGTATATATATAACCTTGTGATTGCCTGACGTTACAGATGGGTTGCACCGATGTCAGTCTTTAATTCCCGTTTTTTCATGTTAAGTACAGATGCGTTGTCGATCGATGTCATGTTCATCGATAACTTTATGTGTGAAATGCGACTGCGTCTCCCAACCAGGGGGCCTACTTTGTTTAACAATTCCCGCATCTTCGGTTATACCTACATAATCTATGTTCTGTGCATATCCTTCTCACTCATTCTGAAAATAGGATATGATTGAAAAAATCGAATAGATCCGAACTATGAACGTGGTCTTACAGGTCTACCTCGCGTTACGTCACGAAATGTGCTGTAAAGCAATTTAAAATATTTGACAATGCCAAAAACGTTTTGAGTACTTTAGATAGAACTTTATGATCTAAAGTAGTATTTAAGAATTTTAGGAGATAGAAGATTAATATCTAATAGTGTAACGTAGTAAGTTACATGATTATAATAAATTAGAGTAAATAAATATCAGGTATTTCTAATAATTTTATAGTTATTAAATAAAAACCAAAATTTTAACTTATTCTAATAAATATAAATCAAACCTTATATTGTAATTTTTTAAATAATTATAGTTATAGCTAACCGTATAACCAAACGTAAAAATTAAGAACATTTGAACGCAGTTGACATAACGCCCCCGCGCATTTAACGACGGTCGCTTAATAAATAGTAATTCGAATATTAATAATAAGTAATTGAAAAATGAAAAAATGAAAAGGATTAAAATGAAAAAGATAGCGATAGACTCGTATATACTGTGCATGATTTTGGAGTAGTTATTATTGGCTTACCTGAGACCTGCTTGACCTTTACCCGAGAGTTGTGACCGGAAAAGAATAGGCTACCCTTAAGGCTACCTAACGTTGGCATATTCTATGGGCTTCATACTTTCCATTGGTATAGAATTTGTCTAATAATCAAACCGGTGAAATGTTTGATATTTTTTATTATTATTATTAATTAATCATACCCTGGACTAAAATTTGTTAGGCAACCCATATGCAATATATTTATTGACATATTAAATTTAATTTTAAATAAGATTCATAAAATAAACATCTCGGTGAAGGTCGTTTTATATCGGGATCCTATACTACCAGCATAACACCGCTGGCTGCAGTTGCCGAACAACAGGCGACACAAGGAAGTGCCGTTCTAGGAGGTGTGAATCAAGCGTCCGTATTTTTCGTATGCCATTATATTTTTGATAAATTCTTTTAGTGCAGACACTGGGTGTTTCTCGTTTATTAACCCCAGACGTTTACATTTAATGTACTCGTAGTTCTTAATATTAGGTTGGGGAAAAAGTCTTTTCGCATTATAGTATGTATAAACTTGTAATAAAATCTCTTTGGCTATACTGTTTGTATCTGGCTGGTTTTGGTATCATTGAAAGTTTAAATTTTAAAGAACATAATTTCAAATTCAAATTAGGAAAATGTGTGATTTTCATTTGTTTTTCGCACCGCCAAGATGAGTGAATCTAATGAAGAAATTCGATACATTTTAAAATTTTACTACAAAAAAGGTAAAAATGCAACGCAAGCCGCGAAAAAAATTTGCGATGTTTATGGACCTAGTGCAGTGTCTGTGAGAGTAGCACAAATTTGGTTTAAGCGTTTTCAATCCGGAAATTTTGATGTCAAAGATGCACGTCGCTCTGGTCGCCCTATTACAAATAAAATGGATGCCATTTTTGAAAAAGTGGAGCAAGATCGGCATGTCAGTAGTTACAACGTAGCTGAAGAACTGGGAATTGACCACAAAACAGTTTTGGCGCATTTGAAAAAAACTGGGTACACAAAAAAGCTCGACATTTGGGTACCTCACGAGCTCACTGAAAGAAACCTAATGAACCGTGTACTCATTTGTGATTCTTTATTACGACGTAATGAAACCGAACCATTTTTGAAGAAGCTGATAACTGGTGATGAAAAGTGGATCACGTACGGCAAGAACGTGCGAAAAAGGTCGTGGTCAAAGGCCGGTCAGGCTTCACAGACTGTGGCGAAACCCGGGTTAACTCGCAACAAGGTGATGCTGTGTGTGTGGTGGGATTGGAAGGGCATTATTCATTATGAGCTGTTACCACCAGGCAGGACCATCGATTCTGAACTCTACTGCGAACAACTGATGAGATTAAAGCAAGAAGTTGAGAGAAAGCGGCCGGAATTAATAAACAGAAGGGGTGTGGTTTTTCATCATGATAACGCTAGACCTCACACATCTTTAGCCACTCAGCAAAATTTAAGAGAGTTTGGCTGGGAGGTGTTAATGCATCCGCCGTATAGTCCTGACCTTGCACCTTCAGATTTCCACCTGTTTCGGTCTCTTCAGAATTCTTTAGGCAGTGTCAGGTTAACATCACGAGAGGACTGCCAAAACCACTTGTCGCGATATTTTGACCAGACGTCCCAAAATTTCTATAGCAATGGGATCATGTCCCTACCTACAAGATGGCAAAAAGTTATCGAACAAAATGGTACCTACATACTTTAGTTAAATGTATATAAATTATATTAAAAAATGTTTTGAATTTTCTTAAAAAATGCGAAGAAACTTTTTCCCCAACCTATTAGATTACCGTGCCATGACTGTGATAAAGTTCTACAGAATTGTATTTGCTCAAGAAGCTTATTATTTGCTCAATACAAAACTTTTCAAAAACCCAAATACTTTCAAAACCATAGATTTATAATTACTGAACTTTATAAATTGGCAATGAATCGACTTGGGCGAGACTAAAAAATGCCCAATATGTGAGAAATGCGCATGTGTGCGTGAAAAATAATCCTAGCCTTGACTCCTGTAATCACGATATAATGAAAAATTTTATTGATAAATTTATTATTTCCATCTTAATTTTTCTGCACTTAATGTTCACTTTAAATTTAGGCATCGTAAATGGACTTAAACCGAAATATTCTATGATTGCTAAATTACTGACAACAGCTCAAGTAGTTGGTATTACCACAGATAATACTAGACTGTATTACCACGACACGCACGCCGCAGTTTCGGGTGTCTCTTAATATGGTGGAATTTAATATCAATAGTTTGATATTGATAGTTAACGGTGGGAAGAGTTAATTTTTTGAGAGATTCAAAGCTTTCACTTGATAGAAGTGAAACTCGCCGCGAATGTACTGGAGTCTAAAAGTTAAATTCATTATTTCTTATATATTTTGTTAGCCTAACTATTGAACGACAAAATAAATGTTTGAATTGACTGTACGGAACGAGATCACTTTGCGTGAAACGGCCGAGACAAAAAAGTGGTTCGTTGCCTAATGGCTGCCGAGCAACGGGGCGCCAGCATTCTGGTTTCAACCCCCAACCCAACAAGACCTCTTGTTGGAGCAATGTAACGGGTATACGGAGCAGAAGTATCGTTGTGAAAATTGGTGTGAATATTGTACTTAAGGAATACATCAAATTAACAAGGTGTGTTTTCATTATTATCCTCCCTAGTTGTAGATAGACTGCAACAATTTCAATAACTCTGCAAATAGTATTCGCTTAATTTTTCTGGAAATATTTCGAAGCTAAATAATTGGCCACCAAAATGGAATTTGATCAATTCTTATTAAAACACATAAAAGAATCCGCCATTGTCCTCTTTATATGTATTTATTTATTATCCTATGGGGATTATCAGTCAGAAGGCGGTCTAGCGTTCAATCAAGCGGTCACTTTTACATGCGATTGACCAGGTAGTATATCATAATATAGACATAACTGTCAGCTTATGTTGATTTAGACATAAATTCAAAATCAAAACTATCACTGTTTCCTGAAAATTTACTGAACTGGATGTTACAACCTTGTTAGTTACAGGTGTCGAGTTATGGGGTGAATAACTTAAGTATTATAAATTTGTCGTGTGTCCGTTCGCTTACAATCATCATCATCATCATTTCAGCCAAGAGACGCTCACTGTTGGACGTAGGCCTCCCCCAAAGATCTCCAAACCGGTCGGTCCTGCGCTGCACGCAACCAGCGGCTTCCCGCGACCCTTACTAGATCGTCAGTCCACCTGGTGAGGGTCCTACCAACGCTGCGTTTCCCGGTACGTGATCGCCACTCGAGGACCTTTCCGCCCCAACGGCCGTCAGTCCTCCTCGCAATGTGCCCTGCCCACTGCCACTTAAGCTTCGCAATTCTTTGGCCTATGTCGGTGACCTTGGTTCTCCTGCGGATCTCATCATTTCTGATATGATCACGCAGAGAAACTCCGAGCATAGCTCTCTCCATTGCCCTTTGGGTGACCTTGAGCCTTCTTATTAGGCCCATTGTAAGCGGCCACGTTGTTCGCTTACAATACACTCAGCATAATCAGCAGGTCTTATAAAAAATAATGTATCAACCTCATTAAATTTAATTTAGTCGAGTACCGTCCTTATATCCATCATATCTAATGGGTATTTGTTTTATATCAAGTGAAAGGTGTTATTTCGTTGTTGTAGCAGCGCCATTTTACCAAAAAAATATTTGAATGGAATCAAATCGATCGATAGATATTTAAGACTTCATATCATACATCTTTTGCAATAATGATGTTACAAATTAAAAGTGTTATTAATAAAGTGGCTGTTTTCACCTTCATTTTATTGCAAATGGTGTCCGCTGCTAATTTTGGTTTATTGAACGGACTTCGACCGAAATTTTCCAGGCTGTGTGATATATGTACAGTGCTACAAATTGTTGCTTTTGCCTCAGCATATTACTTCGCCATTTTAAATACATATGACATGGATTACCCACTGTCATATTGGATGTGTGTCACCGAATTTGAGTTTATTATTAATTCTCTTATTTTAATTAGTAATAGTGGACATAATTCTTTTTTTGAAAGATTCAAAAGTTTCCAAGTGCTAGAGTCAAAGTTGTCCACGAATGTTCTGCGTGGTGTTGCAATTAATTTTGTCATTTTTATTTTTGCGTCAGTGCTATCACAGTTGGTGTATAGTTATATAATTTGCACGTTTCTGTTCAAAATATGTTTCCGTTCTAGAATGGAATTTGTGCTGTTTATTTCGAGACAGCAAAATTTCGAATGTACCAATGTTGTGTCTGCGTTTCTTTTTTACGTCGCATATCGCCTGATGAAAATATATAATGCCCGGGTCGCTGTCTGCGGTAATGAACTAAATAAATATATATTCATTTATAAGGAAGTTGCTGATAACGTTCATAAAGTCCAGAAAGTTTTTGACTATGTGGTAAGTATGTATAAATTATGTAAAGCTGTAAAGAATTAGAACTACCTATTTTGCAGATTTTACCTTTTTTATACAATGGGTCTAGTAAATGACTCTATTCTTCCTAGCAGTAATAAAGTTCAAATGCAGAGATATGCTTCTAATCCGGCACTAGCTACTCCTAGCTGCCCAATACCCAGCCAACCCCCAATATGCTGCTTCGTGCCTCTTTTAAATTATATTGCATGCGACATAGAAATTTGCCAAGCGTGTATTTTAGTTTCACATTTGGTTATAATACTTGGCACAAAATAAATAAATAATGCATATACTTTTCTCTGAATAACCAGAAATTTCATTGATTTTGTTCCAGTACCTCGTCGCATTGATATTTAAAACACCAGATATAATACTGATGGTGTATTACAGTTTTATGAACCTCAGTGTTTCCACTCAGGTAATTAGTATACAGACATCCATACTAACACCCGTATTTACAAACATTACTATGAGATCACTCGACACTTGGATAATAATAATAATATAATAATATAATATATTTCCACGCTCACACCAATTATCTAGCCCAAAGTAAGTATCATTAAGAACTTGTGTTATGGATACTAGATAACGGACATTTTTTTTAATATACATAATATTTTTTGATATTTTTATAAATAAACTTAATAAACTTAAATAAATATATAAACAACCATGACTCGTCAACAAATACACGTGTTCATCACACAAACATTTGTCGCTACCAGGACTCGAACCCGGACCGCTTGATGTGTAGCCAGCTATACTGACCGCTCCACCAAGACGGCGTCACAGCGCGTATGAGCGTGACAGTAACACCCGTATTCACAAACATTACTATGAGATCAATCGACACATAGATAAGAACGAACCAATCACAGAGCTCTCTTCAACGCAATGGCCTTGAAGAGACCTCTGTGATTGGTTCATTTCTTATCCAACGTGTGGCGTCACGGCGTCACACGTCGATTGATCTGTGTCGATTGATCTCATAGTAATGTTTGTGAATACGGGTGTTACTGTCACGCTCATATCTAAAGCCCAAACGAGTAAACGAGAGAAAATTGGATTTTTCAAAAATGCCGTATAAAAAAAAACATTTTATTTAAATGCTCTAAAAATAAGTAAATAATATTTAAATTTAATGAAACCCATCAATCTATTCTTCTTACAATTTATAATATTACGTTATAAAAGCTTGTCGCGAGATTTACTTCGATCTATATTGCAGCGTGATTATATTATGTATGTTAAACATCTGCCATATCTTTTTTAAATTGACTAACATTTACTGTTTTCTTGATATTTAGAATTTTATTATAAAGTTTTACACACTTTGCAAGAAAACTATTGTTATATTTTATCTACCTAGGGAATATCCCTTAATACAAGTCTGTAAGGGTTCCTTTTATAAGTCTCGAATTCCACTATAACACTTTCTTAAATAAATCATAATTCTCGTACACAAAAATACTTATTTCGTAGAATACAGAGATGGCAGAGGTAGTAGGCAAAGGTCGTTAAATAAATTTGCAGGAATTGTCAGGAGATCTAACACAATCTATTGCTATAGTTAGCTAAGATAATATGACAGATTTACGGACAATTTCCGCGACATTACAGGCATAAAGTAGGTACTGAGAAATTTACAAAAACTACATGTTACTTAACATGGTAGCAGTTTCATAAAACAACACTTAGGTACATCTTTTATCGGGATAAACAATAGCGCCGGGTGTAGCGCATAAAATTGCTTCAGTGTCTACTCTACTCCAATGATCTCAATATATTTGAACTATAACGCCGGCCGTCGTGGTGGAGTCGTCAGTATAGCTGCTTACACATCAAGCGACCCTGGTTCGAATCTTGGTAGCGGCTAATATTTGTGTGACGAACACGAATATTTGTCAGAATCAGAATCTAGGTATCCAATAAGCGGGCTAATTTAACCGGATGGTATGTTACCTACATACAAATAAAAAATAAATACCTCATGAGTATAAAAATTCTACACGTCATTAAATGGTCGCTATTTTTTACAGGCAGAGCCGCTGAATAGCTTATGGGGTAACTTAAACCAGATTCGACAATTCGTCATTCTGTCGTCTCCGGCTGTAAGTGCTGGATATCTGACATATGAGGTGGAAAAACTGAAAGTAATATTGCATAATCGACTGTTAGAAGAAAGAGGTAAGGCATAACGGAAAAGTAGGACTTACTGACTATGGTCTAGTAGCTCACACACCGGAATAAGATCCAAAGATCCCGGGTTTGGTTCCCATTTCCCCTAAAAGCTTATGACTTTTCTTTTAAAGTTTTAAGCTTCTTGTAATGACATTTATCTATTTGATCTCCTCCCTCTTACACACAATTCAGATGTTCCTTCGCTTACTTTTCTCTCAAGATGATGTGTTAAGTCTTACTTGTCTAGAGAAGTTGGAAGTTTGCCTGCTACTTCTGTGAAAATGGGATGCTGAATTAAGTACCAAAATATCATTTGGTTCTGTTTCACTGAAGAGTTTTTAGTTGCTTCTTCGGTATATTATGCTCTGTCCTTAAGCCCTAGTACCAGTCTGCCTGGTAAACCGTTGAAAGTGTATATGTCGTAAGAAAATTAGATTTTCGCGAAAATTCTAGTACGATCGCAAAAAAAAGATGATTTTAAGAATGAAGTTATTTAATCACCCGCCTGTACCATGTTCAGTATCTTTGCAAAAATCCGATTCACTTTAGGATAATCACTGATAACGGCTCACGTTTCGTAAGGCATGAGTGCTGATTGGTTGTGTAGTGTTGCTATTGTCAAGCACAGGTATATCGATGATACCGGTGCTTGACCTATCCAAACCGCTATTACTCGTCACTAACATATTTATTCTCATTACCTGTGTCGTCCAGTAATTTGTAGTGCAGTTATATTTTTTTTTTATGTTTGACCTTAGAAGCTCTTGGCCTTCAACTCAGCTGAAGGTAAGTGACGATAATGCCGAAGATGTAGTCTATCTTCACCTGGAACCACAGAGGGACTGGTTATCTTATCATTGATTGGGGAACATTAGGAAGGTCGCTGTCTTGGTGGAATGGTCAGTATAGCTGCCTACACATCAAGCGGTCCGGGTTCGAGTCCTGGTAGCAGCAAATGTTTGTGTGACGAACACGAATATTTGTTGACGAGTCATGGTTGTTTATATATTTTTTAATTTATTTATAAAAATATCTAAAAATTATTGTTTATAAAAAATATCCGTTATCTAGTATCCATAACACAAGTTCTTAATGATACTTAATTTGGGCTAGAGAATTGGTGTGTGCGTGGTAAAAAAAAATGTAAAAATGTATAATAGATATTCCTAATGTCCTATTGGGCACTTGTAATCCTGCTGTTTGATTAGAATTACAATCTTGTTTTTCCAGATACAAAACACGCTGATGATATTGGAATGCTGCTGGAGTATGTGACAGCTCGTCCTCTGAAGTTGACGGTGTTCCGAATACTGCCCCTAAACTGGTCATTCCCAGTGATGCTGTTCAACCTTTGCGCCTCCTATCAGATTATCGTATTCCAGTTCACTCATGTCTTATAATTGCATTGCTAATTTATTGTTTTAAGGCAGTAATTTCATTAATTAATTAAAGGAGCGTCTTGTAGGTCATCAAGACGAGGGTAGCTTGGCTTGTGCGGCGCTTACATCTACTTCACTCACACTATCTTTAGTGGTAGGGCTTTTGACGATTTAATAGTACTTAGCAAAGTCCATTTAAATAAAGAGCTTTTTCATTTTCATTTGGATTCCATATCAGCTTAACATCAGGTGGTATTAGTAAAGGATCACGTTCTATCATTTTAATGTTTAAATAAATAAAAAAATCGGGAGTGGTCTCCCCTTGACTTTCTCGTAAAAATGTCTCTTGTTATATTTTACTTTACAATTAGATTAAAGTACATTGCTGTTGTATAGTGCATGTAGTTGTCACCTATAATTAAGTTTGCATTTAGTAACCTGTGATATTCGATGTCTCTTTCAATAACTGTGTCAATGTAAACTTGTTGGTGATCTCAATAAATAAATAAGTATACCGGAAACGACTTCAAAGGTTGATAGAAACCTTATATTTTGATGTCATACATGCATGGAATAATTTTATTTTTGCGGTTACAAACGCGTAAATATTAATACTAGAAAAATGCACTGAAAAAAATCGACTTGCCTCAGGCGGGACTCGAACCCGCATCTTCCATCATCCGCCCGGATTGTGGAAGATGCGGGTTCGAGTCCCGCCTGAGGCAAGTCGATTTTTTTCAGTGCATTTTTCTAGTCATACATGCATTTTAAATTTTGGTCACCCATCCGAGTACCGACCACGCACTTGGTTGCTTAACTTTCGTGATCGACGGTTCAAAAGTTGATAGAAACCTTATATTTTGATGTCATACACGCATGTTAAATTTGGTTGCAATAAGTTAAAGCATGCTCGAGTTATCGCGCTAACGCACAGACACACAGAAATACAGACACACAAAAAAACACACAGACATAATTCCAAAAAAAAATATCCTCTATACTACGTATACGAGAAAGTAAAAATGTTGAATATTACATAACATGTTTTTGTTTATGATATACAACATGTAAAATTAATAACCAACACCCTGAATACAGGTGGTTTGGGATCGGCTTCTGAGTTGATTTCAAAAATTTTTTTTTAATGTACGCCTTTTTTTTAAAAAAAAAAAAGCAAAAGTATTCAGAAAATGTTGTACAATATTTTCTGGGTACTTTTTGTTTTCTTTTTTAAAAAAATATTGAAATCAACTTAGAAGCCGATTCCAAACCACCTATATTCAGGGTGTTGGTTATTTAATTTACATGTTGTATATATGTTTTTTTATACATCGAAATGGCAAACAAACTTGCGGCGAACGCGACATCACGAAATTAAGTCTTCAGATGTCGGTGCTGGCCCGCTCTGGTATTCGGTGCAGGTGTTCTCATGTTCTATACCTTTATGGAGAATGCTCTGATAAGTTTCGAATGTCACTGGAAAGCGCCGACCTGCTCCGCTACTATAGACAGGTTACTACTATTTTCCAGGCTACTATAGACAGGCAGCCTCTGCCTTAATCAGCTGGCTTTATGTAGCAGTTATCAGTACCTACCTGCAAGCACCGATAAGGGCTGGTGGATCGACTCTGGTAACAAGGTTTTTTATTATATACTCCCTTAGGATCCTTTCTCTGCAGTTCGCTGTGTTTCGGATTGAAGGGAAAGGTAGCCAGTGTAATTACTGGGCATGGAAGGCATATCATCTTAGTCCCCAGGACGGCAACGCCTTTGCAGTGTTAAGTGATTTACTCTTAATATTGCAAGTGTCTATAGGCGACGGTAACCACTTAACATGCTTGTTTGCCATGATTATTATATATAATTCCCGTGTCACGATGTTTGTCCGGGATGAACTCCGAAACTAACAATCCGATTTTAACTTTATTTAAATGTGTGTTTCGTTCCAACTTGAGAGATAGGATAGTTTGTATCTTGATAAGTAGGCCTCATTTTTACTTTCTCGTATACGTGGTATAGAGGAAGTCTTGTAATCGTCAAAAAATTCGACCTCGAGATTTTGACGGATTTACACGTTTTGGACCGCCGTGAGTCCTTAATTTATTTAATTGCAAATTCAATGTTATAGGATAGTAGTATGAAATTACCACAGCAACGCGTGGCCGGGACAGGCAGTTAGGTATAATATGCATATGTCGTGGCCCGATCGTATAATTGGCCAGATCATGAAATGCTTGGGCATATTGTCTACCTACCGATCACAAAAATACGTAGATTAGACTTTCCCACAAAAAAATAACTTTGAACCTACTGATCACTCCTGACCACTACTATTTTAAGATAATGGGCTACTCGACCAGTGTTCGAGATTTTTGTGGTCCAGTAGCATTTCATGATATGCCGCACATTTCATGATCTGGCCACGACATATAAAAGGATGTATGACAACTTCTTTTTAATTTTGTATTTTATATGTACTTTCTTTAACATTGTAAAATATAATTATTTCATTAATTAATGAAGTCTCTTTATTTTGCCATTTTATTGTCACCTAATTATAATTTATATTTAACCTTAAAAGGGCATACCAGGGTATTATTTCCTTTTCTACCTGAGATGGTAAGCGGTCATCATATCCTATGGGGATTATCAGCCAGAAGGCGGTCATGCGGACAAGCTGTCAGTCTTACATTCTTTGTCTTGTATAATTGGCCAGATCGTGATATGCTAGCATAACAAGAAACGCTACCACTGGTCAAGTTAACAACTTTCTAAAAATAGTAGTGGTCAAGACTGATCTGGAAGTTCAGGGTTATTTTTATGGCCAAGCGGGGTGGACTGTTTGTGGGAGAGTTTTCCTGGTCATATAACGATCTACCCAATCATACGACCGGCCAACGACATATAAATTGCTTAGACATTACCTCAGCAGTCATACACTTCCGACACGGACGCCCTAGGGACGCTAGGCGGTCGAGAAATCCATGGGGAGTTTCTAGACCGCCTAGCGTCCTGTGAGAAACTGCATGCTCACGCAGAAACTGAACGCGTGACCAACGAGCCTGCTACCGTAAATGCGAAACACGGAAATGCGAACAAGGTTAGTGCGACAAAAGTACAACACCACGGAATTGCGACATTCCACTTGGTCTTCTTTTTCTTCTTCTTCTTTATTTAGATGGCGTTCGCGATATGTAACGCATTTCGCCAATGCCCTGAATCCACACGTCACTCAGCCACACTGGACTCTCCCAAAAACAGTACACTCAGCTTAGTCATAATAATAACCCTCAACTCACGTTTCGCACATGCGTGCTTTCGCATTTCTATTATTCGCACTTACGTAGCAGACTAGTGACCTATGTCTGAACGATCCCATATATAAATTGCCGCAAAAAAAAGTGCCGCAGGCCAAGCTTCCGCAACCGGCGGTTGCTAAACGCCGGCTCTGGCATTATGGGTCTGCAGATTGGGATGGTATGCGCAACTACTTTGCGTCCATCCCTTGGAAGCAACGCTGCTTCAGTGATAACGATACATCAGCTTGCGCCGCTGCCATTACTGAGTAGATTGTATTGGGTATGGAATATTACATTCCACATTCCGATCTCATCGGTAAGGGAAGACGTAACCTCTGGTTCAACCGCGATTGTGCTGTTGCTGTTTCACAGAAACAGGCGGCGTATCGCGCTTGGATCAGGGGTCGGGCTCTTAAAGCTCCTGATATCGAGAAACTGAAAGCAGCCTACAACAATGCTTCCAAGTCCTGTAAGAAGGCTTACATAAGAGCGGATGCCCAGCGCGTCGCACGCATTGGCCACGAATTGGTAACGCATCTTACGGGCTCCCGTAGTTACTGGCGTCTGGCCAAAGCCGTGCAAAGCAACTTCTGCCAGCCCTCGCTGCCACCCCTGAGATGTCCGGATGGGTCTTTAGCTCATAAGCCGCAGGAGAAAGCCGATCTTCTGGCAAGACTCTTTGCGGCTAATTCCCAAGTCGATGATTGCAATGTACAGCCACCGTCACTACCTCATTGTGGCTCCACGATGCCTGACATTAAAATCAGGCAGCGTGATGTTCGTGCGGAACTGCAATCACTCGATGTCCGGAAAGCTAGTGGACCCGATGGCATCCCGGGCGTTGTACTTAAGAAATGTGCAGCGGAGTTGTCTCCCGTACTCACGCGCCTATACCAGCTCTCTTACTCTTCTGGACATGTGCCGGAAGCTTGGAGAGAGGCTAATGTGCAGCCTGTTCCCAAAAAAGGGGACCGCTCTGACCCGGCCAACTATCGGTCAAAGTCAAAGTCAAAGTCAAAATTACTTTATTCATTTAGGTACAATTTGTACACTTATGAAAGTCAATTTTGATGCCAACGGTTCGGGAGTCTACCAGGAGGCCTTGTTCTGAGAAGAACCGGCAAGAAACTCAACAAGTTTTATCCTCCCTTTACAGTTTTTATAGTATTGATTTGGAAATAGTCATAATTCACATTGTCAAGTCTTTAATAATTAATCATAATAATATAATAAAATAAAGACTCATAATGGTCAATAGCAGTCACCTCGGTACTTTGCAAAGTTATGGAAAGGATCCTCAACAACCACCTGGTCCGTTACCTAGAGGGTCACTCTCTGATCAACGATCGACAGTACGGCTTTAGGCCGAAACGATCGACGGGTGACCTTCTAGCGTACATGACGCATGTCTGGGGTGAAGCCATGGACAAGCGTGGCGAGTCATTGGCTGTCAGCCTTGATATCGCCAAAGCTTACGCTACAGAGCAGTATCACCTTGCTCGGTATGGAGGTTCGCAGCGACTTGAATCCGAAGGACTACATCGAAAGCGTGATAAAAACAGCTTCACGGAAACTCGGAGTCCTGAACAAGGTGCAGCGTTTCTTCACGCCAAATCAACTTTACTTGCTATACAAGACACAAGTACGGTCCTGCGTGGAGTATTGCTCGCACCTGTGGGATGGCTCTGCCAAGTACTTACTCGATGCTTTGGATAGGTTGCAGCGTCGCGCGGCCCGCATCATCGGCGACGAAGAGGTGACTAAACACCTTGAGCACCAATTGCGTCGCAATGTTGCGTCATTGAGCGCTTTCTACCGTCTGTACCACGGCGAGTGCTCTGAGGAACTTTTTTCCCTAATCCCACCATCTGCCTTCCGTTTAAGGACTACGCGTGCTGGTCTACGTTGTCACCGACAAACTGTGGCTACCATTCCAACGCGAACTAAGAAATTTGGCAACTCGTTTCTTTGTCGCACAATCAAGAAATGGAATTCACTGCCAGCACACGTGTTCCCTCCTTCCTATAATCCTGGGTCATTCAAAAGAGGCGTGAAGAAGCACCTTGCAGGTCAGCAAGGCGGGGGTGGCTAGCGCGGCAGTTTATCTCTCGCGCCAGCTATCTTCGCATTTGGACTCTACTTCTGCTTACCATCAGGTGGAATAGAGTCATTTGCTTGATCTTTTTATAAAAAAAAATAAAATAAAAATAAAAAAAATGCTTGCAACACTAGAATCCCAAATAACCTTTCGTTGAGTTCGTTCGTACTAGTTCAAACACACTAGAGACTCTAGTCGGCAACGGCAAAGAGACTCTGCTACGAGAAACTATTAAAGTCCTCGTCTGCTTAAGAACACGGTGACAGTGTAGAAGCCATCTTGGTCATCGTGGTCAATGACGATATATAAAGCTTGCGTTTGAAGTAGGTATAAAGCTGGGCTACCTGCTGGCACGAAGCGCATCGAACATGGAACAATAGTTCAGAAAAATAATAAAAAAAAACAAAAAGTAATTTCGAAGTAGATTCGCTGAAAATTTATTTCTATAGTTGATTTAGACATAAATTCAAAAACAAAACTATTACTGTTTGCTGAAATATTCTGAACTGGATGTTAGAACTTTGTTAGATAAGGATAAATAACTTAAGCATTAAGAATTTGACGTGTGTCCGTTCCCTTAGAATACACTTAGCATAATCAATTGGTCTTCGAAAAAATTAATATATCAACCTCATTTAATTTCATTTAGTCGTGTTCAAAAAGTATTTTTTGTTATTGAAGCAGCATCATTCCATTAAAAATTATTTTAATGGAATCAAATCGATCGATGAATACTTTAGAGTTGGTCGTAGTCAACCCAAGCGTATTTATTGCTTATCGGGTTGCTTAGATCTAAAATAATTATAATGTTACAAATTAAAAGTGTTCTCAATAAAGTAACCGTTTTCATCTTCATTCTGATGCACGTTGTGTGCGCTGCTAATTTTGGTTTATTGAACGGACTTCGACCAAAATTTTCCAAGTTGTATGATATAAGCACAGTGCTACAAGTTATTGTCTTTTCATACGTTTTTTCCATAACAATTTTAAATTTATATTCCACTGAATACTTCTTGACATGTTGGATGTGTTTTAATGAAGTGGAGTTTATTATTAATTCTCTTATGTTAATTAGTTTTGGCGGACAAAATTCTTTTTTCGAAAGATTCAAAAGTTTCCAAGTGCTAGAATCGAAATTGTCCACGAATGTTCTGCGTGGTGTTTTAATTGATTTCGTAATTTTTATTATTGCGTCAGTGCTATCACAGTTAGTGTATAGTTATATAATTTGCACGTTTCTGTTCGAAAATTGTTTCCGTTCTGTACTGGAATTTGTGCTGTTTATTTTGAAACAGCAAAATTTCGAATGTACCAATGTTGTGTCTGCGTTTCTTTTTTACATCGCATATCGCCTTATGAAAATATATAATGCTCGTATCGCTGTCTGCGGGAATGGACTAAATAAATATATATACATTTATAAAGAAATTGTTGATAACGTTAATAAAGTCCAGAAAGTTTTTGACTATGTGGTAAGTATGTATAAATGATTCTGTAAAGGCTTGAATGGAACTACCTATTTTTGAAGATTTAACTTTTACTTTTTTTTTTAAATGGGTCTAGTAAATGACCGATAAAAATGTTCAAAGTCACCCAAAAGGCAACGGAGAGGGCTATGCTCGGTGTTTCTTAACGAGATGGAATCAGGAATGAGGAGATCCGTAGAAGAACTAAAGTCTACGACATAGCCCAAAGAATTGCAAAGTTTTGCAATTCTTTGGTGGCAGTGGGCGGGGCACATTGCTCGGAGAGCGGATGGCCGATGGGGCTGAGCAGTTTTTGAGTGGTGACCACGCACTGGACGACGCAGTGTGGCTAGGCCCCCCACAAGGTGGACTGACGACAAGGTTAAGTCTGCTGGTCACGCCTGGATGCGAGGAGCACAAGATCGGTCGTTGTGGCGTTCTTTGGGGAAGGCAGCAGTGGACGTCATGTGGCTGAAATGATGATGATGATGAAATTACTCTACCCTTCCTGATGGTAAGCAGAAGTGGAGTTCAAATGCAGCGATATGCTACTAACCCGGCACTAGCTACCGCTAGCTACCCAATACCCAGTCGTAGTCCAAGGTGCTGCTTTGTGCCTCTTTTGAATTTTATTGCGTGTGGCATAGAAATGAGTTGCCAAGCGTGTATTTGAGTTTCACATTGTGTTTCACATGTTGGGGCAAAATAAAACCAATTAATAATAGTGATCTTTGAGTAATCTGAAATGTCATTGATTTTGTTTCAGTACCTCATCGCATTGGTATTTAAAACACCAGATCTAATACTGATGGTGTATTACAGTTTCATGAACCTCAGTGTTTCCACTCAGGTAATTAGTATACAGACATCCATACTTACTGTCACGCTCAAGTCTAAAACCAATGATATTATATTTAAGAATAATATCATTGTCTAAAGCCCAAACGTGTAATCGAGAGCAAAATGGATTCTTCAAAAATACCATATGGAAAACAAGTTTTAAAATCAAGTTTTTTATTTAAATGCTCTAAATAGAAGAAATAATATTTACATTTATTCAAACCCATCAATTTATTCTTCCTACAATTTATCATATTATGTCATAAAAGCTTGTCGCAAGATTTACTTCGATCTATCTTTGAGCGTGATATTATGTATGTATGTTGACATATCTCTTTTTCATTGTTATTTCATACTTAGTATTTTCATGACATTTGGAATTTTATTGTATACACACACATAGCAAGACAACTTTTGTTATATTTTATCTGCCTATGGAATATCCCTTAATACAAGTCCGTAAGGGTGGGTCCCTTTTAAAGTCTCAAAAATTGTATTTTATTTAAGAAAGCATTCTAAGGCAATTAGAATGCTTTCTTAAGTAAATCATAATTCTTATACACAAAAATACTTATTTCGTAGAGATATTATAGTCAATTATCCTCAGCACTCCTAGGTTTGGCTAGTCAAACGTCAGGTCTGGCATAATGCCTTGGGGTGCACGTCCGGAAGACTCCTCGTGGCGGAGCCTGGTAACGTGGTGGGGAAACTTTCTCGGCGGGTGTGTGGCTTTGGATGTCAAGGGTGTCCCCTTGGCATTCGAAGTCACATGCTATCGTCGAGTTGTTTTTGTTCTCCCACCACGTCTAGTTTCGGACGGCCCTTTTCAGGGCCCCGGGCGCGGTCCGATGGCTGCTCCCTGTGTCCTCGTCAGGAGGACGCGCCAGGTCGAGCAACCGTCGGTGAGGAGGCGGCCTATAAGGCCGGCGTCGGCCAGCGGCCCACAGGGGCTAGCGTTAGTCGGTAGCCCTCCTGGGCTGCTAGCCACTAATTGGTGCACAAGGACTGCTTAGACGGGCAGTGTTGGAACGGTCTCGGTGTAGTAGCGCACTGGAGGTCAGGTCGGGGAGGATATTTAGTGGGTATGGAGGAAAAGCCTTTACCTCGAGTCCCACATATCCCCTGCGGTTGGCACCACCTCACAGGGTCGATGCGTAAATGTATTTGACATCCCCGTCAAAAAAAGGTGTCGCATAGAGCCTTAGTCAAGAGTAGAATATGGATCTGTGATTTGGCGGCCTCATTATGCGACACACATACTCAGAATTGAACGATTACAAAAGATGTTCTTATGGCACTTGAATTTTGCACGGGGTGAAGCTAAAAGGATTAGGAGTTATAGAGATCGGCTTCAGCATTTCGGAATGATAGACTTGGAAAACATACGAGTGTTGCTAGACCTTGTTCTATATTAGGTTATCTATGGTGGGCAGCGGCGTTCCCTAAGAGGTATATTTGCTCTTAGGGCGTTCCCGCTACTTTTGACGTTGACATTGACAGTTCGCCAATGTAATCTCATCCTTGTATTCTTGTAAGAAGATGTCTGAACTTAAGCTGAATAAATGCTAAATTAATTAATATAATTGTGTTTCAATAAGACATTTAAACAGACCTCACATTCTTTCTTAAAATGCTCAGTAACAACATTGACAGCCCGCCAGAGAAATCAATTTCGAAGTTCTCTTCCGCTATCGGCGTAACGCCATTGGCAACTTATTTGCACTTCCATATCGAAGGACTAAGTTGGGGCAGCTTTCACCGATTCCACGTTTGTGTGATTTGTATAATGCTTTTAGTGGCATTATTGATGTTTCTAACTCGACCTGTAAAAACCGTAGCCTAATTCTTGCGCATGTAACTAATTCAGATACGTAAAATGTGAAAGGGAAATCTTTGCATTCTGTTAAAATGTAATGCTATGCTATGTACTTATACAAATTTAAAATGAATCCCAAATGTGTATAAAAATTCTACACATCACTAATGGTCGTTACTTATACAGGGAGTGGCGCTGAACACCTTATGGGGTAACTTAAACCCGATTCGACAGTACGTCATTCTGTCGTCTCCGGCTGTATGTGCTGGATATCTGACATATGAGGTGGAACAACTGAAAATAATATTGCATAATCGACTGTTAGAAGAAAGAGGTAAGACATTATGGTAGAGTTGGATTTACTGACTATGGTCTTGTAGACCCGTCAACGCATGCACGGGTTAAGCCCAGCTGTACGCCACATGGGCGGTTGTTGATAAGGTTTCTGTTTAAATATAGGTACTTGCCATAATCAACTCCCCGCATAGCTATAAAAAATAACCATACACCAACTTATATCGTCATCATCATCATAAAAGCCTTTATAATTCGACCCACTGCTGGGTTACAAGGCCTCTCCTTGTCATCGAAGTAGGTTTAGGTACTTGTCCACCACGATTGCCCAATGCGGATTGGTAGACGGAGTATAAGGTGATCAATAGCCCTTTGCTGATCCATTAGTCGCCTCTTGCCGCTACGACACCCATTGGAGGATATGGAGTGATGCTATTCTACTACACCGCCATCTCGTAGCTATACCTACTTATGCTACTCATGAAAAAAGTAACTGAAAGTCCGGTAGGGATTTCTTAGTTCTAACAAAAATAAAGATGTTATAAAATCTACTCATATGACTAGCTAATATGTAGCCAATCATCGTTGAAATTTCCAATCGTCCTAAACGAACTCGGATTTTTACAATGATCCTGAAAATAGGTCGGATGATTACGAAATATCTTAGATTCCAACTATCCGGGTTTTTGCAATCATCCTATGATTTTCGTGAACATACGATTTTTCTTATTACGAGATATTTAAGGGTTATTAGGGGAACATCAGGAAGGTATAATAGATATTCCTAATGCACTATTGGGCACCTGTCATCCTGGATTGTACTCGCAATTCTTGCTGTTTAATGGAATTTGCATTTTGGTTTTCCAGATACAAAGCACGCTGATGATATTCGATTGCTGCTGGAGTATGTGACAGCTCGTCCTCTGAAGTTGACGGTGCTACGAATACTGCCCCTAAACTGGTCATTGCCACTGATGCTGTTAAGCCTTTGTGCCTCCTATCAGATTATCGTGTTCCAGTTCACTCATGTCTTATAATTGCATTGCTAATTTATGGTTTTAATGCAGACATTTCTATAATTAATTAATGGAGCGTCATTCAGGCCGCGAAGACGAGGGTGGCTTGTGCGGCGCTTACATCTACTTCTCACTCTTTCTATCTTTACATTTGGATTTCACTTCCGCTTAACATCAAGTGGTATTAGTAAAGGATCACGTTCTATAATTTTAACGTGAATCCTTGTGTATACGTTAGTCTGTTCTTGTATTTAAGTGTATGTATTTATTTAGGTATGTGTATCTGTATTATTTGTATATCCTAATCCTAACTAATAATATAATTTAAAAGTGACTTTGTTTGTTTGCTACGCCTTAACCATTTCACCGATTTTAAAAATTCTTTCATCAAATCAATATAAAAACCTTTTGCTTTAAAGCAGGATCCGGCCTGTTGCTTTATATCTGACCTACACACGTAGAAGACGTCAGCTGTTACGCTGTGGAAGATAATTTTATTACATACTAGCGCGCCTGCTCGCATCTGTAGCGGTTATCGCGTGTATCCCTATGTCCTTTCCAGGGTATCATAATATCTCCATACAAATTTCATCAGAATCGGTTCAGTGGTGTAGGCGTGAAAGCGCTTAGGATTCACAATCGTAGATGTTACCTCCTGTCTTTATTCAATCTTCTTTCTTCTATTTACATATTATATTTTATTAAATCTTTTATCTCCTACCCTGCTCCCTTTTATTGGGGGTCGGTGCAGTATGTATAGCTTTCAACATAGTGCTTAAGGTTTTGGCATTAATTATTAAATTAATATTTTTTTTTCATACTTCTTTTGTTGCTTGTAAATAAAAAAAAATAATGCAGCGTTTTAGTTGATTGATGATATTATAATGGTAATTATAATATTATATGGACCGTGTAAGTGCAGTGTATTCATGTAAATATGACTTATTTAAATATCAAGTATTATCAAAGTTAAGCACAATTAGGTACCTACTTAATTTTAATATAACTTGATATTTAAATAGGAAGCTAGGAAGGAATGCGATCAAAAAAATTATATGTTTATTAAGACTTCAACTTGTGTTTTCTTTTTATTCTACGTATCTAAATAAATCCCAATTATAAATTAAAAATATCACGAATAAAAAAACAATGAGGGAAGAGTAATTAACACTGAAATGCTCCTAATATGTGCAAATTTTCTAATTCTTAAAAACATCACAAAAAATTGGTTGTCTGTAAAGTCGCTTTACTGACGATAGTTGAACGTGACAACGTCTTAAGAAAATACTGATGGAATGGTAGCATTTTTCAAAAGAAAAATTTAATTTCATTTGTTTAATAGATTTCGCATTATAGTATGAATAAACTTGTAATAAAATCTCTTTGGCTATACTATTTGTATCTGGCTGGTTTTGGTATCATTGAAAGTTTAAATTTTAAAGAACATAATTCCAAATTCAAATTAGAGAATTAGATTCAGAGCGAGGTAACGCCGCATGACGTCATGTTTTTTCGTGCGTGCAGCCGGCTCTATCGAATTATAAGACGTTGTCACGTCAAAAAATTTGAACTAAGTAAAAACTTGAGCTAGGGCTGGACGAGACCGGCGGTCTCAGCCGCCTGCCTTTTCATGCCTGTCTGTCTACGTTTGGCGTGGCTAGAGGGTCCTGCCGCTCCCTCTCCACAGCCTCCTTGCGCTTCGTATCACTGTTTCGTAGTAAAAAAATATTCCATATTTAATAAACAACGAGAATAATAAATTCCTCACCAATTAGCTCTGTCCCATAATTCAGCGTGATGTAATAAATTAGCACGCGGAAAGCCAGCGAGCGAGGCTAGTGCAATCATTAATCATACTTAGCCATTATCCTGTTATTTTGTGGCCGATGCGTGCTTGTCGATTTGTTTGCGGTTTTACGGGAGATAGGGATCATAGCTCATTAGCTATGGGACTTTAATTCCAACGCAATTCAATCCGCATTAAGCCGATGTTTTTAAAACACATAGCAACTCGGACCGCTCAGATAATTTAGGCTTAAATTCACCAACACTTTTAAACAGGCGATTATTATCTAATCGACTATTTTTGACATTTTATCGTATAGAAGAATTGTCAAACACTGATGGTTAACTTCACGAAGATAGATAATATAAGCTCCTTGGTTAACTTATTCAATCGCTTGTTTTACGCGTTGGTGAACCAGATGTGGTTTAACGTGTAACTAAATGTTACATATAACTATAAAGGTGGATGCATATTTAGCTGAGACAATCGCACTGAATGAAGCGAACTTTATAGCCTGGAAATTCGGATGATGTCACTAGATGCGGTGCGGATGATGCGGATGACTCGGCCGATGCGCTCGCATTCATTGTATTCACATATAATTACAGTGCAGCCTGTATAAAAGCTCCTATAAAATGTTTATGTTCGTTTGTTGTTAAACCGCGATCAAACAATCACAAAGATATTAGTGTATAGCATAGCACATTACTCTTTAATAGAAATCTGTGGATAACGTTGCTGGTTGTATAATTAGTAATAAAAATTCTGTAAATCTTTATGTAACACAAATTGTACAACTGTTTGTTATCCCTTACAAAATAAAATAAAAAATAAAAACAAAGGGTTTCTTGTTTTCTTTTTAGTTTATTGTATGAGTTTTTTTTTACGGTTCGAGCCCCTCGGTGGGGACATTATATGAGCTGTTGATGATGTATGAGTTTTGGGTCATTGGTAAATAAAAAGGTAGAATCATGTTTTAGTCAAAAGTGACAGAAAGTGAGAGAAAAGAGAAGAATGTAAGCTGACTTAAAAAAAATCTTCGGCGCGTTCGATTTCGATTCGTTTCGTTCGGCGCGTTCGTCTCGGCTAAATCTGCGTTCACCTTAAGGCTCTCTCTTCTTCTTCTTCGTACGGGCAGTTTCCGCAACTCGACGGCTGATGCGCCTATTTTGCGTCGGAGGGTGTAGGCCGGATCACTCCAGCCATCCCAGCTCTACCAGGAAGTCGCCTAGCGCCTTGAGGTTGCTAAGCAACTCCTGGCCGCTCCTCCGAGCCCAGTATTCTGTCACTCCTCTGCACTCCAGCAGGACGTGAGCGGCTGTACCTTAAGGCTCTATTCAAACACTGAGATTATGAGCGTGATCGTATGTTTGGTACGTAAAGAATATATGAAAACTGGCTATCTTTTATATCGTTTTTAATTTAAACTACTTAGTATTACGAAAAGAGACAGCTTACAGTACAGGGCAATATTTTAATATGTGTACGCGTTTCACATTAGCATGCAAAATTAACCCGTCGCCAGCTGCCGCGCTCGCTCCACTCCGATGATTGGAACTAGACGTGACGGAACGACCATTGTCCGCATTCGTCTGCCAAATGTACAACGTGTATCAAGCCTGTTATTAATCTAGATGTTAATGTTTGTTTGTTATTAAACAGCAAAAGGTTTTGTGTTTTCTTTTTAGTGGAATGCACCTATGAGTTTTGGTACCTTAATCGCAGTAAATGAAATGGCAGAATCATGTCTCCGTTTGTAATAAAGTAGCTTTACTAGCAAAGAGAGACAAAAGAGAGAGAAGGGAGAAGAATGCAAGCTGAGTTAAAAAAATAAGAAATAATATATTTTATTACCTAAATCACACATCAAAAGATATCAAACAGAGGCTTGCAAATTTTAGAGATTGGAGCCAGTAAAGTCGTCGTTTATAAAACTTAATCAAAATAGAAACAAAGGTTTTCTTTTTAGTCAAGTCTGATGTATTTAGTCAACTACAGAACTTAAATTCAAACCTTGTTTTCAAGAAATAGATTCTCAAATTGGAGTCCCTTATCTCTACATTAATAATTCTGTAGTTAGCTAACCAGCCCAACACAAGCGTGAAGATATACAGTGTCACAGACATTTCGGCGAGCGTATTTCCGTGTCATCACATAACAACGTCCAAGCGAGCGAAGTTACTGTGCCGTTTAAATTCAAGAGCCTTACAACGGGCGGTCACGTTCTTAAATCAGCCTCATGGGAGCCGAATAAACCAGCAGACAGAATTAACAACTGCGGCTAACGCCTCTGGACTTGATCTACTGTTAGTGTTGCGTATTGGCCGGTGTTAGAGGCGGCTGGTGTAAGCGGTGAGCGGTAAGCGGTTCGGTCTCCTATCCTGTTGGTAGGTGACCACGAGTTTGACAGTTTAATAATAGATGTCTAGCATCAGTAACCTATAATGAAGTAACAATCATAGCTTTTCTACTGTACTACGCTTGCCAAATTATTTTATATCATCATATAATATATAAATAAAAGCCGGACTGCAGATACGCTTTAGGGTGGAAATTTGTCCTGGTTGTTGGTATTTGTTTGTTGGATTACTGAAGGATTGCTACATGTTTTTTGGGTTAGGTGTCCCCTTGTCTCATCCATCACCATTTCTTACCATCAAGTCTTTACCAAGATATCCTACTCAAGAGCTACTCGTTAGATGATAATGTAAATATAGCTTTTTATTGGATGATAAGATGACAATTAAACAATATGGACAAATACTCGTAGATATAATTCAAGTTATTAATTTTTTTTTACAAATTCTCAATAATAATTATCAGGTAAGCGTTTTCTGGAATGGTCAGATAAGAAACTATGACGGGGTCGGTTTGATTGAGAGTAGAGCTTCGGCATTATTATCCCTTATCATCAGATCATATCAAGAGCTTCCCGTCAACTAAAATATATGTTTTTCCTTGTATGATACTTAAAACGCTACAGCTTCTAACTGGTACCTGCCATGTAATAGCGAGCAACATGGAATAGTCCATTGCAGCACGCAACGGGTTATTGAGGCAACGGGCATAAACTCACATTTTTAAAGTTATTATCACGACAAACGTGCCTACTGTAAATAAAAGGTGGAAACTGGAAAAAACATGTTTGTGTCCAAAAGAATAAAGGGCGAAGCTACGTTTGTGTCATATTTCTGCTGCATTGCCAGTCTAATTGTTAGGTAACATATTTCAAGCATTTGAATAAGACAGGTTTTTGGTGCAAGTGGATTGGTCGCTCGAGTTTGGATCGCCCTTCCTCAGAGCGCAATCAAATATTATTATTCCTACCTTGGATCCAATTATATAGGGTTGGTACAATCTGTCACCATACTGCTATAGTTTTGGGCCACCTGCCTCACACCAACCCCGCTGCTGCTTTTGAGATTGGTGTCGCCACCATTTGAGACCGCTTGGTGCGCTGGTCTGTATGAGTTCCAGGAACTCCTTTAGTCGACTTTTACGAAACCCACAAGATAAGAAGTGGTAGTTTGTTTCGCGACTAAGGAATTATACCGACTCCAGACCGTAAATAACTCCATTTTCTGTACTGTTGTGCTTTTACCGTCGAGTAAAGTTTCTAGTGCGCCAGTGAACCACTATGGTGAGACAGTAGGTTACAGTATCGTGTACACCAGACGGCTTGCCATCTTTATGCTTGATTGCTGGTATTATGAAATGAAATTAAAAATATTAAGACTTCTCATTTCACAGTAGGTAACTACTCATTTTAAGATTCAAACTTAATTTAATTGTATTAAAAGCATAGCATTATTAATTAATTTCATATTTAAGTGCAATTTACGCAAATTAACGATTTGTTTAAGGATTCTCATCCAAGTGACTCAAATCCATTTACAAAATACTTCGTCGTAAATGATCGGAGTTAATTAGTAACATTAAGGCTTGCCCAATTTTAGTAAATCTAACAAGTTATGACTTAGGTATCATTTGTTAATTGCTTCACTTAACGACTATGATTTAATAACGGGCGGAACAGATGGTTTTATTTACTCTAACAATAGCGAAAGAGTCGTGTGGTCGTGTTTCTATAAATTTATTAGGTCACCAAAATTGTGATTTTTAATTGAGACCAGAAATCAGAGAAGTGGTGTACGAATAGGAAATAAGAACTGGAGAGTAAATTTACCAAATGATTTTCTATCGCCTCTTCTGGTTAAGGTGAGTTGTGCGTTTTATAATTTTCTAGTTATAAATGTTCTTATCTTTAATTGTTTATCTTTAAATTCCTTTCATCTTCGTATGTAATAAGTGGCTTAGTGTTTCGTCCACTAGAATAAGAAACAGAAATCTTAGGTTCGATCCCAAGGGAAGTATAATTTGTACTCATTTTAATTGGTGGCACAGCATCTTTAAGTCTGCCTAGCTAGCTAGCATTATCTTATCAAAGCCCTAACAATAGTGTTAATAGCATTACTAATAAGATAGCAAGTCCCTTAGTTGTGGAGGGTAGTTTTAGGGTATCTCCAGGTGTAGCTTCGCATCCACTTTTTACCATCATGTGAGCTGAAGGCCAAGAGCTTACCTGTCAGGATAAAAAAATACACAATGTTCTTATGAATATGTAATGAAGATCATTGATGACATTATATCACATTATGAGGTCATTATACTTTTCATTTTAATACGTTTTAGAAATATTCTCTTAATTTGACGCCGTCGTGGTGGAGTGGTCAGTATAGCTGGCTTCACATCAAGCGGTCCGGGTTCGAATCCTGGTAGCGGCAAATGTTTGTGTGACGAACACGAATGATTGTTTGCGAGTCATGGTTGTTTATATATTTATTTAAGTTTATTTATAAAAATATCTAAAATTATTATGTATATTAAAAAAAAAACCGTTATCTAGTATCCGTAACACAAGTTCTTAACGATACTTACTTCGGGCTAGATAATTGGTGTGAGCGTGAAAATATATTATATTATTATTATATTATGTTTTAGAATAATTTATAATTGAACACGAACGAATTTCACACTCGTTAATCTGGCACCCTCGATTTTAATAATCTTACTTTTTCAGGTTCTTTAAGTACTGCGAGTTTGATGAAAGTCAGGAGCAGGGAATGATGTTATTTCGAAAAAGGAAGAAGAAGGTCCACAAAACGAGACTAATGATAGATGAAGAAATGAACCACTATATATCTATATTGATGTCAATAGCAGCCGTCCTACTATTTCTATCAATACCCTTTGTATTCCTTGAAACACCTTGCGAAATTTTCCAAGAGAATCAATATTACATACTGTATGATATAGCTACAGCGATATACGACCATTTCTATATCGTGGACATTACTATAATTTTGACGCTTATTTTATTAGCATATGTTACGCTTACTGCAGTTTTAGATGCTATTGACAGGACGAATCTTAAAATCAGTCCTTGGGTAGAAAGAGGGAAGTATAAGCTACCAGATAAACGAATGATTGTAAGAAAGCAAACTCCAGAAATAGATTACACTGGGCTTCTTTATGAAAAATCGAGGAACCTCATCGTCAATGGAAGGTACTATGAGCAGTGTGGAGGAATTCTACGAGAGAAGAGGCTGGAGGAATACAAGAATCGAATTATAGATATTCCAGCGACTGATCGAAGTGAAATGTCTTATCACGAATTGGTTATGTTTGAGAGACAATACGACTTATATCGCAACCGAGTGCTCAGTGAACAGAAAATTAAAGAAAATAAACATTAAGCCCCGGTTTTCACAGATATATTCTGAAGAATATATCAGGCAGTTAAATTGAAAATTTTGTGCGGACTATCTGTCAAGTAAACGCTAATGGGAACTTACTTGGAACCTGTGAAACAGGCCATAAGAGTTGCAGACTGATGCCAAATACAAGTAAACTAGTGATTTTCTTGTTGTAAGATAGCTGTAAGATTGTATTAAGACGTAGCATTTATAAATGTATATGAATTCATACTACTTAATAATATTTCAATTGTTTACAATTAAATGTAGTTTTATTTATGTCTGTTGTTTAAGTTGTTGCATTACTCGTGTCATCATCATTCGCCTGACCTGCTTCCAATTTTATTTGTGGTCGTTATAATATAATTATGTTCCCTTCTTCCACTCTCCTCGGTCAGCTGTCATCTCAACATTAATTGCCATATCATCTTTCGCACAGTCTATACATATATTCTTTGGTCTTCGTCTCCCTGTATATCTATCCGCATCCATTTTCATCACTTCCTTTGTAACATCTTCTCCTTCTTCTTCGTACGGGAAGTTTCCGCAACTCGACGGCGTCGTAGAGCGTAGGCCGGCTCACTCCAGCCATCCCAGCTCTACCAGGAAGTCGCCTAGTGCCTTGAGGTTGCCAAGCAACTCCTGGCCGCTCTTTGGTGACCCGAGGATGTGAACCCGGTATTCTGCCACTCCTCTGCACTCCAGCAGGACGTGAGCGGCTGTATCTTCCTCCTTCATGCAGGCTCTGTAGAGTGACTTTCTGTTACACTTATATTGAAAAGATGTTTGTTAAAGTTGCTATGTCCCAAGATTGCGCGTGTGATTAGACGTAACTGGTATCTTTTTAGCTGTAATAATTTCTTAGAGAAACTTGGGTCGATATGCGGTAGAAGTATCGTCTGTCGGCATGTCTCTAAGGTGTTCCAATATCTATCATGTACTAGGTAGGAGTGTTCTATAATCCTACCTTTGAACCAGCTTACAGAGAGAGGGACTACAGTTTACTTTGCATATGTGAGAAGTGTCCTAGAGTATGCATGTAGTATATGGTCACCATAATACGCTGTTTACAGAAATCGGATTGAGAAATGTCAAAAGATGTTTATAAAGCACCTTAATTATCGCTGCCGTAAAAGTTTCCAGTCTTATGAAGAGTGTTGCATGGAACACAAACTTATGACTCTCGAACAACGACGTACACTGATGGATATGTGCCTTCTTTACGATATTGTGCATTGTAATTTGGAATGGAATCATGGAATCATGTGTCTGGAATCATGTTTCGCACACCGAGGTACCGCACTCGCAACACATCTCTGTTCAATGTCCAATTATTCCGCGAATTCAGTACTTGGGTGGTTCCTGGGGCGCTTAATTTTTCGTGTCACAGGCCAATATAATCTATATTATTTAGATTATTATATTTAAATAATTGTCAAAACCTAGAAGAACTACTACTCTCTTGAGGCATCATAAATAAAACTGCTTAATTATTGTTTTAATATAATAAAATCACATTTGAAACCTGAAAACGGGGGTATTTTACCGACTTTCGACGTGTCACACGCGTCTCGCTTACAGTATTATCGTTAACAATATTTTAACTATACGGGATATTACCATAATTTATATATCATTAAAAAATACAGAAATGCCTCTATTCTTATTTAAAATTTTGTTTAAAAACCTATCAATTTAGAGAAGTTGAGCCGTTGTAAACATTTGTCACGCGGCGGGCTTAAATTGCACCCCACGACAAGATGGGAGTATTTCAGTAGTGTAAATATGAGATAAACCTTCAGTCATTGGTTCTCGAGGGTCTCTAGTTGTGTCCTGAACTTTTGATAGAGGAGTTGTGTCATTCGAGTACAAGCATAACTTTACAGGTCAGTTCTTATTTTAACTTTAATTTTGGTACACCTGGGTAGGTAAGATCTGTGGGTCGATTAAAAAATAGAAATGTGAACCTATGGTTAAAACTGTTTCTAGAATATGATTTCCTAACCATCTGAGTTTACTATGAGGTAAAAATATCTCCGATATTATTGCCAGTTTTTGAGTAGTTAATCAAAAACAAAATTGTCACGATCAGATCCATGGTCCAAAACAGATCCATGGTCTCAAATCTATGGATATTTTCCCATGGATCTGATGTTGCGTCATCGCCACCAGTCCACAAGGCATTCCAAAAGTTGTTTGACGCTGTTTTTTTATTATGTGTATTACCCCACAGGCATGGAACAAGAGTGTAAGGTGATATTGTTCCATAAAAAAGAGACAACGCTTCTTAAGAGCTCGGAAATGCTGAAAAGCCTTAATGATGCCACTCGACGTGAGTAGGGTATTATTGGGCATTCTGGCACACTTTTTTAGCACTCCATTGATCTCACTATCGTTCGATCAATTTCGTAAAAAAGTGTGCCAGGATGCCCAATAACAGTAGTGAAAATCACGAAGTGGTCTTAAGTTTTGCAGTTTTGCATCACATTGTTCTGTGTAGGTGATTTACTAAAAGGCTGATTTAAAATGCGAAGTGAATTAGACACTCCAATATTAAATTGAAAGCGTTTTTTGATTTAGCTGCTAAACCCCCCTTCATGATTATTGGGTGTTGGATAATTATCCTCTCTATAACTGCCGTGGTATGAATATAAAACCAGATATTTATAAATACATTCATTCTCTCTACCTACATCGATCTGTATGGATACTACCTACGATGAAATTTATTAAACAACCACTATCTTTGCAATTTCAAAAAATTTGCCCAGATGAGGTAGTATCTGTTCATCGACATGGAAAATTGCTACCTAATATGATTAGATGTCTTGTTTGTGGGCCGTCAAACTGTGGGAAAACAAACTTACTTATTGGCCTTCTACTACATGAAAATGGACTGCGGTTTAAAAATGTGTATTTATACTCTAAGACGCTATATCAATCCAAATATGTATACCTAGAAAAGGTTTTGAATTTAGTGCCAGAGGTATCATTCGCAAAATATCGAGATAATGACTTGATCGTGAGTCCACACGAGGCTAAACCACATTCAGTAATAATTTTCGATGATGTAGCATGTGAAAATCAATCCAACATGCGAGATTATTTTGCAATGGGTAGGCATAAATTTATTGACTGTTTTTACTTAAATCAAACTTACACTAAAGTTCCTAAACAGTTGGTAAGAGATAACGCCAACCTAATAATATTATTCAAACAAGACGATATCAACTTACGTCATGTATACGATGAACATGTTAGTACTGATATGTCGTGGCCAGAGTTTAAAGAATTGTCTTCGAAAATTTGGAAGATTCCGTATAATTATTTAGTAATTAATAAGGATTGTCCGAAAAATAAAGGTGGATACAGGATGAATTTTGATACTTTTGTTAAATTTGATTAATAAATAAAATGAGATTCATACCAGTTCAGATTCATTTCGCCTAAAAAACTATTAGACATAACACGTGAACTTCTACAGTTTATTAAATGGAACAGAAAATAAAAAATCAAGTGGTTGAAGCTTCAGAAGCTGTCAAAAAGAAAGTCAAAGAAATGCGTTTAATGGAAAGTGAAAATGAAAAAATGTTAGATACAGTTTTTAAACCCGTTACGACTTCACTCAATCAAATTATACAACATAAAAAACATTTACAGACATCAAAGCATTCTATGAATGATTCAGTGAGAGATTCCTTTCTCATGAAAGATGAGAATCTTTCTCTAGACTCCGAGGACTTTGAGAAAACCTTTAAGAATAAAAATAGCATTTGCAGTTCTCAAGATTCTGATGAAATGGATCAAAACTTAGATGGAAATGCTATTGACGAGTCTGATCCTAACAACACAAGTAATCTTTCGTTCAGAACAATAGACTCAATACCTAGTTTAGATGGAACTTCTTGGTCAATGTCTTCTGAAATATTTAGGGATGTTCCATTTGGTGTTAGAAGAGAACGAGGTAAATTAATGATGGGTACATCTCGTGTAGAAATGAATGATAAAAAAATATCAATAGCAGGTCATGAGTACAGAAAAACTCCTGGTTTGTGTGAGCTTTTATTTAAGAAAGTACCCAATTTAGAGCTGATAACGGAAAGCGATGGACAAGTGTATAAAGCAATACTGATAGAAACTAACGCTCACCGTCGAGATTATGATCCAAAGAAGCCAATCAAATCTAATAAAGGCAGAAAATATTTAAATATTATAAGACCACTATTTAAGTTACGTAAACCTTCAACATCTTCTGTTTCATCGAGTGTAAGTAATGTTAACTATGTTAGTGAGGGTGAAGGACTACGTGTGAAGAAAAATTATAGAAAAGATACTGATTATATTTACTGGGATGATCCTAACGAGCTTGTGGAGAGACTGAAATTACTAATTGCCTCTAAACATGCTGGAAATACTGGGCTAGATAATGAAATTATATCCATAATTGAGGAATTACGTGAAAGTGGTATTATAAATTAGATATTATAATTTTATTTTTCTATTATCACTCCACCATTTGCTCGGACTACTTCTCTGGACGAAAATGAATATTGATAAATTCGGACATTCTGTTCATAAAAGATTACGTTTCTCGGAAATATTAGATTTAACAGATAACTCTTTAGTAAAATCAGAAAGTGGTCATTATGATGCTAAGTCATCGCGATTAACTGGAATCAAAGAACCATTGACACCTGATGATGCGGTAAACAAAAAGTATGTAGATGAAAAAGTTTTTGGTTTATGTACAAAAAAAGAAATTTCCATTTTTATGGTAACAATAAAAGAGGAAATCGCATCAAGCTTAAAGCAGTTAGAGAAAACATTTTGTACAAAAGACTACGTCGAAAAGTTAATTGCTAAGCGAAATAATGATCAAGCAGCAAGTAGTAAACGAAATCCATAGATCAGCACGTAAAAATTTCGACAGAAGATCTGTTATTTTAAAAGGAATAGATGATTTATGGCAAGCTGATTTAATTGATTTCCAGACCATAAAGAAGTATAATAAAGGTTTTGCTTATATTTTAGTCGTCATTGATTGTTTCACTAAATACGCTTGGGCAATTCCTTTAAAAACAAAGACAAAAAGAGCTGTCGTTGACGCGTTTTCGGCTATTTTGACGCAAAGTGGTCGTTGCCCTCGTAACTTACAAACTGACATGGGAACAGAATTTTACAACGATTCCTTTAAATCACTTGTGCAGTCACTGAAAATAAATCACTATTCATCATATTCAACTAAAAAGGCTTCAATTGTTGAAAGACTAATTCGAACATTAAAGAATAAAATTCATATGCTTTTTAGCTATAAAGGTAGTTATAAATGGATAGGGAAAACTTTGATCGACGTTTTGAATACCTACAATAATAATGTACACCGGATTACTAAATTTAAACCAGCGGATGTGAATTCTGAAAACGAAATAATTGTTAGGAATAATATCAAAAACAGTCAAACCAGACCAAATAAAAAGCAAAAGATTAATTTTAAAATAGGTGACTGTGTACGCATAAGTAAATATAAAAGTAGTTTTGATAAAAGGTATACCCCCAACTGGTCTACAGAGATATTTATAATTAAAAAGGTTAATAAAACTACTCCAGTTACATTTCACATTCAAGATCAGAGAAAGCAACAAATATTAGGCTCTTTTTATCAAGAGGAATTGCAGAAAACGAAATATCCTAATGTTTATTTAATTGAAAGGGTAATTAAAAAAATGGGACGCAAACTCCTTGTCAAGTGGTTGGGTCTTTCAGATACCGAAAATAGTTGGATTAATAGCAATTCAGTTGTACAATAATATAAGTGCAGCTTTATACATATCATTATCATTATATAAAAAGAAATGCTAGGAGGAGGACTTATAAACAATTTGATTAATAACTTACCTGTAGAACTTCACTTACCGGGATACAACTATTGTGGACCAGGAACAAAATTAAAAAAAAGATTGGCAAGAGGCGATAAAGGAATTAATCAGTTGGACGAAGCTTGTAAGCACCACGACATTGCATATACAAATTATACGGATTTACCTAACCGACACAAAGCAGACCTGCAACTGTTGGACATGGCTAAAAAACGCTTGCATTCAAAAGATGTGGGAAAAGGAGAAAAATTAGCTTCGTGGTTGGTTAGCAAAGTTATGAAAGCTAAAGTAAAAACAGGTTCTGGAGTTAAAAAGTTTAAATCAATGGTTTCAAAAATAAATTCAAAAATAAACAAAATGAAACCAAAAAGTCATACATCGTTAATCAATTATGCTTATAAAGCTGCTAAAAAAGTTATTCCAAAATGTGGAAATTTCCGACTTCCACGTGTCATACCGATTCCCAAAACTGGTGGGATATTACCTTTGATACCTATTTTCGCGGGTTTGTCTGCTCTTGGTGCTTTAGCTGGAGGTGCAGCTGGCGTAGCTAAAACAGTAAATGAGTATAAATCAGCTCAAAAGAACTTGAATGAGCTGGAGCGTCACAACAAAACAATGGAAGCAATTGCTATAGGAAAAGGTCTTTACATCAAACCGTATAAAAAAGGCAGCGGTCTATTTATAAACATTAAAAAAAACTAGTCCGTAGGCTACCCCGACGTGCTCTAACAAATATTGATATCATTAACCATTCTCATGATATACCATATTTCCGAGGAGTCTATATGAGAGATATGATGCCTCATAAAGCAAAACCGATCGAGTGTGGTATTGTAAACTTAGATAGTTATATGAACAATGGTAGTCATTGGGTAGCCTATGTAAAACTGAATAACTACTGTGAATATTTTGATAGTTTCGGTGATTTGAAGCCTCCTAAAGAAATAGTGGAGTATTTAGGTTCGAATAATATTTATTATAATTATGCTCGGTATCAGAATTTTAACAGTGTTAATTGTGGTCATTTGTGTATATTTTTTTTAAGGAATTTTTGGAATAAAAATAGTATATAAACATTCATCCCTTGTTTCATTTCGTCATTTCCACGATGTCTTTTACTTTATCCATAACTGGTAAAAGTTCAATATTAACCACAAATTATTTACCAACTTTGGAACTGGATGGTGATTATGAGTGTTCTTTATTACATTTCTCCACCTTCAATTCTATACCAAATATTACAAAAAATAACAACAAATTTTATTATGGTAATGGTGAGGTTGTAGAAATTCCTGAAGGAACTTACGAGCTTCACGATATATATGACTTTATAAAGGCTAATATAAAAGGTTGTATGTTCAAATTATTTTGTAATAACAACACTCTTAAAACCACAATATACTGCACAAAGGATATTCATTTTGAAATGCAAAATTCTCTTGGAGATTTATTGGGCTATGGTAAAGTTCTTCTGAAAAGTAATAAATTACATGAGTCTCCCTTTCCTGTAAACATTTTATCAACAACAGTGGTACGCATCGAATGTGATATTGTTAGCGGTTCATATATCAACGGAAAATCAAGTCACATAATACATGAATTTGTTCCAAATGTGCCACCAGGTTATAGAATAATAGAAATACCAAAGAACACAATATACTTTCCAGTCAATAGACACTCTATTAATAGTATTAACATAAGGATTTTGGATAGCCTCAATAACCTTATCGATCTTCGTGGTGAAGAAGTACAATTGTATTTGCATATAAGAAAATATGATCGATTACAATAAAAACTGTATTCCACACATTCAAAAGATTAGTGGTTATCGTGCGATCCGAAAGAGAACACTTGCTTGTGGTAAAAGACAGAAATTATCTGAAGAGAATAAACAATTTTTGAAATTGATTGGGCTGTTGAAATGAATATCTTAAATATTACGAATACCCCTGTTTATGACAACTCGATAGAATGTATTGAAACTCATTCATACAAGCCTTACATAACAAGCTTCAACAGAAACGATGAAATAAGAATTCCAATAAACCAACAAGACTTATACATACTTCCAAGTGCAAGCACTTTGTATTTGGAAGGGATCGTCAATGTTTTCAAAAATGATAACAAGGATAGAGCGCCGTCATTTCATTTTACCAATAACTCACTTATGTATCTGTTCCAAGATATACGCTATGAATTGAACGGTGTTGAAATAGATAAAGTAAAGAATGCGGGCATTACTACTACTATGAAATCTTTATTATCTATGAATGACATCGAATCGAAGATATCTCAAGCATGGGGATGGGATATACAAGGCGTTAAAAATGATATTGGCGGTCATTTTTCTGCATCAATTCCACTTAGTCACATACTTGGATTTGCTGAAGACTATAAAAAAGTAATAGTAAATTGCAAACATGAGCTTGTTTTATTGCGAAGTAATACAGACCTTAACGCTTTAAAACTTAACACCGGTGAAACTGTGCGAAGTATTGAAATACATAAAATAATTTGGCGCATGCCTCATATTAAAGTATCAGACAGAGAAAAGGTTAAGTTACTTAAACTTCTTGAAAAAGATAGACCTATACAATTAGCGTTCAGAAATTGGGATATCTACGAATACCCATTACTTCCGAAGACTACGAAACATACTTGGTCTATAAAAACTTCAACACAAATTGAGAAGCCTCGATATGTGATTCTTGGACTACAAACTAACAGAAAAAATGACGTGTCTAAGGATATGTCCAGATTTGACCATTGCAACTTGCGTGACGTTAAAGTTTATTTAAATTCTACCTATTATCCGTACGAAAGCTATAATACAGATTTCGCAAAGCATTCTTTTGCTTTAATATACGAGCAGTTCGTAAATTTTCAACAGTCTTACTATGGTCGTAGATCTAGTTGTTTGTTAAGTGCTCAAGAATATAAAGACATTGCGCCATTATTCGTAATAGATTGTTCGAGACAAAACGATAACATAAAAACTGGACCCGTAATTAATATTCGCCTGGAGCTGGAGAGTCATAAAGAAATACCAGATCAGACGTCAGCATACTGTTTAATATTGAACGATTGTATCGTAGAATACAAACCTTTGAGTAATATTGTTCGCAAAATATCATGAGTTCAACTATTTTTGTTGACGTTCAAGGTTTTAAAGACTACCGTGGTAATTTCATAATAAAGGAGCTAGCGTTATCTACGAAGGAATTTACTCAAGTCTTTTTGATAAAGCCCCCATATCCGTATTCAAAGTTAACACCAGAAGAAAAAAGAAGAGTTAGGTGGATTGAAAGAAATAGAAATATTTATTGGAGCGAAGGAAATATTGACTACAGGGAATTCAAAAGATTAATTATTCCGATTTTACAAAATAAAACTATAGTAATGAAGGGGGTAGAAAAGCAGAAATGGATAAAAGACTTGTGTGATAACTGTATCTTGATAGACATCGAAGCTAAAGGCAGTCCTAATTTTGCAACGTTGTATGAAAATTATTGTAAATGTGCTTCTAGTTTTAATTGTTTAAACCATAATAATGTCTGTGCTCTCAGAAATGTTATATGTATTAAAAAGTGGTGCATTGAAAATAATATGTCAATTACAGATTTTTAAATAAATAAAGTATATTAAGTAAGTCTTTTATTTCTAACGATACCTCATAATGTGGGATAAAATCAAACAACAGTTTGCCTCAAAGTGTAGTATAATGAAATAAGAATAGGACACAGATATTTACAATTATCAAATGAGAATAAAGAATATTAAACATTTAAGACAAACTATTTACATCAGTACGCTCTTTTATTTACAATGTATCTCCGAAGGATTATATGTAACTAGAGAAGTTACACACAATTCCTACGCGAGAAATTTAATTTATGAAATTATAGATTATGATTATAGCCTTAGAAATTATAGCTATAACCACACAATGATTTGGAGATCTTATTAATCAAACCCTCCGTTTGGTCTAGTATAGGGTCCATATTCTCAGTGACCACGTATTGTGCAGACACCATTGAGTCCTCTAACATTTCATTAGATCTCTCCATATCTATTATTTCAATTTTGATTAAGCGCCGTCCTCGCGTAGGCGCACTCTTTACTATAAACGAGTGGCAATCTCTCAGGAAGGAGCTTCTTTTTTGTTTCCTCCTCCGAGTGATCCTCTTCATCGCCTTTAAAACTTTGCGTTGCAAAGGCGAATCAGGTCTGTCTTCACTCGAAGGCCTCCTCACGAACTCCTCCGTGAACCCTTCCAGAGGATCTTGAGCGTCTTGCCACATCGCTCGCTGTTCATTCGCAACAGAATTGTCATCGGGAATATAGGTGATTTGCGAAGAAGTGTTCTGAAATTAATTAGAATTATCGTGAGATACATTACTTATTACTTACAAACCCCCCATCTTCACTGTGGTAGGTAGACATATTTATTACTCACCATGATAACTGACGTTCACTTAGTTTCGTGTTTTCACAAGAATTAATTGTTGATGCAAATAAGCGATTATATATACCAGTCATATTTTGCTGTAGGTGTGTGTGTATGTGTTTGCGTTTGTATTGACCTACATCTGTAATTTTGTCTGACATAGCAGAAAGACGAGTTAAATTACTAGGACTTCGGACTCATCAATAACATGTCGCGACTTGCTATTTTTGCATTACTCACAGTTCTAGGCATCACATTTCTTTTTGTCTGACATAGCAGAAAGACGAGTTAAATTACTAGGACTTCGGACTCATCAATAACATGTCGCGACTTGCTATTTTTGCATTACTCACAGTTCTAGGCATCACATTTCTTTTTGTCTGACATAGCAGAAAGACGAGTTAAATTACTAGGACTTCGGACTCATCAATAACATGTCGCGACTTGCTATTTTTGCATTACTCACAGTTCTAGGCATCACATTTCTTTTTGTCTGACATAGCAGAAAGACGAGTTAAATTACAAGGACTTCGGACTCATCTATAACATGTCGCGACTTGCTATTTTTGCATTACTCACAGTTCTAGGCATCACATTTCTGTTTATACAATTACAATTTGATGAGTGAGTTTACAATTTTATTAGGTTCAATGATAACTATAGAACAGTTAGGAAGATGTATTTAAAATAAAAATGCAGTTGTTAATGTATAAACGTTTATATTTATGTAATATTAAAATAATTCTGGGTACCGTTATTACATTCTAATCTTATTAAACTTATCTTAAATACAAATTACAAATTGACATTTGCGTAGAAAACATTACAATACAAAACATTACCTAAATTGAGAAATATGGAAACACAAACACTACAAAAACTATAGTACAATAGGTGGTCTTATTTCTAACACATTACATTATTTACTTATAACTCTATGTCTATTTTAATCCAGAAATCCGAAAAACGTAGATAAATGTCAACTTACTGGGTTTTCAGTAATAAAAACATTCATAACTTACAAGTGAAAATTGTGAGGTTTACAGTGAAAACAACATTCATAACTTCTAAGAAAATATTAATGGATGAATACTAAGATAAACTATCCCTGTGACCCCATGATAAAGTTGAAATTTTATTTTTTAGTATGATACGTTTGTCGTCATTACCTGACAGGGCAATTTTGTTCTGTTCCTGTGTAAATATATCGTGTTTAAGGGACTTAAAAATTATATTCTTCTTTCGTAGAAAAGCATTTGTTTTTAATATGTTAGAGTAATCTTTAAAGTAAACTTTTTTTATTACTTGTTTCTGTATGCCTTTTGCTTTCTTTAATTCATCTTGCAGTGTTTTAATACAATATAATTTCGACCTTAAACCTACAAACTCTGAAATTAAATTTCCACCTAGTTCATCTTTAAACAAACCTGGTACTTTTTTGTTCTGATCTGGAATACCGTAAGAGTTATTTTCAGGATAATTACTAGTATCAAAATACTGAAGAAAATGTGATTTTAAATCTTTGTAAAAATCTTTGCTTTCTATAGAATAAAGAAAACTGTCTGTATCTGTATAGCAAAGCTTTATCTTTTCAGCATAAAAAGGTTTCATTACCGAGTAATGAAAATCAAACATATGGCTTTTCGATGTTTCCAAAACAGAAAAGCCTATGTATATAGGTTTGTCCAAAATAATTGATTCCGGTTTCATTTGAACTGCTACAAAATTTTCTGTAAAAATAGTAGCACTATGAAAGTTTGGTCGAGCTATCAGTTGCTCAGCTGATAAACTTTTCTTCGTTTTGTTGTCCTCATCACTCCACTTATTGACCAATTTTACAGTGACTCTCTTCTCAGTGTCCTCCAAGGTTTTTCCAAATATACTATTGTTTAGTAATTTGAAAAAATCTTGTTCAAAGGTAGATCTCGCTTGTTTTCGTAACTCTGTGTTCATGTCAATGTATTGCTTTAAATAAGGACTCTGATTGAATTGAATTACTCTATGTATTTTTTTTAACAATAACCCATGTTTCAAACATGTTTTTAGATGAACAAAATGGATAACATAAAAATATTTTTCGTATAAATTTGGAATTAATTTTGAAGTTTTTGAACCTGGCGGAGTAAATTTTTGAGCACAGAATGGAAAATCGTTATGATCATCATGCAAATACTCAGGATATTCCAAGTCAACTTCTAGTATATATCCAATGTCCCCGTCAGTTGTTACATTTCGAAAGTCAATTCTATCAATTTCTTGTTTATTCAATAATTTAAAATTTGAATGGGGCAAAGAGGCACACATCGCATAACCATACAGGTTATTACAATCAATGTAAACTAAGAAATTGTCTTTCTCTATTGGATTATAAGTTTGTAAATACTTATTATTGGCCTTTGAATATCTTGTAGAACATAAACATATACCACCACGTATACCTTTTTGAATCATTCTTAATATTTCCAAATTACTTATTAATTCTAATTTCACGTTTGTTTTTAAAAGCATAGCATCGAAACTTAGACTAGGGGCTGTTACATAAAAGGCCGGATCTAATTTATAATTTGTCTTACATGTTTCTCGAAAACTTTCGAAGACATCCGCTAATAAGAGTACGTCCGACTTTAGATATAAATCAGTGTATTCTCCTAGATTTACTAATTTAAAAGATTTCCAAACTCTTTTTGCATGATCATAATCTGTTTCGGATATATTACTATTAAATAATTTGTTGAAAAAACAGTCGTGTGGTGGTAGTTCTTGGTCTTCAAACGAACTCCAACTAGTCATATAATCGTAAGGATATACACCTTTACGTCGTAACAAGTCAAAATGCTTCTGAGATGGGAAAAATCGATGGAGGTGTTTGAAATCACTATCATTCAAGCTAGCAACCAGTTTCTCTAAGCTTGTCCCCAAAAATTTAAAAGAATCAACAAAACGAACAGGTACGATATCCTTGTCATTAATTTGAAAAAGTTTAGTAAACGATATATAATTTTCTTTAGTCTTTGCTATCACTTGTATTCTACCTGGTAACTCACCTAATTGTCGTATAAAAAGATGACTATCATAACCTGCTAAATTATGAAAGAATATAGGAATAAATTTTGGCAAACGGAACTTGATATTGCAATATGAATGAGCTGCACCGCGGTAACGTCCTGTAAGATGACAGTGATCTCTGACTTTATCGTCAAATAATATTTGATCGCAAAGAAAACATTTTGTTGAGTTAGTAAAATGAACTTTGTCTTGATCTGTTAAAGACATTGGTAGTGTCGACTGTAAAATATTATAAATAATAACTACATCCGCTAATAAATGTTCTAAGAACTTTTCTACACAGGAGGGACCGCGATAAGAAACGTACTTGTTGCGTGAGCTATCATAGGAACATACAATGTAGTATCCAAATGCAGCAGGCACATGTTTTTGCAACGACGATGTGCAGTCTCCATAGTTTGACTCAGATGGTATTAACAATGATTCGAAATCTGCGTAAATAACAAAAGGTATATTTTGCATTCGTTCGAAATGTTCAAATTGTAGTAGATTTCCCTTTTTTGGTAAAATTGTTGCTACACCACTACAAAGATGAGATTCTAATTTATCATTGTCATCAAAAAATAGCATACAATCTTCGCACAAATATATTTTAGAATGATGTTTAGTCAATTGTTTGCGAAGTAATTTAGATAAATCTTTGATTAGACAGTAATGAGTACGTTTTCCATTCTCAAGAAAAAGCATGTTAACGTGGTGTTTTTTTCGAAATTCACTTTTGTATAGTGGTCCGACAACTTGACTGTTATTTTTGAGACCATAAATGTTAACACTAATACGAGGATTATTTTTTTCAAAAATTTTAATATCTGAAAACCCCACCGGAAACGAAATATCTCTAACATTGAGTACACTTTCAAAATGTGGATAGGCTGAAGTTCGCTGCGCATTATTTTTTACAGGAAAAAGTGAAGCCACGACACACCATAAAAAACAATAATCGTCAAAATTTTGAATATTGACGCATGCTTTTTTGTGTTTTATAGTCTTAGGTAAATCTATATAACTTGAGGCTCTCATAGGGTTGTATTTATTTATGTTTACTTCCAGGTATAGACTTTTCAAATAAGCCCAACCGCTATCTCTTTCTTCAAATTCTTCGACTTTTTTACACAACAATCTAGTTATATTTGAAAATAAATCAAGAAAGTCATAATTTTGGTGCAAGATAATGTTTTCGGTGGCAAAAGATTTAACGGCAACTGACTCATTTTTATGCAAAAAAAATTGACAAAACAACTCGAAATTCACTTTCAGATTAGTATGACTTTGAATTCGTGATGATAGTAACAGACTTACTTGTCCGCGCAAATGAGACAAAAATTCAACGGGTGTGTACACACGAACCGGTTGTTCAGGTACCTCGCTATTGCGAGCAACACCATCGCATCGAATTCGATATGACGCTATACGACTGCGGAAAGCGCTATGAACTTTTTCAATGCCTTCACTTTCAACAACCGAACTATTGTCTTTGTGTAAAATACTTTTTAAGTGAGCAGAGAAAGCCCTATTTTTAATGGATATGTTACACACTGAACAGAATATAGTCTTCGACATAATGAATTTGTTTTCACTGTGTTAGCCGATGAAGTGACTAATGTAGGTAGATACACCGTATATAAACTAAGAAGTTAAGTATATGAAAAAAGTAAAACGAATATTAATTGACCAAAATATAATTTACTGTGGAAGGAACATTAACTAGTTAGGTACCCAGCCTAATATAATCAATTACTTACATTTTCTTTTTGTGATTATAAAATGTTCCCTCCTCAGTAAATTTTTTTTTAGCAATTTTAACGAATTGCTTCAAAGCAAGGAATTCCTCAGACTCCGAGTCACCCTGCAATCGCAACCAAACGATTGCCTTGTCGCACTTCTCCAAACCAGCAAGGTTGCGTACCTCTTCCGTGCTGTAGAGTCGTAACTCCGCCAGCAACCCACCGTTGAGCTGCGCCGTGCGACGAGTCACGCCGCCAGGTACTCGACGCGTCAAGACGCTCTCGACTTTACTTGGGTTGCGGACTGGAACCTCTTCGTCCGACTCTTCGTCGAACAACCACTCGGAAGCTTCGGTCGAAGAGGAGGATGCCACCTGTTGCTTTGAAGGCACCGACTTCGTCTTACTTTTCTTCTTGGAGCTAGAGGAATTGAAAACATAATTTATAATTATTGTAGTTTAACATCTACATTTCGTAGACGTAAAATAGCGAACTAATGAGTAATAAAAAATTAAAGTCACCTTACGACTTCTTCGTCAGTGTCAAAGAAAAGGCTTGACTGGTGCTTAGCAGCGCGCTTGGTATACTTGGCTTCAGACCTGAAATGTGAAGAATACCAATACTGTATTAAGATAAGATTTTGTGTGTGGAAAATAATTTCCTGGCAAACACAACATATTATAACAAACATTCAGCGAAGCAAGTTAAATTTAAACAAAGTGGAAAGACGATAAAAACTTACGAACATTGTTTGGGCAGATTTGTTTTTCAGATGTAGATTTGAATCTCGCTGGTTCTTCAGGTAGTGGTGGGTAGGTACTACGTTAGCACTATTATCGGTGAGTAGTGACTTAGAAAGCACCTTGGAGCACTGGTGAGGTGACTACCATTTTACCGCTTTTTATTACAAGTAAACTGCAAAACTAGCAATAATTGAACAGGAGTGACCAACCTTTCTTATTATTTATAATTATCCATTCTATATAAAACCGATTAGTATTATTAAAAACACTACTGTAAGTAATTTTGTGTTCATGTAAATAGACTTGGAACGAGTATTTTTATTCACCATAATAGAAGTATGCATTTATATTAAAATCGTAAAAATAATTAGCTATTCTATAATGAAACAAATAAAAGGAAATCAATCAATTCAAAAAATCAAAAGGTCAATAGTGCCGACGTAGCTGTACATTTTTGGTAACGATCACAAAAGTTAGCTACTAAATACAATTCGATTTTCTTCCATGTTTTGGAAGACCCGTTAATCTGGTGGTCTCGGCTGCTGTCAAAAGATAGCGGTCGTTCGCAAGGGTGGATGTCAGGCACGCTGCCGGTTGTAAATTCTAATGCCCAATCCATAACCACTGTTGATATAAAGACATATACATTCGTATTTGTATTAAAACATAACATAATATTAAATATCAATATCATTAAGTCATAAAATAATACAAATATATTTCAATATAAACTCTGATCTCATAAGTAATCACTAAAATAATAAGTACCAAAATTTAAAACTTATGTAAAGGTTGGCGTCTACTGGTTTTTACGATATTCAGCAAAATAATTTATTTTCAAGTTAAATATTAAATTATATTATGTGCATCCGTTATATTTGCTGACAAAAGATGCCAATTAGCACTTATAATATTACAATATGTCATCAATTTTGTTTTGTTAAATTAATTATTAAAAATGACACCGAATGTGCTAATCTAATGCCTGTGAGCGTGTGAACGTGTGTCTAATTGCTGACTCTAAGCATCACATGCAACATAAAGACTATTTCATAAGAATGAAAATTATTTAATACTAGTTTTAGCACGTGACTTCGTATGCGTAGGATTAGTATAATTATAGCTTTTATGTTATTCTGATGTATGAGCTATGAGGTTATAATACATTCAGTAGTTTTTTGCGTGAACGAGTAACAAACATACAAACTTTCTCGTTTATAAACGTTTATCAGCGATTCATAATAATCACAACAGCCTTGGGACACATGGCCTCTTCTTGTCAACAAAGGAGGTTTTTTAGATCATAGTCCGCCACGCTGCTTGCCCCATGCGGATTGGTGGATGGAGTATATGGTGATCAATACTCTTTGTTGATCAGAGTATTTGAAAGTTACAAACAATAAATAGGTTTGCTGTATTACCAAGATTACGGTATTAACAATGTATGTATAACATAACAATGAGGATGATTACCTATACATAAACTATGAGTTTATTTTCATAACAATTTATCTTGGAAGCCTATTAAATAACAATATCTTTATTCACATATTAAATCATAGTTATTTTAACGTGAGTACGAAGCCTTATTATTTAAACTGAACTCGTAATCGGAGACCTGATCAATTTTATTAAATTTAATATAATTCATTTCATATTTGTTATTGCTGATAAGTGAATTTTCATGGGAATGCTTTGAAAACTGATTGGCTAAATAATATATAAAAGCCGTGATTATTTATCAGTAATTCAGAGCATGTCTTGACAGTGATCGAAAAACACAAGTGTTTTCCTCTGGCTCGAGGGTTCACGTTTGACGACGTTAGAGTGTATTTTGACACAGTTATTTAGCCGGGGATAAAGTCCTGGAAGCCAGGAAGCCCCAAGTTGTTAAGTTCTGTGATCATTATTGCGCTGCTATACCTAGTTAAATGCCTCCATAGCCTGAGATAGAAAACCTTGAAAATGTGTTTAGTAAATTGCAATCAAACATGCCAATGTATACCGCTTTCGGTCAAACCACACAAGTGTTTTCCTTTGGGTTGAGGATTCACGTTTGACAAGGTTAGAGTGTATATTGACACAGATACTTGGCCGGGGATAAAGTCCTGGAAGCTAGGGAGCCCCAAGTTGTTAAGTTCTGTGATCATTATTGCACTGCTATACCTAGTTAAATGCCTCAATAGCCCGAGGTTGAAGACCTTGAAAACGTGTTTAGTAGACTGAAATCAGGTATGCTAACTTATGAAGTTTGCGATCGAACCACACAAGTGTTTTCCTCTGCATGGGGGCTTAAGTTTGACGAGGTTAGAGTGTATATTGACACAGATACTTAGCCGGGGATAAAGTCCTGATAGCCAGGGAGCTCCAAGATGTTAAGTTCTGTGATCATTATTGCACTGCTATACCGAGTTAAATGCCTCCATAGCCTGAGATAGAAAATCTTGAAAATGTGTTTAGTAAATTGCAATCAATCATGTTAATGTATACCGCTTTCGGTCAAACCACACAAGTGTTTTCCTTTGGGTTGAGGATTCACATTTATCAAGGTTAGAGTGTATATTGACACAGATCGATACTTAGCCGGGGATAAAGTCCTGGAAGCCAGGGAGCCCCAAGTTGTTAAGTTCTGTGATCATTATTGCACTGCTATACCTAGTTAAATGCCTCAATAGCCCGAGGTTGAAGACCTTGAAAACGTGTTTAGTAGACTGAAATCAGGTATGCTAACTTATGAAGTTTGCGATCGAACCACACAAGTGTTTTCCTCTGCATGGGGGGCTTAAGTTTGACGAGGTTAGAGTGTATATTGACACAGATACTTAGCCGGGATAAAGTCCTGATAGCCAGGGAGCTCCAAGATGTTAAGTTCTGTGATCATTATTGCACTGCTATACCGAGTTAAATGCCTCCATAGCCTGAGATAGAAAATCTTGAAAATGTGTTTAGTAAATTGCAATCAATCATGTTAATGTATACCGCTTTCGGTCAAACCACACAAGTGTTTTCCTTTGGGTTGAGGATTCACATTTATCAAGGTTAGAGTGTATATTGACACAGATCGATACTTAGCCGGGGATAAAGTCCTGGAAGCCAGGGAGCCCCAAGTTGTTAAGTTCTGTGATCATTATTGCACTGCTATACCTAGTTAAATGCCTCAATAGCCCGAGGTTGAAGACCTTGAAAACGTGTTTAGTAGACTGAAATCAGGTATGCTAACTTATGAAGTTTGCGATCGAACCACACAAGTGTTTTCCTCTGCATTGGGGGCTTAAGTTTGACGAGGTTAGAGTGTATATTGACACGATACTTAGCCGGGGATAAAATCCTGATAGCCAGGGAGCCCCAAGATGTTAAGTTCTGTGATCATTTTTGCACTGCTATACCGAGTTAAATGTCTCCATAGCCTGAGATAGAAAATCTTGAAAATGTGTTTAGTAAATTGCAATCAATCATGTTAATGTATACCGCTTTCGGTCAAACCACACAAGTGTTTTCCTTTGGGTTGAGGATTCACATTTATCGAGGTTAGAGTGTATATTGACACAGATAGATACTTAGCCGGGGATAAAGTCCTGGAAGCCAGGGAGCCCCAAGTTGTTAAGTTCTGTGATCATTATTGCACTGCTATACCTAGTTAAATGCCTCAATAGCCCGAGGTTGAAGACCTTGAAAACGTGTTTAGTAGACTGAAATCAGGTATGCTAACTTATGAAGTTTGCGATCGAACCACACAAGTGTTTTCCTCTGCATTGGGGGCTTAAGTTTGACGAGGTTAGAGTGTATATTGACACAGAAAGGTACTTAGCCGGGGATAAAGTCCTGAAAGCCAGGGAGCCTCAAGATGTTAAGTTCTGTGATCATTATTGCACTGCTATTCCGAGTTAAATGCCTCCATAGCTTAGGATAGAAAATCTTGAAAATGTGTTTGGTAAATTGCAATCAAACATGTTAATGTACACCGCTTTCGGTCAAACCACACAAGTGTTTTCCTTTGGGTTGAGGATTCACATTTATCAAGGTTAGAGTCTATATTGACACAGATCGATACTTAGCCGGGGATAAAGTCCTGGAAGCCAGGGAGCCCCAAGTTGTTAAGTTCGGTGATCATTATTGCACTGCTATACCTAGTTAAATGCCTCAATAGCCGGAGGTTGAAGACCATGAAAACGTGTTCAGTAGACTGAAATCAAGTATGCTAACTTAATGATGATCGAAACACACAATATTGTTGTCCTTCGATATAACAATTATGATTTATAGTTGATACCTAATGTTATAAAATACGACAAGCCACTTCGCAAAAATTAAAACTTCTTCATGATTTTCACTACAATTATTGGGCATCCTGGCACACTTTTTTACGAAATTGATCGAACGATAGTGAGATCAATGGAGTGCTTAGTAGTATGAAAACGTGTTTAGTAGACTGAAATCAGGTATGCTAACTTATGAAGTTTGCGATCGAACCACACAAGTGTTTTCCTCTGCATTGGGGGCTTAAGTTTGACGAGGTTAGAGTGTATATTGACACAGAAAGGTACTTAGCCGGGGATAAAGTCCTGAAAGCCAGGGAGCCTCAAGATGTTAAGTTCTGTGATCATTATTGCACTGCTATTCCGAGTTAAATGCCTCCATAGCTTAGGATAGAAAATCTTGAAAATGTGTTTGGTAAATTGCAATCAAACATGTTAATGTACACCGCTTTCGGTCAAACCACACAAGTGTTTTCCTTTGGGTTGAGGATTCACATTTATCAAGGTTAGAGTCTATATTGACACAGATCGATACTTAGCCGGGGATAAAGTCCTGGAAGCCAGGGAGCCCCAAGTTGTTAAGTTCGGTGATCATTATTGCACTGCTATACCTAGTTAAATGCCTCAATAGCCGGAGGTTGAAGACCATGAAAACGTGTTCAGTAGACTGAAATCAAGTATGCTAACTTAATGATGATCGAAACACACAATATTGTTGTCCTTCGATATAACAATTATGATTTATAGTTGATACCTAATGTTATAAAATACGACAAGCCACTTCGCAAAAATTAAAACTTCTTCATGATTTTCACTACAATTATTGGGCATCCTGGCACACTTTTTTACGAAATTGATCGAACGATAGTGAGATCAATGGAGTGCTAAAAAAGTGTGCCAGAATGCCCAATAATACCCTACTGACGTGTTGCGAGGAATTTGGATAAGACGAAAGTCATGTTCAATGCACAAGTTAGTTATCCTAGAGCCTCTGTTAGTCGGAAATTTGGTCCTCAAAGTTGTTTAGGAATATATCTACCTGGGACAGATAGTCCAGTTGGGTAGAAGCCAGTAGGACGACGAAGCCAGTAGATGCTGGTGCAGCAGAACTGGATCGGCTTAGACATATCTTTACTTCTTCCCTGCTACAATGCTTGAAGACGTGGTCACTTACCAGAGGATTACTCCACTAATTTATAGTTGCTCACCGCGCTGTGTAGAGGATAGGCTCAGTATCTCGTTAAAAGACAGTTCGTTATCGTTATCGACATAGCCCTAAGAATTAGTACCCTCAAGTGGCAATAGGCTATACATGTCTATCGGAGAACCGACGACCGTTAGAGCTGATGAATGCTGGAGTGGAGACAAGCATAGTATTAGACGCCTTACAAACAACCCGTTCTTGGTCTGATGACCTTAGGAGGCTGCTGGCAGCAACACAGGTTGTTTTGACTTAATTTGTTGACAAATCACGCTAACACAGTTCAAGTTTTATTAAAAAGAGGACTTTTAACCCACTTTAAATCGATGGTCCCTCTACGTATAAATAATCCCATAAAAGCTGCTTTCGAGAGAAAGAGTACTCCGTGTTTCGAGTTATATAATAGACCACATGCATACGCTGCGGCAAGTTATACAGAATACCAAAGAATACAATCTGCACTTATGCTGACCGTTTGTGGACTATGAGAAAACCTTCAATTGTGTCGGGATTTGGGCCGTGCTCTAGTCACTCCAGAGATGCCAAATAGACTATCGGTACATCCAAGTGAACGCCAAATGCATGGCCGGTGGCTCTTCTTCCAAAAGGGCTATAGTGTTCAATTGAAGAACTATTAATCCCATCACGCTCCTGAGTCATGTTTATAAGCTTTTTTTGGTTTGTTCGGGAGACTGGAAGTCGTCAAACAGGTTTGACGACTTCCAGTCTCCCGAACAAGCCAGATTCCGAAAAGACTTCAGTACCATAGATCACATACATACGCTGAGGCAGGTAATACAGAAGACCGAAGAATATAATCAGCCACTATGCTTAGCATTTGTGGACTATGAGAAAAACCTTCGATTCTGTCGAGACCTGGGCCGTGCTCCAGTCACTCCAGAGGTGCCACATAGACTATCGATACATCCAAGTGTTGCGGCCACTGTAAGAAAACGCCACTATGACAGTCCTTCCTATGTTCAGCCTTCAGGACCAGAACTCAAAAACGATATAGCTCCAGCGAGGCGTGAGACAGGGTGATATTATATCGCCGAAACTGTTCACAGCTGCGTTGGAGGACGCGTTTAAGCTTTTGGACTGGAGAGCACTTGGCATCATAAATGACGAGTACATGATTCACGTTCGCTTTGCCGATGATATCGTAGTTATGGCTGAGACCTTGGAAGACCTGGGCACAATACTCAACAATCTCTATAGGGTCTCCCAACAAGGGGGTCTTAAAATGAATAGGAATTTAAGACGAAAATTATGCCTTATTATCATGTCGCACCCACTCCTGTAAAGGTTGAAAGCTGTGCACTGGAAATTGTCGACCATTATGTTTACCTGGGACAAACAGTCCAACTGGGTAAGTCCAACTTCCAGAAAGAGGTCAAGCGACGAACCCAACTCGGCTAGTCAGCCTTCGGGAAGCTACGCAGCATATTCTCGGCTCATCTACAGCAGTGTCTCAAGACGAAAGTCTTTAATTTGTGTGTGTTGCCAGTGATGACCTATGGAACCGAAACGTGGCCACTTACAATGGACGTGGCCACTTACAATGGGCCTCACAAGAAGGATCAAGGTCACCCAAAAGGCAATGGAGAGGGCTATTCTCGGAGTTTCTCTGCGTGATAACATCAGTAATGACAAGATCCGCAGGGGACCAAGGTCACCGACATAGTCCAAAGAATTGCGAACCTTAAGTGGCAGTGGGCAGGACACATTGCGAGGAGGACTGGCGGCAGCTAGGGGCGGAAAAGTCCTCGAGTGGCGACCACGTACCGGGAAACGCAGCATTGGTAAGCCCCCCAGAAGGTGGACCCACAAGGTCGATCTGGTAAATGCCGCAGGAATCCGCTGGATGCGGGCAGAGCAGGACCGACCGGTATGGAGATCCTTGGAGAGGCCTATGTCCAACAGCGGGCGTCTCTGGGCTGAAATGACGATGATAATGACATCAAAGTGTTGCAGGCACTGTAATAAAACGCCACTATGTCAGTCCACTTCCATGACCAGGGCTCGAAGCCAATACGGCTCCAGCGAGGTGTAAGGTAGAGCGATGATATCCAAAACTATTCAGAGTTAATTTGGAGGACGTGTTTAAGCTTCTTGCCTGGAGATGACTTCCCATCAACATAAATGGCAAGTAAATGCAATCCTTCACTTTGCATAAATTATCGTAGTCATGGAGTGAGACCGTGAAAGACTCTGATCTCTGTAGTGTCTCCCAACAAGTGAGTCTTAAAATGAACATTGATAAGAGAAAAATCATATCGTACTTAGGCACTCCTGTAAAGGTTGGAAGCTCTACAATTAAATTGTTGACTATTAGGTTTACCGGGGGCTTTACAATGGCCTTCGGAACTGAAGCGTGGTTAGTTACAATAGGCCTCATAAGAACGGTCAAGATGACTCAAAGACCCTCTAGTGGCGGTGGCATACCAGGAGACGAAGGTCGCGAGTAGTAGCTGGACATATTTTCCTTGTTTCTGATTATAAAACTTCATTCATTCATAAACAGCTCATATAATGTCCCCATGGAGGGGCTCGAGCCTACCCCACATTAGGGGCGATTAGGCCTTAGTCAACCACGCTGGCCAAGTGCGGGTTGGTCGACTTCACACACAACCTAAGAATTTCTTCAGTGTGCAGGTTTCCTCGCGATGTTTTCCTTCGCCGTAAAAGCGTCGATTAAACGTACATATGAATTCAAAATTTGAAAACACATTGGTACGTGGCGGGGAACGAACTAGTGCCTCCCGGGCGGGAGACGACGCTCTTACGCACTACGCCACCGACCCTTCTTAATAAATAAACATATTAAAGAAGTGAACTTCACATAAGAAGTAAGTTGAGAACGAGAAGGGTTATAGTTAAGAGAGATCATAAAACTTAAGAATGTATAAGCTAAGGATAGACGGAGAGATACACGTGAAAGACTGAAAAATAATTCCAATTAATGTTAAAAATAAAGAGACTATAAACCTTTTACATATATTGTTTTTCCTTTATTCTATCCATTTTAGTATTGTTTACACTTCAATCAAATCCGTGGATTCTTTAATCAGATCCATGGTTCCAAAAATTTCATTATTTTTTTCAAGACGATCTATAAACTTTGAATGTGTGCCTCATGAATAGATATATTACTTTTTTGATTGTTTATTCAGTTGTAATTTTAGTTAGCACCTGTGATGAGAAAAAAAAATTGCCACGGATTTGACGATCAGAACACTTTTCTCAGGAATCAACCACTTACACGTATTGTGGGAACATATAACAAAAAATTCGACGACATTGACATTTTTGCGTGGACTAAGATAGGATTCAAGGCTAAGGTTAGGGAAATGCTAAATGAGGGATAGGGTGATGATTATAGTGTGTATGTATATGTGGGTGAGTGTATATGTATAATGTATTTTATGTATATGTATATATATATATATGTATATATATATATATATATATATATAGGGTGTCCCAAGACATAAGGGGAATATTTTTTTTCGTGAATTTAAATACGCATACCCTCTTATTTTTTTCTATTTGATCCCAATAGATCATATAATAAATATTATTGTGATTGGACACCGGCAACCCGTGCCGACTTGACGTCAAACATACGAAAAAATTTTTGCATGGAGTTTAATAGGAAAATATTTAAGACCTTGATATTTGTTGGATAATTAAAATTAAAACTACCCAAAAAATCTATTATGCACTTATTTATATTTAAAACGGTTCATTTATAAAATTTTCCCTTTAAAGTTTATTTTTTACAGTCAGAAAAATCTTCCGGTATTCGTAAACACATTGTGACAAAACTTGTATATTGTTCCTTCTCGACTGTGATGGAAATCATGCATTATCTTAACTACTCTTTCAGTTGTATCGTTCACGACCCTCAAAGACGACGTCTTTTTTCTAGCTTTTAGAAATTAGGCATTATTTGGCCACTGAGAGGACATTCGTTAAGAAAAGTGGCATAGTTTTTAGACGATCAAACAGAGACTTGCTGTTGACAGCAATGAAGTCGTAATTTTTTCCCTCTGAAAAAAAAACCCACTAAATTATGACACAATTATCATTGAAACAATCCATATTTGAACCTGTTGGTTGTCACAACACAGAATTTATAATTTATCTTCTAGATTTCAGTCTACAATCATATTCATAAAGTAGCTACTTGTTGTCTTCCTGAAGAGCTTTCCATTCATAGCCCCGCAATAATTTGTTCTTTATTCCCATAAGATATAACGATTGAAAATTGGAAGATATTCTTCTTTTGATTTCCGAGGATCTGAAGCAGGCAACAGTTTGCCGTTCCAGTGAAGACTCACAACATCGGGTACCTCGTTTTGAAAATAAACTTTTATGACTTTCGCGGGATTCTTCCGTTTCTACTTTCAAATTCCTGGAATCGTAGCCTTACTTATTGGAAACTTAACAATTTTTCATCCCAGAGCCTCAAAAGTAGCTTCAAGAATGAATACTGAGTCGTCTCATACTTAACTGGCACCTGTCTTTTAGTAGTCGCAGCGACTAACTTAAGAGTATTAAAGTCTTTTCGCATCGACGTTTTCTGGTGACTGGTTTCAGGTTGAGTACCTACTCCGTAGTGGTTCTGGCAAATCTTCTAAATTTGTAATCAGTCGTTTTTTAATGGTTTATAAGATAATCTCAAAGGCACAGAGAAATAAGTTTTTGAGAAGTAATAGGTTTTTTCCCCACCCCAGCTAAGAGGCCACGACGACCTGGCTCTCTTTGCTACTGAAAGAAGATTAGGTCTTCATTTATTAATTCAAGAGCATTGGCATATGCAATATCAAATTAATTATCTTAGTTTTTGACAAACTTTTGATGACGTTCTAAAATCTTGTGTTTTATGAGCATTTTTTTGCAAGTCCCTCCAAACTTGTCATAAATTTACATGTTACTTCACAGGATTAGGCGAAGATTTAGTATTTTTATGCGCTTTATACCATTGGAATAATATGCTCGCAAAATTGTAAGATTTACACTTTAATTGACTGTTGAATTCACTTACCGAGGATATTGTAGAACATAACTTCCAGAACTTCCATTAAAGGACTGTTTAGAACCCGATATTTTTGTGTTATACGACTCCTATTACAAGTATACTCTTTCGATAACTGCGTGATACTAAAGACCTCTTGATTAAATGAGAAATAATTGCATTTGCACGTTATTATATGCGTCTCAACACGTTAGCTCACTGACGTCTTTATAGATAAGTACTAACATGTTTCGATGCAAGTCGGCACGGGTTCCCGTGGTCCTATGTCAATTAAATTTTATTTATAAGTGTTTTGTCATCATTGAAACAAAATTAGAGGGTATGCGTTAAAAAATAACTACTTTGATTTTTTTGGGACATCCTAATATATATATATATTATGTCTTTGTATATGTGTAGTGTATTCATTTCTTTGATATTTTATAGTTTTTTTATAGTGTTTCAAGAGTCAAGGCCATATGCTTGCTTACCAACTGAATAACATAAAAAATACCCATGCTAATTACTTAAGTTTCTCATGTATTTTTATCATAAAAACTGCCTTCAAAACACAAAAAAAAGGTTTTAAAATAAAAAAAACCGTCTTCTAAACTAAAAACGAAGAAAGAAAAATTTTGTTTATAAAAATCTAAAAGTTGAATTTTGATATTTGGAATAAGCCGTGTCGTCACTTTTATTTGGGACCGATCTCAAAAAAACATTTAGGTTTTTATATACAAAATTTTTATTTCTCCGTTTTTAGTTTAGAAGACGGTTTTTTTTATTTTAAAACCTTTTTTTTGTGTTTTAAGTACAGTTTTTTTAGGAAACTATCTAGAGATCTTTTAGACATAGAACTAATACCTACCTACGTCAATTAAAAAGGCATATTAGGGATAACTCAAATACAGCTCGTCCGATGTCGATCAAATTTAAATGGGACCACAACACAAACACCAGCTTCCAAAAATTGAAAGAATCTTCAAAATCGGTACACCCAAAAAGAGACATGAGTTTATTAGGTAACGTACAAAAAAAAATCCAGTAGAATTTTAAAACTCCTCCTTTTTCGTAGTCGGTTAAAAAGGAGTGAGCTTTGTGGCTAAAAAGGAACTTCATCGACAGCTAATTAACTTTTTATGTTGATTGTTCAGTCCCATTATTTGCGCCACATTAAAGATACACATAAAGCTCCTCCTTACACAAACATTTTTAGTTAATTAATTTACCTTCCAACAGCTTTGGATTTCATTTCATTTGAAGTGCGCATAGAAACTAGACGCTTAGCAAAATGGATGCATCCAAGCTGCGTTTATCTAAAGTGTCTCTAATTATATTTACCATTATTCAAATAGTTTTTGGAATAAATTTCGGATTTGTGAAAAATTTTCCGACAAAGTGGCGTTTATTCTTAAAATTTATAAGTATTTTATGCTCCGTTTGTGTGTTGGCTTTGTTGTTTATACGAAGTTTTAAGGATTCGGAATATCAGTACGTTCACGGGATGTATTCTGCAGAATATATTTCTTTTGCACTTATACTTTTCCTTTCAAATCATACATTTTTTGATTTCTTGTTACACTATTCAAAAGTCGATGCAAGTTTAGGTATGCCTGAAAACAGTTTGGAACTTTCAGTTGTAATGGCTTTAGTCCTCCCATTAATGTCTGTTACTTTAAAGACAATAATCCACGCTGGTTATTGTTATTGTAACCCTGATATAAATTACTGTCAAACATCGAATGCTGAATTTTTGGCGATGTGCTTAGCTTCCATATCATTGGACGCAATGATTCTCATTCAATTTGTGATCACTTACACCTGTTATGTCAGAGTAAATATATTGAAAAGTAAATTTGTTAATAAAGAATTTCCTACTATTACTACTATTGTAATATACAAAGATATATTTGATGGCTTAGATAAAATTAAGCCCACTATGGATAAGATGGTAACACTTTTAATTATTCCGAATGATGTAGTTCATTTTGCAGAAAAGCATTTAAATACATAACTTTTTTTGTAGATTCTTGCTGGCATAGTGTACTGTATGCCGAAGCATATGGTGATTATTTATGTTGCTCTCCATAATCTGAAAGCCAGTGTAAGTTCAATTATAATTTAATGTTTCATAATTTCTCTTTAGCTGCTAATTCTTCTTGCCATTTTCAGAATGATTGGACAACATTCATACTGCAGTATATAATTTTGCTTCAAATAAGCCTCATGTCATTATTGCCGGCCATCATTGCGGAGATGGTGAACTCGGACGTGGATAAGATAAAGCTGACTTTGAACAACTTCTTACTTGATGAGACTGGTAAGTTGCATATTTATATTATAAATAGTATAGATACTTTACGATATTATTTAAAAAATCAAAGGATTCAAGTTTATTTTTATAGGAAATTTTAAATGATAATATGAAGTTATAGTTATAAGGTTATAGCTTAACTAACAATACTTCCTTGTGGAAAATAACGAAATTGTTGAAGTAATTTTAAGCTAAAAAAGAAAAAGCTTAAAAAATATAGATGCTTGTAACACTGACGTCACTGAAGTCTCCTTCCCTTCCCCATGTTATCAGCATTTTTGTGTTCCGACAGTTAATAGTAAGATAGGTCGTCTTTTAGTGGTTTACGGTTCCGGGTGAAGCTAGCCTACGGCCTTATCATCAGTTACCATAAGGTAAGGAAGGCCAAGAGCTTCAACGTCAATGATAAACAAGCAACACCAGGCTACGGAAAAAAAGGAATCGGTTGAAATCGGGGTTTACAAGGTAAAATCGGCTTCTATTTTCCAATTTCGAAGTTAGCATAAATGTAGCATATGTTACCCAGAATATAATAACAAATCGATTGACACCTGGTTAGGGGGTTACTCCTACTGATTTTAAAAGGAACCTTTAATAGCGTGGTAATGAAGACATCTAGTGCCATCTAGTTTGAAACATATGAACTAATATTGTAGAAGTAATTAATGTAGTGACATTTTTAACAACACCTTATTCATCTACATCGGATCAATAGTTTAAGCAATACTCTGAAGAACATACGCAAATACAAACATACATACATAGACTGCTAAGATCATAACTCTTCCTTTTAACTTCGCCGTAGTAGGGTAAAAAGGTAACAGATTAGGCAGTTCAATTTGGATTGCCTAAACTAGGGCAGTACCCTCTTCAGTCTTTCTTTACAGATCGCAGTCAATAACAAACACTTTTGGAAATGTGTTTTGTATATGTGTAAGGTTAACAGACCTTGACAGAATAGGCGAAACAGTAGAGATTAGAAGTCTTAAGCTGATACCATTGAATTAACTAATATTTTCTTTCAGATAAGCAGAAGCGCAGTGAATTGAAGACGGGTCTCCGATACCTTAACGGCCGCCCCAGCCAGTACTACGTGTGGCGGAGAATCCCCGTAGACCTCCGATTGATAGCCTGCGGGATTGGTATCGTCACCAGCTACCTGATCGTCGTCATCCAGTACACGCATTTATACGACTAAAAGTTAAGTTTAATGACAATATATAGGTACGGGCCGATTCATTCCGTGTGTTTCTCAAAAAAATAAATTAAAACAGTATTACTTTTATTCTTCTTTCATAAATGTATGAGCAGCTAGCTCAACACATTAGGAACTTATTTTTATATTGTCTTTAAAAATAGTAAATGATAATTATATTTTTGACATTCACGAGTGTATTTTGTATAAATGACCAAGTCATTATGACCAAATACCTTCTGATTTTAGGGTGTATAACTATATCGTCGGGCTTGCCGCCGGCTCAAGCCACAGATTTTTCTCTCTTTGCTGGTGGTCAAACGCCGAGCAATGTGGATCCACCTTAATATCGGTTGGCGACCACAGAACTCTAGATAACCGTAGATAATAAGTTTTAAAATCAAATTTCATTCATGTGCAATGAATTGCATATGTCATAAGCAGATCGTATAACACGCCGTATCACAAAACGACGCAGCGGATTATAATAGTGTGTGAGAATTATTAACCAAATAAAACCGTTTATAAAATAAAAATGAATCGCTGAATGTATTACTAAGAGCAAATCTCGAGAGTAGCTGAGCCGATTTCGCTATTTTTTTTATAATATTCCTTGAATTACGAGGATGGTTCTTACGGAGAGAAAATTAAAAAAAAATGAAAATATAAAATATTTAATTACATAATGTAATTGTTGACTTATTAACTTTCTTTTTTCTGCTATTCGGGACAACGGGTCTAGAATAGCAGAAAAAGTATTAAAAATATATATTAAAGAATAGACTGTTAGGCGGTACGAAGTTCGCCGGGTGAGCTAGTACATACATAAATATATATTGAAATAAATACATAATGATATATAAACGTATAAATATATAATAGACTATGAAAGACTGTTTGAACCAGAAGAAAGTTAGTCACGACTGTGAAAGAATGGAGAGGTCAAATTAAGTCAACAGCCTGTTAAATTCAACAGCAACAAACAAGACAACAATATTAGTTCGACTATTTTATTCGACACTGCCCAAGAGTTATCGATAAAAGTGTAAATAAATTAGCGTTTTAGGTTTTTTTAGAATTCAATCCCTAAAAGGGGGGAAAGAGGTGACAAAGTCTGAAAATCGACAGGCATTTTTTGTATGGTTTATGGCGTCGGTCGCTGACTACGAACACAACATTGATTTTAAAATCCAAAGTGGTGGACGTCGAATACATCATCATCTATAAGGGTTCCATTAGGCCTCCCCCAAGGCATCTCTAAACCGGTCGGTCTTGCGTTGTCCGTATACAGTGGCTTCCCGCGACCTTTACCAGATTGTGATCCCAAGTACACGTGGGGCGACCCCAAGGTTATGTAGGAGTAGTAAGGTATTGGGCATTCTAACTCACTTTCTTCAGTTAGAATACCCAATATCTTTTTTTGATTTAGAATGCCCAATGACTTTTATGGATTTTTGGGTCATTGGTTCGTTTAAAAATTTCATGAATGAATTATGCCCGAATTTACCCGATATTCACTTGTTTGAAATTGTGAAACTGTTCTTAAAATAGTATTTAATGTGATGTGAATTCATCAATTTTGCAAACAAAAAAATACAAAACAGGTGTGTCGTGTGTAAATGCCGCCGTTCCCCGATTCGATTTTGTATTATATATTGGGTGGGTACTAGGCAGCACTACACACTCAATTCAACAAGATATATTAAAAACCAAACTAACATTTGAGCTAGTTTGATTTTATCCGGGAATTGCTTTAGTCTGGACGGTTCATTCTAGATTTGAACAGACTGTGAGCGACATCCCGTTGAGGGAAGGTGTTACGATCACATTGAGTTGGGATCGGCTGGAAACGAGCCCGGTTCAATGCGAAAACGCCCTGCTTTTCACTTTCCAGCGTAGCTCGTGTTCCAGCGCACTATCCGTGCCACGTGCTTTGCGTACTCATTACTAGGCAAACCTCGATGGTAATCAATTCGTAATTTGTATATATACTGACTACTCATGAAAACTTCGTTTGCGCGATTCAGGTATAAAATCAATTATTTAAATGTTACACTAATAATGTTAGTGAAAGAGTTTACATAACATATACCAGATGTGCTTTGTAACCTAAACATATTGTTATGCACGTTGATAATTGTATCTGAATGATTAAAAACAATAATTCGGGTTACCGATTGTGGCGGTCAGTGGAAAAACACAAAAGTGCCAAATACAAAGTGCCATCTAACAAAAATTCTCGAACTAAGAAGTGTTACGTAGCAAACATAGTAAGTAAATATAAATAATGTGGCTTAATTTTCATTCATTGTTTTCATATTTAGTGCATTACTTACCTTATAAATTCTAAAATGTAATATCAACATTTTGTTATGTATAAATTATTAAGTTAAAATAAAGTGTAATTAGTGGCATCTAGCGAAAATTGCTCGAACTTGGAAGTATTACGTTAGCAAATGACATGTCATTTCATTTACCAAATTTTATCAATATTTTTATAAATATACAGAATAATATTTGAAAATCCTAACATGTAATCCTAGAATTACTTACCGTATAAATACTCAAATAATTAAACATTTTGTCATGCATAAAAAATGTAATCTAACTGTGTCACCTGTAAGTATTTTTTAACTCTCTGTTTGGAGTCTGATGGTTATATTATTTATGAAGATAAAAACTAAATTGAAGTACACAATATCATTTTGCAACTACGCCCAAAAAAGCTTGCCTGGCAGACAGGCGGATAACACGACCCCAATCAGTAAAAGTCCTTCTGTAAACAACAAACAAAAGCCATCCACAACGTCAGATAATACCCTAAAAATTATCTCAACATTCCGGGTATATTTTTAATTTTCATACTTGAATACAACTTTATATTTAATTATACATAATATAAATAAGTCGTAATTAAGAAAAAATGTACTTGTAAATTAAGGTCAAACTATATTTTCATCCATGTGTTAGCGACAATCACATTGTCGAAAAATGCTTACGCACAAATAACTAGGGCTATCACAAATAGTGCAACATCGAACATTGTCGTTGGCGATAGTTTCGTGAATAATAATTTGTGAATAACAAATGTCAGGAGAGTTTTCTCTCAGATTTCATACTAATTTATATATACCGCATAAGTGAAAGAGAATAGATGACTTTTGATAGAGTTAACATTTTTAGAGTTATGTTATTAATTAAGATCGGGTAAATCGTAGGAACGACTGTAATTACTTGAGTTTAATGATTATTTTATGTGTTTTAAAACAACATATTTTCTGTTATTATATTAGTCATAAAATCAACTCCAACAATAAGCCGTCATCACGGGTCCGAACACGTGACTTTCAATTTAATGCACTAGTGACAACCCTGATGCATAACGCAAAATTTGCAATTATTTGTCGGTAAAGTTACAAACGATTCCATTAGTGTTTCATTCTGTGCTGCAAATCGACACAAGTACGTTCCAGCTTCGCTCGAGGCACTTTCTACGTCATCCAAAGCTTCAGCATCAAGTTTATCGAGTGAGTTTATATCATCTTGCTATCACTATGTAAGTACTTGAGGTATATTTTTCTTTATTTACCTAATCTATTTGTTTTTCAAGCTAGATTTTGTCGTGTTGTACTTGTACCTATTTTTGTGTAGTAGACTAAGGCTTGACCTATCTATTTTAATCATGTCATTATGTGTATTTCAGGTCTGACTCCGAATTTGAAACTAAGGTTATCGCCAGCCGAGTGCAAAAGTCGAAGCCGGCCAAAGCAATTTCAAGTCCAATCTCAAAGTGAGTATCGATGTATTTGTTTTTCGAAATGTGTATGATTTAAATAAATTTCTGCGGTTTGATTTGAATAGCAATTTATAGTATTAAGTACTTACCGTAATATTTTTTTAATATTACGAGATGGCTAACTTTTTCCTTTATTTTGTTTTTACAGGTCTGATTCAGAAGACGAGACCCCTTCAAAGCACATCCGTCCAACAAAACCGAAGAGGAAATCAATGCCACGAGCTCCTTCCAAGTGAGTTACGCAAAGTATCCGACAGTGCTATAATGCGAAAATTACTTATTTTGTTATTACCTTTCAGTTTAACAAATATCTATAAAAAATCACCTAGGCAAAGTAAACGTATCATATAACTCATAACATAATATTTTTTGCAGGACCAACACTTCGAAGAAACGCTGCACCAAGACAGAATCAGATCTCATCGGGTTGCTATCCTCGGACGAGGAGGAGGCAGCGTGTTCGAACGCATCTCGTCGGGCTGCGGCTAAGAAGCAGCTGGCGAGCTCCATCTGCAGCAAGGTCGCGAACGGGTCAGTGGTGCGGCGCGCGCAGTTGGACGGCCTCTACTACGCTGAGGTGCGTCTCTACGCCACGCAGGACGCGCTATACACCAGCCCGGAGACGCGCTACACCAAGGCGCTCGTCACCCTCAAGGTACAGCTCCAACCCGATCAGCCCGAATGGGACTTGCTACAAAAGTTTTTGAAGAAAACCAAGAGGTCGCTTTTTAACGAGAGTGAACCGGTTTTTTATACGGATAACATTAAAAAATAAATACCTATTTATATTTTAATAGACAGCCTAAGCTAAGGTAACCTATTTACTAAAATAATAATCGTTTAGAATACGTAGGTATTTCATTAACCTTGGTATCCCTCCAATATAACAATAATACAGAGGTACCTAATCACAAATTTAACGTCCTGTTAATGTCAGCATAATAATAATTATTTAAGTAAAATAATTATTTCGTCGAAATGGTGGTAGGGCTTTTGACGATTTAAAAGTACTTAGCAAAGTCCATTTAAATAAAGAGCTTTTTCATTCATTCATTTCATTCATCTTTTTAGTTTTATTTTTTAGTTTAAATTTTTTATTTCCTATTATAAAAATTTAAGAGGTGTACCAAGGTAAAATTAGGGAAATTTAAGTATTGCCAAGATAAATCGTCTAAGATGCCCTTCTGCTCTGTGTGTGCCACTGAAGTAGGTAAAAGGCAATGGATAGGTCACTTGCGAAGTACTGCTCACAAAAACAAGTGCGAAGCGGCACAGGCTGATGATGGGGTCGTTGAGATCACTTCTGCTTTCCGCGGTCGTATAGTTTCATATAGAATGCTCGCTACGGCAGATACGGAACAAACTTTACCCGACTTGTTTTTACAAAGTCTTTATTCCAAATTATGTCGACTTTTACAGCGATCTCTTAAAAAACATATAAATGTTAAAGTAAATTTTGAGTATTTTGCTAATTTTATACTACAGTAGAAACTCGATTATCCGGACTAATTGTTGTCGATAGGCATTCGGATAATCGAAAATCCGGATAATCGAATGTAATGTTGTGTTTATTAAAAATAACAAATATATATCAATCATTATTAAGTAATTAACACTTATTTATGTATGTGTAAACATATTTTCTTAGATTACATACTGTAATACAAAACTACTGCAGCATTAATCATGAAAGCATATTTAGGTACGCATGTACGAATAATTTGTTTACAATATGTATTTAGTAATTTGCATTTGGTAGTCATGTAATAAGTAGGTACTAATAAGTTTAATTTGATTTAAAATATTTGGTAATTGTCATTTGACGTAAGCAACGTTTTCTCTTCATTGCTGCTATATCACGAATTCGTTTCAGCTGTAGTAAACTCACAGTATCACTCTCTGTTTGTTTTTCAAACCACTTGAGAGCTGTTTCTAGGGCATGAAATGCTACATCATGAGATATTCCTGTATCATTTTCCACGTCTATATTTTCTTCTGTTTCATGCAAACGAACTAAAACAATAACGAATAGCGCGGGGCAGCGATCCCACACGGTGCGGGCGGGATATGCAAGTTCCGACACGTTCATGCTTGCATAAATTCGATTTGTAGGTACATATAAATTGGTCGCGGTTGGTAGTCCGGATAATAGCGAATCCGTATAACTGAGGGCCGGATAAACGAGTTTCTACTGTATTTCAAAATAACGAGCAAGAAATAAAGTCATTTGCCACAAAGAATTTTGTTATTCATAGTAACTTTAACTTTGAGGAGTTATTTACATCAGCCACAACGGCTATAAAGAAGAAGGTTGAAGAGTTTCAAGAACGCGACAGCGGATGGACTTTTATTAATAATATTTATTTAGAAGTTAATGTAAATAGATATGATCCCTTGTGTGGATCAGGGTCAACTTATATTGATTTACCGGCAGTAATAAAAAAGAAAAAAGCGTGTGTTAATATAAAAAACAATGATGTGCACTGTTTTCTGTGGAGCGTTATCGCGGCATTATATCCCACTAAAAGAAATTGCGAACGACCATCATCATATCCACATTTCGAACGTGTCCTTAATGTCAAGGGACTTTCTTTCCCAGTCACGTTTGAAGACATTGACATATTTGAAAAAAATAATCCAACAATTCGTATTAATGTTTATTCCCTAAAAAACAACCGCAGCATTGTTGGTCCTATTTACAGATCCAAATTACAAATCCATTCCAGAACAAACATTAACTTACTTTTACTTGAAAATAATAGACATTCTCATTTTGTTTTAATTAAAAACTTGTCGCGTTTAGTTCGGAGTCAAATCACTAAGCACCACGGACAAATGTATTTTTGTAACGACTGTTTATTATTTTTTACTTCCCAAGATAATATCGATAGACACCTCTGTAGTGGTGTTAGCACTGTGCTGCCAGAAAAAGGTACTTATCTTCAGTTTAAAAATTTTGATCGCAAACAAGATGTTCCATTTGTTATTTATGCTGATTTTGAAACTATCCTAGAACGATTTAAAGGCTGTGAACCGAATCCTCAAACCAGTTTCACAATGCACAGGCAACGACATATTCCAGTAGCGTTTGCATATCAAATAATATGTTCCAATAATAGTGACTTAAATAAATTTGTTCAATACCGAGGACCGAATTGCAGTAAACAATTTCTAGAAAGCCTTTACTCAGACATTACAAATATTTATGAAGTTTTAAATATCGAAGTGAAAATGATTTTTAATGAAATCGATGCCGAAGCTCATTCACGCGCCGTTTTTTGTCACATATGTAACCAACTATTACTTGGTGATGCGGTAAGAGATCACTGTCATTTGACCGGTAGATATCGTGGCGCAGCACATACATACTGTAACTTGCGTTTTAATGTGCCTAAATTCGTTCCGGTTTTTTTTCATAATTTGTCTGGTTACGATTGTCACTTATTCATAAAAGAATTAGCCGAAAGCTTAGGCCCCATTAAAGTTATTCCTAAGAATAAAGAAAATTACATTTCTTTTACCAAGTTTATACAATTACCCGATAAAAAATTTGGTCAAATACGATTTGTTGATTCGTTTAAATTTTTAGGTACTAGTTTGGAAAAACTGGTTAGTGGTTTGCATAAATCTGATCTATTTCACTTGAGGCAACATTTTCCGAACGAACGCGAATTCACTTTATTGACAAGAAAAGGAGTATATCCTTATGACTATATGTCAAATTGGAAATCTTTCACTGAGAAAAGCCTACCAATGAAGAGCCAGTTTCATAACTCGCTAACTGATGAAGATATTAGTGAATCGGATTACACACATGCGAAATCCGTTTGGTCTTCCTTTAAAATAAAAAATATGGGAGAATATACAGATCTGTATATGAAAACAGATGTATTATTGCTAGCCGATGTATTTGAAAACTTTCGAAATGTATGTAAGGATAATTATCAGTTAGATCCTGCTTTTTATTTAACAGCTCCAAGTTTATCGTTTGATGCGATGTTGTTAAAGACAGGCATTCAGTTAGAATTATTACACGATTTAGAAATAATCCGTCTTATACAAAAAGGCATACGAGGAGGCATATGTATATGCTCTACAAGACATAGTAAAGCTAATAATAAATACTTATCAAATTATAACCCAAGTAAACCTTCGTCCTATCTTGTGTATATAGACTGTAATAACTTGTATGGCTATAGTATGTCTCAATCTTTGCCTGTGTCAGATTTTAGATTTTTAAAAAAAAGTGAAATAGATCAGTTGAATATATTATCTACTCCCGACGATGCCGAAATTGGTTACATTCTGGAAGTGGATTTGTCTTACCCAGAGGAACTACACAATTTTCATAACGATTATCCTTTTTGCGCAGAAAAGTTTATACCACCTGGTGGAAAAACGTTAAAGCTTATACCAAATCTTTATCCTAAATTTGAGTACGTAATTCATTATATCCATTTAAAGACTTGTATTAGTCATGGCTTAGTGTTAAATAATATCCATAGGGTTTTAGCGTTCAAGCAAAATGCATTTTTAAGCCAATATATTAACTTAAATACCGAATTAAGAAAAAAAGCTACAACTCCTTTTCAACAGGATCTTTTTAAATTGTTAAACAATTCTGTTTTTGGAAAGACGTTGGAAGATAATGAACGTCGAGTTGATGTAAAATTAGTAAATCAATGGCGTGATGAGACTAATAAAACAAAAAAGTATGCAAGTGCAGATAAATTAATTGCACGCCCAAACTTTCACAGTGCTACGGTGTTTTCCGAAAACTTAGTGGCAGTTCAGATGAAGCCAGATAGAGTTATTTTAGACAAACCTATATATACCTATTGGATTTTCCGTACTAGAACTTTCAAAGAATCATATGTATCAATTTCACTACTCTATCATGAAACCACATTATGGAGATAGAGTACAATTGTGCTACACCGACACAGATAGTTTTCTCTACCAAATAGAAACAAATGACTTTTATCGAGATTTAAACAAACACTTTCTAAGTTACTTTGATACTAGTAATTATAGATCTAAAAATATATTTAATGTACCAATTAAGAACAAAAAAGTTCCTGGGCTATTTAAAGATGAAATGGGAGGGAAAATTATAACAGAGTTTGTAGGTTTAAGGTCAAAACTATATTGTATCAAAACTGAATCGGATATTATTAAAAAAGCGAAGGGTGTTAAAAAGAGCGTGGTCAAAGATCTTACTTCAAGTGACTATAAAAATGTTCTTCTTCATGATCAGGTAATACGTAAAAAGAATATATTGTTTCGATGTATTAAACACGAGATATATACCCAAAGCGTTAATAAGGTTGCATTATCTAACGCAGATGATAAACGGATCATACTATCGGATAAAGTTTCTACCAGAGCATGGGGGCATCATCGCAATGGTTTGTAAAATGTATACTTGATTGTATGTAGTATTAAGTCTATATTTGTATTAAGTCTATAATTGTATCTGTACTTAACAACCAATAAATATTAATAAACGATTATAAGCTATTATTTTGTTTTATTTCAATATCCTTCATTCCACGAAAATAGTTTTCGATCAACTCTGATTATAGATTAGGCTACTAGGTACACATCAAGCTATACAAACTCACAAATTTTTTCAATAGATTTTGATGTTCAATTTTAAGTACTCTCCCCATAGACAGCACTAGCCAGGTATAAATAAAAATATATAATTTAAGAATCAACCAAGTAAAACAAATGTAGTGACCCAAATTTACTTAATATATGGAAATGTGTCGCCTGGCAATATCGAATTTCATGTTTGCAAGCTCAACAATTTGGAAATATTCTTATTACGAAATATGTAACAGAAATAATGCACACGAAAGTAGTCTAATTTACTCTAATTACAATTATGCATAAATTAACCTTTAGAGTGTGTGTTGTTTCTGTAACACGTCATAGCTTATAGGTATAATGTTTAATATTAGTTATTGGTTGGAATTATTCATTCTTCAAATAGCAGTGTACTAATCCAGATCGGTGAACGAAAAAACCACTTTGTAAGTAGACCAAATATTTGTATTTCTATTAAAATAAATAAATTTCTATGCTTAGGGTTGGTATCCAATAACAGTTTTTATTTTTCAGACAATGCAGAACACAGACGATACGAGCATCATGTTGTCCCAGTTTGCTTACGATCCCTGGGAAGGATTGACGCAGGCATGCCAGGAGATAAGGAACCAGACTAACGACCTTCAAACTTCGCAAGAAAGGAAGGTCAAGCGAAAGACCAACTCTTCGAAACAAAGAGTACGACATGCCGCGAAGTCTTTCGTCATCAACAAGGAGCGCTTGAAAGGCAGACGCCTCATACAAATCAAAGTCTGTGATTTGATTTGTGAGCCTTCATGTTCGATGACGCGGGAACCGGATGCGTTCAGTGAATATGGTGACAATGTGGTGCTCAGTGCGCAATATGTGGTAACGGACACGGTTGACGAAATAATGGACTTAACCGAGACAGTAATAAGAAAAATCTCAAAAAAATTGTGTGGTGATAGTTTTTAGTTTAGATTTATGTGTAATTATTTTTGTGTGTAATTGTATGATACTAATAAAGATTTTAAATAAGAAAATTGGTTTTGTTATTTCATCTCATACTGCGCACTGCATTTAAAAAAGAAAATTAAAGAGTTTCATATAATTTTATAATAATTTATTCTTTCGCAAATAAGTACCGAATTACAATAAAAACTAATAAAATATATAAATAAAATTATCACAATACCACTTTTTCAGACACAGTACATTTTTTAATGCACATGTTTTACTGTGATAAATACAATTTAATACTTTGTTTTCCTTCCCACAGTAATCATAATATAATTTAAAAAAAATGGGACAGCCTTTTTCGCCTAATTCTATTACTTCACAATCTTGGCATAATTCTCGAATCCACATCACTTTTTCCAATCCTTTTGTTAATACCTTTTTCCCGCTTATATACGGACCCACTACTCGTAGAAATTCACGATAATCTATGAATCCTTCACTCCAATTGAGACCACGATTTTTTTCCAACCATCGAACTTGTTTCATTTCTTCATTTGATAAAGTTTTATAAGAATACGGCGGCTTAACTAAGAATGTTTGCGTATGATCTGTAGTTGCTATTGCGAACTCTTTAATAATAAATTTATTTTTCAAATCTTTAAATCCTTGCACATCCACAATTATGGTATTGTTATTCATGATATTTTCTTTACAATATTGCTCAAGGGCTTGTATTCAAATATGCAATCGTTCAGTATTAGACAATATGCAGCGGTCTGATCGGGTATCTCTTGATCGGCTTCGATTTCAACTCGCACGTCGACCGATCCTTTTAGCGTTTCGTGCTGGCGGGAACAGTCAATAACAAATAAAGGAGCAATTTCTTTAAATTCTTTTAAGCTCATCAACGGGTTGGCTCGACAACCATGATAAGACTGCTGAAACCTTGCGTACTGTTCGTATATTAATGAATACTTGTTGTTAGAGAAATCTATGTTCAGACTTTCATATGGGTAATAGGATGAATTAAGAAATACTCTTACGTCACGTATATGACAATGGTCAAACTCTGCCATTGATATTACCGCATTATGTTTACGGTTAGTTTGTAAAGCAATAACAACGAACCGCGGTTTTTCGATCTGTGATGAGGTTTTAATAGACCAAGTATGTTTACGAGTTTTAGGCAGTAGTGGATACTCATACAAATCCCAATTACGAAATGCTAATGTTATAGCACGATCTTTTTCTAAGTGCTTTAATAAATTAATTCTCTCGCGGTCTGATACTTTAACGTGAGGGACTCGCCATACTATTTTATTTATCATTATGTCTTCCACAACTTCCCCGACATTTAACTTTAAGGCATTGAGATTTGTGTTACTTCTCAATAGTACTAATTCATGTTTACAGTTCATTATAATTTTTTCATAATCTTCTGCAAATCCTAATACTTTATTTAGTGGTATAGAAACAGAAAATAATCCGCCGTTAACAGTGCTCGTGCCTGTAAGGGACCAGCCCCATACGTTTGCGCATTTTGATTCATTTTCATTTAATGAGAGATAAGATTTCATTGTTGTAGTGACCCCCGCATTTTTTATTCTATCTATTTCTACGCCATTTAGTTCATATCGAATGTCTTGAAATAAAAATAATGCAGGATTATTTACAAAATGTACATTTGACATTCGTTCTTTTTCTTTAGAAATGGTGTTAAACTTATAAACATCGACTCTGCCCTCAATGTACAAACTACTGAGTGCGGGTAAAACGTACAGGTCTTGCTGATTAATTGGTATCCTTATTTCATCATTCTTGTTGAAACTTGTCACATATGGTTTGTACGAGTAATATTCAAAACTTTCAATGCTGTTGTCATATGACGCTGGTTGTGATATATTTAAAATGTTCATTTTAACAAGCCAAGTAACTTTAAAAATTCTTTATTCCTCTTGGTCAGTTTCTTTTTCAAGCGAAACGGTGTTTCTCTATGAGGAGATATTTTAGGACTGATTGGATTATGCGAAGTATATAGGTTTTTATTGAAATTTAGCATTTTTTAAAGTGTAAATATAATTGCACTTCTTCACCTCGTAAATTGATTTCTCGGTTTTCAGAGTCCAAAATTCTTATATTGATACTACTTATCGAATTTTGGTTGACGGGAAAATAGACTAAATTTTTTGGTATTTCAATGATTCTGTAACCTGGTGGCACGTTTGGTACAAATTCGTAAATTATATGACTTGCTTTCCCGTTCACAAATGATCCACTGATAACATCACATTCGATGCGTACGATAGTTGTTGATAAAATGCTAACAGGATGCCGGGACTCAGTAGTTATATTTGCCTGTATTGCTTCCGTGCCGAAACCTAAAACCTTTCCAATGGAATTGTTTTTATCGAAGTGAACATTTTGAGAACAGAATACATGTGTTTTTAATGTGTTGTTATTGCAAGTCAAGTTTAACGTGGCATTCTTTATATTATTCTTAAGATAATCACAAATATCTTGAAATTCATAGGACCCTTCAGGTATTTCGATTACTTCATTGTACCCATAGTGAAATTTGTTGTTTCTTTGATCTATATTAGGGATAGAATTAAATGTTGAAAAATACAAGAGACCACACTCGTACTCTCCAATTAATTGTAAACTGGGGGAATAATTTGTTAATAAAGAATCTCCTCGGCCAGTTATTGACACAGTGAAAGACATTGTTATACTGATCAGTATGTTTATTTTATTCTCAATATAAATGATTATTCCAATAATCTTTTAAAAAACTTAGACAAAGATGACCACAATTTACAGTGCCAAACTTTTGATATTGTGCATAATTATAATGTATCGGCATATTTCTTAAATAGTTTATCAACTCTAATGGTGGTCCTAAATTACCAAAACTATCAAAATATTCGCAATAATCATTTTGTTTAACATAGGCTACCCAATGAGTTCCAGGATTATCAGAACTATCAAGATTTATTATCGCACACTCTACTTTTTGCGGTTTTGATGGTAGTGCATCTCTCATAAAAACTCCTCTAAAGTATGGTATATCAGTAGCATTCTCCAATATGTCATAATTAGTGAGAGAATGTCTGGGTAGCCTCTTTATTAGTTTTTTGGAAAATTTAAATATAAACCATCTCCTTTTTTATGAGGCTTTATATACAGCCCTTTTCCAAGTGCAACCGCTTCCATCATCTTGTTATGTCTTTCAGATTCTTGCAAATTTTTCTGAGCAACTTTATAATCATTTACAGCTTTGGCTATACCTGCAGCACCCCCGGCAAGTGAACCCAGAGCAGATAACCCTGCGAAAATTGGAACGAGAGGCAAGAAACCTCCGCTTTTAGGTATAGGAATACATCGTGGCAATCGTATTCCCTTTTTATTAGTAAACAATTTTTTTGCTGCCGCGTATGCATATTTTATAGCTGAGTGATTATTTTTGCATTTTAATTTTCTTAACTGTAATTGTATTTTTTTTACTAGTGACATAAAAGGTCTGACTCCAGCACCAGCTTTAAGTTTTGCTTTCATCGCATTTTTTACAATCCATGAGGCAACTTTTTCTCCCCTTCCAACATCTTTTGATTTTAGCCTATTTTTAGCCATATTTAAAAGATCTAAATCAGCCTTATGTCGAACTTTCAAATCTCTATTATTATATGCAATATCGTGATGCATACAAGCTTAATCCAATTTATTTATACCTCGATCACCTCTGAGTAGCCGTTTTCGAAGTTTTGTTCCAGGACCACAAAATTGATATCCAGGTAAATGTAATTCAAACGGCAAACGGTTTATTAATTCGTTTATAACACCACTTGCCTGCTTCATTGATATTTTTGAAATGCTGATATTATAGTTAACCAGTTAAATTTATATTACAAAACTAGTGCTCTCTTATCTACCCAACTATTTTCGTCATCAGCCAGACCTAGCCATTTAACAAAAAGCTTATTTCCTTTTCTTTTCAAAACTTTTTCAATTAGATAGAGATCGGGAAATTTTGTTTTTTGTAATTCATATTCATAAAATGACCCTAAAATTCTTTGTTTGTGCTTATCCTCAATATGATAAGTATTTGGTTTCGTTTTATTAACTTTAACAATAACAAATATTTCAGTTGACCAGTTTGGGGTATAGCCTTTATAAAAATCTCCCTTAAACTTACTAATTCGAACGTGATCTCCAACTTGAAATTTCGGTTTCTTATCTGTGTGAAAAGTCTTTGATTTAATAATATTAGATCGAACAATCATCTCGTTTGCTTTATCGACATCAATTGGCTTATGTTTTGTTATTCGATGTACAGTACTGTTATAGTTTTCTACAACAGACCCTAAATTCTTTCCTAACCATTTGTAAGAGCCGTGCAAGCTAAATAGTTTGTAAAGTTGGCTTTTTATTGTTCTTATTACCCGTTCAACAATAGAAGCTTTTTTTACAGAGTAGGTGGAATAATGATTTATGTTATATTTATCTAATATTCCTTTGAATGTATCATTATAAAACTCTTTGCCTAAATCAGTTTGTAAATGTTTAGGTATTCGAGATGACTTCGTGAATATCTCTTGTATGGCCTTCGTAACACATTTTTTTTCTTTTGATTTTAAAGGACTCATCCACACATATTTCGATAAAGTATCTATCACCACCAAAATGTATTTGTAGTTTTTGTTATATTTTGAATACTTCTGTAGATCTATAAGGTCAGCTTGCCATAAATCATCTATTCCTTTGATGATGGTACTTTGACGTGGAAAATTTATTCTTGCTGCTTTATGGAGTTCATCGACTATACCTTTTTTACTCATTTTTTGTTTAATTTGTCGTCAATCAATTTATCTATTTCAGATTTGCTGTAGTATATAGTGTTTAATCGATTTGTTGTTACTTTCTCCAGGTTATTTAGATAAGTTTTAACGTCACTTTGGACTTTCTTAATTTCTTTTCTTAGTTCTTGAACTGTTTTGTCCACATAAATTTTATTCACTGCTTCATCATCTTCATTAGGAATTGATAAGCCTTTTAATTTTGACGCCTTTAAATCAAAGTGTCCTGTTTCTGATTTCACCAAGTAATGGTTACAGGTATCAATATATTCGGTGAATCGCAGACGCTTATGAACGTGGTGACCAAATTTATCTATATTCATTGCAGCCTCGATGCTTTGTTGAGGGTATTTGCAAGTGCACTGGCCAATTCTCCTGAGGCATCAAGCTTTTTATATTCTTTGAAATTTATACAAATACCAGCCTCGTGTAATTCCTCTACAATTGAAATTATTTCATTATCAACTCCAGTGTTACCTGCTATTTTCGATGCTAGAAGTAATTTTAATCGGTCAACTAATTCGTTTGGATCATCCCAATAAACATAATTGCTATTTTTATGAACTGTCTTCAAAATTTTAAAACCGTCTCCTTGTGCCGAACTCCCTGCGCTTGTTGTGGGATTTCTAGCCAATCTAAACAAAGGTTTGATAATATTTATGTATCGAAACCCCTTATTACTGTTTATTGGTTTGGATGGATCGAAATTGCGTCGGTGAGCATTGGTTTCTAACAGTAATAATTTGTACTTTTGTAAATCGTCACTTGATATAATATCTAAATTTGGTTTCTTCTGGTACAAAAGTTCTTTTAATCCTTTTGTAATTTCCAATTTACGTGTACCGACTGTAAGAAAAAGACCATCATCATGAACGCGAGTTTTTCCAAGCATCAGTTTTCCACGTACATTCTTTATTCCAAAAGGTACACCAGAAAATACTTCTGAAGATGTGGACCACGATAATGACTGATTTTCAGCGCACGGCGATGACTGGACGGACTTAAACGATGTTTCGCTGATATTATGATCTACAAAAGGTGATGATATAAGAGTTTTGTTATTGTATAACTCTTGGTCTGCTAGTTCTTCTTCTTCTTCACTTTCAACTTCATTGAAGTCATCACTGGACAGTGACGACGTCGCACTTTCTTCGTTTTTAACTTTCTTCGGTAATAGTTTGTATAGATCATTTTCATCCAGATTCTGTTCATCATTCTTATTTGCTATCATGTTAAGTGGGTCAACTATAGGTTTCAATATTTTTTCGAAAACCATATTATCATTATTCTTTGCATCCCTTATCATGTCTACTTTTCTTTTTACAGCCGCAGCAGATTTCACAATTTGTTGTTTCAGGTTTTTCTCCATTTTAAGGAATATATGTAATGTCTAGATGTGAATCACGGATAAGAGTGATCAATTCGTAACATAACAAGCTATTATGTACTTTAGTCCACTATCACAAATGTATCAAAGGCTAACCTATAACAGCCCTTATTTTTTTCACAGTCCTTATTTATAACAAGATAGCTGTACGGTTTACTCCAAACAGCAGAGCACATTTCGCAAAACTTAGACCAAGACATATCTGCTCTTACATGTTCTTCGTAAACATGTCTTAAATTTATGTCATCTTGCTTGAAAAGTACTATTAAGTTCGCATTGTCTCTTACAAGCTGCTTCGGTATTTTACTATAGGTTTGATTTATATAAAAGGAATCGATATTCTTATGACGGCCCATGGCAAAATAATCTCTAATGCTATTTTGATTTTCGCATGCAACATCATCAAAAATAATAATAGAATCTGACATAGCTTCATGAGGGCTCAAAATTTCACTGTTATGGTTGTATTTGTTAAACGATATTCCAGAAACCATATTAAGAACTTTCTCTAGATACACGTATTTAGGTTGGTATAGAGATTTTGAATAAACATATAGATTTCGAAAACGTGGCCCATCCTTGTTCAACAATAAACTTATCACTAAATTCGTTTTTCCACAATTTGAAGGACCACAAACAATACAACGAATAGTATTCGGTAATAGCTCCCCATGACGTTTTGGTTGACTGGTGGAAACAGGGCAGATGCATTCTAATTTGAGTGATTCTTTTTGTTTAACAAATTTCATTTCAACTTCCAGTAAGTACTTGACTGTAATGTATCATGAGTTTCGAGTAAATGAGCTTTAATGTGATCGCTGAAGCATTTTAAATGTCGGTCAAGTTTGTCAGTTAATGTGTAACATACTGGACCAGCTTGTCATTATGAGTATGATGTTGGATAGGTAATCTATGCCAACAACAGTTCTGTGCGAGACAGAAACGATGAAATTTTTAAAGGAACCAATGACCCACAAAACCAATAAAGACATTGGGCATTCTAACTCACGAGAGTGAGTTAGAATGCCCAATATCTTACTACTTGTAGGAATCCTCGCTTAACCCGGTATACCCACTAAATCCGATGTTTTCCGCAATGTCGTGGCCGCAACGCACATAGGGTACTTAGCGCAATCAGTATATGCGTTGAGTACAGGACGAAAGTACCCTCTATCGAGTCCACTGGTGCTATGAAGTACCCGCGAAAAATTAGGAACATCCCTCGTGAAGAATTTTAGTTGCGTTTGGTGAGCCCAGTCACGCAGTACCTGTTATGGCGGTTGGAGTTGGCGTGGAGCCTTCTCCTACGACCTGGTCTCCTGTTTCGGGAAGGGATTTTCCTCGCAGCGTCGCTCTTACTCCTCTTTCTGCGACACGACATTCTCCCAGAAGGACGTCAACGTTTCTCAGCATTTCTCACCAGAGATCATACGTTGTACGACCGTTGGCAACGAAAGGTCACCTCCAATCGCCACCGCGCTGACGAGCCTCGCAATGTGCCCTGCCACTGCCACTTAAGGTTTGCAATTATTTGGGCTATATTAGTTGCTTGCTACTCCAGCGGATCTCATCATTTCTGATATGATCGCGCAGAGAAACTCCAAGCATAGCCCTCTCCATTACCCTGGGTGACCTTGAGCCTTCTTATGAGGTCCATTGTAAGCGGCCACGTTTCGGTTCCATAGGTCATCATTAGCAAAGATTCGTCTCGAGACATATATATATTTTATATAAAAAGGTCAAGCAAATGACTCTATTCCACCCGAAGGTAAGCAGAAGTAGAGTCCAAATGCCAAGATAGCTGGTGCAAGAGATAAACTGCCGCGCTAGCCACCCTCGCCTTGCTGACCTGCAAGGTACTTTTTCACGCTTCTTTTCAATGACCCAGGATTGTAGGAAGGAGGGAACACGTATGCTGGCAGTGAATTCCATTTCTTGATTGTGCGACAAAGAAACGAGTTGCCAAATTTCTTAGTTCGCGTAGGAATGGTAGCCACAGTTTGTCGGTGACAACGGAGACCAGCACGCGTAGTCCTTAAAAGGAAGGGAGATGGTGGGATTAGGGAAACAAGTTCCTCAGAGCACTCGCCGTGGTACAGACGGTAGAAAGCAATGACGCAACATTGCGACGCAATTGGAGAGGCTCAAGATGTTTAGTCACCTCTTCGTCGCCCATGATGATGATATTTGTTGCAAACAAGTGTATGATTAGTAAAAAATTAAGTACACAAAACAATTAAAATGCTGCCCAATGTAACTATTCCACGCGGATGAAGTTGCGGGCAAAAGCTAGTGATTAATAAAACTATAGTGACGTAATCGGTGCATCATTCCTTGGACCCACACTTATGGTATTTGGACCCCATAATGTGTTCCCGTTCTCGTTAAAGCCCGTTTTTCACAGGTTCTGAAGGAGATAACTGGCAGTTAAATTGTCAAGATTTTATGGACTATCTGTCAAGTAAATACTAATGGGAACTTACTTGGAACCTGTGAAACAGGTCCTAGGATTTGCAGACTGGAGAGAGACACAAGTATACTAGTAATATTTTCTTCTTCTACTCTCCTCAATCATCCGTCATCTCAACATTCCCTTCTTTGACATATCATCTTTCGCACAGTCTATCTAGTTATACATACTGGGTGTAAAAGATATGAGCAGTCAAACGAGAACCATGTATTCTATACATCAAAATAAGACATATTTCAAAAAAATTATTGAAGGGAAATGATTTTTATTTATTGGTGTTAAAAAAAATGCAAATTGTACCGCGCAATGTAAAGGGCTCAACTCGCAAAACCGCCATAATTTTGCCAGACGGCGATCCCGTTCGTTAGTGTCCGTGCGCATCGAGTGAGCTACATTGAACGCTAACGTTTTGAAGCCATTTTTTGTTATGAAATACTAAAAAAAATGATAATGTTTCTTTGGACAATAATTAAGAAATAACGTATAGAATATATTTTCATAAAAAAAATTATGACTTTGACCTTCAATAAAATCGTAACTATCAATTTCCCAGGTATAGTCTAAAGGAAAAAAAATGTTATGATGGTGAGCAAAATACATGGTTCTCGTTTGACTGTTCATGTCTTTTACACTCTGTATATTCTTCGGTCTTCCTCTCCCTCTATATCTCATCCTATCCATCGTCATTCATTCTTATCACTTTCTTTGTAACATGCTGGCAAACTTCTCATTATGAACTCCACGGGACTAGGACTTATAAAAACTGTAAAGGGAGGATAAAACTTGTTGAGTTTCTTGCCGGTTCTTCTCAGAACAAGGCCTCCTGGTAGACTCTCGAACCGATGGCATCAAAATTGACTTTCATAAGTGTACAAATTGTACCTAAATGAATAAAGTAATTTTGACTTTGACTTTGACTAGGAAGGGAATTAGGGTTGGCAGCGTGCGAGTGTTACGTCAGTGTGCTAGTGTCTATAGCCTACTTACAACAAGGCAGGCCGTATGCTTGTCTGCCAACTAAATGACATTAAAATATTATATCCATGCCAATCTGTTACCTCTGTCTTAAGTTACTCTAACAAAAGTAGAGAGCCCTGTGTCCAAGAATAGATTTTGATCGACAGCTAATTAACTTTTTATGTTGAAGTTCATTCCCATATTTGCGTCATATTAAAGACACACATAAGGCTCCTCCTTACACAAACATTTTAAGTTAATTAATTACCCTTCCAATAGCTTTGGATTTCATTTCGTTTGAAGTGCGCATAGAAACTAGGCGTTTTAGCAAAATGGATGACACATCCAAGCTGCGTATCTCCAAAGTGTCTCTTATTATATTTACCATTATTCAATTAGTTTTCGGAATGAATTTCGGATTTGTGAAAATTTTTCCGACGAAGTGGCGTTTATTCTTGAAATTACTAAGTGCTATTTGCTCCGTTTGTGCATTAGTTATGTTGTATATACGAAGATTTAATGATTCTGAATATCAGTACATGTATGTCTTGTACTCTGCAGAATATTTATCTTTTGCACTTATACTTTTCCTTTCAAAGAATACGTTTTTCGATTTCTTATTAGATTATTCAAAAGTCGATGCAAGTTTAGGTATGCCTGAAAACAGTTTGGAAGTTTCAGTTATAATGGCTATAGTCCTTCCATTATTGTCTATTACTTTTAAGACGTTAACCCACGCAGGTTACTGTTATTGTAACTCTGATCTATATTATTGTAAAATATCGAATACTGAATTCTTGGCGATTTGTTTAGCCGTCATATCATTGGACGCAATGATTCTCATTCAATTTGTGATTACTTACACCTGTTATGCGAGAGTAAATTTACTGAAATGTAAATTTGCTAATGAACATTTACCTACAAATTTTACTCTTGTAATATATAAAGATATATTTGATGGCTTAGATAAAATTAAGCCCACTCTGGATAAAATGGTAACACTTTTAAGTATTTCAAATGATGTAGTTCATTTTGATTAAAATTTAAATAAGTAATTTTCTTATTTGTAGATTCTGGCTAGCATAGTGTACTGTATGCCGAAGCACATGGCGATTATTTATATTGCTCTCCATAACCTGAAAGCCAGTGTAAGTAACATTTTAATTTAATGTAAATCTAAAATCTCAAAATATTAGAAACGGTTTCACGAGTTGTCCTTTGTCATATTTTGTTTTGCATTTTTTTGGTACTTTTATAGGGGAATTTCTCTAAAATTTATAAATAGGAGTACTAGGAGTAGGTACACTTTTAAATATATCTTAGTATTAGTTATCTTAGTGTATAACAATATAATTTATCTTAAAATAAAAATTCACAATTACTCTTGCAAAAACATAGATAATTTATGTTGAATCCAGGGACTCTTATCTTCTCATCGAGCAGTGGTTCTACTCACGGTGCACTTCCACCCATCAAGATGTTTTGTGTCTTCTAGTTCTTTTAACTCTTGATCAGCCTAACTATATCCATGGGCTTGAAGAGTCTGTAGTGCTCTGACCTTGGATAGGCCATTTAGGACATTCATTCTAACACTGGCTATAGTATCGCAGTCACACAGCAGGTGTTCCCCTTACCTACTACTTGAAATTTGTTAAATTATGAGCTGATTATGCTAATTTTCTTCATAAGTTCATCTTATAATACCGCGCAGGCAATTTGACAATTATTCATAATTTATCATTAGCTGCTAATAAAATTCTTCTTGCCATTTCAGAATGATTGGGCAACATTTATACTGCAGTATATAATTTTGCTTCAAATAAGCCTTATGTCATTATTGCCGGCCATCATTGCGGAGATGGTGAACTCGGACGTGGATAAGATAAAGCTGACTTTGAACAACTTCTTACTTGACGAGACTGGTAAATTAAACATAAATATAATAAATACTTTAAAGTATAATTTAAAAATTCAAAGAATGAAATTTATTTTTATAGGAAATGAAGTTGGAAATGAAGTGTGACAATAATCCCACTCCACTTGGTCTTAAAAAAATAACCTGAACCTACCAATAATAAACGATCTCCATTCGATAATACTGACTAATTCTATTCTATTCTTAATTAACGTCATTCGCAATCTTAAGGATTACGCATTTTGCCAATGTCTAGTGAAAATTTAAAGTTTAGTTACAAAAAAGTGTACGGTAGATTTTGATTAAAAAAGGAGTGTGGACTCTTAACACGTGTTTTTAAAACAAGAACTCTTGCGAAACTCCTATACTGACTATTGATAGAATCTCCTTCGGATTTAGCAACAAACGGTTTTATTTAGTTAACAATTCTCACACACCACAGGCCGTCGCGCCGTTTTGTAATATGACGTGTTATACGAACCGCCTGTGTAATGTTACCAGAGCTTGAAGGAATAGGCGAGACGGTATAGATTGAAGATTTATAAGTGTTTAGCAGATTCCATTGCATTAACATAAATGTTCTCTTTCAGATAAGCAGAAGCGCAGTGAGTTGAAGACGGGTCTTCGCTACCTTAACGGCCGCCCCAGCCAGTACAACGTGTGGCGGAGAATCCCTGTAGACCTCCGATTGATAGCCTGCGGGATTAGTATCGGCACCAGCTACCTGATCATTATCATCCAGTACACACATTTATATGACTAAAACTTAAGCTTAATGACAATTTATTATGTGTATTTATAAATAAACAGGAATGATTCATTCCACGTCTCTCTCTAAGAAATTTATATTAAATATATTACTTTTATTCTTCTTTTTAAATGTATGAGTAGCTAGTCATACATTGAGAAATAATTTTACAGTGTCCTTAAAAATAAAAAATGACGTATTTTCGACATTCAAGAGTGTATGTAAACATATAAATTGTATTTTTTTAAATTCTATATTTTGTATACATTAACAAGTAAGTATGACCAAGTACCTTTGTTTAAAATCAAATTCAATTCATGTAGGTACTTTCAATTACTATTGTAATTGGAAATTGTACCAATATGATTTATTCAAGAAGATCTCACTGAATTTTACGTAGGTACATAATTGAGATAATAAAGTCCAAAGGTTCCTTATGATTGTGACAAAACACGGTAATCCGACATATTTTATGAGTACGTAATCGAGTTTTTGTACAATACCAGAATTATTCATGAGGAGCTGGTACTCAACAACTGAATATTCCACTGCTGAGACACACGGCTCATAGAGTAGGGCGATTTTATAAAATAAAATATTAATATTTTACTTTATAGTTTCAATTCCTATGAATATTTTTAGTACTACTTATCCCTGTTGGTGGAAATAACTTTTTTGGATTTGAATATCAATAACCAAACAAAGGAACAAACATATTAAAAAAACTATATAAAATATTATTTAATAATTTATTTAATAACCTAATTACAAATAAAAGACTTCGCCTAGGTCCTCTGAAACAGGAAGTGTACCAATAACACTCGCTGCATTACCTCCTTGAGATTATAATACTATTTTTTTACCTACTTATTTTATTTTCTCAGTTTCTGTTCGGTTTCATAAGGAAGACAAACTGGCATACGAGTAAGGCGGAGTAACCTTTATGTGTGTGCGACGCCATTAAGAATTAAGAATAGATTAGAGTATTAGTGTAGATATTATTAGTGTATTAAGTGATCAATGTCGCCTATTATCAACCACTACAATAAAGGAATAGGCTTTTTTGGTTGGCTTGAAGGTCCTTAAATCATACCCGTACGTATCGGTTATTTGTTAAAACAAAAAAATGTAAAGTGCTGTACATTTACACAAGCAGTATGTCACCGAGCGAAGCGAGCTTATTCGCTGCACCGTAGTGCGCCATTAAAACAAGCGGGATCAGAGAATCTCAGCCACTCGGATGGTTTTATATGTGGAATACATAATTTATGGCGAGCCCGCCAACTAGAGCTGATGCGTTTAGTTTTATGGTGTATTCTGGAGTAGCTCCATGCTTATTAGCGGAACTAAGTTCTAGATTATTGATCGTTGTAATATCATTTGTAATTTACGCGGTCGTAACTATTGCAGTAGGCACAAGTATTAAAAACCCCGACAACCTACAATCTCTTACTCCTAAAACCTGTCTTCTATTCCATTATGTGACTCTGATTACTATCTACTTGATAACTCATGTCAGCCGCATCGTATTTTATTCTATAATTGTAGGCGTAGAGCGGGAGGGATTCCAGTATCCAAAGAAAAGAGTTCTGCCAAACATTTTGCAGCCTGAGATGTCGGATCAGGCAAAAGACTTATAAATGTACCAATTTTTTTCATATTTATGTTAAATTTATGGATAATTGAGTCCCTTCCACTGCGATATTTTTCACATTCGAGAAGGACATATTGAACATAGTCACTGAGACTGTGAAGTTTGTGGCATCATAGATGACACAAACTTCACAGTCTCAGTAGGAAATAATGATTTTCATATCAATTTTCCTGTGAATTTAGGGCTCCTCGCAAATGGAACACCTACCACCACCTCTGGTGGCGGCCACGAGTGGCGAGTGGCAGCCACTACTAAAGCGCGTGGCTGCCAGAGACCACACGTGTATGTAATCTATACAAAATATATGAAAACACGTGTACATTGCTAGTGGCCTATCACCGCCGCCGGCAGTCACGCGTCACGTCCTTTGGTATCGCGAAACCGAAAGTGGTCGGTGGCCCATGCGAGTGTTCAGTGCCTGCTGAAGTGCGTGGTCACTACCGGCCACACGTGTGCGCAGCGTCTATACAAAATGTATGAAAAAACGGGTGTACACTGCCGGCCACCGGCGGCTCATCTCAAAGTTCATAAGATACTGAATTCGAAATTCGGATATAAAAGTGAGAGAAACAGTAAGTTAGGCTTTGGAGCTATACGGCTTTGGGAGATTTTTATTACTTTCGCTATCTGTTACCTTTAGTTTCAGACACAGAATGGATTTTAAAAGGCAATAGCAATGTCTATAATAAGGCTTCCTAAACTTATTTTTATTTTGTGACGCTCCTAAGGATTTTGCAATTTTATGCGGACAATAATCCCGGTCAAAAACTGCGAATTGCAAACTACGCGAAGCCAAAAGGTAGGGCATTTTATTAGTAATCTATTATGTATGTATTTACGTATGTTCGTCCGTAGCGCCTAAGCTATTCATCCGACTTTGATTAATAAGAGATAAATCGATTCGCTATTATTGTCCGGGTAACATAGGCTACATTTCAACCGACTTTCACAATAGGAGGAGTCGATTTTACCTTGTAAATCCCGCTTTTAACCGATTACATTCCTTTCTTTTTGTCCGTACCTAGTCCGTATTATTTTTTTGCACACATTTTTTATAGGTATCGCATTAAACCACAATAAACACGAAAACGTATTAAGATATCAGTTGAAATTGTGAATAATGTGACATGTCATCAACCCATGCAATATCTTTGCCTCACTTTGAATAATTCATTGGGAAATGTCTAATTTTGGACGACCTGCTCCCACTTACTTTTATAAACCAACTGAAGGTTCTTTATATTTTGGTTATTAGGTAACTCATGGGTATAAGACCAATTTGAAAAGAACTGGCGGTCGTAGCGGATAGTTTGAAGTAGCAGTTCTTGTCAAGTTGGACGCGTAATTTTCCATGGTTACACATTGGGGATACATCAATCATGCGAAGATTACACTCGTGATGTTTTCAAATCAATGCGGGGTTAGGGGATTTGGATAAAAAATTAAATGAGTTTTTTTCTAATAACAGGATCGTACAAGTACCAACCCGCATCAGTAGTAGCGTTATATAGGTATTTTTTTTTATGGATTTTAGCAGTCTATGTATGTATGTATGTTTGTATGGCCGCCTGAGCTATTCATTCGATTTTGATGAATAAGGTGTCAATCGATTCGTTGTTATGGTCCAGGTACCTAAAACATTTTAACCGAATTCAACAATAGGATGAATTGATTCATAGAGGAGACTTAAAAATATCTTGTACACCCCGATTAACCGATTTCATGTTATTTTCTGTAGTCGGGCTACACTTTTTTAACATTTTGCTTGTTATTTAATGACCTGCCAATTGTGAAAGTAATTGTATGCAATTTTTATGGCTACACTTTGAAAGATGATAGCTAGCCATTAGGACTAGAAAAATGCACTGAAAAAAATCGACTTGCCTCAGGCGGGACTCGAACCCGCACCTTCCACAATCCGGGTGGACACGTTGACCAATTTCGCCACCGAGGCACTGCTTTTCTGTCGAAATTTGTCAGTGCTTGGTGCTTATGTTTTTATGGTAAACATCGTTTCATCAAATCTTTGAAATTTGCACTTCCAAGACCCGAACGAAATATTTTTGCAAATATTTGACGCCCAGCTAAGATGAAACTACCTTACATTATGGAATAATTTTATTTTTGCGTTTACAAACGCGTAAATATAATACTAGAAAAATGCACTGAAAAAAATCGACTTGCCTCAGGCGGGACTCGAACCCGCACCTTCCACAATCCGGGTGGACGCGTTGACCAATTTCGCCACCGAGGCACTGCTTTTCGCTGTCGAAATTTGTCAGTGCTTGCTGCTTATGTTTTTATGGTAAACATCGTTTCATCAAATCTTTGAAATTTGCACTTCCAAGACCCGAACGAAATATTTTTGCAAATATTTGACGCCCAGCTAAGATGAAACTACCTTACATTATGGAATAATTTTATTTTTGCGTTACAAACGCGTAAATATAATACTAGAAATTTCAAAGATTTGATGAAACGATGTTTACCATAAAAACATAAGCACCAAGCACTGACAAATTTCGACAGCGAAAAGCAGTGCCTCGGTGGCGAAATTGGTCAACGCGTCCACCCGGATTGTGGAAGGTGCGGGTTCGAGTCCCGTCTGAGGCAAGTCGATTTTTTCAGTGCATTTTTCTAGTATTATATTTACGCGTTTGTAAACGCAAAAATAAAATTATTCCATAGCCATTAGGACTTAAAACGAGCCCCTATCACCAATCAAGGCGAGTACAGATTAGTACTCATCTGGGAATCGAATCTGGGACCTCTGGCTCTAATTCTGGTGTATGAACTATTACAACATACAGGTTAGGTACATTTTTTAGTGACTATAGTAAAGCATTTGATCACACTCTCACCTGATCTTAAGCGAAGCTGTGGCCATGTTACATGCTTACCTAGAAATAGCCTATCCACTCTGGTTTTTTCGCAGAACGTCTACTTCGCAAAATTTCTACCAGTCGCAAAATGCATCTTTCTCATAAAGTCTCTTTCGCAGAATGTCGCTTTAGCAAATGGTCGCTTTCGCACAATGTCTGTTTCGCTGAATGTCTCTTTCTCAAAATGTCACGATAGGGACTTAAAGATTTTTAGAAGATTTACTGTGCAGAAAAAATATATTTCTGCACAGAAAATCTTCTCTCACCTAATAAGAATAAGACCGAATAAGAAAGAAATAACTTATGAAAATTTGTAAAATGTGTTTCGATAATTAATTGAATAAACTATTTTCATTGCATTGGGCTTAACATTTTGTCTTACCATGACCACGAACGAAATATTTTAAACCGAAATCTCATAAGACCACGGCATTCACCGGTAGTTTCCGCTACCTTGCTACCAAGTGTTGGAACAATATACCCCCACCGTTGAGACGGATTGCTTCTAAGTACACTTTTAAAAGAAAACTGAAATCTCTTCTTTTGGAAAAGGTATGTGTGGGTATACCAAACGGGTACTCGGTGGCGGATTTTGCTGTCTGACTAACTTTTTTAGCCGGGATCTGGCTATCAGATCTAGCACATGTGGGAGTGATCACTGGGTGCCGGAGTAGATTAGTTATATCTTTGTAATATTTTAGAGAGCAAACAATTTATTAATAAGAAATTTATGTAGATTTTATTTAGTGCTGGATATCTATGTAATTAATATGTAATCATTTTCATATTAGAATATTTTCTGTGTATATATTTATTTAACATTTCCATATCATGTAGTATTTTTGTTTTTTCTTTCTATCCTCCCTTGGGTTATAGCAGAATACCAGTGCTTCGCTTGAAAAGCAAAGCCAGTTTCTGAGCTATCACCCTTTTGTATTTCTGCAGCACACATATATTGCAATGTTATGTAAAATTATTTAGTGTGTATGGTTAGATTACTCTATATTTTTTGTTGTGTATGAGTGTTGTAAAAACTATACAAATAAAGTTTCATGCAAATCCGAGCGAGTTAAATCTGCAAATGTAGTTTTTTTTAAATACTTTTTTATTTTTTATTTATTACACGTTAATATTATTTATCTGGTAGTATTAAAATCTACAACGGTGGTCTTTAGCGACTTCAGAAGACTAATTCCAAAAGTTGCAGTCCAAAGGCGACACAGAAACAATAATACTGTACGGAACCAATTTAACTTATGAACCTCATCCCCGGGGAGTGCCGGCTCTGATTAATGGCTTTAGCTAGACTTGCAGCGAATATTCGGCTATTATTCGGAATTCGGATAACTCGACTACTTTTACCATATTCAGTCAAATGTTTAAGTAGGTAATGTAAAAAATAAATCTTATGAGGAAAGACTAACATGTTTGAATCTTTGTACTTTAAAGGAGCTTTGAGTGCGGGGAGAGGATTGAGGTTTATAAGATATTGCAAAGGCACTACGATCTTGAGGGCTTTGATAAAGTCATTTTCAGATACTCAACAAACCCACACTGAAGAGGGCATAATATATAATTTCACGAGCATTGGCAAACAAAAATAATTTTAAGCACTTTTGAGAGTTGTGAAGACATGGGAGGAACTGCCAGCCAAAGTAATATCAGCAGAGACAATTGATACATTTAAAAATAGATTGGATTTTATGTATTAATTATTGTTGCTGCTTTTAATTGTTATTGCTTGACATAATTTTGATTTAACGTGGTATTGTCTAAAATACCATTTTAACTATTTTTAATTTAAGTTTAAATTATTGCAACAATATGACATTCTCTTTCAATTTATATTGATATTCTTTTATTTTTACATATACCAGTGCGGGCAAAACATGTTGATACTAGTTATAACAAATTACATTTTATCTACACTCATGTCATAATATTCGAATTACGATATCAAAGGTGAACATAAAATGACATACTTTTTAATACAGATAATCAAAATTAAAATTAAAAAAAACAACCTGTAACATAATGACCATTATAACACCGGTTCGACTCATTATGATACAGTTATTTTTCTTAAATACTCGGGAAGGCAAAGGGATCTAACCCATACAAAAAATTTTACTCCTAATAATTTGCAAAAAGCCACAACAAATAGTTTGTTGCCAGAAAAATAAAAAAAATAATAATTTTACAGAAAGAGAACAAACAAACAAAGGTTAATTAGGATTTAAAATAATTAAATGGAAAATTGACGAGCCCCCTCATGTTATTGTTTTTAGTGTGTAATTATTCTATGGCTCGATTGGTCGCGTTAAGAAATCCCTCTTATTGGTTCGCTGCATAACGCATCACGGCGGCGGGCGGGCGGGGCGCTTCTGATTAGACAGTTCTGGCGGAGCGCTTGGTGATTAGTAAAAAATAAACAAATCTGTGTTTCCAATACGGTGCGAACAAGCATATTCAAATAGAAAATGAGAGAAAAGCACTTGTTTTGGAAAACGTAATTGTTGTTTTATTTGAATTTATGTATGAGTGTAGATAAAGTAGTGTATGCAACTGCATATAACACGGGTATTAAAACACTCGTTACTATTATGAAACTCGCTGCGCTCGTTTCATAAACTCACACTCGTGTTTTAATACCCTTCATTATATGACAGTTGCATAAACTACTATTACATAGGTACCTATGACCTATAAAAATATCTTTATCTTGATCAGCTTAACCGTTTGCCCTTTCAAAAACTTGGCGACCAGGACATGTAACACCCGAAAAAATCTCGTCACTGGTACTGTATCACATCATCAGCCTTTTTAATTTGATCCGCTGCTGGGACACAATGCCTCTCCTTGTTATCGAAGGAGGTTTAGGCAGTAGTCCACCACACTTGCCCAATGCGGATTGGTGAATACCAATACCCCTTTGCTGATCTATTAGTCGCCTTCTACAACACACATTGCAGGATATGGGGTGATGCTATTCTACTCTGCCGGCATCACCGGTACTGTAGGTTTCAATTAGATTAATTAGTAAACTTGCTACAACCATCTTATTAAGATCTGTCGACATTGCAATAGTGTGGAGCATTTGTCTGTTAGATTAGTAGGATTAGTCCTAAAGTCAGCGAGAGTTCCGATGAAGCTTCTATCTATATAAAAATTCTACTATATAAAGAAGAAGCAATTGCACAGATCTACTTACACAGACCTTTTGGTCAAAAGGAGAAATGAAATTCAGGATTACACTGTTAATACGTTTTTATAGATCAAAGTGTATGAATGAAGAAAAGCTACTTATAAAAAGTGTATTACTTATTAGAAAGTCTTATCACGAATTTAAAACTCACCCCCGTCAGTTCAGATTAGAATTATAGCTTTTAAAAACAATAATAAAAAAGGGTCATCTTAATCCTTTTCGTTCCCTTAGTTTTAAGCCAGAAAGTAATGACATCGCAGAAGTCAAGCATATAAAAATGTTAAACTTTTAAAACCTACGCTACTTTAATAAATATTCAAACTTTTTTTTTTAATTTGACTATACAAATATTGACTATAATCTCACCTGATGTTTAATGATAATAGGACGTAGGTTGGTTTCACCCAAAATCTCTACCACAGAAGGACTTCTTATCTTATTGCTAAATATCGAAACACAGCAATGTTTGTAAAACTATTGCTATATCTACAGAATGTGATAGCTGCTTAGGGGAATTAAAAACATACCATACCAAAATCCAAACCTTGTAAAAATGAACCCCACTGGAGATTGATTGAACCTGAGTCCTCTGTACCTAGCGGGCGAACTATTAAAAGCTCTAAGCAAGCCGGAATGAATTATGTTTTTCAAAAACCTTCATCAGTCAATTTAGGAAAGGATCTTTTTGTTGTCAATTAAACAACTCTGTGTAAATGTTTATTGTATTTGTGCAATATTTCATAGAGTGTTAAAGAGTTCTTTGACATTGTTAGGCATAGCATAATTATGACAGAGCGAAAATGACTAGGACATATTCGTCTGGATATACCATATCGACCATATGGGAATCCATATGGTTCAGGTGACAGCGCAGCGCAGTATAGCGTAAGATCCCGGATTTGAGTCTTGTCTCTACAAAAGGACGTTTTTTTAGTTTTTTTCCGTTTTTAATAAAACAATATATTTCCCAACGATTCAAGAGCTGAAATTCCTTGCCCATGGGAAGTATCTCTACAGTCGCGATTTCGTAATGGCTGTACAAAATCTACCTTCTGTAGTCTCTGTATTTTGTGGTCTAAGGTGTGGACTTAAGACTGCCGTCTTTATGATGCCCTTAAAACGGTTCAAATTTAACAATGGCAATAAAAATGGGATTATATTCATAACAGATAAAATATTTTAACGGCTCTCTCGACTTTTATTTGTTTACGTAATCCGTTGTATTAATGTTACTGCTTATTGTTTTAGGAAATAAAATTGTTTATTCTTGACAAAACAAGGCAATAAATAGCGCTTCTATAATAAAATTAAAGCATTAAATTTCGTAAAATTATCATTATGTAAGAAGAAATTGAAATAAAAGTAAAACGAAAAGTGAATATATTTATCTATTTTTTGATTAGTTGACTGTTGCGAAATTCTTTGCAACTATAGTTTTAATATCTTTTAGGATTTCATTGGTTTTAAATTATGTAGCAAAATTGTTAGTGTTTTTTATTGGTGTTTTTGTCGGCTGACAAGACGTACATTATGGTGCTCCCACACTGCTGTTATAAAATGTTTACAAACATTTTATAACACAGATAAGTACCTAAATTTACTCACAAACACGTGTTACTAAATGTAATATCAGTGTTCGAAAATATTTGTAAACAATTTTTAACAGCAGTGTGGGAGCACCATTATATGAAAGGTTAAAAGTTTGCATTTTACCATAAATTGTCATGTAACTAATATATAATTTAGGCAGTTATACAGCCTATTTCCCATTTATTCACCTTTCATTTGCTTCAGTAAACCTATGAAAAAATTTGTAAAGTTAATTAAACGTAAAATTTCTGTGAACGAGTAGGTAACCAGACATTAAATTGATACAAAAAGGAAAGCATTCTGCCAAACTACGAGTAAACCCATAAATTTCTAGTCGGGTAAAATCGTTAGCAGTACACCGAAACGACGTCCAGACAAGCACACATTAATATGAAATTAGTCAGATGTAAATCCAGGGCGGCTATAAATTCATATCGAGTTGAGCTTCACCAGTAATACCCTCAGACAACGCACTGGGTACTGTGTAGCGACTGGCTAGAAAGAACATATTTTCAAATTACCTAGTTCTTGAAATCCATATTTACTGGATATGTCACTTAGAGAATACCCGAGACACTGACGTTATAAGTTTTATTCAAAATATAATCAAGAAGTTCTTCATTTAATCGGACTTTGCTAAGTACTTTTAAATCGTCTAAAACTCTTGGGACTAAAGTAATTATTTAATTTTAAATAAAGATTTTAAGTTTGCTGAATCTTTATTCCGTGAAGAATGAAAAACTATTGTATGTGCCATACAATATTACCATACAGCATCATTTGACTGTACTGTAACTATATTACATAACTACTTTAATATAATATAATATATTTCCACGCTCACATCAATTATCTAGCCCAAAGTAAGTATCATTAAGGATACTAGATAACGGACATTTTTTAATATACATAATATATTAGATATTTTTATAAATAAACTTAAATAAATATATAAACAACCATGACTCGTCAAAAAATACTCGTGATCATCACACAAATATTTGCCGCTACCAGGACTCGAACCCGGACCGCTTGATGTGTAGGCAGCCATACTGACCACTCTACCACGACGGCGTCAATTATATTTGGTATATTTTAATTAAATCTTAATTAAGTATATTATTATAAAAAAAATTGTAAAATGACTTGTAACATGTGACATATAAGGTTAATAAATGATTTGATTTTAATTTATACTGCTAGAGAAGATACAGCGAAAAAATGTTACTGTTTACGATTTGGTAATGATAGAAATAATTACGGGTGAATCAGATCTTTCTATTGCTACCCTGCTCCCAATTTATTTGTGGTCGGTGCAGTATGCCTTGATATCGACAATATTGATATAGGTTAGTCTAGTCTTTTACGGCTGGCCGCCTGCTTGAAACCAACCCGCCTTGAGAAAGACTGCTATCTTTCGATAGCACCAGGGACCACCTGCTTAACATGCATTTCAAAGCACGGAGGAAAAGCGAGTTGTTAAATTTTCGGTCACCCATCCGAGTACCGACCGCGCACTTGGTTGCTTAGCTTTTGTGATCGTTACGAAGAATGCACAACCGCTGTGCGGTACCATCAGCGTCCTCTTTATCAATTACGAGTCAATTATATGTAAGTATCTAATCATAATACGCATATATACTTTTACGTGTGTAAATGTTGGACAGGATTTTCACCCAAGTTTTTTTTACATTTAACGGATCTTTTTATATAATTATTTAGCTTGACCACGCCTTTTCCGATATATATTCGATATGTTCAGCGCAGTTATGAATATCGGAATATGAAAGAAGCAAAATTACATGGTATAAGTCCCATCTTCTCTCAGTGAATTCGGGAAGCTATCCTTGTTGATGACAAAACGTATCGCCAAAACATGTTTGTGTTAGTAAATCATTCATAGACATTTGACTGTCACTTCTATCCGTAACAAAATCTACGTAATTCGGAAGCACCAGTCGGTATCAATAAAGAGTTTAAAAGCGACGTTGAAATATGGACAAACAATTTATACGGCTGTCGCGGCCAATTTGTATCGCCTGCACTAATTGTTGGAGAAATATGGGATGCTGTACATGCACGTAATATAATTAACATTTAAGCTATATTGTGTCGTGTAAAAGTAATATTAAATTTGAATTTTCAATTAAGCGGCAAAGGAATTTATTAACTAGCGCGGTAAAACAAAGAATGTCTCTGATCGCAAATATTTGACAATCGCTTCATATTTTGCGATCTGAGGATTTCTATGTTACCGCTCGAGGTAAGTACGAAATATTTTATGTCACCCCGTGACCAGGAAAATGCCACTTTCTGTTCAGGTGTGGCATAAAATAATTGTGTAACATCTTATTTATCACATGAAACAATAAAAGATTTTGATTTGATTTGAAATACTAAGTTTCTTTATATATATATAATTCTTCTGGCTGTATCTGAGCTCGTTCTGAGTTGGACCGATTGTGATTGTTTATGTGGATTCGAGAATGGTTAATGTCATAATTTGATTGAACAGGTCAAACAATACAAGGATAATAAGTATTAAGACATGAACAAAAATGAAAGGCATTCATTTATCGATAGTCCGATTTAATGTGAGATCTCTGAAAGAACATTAAATAAATTTCAAACAGAATTATTAGTGAATGAGTCGCATGAATGAATGACAAAAGACAATAAATTTCACTAGGTAGTAGACCGATATATAGGGTCGTCTGGGTAGGTACCACCGCCTTTCTGTTTTCTGCCGTGAAGCAGTTCGCTGTGTTTTGGATTGAAGGGAAAGGCAGCCAGTGTAATTACTGGGCATGGAAGGCATATCATCTTAGTCCCCGGGATGGCAACGTACTTGCAGTGTTAAGTGATTTACCCTTAATATTGCAAGTGTCTATAGGCGACAGGCGATTATATGTGTTCGAGTTTGTTAGTGTTAGGACGTGTTTTAAAATCCGCCTGGCTAGCATAACATTGATGAGATTGTATTAATCTCATCAATGTTTCTCACCATGATAACAGCCTTAACATCATCATTGTGTTTTAACATTTACTGTTAAGAAGGCCAGAATCTCAGAGGTTGACGTTTCGGGTAAAGCTGCTTTGCCATTACCTGGCTATAGTTGAGACGAAAGTAAAAGAAAGAAAAATATTTGTAATTTCTTATATTTGTAAGTTCTTTTGCTTTGATGATTCATTGGGATATTAGCGATTGTCATTTCGAACCAAAACTGCTTCTAGTCGTTTCAAAATAATGCACAATTTGGCTTACCAGTGATTGGATCAATATGCACAATGTTTGTTACATCAATACATTGATAAACACATCGGCAGCCGTCAATGCCGCGTAATTTATGTACCGTTTATGATTTACGATCGCCACTTCATTAGCTAGCTATCTGCGGTCGGTGTAACGTGTCCCCATCGATCACCCGAGTCAAAGTCAATCTTCTGTTATGTGATTTGAATTTAGGCTGGTATGTGTTAAGGTCCATATACAGGGAAAGAGTTCGTACGTTTCAGCGGTAATCGTCAGATTGTCAGACGACTATCGCATTCAAAATTTACAATCAACCAAGATACAAAAACTTGCCTACGAATATGTCATACGGTATTCATGAGTTAATAATCTACAGATAAATATCACCCTTCTACTATCAAATATTTATCTACTTAAATTTTCTTGCACACAAAAAGTTAACTGCATGCTAATGGCAGACTTAATGCCTTAAGAAATTCTCTACCGGAAAGCGCATTTTTAGTTTACCTACATGATTAGTGAGAGACTCACGTGCTGATTACTGGATCTGGAGATCATCGATAGATGATTTGCTATGATCAGCTGTCTTCTGAATAGTCTATATTCTAGGATGGAGCGCTGCAGATTGTGTGTCTCATTGAATATATATTTCATAATAACTATTAGTGTTAAATTTTATATAGACTGAGCCGGATCTGGAGACATTTTGGAGACGAGGCACAGATACACTGTGCGCCGTTCCCGAAACGTGTGGAGACACACAGGGCTGTGAGGATACCGATGGTTTTTACGGGAATTCCCGGCTGAGTCCCACACACGCCGTACTGTCTAGACCACAGTGTGATCCGTAAAGAACTTTCCATCGAGAAAAAAAGGGACTCCCAGTCCGAATGGAGCGGCAGACCTTAGGATGCCTCTAAGGGTTAGGACCTTGGTTCAGGTGCCACGACATGGAGGGATCGGGAGAAAAGTAAAGTAAACTCAATAGATAAGAGAGGAAAACACTTTACTTTAATTAACTTATTAACATCATGTAGTTTCTTAATTTAGTTTTAATATTGTTGTTATCTTTATTATGAAAAAAGACGAATCAAAATAATAACAGATAATTTACGAAACGTTAAAGAAACACGGCGCCCAGAAGCACAACAGACTTAAGTAAACCAGTAAAATAAACTAAGACTTAGACAGTAAAATGCGGTTACTGTAACTACATAAACAGAACTTGAAGTTGCGCTATCGAGCTAACGATATCGTCAGAAGTTCCGACTCAATTCCCGGCAAGTTGGCGGCAATTTGAGCAAATTGGACCGAGGAGGTGCCTTTATCGGGGATAATGCGACTTGCATTCATGATAATGCTGAATTTAGACTAATGGCGTCAAGTTTGTTTTGCAAAAATTGACCGAAACCATAAAGTTCTTAAGTGTTAAATTTGTTAAGTAATTGATTATCAATATGCTTTGATGCAAATTTGATTTGCAATTAAAATTTAATTATTGTATTAAATTTCGAGTAGACAACTAATTGTATTAAGCAGCAGTATTATATAGATTATTTAGTAACATATTAGGTATAAGATTGATTTTATTATAATTAATCTATTACATAAATTAAGCCAATTAAATTAAAATTAAAAAATAGAATTACAGAATTAAATTGATACATAGTAATCATTCATTAAGGATAAGTACAATTCGTCTCTCTATTTTATTATACATTAATACACTGTTAAACTATTAATTTTAATTCCTGAAGATAAATTTAAATTTCAAATCTTTTCAATTTCATTCAAAATAAATAAATTTTGAATGCAATTGAAAAGATTTGAAAAAAATAAATGTCAGCCGGTTATTATCATAAGTTTTATAACTAGGTATCATATCTTTTAAAGCTTGATTGGCGTATGCTTGCGCTTTCGAAAAATGTTTTTTGTAATCTGATAAAAGATGAAAATAAGATTCTCATAGTTAGTCGATTCTAAAATTTCTAGTTTGAAAGGTGAATAAAAACTGTCTCAATGCAAGATTTAAAAAAAAAATAACATTGACAAAGGTTGCATATTAATGTGCTTTTTTATGATTTTACATACTGATGTTTTCATAGCTTTCAGTCATGCTGTACTACAAAACCGCCCCAAAATTGGTAGATTATGATGCTGATCATCTGGACAAATTCCACCGACGTGTCTTGACACTAATCAGAGAGATCTTCATTAGCGCAGATTAATTACTTGCGTATGTACACAATACGGACTTAATAAGGACCTTCAAGGTACAGGATGACGAGATCTGTTAATTCGTTTAATAGTCATGTATTATTTGTACTATAACACATGGGTTACGAACTTGATATTCAAAAAATCGCATAGAATATTATGATATAGAGTTCTATAAAACAAATAGATTTTTTTTAAGCTGCATTACGCATTATTCTATGTCTAACTATGCTTTTGCCGTTAGACAAGGAAGTCGACGCTGTCTTTCATGACACACAGAAACCAAGATTGCAAAAATGTTGCACCATTTTGCAAATTATTTAATTTAATTGAATTCCCCTTTATATTTATATATTTCAATAAAATATGTAAATATATTTTTATTATCACAGCAAGAAACCGGAATCGGAGATTTTCCAGAATCTTATTTCGTTGTGTGGTATCGGAAACCATGATAAGCACGACTTTAGACACTTTGACACATCAGCAGTCTATAGTCTATCTTTGGCGCCTTTTTTTAGATGGAAAATCCTGTACGGACCGTACCACACTGTGGGCTAGACAGTGTGGCGTGTGTGGGACTCTCCAGGGGGTCCCCGGGAATACCCACTAAAACCATCGGTACTCTCACAGCCCTTTGTGTGGGGACGTTTCGGGAACGGCCGGCGCACAGCTATCTATAGCGCCTAGTAAAAAAAGAAACCAAAAATCTCGTTCAACCAAGAATTTTTAGGAAGCAATGAAGCAGAAAAATAGTAGTAACACTCAGTGTTCGAGTCAGTGACACAATTTGCTGGTGATTATTTAAATTTATTTCTTTTGATTGACTAATGTTGTACGCCCATAGATATAGGAAACTGTAGATTGGCAATGTAAAAGAGAAAGAGCATACTAACGCGTATATTAGAGCGAGATAGATAGACGAGACCATTTCGCGTACACACAGGGGGCCTAAGGAGGCCTGTCAGTCACGTAGAAAAGACAGCAACTGTCAGACTGCAGTACTTTTTTTCATGCACACATATGTGCATTACGCACACATTGGTGTATTTTTTGGTCTCACCCTAGTCCTATACCTACCCTTCGTCGAGTCACCAGTGTTGTTTTATAAAAGGCGAGTATCTTTGTAGGTCGTCTAGCTTGTAAGCCTCCCTGGAGGAGATTTCTAGTCGGCAAGCATCACTAGCAGTCAAGCAGACTATTCATATAAATATGGAATACTTACTTCTACGCTCGATGATCCCCGCTACCTCCTGTCCCGTAGGCCATTCATCACATATGAACAAACAATATGCTAATCTGTTGACATCGACGATGTGCTGATGATTTGATCCGGCACGCTTGGCTGCCACAGTAATAGAAGCGATATAATGTGATTGTCTTGTGTATTAAGAGCACTATGATAGTTACGCGTAGAATTTTTCCCAGTTCAAGGTCAAAATTCATTTAAAAACTTAAGTGTTTTGAAGTCGTACCATTACTATTTTTCTTAACGCAAAAATCTATTGGACATCTTGTCATCTCGTCGATATCTTGCTTTAAAGCTTTACAACGCTTCTCTGTTATATATAATTCCCGTGTCACAATGTTTCTCCGGGATGAACTCCGAAACTATCAATCCCATTTTAACTTCTTTTTTTAATGTGTGTTTTGTTTCAACTTGAGAGATAGGATAGTTTTTATCTTGATAAGTAGTACTATTTTTTTACTGCAAAATCAATGTTATAGGATAGTAGTATGAAATTACCACAGCAAAGCATGACCGGGACAGCTAGTAAAATATAAATTTTAACACCTTAATACGTTACTCCATTACCTTGAAATATAGTTCAATTAATTAGTACTCTTACGACTCAAAAGTCTAATCAAAAGGAAAATATGTAGCCGAAAATAAAGCATGGTATAAAATGCAAATCAGTTGTCGTGTCCCGCGGACGTGCTCTTTATAGGGACAGTTCCAGGAAGATAAGGCAAATGCAGTCATAACTTCGGAACGTCTGCAGGATCGTGCGCAATTAAGCTTGGAGCTGTTGAAGTTTTTTAAATATCCCCCTGAGATCAAGTAGTAAAGGTAGTCGAGATATCTTTTTAATTTGAGGACTTGAGGACAATGACCAATTCACGTTACGGATCTATTAATCTTTAGTCAAGAAATTGGCATAGATTTGTGATTTTTGACAAGAAGTCATAATTTAATGCCAGCATAGGTATCCTTCTTACAACTCTTCGTCATTCAAAACAAGCGTAAAGAAGCCCAAGAAAGCGAAGGTGACTAGGTGCGGCGCCTACATATCTCTCGCAGTAGCTTTCTTTGTATATGAACTTCAATTCTGGTGTGGTGGAGTCATTTGTTAGTTCTTTTCACTCTTCACCGTGTTTCAAAAAATCTTTAAGAAACCATGACCAAACATTATATCACCAAAAAATATTCATCTTAACTTTTAATGACAATCCAGATTTTGGTTACCATTAAATATTTTATACAATTTACAAAAACTGAAGTCTGAAGAACCAATCCCAAATATCAGAAGTCGTAAGTCTTGTATACATAATTACTATTCTCTTTAAATTAAACATAAAAGAATGACGTAAAATTGCTAGTGAAAAATATAGCACAAGACAGATAAATGGTGACACTAGAATATTTCAAACCCTAGTTTATAGCCTGCATATGAAGATTTTTTATGTTTAAGATAGTGGTTCTCTAGATGAGCCTCTACATGAAACTGTGCTATGCCATCCTATCTAAATTAAATGGAGTAGCGTTATTAATTACTGGGTAAGATAACATTGGAAGAGATTGCAATAACTCAAGACTATTTGGAAAATGAAAATGAAAAATATCTTTATTTAAGTATATGGACTTTGCTTAGTACTTTTAAATGGTCAAAAGTCCTACCACCATTTCAGGAGGAATAATTATTTTGCTTCAATAATTATTAATATGCTGGATGGAGAAGAAATGGCGAAATAAACTCACAATTTCGTAATGATTTCAAAACATCATTACAGGTCAATAGGAAAAAAAGCTCATTGGATGTTGATGCTGTTATTATTTTCAAAATATTAAGTGATTCAATAACTACATTCAAACATATGCTGAAAATACACCTATATAGGTACCTCACTAGGGTTGGCTGGAAGAGTACTCATTTGGGGGTTTATAAATGTTCTTTCTTATTTTTGTTAAACCTAAATATTATTGTGTGTGCAACAAACTATATATAAATACTAGCTTCCGCCCGCGACTTCGTTCGCGTGGACATTTTACCCCCTTAGGGGGGGGGGGGGGGGGGAATTTCCAAAAATCCTTTCTTAGCGGATGCCTACGTCATAACATCTACCTGCATGCCAAATTTCAGCCCGATCCGTCCAGTGGTTTGAGCAGCTGTGCGTTGATAGATCACTATGTCAGTCAGTCAGTCACCTTTGAGTTATATATGTATATTTAGATGGAGGCGCCATCAACTTATGATAAACAAGAAAAGACCTTGTGGGATCTCCTAAGTCGTGGGTAGTTTAATTGTTACCATTTTAATATAATTATTCCGATCTCACCTCAGGGTCAAATTCTCCGTTTTATAATAAAAATATCTACATATAAATATTCTTTCTTTATTTCAAATTTATAGACATAATGCGTGTATAATAGATGTGCGTGTTATTTTAGTAAAGTATTACCTAATTGACGTTTACAACAGGTTTTACTAAAATATATAACTCTCTCTTTCCTATCTCTCTTTTCTCTCTTGCAAAAGTTTCAACTTTGAAAACTCTCTTATTTCATAATCTCTTCTAGCATCTACTACATCCGTTCAAAGGGTATATACCCAGGGGATTTTTCACGGTGAAAGCATGGCGTTGAATAATTGGCGCGCTCCCCTAGTTCAATGCACCTGCATCTACCCTCTGTTTGCCAGCTCCGTATTATGTCAGTATGCCAGTGACATCTTGCTGGGGAATCGTGCTTGATGACAGGAAAATGTCATCGTGGGGTTAGGAGTTACGTTCTGCTGTAATTTTCTTCCTGAAAAGATTTTTCATTATTGCATAATATACCTAGTCTTGTAGTTTCTTTACTTAGTTAATATATTTCTTTTTAAAATTATACTCTTTATTGCACTTGAAAATAACATTAAAACTTATGGCATAATATACAATTTTCAAGTGCCGACTAATATCTAAAAGAGATCTCTTTCAGTCATCCCCTGAATCTTAGTGATAGTGTAGTAACAGTTGGGACGATGATGAAGGGATGATGAAGATGTAACTAAATGCAAATTATGAAAGTAGTTTACTTTTTAACTTCAGATTAAATGGCATATACATACACCATGAATAATATTATTATTTCAATAGTAGTTTTCAATGTCAAAATCGTTATAATAATACGAATTAATTTGAATTGAAAATAAAAATTTTGACATAATGTTTTGTGTAATTGTAATTTAGGCATTTACATTTTCAATTGCTTGTTAGCATAACATAGAAATTAAGTCAAATTGTTACTAATCATAAATAGATTAATGTTATCTGATTAATTAAAGAGTTATTATTATTGTTATTGCTATTATTTTTATGTATTTATCCGTTTATCATGACTCTTTCTCTTACCTCGCTCCTGATTTATATGGGATCAGTGCAGAATGTGTTTATATTGACAATACTGCTATAGGCTTTGGTATTACATTTTTACGGCGGTGTACCTGACACCAACCCTCCTTGGGGACGACTGCTATCTTTGGACAGAACCTGGGACCACCAGCTTAACGTGACGACGAAGCACGGAAGAAAATCGGGCTGCAAAATTTTCGGTCATCCATCCGAGTACTGACCGCGCTTTTGGTAGCTTAGCTTTCGTTATCGTAGAACGCACAACCGCAGGGTCAACAACCTCCTCGTTTATCATAAGTGTGTGGTTAAAAGCATAATACTTTGAGTGTTTTACTTCCTGCAGTCCTAAAAAATGAAAATGAAAATGAAAAAGCTCTTTATTTAAATGGACTTTGCTAAGTAACTTTAAATCGTCAAAAGCCTTAACACCATTTCGACGAAATAATTATTTTACTTAAATAATTATGGTTATTCGAAAGATGCCAGAAGAAGCACCTTTCAGGTCGTCACGGCGAGGGTGGCTAGCGCGGCGGTTTATCTCTTACACTCGATATCTTCGCATTTGGACTCCACTTCTACTTAAAATCAGGTGGAATGCACTCATAATAGCCGTAAAAAAATTACACACGCGTTATATTTTTTATACACGAAATCATAATGAAAGGAGATGTTCCATATTGGTACTTGAAAACGCCCCACGATTTATATAAACAAAAACTCATGCTCAGAGGATCTTGAATAAAACGTTTCTATTTAATCCACCGCATTTTCGAGTATTTTTACAAAGTGTATGCAAGAAATCTAACCTTTAATTCGAATGTTCTCTGATTAAATAATGGTAAAAAATATTAACATCCCTATTCTTAGTCATATACAAAAACAAAAACTAACTTGCCGTATTCTGAAAATAATTGCAAAATTGTTGTAGGCTGAAAAAATCCGACCCCATGCCTAGTTATAAAAATATTTTGACAAGATATAACAAGTCAGCTTGAAGTCAGCTCTCATTACTGCACTTCTTCTTCTTCTTGCTCTTGGCATTATGGCTAATGTTGCCATTTGCCATATACGAGTTTGATAGTATTCAATGACGATTTTCGATATCGATGTTTATTTTAATGTTGAATAAATAAAAGGCAGGAAAACGAATCGTATTTTAAATTAGATAGGGTATCGGAAAGGAATTACTGACACGTCTTTCTTTTTTAAATTGAATATTACATCTTTGCATAACGGTTTTTTGAGCCAGAATTAAATGCTGTTTTATTGTTAAAATGCACGGACTCAAAATTAGACTTTTTTTCCTATAATATTCTTAAAAATATCCTCTTGCATACATCTTTTTAACGAGTAGAGGCACCAAAAAAAACGGTTCCTCAAAAATGCTAAAAGCATTTTGGAAAACCAAACAAGGCATAGGTTACGTCAATCTTTTTTCCATTTCTAAGCAGCCATGAAACGGGAACTGGGAGAACATAGAAATATTCTAATTATTCCACCTTCGGGCGATTTGCCCAAATCCTGGGAACACGTCGTCGGCATTGTTTTGGCTACGTACGTAAATAATGCGAATAAAAAATGTTGCGCCGTCGTCTGTGCGCTTTGGGCGATTTGAAATGTGGTACGTAAGTAAATGAGGGTATTTTAAAATTGTGTGCACGAGAAATTGGATAGCTTCATTAACATATTGTTTAATTTTGGGAAGTTTCGAGTTCCAATGTTTTTGGAAATATACTGACTTTTTAATGCCCTTTGACTCTTAATAGAGATAGAGATGGCGCAGTGTAAAGCTAGGAACAAGCTGTATTGTAAATATAATTACGGCTTGTGATAGGATATCAGTCACCGTATGTCAGTGATAAGACAGGTCAGCGTAGCCTTATGAAAAAAAGAAATTAGTATAATAGTAATACTAAATTGACAAAGTGAACTCTTAGAACACCCATGTTAATATAAAAAATGAATATTATAGAACATACATAATGCACCTGCTTTATTTAGCAACAATGTAGTACATAGACAAGATCAAAGCTTAATAGAAAGTGCAAGATACCTTCAAATAGATAGTTTGGACGTGCAAAACATTAAACATGTTAAGTAAAAATTAAGAAATTCACAATATCAAGAATGACGTGTGTTCCATCTTCATTACAATCCTGCGTGAAGAAGCACCTTGCAGGTCGGGAATAAGAGGGTGGTTAGTGTAGCGCTTAGGTACTTCTCTCTCGCACTAGCTATCTATGCATTCGCACTTAACTTCTGTTTACCGTCAGGAGGAAAGGGGTAATTTTCTAGACATTTTATAAAAAAAATCATCACGTAGTTAAATAAAGAACAGCAACCTAGTTAAATAAAGAACACCAACCCGCACTTGGCCAGCGTGGTTGACTAAGGTCTAATCGCCCCTAATGTGGAGTAGGCTTGAGCCCTCGATGAGGACATTATATGAGCTGATGATGATGATAAATAAAGAACAAAGCTCTACCTGGCATCTGCGATAATATCAGGTAGTTCTAATTGTTTTGTTAAACGCTAAATTTATATGGTTAAACAAGATTATTTCACGAATAATCTCTATCTTGTACTAATTACATTATCAAGCTTCACTACCCGAACCCGCTGAGCTATGGAGCACAGATTAATATACCCTGAATAAAGCTCTTCGCTCTCTGTAGTAGCACCTGCAATTTTAGTGTTTTGTTTCGAGTAATTATATGGTACGTAAGTAAAATATTTTATGAAGAAGTCCTCTTAAAGTAAGTCCTCATAAATTCTATATAAAGAGAAGTTATAGTGTATTTTTTGCTCGTTTCATCCTAATAAATTGTCTGTTACAATGTCTTGTTCAAAATAAAGATATTGGATAGCTATACTTTTGAAGATTCTAGTGACATTAGTGCAATTAGTATGATGGTTGTCGTCATTGTGTCGTGTATGTCCGTCTCTCTACTTTTTTGTTAGGTTGACAATTAAATGTATGTTTGTATATTTTTCAAACACTTGAAATTATGCTAACTTGTAGTAGGCTATGAACAGAATCAACGTTTTGTCATCGAGTTGCGATAGGTAGTACTCGATTTTGTTTTATTTGATTTTCCTCTTTGCTTTAGAAGTTTCTGATTTTATATAACTTGCAATTAAGACTGGTGGTCCCAGTTCCTGTTGGAAGAAGACGCGACGCATCGTACTAGAAGCGTCGGTGGTACGTAAGGGCGTTGTACCCCGCCACGTTTATTCGACGCTTTTATGGTAAAGGAAAACATCGTGAGGAAACCTGCACACACCTATGAAAAAAATCTTAGGTTGTGTGTGAAGTCGACCAACCCGCACTTGGCGAGCGTGGTTGACTAAGGCCTAATCGCCCCTAATGTAGGCTCGAGCCCTTCGGTGGGGACATCATATGAGATGTTGATGATGATGAGACACTAATACCAAGTTTTTACGGGTGATAGAGGGGAGATCAAGCCACGTACTCAGTTGCTTGACTTTTCGATAATCCTTCAAATGGCAGATACGGTGATCATCTATAATATCAGTTAATGCAAACACTACTATGTGTAACGCATTCGCGAACCCCACAAAACAATTCCGCCAAACCGCAGCACTAAAGCGCTAATCCAGAGGCGCTCCACCCATAAAAACTGTGATTGCGAATGTCCATACTCCATATCCATTTGTTTTACTGTTCGAAACAATGTTGTGCTTGAAACCCATTAGCCGGCAGCCGGTGATGCGAAGCACAAATATGCCTATGGCTTCCACGCTGCTTCATTTGCATTTCAATTTTGTAGCCATTCTGTTCTCTACTTTTCCATTTTTAACAAATATCTGCTTTTTTAATGAACATTATCTTTATATATTTAACGGTATCTTTAGTTTAGTAGTTGTGTTACTCTTATTTAAAAGTATGTACTGTTTTATACCACAAACAAGCATACGATCTGCCTGATGGTAAGCGGTCACTGCCTAAGAATACTTGCAATACCAGGGGTTTCACATGTGCGTTGCCGATCTAGCAAAAACTTTTTCACGCCTTTCTTGAAGACATCCATGTTGTAGTCCGTAGGGAAAACCTCGACAGGGAGTTCATTCCACAACCGAAGCGTTGTGGAATGAACCAATTTTATGAGATTTATGAAAACTTGTTGTAGTTTCAGCAGAAAAAAACAGTTTTCTCTTTACTCTTTGTTGTAATATAGTGTGAAGAGTTGATAAAGTAGTAAGGATCTTTTCCCGTGTACTTACTTAAACGCACAATAAAGAAATCTAATTCACTGCCAACAAATAAGTTCCCTCTTTCTTGCACTGCCGGCTCATTCAAAAGAGGCGTGAAGAAGCACATTTCAGTTTGCAGAGTTTTCACTGAGAAACATAGGCTATAAATTTTGTTAAAAATATATATACGGAAAAAGTCACGGACGGAGGATCAATAAGCTTTTTTACTGTTTCACCGCTACATCCTAGTTGGAAAATGGTCGCTTCGAGCATCCAAATTAATATCCTGACGTGAGTTATCATAATAGAGCAACAGATCCAGTATCCAGAATTAACTTATTAATTAGCATGGAGTTCGTTTGTTTGTGTATCGGAAAACAATGTTGCGCGGACTCCATTAGCGTTGCATGTGGAGATGGGAACAAATATTCGGGATGCACTCGATAAAATATACAGTGTGATTTTGGAAAACACTTTTAAGAGCTGAAAGGTATAAAGTAAAAGATGATAAAGACATTGCATAAATAAATTGATCCAGTTAATGGAAATCAGCGCGGGAGATTAGTAATGCTCAAATTTATATAATGTTTGAAAATAGAATACGTAAAAAAAAGAAAAAAATCACGGCCATCTTTTAACTGACTTACTCAGGACTGTGAGGTCAAGACAAAATTATTCAAGTTGTATCTGATTGAGTCACAAACTGACATGTGCCAATCAAGGTCGTGGTTTCGAGTCCCATCTTAGGCACTTATCACGATCGGATTTTTTATTGTTTTTCTCGTTGTCTATTTAATTTGGTACAAATTTCAAGCATTTCACGTCATGCCAAATAAAATTAGAAACCAAATTCAATGTTTCCAAATATCTAATCCAGTATTATTAATTTATTGGACAATTTGTCTGATGAACGCTTTCTGATCGACTAGACACTTTGTTATTGCGTAGAAATGTGCATCACTTTGCATCTTCTATCGATTGTATCACGCGGAGTGTTCTGAGGAATTGTTCCGACTTATACCAGCCACTGCATTCCGCCATTGTTCCTCACGACGCCAATTTCATCCCCACAGTCTGGATGCTTGGTTGTCCACAACCGTGCGTTTTTCGCGTAATTTTCTGTCGCGCACCACAAGACTGTGGAACCAACTGTCGCCAGCATTGTTGCAAAACCGATACGAACTAGAAATATTAAAAAAATGAGCGTATTCCGTCCTGAAAGGCCGGCAACGCTTTTCTGATTCTTCTGGTGTTTCAGATGTCCATGGGCGGCAGTGATCACTTGCCATCAGGTGAACAGTCTGGTCGTTTGTCCCCATTTCCATAAAAAATGAACTGATTGAGTTTATTTTAATTCAACATTTGAATTCATATTCATATTTTCTACGATGTTCTGGGTCGAACTCAAATATAAACATTGAATCTAAAGTATCGAGACCCGAGATCAATTCGCTGAAAATTTTCCACTCAAAAACACACTAACCGAGATCCACCAGATAAATCCACTCTTTTCATACCAACTCGTCCGTGAGATCTCGATAGAGCTGGGGTCCTATTCTATGAATACCAAAGCGAGAAAAGACGAATCCTATCTGGGATCGACACTCCCTATCTCGGTTGGAGTAATGTTGACGTGTGCCTCTTTGGGGCGATTGAATAGTTTTGATATGGAGTTTTTGTTGACGAAATGTAACTCGAATAAAACGCCTTTTTATGCTCAATATCTCAAAATCAATTACACATATTGAATAGGTCATTTCTTTTCATCGGTAAAATAAATATATTTGATATAGCTGGTGATCATATACTAATACGAATTGCAGGTAATACCTTTGGGGGAAATACATGGCAGTATGGGCCATCTATTGCCTCCAAATAATTACAGGTTGCCAAGCTGTCGTCTATATAAAAGGGTAGTTACAAAATCCAAATAAGTATCAATCCTTCAGTAAACAAAAAAAAGAAAGTCAGAAACCATAACAGACACTATAAATAATTATACCAGCAGTACAGCAGTAATGTATTATTATTTTAGTGATTACTCCAACGAATTAGGAATCATTCCTAATTCGTTGGATTACTCACGTTAACACTGCAATGTGTTTTTTGTTTCGTTATGTGACTAATAAAAATAAATTATTCATGCACGAAAGCAATTTCGACCTCATTCGATTACAGGTATCGGTAAAATTTGGAATCGATTGAAAATCGATTAATATTCAAATGGAGTAAAGGCGGCGTGTAACAGAGGAATCATGTAAATGCTGTTACACTTGTTTGTCGGAGTATAATAGCTTTGTGGCAAACGCACGGACAATGTGATGTGTGAGTGCGTTGGAGGGCATGTACTCGTAGTATTATTAAAATCTAACTCATTTTACTTGCGCTGCGCAGAAGACCCGCGCTGTTTTAGAGCCGGAATTTTGGAGAGGAGAAGCATCTCCTCTTTTTGGTAACGTCGCTTTAGCTTCCTAAACTGTAAAGCATTACTGTTAGGCTTAGGTAGGGTGTATCCACCGAAGCTGTGCGGAAGTTGGCTAGACAGGGACAGAGACTTGTAACTGGTTATAGCAATGCGGAGCTGCGTCTGTCGAGCGTTGGATGTTGTGCTAGCAAGTTTGTACTTTGCACTTTTTACACATTTTTTTTTCGCTAGCACATTCAAATACGATGGAATGATCAGGATCGTTTGAACGATTCCTAAACTATTTTTTTCTGTGATGTCAGATAAAATATTTAGGTAATTATAAAAATATTCCCTGTCCGGTTTATTTGTCCGTCGTATAAAATCGATATGCAATTTTACAACTCAATGATTATTATTTTCACTTTTGATATTTTCTAAATATTTCAATGAAAACTTTTTTTTTTCATCTCTGTATATTTTTTAAGTGTTTATTATTTTAAGCGGTGCTACCTCATAACGTGTCTCCTACGTCAGCGTGTCCCAAACGGGACATCAATCAAACGCGTAAATTGTCGCAATCCCCACAGCCTTACATTGTAGGGGGCTGTAACTGGACTTGATTGACTTTGCAGTTTCATTTTGATAGCTCTTTGTACTTAGCTATTGTTTTACATCTGGGGACTAATTTTTTTTTCGCAGATGGCGTTTAAATATCTAAAATTTATCCGTTATCTAATATCCATAACACATGTTCTTTGGGATAGCTTATTGCAGTGAGTGTGGAAATATATTAATAATATTTACCTTTTTTTCGACAGAAAACGTATAACCATAAGTCATGAATAGGACCACGTCAGGGTTATGTGGGAGTCGTAGAACAGAAGCGTTCAGGAACATTCCTGAATATAGAAAAGTGTGATGCGTTCGAATCCGTCTGTCTGCGGGTGTTTTGCTATCGTCTCGGTCGAGAATGTGTCTCCCCAATTGTGAGCTTCTTTTGTGAATGACAGGTTCACAAAAGCACAGGAGGTACATTGGTGTTTCACGCTCCTGTTCACAGAATCTGCAAGGATCAGTATCTTTTAGTCTCCTGTTGTAGATATGTTCAGCTTGCAGTAGCCAGTCATAGCCCTAATCAATACTCTCAGGTTGCCCCTGTTGAGCTTCAGTAGCTCGTCAGTGTGCTTAAGAGAGTATGGTTCGATTAGTGCTTTTGAGTGTGTTAATCTAGGCGTTCTTTGCCAGTCCACTTTTGCCTCTGGGAGGATGCGGGTTTTTATGTATTGCATGACCTGGTTCTTTACTACTCTTATCATCAGGGGAGAATGGAAAAGAGAAAAACATAATAAGACAGAAAATCAGAAATCGCAAACATTTTGTACGGTCTTTACATGGGATCGGCTGCGGGTGGTTCAATGTGTGACGATATGCCCGTTAACTCCACCCCAGAGGTACTAAATCAACACATTAATATATCAAAGAGTCTCTCAGTTTCGCGCACGGTCAATTAAAGGCTATCGCGAGCAGGGATGGCAAACCTTTCGATTAAAATGTTCGACGCATGACGGGCGATGATCAAAGGGTGATGGCTTATTCATTTGAACGGAAAATTTTGAATGTAACACGGAATTGGAGAACTGGAGTAGCTATTATTAAAATTTTATTTTAATAACCCTCGAACTAATAATTAAAAATAAATAAATGTATCACCTACACTGGACATATAAAAGGATAATTGAGCTACACTGGTAAGTAAAGTGTGGGATCACGACAAAGAGACATGATATAGAAAGCGTCCCAGGCGCGACCAGGGCGCCGCGCTGTAAAGATAAAAAATAATGATAGTATAGGATCCCGATACAAAACGACCTTCACCGAGATGTCAATAAATATATTGCAAATGGGTTGCCTAACAAATTTTAGTCCAGGGTATGATTAAGTAATAATTCAAAAATATTTTTTTTAAACATTTCACCGGTTTGATTATTAGACAAATTCTATACCAATCGAAAGTATGAAGCCCTTAGAATATGCAAACGTTAGGTTGCCTATTCTTTTCCGGTCACAACTCTCGGGTTGCCAGGTATAAACAGGTAAATCGAAAAGTACTAGCATTTTGCACCGGTCTGATTATTGAATTAAAATTAAATGAAATTAAAGATTATTTCATTATGTTCATAAACACGGTGGTATAGGATTGCCTGCGAAAAATCAGTCCCGAATTGTCGAATTTTGAAAAGTAAAATACCTATTGCTGCGATTGAATGTGTGCGACTGAGAGGTCCCAACCAACTATCCCATGCGACAGAAGAGGACACAGCATAGCAGCTGTTTGAAGTTCGTTCATTTAAAGAAAGAGAGTGCGTATGCTATTTGCTGCGTATGCTTAACACATATACCCGTTCGCAGGTCTGGAGCACTTTCTGCATTATGTCCCTTAGTAAGTTTAATTTAAATGAATTATTTCACTGGTTTTCTGTATACTTACCTAGATTTCTCAGCTGTTAGATCAGTCATGGTTCCAGGGACACTAAATAATCAGTTTCAAAAACCAAAGAAAATTTTAACAGCCAATTTTCATTATTATATGGGTCATATTCTTTTATACTATAATATCATTGGTCATATCCAGTAAAATATTATACGACGTCGATGTACGATCGAGTGTTTATTGAATTACGCTGGCCGTTACGTTTTGACAGTTCGCAGGCTTCTGCGGTTCGAAAGCCATGCATAATTCTGAATGGTGCAATTTGAAACATAATTTCAAAGGCAGAATGAATTATAGATTTTGTTTGCTACGTACAAAATCTGTGACATATTTTTATTAATAATTAATTTGATGTATGTTCTACTTTGTCAAAAAAGTGCCGGACGAAGATCAATAATACACCAAATGTTAGTTATTCATCCAAATTTATTTTATCACATTCAAAGTATGCTCCTTCAGAAACGATACACTTACGCCAACGAATAATCCAATGATCGAAACATTTCTTAAACACTGTTTCAGGAATTGAGTTCAGTTCTCGCCGCAAATTCTCGTATAAGTCGTCTGCCGATTGAAAACGGGTGCTACGAAGTGGTAATTTGAGTTTATGAAACCGATAGAAGTCGGCTGGCACCATATCTGGTGAATATGGTGGTTGCCGATGGTTTTTGTTGAGTGTTTGCTCAAAAATTCGTTCACAATGATGGCCTTGTGCGAGTGCGAAGGCGCATTATCGTGGTGCAAAATCCAAGAATTTTTTTTCTACGAATCTGGCCTTTTTCGGCGAATTGGCTCTCTTAAATGCCGCATAACGCTCAAATAATAGGTATTCCTCATTTACTCTTTCACCTCCCGGCAAGAATTTTGAGTGCACAACACCGCGAGAGTCAAAGAAAACAGTCAACATGACTTTGACTTTTGATCGACTGGCGTGGTTTTTTCGGTTTTAGTTCAGTTGGAAGGCGCCACTCCGAAGCTTGTTGACTAGTTTGCGTGTCAAACTCGTAAACCCACGTCTCGTCACCAGTAACAATGCGTTTCATGAATGTTAGATCGGAATTGACTCGTTCTAGCATGTCCTCAGCGACTTTCATGCGATTGAGTTTTTGGAGAAAATTCAGGTCTTTTGGGACTAGCCGAGCGGTAACGTGTTTCTTACCTAAGTGATTATTTAAAATGAGCATATAAGCAGTACGATTGCTCAATTTGCCATCTTACTCATAGAACAACTATTCTATTAATTAAAAGAACAAATTTGGACCTTATTAGTTATATAATAAGGTGTACAAGCAAGCTATGCCATCGCCCTCAGCCGCGTACTTTGGTTGAAAGCGTGATGATTTTCATACACCCGCACTTACCGGAACCCCAGCATTATCTCAAAGAGCAAACGTACGTACAGACGAGTTATATTATACTAGGTGACGGTGATCATTCGTAGTGTTGTATTATTTTGTACACTGACGCTACAGATAGTGGGAACATGGAGCATTTATATGGCAATGAATTTAAATTATTCCTATTTATCAAGCTACCATCATTTTATTATTGAAATAAAACTTCTTTACGCACGCTTGACTTGGTGAGTAAGTTCGTGAAAACGTTACGACAAAATATATCTTCCTATTCAATCGGTTCAAGTTCAGACAATACAATGAAGTGGGCGACAAACAATTTTGGTGAGAAAATGGAAATCATAAGTGAAGTCGATTATACATACATACAATCACGCTCCCAAGAGGGGTTGAACAGAGCCTTAGATAACACTTTGTTACACATAAAGCCACATCCGACAGTATGGGTCATGCAACGCCTCCAAATAGTGACAGGTTGCATAAAATTAAAAACAAATAAAAAAATCGGGAGTGGTCTCCCCTTGACTTTCTCGTATACCGGAAACGATTCGACAGAGACACGCACACACACACAGACATAATTCCAAAAAACATATTTTTGGACTCAGGGAGGTCCAAAACGTGTAAATCCGTCAAAATCTCGAGGTCGAATTTTTTTACGATTACAAGACTTCCTCTATACTACGTACGAGAAAGTAAAAGTTTGAAAACTTAAAATATTGCTTTTTACGCTATTTGTAGGTATTATCATAGGTGACGAAGGAAATAAATTAAAAATTAGGTTTAGTATAAAAACGTAAGGTCATGTAAAAATTGATACAGATGTCTTATTGGACATCGGTTATTGTGTAATAATTATCAGAAAATAAGGTATCCAAAAGTTTAAAACAACGAGTCCCACATAACATTTTAAATTTAAAGATTTAAAAGATGGTTCATTTCTTAGTCAACGTGGCAACACCAATTCCCCCTAAAGGGGACATCACAAAGCAGCGGTGAGTAATTACAGAAAAATGGGGAAAAACTGGGTCAATGTGCTAGTGTGGGTGACAGTAACACTCCGCTTGCCTCACCCCGTCCACAAAGCATGGGGTACCTACAAAGCTGTGCTAAGCTGGGGGAAGCAGCCTGGAGAGACGGATCATAGCCATATAGGTAGCTGAATCGATTACTACTTTTTCTGTAATTTACATGACTAAGAACTAAGACAGGTTAAGTGGGGTCACAGAGTCTAATCTTGAAAATTAAGCGGGATCCTGGTATATAAATTATTTATAAAGAAGGTAGGTCTGGGGAAGTTAGTAAGGTTTCAATAGATCCTAAGTGTAGGGTATAGGGTTTTGGCTGGCAGAGCGTTTATTATGCACTGTTACCCTACTGATATCCAATGCTATTTAGAAGCAATTTCCATTAATTGTACGATGAATAAAACATGGAAAAATTAATAGCGTTTTAACACATTTTTAAATAACCTCGCATTAGTCATAATCTTGCCCTATGATAAATGGCAACTTAAAATTTGGTCCAAGATGTTTCGTAGCCAACTTTGGCTTGTAAGAAAACTCACTCAGGTACTGTTCCGTAGGTATATAAAGTAATATGTCTCGCTTCCACTTTGTCTTGAGATAGCGAATGATTTGAGTAAGGGTCATTAATACTGACCTCATCATGTCTTTATTTAGTCTCGGTTTCAACTCAAGTGGAGATGGTTTGAGACGAGAAGAGATGAAAAGTACAGAGTCAATGAACCTTTAAAATTATCTTATTGATTGATCAAGACACATCAGCAGACTCCGCTGATGTGTTCCAAAGAGTTCCAGTGACACTCTCCAGAAAATATATGGCCAGTCAGGCCTTTAGCAACATATTAAATTAGGTCATTCGCACAGCACAATGACTGCTGGAGCATAAAGACGATTTCATAGTGGGGCAGAATTACGTCTTTGGCGTCTCGTGCCTACACGTCTAAAACAATTATTTTACAGATATTTACTCTGCATTGCATTGTTTGAATCTGATGAAACGAAACTGCTTCGCTATTAGATTAAAAAAAAAACACGGAAATGAACATGGATACCTACGTTAAAAATGTGTACGAATATGCGAATTATTTTTCACATATGACGTTCTCTGCCTCTAATATCACACATCAAGCTTGACACATCCAAACCGCACAGATTACGAAAATTAAAAATTTCTTTTTACCCGCCCATTGTGCCTTTTTTCAACACACCGCGTTCATTTGCAAAATTACATGGAACCCCAAACAAATGGCACGCGACCGAACGCAGACAGCCTAATGTCCGTCCATCAGGACCCTAAATGGGACACGTCACTCGAAAATTACATCACAATACCACAATTGATACTCTTACTTAAGCATACATCGCTACATTTCAATAGAGAGTATTTGACTTTCAGCAACAAACGCAGCAATGGTCACTGAACGTTGCGATGTAGCTGTTCTTCTTTTGTTTCAAGTTACAAGGTTTTGCATCCAGAAATTATGGTCTGAATCCATCTCTGCGCTCAATGACGTCATTCGACATAGCAACGACAGGTCCGCTAAAGGGCGATTGTGATATTCAGCAACGTATGCGTCTATTAAAGTAACACATATATATGTATTAATGTTGGAGTGAAGCCGGTGGAATGCAACGTTGTTTAGGCGGAATTGCATCAGTGTTTGGTGTATGAGATATTTGATTGCCCGAGGGTTGGTATTAGTTTGGACAAACATACTAAAAGCTCTGTACGGTTTCTTTTTCACAGTTGATTTGAGAGAACCATTGTATCATGATGTCGATTTATTTTAGATTTTTAATTACGAGTTATAAATGAATCAAATTAGTGATTGTATTAGTTTCCTCTTCTCCATTGTATGTATAAGTATTTAGTTCATAAATTGAAATAAACCTATAGTGATGTGAACTTTTGTTTGTGTTTTTTTGGAATGAAACTCTGCATCAAGTTTGTACCCCTAACGATTGCTACTTGTCGTAGAGAGGACATGTGTGACCTTTATAGACACGCAAAACCACCGTTTACCCATAAGTGTTTATAGCCAACTTGATTGTGATGGAGAATAAATCTTCCATTATTATTATGTCTTTTGAATATTATCTAAATAAAAATGATCCATTTTGTTACTCATACTGTTTCAATCATATGATGATATCCTATAAAATAAATAGTTATATCAGTTTATTATGGGAATTAAATTGCTGGGACACAAGGCCTCTCCTCGTTATCGAAGGAGGTGTAGGCAGTAGTCCACCACGTTTGCCGAATGCGGATTAGTGGACGGAGTATAAGGTGATCAATACACCTTTGCTGATCCATTAGTCGCCTTCTACGACACACTTTGGAAGATATGGGTTGATGGATACTCTGCCGGCATCACACGGCCATTTACTACATACACCAATGTTTGTAAATTACACTCTCATTCGAAAGGTTATAAAGTTTCATTGCTAATCTTTTTATTTATCTCTAATCTCGTTATAAATTCATTTCTGCTTCGAGCAAACCTTGAACTAGTAATGTTTGCAGTTCTTAGAATAAACCTTGACCGTGGCCGCTGCGGAAAGGTGTATTCCCAACTAGTCTTTTTTAATTTCTTTTTTCTCGTTTCCGATTTTTCCGAAAAAGATTTTAATTTTGACCTGAGAGTCCATGAAGTGAGAAACTATACAGGAAATTGTAAGTGAAAAGATCACAATGGAAACAAGTGATTTTTTATTAAAGAAAACAAAATGATAAAAAATTATTTAAGTAAAATCATTATTTCGTTCTTTAATGCTGGTGGCTTTTGACGATTAAGGTAGCAAAGTACATTTAGACTTTTTTTATTTTACATACGTATCAGATAAACAATATTCGATAATATCTGCTTTATTTTTAAAAACTGTGTCGCTGTCATTAATGTCTCTGCTAGGTGCATAGTAGTTTTAGCAATCACTCTGTTGAAGTGGAGACGTTTTCAATAAAATTTAATTTATTTTCATAATAAAAATTTAGGGCCGATAGGGAATAGACTTTGACGTATCCTTGACATTCAAGCAAGGTTAGATATAAAACGTCCCACGCGTTTTATCTCTTAAGATCTTGTGATTTAGATCCTTATTCCTAGAGCTGCAAGGGCCACTGTTGGATGATTGGAAAATCGATATAATATTCATAAGATTTTAAAGCTGCATGACAGAATATATTGAGAGAAAAACTTATCTTAAAAGAAAATGCATGTTTTTGATCGAAAATATTACATTTTACATACATACATACAATCACGCTAACGATCCCAAATGGGGTCGAGCAGAGCTTTAGTAACATTCGGTTACACACAAAGTCACATCTGGTAGTATGGACCATACAGTACCCCCCAAAAAAGTGACAGGTAGGACATTTTATGTAGACATTATTGTGCATACAGTTATTTTAATTACAACTTACGATTTTATAATAAGTATGCTTAAACATTAATGTACTGAAATACAAAGAGTTTGCTATTTAATTTGTGGTTAGGCATCTTTTATACATTTATTTTATTTTATTATTTTCACATCAACAATACTAGCATGTTGGTTTGGTGAATGTACTCGGCGACGCCATCTGGTGTGGAATCTGTAATTCGGTCAGATGGCCCAAAAGGCGCAACGCCGTGCCACCACTTTGGCACATTAAGAAAAAAAAAAAGAAAAAACTTCTACCCGCGCAATCTACATTTTTTCGCGGCTCCGCAAATAACATTATCACAAATATATTCGTAAATCTTCGCCGTAACCGCATTTTAAATAAATCTCACTTAGCTCGTGAGAAAACTATAATCGAGAATTATAATTGGTGACTTTGTATTGTGTTTTGGTGTAACTGTTGGACTGATCACATGAAATCGCAGGACTATTGCGTGCAGCGGCTGTGCCTACATTTTTAGGTCTGAAAGCTGATGATCGATGAAGCATCGGGTGAGTCGTAGATTACTTTATCTGACCTATGTGCCTGTATTGTTGATGTACAGTCCTTAGCCGTTGTGAAATATTAAGTTCGCCATTCCATCAGAAGTTGCCGAAATTCTCCCCACATATGGTAGCTATTTACACGCTTCACCAATTTGCGTCCTTTACCATTGTTCATCAATCTAAATTAGAAAAAAAGTAAAAATTGTGTAAGCAGTAGCGAAACTTATTACTTACTATAGTTTTGAAATTATCTTATTTAGGTGTTCGAGCCTTCAGCTTGAACCACATTGAGATTACACTCTCTCAATATTCGTTCATTCATCTTCTATCTCGCTCATTCTTCATGGATTTCGTCATCTTAAATACTATACCTGTCCTTGTCTTACGTTTGACATTACAGCGCTCGGTAGGCATGTGCAGCCTGCCGAAACTCAATACTGCAGAAAAAATGTATGGAGTTTAGGCAATTTTTAATGGCGACTGGTGTTTTGTCTCTTACTTCCTATCTACCCTTCCTTGTCTGGCGCTGCTGGAGTGTCACTAATGTCAATATGGCGGCGGGAGGTTCTTGAAAATTTTAAAAAAGCGTCGTTTTAGTTTATTTTTCCATCTGTGTGCGTATTTATTGTTTTCGGTGACTATTATCATTAAGTGTATACTGGTTTTTATCATTTATATAAGTGCATAACAGCAAAATGTATTACACAAGATGTGAAATATGTGGACTAAAATCTGGTAGGAAATTTAACCAAAAGCGGGTTTTCATGGCTCAATTCCCACCAGATGAGAAGCGGTAAGTAGTTTTCCATGTTATTTTATTGACGCTAAGTAATTAGAAAGAATTTCTGGTCACTAATACTTTGTCTTAAAATCATTACCAAAAACCATATGATCCGTAGTGATGTCCTTACTACGTACTAAATTATCGATAAAACTATATTCGTACATTTGAGTATAAAATGTATTTGAGATGTTTCATTACTACTGCATTTGTTTAATACATATAAAATATTTTCAATCCTTATCTAATCGTATAAAATAATGGAAATTAAATACAAAGCAAAACAAAATAACTAAACCTCCTAATTAATTGAGGTTTCCCGTGATCAGAGGGCTGGCCTATGTATTGCACAGAAGATAAGCATTGCCAGAAGATTAACATCTCTCATTATCATCATCAAAAGTTTTTCTGGGTTTAACCCCACGTCTATATTTTCAGATCTCAACGTGACTGCCGCCTTGAACACGGTGCCCGTCGGGTATGATTATTACTTGCAACCGTATAAGCACGGCTCCTACTCCACCCTTGGTAAGTTACATAACCTATTTTTCTGACATGGTATGATAGCTCAATTCCTGAAGCTAATGTGTGATTTATTTCAGGACCAGATGTGACTTTGATTGGTCACCAGACCAAGGCACGCGTTACCCATAGTCCGCGATGGTAAGTGGTGAACTATAATTTGAATTGATGATCACCGTAAACTCAAACGATACTATTTACTAATCTCTGTTTATTTATTATTTCAGATAAATGCCTGCTAAAATCAATCATTGCTTTATCGCTGTCTTCCTCACAGTTAGCTCCTCTGCTCACTGGTGTAATTAAGCGGGTTAATATATTATATTTTAAGGCAGCTGTAACGTGGTGACATTTTTGGGTTTTTATTAGTTGGACAATGTTGTCTCATTATGCCGAAAAGGTTTTCTAGTGCATCCTACAAACAATTTAATTCCCACATTGTAATCCTAACTTTATTATTTTTTGTAGTGACATAAATTTTATGAAACTAGAAAAATGCACTGAAAAAAAATCGACTTGCCTCAGGCGGGACAGGAGGGATTTTTCAGTGCATTTTTCTAGTATTAATATTTACGCGTTTGTAAACGCAAAAATAAAATTATTCCATTGTATGAAAATAATTACATGTAATTGAATAAAACTCAATATTTCCCAAACTAACAGAGGTTTTTATTTTCCTTTTGTATTATTAAAAAACCTGTCTGCAATGCAGGGCAGGGTACCCATTCTTTTTTATCGATATCGACATATTCTGTAGCGTACACCACATCCTTAGTTTGATTTTGTCATGTTGGCATTACTTTTTTTGTCTGTCTCTGTTGGTACTAGATCTGAGCCTAAACTGCAGTCAAAAAGCTTATATGAAGTCCCGACTCTTAAACGTAGTGTATTATATACTCTTTGGGCATGTGCTTCAGTACGCTTTCAATATTCGTTTAAGTCACACGCGGTTGTCGTCCGATAACCGAATTAAACAACGTCGAAACGAAGTTGTCAATACTACAAGTATTTTATTCTTGTTTTTCCGCTCGACGCTTCTAAGCTCAGCGACGATAAATATTCCGCTCGGCGCCCTTGGGCCCAGTGACGCATTGAAACTTGCTCTTAGCAATTTCAATTAAGTTGAGACGACTGACGTGTCGACTCAATTTGAGCTGACGAGTGGCCTAGTCTAGACGACGTGTCGACTCAATTTGAGCTGACGAGTGCCCTAGTCCAGACGACATGTCGACTCAATTTCAGGCGACAAGTGGCCTAGTCGAGACGACATGTCTACTCAATTTGAGGCGACGAGTGGCCTAGTCGAGACGACATGTCGACTCATTTTGAGGCGACGAGTGGCCTAGTCGAGACGACATGTCGACTCAATTTGAGGCGACGTGTCTATTCAATTGGAGACGACGATGTGTCAACGCAATTTAGGCGACGTGTTGACTCAATTTGAGTTAACGTATAAACTGACATCTCAATTTTAGACGACGTTTTAACTGAAACGTTTCGACTCATTGATACGAGTGAGAGAAATGCCAGAATTGACTACTATTGGAAGACTTGGTGTTGGAACCGTGCCCTAAAGAGGATGTGCTGGCATTTTCATCAATCGTCTCTTTTTTAGATGAAGTATCCTTTGGGGTGGCGAGACTAGCCTGTTTACAATTATTCCTTTCAAGAATTGTTTGGTGGTGATCAGTTACCAATACAATAGAAGTCAAACTAAGATTCGCTATCCCCACAGTGGAGATGGCTCGAGTTTTTAGCCTATCGGCCTCCTCTCTATCGGAGCGCCACTATCGCTAAGAGAGACACTGTTGAAATGGCCCCTGGGCAGAGCTCTTCTGTGCGCTCCTCACAGCTTAATGGAGAAAATTCACGCTTCGGCATATAATATATTTATGGACACTGTAGCCAGCCTGAAACCGAAGATCACAAAACGATCGGAGGCCTCATGTAAGCTTTCTATGGAAGACCTTAGAGGAGAAAAAAGGTCTAGCTCAGATAATGTAAAAGACGGGGTGACTGCTCAAAGAGCTTCGCATCAACTTGCGAGCAGTGAACATACTCCGACTTAATCAGTATCGGGTCAGTGATCACGACTTGGCTGCTGTATTAAGCCAGCAAATGGCTCTAATGAATAAAATGATTAAAATACAATCAAAGCAGCGAAAATATCAAATAACTTTTAATAGAAAGATCAGATGATATCTAACGTTCCCCCATGCGGGTGATAAAGAGAACCTAGACAAATCATTTGAAGCGCTTCCAGATAGCACAGAAGGTAAAAAAAAGTAATACTGAACCAAAAGTAGCTTAGGCTCATCCAGTTGCTCTATCTCATGCAATAAATTGCCAGAAGTTCCGTGATACAGAATGGCGTAATATAAGATATGCAGAAACGCAAAAACAATTTCAAACCTTCCCGGCCCGGCAGCGATCTTAAGCCAAATAATCTGCTTGCCAAACTTGTTGCAAAGTGGAAATCTAATGACATCTTAGAAAGATACTACCTTACTTTACTACCCTACATTACTAATGGGTTAATTTAAAAAAGGATGGTATTCCAAGACTTTCTAAACAGTCTGCCAAGCGAAATAAAGAAGACTTCTGATTCTTTGCTGCAATACGTTTGTGGTAGGAGAGCTGAAGTCATACAGAATCGCATTGGTTTAAAACCAAAGAATAAAGCTCTAAAACGGATTTTGCATGATATCCCTCTTTCGGAAACACACCTATTTGACGAAAAGATTTTTTTCAGAACTGGTAAAAGAGCAGGGGGTATTCATAAGTTTTTTCCATATAAAAGAAAAGTCATTGTGTCCAACAAAGCCTCAACGGCTTATTACGAAACTAAATTTCAACGGCGCTCATACAGGCATCAGGAGCCCCAAAGTAAGGAAAAAAAAAAAAAAAAAAAAACCGATCGAAACTAGACGAACGAAAGATCAAAGCAGAAAGAGTTCCTCCGAGGCCGTCCAATCCAAACACCCAACCGGGTAAAAAAGAGGATTTTCGCAAATTACTCATTGGTGGGTTACTTGATACATCCAAAGATATCAAATAAAATATTCACCGGAAATGTCTATAGAAATTCAAAAACTTCTCAAAATCAACGACACGCAGAGAAGCGTTTCTATTAAACCTCTTTCTGAGACAGAAATCAAGCGGAAAAAATCGACCTATCCTCGATCTCTAAAGATTAAACGATTATTTTTCAAAACCAGCGTTTCGGTTGATAAACCAACGTTTCGGTTGATTATATGATGAAAATAGATATCTACCAAGCATATTTTCATATACCTATAAAATCAAGTCACCAAACACTTCATTTGATTTGCATATCAAGGAAAAATTTACGAGCTGACTTGTCTCCCTTTTGGTTTGGCAAGCGCACCCTCAACTTATGCCAAAGTAACAAATTGGGTTGCTCACCAACTAGAGGCAACAGCAGATAAGAGTGCTGGTTTATTTGGATGACTTCTTACTAATCAACCAGTAGCCTATGATACTAAAGAATCAAGCAATGTTTACAATAGCCTATTTAAAATAGTTGAGATGGCACGTAAACAAAGAGAAGTCATCTTCAACAGCCAAAAGCAGAATAAAATACCTGGGCATTGTATGGGATACAGAGGAAAATACAAAAAGCTTGCCAGAAGACAAATGCGTTCATTTGAACCATTACATTTCAAACCTCCTACGGAAGAATTGCTGATCGCTGAGTTGGCAATATGCGAAAGTAGTCTTAGGAAAATCGAACTTCACTGCAGTAGCTGTACCGCTAGGTCGGCTCCATTGCCGACCTCTGCAGAAAGGGTCGAAATATTTTCCAATCACGAAGCCACACTGGATGTTTCCTATTGGAGTGGTGGTTGAACAATGTTCACAAAAGTACCCCAATTCATTACGAAGAACCTTCAATCTTTATAACAACAGACGCAGCAGATCTGGGTTGGGACGACCTAGGGATGCTAGGCGGTCGAGAGACTCCCCATGGGGGAGATGCTCGGTCGCCCAGTAATCCCCTAGGAACGTCCGCCCTACAGGCTTGAGGACCCTCCAAGGTTTTCGCCTTCTCAAAAAAATCCGGTGGAGCAGTAAATGCCATCAGCGGCAAACTGCAGTAGTCTTTCAAAAAAAAAAAAAATCTGGGTTGGGGAGCCATATCGAACAGTCGTCACTTTTGTGGACAATGGACAGCTCCCCAAAGGAAATAGCACAGCAATTTGAAAGAACTATGGACAGTCCTAGAAGTACTAGAACGTCTGAAGAGAGAGTTAGTGGGAAAAACAATCATTATGCAATCGGACAACCGTAGCTTATGTCACCAGATAGCAAGATACATACCTGGCATGTATGTACAACGGAATAGCAGATGCCTATCGAGGCAGAAAGCCCTTCCAGAATGGCATCTCAAACCAACAATACTATCTATGCTATTTCAAAAGTTCAGCGAGCCGGAAATAGACCTTTTTACGTCACAAGGATCAGCGGTTGTACATACATACCTGCTTACGCGAGCGAGAATGTGAAAACAAACGCAGTGTATTGACCGACGCTTTCAGCAGAACGTGGCGATGTAAGGTAGCCTGGATATTCCCACCGCCAGCGCTAATACCTCGGATTCTATGACATTTACAAACGTCAGAAGGGTATTACATCCTATAGCACCTGTTTGGAAAAACGCATTTTAGGAACCTCAACTGCGTCTACGAGCAGTGGAAGAACCGATAAAAATCCCAAATCTCAACGAGAATCTTATCGATCTTCAAACGAATCGGACATGTCCCGCCCCAAGTAGCAAAGTTGAAATTGGGGGCCTGGAAGGTTCAGGCTGGTCCGCTTAAATAGATGGCTGGTCTCAATTCGGAATCGGTTTATACGTGGAGTCATCCTGGAGAAAATCCACACTGAAAAGTTATATGCCCGTGTGGGCAAACTGGCTTACCTGAGCAAGAGAAAATAACATCCCAGTTAACAACCCCGATCCACAAAACCTAGCTAAATACTTATGCCATTCATTCGAAGTTAGCACCCAGAACCTTGGCATTACATAAATCCATTGTGGCGAATTTTGCAAACCCGCTCCGAGCGAAAGAACTTAACTCGCATCCTCTGGTAAGACAAGTAATCAAAGGGGCTTTTGCCACTCCACCTCCAGAGAAAAGAAGCCTCTCTTGGGGAATGGCAGACCTCATGGCAGACTTTTCCGTAGAAATTTTACTTTAGACCTTTTAGAGGTTTTAAGGCATACATCCATTTTGCTCTTGTTAGCTACTGGCAGAAGAGTTCATGATTTGACACTTATCCTTAGAGAATGGCGCTTTTGAAGATAGAGGGGACGAAATCTTGTTTTAGCCATCTTTCGGCTCAAAAGCCGATTCAGCGTCAGTCAGGCAAGCTGGATGGTTATTACCAAGAGCTAAGAGCAAATTTTGCTCTTAGACCAAGAGGAAGAAATGCCCAAAAAAAAAAAAAATGGTTAAGTGTACTGGGTTAAAAAGAAGTACCCGCATCACGGACTGTAATTGCTTGTTGGATAAGGTCAGTGTTTAAGGCATCTCTGCATCTGCAGGTAGTCTCCGTGTCGCAGTCTCAACCCATAATTGGACTAGTAATCAATACAGCATTGACGAAATTCTAAAAAAGGAAACTGGTGGTCACATACTACATTTTTTTTTATCATTATTTTAAAGAAGTGCATAACTCAAGGTTGAAATGAATGTCTTGAACGAGTCCTTCACCTCGATGTGAGACATACTTATATCATTTATAATAAATTAATATTTGTTAATTGTAGTTCAAATGAGTGATTTAGATGAAAGTTCCTAATTATTGGTAATTTTAATGAAAATGTGATAGGTATTTGCTTTACCTTAATTATAATAATCATTTGATTTAATTCCTTTTTATATTACCTACAACATTAATAATCCTCACAGTACGCTTTGTACTTATGTATACACAGCGCCGGCAGATAGTAAACACGTCTCAATGTGGTTCAAGCTGAAGGCTCGAACACCTAAATAGAACCGTTTTTCCCCCGAAGGGTATAAAACGGATATTTAGGTTTCAGCCGAAGCTTGAACCACACCTTAAGGGCCTTGCCGGCTTATACTGAAGCACATGCCTACCGAGCGCTGTAATGTCAAACGTAAGACAAGGACAGGTATAGTATTTAAGATGACGAAATCCATGAAGAATGAGCGAGATAGAAGATGAATGAACGAATATTGAGAGAGTGTAATCTCAATGTGGTTCAAGCTTCGGCTGAAACCTAAATATCCGTTTTATACCCTTCGGGGGAAAAACGGTTCTATTTTAATAATCTATTGAAACGAAATCATATCATAGAGACAATAAACATCGTTTAGATTCTATAAAGAGCAATTTAATAAATGTGGGTCACGAAGATATACCATGTCACTCTAATCTCTATAGAATAAAATTACTTATTTCGTTTCCGCCTTGCCTGTTGCCCTGCTGAAGTAAACAATAAAAGATTAAATTGAAGTATGATTTGAGAGCTTTTCAAAGAATTTTACTTCGTGACATAGTCAGTTTTTAAAAGTCTGTAACATCGAAAAACAGGAACAAACTATTTTAAAAGTTGTTGGAAATTTCTTCGCCCTATAATTAATGCATCCAGTTTTACTGTCATATTTTTTGTAATAGTCGCTAATCGCTAACACGGCTCTATTTATAGGCAAAAACTTTGTTCATCAAATTTCCTCTTGATGGTTTCGCGATAATTAGCAACCGGGTGACATGTTTAATAGTCAGCTTCAATAACAGCCTATACACAAGACGACGTGTTTTGCTTCCCACCCGCTTTTTAACAAAAAAAAGCAACAATATTATACAAGTTATCTTTCAATCTTCCCATGTACACTGCAGGTACTACAAAAACGAATAAAATTATTACTATTTACCTGCGTATATCTGTATCTCTTCTCAAATTGCTTTCCTAATATTTCTTACAATGGAAACTAAATAGAGTAAACTGTACCTAGCGTGGGGTACGATCGTACCCCGAAGCTATTTACCTAAGTGCTCGTTACTACCGAATTTCGCTGCAACCGATTGTAAGGCTTTTATAGTAACGAATATGCTTGGGGCGATGCCTTGTGTCATTATAATGTAAGGGATTTGTTGACATTTAAGAAGCTCACTTAGATGGAATATAAACTGTTGTTGCGAGAAATGTATTGTTGTGATATCATTTTGAAGAAATTGACTACCTACATTTTCAATGAATAGCTGAAAGGTAGATAAATCAAACTCTATCCCAAAATGTGTATTGTGTATGATTTAACAAATGTAGTAGGGTACTAGAAAAAATACACTGAAAAAAAATCGACTTGCCTCAGGCGGGAATCGAACCCAGCATCTTCCGCAATCCGAGCGGCTGCGTTAACCACTACGCCACCGAGGCTCTGCTTTCGTTGTCGAAATTTGTCAGAGCTTGGTGCTTATGTTTTCATGGTAAACATTGTTTCATCAAATCTTGATCACTGTATTTTTTTTTAGTATTAAAAATATTTACGCGTTCGTAAACACAAAATTATTCCATAATGTAATAGGGTAAACAATTAATACTCTAGTTCTAAACAGCACGTACACCTGGATCAATAAGTCATGTTTGAAGAGAAATTCTAAGGATCGTCTAGGGCGTAATTCGCAATAAAATGCCACAGTCTATATAAGTTATAATACTGTTTTAACTTGTTCTTGCATTATATTCGTTTGTATAGCAAAGCTAAGATAAACAAACAGCGCGGTGCTGGTGCATCTAATGTGTCCACAGATTAGAAAGTAAATGAATGCGTCTAATCTAATCGTATTATTTGACGTCCCTCCCAGCGAAAAGCGTTCTTAATTTAAATCAATCATCTAAATTATTCTTCTTAAACAGCAAACTATTGAGTTTGAGAATGGTGAAAGAGTATTGAGTCCGCCTTAGTTTCTACCTAACTCCATTAATATTTTAATTAGTAATTGTTAGAAAAGTTTATTAATAATAGACATATTTCTGTGTATATTTAATATGCATATTTATACATAATATTCGCAATATCTCGGTATGCGTCAGGGCGGGAGCGTTCAGTTAGTGAGTCAGAACAGTAATAACTCACATGCGTTCGTGAGATAAAAAATACCATATACTGATTGTAAAGATGACGTCGGCTACCGCTGTCATAAACTGTCAATTGTTGTTTTCCATAGATTTTGAACTTAGAATTGTGGAACAATAAGGTTGTTATTGAGGACATTATTAAAGACATTTGACAGTTTTCGGTAGCCTGATCTGCTGTTTTCTAGACTTACCTATGTAGCAGTACGATTTATCTTATCACCGTATTAGTTACACAGATAATTATGTCTCAAAGACATCAGAGGTCATTCCTGAAATTATTGAAAACTTGAGTAATTTAATAACCTTTTATTTATGTTAAGGATTTTTTTTTTTTTATTATTTTTTTATTTTTTTGGCTTACAAAACTGGGTACAATCAAATCAACTAGCTTATACTTAAAAAACAAAACACATCTTACAGTGATTATCCCTTCTGGATGTAAGCACAGCATACTTAAATGAATATATACTATTTATTACTACCTAAGATTAGAGCAGACATTACAAAATTTTTCCTATTCTATTTTTTTATTTGAACATTTCAAAAGAGCCTTTAGAATAAGACGCTTGGCGGAGACGAGAGAACCGTTAAATATGTCAAAATCAATACGCATTGAATTATAAAACTTACACATGCGGTTTAGGGGAGAGTGCTGACCGAGTCGTGTCCTGCAAGATGGAATAGAGAATGTTTTTCGGTTTTCAACACGGCTGGAACTGCGTGGTAACGTAAATAGCAAACGTTCTAAGGATTGCAATAACACAATAATATATAGAAGAAAAGATAGATAGGTTGTTGTATGAGAGATGATATGACATAAAATAAAGTTTTTTTTGTTAATTCTGAGATGATGGCTGGTCGAGAAGTTTGTAAGAGGAAAATATACTAAACAGACTTAAATAAAATTTTAAATGGCAAATACATATAACCTTTATGTTGGCATATAATACTTATAAGTATAAAAATAAAAATAAAATAAATGGTTTGCCTAACCATAAAGCATTACATTAACACAACGCTACTATAATATAAAATAAACCAACTTTTTAAAAAGCCATGTATGCGTACACAGAACTCTTTCAACCCCCAACTGCTTTGAGAGTACTTTGAATAATTGAAAGAACTCTCGAGGAGATGGGGTCGCGGAGACCCCATGTAGGTCACTGGCGCAGTATGGTTATGTTATGTAGTGCGAAGGGTTAAGAGTGGTGGGGTATAGGGGGTGTTAAAGATTGTGACGCCTAGGGAATGTCACTTTTGAAGTAATAAGTACCTAACATGCGTTTTTTGCGGCCTACATTGAAAAGTTAAGTTTAAGTGAAAAGGAAAAGCATAGAAAAAACAAACCGATCAAGTGCGAGTAGCATTAACGTATATTAAAATTTGGGATAGGTTACATATAAACTTGTAAGTATGTAAATAGTTCATCCAACAGATAAATGTAGTCTCAAAGAATTTGCAAAAAACAAAATTAAACATTGGAGAGATTGATTCCAGGACTTCTAGCATCGGTTTTTTTTACTTGAAGAAGCACTTAATACCAGAAACTCTAGATTTTAATCGCCTTTAACTGTTGTCAACATTGTCCCGGAATATTCTCATTTATTCCCATGACTTTATCAAAGAACCATCTTGGACATTAAAAAACCCCATTAATTTCCATAATCAACTTCCACAAATATTTGTATAATTCCCGCATTAAAATTAAAAAGGCAGTTTAATTCAAACCGATTTAAATAATCGTCCGACGGAGCGTCACTTATGCAAAACAGGTAGAAAAAAACCGTCAGAGACAATGTTTATACCGCATACGTACCATTGAGCCGATTCTACCCCAGGATGAATGTAAATTCGTGTTGGAAGTATCCGAAGGAGCTGGTCAAGCGTGAGCGGGGAAAATAGAATGGGTTCCTTTATATTTCACATGTCTATGCAGCAATAGAATGCTAATCATTTAAAAACTTAATAATATGCGTAATATACATTCCGGGGTAATGGGAAAATTTATTGAAATATCGGTCTTTTTGAAACAAATTTTTATTTATTTACCTTACATACACAATTATTATATGTAGGCCTAATGTAAGTATGTAATTACAGATACTGTGCCAAAACTAATTTAGTGAGTTCACTCAACGTTTAATGTGTAATAGAGTTTTGTGCTTTACTACATTGGAATAAAATAAAATTGAAAGTTCCTTGCCTTTTCTTAAATGGTTAAAAAATAAGTAGTATTTCATAATCATCATCATCAACCCGTTATCACCCACTGCTGAGCATAGGCCTCTCTTCGCGTACGCCACTCGTCCCAATCCTGCGCTAATCTCACCCGCGATCCTTCGAATGTCGTCAACCCATCTTGCGGGCGGTCGTCCGACGCTTCTTTTATCTTCAATAGGCCACCAATCCGTCAACGCTTTGGTCCATCTGCCATCACTCTGCCTAGCAAAATCTCCGGCCCAACTCCATTTAAGAATAATTATTGCTTTTCCGACGTCCCTCACCTTCGTGCGACGTCGAATTTCAGCATTCCTCACACGATCCTGTAACTTGTAGTATTTCATAATGACTGTATAATATCATCAAAAAATTATAATTATACTATATTAGACTGTCGTAATCTGTACCTATATTTTATTTATTTTTATTTAAAAAACTTTATTGCACAAAGACAGTACAAAGGGTGGACTTAATGCTATACAGCATTCTCTACCAGTCAACCAGAAAGGTGCGTGAGATACAGTGTAGAAGGCAGGATCTACGAGACTGAAAATATTTACAATAAATATATGGGTATAAAGAATTACATACAATGTATATACTATAATTATACTTATATAACAATATATATACATACATATTAATATATACATAATATAATAATAATAATATATAAAAATAACATAATAATATACATAATATAATATTTCACAAGATATACTAAATGTTATACTTAAGATTCATTCTGTTGCAACGGATCCCAAACATGAGTATTACCATAAACGTCCAATATTAAAATGTCCGCGGACATATTAAAAACGATTAGACCCCTCAGAGGTCACTTTCAAAAATGACCACTCATTTTGGCTGTCACCGCTTGATGACAGTCATTTTTTCATGCACATAGGTTATTCATAATGTGTTTAAGAAGTAATTTTATTTAAAATGCTTCAAATTTTTAAGTAAATAATTTTTCACTAATCCCTACCTAAACGAGAAGTTCAAATGTATTTGTTGAAAATATTACGATTTTTACTTTCTCGTATACGTAGTATCACAGATAATATAATACTATACTAGTAAGTATAGAGGAAGTCTTGAAATCGTCAAAAAATTCGACCTCGAGATTTTGACGGATTTACACGTTTTGGAATTCCCTGAGTCCAAAAAATACCGTTTTGGGAATTATGACTGTGTGCCTGTGTGACAGTGCGTTAGCACAATAACTCGAGTATGCTTTGCAACCAAATTTAACATGCATGTATAACATCAAAATATAAGGTTTCTATCAACTTTTGAGTCGTCGATCACGAAAGTTAAGCAACCGCAAAATAGTAAAGTGCGCGGTCGGTACTCGGATGGGTGACCAAAATTTAAAATGCGTGTATGACATCAAAATATAAGGTTTCTATCAACTTTTGAGTCGTTTACGATATACAAGAAACTCAAGGGAGACCACTCCCGATTTTTTTAGTTTTACAAAGATCTTTTATATTTTTATTTTTCTTTACGAGTAGAATGATTGGTTTATGTTTGAAGGCAACTAATTCCAATTCAGATACGCAAAACTATGAAAGAAATGTTAAAATAAAATTCTAACATTTTAATTTCCTGTGCTAACCGGTATACAGCCGAAGTAGGAAATAATTATTGTCTGAATATTCAACTCACAAAAAATTCGAAAATACATTATACACTGTATTATAGGCATCTGGGATCGGAAGCAAAATACTGGAATTACAAAAAGGTCATTTTTATAATAAATGTCATTATATGAAATGTTAAATAATTTTTTTTTTAATATTTTACTCTAAATAAAACCTTCAATAATATCACTATTAACCCTTCTCAAGTCAATTTTGTAACTAACCCATGGACTAATTTAGTCTGAAATAAAGAAATTTAAATAAATAATTATATTAGGTTGGGGAAAAAGTCTTTTCGCATTATAGTATCTATAAACTTGTACTAAAATCTCTTTGGCTATACTATTTGTATCTAGCTGGTTTTGGTATCATTGAAAGTTTAAATTTTAAAGAACATAATTCCAAATTCAAATTAGGAAAATGTGTGATTTTCATTTGTTTTTCGTACCGCCAAGATGAGTGAATCTAATGAAGAAACTCGATACATTTTAAAATTTTACTACAAAAAAGGTAAAAATGCAACGCAAGCCGCGAAAAAATTTGCGATGTTTATGGGCCTACTGCAGTGTCTGTGAGAGTAGCACAGATTTGGTTTAAGCGTTTTCAATCCGGAAATTTTGATGTCAAAGATGCACGTCGCTCTGGTCGCCCTATTACAGATAAAATGGATGCCATTTTTGAAAAAGTGGAGCAAGATCGGCATGTCCGTAGTTACGACGTAGCTGAAGAACTGGGAATTAACCACAAAACAGTTTTGGCGCATTCGAAAAAAACTGGGTACACAAAAAAGCTCGACATTTGGGTACCTCACGAGCTCACTGAAAGAAACCTAATGAACCGTGTACTCATTTGTGATTCTTTATTACGACGTAATGAAACCGAACCATTTTTGAAGAAGCTGATAACTGGTGATGAAAAGTGGATCACGTACGACAAGAACGTGCGAAAAAGGTCGTGGTCAAAGGCCGGTCAGGCTTCACAGACTGTGGCGAAACCCGGGTTAACTCGCAACAAGGTGATGCTGTGTGTGTGGTGGGATTGGAAGGGCATTATTCATTATGAGCTGTTACCACCAGGCAGGACCATCGATTCTGAACTCTACTGCGAACAACTGATGAGATTAAAGCAAGAAGTTGAGAGAAAGCGGCCGGAATTAATCAACAGAAGGGGTGTGGTTTTTCATCATGATAACGCTAGACCTTACACATCTTTAGCCACTCAGCAAAAATTAAGAGAGTTTGGCTGGGAGGTGTTAATGCATCCGCCGTATAGTCCTGACCTTGCACCTTCAGATTTCCACCTGTTTCGGTCTCTTCAGAATTCTTTAGGCAGTGTCAGGTTAACATCACGAGAGGACTGCCAAAACCGCTTGTCGCGGTATTTTGACCAGAAGTCCCAAAATTTCTATAGCAATGGGATCATGTCCCTACCTACAAGATGGCAAAAAGTTATCGAACAAAATGGTACCTAGATACTTTAGTTAAATGTAAATAAACTATATTAAAAAATGTTTTGAATTTTCTTAAAAAATGCGAAGAAACTTTTTCCCCAACCTATTATATTAAGAATGTCTATGGTTTGCTCTACATTGACTAAGTTCACAACGTTATGAAGAATAATGGTGAATCATTAGCGGAAAATAAAAATGTCCCGTTTCTATGGATAACTAACTCCTCTTCGGCACGACCCCCCTTGGCGAGGTAAGAAGAATCACATAATTATTTTTATGATATTTTTTCTGTGATCGACATAGCAACGCAGCTTCCTAAGTATCGTGATCTGAAACAATTAAGGAGAGTGCATCAACGGAATTGTTCTAAGCCTATTAGCTTTGGAGCATATCTTGTCTTCTTTGTGTGTGGTTTAATTGAAGAGCGTGAAGAGGATGAGCCATTTAAAGATAAATAATAGTCTTCGGAAATAATAATGGAAACCTAATGGGAGATAGTGGTATTACTTCGAGAGACATAGGGTAGGGTAGCTCAGTGTGTTAGTGTGAATTTCTGAGACATTCTTGTATTGCAGGAGTCAGTCAAGTCAAATTCCACTTGGTACTGCAAAGTTACAAACTATAATGATATATAATACGTCTTTGTTACTCCAAATGAGCGATAAGTGGTATGACAATTTATGAATGAACGCGTAGAAACGCAATATGGGTGTAAAAGACGTGAACAGTCAAATGAGAACCATGTATTCTGCTCACCATCATAAGTTTTTTTTTTTCGTTTAGACTCGTTCGTTTAGACCTGGGAAATTGATAGTTACGATTTTATTGAAGATCAAAGTTATAATGTATTTTTTTAATTTCTTTATGGAAACATATTCTAAACATTATTTTACACCCTGTATTTTAATTATAAAAGTTAATTTTCAATTAGTAGATATTTTTTCATAAATTTAACATGCATGTATGACATCAAAATATAAGGTTTCTATCAACCTTTGAGTCGTTTCCGGTATACGAAAAAGTCAAGGGGAGAGCACTCCCGATTTTTTCATTGAACAGACAAGGCAGCATTAGCTCAAGTCGTTTATTTAATTATTATTTCTAATTACAACAGACGTGTTGACTACTTGAACACGCTTCCGCCTATAGCATGGACTGTGGCGCGATCTGACATCTATTTATCAATGTCTCCCAGTCGTCCGATTACGGCGTGACATCTCATTCCCGTCTCGAGATTTACTTATAACTTGCCTTTTGCTCGCTATTAATTTGCAACGTCATTAATAAACATCAAGGTTTATCTGCTAAGATGTTTTGGTAATCTTTTGTTTTGTTACCAAGATTAGTTACGATGTAATAGGGGATAATTTTACGAGTATTTTTTGGGACGTAAGTCGTAAACGAAAAATTGATTTTATTATTGTCTCCTAGTGGTTGAAAATCTGAAATAATACTCGTTGCTAAGCTACAGTCACATAAAAATCGGTCTTCAGATTATCTGCTTATAACTAATGGTGCATGCTCACCACATTTACTTTTTGTGGAGCAATAAGCAATTATGATCCAGCGCAATACTCTGATTTCATTTCTGATAAAATTCAGTCATTAATTGGTTGGAAAATCGAATAAGTTTGTGTCAAGGAATTAGGAAGCAACACCATATTATTAAGTAACCATTAATAACTTTTGTAGCAACTTGTTATTATTTGTTGAATATTGCTCGTCGCGTGTTCTATTAAATAACAAAAAAAATTTAGAACATTATTGGAATATACACTGCAAAAATCGACCTGCCCCAGGCGGGAATCGAATCGAGGATCTTCCGCAATCCGGTTGCGTCAACCACTACGCTACTGGGACATTGCTTTCGCCGTCAAAATTTGTCAGTGCTTGGCGCTTACGTTTTTATGGTAACATATTTTTCCAGTGAATTTTCTAATTTTAAAAACATTTACGCGTTTGTTAACGCCTAATTAATTCCATAATTATTGGATTATTCGGTTCAAAACTTATTATAATGAACAAAATCTAGCAAAGAGTAACCTTTCATTTCAGTTGTGTTGAGATATCGAATGACATATGAGAGAGGTTTGTAAAAACGCTTAAACTCAGTCTTTTCCTTCTTGAGCGATTGTAAGAAATTTTTAGTTTGAATCTTTGAAAATACTTCCTCAATAGTACAAAAATAAAGCGTTTTCTAGAGCCAGCTAAAATTACCAACGTATCGTCGGCCCGATCTGTCCATTTTTATTGGCCATCCGATTTTATTCGCGTTATCTGAAAAGTGCAATGCCTTGTACTTCGAACGGTGAAAATAAAACACCTATACAAGTTTTATGATTCCGTCATTTCGATAAAACGAGCTGATTTATGCAAGAATGGGAGCGAGATTCTAAGTTTATATGAGAGCGGCAGTAATCTGTCCATTGTTAGATATCAATATTGTTTGTGATTTGAAAGCAAATTGACATTTTAGATAGCAAGGAAGGCATTAGTTTGGTGTATTTGCAGCTAACTTTACCGTAGTATTCTCTATTTGTGTAAGCCTGTTCCTTAGGTCACTTTAAAGAAGCGCGAAGAAGCATCTTGCACATTGGTAAGGCGAGGGGACCAGTGTGGCGTATATTATTATCTCTCGCACTATACTAGCTGTCTTTTATTTAGACTCCGCTTTCTTTTATGGGTAAAGTCATTTATTGGAGACATTCGTGCGCCGCCAACTAAGACCCTGCCTTCCACATAGAGCTCTAGAAGCCTTTAATTAAAAATATAAACAAAATACAACGAAAGGACAACATTTGACTCCGGTCACAGTCAGACAGAACTCAACATTACTATTAACACTGTGGTTATAGCAGCAGACTATGATTAGATGGCTGCAGTAAGCCAGAAGGATTTAAGACCAGCCACTACCATAAGTATTTTTAACTACAAAGACCAATATCCTGTCCATTCTAAGTTTGTCTGCAAGTTAGCAGCTTTAAAAGTCACATCATAGAAAAAATATTACATCAGTGAGCACTTAAGAATTCTATTCAGTAGCGCAGTATTTGAGCTTTTCGGTTCTGTTGTAATAAAGTCATATTTCCTGTAACTGTAACTGATTACATTAACAGTCGGTTTAATAATTTGAGTGGGTATATTGAGAAATAACTGTCTATTAAACACCTGTGTCCCCCCAACTCATTTACCACAGACAATGAAGTAATCTTCCATACACTAATGAAAAACAATTGTGTAAAAATTACAGGGTACGGCGGTATGGATGCGTCAGGGTACCGATTATATTCACATCAGTGGTAGACTTAATTTATTGCCTACGATAGGGCTCCGTATGTTATGACGATTAAAAAATAATCACAATTTGAATTGATTGGTACTCAGTATCAAAGAATGCAACATTACTTTGTAACATCGGCAAGTAAGTAGAATTAAATCAAGGAAACACCAATGAATCAAACTAGTAATTGATGTTAAGATTGCTTTCTAATTATTTATATGTCCATTACCTCTAGAATTACTTTTTTCTTTTTAGTGTTGTAATCATGGAATATTATGAATACAAGCCCATACCCAAAGAAATTATGGGTATTTTTCAAGGTCCCAACTGGATTGAAAAACTTAAAGTCGCATTCGTGTCATCTGTCTGTCACTCTGACATAAATCATTTTTAACCGACTTCAAACAAAAAAAGGAGGAGGTTCTCTATTCGACTGTATGTTTTTTTTTTTTTTTTTTTGTATGTATGTTCCGCGATTACTCCGCCAATAATGAATCGATTTTGATTATTCTTTTTTTGTTAAGAAGGTCATACTTCAAAGGTGGTCCCGTATAAATTATACCGAAATTGGTTCAGTTCTTTTTTGTTGAAATGATAATTTCATTGGGGATGAAACAATAACATCGTCCACGAACACAAAAATAATGTCAATTTTTTTTTTGAACTTGCTATTACCTAATATGCCATAGTGAAATTTTGGTTAGTAGGTCCAATAGTCAACACATAAACTATGACAAATTATTTTATGAACTTAAGTTAAATAACTAGTTTCTCTTCAAGTTTCATAGTTCATTAACTTACCATTAAAACTATACCATTCATTCTGAATGAATGGTAGGCCTTTGTAATGAGCTATAGGTCTGAGACGTGATATTATTTGTTAACCGACTTAAAAAAAAGAGGAAGTTCTCTATCCGACTGTTTTTTTGTGTTTGTTACCTGATACTCCGTCAATTATGAGTATTACGACTCGATTTTAGTGATTCTTTATTTAGCTACGTCAAAATCAGAGATGGCCCGTATAAATTGTATCGATATAAATTCGACCCTTTATGAACAGAACATTAATAACAAAAAAAAAATTGTTTACGTTTCCGTTAAGTTTTAGTGAGCGCCTATCCATTTATCCAGTAGGCCTATCCATTTTCAATAAAATATACTTAACTAGCGACCCGCCCCGGCTTCGCACGGGTGCAATGCTTATGTGTAGTTTTAAAGATCTAAGCATACATAGGGACAGACAGACGGCGGATAGCGATTTTGTTTTATACTATGTAGTGATTTCCACTAAAAATAATAAAATAAAATATTTTTAGCAAAAAAATAGGAAAACCGACTTCAATGCGTACAAATTTAAACTAAAAAGTAAGAAATAAATAATATTTTTATGAAGTAGTTGAAAAGAGCGTCATAGAAAACCAAGGAAAGTATTGATACACATTTATAATTCTTTATTTATAATTCATACTCCGATATATTTGGAGTCGGTGCCAGCCTAAGCAAAATAAACTTACCTTATAGATACGAACTTGATTAATTCATTAACTACACATAATAATGACTGATGAAGATGAGAAATAATCCGCCGCTCCGTGAAGTTCGAAAATTGCAAACATTATCCTCCTTGGCTAGCTGGCACCGGCTCCAAATATATCGGAGTATGAATTATAAATAAAGAATTATAAATGTGTATCAATACTTTCCTTGGTTTTCTATGACGCTCTTTTCAACAACTTCATAAAAATATTATTTATTTCTTACTTTTTAGTTTAAATTTGTACGCATTGAAGTCGGTTTTCCTATTTTTTTGCTAAAAATATTTTATAACATGAGAAAATTGAGAAACATGAACTTTAATGCGCTCTGCCTTCTCTTAACTTAATGACAATTTATCTTATAGCACGTTTAATATTTAGAAAGCTCCAGGACTCATAATAGTACAATTAAACACATTGACCACATCCAATAGGCGGCGTTAACCCTGCGTGCGTTCGACGGGGCCCTAACGACCTGACGTTAGTTTAATTTAATATCAACTGCAACAAGACGCCGTTCTTAGTCGCTACTTAATATGGTAAGACCTAGCACACATCTGAGGTGTTTTCATTGATGCTATTTACTTATTTTCAAGGGAAATATTATTTATATTTACTTTCAACTTATTTTTTTCTGTATTATTAGAAAACACGGTTGGCTGGTGGTTCCGACTGCTCTTTAAGGGTTACAATAGCAAAAGCCAGTCAAATTAGAGACTAGAAACTGCAAAAAGTCGTGCTTAAATCTGATTAGGGGTAACTCGATAAGAAGATTTAATTACTAGGTACTTCTTGAATGATTATAATTAGTAAATAGTGACCAATGGAATGATGAAAGAAAAGAAATATTAAATAAAACTTACTTTAATTTTCGAGTCACGATATTTTTGGTTTTGAGAAAGAGAAATTTAGAGAAACTATTGGAAGTGGCGTAAAGAAGAACCTTGTAGTTCAGCAAAACGAGGGTGGCCAGCGCGGCAGTTTATCTCTCGCACTAGCCATCTTCGAATTTGGACTTCATTTCTACTTACTATCAGGTGGAATGGAGACATTTGCATGACCTTTTTATTCAACTAGCGCAAGTAACACACTAATTAATGATCATAATAACATATCGCAAGTAAGTAAGAAAAATGCCAATTAGCACATGTGAATATCTCACTTTATTACTAACAAACTAAATCACTGGGTCAAGTTATAAGTATAGAAAGTTCTAGCAATGAAATAAATCATCTTTAGCGGCACTATCCCATTCATTTGTTATGGAAATTACAGTGTGTCTAAGCCTTGGCAAACACTGTATCGTACATTTTAGACCGCGCTGTGTGGACGGGTTGTTAATACGGTGTGGGATTAAGCAGGACGGAGTAGTGCCACTGTGGCTCAGACTTTGTGGCTTGTAAGATTTTGTCGCGAGGGTATTTTCAAACGGGCGCTGCATGTGACGGGGTAAACAAATGTAGGTACTTATGATATAGATAATACTTATGATTTGGTTATATCATGCGTATATGCATAAAATTTCGTGTGTAGATATTTTGATTTCATTTTTTGTCTTAACGACCAAGTGTAGGTTGAGTTTGAGGATATTTTAGCTTCAAAATATCGTGTACTGCCGCACTAGCCATTTAATAGTAACACTATTACACCATTAAAATACATACAAACGTATTTAGAGAATTATTAATGGGTATTATCATAACAGCAGAAAACAATGAGTATGTTACTGTATGAATTTATTCATCTATTTTATTTTTAAACAATTTAAATCGAGAAAAAGAAACTTATATAGGACAGGTTTTGTCTCTCGTAACACAGGGCAACCTTATACGAGAGCGGTTCATTACTTTAATATGCAAGTGCTATCAAATAAAGAACATTTCATTTCATTTCTAGGCTTTTCTTTATTTATTAGCATCAAACATTAATGAGATTCATCTTTTAAACATTTTTTGAAAATTAATTCAAGTACATTAAGTTCAGAGTGAGTAACTGGATAAAACTTATATAATTACTGTTTTTATTAATAATATATGCTGCTATTGTTGTGAATATTTGTAATTTTATAATGCTCTATAAAATACTACAAATTATTCATTTACAACTATGGACACTGGAATTTAGAGCTAGTAAGCCGGTTCTACTAAGGTTAGTTCACCAATACTTAAACAGTTGGTTTTTGACATTTTATTGAATAGAAAATATGTCAAAAACTGACGGTTAACTTTTAATCGCTTGTTTTAAATGTTGATGAATTCCAGCCTAAAGGGTTTAATGAAACTACTCTTTGCCAAGTCACTGAAGTAGAATTACATTCATACACTGCTCCTACAAACCACTTAATGTCCATACACGTCAAAGTAACACTAAAATATTAAAATGGCCGTCCACTAATCAAGTTTTAATTTTAATTTACCCTCAAATTAAATTTGGCCTCGCAGACGGGGCCGCATCTGCAGTAAAGGGTTAACCCGTCAATAGAGGATCCCGTTATATTAATTGAATTAATGCTACGGTATTGTCACGGAAGGCAGACAGTGTACTATCTTTTGATGTAGTTAGAATTTTGGTTCTTATCTATAATACTGAATGGATTATAATCGAATGTTGTATTGTCTGCTTCAGATTAACAGGTTAAGATATGGTTCGAAGTGGTGGTAGGGTTTTTGACACTACATATTGTAAATAAAACAACTTTTACGGATTTAATTCGTAATTAGGTTTCCTATTTTGTTATTACCACCCGACATTTTATAAAACTTTGCAGCGTTCTTTTTTTATTACGAGATGGCAAACAAGCGGCCCACCTGGTGTGCTGAGTGGTTACTGTCGCCTATAGACACTGTTTGCAATATTAAGGGTAAGTCTCTTAACAGTGCAAGTGCGTTGCCATCCTGGGGACTAAGATGATATGCCTTCTATGTCCACTGTTTACACTGGCTACCTTTCCCTTCAATCCGGAACACAGCGAACTGCTTTACGGCAGAAACAAGAAAGGCGGTGGTACCTACCCAGACGACCCTACATTTGGGTTTCAGCATAACAGCTTTTATCATGACAACCCACTGCCGAGACACAAGGCCTCTCCTTGTCATCAAAGGAGGTTTAGGCAGTAGTCCACCACGCTTGCCCAATGCGGATTCGTGCACGGAGTGTAAGGTGATCAATACCCCTTTGCTGATACATTAGTCGCCTTCTACGACACCCATTTGAGGTATTGTGATGCTATTCTACTCTGCCGGCATTACACGGCTTTTTTTCACACGACATTTGGGTCAACCACTTGGGGTAGTTAATTCCGTAAACACAATTCTTATTGAAAACTGTTGCATGATACGATTGTAGGCTTAACTTACACAATTTAATTAGTTAATAAATCGAATCCAATATACAATCTTTCCTAAGTCTATTGCATCTAAAAACTATTGTGTCAGTGAACAGTTTAGATAATACTATTAGAATCCTGTAAAAGCTCTCACAGGACAGGCATAGCCTAGTGTGGGAGCTTTAGCCAACTAGTGCGTACATGTTGTAAAAATTCTCTGGCAATAAATTATTTATAATTATTACATTTTTTAAAAAATTTCACTATTTTTAACTTTACCCGCGTAGTGATTGTTTAAAAATTGCAAGCTACCACTTTATTACCAACTTGAAATAGTAGGTATTCCCAACGGATGTCCAGCTCAATCTTAAAGTACCCTACTGCCCTCTTTTCACTACGTCCTGTGTATTGTAGTGGAATACGTTTGAATGACAAGTCGTTTAACCCTTTAATATAACGCGTAATGTGATTTGGAGCAAAAAGATCTCTGCGAGAACAATCTAATTACTTTAAATTAATTACGGGGCATTACTTTAAGACTTAAGTTAACATCTGAAGCTTGTCAAAGAAGTCGGATTTATTTCGTGTGTATACAATATATTTCCTACATATTTTTAGTACAATTGTGCTTCACCGGCCAGATCATGAAATACTTCGGTATATCATGAAACGAAAAACTATTGATTTTTTCTAATGATGTTTCTCATATGACTATTTTAATAATGAAATTATCTACAAGATGAATAAAGTTTTATGAAAATAGCTCCAGTATTTTCGGACCTATGTCACTTTTTTTTTTGGCAAGACCTATTTTCAAGATTTTTTTCGATCGAAGCGATCGACTAGCCGAAGCACGATTAGCCGTGTGATGCCAGCAGAGTAGAATAGCATGACCCCATATCCTCCATTAGGTGTCGTCGTAGAAGGCGACTACTGGAAATGAGTATGGATCACCTTATACTCCGTCCACCAATCCGCATTGGGCAAGCGTGGTGGAGTACCGCATAAACCTCCTTTGATGAAAAGGAGAGGCCTTGTCTTCCGGCAGTGGGTCGAATTAAAAAGGCTGTTATGATCATGAAACGTCGCAATTTCGGCTCAGGTAGTGGTCAGGATCGATCAGTAGGTTCAGGGTTACTTCTTATCACTGGACTGGTGCACTGTTAATGGGATAGTCTAATGTATTATGCACTTCAATATCGGTGTAATCGGTAGATCTCGCCCAGTTCAAGGATTGAACATCTACATATATGTTGAATATCTCAACCACGTGTTCAGACACGACAGATATGGCCTGCTTCGGTTGATAATGATAGGTAGCAGACGGCCAACGAATAGTCAGTGGAAGAAGAGATATTTTTCTATCCCTAAAAGTAAGGGTAAGGGTACGGCTAACACACCAGTCAAATCAAGTTTAAAAATTGGTATCCAATTAAATGTTACACAATTTTGAAACCAATAAAAATGAACGATTCCGGTGTCGTGATCAAATACTGTGATCGGATTCGAACTCGCACTCTTTCGCGATACGGGCGACTGTTCTTCCGCTGGCCGACATACAACTATGAGAACACGACGAACTTGCCCTAGTCAATCGCTTCTTACTTACATAAGCTTCCGACATTGGCCTAACAATTTCGATGAGAAATTATTACAAATACTCCGCCAGGATTGCGAAAGGTCACGGAAAACTTATCGGCACATTTGATAGTATGAGGCATGCAGCACCCTAAAATAGTGTCGCGTTGCCAGCCTGACGCCATTTACCATGGCAAACACAATCAGGTTATTAAGTACTTACTTCTTTTTTCATTATTTTCATAACACAGCTTTGCAAACATTGTTTTACTTATTGTAAACCTTATGATAACGAGCGTAGATACAAAATTTAATTCTGTTGTATGTCACAAAACGTTTCACACTTAACCCTGACAGTGACGCATGGGTTAAAAAGTGAAAATTGTATTAATGCAAATACAACACTCAAAAATATTACGAACGTCAACCCTCTGAATTTGAAAGCGCGATCCACATTATCTGTTCAAATATAAAAGAAATATACATGATACTAAAGCGGAAATGCCTTTGTATTTGTCAACGTCAAGTCCCCAATGGTAACGTCGAAATGTAGACAAAAAAATGGAAGTCGCGACATTTTTTTCGCAAATGAACCGTGTCGGTCCCGGCTTCTCTTATTAGATTAACAGGTCGATTTGCAATTCCGTGTGTGTTCACATGTTTATTTAACGGAAATGAATCGCAATTTAGTAGAAGAGGGGTCTGTATTGTTGACTCGGCGGATTTCTGTACATATTTATTTGGATCGACTTCGTTGTGTGACCGACATGGTTAGGGTTAACTTGTTATTACAGGTTCTATTATTAAGTTATTACATGGTATGTATCAAATTAATGAAAAGCTTTTTCGTAAGTATTTATACAAATCTCTACAACTTTTTTAAGAACTTAGGTATAAACTAAAGTATTTAATAAACAGAAATGTATGATATCTTATATATAAAATTCTCGTGTCACAATGTTCGTTCCCGTACTCCTCCGAAACGGCTTGACCGATTCTCATGAAATTTTGTGAGCATATTGAGTAGGTCTGAGAATCGGCTAACATCTATTTTTCATACCCCTTAGTGATAAGGGTTGTCCACCCTTAATTTTTTTTAATTTATGAGGCAAAACAACGTTTGCGGTGTTAGCTAGTATGAATTATAAAAGACAATAATAATAATAATAATATATTTTCACGCTCACACCAATTATCTAGCCCGAAGTAAGTATCATTAAGAACTTGTGTTACGGATACTAGATAACGGACATTTTTTTTTTAATATATTAGGTTGGGGAAAAAGTCTTTTCGCATTATAGTATGTATAAACTTGTAATAAAAGCTCTTTGGCTATACTATTTGTATCTGGCTGGTTTTGGTATCATTGAAAGTTTAAATTTTAAAGAACATAATTCCAAATTCAAATTAGAAAAATGTGTGATTTTCATTTGTTTTTCGTACCGCCAAGATGAGTGAATCTAATGAAGAAATTCGATACATTTTAAAATTTTACTACAAAAAAGGTAAAAATGCAACGCAAGCCGCGAAAAAAATTTGCGATGTTTATGAACCTAGTGCAGTGTCTGTGAGAGTAGCACAAATTTGGTTTAAGCGTTTTCAATCCGGAAATTTTGATGTCAAAGATGCACGTCGCTCTGGTCGCCCTATCTATATACTAATAATAAAGCTGAAGAGTTTGTTTGTTTGTTTGATTGTTTGTTTGTTTGTTTGTTTGTTTGGTTGAACCCTAAGATCTCAGCAACTACTGGCTCAAATTGAAAAAATCTTTTTTCGTTGGATAGTCCATTTATCTAGAAAGGCTATAGGCTATATAACATCACGATACGTCCAATAGGAGCTGAGCATCAATGAAGAATGTTGCAAAAACGGGAGAAAAATATTTCTTTTCAAAGCTTTCACTGCGTGCGCTGCGTAAACGGTTAAAGTTACGTAAAAGTCATGTATGACGGAATTGTTTTCCATTAAATTTTCTAAAAAAAAAAGTCCTCGACAGCATATGTCTATCTTTTATGGTTGGCTCACTATAACCTTTCTTTTTGGTAATCAAATTTGTTTTTAAATAATGCATTATCTGCGATGGTGTTTTTGTATGCATGATATTATTCCTTATCAAAATAAATACATTACTTATGACAAGTATTTAATTTTGTAATATCATAGTTTGAAATAAACGGAAAATTATAAATTTTGATTTTCAGAGATTTCTTTGCGTGCGCTGCGTAAACGGTTAAAGTTACACAAAAATTATGTATGACGGAATTATTCTCCTTTAAAAGTTCTAAAAACAAGTTACAGACAGCATTTATCTATCTCTTAAGGTTGACTCGCTATAAACTATTTTTGTTAATAAATTTTATTCTAAAATAATGCTTAAGATGCGAAGCTACTTTTGTAAACATGATATTATTCCTTATCAAAATTAATACGTTATTCGTCACAAGTATTTAATTTTGTACAAAATTGTTCTTTACACCATTAGATTTTAATGAATATCTTCAGAGATATCATAGTTTTAACGTAACTCCGCAGCTAAATAATGATCAAGTACTACGCACGCATCTATACTGAGTTGTTTTTTTTGGTTGATCGCGCTTATCTTAGGAACTACTGATCCCGTCAGATTCAGACGCCTTAGAGACTCTAATAGGTTCAGAGACTCCTCCGAGGGAGATGCTCACCGGTCAGGAATCCTCTCTGGAGTGATTCGACCTTCAAGCTTGAGGACCCACCGAGGTCCTCTCCTTTACTAAAACCCCTGGTGACTCAAAGAAGGTCATCAGAGACATTATGTAAAAATAGTAAAAAAAAAAACCGCCTAGAAGGAGTCGGATGCGTGAACGAAGGCTTCCGTGCCATAGATTTTATCAAAACTGTCCGAAAATTATTTGAATTTAAAATTAAATATTTTGTTAATATTTCAAGTTTCTACCTGTTATCGTTATTGAGACCGAGAAATAAATCACGTTTGTTGTTGAGCCAACTTAAATATTAATTTTATTTTTATTTAATTATTTATTTTTAAAGTGAATAATATAACTAAATATTCTATGAATATTTCAAGCGTCTATCTGTTGCCGTTATCAAAATCGACCAAAAAAAGTCACGTTTATTTTATGGGAGCAGCTTCAATATTTATTTTATTCTATTTATTAGTATTTGTTGTTATAGCGGCACCAGAACTACGTCATCTGAGAAAATTTCAACTGTCTAACTATAATGGTTAATGATATACAGCCTGGTGACAGATGGACAGACGGACGGCGGAGTCTTAGTAATAGGATCCCGTTTTACCCTTTGGGTACAGAACCATAAAAAGGGGAACTACTGATTCAAATTGAAAAATTCTTTGATTGTCTATTTATCGAGGAAGACTATAGGCGAGGAATTCCCAAACTTATTTTCATAGTGACGCCCTTAGGATTTTTCCAATTTTTACGAGCCCTCCCCCCGTTATAGTAACAGCAAAGTTAAGTACATACCTACAAAAACAAAAAAAAACGGACGCAGCCGCCCGGATTGCGAAAGATGCTGTGTTCGATTTTTTCGCCCGCCCTAGACAGTCGATCCGGGCTCAAGTTTTGAAATCGCGACTTTCATTTCTTTCTCTACATTTATTTTCGTTCTACTAGCTCGCATAGCAGCTAGACAGCCATTCTATGTGGATCGTCTCACTACGCCCGCCCCCGGGATAGAAACGCGAACCCTGGGATGCCAGGGCATCGCGACGCGCAGTATGGGAAACCCTGATATAGGCCTATATACCTCCATAGCATCACTCTACGACTAATAGGAATTGAGCATCAATGAAAAATGTTGCAAAAATGGGAAATCCACGCGGACGAAGTCGCGGGCACAGCTAGTTACAGATAAAATGGATGCCATTTTTGAAAAAGTGGAGCAAGATCGGCATGTCAGTAGTTACGACGTAGCTGAAGAACTGGGAATTGACCACAAAACAGTTTTGGCGCATTTGAAAAAAACTGGGTACACAAAAAAGCTCGACATTTGGGAACCTCACGAGCTCACTGAAAGAAACCTAATGAACCGTGTACTCATTTGTGATTCTTTATTACGACGTAATGAAACCGAACCATTTTTGAAGAAGCTGATAACTGGTGATGAAAAGTGGATCACGTACGACAAGAACGTGTGAAAAAGGTCGTGGTCAAAGGCCGGTCAGGCTTCACAGACTGTGGCGAAACCCGGGTTAACTCGCAACAAGGTGATGCTGTGTGTGTGGTGGGATTGGAAGGGCATTATTCATTATGAGCTGTTACCACCAGGTAGGACCATCGATTCTGAACTCTACTGCGAACAACTGATGAGATTAAAGCAAGAAGTTGAGAGAAAGCGGCCGGAATTAATCAACAGAAGGGGTGTGGTTTTTCATCATGATAACCTAGACCTCACACATCTTTAGCCACTCAGAAAAAATTAAGAGAGTTTGGCTGGGAGGTGTTAATGCATCCGCCGTATAGTCCTGACCTTGCACCTTCAGATTTCCACCTGTTTCGGTCTCTTCAGAATTCTTTAGGCAGTGTCAGGTTAACATCACGAGAGGACTGCCAAAACCACTTGTCGCGGTATTTTGACCAGAAGTCCCAAAATTTCTATAGCAATGGGATCATGTCCCTACCTACAAGATGGCAAAAAGTTATCGAACAAAATGGTACCTACATACTTTAGTTAAATGTAAATAAACTATATTAAAAAATGTTTTGAATTTTCTTAAAAAATGCGAAGAAACTTTTTCCCCAACCTATTACGTAATAATTTTAGATATTTTTATAAATAAACTTAAATAAATATATAAATAACCATGACTCGCAAACAAACATTCGTGTTCGTCATACAAACATTTGCCACTACCAGGATTCGAACCCGGACCGCTTGATGTGAAGCCAACTATACTGACCACTCCACTCCTTTGTAGTCGGCCTTGGTGTTAAGTATTTAATAGCAAGTATTATTTATTTATAACTTTTCTCATTACACTCTATCAAAAAGACGTAATATTAAATTGAAAGTCCACCAAAAATAACCTTTTCGAAAAAACAATATTTTGTTTATCATCATCAATATAGCCTGGAGCCCGCACAGTGGGACGGGTCACGTGTCTCTTTGATTAGTACTCAAATTGCTTTTCTAACTCAATTCATTTATTTTGGACCTTACGCTCAAGTCACAAGGTCTATACCTACTAACGTTTATTGGAAATTTTCATTAGAGTAATTTAACTCTTAACATAAAAGAATAAAGGGCAACTTTCGCTCGCAAAATACCGTACTTGATGAGATAGTCTGGGAAAAGGGAAATCGAGTTTGAACTCTTTCTATATAAGGTCGAAGGTTGAAGATTATTTAAAGGCGTACGTTTAATCCCATGTTGAGAATCGAATTAGTTGACCACCCGCAGTTTTTGCTACTCTACACAATAGAGCGAAGCGTGCTCGGACAAAATTACCCCCACTAGTGGTTCTTTCATTTTGCTCTGCTTACCAATACTCCGAGCATAAAATAGATTTAAATACCATAAGAAATTAAATCCGGCAGTTATTCTTCTCTGAGTTGGAAATGCTTCCTCAGGATGGGAACTACAATTTCGAGTTACTAATCTGCTGTGTCCTTACCTCACTATAAAAATTATAGAAACATACTTCAGTTTTTCGACATGGGCGAGCGTAATTTGTCTGAAGAAAATACTTAAATTAATTTGGAATTACTTTAATTGATATTACCTAACACTTACATTCACCTGTTTTGAATTTATATATTTAAAAACTTTATTGCACAAAGACAGTACAAATGGTGGACTTAATGCTATATAGCATTCTCTACCAGTCAAACAGAAAGGTGCGTGAGATACAGTGTTAATTTAACGATTTTGTTAACTTTTACATATATTTTTTTCTGATATACATAATTGACAATATAACTTAAAATAAATATTAGCCAGTTAAGCTGAAAAAAGATTTAATTGTCTAAACAACAATGGAACGTTACCAGTAAACAAAATAAACTTTACAATGCACAAACAAAACGCGGTCTTCGCTTCAATTAACAAAGTAATCTCGCTATAAGCAATTCTCCCGGATTTGCGTGTGTTTTATGTGACGTCCGACGATAACTGTCAAAACCTAATACGATAAAACGCCGAGTCGGGATGACGCCCGCTGATGACGCTCTGTTCAAATTTTACGGGCTAAATGACACTGAAAGCTATGGCGAAGCGATAAGTTAGAGCTAATTTAGAAACGTTGGAATCTACGCGGTATGACCGTGGGATCTTATTTACATTGGCACTGGATTACACGTTCATACTACATCGAACAAATTATTATATAAATGAGAACTGCCCGGTTTTCATGCTATTTTGAAACCGAGCAGTTTCCACCATGTCGAACAGGCTCTTAATGTCAGATACTTATATTTTGTGCAGCTTAAGTAAAGAATCAACACTTATATAGGTAAAATTCACACCACCACAAACCCTTTTCTGAATAAAATTTCGGTCGTTTGCATGGGCTTAGATATAAACCGGAATCTAGCAAAAAATCTTAGTCTGCTCTTCTTACTAAATTTAACTCTGCCACGTTTCTAAATGTTATTTCTATCAAAATTATAATAACATTTCAAGATCACTGCTAACTTTTTCACAGTTGAAATAGAGAAAGTAGTTAAATCTATCCAAAAGAATCATGCCTCAGTAAAAGAAACCAAGTACAAGTGAGCGAGATATAAGTACAGAAAAATATTTATCAAACAAAATCTCTCACTGGACAACAAACCCTATCATGGTATAAGAGACCCCATCTGCTCCGAAGGGTTAAACTGTTATGTGGCCATTGCGAATAATGAGGAGTGTTTAAAAGAAATTTACACTCCCCGGGGCTTCACCACACCGCTGTTTAGGGTTAAGAATTGTTCGTCTTCAATGGGGTGTTGAGAAAAATTAATTTTTTACTCTTTTATCGGCTGGGTAATGTTGTGACCCAGCATTAGAGGGCTAAGGTGGCACACGGGAGGAATTTGCGGAGTTTAAAACAAAATAAAATTAAATGCTTTTTGCGTTAAGATAAAACCATGCAACTTTGAACATAGGCACTTTGATAAGAAATAAATAAGTATTTATTCTAGCGTTTTTGAAATTTCAACCTACATAGGGATGAAAGTTGGTATGGAAGTCCAAACGAATGTGTCTAATTATATTTACTATACGTATGCATATTTATTGGACAGATTTGCATCATTAGTAAAAATTTAAGAACTAAATACAGTTAAAATGCCGGCTGAAATAACTATTCCATACGGACGAAGTCACGGGTAAAAGCTAGTATTTCATATGACAAATAATTTTTTTTACGATTTCTGTGTGTTCTCTAAGTGTGTTATGCAGGCTCTGGGTGGTTCACTCAGTATGGCCAAGGTCGTCTGCAATTATCCTCACTATAAGGTTCGCAATTCTTTTGGAATTAACATACAACTAATTAAGTCTTAATTGGAACATCACATCCCGACAATAACTGAAGCTTACAAGATGGCTCGTAAAACATTACAATAAAGTTTCCAGTAAACCCCAGTTATGGGTGCAGCAAATGAGATAGGTTCCGTCGGCTTTATTAGTTAATGTCTATGGTTGGTTTACGGCCCAAGTTATTATGTAGGCTGTATAACATTAATGCGTTCTTTGTAACCATCGCCAGTGTTAGACAAAGTTACTCGAGGTTAGCACGTAGGTAGGTGACCGGAATTTAAGGTCATTAATTAAAAAAATACATTAATTTTGAGATACAATAAAACTACACCGCTCAACGAAACCGAAATAATAGTAATTTTCTAATTACAGTGTTTTTTTATCTCATGAACGCAGGTGAGCCATGTCTGGGTATACAAAGGGATGTATATTATCTGTGTGTGCGTCAACATGGAAAATATATATCTATGAAAATATATATATCTATCTTCACCTATAGTCTGTTTTTTAACAAACGAGTAGTAAATATGTATCGCATATTTCTGATATTAACAGAGTGAGATGTAGCCCAACGTGTTAGGGGCGAAACGGGGGCGCCTTTGTTCCAAATAATATTGGATAAAGTATTAATATTTTAATAATTCTTGTAATCTTAAAAAGTATCTTCGTCATTTCCTTCTGATGAATTTTCGGCAGACACGTGAATAATAACCTGCTCTAACAATATTTGTAAATGGCACATTTATCATACAAGCCGGTCTTTTATGGCGTTTGTGTGAAACGATGTTTATGCTTATTACGTGGACCAACAGCAACGAAGTCCAAATTTTAATCGTTTTTTAAAAAAAATAGACTATAAGGATCGCTCACCTGCGTTTGTGAGAAAGCAATGTAATTAGTAAATTAGCTTCGATTTCGTCAGGCGACCGGCTAGCACCCTGTCACCACTTTGGAGCACTACATGGCCCATACTGCCAGATGTGGCTTTGCGTGTAACCAAAATGTCACACAGTCTTTTATTTCAACATCCACTCTTCTAACATATAACTAGAACAGAACATTCCAGAAACAATTTTGTGGAATCAGCTTTCCGTTCATCGGAACGTTCGGAAATCAAGCTCATATAAAAACTAATGGCTTAAATAGTTCGCGCCATTTTCGCGGAGTTCTCGTTAGAGAACAGTGTTATTGGATTCTGAACGTGGAAATTTCCAATAATTTCCGTTAACTCCTAAGGTGTTCACAGTTTGAAGTTGGAAGAGATATTCCGAAGTTCCAATATGAACATTACGTTTAGTTATTACTAACCTTATAAACTAACGGTAAGTGTTTTAAAGTCCTTATTTGGTTAAATTTATACCAAAATAATAAAATGACAAGACAAAATATTTTGTCACGATAAATGCATTTCAAATAAAATGTAGTTAAGAGGGGGTATAAAGCAAAATTACCAATCTTTGATTTGATTTTTACACCCCAAAATAAGCCACAAGCCACCCCATTTTTTTAAAATAGATATAAAATTATATTTGAGAGATTTTAGTCTGGGAAAAAACATATAATGAAATATTTTTAAGCATGGAAAAATATCACGAACTTACCTTTAATTTCCAGCTTAAATCAGTTTATTTTCAATGCTATGCATATTACTGCGTCAATATTTTAATACATAATATAAAACTATATTACAAAGCAGCCCTACTAGGGATTTTAAAAAATAATGAATACTTTACGACTTATTTTCATAAAACCAATTTGTCGCTTATTACGTTCTTATTCCGCGCAAAACGCATCAGTCTATCGCGCTTCACCCGTGGTAACGGGCATGTTTTGTTTCATCAATCAGTCTTGACTGCTCCGTTGAGACGAGTGGGCTGTGTTTCTGTGTTCCGCCACCGGCTCGAGAAAATACTTCGTCAAAAATATGGGAAATAAAAATAAAATGCGAAAACACTCTAAGAAAGAGCTTAGAAATTAAAAATTCAACTCATGAATAATTGTCGGAGGTATGTACATTGCTTTTATTATATTATATAAGTAGTTTAACCAAAAAATATCGCAATTTGACGTTTTAGCTCACGGCACAATGTAACAATGTCGGCGCGGGTAGCAGTAAACGCAAAAAAATAGATGCTTTTGACTACTCATGAATTGGTGCAAAGTTTCAATTGTGTGGTGTGTGTAAAGTATTTTTAACCAACTACCAAAAAGGAGGAGATATTCGTCTGTATGTATTTTTTTATGTATGTACACGTACAGTCAGTTTCAGAAGTAGATGATCACTTTAGTACCATGTCATAGCAACGCCAGCGTTTGTGCAGTAATAGTTGCTACAATTATGTATGAAATATTATTATGACAAGGTACTACAGTGTTCATCTACTTTTGATGGTGACCCGTACACCGATATCTCTGTCATTTGTGGACCGATTTTCAAAATTCTTTTTTTATTCGATAGTGTATACTCCTGAGGTCCCATTGTCACCAAGTCAGGATCTGATGATGGGAAGCCAGGGAAATCGAGGGCAACCCTCAAATTTTATACGCATATATAACGTTTTTCATATTTTTCCTAAACCTATTCTATTATTTGCACCGGGTAGTCATCATTTCATGTTTATGAGCTGATGATGGAAGGTAAATATCTATTCACCGATATCTCTGCCATTTGTGGACCGTTTCTCAAATTTCTTTTTTTATTCGATAGTGTATGTATACTCCTGAGGTAGTCCCGTTCTCACCAAGCCAGGATCTGATGATGAGAAGGTAGAGAAATCGAGGGCAACCCTCGGAAAAGAACAGAAAGAGAGGGTTATTCATATTTTTTATAAAGCTATTTCATTATTTGCGTCTGGTTGTCATCTCGTGTTGATGAGCTGATGATGTATGGTAAAACTCCTTAACTATTAGGAGTTGGTTAGTGATAATTTAAGTATTAGAGGTACCTAAATACCGATAGTTGTATTCTTTTAGGTTTTTCAGGTGAGCTGATGATGGAATCATTGATGAGACTTCGTGAATGTGTAGCGACTATGCCCACAATATATTGTATTTTAGCCCAGAATGAGGAACTTTTTACTTTGACCACCAGATCTTTACTGCAAAATTTCCATGCATGTATAATACAAAAAAAATGTACCTGTCATAAAATGTAAATATTTTTTTATGTAACCAAAGATCTTATATGTTAAAATACACTGATTTGATAAAAATCCACAGAAAAATGTAATAAAGAATAATGGCCAATTTTACGAACATTGTCTTAGCTTTGGACAATCCAAAGTGGTATCTTGTCAACTCTTGTCATAAATAACAAGAATGTGATATAGCATACCACTTGGTTTGAGCATGTCACATCAGATTGACATTAACATAATCAAAACTGAAAGTAACATTATATTTTATGAAAAAATGATTTAATTACCAATAATTATTTTTTTGAAGAATGTGCATACCTGGTAATTATTCTGAGCGATTAGCATGATTTTATATAAAAAAAATATAATTGATGTAAATAAAACTTTATTTATATACTTTGTTATAACCTTGCAGGGTTCATGTGTTGAGCTATATTTTACTTGTAAGTACCTACCTCATATCTTTATAAACACACACAATGAATAAATTATTTGAATCTGAATTTATTATATTTATTTACCATCAGCGAAAAGTATTAAAAATCCACATGTCAAAGTATAGGTAATGGATAGATAGTCCGACTCGTGCTTAGCCAATTTTATCTAGTTTTTCGCGTATACTATGTGCGATCACAAAAAAGAAAAATCATGAAGCGAGTGCCATCTTGCGGCTGCGAACTGCGATGTGCAAGAGGGGAAGGGTGAAACGCGCGGGTGAATTCTGATATTTTTCTTGGTTTATGCCCGCTCTTAAGTAGTTATTGAGCAGTTTGTATCTAGTTAAAATAAAATTTGACAGTATTAATGCATCAATTTACAAAATATTGTCAAGCTCCGTCCGAGTCTATTATAATTATAAGCTGCTACACTAACTAATAATAATAATATATTTCCATGCTCATACCAACTATCTAGCCCAAATTAAGTATCATTAAGAACTTGTGCTATGGATACTAGATAACGGACAAATATACATAATAATCTAGATATTTCATAAATAAATATATAAACAACCATGACTCGTGAACAAATATTCGTGTCCATCACACTAACATCTGCCACTACCAGGATATGGTTGGAGTTAGTGGTCGAACATTATATAATTTAAATTATAGAACTGCCGTTCTAAGGCTAAATATTTTATTCGTAAATAATTACGTAACTAACATACGTTCACAATCCGTCGTCGATCAGAGCTTCAGGTAATTGCCCAAAATTTACGCATGTGAAACTGTAATTTCAATTATATTGATCGTATAGGGTCGTGTGGTCGTATGGGTAGGTACCACCACCTTTCCTATTTCAGCCGAGAAATTTGCTGTGTTTCGGATTGAAGGGCCAGTAGCCAGTGTAATTACTGGGCATTTCATCTTAGGCCTCAGGATGACAACGCACCTGCAATACCAAGTGATTTGTTCCTTATTATTGTAGGTGTTTATAGGCGACGGTATCCACTTACCACCAGGTGGGCCGTCAGCTTGTTTGTCATCTGTTTGTATAAAAAATATTGGAGGATTCCGGGTGAAGCATTCTCTTTTGAACCTTCATTTCAGCTACTAGTCTGTGGATGTACCTATCCACAGACTAGCAGCTGAAATGAAGGTGAAGAGCTTTCCCGTTAAAGATACAGGTCAGTGGGTCAGTAGTGCCTCAAAAAGTGGCAGCCTTTTCAATTTTCATTGTTATTTGTGTCGTTCTGTCAGCAGTACCTTTCATCTACAGCCTGTTTATAATCAAATACAAACAGTTGCCTCTAAATTAGCTATTAGCATCTCCCGATTACCCATCCAATCATGCGGCAATCTATCGCGTCGTCTTCAAACAGCGTTTGAGCGGCAAACAGCCGGCGCCCGCGGCGGTAATCGGCTAAGTGCCGGACGACGCTGTTTGTACCTTATTAATGTACTGTAAACATGCTTCAGGTAATGTGGCTTTGGATTTAGAGAGATATAAATTAGTGTATTTTATTTGTGATTGGTCCCTGTCATAAAGCAAGACAAAGTGTCATATTTAGTATACTTACATTCAAAGGCACGAGAGGTACAGATTGCTTCACACGATAATTAATTATGGAAAAATCATTGGAAAACTTAGAAGACAAAAGATGTCGCGACTACTTCAAAGTTAAATACGTTTATCACCTCTCCAGCACCAAAAGACCTCTTTTGCTTCATAAAATCTCGAAGCAAAAACGCTTTTTGCTGCGAGCTCCAAACAAGACTGTAACGTTCAACCTACACAATGGTAATAATTTTACTTTTAATACTAAATTTTAGCGTAATAAACATGTATTTAAATGTTTTTTTTTCACACGAGAGCAAATGTTTCTAGTCTCGTGCCTTTAAATCACTCACTGCGCTCAGTAGTCTATTTATAAATCACTAGCTATGCTCGTGATTAAATTTTAGACTACTTCGCTGGTTCGTGATTTAATATCGACACTCGCAGCAAAAAATAGCTTTGCTCACTTGTTGAAAAAATAACTATTTATGACGTCTGTCTCATAACTTTTGCTGTTATATTAACGCCTCGGGAATCAGGTTAAGAGCTAGCGCGCAAGCCCGTGGATATGTATGGAGATGGGCGCATGCTACGACGTGACAAGTGGGTGAAAGTGCGCGAATGAGAGTTTTACACGATCTTAAATTATTCTAGTGTGTATGGAATGGAGTGTGTATGATTAAAATAATAAAAAAATAATGATATACTATTATATCACCATCTCTATCATCTGTCCACAGAAAAATAACGGAAAATGATCGCAATTCCAATGACATCGAACAATTCTTACAAACGACATAATACCTACAATGTATAATTTCAGTTGTTTATGTTTTATTCATTTATAAAAAAAGGCCGAAGAAAATGGATCCCTGTTGGTTTCACTTCAGACCAATTCGGAAGAAATAGAGATGTTCAATAATGTGCTTTATTCCCTTCCAATAAGGTGCGGTACGTCCTTTTGATATCTTACTTGGGGAGAATAGGCAATGTGCAAGCATGATCCATCAAAGTCCGTGATATTTATTGCTTTGAATTCGATTTATAAGTATTAATACGGTGTTGTGATCTGGATAATTTATTATTACCAGCAAAACTACCAAATTGAAGATGATTTTAATTTGTTTCATATATTTAATTCGATGCATTCTTCCCGCCTTTTCCATTTATAAAAGCTTACGAGTAGTATATGTTATAAATACAAAATTAATATCGCTTAATTACGGAATCCGTTTAATTGTAATTTTTTCTCTTTTACAAACTTTTCACAATTTATAACAAAAGAAAATCGATCGTAATTATTTGAGTACTTACCATTTTCTATTCTTATTTGCTGTTAAATTCTCCCTATAAGGAAACACAAAGGGTTCTAGCCCATGCAACAGTAAAGTATAGAAACTATTTGGTAAATAAAAGAAATCTTTTGGCAGTGCTTTTATATTAACCTATTGCATTTGATAGGCTTTCAGTAAAGTTAGCAGGCTCTAACATCACATGTGTGGTTTAATTCACCTTCTGTAAATCCATAAATGCCGTATTAAACCAATGATTCATATCTCTCCTTGTATCAAAAGGATTGGCAAACATGTGGACATGCCAAAGAGAATTATTCAATAATGATTACCAGCATAATTTTATCTGTGTTGCAGCATCTATTACGAAGGTTGCAAGGATTAATTTTGCCTAATTCTTGATGATATTAATATTGTATTTAGATCATACATGGCTAATTCAGAAACAAACATGTGAGCTTATAGAGTTTGAATATTAAACGGCAAATGTTTTGCTTGAAAGAGATCGGTTGAAAGATAAATATGTCGCATCAATGAGGCTTTATACAAACAAGTTGGCTTTTGACTTTGAAAATGAATATTTACTTACTCGTTTACAAAAGTCAGTGAAGTTATTACATACATACAATCACGCTTACGATCCCAAATAAAGTGAAATTATTAAAGTCTTGTAAGGAGGTTTGTCCCTGTCACTGTTATGAAAATGGAGTAGTGATTTCTGAAAAGGGAGCAATGGGGTTTAAGTCTGGTGACCCGTGCTCACGAAGGAAACCCAAAATAACTATAAGATAGATAACACTTTTTTTATAAAAAGGTCAAACAAATGAATCCATTGAATGAATGAAAAAGCGTCGGTGGCGTAGTGCGTAAGGTAGTTGTCTCCCACCCGGGAGGCACCGGTTTAAACTCCGCCACGTACCTCCGTGTTTTCCAAATTTGAATTCATATGTGCGTTTAATGGACGCTTTTACGGTTAAGGAAAACATCTTGAGGAAACCTGCACACACCTATGAAGGAATTCTTAGGTTATGTGTGAAGTCGACCAACCCGCACTTGGCCAGCGTGGTTGACTAAGGCCTAATCGCCTCTAAATATGAGCTGTTGATGATGTAATTACTCCATTCCACCTGATGATAAGCAGAAGTGGAGTCCAAATGCGAAGATAGATAGTGCGAGAGATAAACCACCGCGCTAGCCACCCTCGCCTTGCAGACCTGCAAGGTGCTTCTTCACGCCTCTTTTGAATGACCCAGGATTGTAGGAAGGACACGTGTGCTGGCAATGAATTCCATTTCTTGATTGTGCGACAAAGAAACGAGTTGCTAAACTTAGTTCGCGTTGGAATGGTAGCCACAGTTTTTCGGTGACACCGTAACCGAGCACGCGTAGTCCTTAAAAGGAAGGGAGATGGTGTAATAACATACTGTTGTAATAACATAGATTTTAGGGGTTTTTCTTAATTTTTTACTTAATCTACGGTAAATTTGTAGTTACCTTGCTAAATAAAATCTTTTGAATGACAATATGACCAATAATAAAAAAAAAATTATTTTCACCTCTGTAATTTTGAAGCCCGATAAGTATCACTTTTTACTTTCTCGTATTACGTAGTATAGAGGAAGTCTTGTAATCGTCAAAAAATTTGACCTCTAGATTTTTGACGGATTTACGCGTTTTGGACCTCCCTGAGTCCAAAAATACCGTTTTTTGGAATTATGTCTGTGCGTGTGTGTCTGTGCGTTAGCACGATAACGAGTATGCTTTGCAAATTTAACATGCATGTATGACATCAAAATATAAGGTTTCTATCAACTTTTGAGTCGTTTCCGGTATACGAGAAAGTCAAGGGGACTCCCGATTTTTTGAGGGTTGTTTTCGATTGGATCAAAAAATGTTCGCGTAGGTCTTCTTTCAAGATTTATAGAGAATATAATATTGAATTTATTTTGGTAGCTTGTCAATACATTTAGATTATTCTGTTGTTTTTTTATTGTCAGTAAGCCGTTAGCTATACCAAGAAAACAAAATAAAATAAAAATTTGTACCTTCTATAAAGAGAGTCTCGTAAACTTTTTAATATCATGAACAGATAAGAACTAAAGCCAACCAATAAAGCCTTAACACCCCGGACGTGACCAACAGGACCAACCGAGGTATCTCAAAAAAACAGTCACGCGTCACAGTTAAATTTAACCGTATAACCGTTAGAGGCAATAACTACAGAGTTCGGTAACAGTTTTATAACACCATAACTGTTTAGAGTTGCCGACTTTTATGCGCCGTTTAGCACACGTGAATAAGTTTAACGCTTTTTTGACGCGACAGTTAAATTTTTGATTTTATAGCTTCCCGGTTAAAGTTTAACTTTAACCTGGTGGAGATTAAGGCTATGATTTGTTTGTTTATTGCAGAGTGTTCTTTTAACTGCTAATTATTTATGTTTTCGCAGTTTTTTAGCTTTATAAATTCGCACACTTGTCAGCTCAGAACCGTATAGCCTTTTTTACTATGAAAAACATAAAAAAGCTTTTATTTAAATATGCTCTAAAAAGAAAACTTTATATTTAAATGTTATAAAAGCGTGTTGCGGGATTTACTTCTATTATTACTTTCTCTCTCTTTGTCGATTCTATCGCGGTTTATCTACATAACTAAATTTCGCGACAAGCTTTCTTACATTTAAATTTAAAGTTTATTTTATTTTCTTCTTTTTAGAGCAAATTTTAATAAAAGCTTGTTTTTAAAAAAAACAAATTTATTGATATTATTTTTTTGTTTTTAGTCAGCTTATTCGAATTTTTCTCAGCAATCCCTTTCATTATGATACCCATATTATGGTAGTGCTATAAATAAGTAGTCTACCAGCTTGGGTGGCTGGCCATTTTCGATTTAGAGTAAAGTCAATTTAATTTTCGTATTCATCCCAGCAAACCCTTTCATTTGATACCCATATCATGTGAGTGCAAAAAAAACTGGTCCGCCATCTTGAGCCGCCCGCCATATTGGATTTAGAACGACGTCACTAAGCTTAGCATGCATTGTCATCTAAACTAAACGTGTATGCGAAATTTCAGCTCAATAGAATTCCAAGAAATGGTCGAAAATGGGGACAACTTACATTTTTACATACATACGAACGGTGCAAGTTAAATAAAAGCTTGTAAAACGAGGCGATGCGCCGTCCATAGTCGTTGCGTAGCCATTCCGTAGCGTTCATAGTAAAATAGAGGCGTTCCCTGTCCGATGTTATAAGTGTGTTACCACCTCAAAGCTGGCCAATGATCGTAGCGGCTGGGTATGTAGATAGCTTTGTAGACAGACGAGACTTATGTATAGAGCTTTAGAAAGTTTGCGCACCGAAAAACAGTTTTTCGTAAAATACGTTGCTTTTTTTAAAATCTACTATTTTTATTATTATGGTCGTTTTAAACTTTTGTGATCCTCTATAATTATTTTTGTACATAGGGAACTTATTCTTTAAAGAAAATCTCATTCACAGATTAGCACATGTTTAGACTTAGAATAGAACAGATATTTTATTTTACAACTAAACATCAACAATTTTAGAGTATACATATAAACAAGACAGCATTAATTGCACAAAGAGCGACCTTATTGCTATAACCGATCGCTTCCAGCTAACCTTAGGACAGACAGAAGAATGGTACTCAGCTGTAGGAAACCCCAAAAAAAAAATATAAAAATAAGTGAAATATTATTTTTATTTTTGTTTGGCAAGTTTAATTATGATTGAAATTGATACCAAATTAAATAGAAACGAAAAACATGGAAAAAAATCCTGTCATGGATAAGTGAATTCAAAATAATATAGTAATAAAAAAAATAACAATCCATATCTAAGCTAAGCGCATAAGTGAGATGACAAGTAGAGACAATAAAAAAATATAATTGTGCAAAGAGATATAAGAAGCAGCAAAAGCGACAGCAAGGAATCCGCAACAACCACATCTTATATCCACATCCACCACGCTAGCTAGTAGGCCTTAAAACAAGATCTGGCAACAATGAAAACGAGTACACCTACAAATTTATACTCCTCTCAGAATTGAACTTAGGATGTCTCGATCTGATACTGCTAGAGTACGTCACTAGACTACAGAGGTGGTTAATACTTTTAATATGTTCTTAACACAATGTTCTCAATTTGGAACAAATAAACAAGTTCTGATCAGCAACAGAAACCATAGAAACTCTATAATCCCTCTAACTAGCGTACAATTATTCCAAGACTTGCATAGCATATGCAAATCCTATCAGATGTGTCTCACATTAGCATATCTGCAGCGCGCACTACACACAGCTCATAAATCAAACACACCGTTGTGACTTCATCGAACTGATCTTGATATTTTAGCAACGAATTTTGTGCTAACTTCGAAAGTGAACACGGATCTAGGAAAGCGAAATGGATATGTAAAAGAACATTGGGAAAATCATTCTTTAAAAAATGTTTTTACCTACGATCACGCTCACAGTCCTGAGAGGGGTGGAGCAGAGCCTTAGGTAACATTTCGCTATACATAAAGCCACACCTGGCAGTACGGGTCATGCAGTGACTCCAAATACTGACAGGCTACCATCCCAGATTGCCTTAGCGTCTAAAAATTTCACTTTTACAAATACGATTTTTAACGATGATGAAAATATATTTGTGACTTCATGAAGTTTGAAAGAAATACACATTCTTAAACAACTACAAATGACTATTTATTTCTCTAAAGGTATCAAGAGAAAGGAATCTAATGTCTTACAGCCAAGTTTTTTTTATTACATTTAGGGTACTCTATCATAAAGATGTATTTGAATCATTATCTATCAATAATTCTCTTCTGTATCTATTTACATGTCAATGCCCAGATTTAAATAGAAACTAATTTAAATTAAAAAAAAGCGCTTGGCGCTTTCACTACGTCTAAGTCAGATTTTTACCTCAATAATTAAAAATTGTATCATTGTAATTGTCACTAGTTGAATGTGTCTTTTATCATAATGGTAGAAATTAAATTTCAATTTAAAAATTGATAATAGAATTTAGCTACAGCACAAGTTAATAGAAAAACTTTTACAGAGTTAACTCTACGCACCGATACCACATCTGCATTCTTTTATCACTCCAAGTTTGGAAGCAAATGCAAAAGTCAGGTTCTATACGAAACGAAACTTGCAGTAATATTCCGAGCTGGCAGTCAGAAACTTCTAGAATTTAATATTGTTTATGACACGTTTGCTTTACATCCCTGTTTATACTTAGCCCGGCTGCTTCGGGTCTTTGAGTTAATGGAGCCAGGGAAAAACCTGGATTTTCTAGAAAGGAATCCACGTTTATGGGACTAAGTTATGTTGGAGTTTACTCAAAGAATTAGTCTTTGATATGCTAACTGTATTAGCATATTTTTAAAGTTCAGCTGCAGAATAAAATATTTTTACATTTATACAGAGGTAGAGTATTGCTCTCTCGAAACTTGAGCGATGATCCTGAATGATCGCAATCCAACCATCCTACTTGTGCTGACTAGCGTGGTCACTGAAAAACTGTGGCTACCAGTCCAACGTGAACTAAGAAAGGTAATTAATTCATGTCGCACAACCATGAAACGAATTATAATTTTTGTGTTTACGAACGTGTTAATTTATACCTTGGTTGAATCCAACATTCTTTAATGTGTAACGTTAGTTTAGAATTTAATTGAACCTTTTACTATGTATGTGTTAACACCATTCACTTATTTGCACAAATTGAAGACGACTTAATGTAAAACAACTCGAGTATGGAAAGCGGCGAGCCAGGGGTAGTGCCTGGTACTTGTGACCCCAGGTGTAGGTTTACCGGGCCCATTTACATTGCAACAACGCTCACCGTTCACTACCCCAGCTTCTCTTTCCACCTAGCTATAACTTTCTGTAATACAGCGTAATTGACTACAAAACGTTTTGTCCGTCCGCTCTTACATAGTTATTGAACCATACACTATTCTGCTTATATATTACTATATTTGACGTTATATACTGTTCATATAGGTACCAGAATCCATTTACATACGGTCCTACGTTAATTACATCCAAACACAAAGTCACAGATACTCCATGTAACTATTTATATAGTTTATAATTCACATAAGCACAATAATCATTTTATAGTGATATAATCATAACGTTATATACTACATAGTATATAACGTTATATACTAGAAGCCACAAAGTATATAAGTCATAGGTGGGTACCCACATAACAACCTAAGTACTAACGAAAATAGTCGTACCTTGTTCTCCGATGCTTACACCTCGCCGGCCCAAACGCAACTGAGCTGTCGCTTCGCAGCGGCCCTGTTTTATACAACCGACCACGTGGCGTAGCTTAGCCACGTGCTATTCAAACTATGACTCTTATTGTGTAGAACTATTAATTATTATTATTTTATAATAATATTCTAATCGAATATGATAAATACATATTTTAAGTATATATGTATACTAATATTATAAACAGGAAATCACCTGTATGTCTGTGACGAATAAATTCGAAAACTGCTGGACCGATTCTAAAAATCCTTTCAGCATAGACTTTATTTGATCGTAAATTTGCGTATAATCTATCACGGCCATACTGACAAGTACTTCGCTCTCGAAGTACTAATAAATAAATCAGTAATATTTTAAGAATAGCATGGCGGATAGTGATTGCTATATATTTATATATATTTATTTAATCAAAAATTTGCGTATAATCTATTACGGCCAAACTGGCATGTACTTCTCTCTCGAAGTACTACAATTAATTAATCAACATCATTTATACACATTCCCAATAGTGATTGTTTGAAAATTATTTAATATATACATTTAATTTCGATTTTTATAATCTTATAAGATAGTTTTAAATTTACTACGCTTACTTGACTTTTAGTCATTTAGGTTACAGACGTACAAGTACCCTCCACCCGCTGTTAATGAGATACACTTGTACCGCAAAAATGACCAACCAGCGGAAAGTCCTGCCTTTACTACGCTTACTTGACTTTTAGTCATTTAGGTTACAGACGTACAAGTACCCTCCACCCGCTGTTAATGAGATACACTTGTACCGCAAAAATGACCAACCAGCGGAAAGTCCTGCCAGCCGTAATTTGAATAACTCAAACAGCAGTATGTCCGATATCTGAGTCATTCATACCACTGCCTATCAGAGATTATGTGTAATATCTCTGTACTATGTTTGACTTTCAGTCACTTAAGAAACAGTCGTGAAAGCACCATCCACCCGCCGTAAGTGGGATATGCTTTCACCGCAAAAATGACTGATCAGCGGAATATATACAAATAAATAATAGTCTCTGGCCTTGGCATACTAGTCCTATCACCTGCTGCGCATGAATTCCAGACTAATATAAGGGCAGTGACTGACCAGCAGTAAGTATAATCAATTATTCTTATTGTGTACTTTTGCCATCTGCCTTGGACCAACAACAGTCAATAGTCAACAGTCAATAGTCAACAAGCCCGATCCACCCGCTGCCAGTGGCATAGACTTGCTCCAAGCAGATGACAGACCAGCGAAAGTGTCTTTCTAATTAAGTTAAGGTACAAAATTCCATCAAGTACAATTGCTCATATTATGTTAGGCAATCACTATCTGTCAGGCGTTTCTTTCTTTAAAACAATAATAATCTTTAAAATATACATATTTTCGTCACATAGTCAATTGTTTAAATATCCTCTAATTCTAATTAAGTCAATCTTTGTGTCAAATATTAAAACTATGCCTACAAAATGATTAATTAATTAATCACCTTGTTTGATAGAACATCTTCTACGACAATATTCTCATGTATCATTTCTCCATGGCAATATCGCAGTTTTATTTTCTTTTACTATTAATATACCGTAAATTACCTTTTTGTAGGTGTGAAAAACCAGTAGACTTTTGAATACTTAGTGGTGTTAATAGATTGTTGAACCTTCCATAATACGTTCGGCCAATCTGACGAGAAGTTTAAATACCTATGTTTGATGCTGATTCAATGACTAGACATTTGAAGCTATCTTGTATTTAATAATTATTACTGTGAATAACGACCTGCTTATATGTATTAAAATATACTTGTTTCTCAGAAAACTTTTAGCTACTGTTTGAGTTGTTATTGTAATCTCGTAAAATGCAAAGAGATTCATTATCTTACAGCCAATTTTATAACAATATTCATAATTACTTTCCAATTACCCGTCAAATTATTAGTCATTATAAAGTGTTAGTTTTATTTATGTTGGGTATTACGGCCAATGGAACTTTATAGCATAGATTATTTTATTTAAATTATGTTTGTTAAAATATAGTTCTTAGTTATTCTTATTCTTATGTAAGGGGCTGAGGCTGTCTCAGAGCACTTCGACCCTATGGGATCTTTTGTGCTTCCCCTTTCCTTATCACCCATCCCCGCAAACATCGAAAACACCTTGTATGAGTTTTACGATGTTTTACGATGATTAGTTCTTAGTTAAAGTATAGTATACTCTTTCTCTCACACACACACCATACACACTTAATAATGGCATAAGTTATTACAAAATACTTCATATTACGTTGTTTACACCAAAAATAGTTTGGACAATGTCCATTTCTGGCCATTTGTGAACACAGTTATACACAAAAAGTAATTTTACCAATATTTTTATTTTAATTTTCGAGAGTGTAACGTATTGTAAGTTAGTGTAAATGTGAACTTCTACCATATGTTTTCTAAAAAGAATTTTATTTGGATTACACTTTCTTTGTCATTTAATTTCCTACTAGTGCTGTAAACATAATTGTAAAATCAAGACAATCGATTGATTAAACAAATTCACAGTATTTTTTTTTAAATAGTTTTCGAAGTATTATGAATTCACTTTTGAAGATTTACGATCATTTAGAACATGATATTAATTAATTTACACTTTCAATATTATTTGCAATATCAAATTAAAATATAACAACATAATCGCTTTCCAAAAGAATGGATTACGATTTTTTTATAATGGCAAAGCACCACACTAAGCCATGTCTTGGTTAATTTTTTTTCTACACTATTACCCCATATCATTATACCGTATCGGATAATCGATTCTATATATGCACGATAGGTCATTACAGCTGTATTTAAATTAGTCATCTTCTTAGTTTGTTTTAAAGCATAGACGAATTTATTGATTCTGCTACATAGATTGTCTATATGATTTTTCCAATTTAAATCTTGATCAATAATTAATCCAAGAAACTTTGTTTGTGCCACTTCCTTTATTTTGTCTATGTCTAACACTATACTTGTCTTGCTTTGTTTTATTAAATTGAATATAATTACATTTGTCAAGATTAATTTTCATATTATGAGTGTGATTAGTATAAGTCAAAGTGTCAATCGATTTACGTGAAATAAACGATTTATTAATATTATGTAAAATGTGTAGGCAGCGCCATCTAGCGAAAGTTGCCCGAACTACCTAGTGTTGTTACAGCACCTTAGTATTTAAAAATTCTCAATTTATACAGTAACCGGAATAGATTAAACCAACCATATTTGCTTGCACAAATATGTTTACCTTTAGCTTTTTTTTTTTTAAAAAAAAAAGAAATACTAAAATTAAAAACATCTTTGTTTCATACAATAACCTATAGAAAGATGTAAAAAGATAGCCAGCAAAACTGGTTAGGATGTCGCAAACTTGTTATTATTCTAAGTGAAGGTAGTAGGATATTTTTTTTTTATTTTTCTTGTAACTTTTCTTGAAGATTTTGTGCACATCTCTTTAGCTAAAATACGAAGTTGTTTAATGACACCATTACGTTAGTATAAATATCGGGTAGACATAAAATTTGCAAAATGCTTTCTAACCTTTTTTCATTGCCAGTTCAAATCAAGAAAAATCCAACCATTACCTACTCGGTTCACTCGCCTCTAAAAAAAAAACAACCAGTCTTTAAAACAATATGTATAACTAAGAATTATTTATCAATTGCAAAATGTAATTGCAACTACCCAATTACCATTTTTGTTTCTATAAGACTGTGGGAGTTTCTTTCGCTACTTCCTCTCCATCTCAGCATAACAATTATTCGTCCCGAAATGGTGGTAGGGCCCTTGACGTTTTAAAAGTACTTAGCTAAATTCATTTAAATAAAGAGCGTTTTCATTTTCTTTTTCATTCTACTCTACACATTTTTCAATTTCTCTGGACCACGAGATAAAAACTTAAATATCTCTAAAACGGTGCATCGTAGCCCAAAAATAATGAAATTTTCTCCCCCGTAGACCCCAACCGGCCATGCGGTACATCCAATGCAATAAAAATTTTTGCACTACCCTCATTAATTAAAAAAAAGGATAGACTCCAAATTTAATTCAAATAATTTACGCTTATCTTCCAGGACTGCCGTTGTAATCAAAATAAATTAATAGAATCAAACGAACGACACTAAATTCGTTCGGAAACCGATAATTTATTTCAAATAATATCCAACCTTACTATTATAATAAAAAAAGGTGTTATACCGTCTTTTAAACAACGTTAAATCATAACTTGTTACCACTTTGGAAGTTAATAAAAAGAATTTTACATCTACCCTCTGGCTTTATAAAGTGTACACCTAGTAATAGTGGGTAGACTTCTCACCATAATGAGAATCGATTTTCAACCAACTTAAATAAAGAAAAATAAATGATGGCGGTACTTCGATCCCACTTCTGATGTTAATTTATACCTTGGTTGAATCCAACATTCTTTAATGTGTAACGTTAGTTTAGAATTTAATTGAACCTTTTACTATGTATGTGTTAACACCATTCACTTATTTGCACAAATTGAAGACGACTTAATGTAAAACAACTCGAGTATGGAAAGCGGCGAGCCAGGGGTAGTGCCTGGTACTTGTGACCCCAGGTGTAGGTTTACCGGGCCCATTTACATTGCAACAACGCTCACCGTTCACTACCCCAGCTTCTCTTTCCACCTAGCTATAACTTTCTGTAATACAGCGTAATTGACTACAAAACGTTTTGTCCGTCCGCTCTTACATAGTTATTGAACCATACACTATTCTGCTTATATATTACTATATTTGACGTTATATACTGTTCATATAGGTACCAGAATCCATTTACATACGGTCCTACGTTAATTACATCCAAACACAAAGTCACAGATACTCCATGTAACTATTTATATAGTTTATAATTCACATAAGCACAATAATCATTTTATAGTGATATAATCATAACGTTATATACTACATAGTATATAACGTTATATACTAGAAGCCACAAAGTATATAAGTCATAGGTGGGTACCCACATAACAACCTAAGTACTAACGAAAATAGTCGTACCTTGTTCTCCGATGCTTACACCTCGCCGGCCCAAACGCAACTGAGCTGTCGCTTCGCAGCGGCCCTGTTTTATACAACCGACCACGTGGCGTAGCTTAGCCACGTGCTATTCAAACTATGACTCTTATTGTGTAGAACTATTAATTATTATTATTTTATAATAATAATCTAATCGAATATGATAAATACATATTTTAAGTATATATGTATACTAATATTATAAACAGGAAATCACCTGTATGTCTGTGACGAATAAATTCGAAAACTGCTGGACCGATTCTAAAAATCCTTTCAGCATAGACTTTATTTGATCGTAAATTTGCGTATAATCTATCAAACGCGTAAATATTTTTAATACTAGGAATATACACTAGCTGGACATGAGATCTGTCAACTTTTTGACAACGCGAGCTATATGTTTTCGGCTTGGCAATATTTTACATGAAAATGTTTTTAGTGGGATTAGCTCTTTCTTTAACAGGAGGTTTAGTATTTTTTTTCGGTTTGATACCTTTTTTTGTAAGCTTGCAATTTGTCACTATATCGAGGCACTACTTGACCCTGGCTTTATATGAACCCAAACCTGAAGCTCTCTTAAACCAGTTTGGGATTATGAACTTGATAGTGTTTAAGTGTTTATGCATGAACGCGTTCGCCTATAGGTTTAGTTTTCAAGCGTATATTACGATAGTCTTCAAATGACTACAATATTTCAAAATTGAATTGCGGTACGTACGTGCTATATTCAATGACTTATGGGAGGCATAAAGGAAAACGCGTATTGGCTCCAAAAACAAAAATGGCGTACGATATCAACAAAGCAATAGATAAAAACTAACTGCGTCGGAGTTTGAATATTTTTACTGTATATTTTCGCTTTTATCCCGACTTTATGTAACGTGCTGGCACAGACATTATATACGCGCAATAGGTAACAATTAAAAAACAAGTGTGACCTTTTTATTTTAGGAAATGATTTCTGGAAGCTGAATTTTATGTGAAAATAAGATTATGTAAGTTTTTAAAATCACAAATGCCTTCGGAATAACCAATGTTTTGATAGGGTTTTGAAGGGAAAGGTAGCCAGTGTAATTACTGGGCATGGAGGGCATATCATCTTAGTCCCCAGGATGGCAAACGCACTTGCGGTGTTAAGTGATTTACACTTAATATTGCAAGTGTCTATAGGCAGCGGTGACCACACATCAGGTGGACCGCAAGCTTGTTTGCCATCTAGTAACATATAAAAAAAAAAATGTATAACTTGTATGACTTTTGATAATTTCTTCTATTGGAAATCGTAGTTTTGAAGTTCAATTCATAGGCAATTATAACATTTAATTTGGTACGTTTAATGATAAGAATCCAAAGTCCTTCAGTGACTGAGAATTCTTGATAAAAGTCGCTTCGAAATCAGGCCTTATTATTACTTAGTTAAAATGAAGGCGAAAAGTTTCCTTGATAAAAAATCAAACTTTTCAACTACATCCTTAGCGTGAACACTGGTATAAAAAGAACAAATTATCGAACACCTTCAATCATTCGTAACGGCCATTGCAAACAAAAATGAATCATCCGATCTCAATTCGATTTAGAGCACGCTTCTAATGTTTTATTCAGACAACGCAGACAAGTTTCGGACAAAATACTCCCACGCGACACAGATACCAGTGCGAAACATAACGTGGTAGTTGTTCATTCATTGGGAACTCACCCTTATGCACTACACAGTTTAATGCCTCTAATGCGACCAAGATTAGTAGCACTTATTTCGTAAACGTTAAAGTTGGTTTTCGAATTTTTTCACAATCAAAAATATTTCGACCGCTTTTCTTTGGGAGGGAAACTGCCCATCCGTCAAAGTCACTTTTATTTATCGTTTTAGTTGAATTTTATCGAACTAATAGCTCAAGAGATATATTTACGATTGGTTACGGTGAAAAGGGTTGTATCTATCAGCTTGGAAGTGTATTTAGACATAAATAAGGTGAATGTTCGAACGGAAAAAGTTTAAGTTGTTTATTCCACTTAAATAGTTTATAAGATACACATTTATTTGAACTGTATATATTTGTGTATCTTTTAAGCAGATCTACATAAATAGATATTAAAACACCTTTGATACTAGTGAATGAAACCAATTTTTGTTGGACACTGACTTTTAAATATTAAGTATATTGACAATCTTTTGAATTTGCAGTATATGCATAAAAACTCCAAAATAAATGGTAATATAAAAAACATGGTATTATACAATATATTCAAACTATACGTCGGTCGTGAACAATACTAGTGGTATCTTTTGATTTTCCCAGGGTCTTTAAACCTTGACGTACCAAATTATAAGTTGGCTCAACGACTTAGCATGAAAAGGCAACAGACAGAGACAGAGTTAATTTCGCATTTTGTCATTATTGGTGTGGATTTATACCTTAAGGTGCTAGGTATAGAAGAGACATATATGGCGCGTGAAGTGGCGGGGACGTTCTTATTGTCGGGATACACGACGACACTGACACTCGACCCAAATGTCGACACTAGTGTCGATTGCGTCCACACGAAAAGCAATTTTTGTGTCAACATTTGTGTCAACATCTAGTGTCCTAGTTCATGTGTATTTGCTGTCTACAGGAGTCGAGGCAGACACTGGTTTCAATTTAATATGGTATATTCCATTGCCATGAATCGACGATTATTGCCATGAAGATTTTTATATTCGGAGTTTGATACTTGCCACAATTCTGGCAGCGCTTCATAATGTAAAATCAAAGATTTTATTTAATCTGCAGTCCATGCGCGTGACGTCATTTGGTCTAGCTATAAATTTCGCACAAGTTCCAAATTCACGACACTCGTGTCGGACACTGCGTAAGTCCTGTCTCCACAGCCGCAACACAGACACGGACTACATTGGCAACTAAGTGTCGCGATAGTGGACACACATAGACATTCGATGTATACACTGAGTGTTTAGGGTCTGGTGTCGTCGTGTATCCCGACCATTAGACGCCGTCGTGGTATTGTGGACAGTATAACTGTCTACACATCAAGAGGTCCGGGTTCGAATCCTGGTAGCGGCAAATATTTGTGTGACGAACATTTGCGAGTCATGGTTGTTTATTTATTTAAGTTTATTTATAAAATATCTAAAATTATTATGTAAGTACATTAAAAATGTCCGTTATCTAGTACCCATAACACAAGTTATTGATATGTACCTACTTTGGGCTAGATAATTGTTGTGAGCGTGGAAATATAAAATACTAGCTGTGCCCGCGCGACTTCGTCCGCGTGGATTTCCCGTTTTTGCAACAGTTTTCATTGATGCTAAACTTTATATTTGCTTGTTAAATAAAACCGCTTGTCACAATCAATCAATCTCAATTTATTATTTTTTTGACAGTTGTCATAATTCAAATTTCAAAACACCATAAACTATATGGCTACTTACGGAGGTCGGCTACATCACACGAGTGTGTTTCACTGCTGATCGTTAAAAAAACTGTTTTCTCGCGGTCGCAGATATGTGACTGATGCAAAAAATAGATAAAAACAATCCTTGATGCGGATTTTATATCATGTTAAAATTTCAACTCAATCGGTGCAGTACTTTTTGAGTTTTTGAAGCATACACAAACCAACATAACATTTTTATATATATAGATTAAGCATTTGTCACAATAAATGTGTAAATTATAGTAAAGTGGCGCGGGTTGCGATGGGGCGGTATTATACAGTTGGATTTCTTTGCGAAAGCATGACATGCATGACATGGCAGGGTGATGCATCTCCTGGAGTCACGGGTATAATTATTCTCTTTACGACAAAAATACTATGCTTTGTATTATTAGGTTAATATTGTGTTTCTTACGCCACCGCCACACGTCCGCGCGACGCTTCTTATGTATAAACCGCGCCTAAGAAAACATCACGAAGAATTTAATAATAAAGAGAGAAGATATTTTTAAGGAGCTAAGCTTTATAAGTGCGTGTTGTTTGAAATGAAATGAAAGGAAAAATCTCTTTATTTAAATGAACTTTGCTAAGTACTGTTGTAACTTTTTTTTGTTTGTTATGCAAGTACTAACTTGGATAAGAGGTCTTTAACACTTTTATGGTAAGTGATTTGTAGACAAGCATACGTCCTGCCTGTGGTAAGCAGCCACCGTAGCCTATAGACGCTTGTAACACTGACGTCACACTCACGCGCTGACAACCATAGTCCCCTTGCCTACCCCGTGGAGCTCTGACCTTACTCACCAACAGACACACATCACCACAAAAAAGTAGTGTTATTTGACTGTGGTCTTCTGTAAGCTGGAGGTACTACCCAGTTCGGGCTGCTCTAGATTCGAGGCCAGTATGCCCTACCTCAACTAATCATTTATAGACTTCATTCATAGATAAGTAAATCTGGCCAAACAAATTATGATTAACAGCCGGCATCATAAATCGTGAGCCCGAAGTCGCCAACACTGTTAATTATAACGAATGACCGGTCGCGTCCGTAATTGTAATATATGAAGATAAACTCATTGGTTCTTGCAAATCAGTAAATACTGTTTCGGTGGGTAACTAGCGGTAAGGTTTGAACCATCTGCTTGCCGATAAATACTTCGCCGAGAAGTCAGTAGACAGTTTTACAAATACTTACGAGAAATCACTCCGCTAGGATATAAAAAGATGACCATCTTTTACAAGAAGCAAGTATTTTTTGTAGATATACAATGTATATTGTCTACCCTGCTCATATATAGTTATAACTCTTTGAATTATTTATACTAACATAGATACAACCGTAAAATTCAGCGAACTCTAATTCAGTAAGCCATTTGGCGTTAACTTACAGAGATAAAGTCATGTAAATAACTATTTCACCTCTCCAGCACCAAAAGACCTCTTTTGCTTCGCTTTTTGCTTCGAGCTTTGAACAAGACTATAACGTTCACTCTTAATTATTTTAGTAATCTTACTTTTAATTTTCAATGTTTATTTTTAAGATAATAAACATGTAAGTATTAAAGTATTGCCTTGTTTTTCTCACCTATAAAAATTTTCTCGCTGGAGAGGTGAAAAGTTGTATTTTCACACGAGAGCAAATTTTTTTTGTCTCGTGCTTTGAAATCTGTCATTGCGCTCAGTAGTCTGTTTATGAATCACTCGCTATGCTCGTGATTCAATTCTAGACTACTTCGCTGGTTCATGATTAACTATCGGCTCTCGCAGCAAAAACTAACTTTGCTTACTTGATGAACAAATAACTATTATTAATTTATTATTATTAACTTAGAAATAGTCACTGCTTCTGTATCATACCTAAAATAAATCGTGTCAAAAAAATTAACAGCGAGAATAATTTTTCCACGTAGTCCTGGAATTACAAAGCACAGTATTCTTCCCCTGGGCTTCCAAAGGCTACAGCTTGAGTTGAATTCACAAAATAAAATTATCACGATCAAAATTACTTACCTACTTATATTCAGCCATACTAGGGGTCCACAAGGTCTAGCAACTCGAAATATCACACAGCAGTAGCTTTCGCGAAAATCATCAGCAGTATCTCAATCCAGATTGGATAGCGACGAGCAAAGCTTAAGCAGCAGTACCAGGTAATGTTCACAGGAGCGTAATTATTATTCAATGTAAAGTTTTAAGACGTAAAAACCTACATAGTTACGCGTCGCGGTTTAATTGTCACGTACGATTTTTGCGGAGAAAAACAAAAGAATATCGAAATTAAGTATTTCTCTTCATTGAGTTTTGTAGTATTCCAAGGAGGTTTTATGCATTCGTGCCTTGTTTCATTGTTCGCTCGATAGCGGCGAACACGAATCAAGTAAAGTCGAATTTTTAATTAGACGAAGTAAACTGACAGCAGCTAATGTCACTTTGTGAAATAATGTTGCCATCTTCTATGTAATAGTGATGGGTTCAGTTTTCGTTCACTCTCAGGAAAGAATGATGATATGAATGAGTACATTAATAATCTTATCTTACTATACGAAAAAAAGAAACTATTTCTATTTTACTGTATAAAATTAGGTCGATATCTGCTGGTATTTAATTATAATCACTTTTTTTACTACCTTCTTAAAAATAAGACAAATTCGGACGCGTCGGTCGCCATTTTGTCTGTGTCATGCGTCTTCTAATCTCTGGTCTGACTGCTCGAATATTTTCTCTGCGCATACGGCGTTTATTTGTTGTTTTTGTTAAGTTTTTTTGGCTATAAATGCACCAGCGTGTAAACACGTCGCAAGCGCTTACCGCACGCTTCCTTTGATCTGTGTTAAGAAACCGACACTAGTCCAGATCGGCGCCAGCCGAACCAACCACAGCTAAACACCCCTGGCACTTGTGGAGGCTTGCAAAGCCTCGGCAAGCGTGTAAATGTAGCATTAGAGCACTCGGTAATGGTAAATGTAGGTACCTACTATACGCCGTCGTCGAAAAGTACGAAAACTCTTCCGTACCTACTTACGATATCGGCAGCGCGGCGTTCTAACCACTCACTAGGCTATTTTGTACATACATAATGTTCTCTTAGATTTGCGCGAGCACTACACAATATAAATCAAATTATTGCCCGACGTTTCGTAACACTTTTCAGCGTTCGTGGTCACGGGATGACCGTCATCCCGTGACCACGAACGCTGAAAAGTGTTACGAAACGTCGGGCAATAATAACAAAACGTAAAATCTAATTACACGCGAGTTAAATCCGTAAAAGTTGTTTTATTTATAATTGTACATACATAGATACATGTTATTATTTCTTTATTTGCATAATGCATAATTGCATACACATGTCCTAATGCTATGTTTTACAAAACATTACCTACACATGTACTCTGTTAGGGCATAGCAAAGGATAAAATATAGAATTATAATTAAAATCGTTAATAGTTATAAATATTAGTCATTATGAGAACAATTTTATACCGAGTTGCGATTTTTTCATTCATTCACTTTGTCACAACACTATTTTTGTTTTATCAAAACCTGATACCGTCTGCTCATCACCAAATATAATAATAATGAATAAATAATGAAACTAACTCCAACTACAGCTTTCGAGTGGTGGAAACATGCTGATTATTAAGAAAAGTACGAATAAAAATTATAATACATCTTTGGAATAGAATAGTAGACATTAAATTCTCCCTATAAAGCATTACTTATGTTTAGTAAAGTTTTCAAATGGCAAATGTAAAGGCAAAGGGATCTGAGTCCAAACAGCCATGTCTTTTTTTTTTTTTTTAATTTCTGGAATAGGTTGTGTATGATGTGAGTCAGTATTGTTTTCTCAATGTTAATTATAGACCCTATATATTTATTATTTTATTAGGTTTTTTTTAACCGATAAAATATTGTTCTGCAAGAGTAAAAGAAGAGTTTGTTTTGCGAGATAGCACCAGGATCATACAATATTATTAAGCTTAATTGTATAGACTTGTGCCCAATAATTTAAACAAGATAGATTTATTAATGACATAATGAAACTAACTAATCATATTTTGCGTTCCAAGCGTTGGTTCCAAGTAAAGGGAAATACATAATGTAGTAGGAAGTCAGTGCAGCATTTAATTTAAAATATAACTTTTTTACACCACCCTGCTTTGATATAAAAAAAATAAACATTAAAAAACTATCATTCGTTAGATTATTATTGAAGTTTAATTGGTTATTGCACATTGTGGGCAGGTTTGGGTATTCTCCTTTTCCAACAATATTAAATTAAGATTATTTAGTATTTCAAATCCACTTAGATTACATTACACTTTGTCATTAATAATTTAATCAATTTAATTTTAATATTAACATACTAATGTGCTAATATTCTGTTCAAAGCATCACGAAGAATCATGTGCGATATTTCATTATGATTTTAAAAAGCAAATTGTCGGTACGTGTGCGGCGAAGCAATCCCAGGGCATTTGTCACTCTCGGTCGCTAGACTTCAAATAAATGTCCGATACCGGGGACATTTTTCATTGGAAAGGAACCAGCTTGTATTGTACGATTTGTGGATTTATGTGTGTAAAGTATATATTTTAGGTTTTTTCAATCTTGTTGTGACTTCTTTACATTTGGCGATTTGATAATAGATATGAGGAAGAGAATTGGGAGTAAAAGCACAGGTAAAAGGCACAGCACAATTCTGCACCAATTTTTCCAAATTGCGAAACTATAAAAATACAGTGTAATTTGAAAAAATAAAATTATAAAAATATAAAATTAAATAAAAAACATAAAATTAAATAAAAAATATAAAATTAAATATAAAATTATAAAAATTATAAAAATGTAGTGTCGCTTTTCTGACGGCGAGTAAGGTTCACGGGGTAGTGGAGGGGATTAATTCAAAGTTTTTTATGTTTGCAAGAGCGCTAATGATACCTCTTTGTTGTCATCGTAAATTCGCTCTGAAATAACAAAAACTAGCTGTCCAGGCCACGCGTTGCTGTGGTAATTTCATACTACTGACCTGTAACATTGTATCTGCAGTAAAAAAAAATGACTACTTATCAAGATAAAAACTATCCTATCTCTCAAGTTGGATCAAACTGCACACGGTGTACAAATTTGATTGAAATCGGTTAAGTGGTTTAGGAGTCCATCGCGGACAAACAACGTGACACGTAATTTATATAATCTAAATTAAGATGTAAAATGGTAACGTATATTGACATTTTTATTCTGTCCTATGAAATCAAAAGTCATTGTTTAATTTTGTACTGAAACATTGAAAACTGCCCTAAAATATAATAAATATATCTTTACTCACACGACTGGTTCCGCTGCATTAACCTTACCAGAACAATAGTCTAAGAGCTACTTGCAAGTCGCACAGTACACAAAATATCAGCTCATGGCTTACCTTTGCTTTCTTTGTGAGTAGTCACAAAGGTGATCGCCAGACTGTGAAATGTCTTAGTATTAGTCAAACCGTCACCAGGGGATCCTGGTAATGTATACCGCACTAAGTACGTGAAAACTTTTTTACTAAATGTGTGAGACATGAACAAGTGAATGTGAAATTGCTGCTTTGTATCGTTATTTTTCCTGTATGTAATCTTCTCAGAAATGTACAGTTTTTATATATGTTAGCAGGTTCTAAATGTGGGTGCCAAATTTCAAATGTACATTTGTCGCTGCATATCTCAGAAACTATAAATCGGATTGCAAAAAATCTTTTTTTGTTAGGAAAGGTATATAGTTCAACTTAGGGAGCTGTAAGTTTAATCAAAATAGCTGTGTATCAGTCATTAAGAAAACGTGTCTTTGATTTAACGTCGTACTAAATGTAAAACACAAAGAAATAATACAGTGAAGGTGGTGGAACGAAAAAATTATTAAGAAAATGGTTTCAATTACAACTGGAATAAAAAAGTAAAACTTGCTGAGTTTTCTGCCGGTTCTTTTCAGAACAAGGCCTCCTGGTAGACTCTTGAACCGATGGCATCAAACTCGACTTTCATAAGTGTGAAAATTCTATCTAAATGAATAAAGAAATTTGAGTTTTGAGTTTATCGATCTCTTTTTAGGCGTTGTTTATTTTTTATTATTTCATAAGACATATTAGTTTATATGTATTTTGATACTGTGGATTGTCAGTGCTCGTTCCGTATATAAGTATAGTAAACAAACTCTTTGTCTGAGAAGCAGTCGTGTTTCCATCAGCATATCTATTGAGGACCACAAATATCGTCCACTGTCCTAGTTATCATAAATAGTAAGCAAATTTCTCATCTTAGCAAGCAAATACAGGAAATTGGTAAGCAATGTTTAGACACTATTTTTAAGTTAAACACATACTGACGTTCACGTTGATATTACGGGCATAGTAATTGGAAGAAAACTGTCAATTTTCTATAGTTATTAAGACAAAGATATTTTTACAAATATCGTCGACCAGTTAAGTGAGCTAACCCGCAAAATACACTACAGAGAAGCTTAATATTATGCTATAACTATGTTCCTCCAAAATTAAGACATAATACATATACGTATTCAATAAAACCTAAGACGCACTATCATAATACATTATCCCATAAACCGTTCGCAATAAAATCTAAGGCGTGAAGCAATAACAAAGACAATGTTAATTACTAAACCATCATTCACTTACGTACACTCTATCACAAGTTAATAAAGGTGATATTCCCGTGACACGAAAAAGGAATGTTTGTCTCTCGTATGGGGAAAGGACGGAAGAACAGTAATATATGGTGTTTTAGGTAATTAAATGTCACATAGATCAGAGATTAATGATGTGTTACGAGTGATCCGGGGTTTGACTCCTGTTAGCTGGGCGCCGTTGGACTGGCGATTAGGATAGACATATAGAGAAATAACATGTTACTGGTATTTAATAATAAATAAAAATAAAATATTACAGTTGCACAAATAACTGTTGTATAATGAGGGATATAAATGAGGACACTCATGTGATATTTATATATAAATATCATACATTTATGTTTAATTACAAAACAACAAAGTAATAATTTTTTGCAAAATAAATATGTAACGTTTCATATACACTATTAAGTTATCTATTATATTTTTTCGTTTAACAACTTTCCATCGCAGTAACGTTTCATCTAACGATGCATGCGGTCAGTTCTATTTAATAAAATTTCCCTTACGATCTATTGTGCATAAAAGCATGCATCGTGCAAGCAAACGTGCAGCAAAGCAAGCTTGCAGCAAGCATGCATGCTTGCAAACATGCATGTAGCATGCAAGCGCGAGTATGCAAGCAAGCAAGAATACAACAAACAAACAAGAAATCTCTGTTAGCTTCGGTACCACCGCTGCCTGCGTGTGGTCAAAAATCAAATCTAACCTAACCAATTAATATGTTTTCTTTCGATGATAAACGTCAGTAATTATACATCTACCTATAATTTTCAATGTACCTTGACTTTAGCGATATAACAATTGATGCTTCATCTATTTAGCACAATGAAACTAACGTGGAAACAAAATTATGGTTAACAAAACATTGATTTGGCAGTATTTCGATAAAATACATAAAATAAGAAAAGAAATAACGAAGGAATGAGTTTGTAGATAATAACTATTCGAAGAAATGAAATTTCGATGTAACCTGATTCTAGGAGTAGTTAAATATTGTGTAAAAAGATCTGCAAATAGTTTTATGGGGAATGAAACTTGTTAAGTTAATTGCAATAAAGTAAGTGACGGGTTCCCCAACAGACCACCTGACAAGTAGGTACCGCAGACGATTACCGCATTTTATTTCACTCATATATTGTCTACGGATTGATCGACTTTAGGCTTACCTATTGTCGATCAATCCGTAGACAATATTCATGACTTAATATAACGTGGTAACCGTCTGTGATTCTCTGTATAGGAGCTTAAGATATGAATGATTGAAAACAATTCATCTGAACTACTTTTAATTTGAACGTCATAAATAAATTGTGTAATTTACTGTCTAAATTTGGAGGAAAGGTAAAGAATAGAATCTACGTGTAATCATGCATTTTACCGTTTACAGAACTCAAATGAAAGTCCTTAAATGAAATGCTTCTGTGTTTATTGCTCAAACTACGAATTCAGATTATTGTGTCGTTAAAATTCCCATTTGGTATGGCATTATTGTCTCTACGTGTGCCATATAAACTGCTAGTATTCTCATCTTCTATAGTCTTGAATTTCCAGAAATATGACCATTTCATAAACTTTTTATAAACGATAGAAATTAAAAATTTAGTCCCGTCATAAGAATCAATTTACCTTTATCTTGGGAAAACCAATGTCAACACTAAATACAAATGACAAAAATTCATAATGGTATGTAATTAAATTTATTCTTATACATGGTGTATTATAATAAAATTAATTACATATCATTATGAATTTTGAACTATCCTTACATTATAAATGCGAAAATGAGTTTGTATGTTTGTTTGCATTTTTCCTTTACCAGTACTGCTTGATATGTAGGCAGTGTTACTTACCACTCCGCCACGACAGCACGTAAAGTAAATAAAATTTTATATCTAACCATTTCATGATGAATTTTAAAGAAAGTTCTCTCTTAGGAAAAAAATCCTTCATAAAATTAACACCCTCCCGTGCAAGTCTACCGTGACATTTCTTAGCACAACCGTTATACCGGATGCGGAAGTGCCGGAAGTCAAGACAATAATTATTAATTGCTTCTCAAGACTCGCGCCTAACACCGTGGGCGGTCAGATGTACAATGATTTAAGAGACATATTAACGACTTTAATGTGATTTTACTAATTGAATTTCTTGGTTTAATGGCTTGGATAAGATAAGTTTGTCGGATTTCCATATTCATAAACGCTCAGTAAAATATTTTTTGTTCGAACTTTATTGAATTTATTTTTTAATTTACATAAGGAAGCGACTGTGATGGGTTTAATAAATTACCTTTTTTATAACATACCGAAAAGTTACAATCATCAAAAATTAAACTTGATTTGAAACAATTAATTAATTCGCCAAAACACTGGTAAGTAAATATTCAAACGATGAGTATTAACTTATGGCATAAATCTATTTTAACCACGAAGATAGATAGTTAAAATATAAGATTCTTGATTTTAACCATTCCCGTACTTTACGATGGCGTTAATCAGTCATTCGGTACTACAAGTTGTCTACCAATAATTTATTTTTAACCGAAAAAAGCCATCGCTACACTCTTGCTTCCTGGCTGTCCACAACTGTGCGTTTTCGCATATATTCTTTTACTACCTGTTAATGTAAACTGGGTTATAATGGATACTTTTATCACATCCTGGAGACACATACGTAGGCGAAATATATCGATAACATAAATAAACCTCCTAATACTAGGTAACAGCATATTGTCTAAACCCAATCGTGCCCAGGGCCCTACGGACCCTTAATTTATTCTTTCATTGCGTCTTATTATTTGCAAATGGTCTATTTGTCGCGACTTAACCCTTGCAACGCAGATGGGGTCCCATAGACCGCGGATTACGCGCTCGCCTCCAACCGTCAAACGACGTCGTTCGGCTTGAACGGCCAAAATTTATTGATAAGGACATTGACAGATATTGCCGTGGCACTCGTAAAACGCAACGCAGATTAAGGGTTGACGAGCACTTGCAAATGGGGCCGGTGTGAGTTTCAATTGGTTACGATTGGGATTTTCTGTTGAGCAGTTTCGGGTTTATAGGCTTTGTTCTGTATTGCGCATTTGGTTTTGTGGTGCTGTGGGTCTGTTTGATATTAAATTATAGACAGACTCTTAAGTAAGATTATCATTATAGAGGCCTGTGTATGCCAAATTATTACTCATATGGTATTGGCATTATAATAACACTTGTATGTCATATAACTTCTTATCATATGTTATTTGGTACTTGGTTGCCAAATAACATAAAGACTTGTGTGAGAGTTTTATAAGTAAACTTTTCTTAACTGAACAGTCTGTCTATAGCACTAGCCTAACATGCCTTCCCAAGCAGAAGGAAAACCAAATTGAGCTATTGGTCACATATTTGAGTACGAACTAAGCAATTTACGCTTAACCTATTGCAGAACTATACATGACCGTTGTCCAAAGATCCCACGTGACTAAAACTGATTCCTTGAGACCTAGAAGACATCTAAAATTTGATAATATGGTCATACTAATGATCTGTGCTATGTTACAAAGAAAACTGGACAATTTTTAACTAGTCTGGAAAACATTCTAAAAGCTTCTTAAAGACAGCGTTTCAAGATAAATCTACTTTATTTTTAACATAGCATCACCATCGCAGAATCGTTTCTTTTTAGACGCCCTAATGAGCGTAGACGACGGGAACATATTAATTACCTACCATCTACTCTGCATGATTAATGGGATAAGATTATGACGTAGATATTCAAAAGCACGCTGCCGTATTAGTATTAAGGAAAATCCTCATAGGGTTATATTTTAGACGGTTCTTTGAAATGGAAATGGATTTATTTCTTCTTTTAAATATTTATATATTAAAATGTAGCGTACCTTGGAAACCTATTATCGATATTGTAACGCGCTGAACTAGCTCCAGTATATCGTTTCCTTAAATAGCTCAAGCTACCTTTTCTTATCTTATATTCTTTAGCTTTCACGCATTATCTATCTTAAAGTTATCCTAAATTTTATAGAATTTAATAAATATATACCCAAATACACTACGACCAAGACCAAAAGATATTGGATCATTAGGCAATCATTTACCAAGATTTGCATGTGAGAATTTTAGTACCTATATTATAGAATGCAGTTTCTGCACTGGTCAATAAATAATATTTCCTGTCTTGGCCAAAAAGCTAATGTACCAATAAATATCGATTTATAGATATTATTTTCGAGTGTAATAAATAAAAAAGCATGGAAGGGTCAAAAACGCCTCCTGTTTTCCATAACGGCGCGCTCTCGAAAATTATTCAATGGACAAACGGAAGGGGTCAAAAAGACCCCTTTCAAGGATTGTTAAATCTACCGTCAGCGCACTCATTGAAGGGTTCTGCGGCGGACATCGCGATATTTTGCCGCTTTTGTGTTTCCTTGGTCACCGATTTCTTTACGAATGGCGTTAGTCGGCGTTTGGTCCAAGATAAAAGATTTCTGTTTTAAATATTTATTTAATAGAAGAATTAGGATGGAATTGCTACTCAAACTAATTTACATTAATTGAGCGACTATTAAGGTCCCTCAAGTCAAGACAAAACCTACTATACTTATCGACTGCTGAAATGATTTCGAGTTTTTGGGTTTGAAGTTCTTTTTCATGTGCCTACATGAAAAAGAACTTGCTGGAAACATGTTATTTTTTTTTAAACAATAATATTAATTTGCTGCTAACACATTAACATTAATCCTGTTCATAGTAGGGATCAGCGCATTAGCTTTTTTGGAGAACAAAGTGTGTGCTAGGAGTGGGTCCACGTCGGCTGTCTAACAGCAGCCGGGTAGCGATCTACGTTCACACCAGAAACCGAGTGCACCTGATACCGACACTTAAATTGTATTTTAGGGCACTGAATGGCCCTTACTTCCCTATAAGGCTTTAAGTGTAGCCAAATGTAACCTTAAGTTTCTGTTCAAACTCTTTTGAGATTATGAGCGTGATTGTATGTACGTATGTTCGCTACTTTTCGTTTTGTACTTTACTTATAATCCCGCCTAAGAAAAAGTGAGTGGTCTCCCTTTGACTTTCTCGTTTACCGGAAACGCTAAAAAGTTGATAGAAACCTTATATTTAGATGACATACATGCATGTTAAATTTTGGTCACCCATCCGAGTACCGACTTGGTTGCTTAACTTTCGTGATCGACGACTCAAAAGTTAGTAGAAATCTTATACTTTCATGTTATACATGCATGTTAAATTTGGTTGCGATGAGTTAAAGCATACTCGAGTTATCTTGCTAACGCACAGACGTGTGTCTGTGCGTAAGCACGATAACTCGAGTAATACCGAAAAAAAATTTTTGGACTCAGGGAGGTCCAAAACTTGTTAATCCGTCAAAATCTCTCTCTAGTCAAAATTTTTGACGATTACAAGACTTCCTCTCTACGTATACGAGAAAGTAATAAGTGGCCACATTTGTCGGTAGCCCATTTTGCGTGTACAAACACAGAACAGTGTATTATGATTCAGTGAATATTATAGGTATTTCCCGAGGGGTTTTGCTGGTCACTCATTTACTAAAAATAACCTGTCAAATTTTGATTATCAAAATTTACTTCTATTCTATTCTATTCTTAATTAATGGCGTCGCGTCGCATTAAGCGTACGCGTTTTGCCAATGTCAAGTGAAAATGTAATTATAGTAACAAAAATTGTACGGTTGATTTGGGTTAAAAATGGAGTCTCTCAACACGCGTTTTTACAACAAGAACTCGAGAGAAACTCTAAAATTTACTTTATTTCGCTAATCGCTCGTAACTTAAAGTTCTTTGACATTTCAAGTCCTTCCGTTTGGGACTTTTTTATCCATTTTCCGTGCAATAAACTCTCTTTGACTCCGACACGCATCCGAGGGTTGGTTTGCTGGAAAAATTATGGGATTTTAATTTGAAACGTCAAGTGAATTATTTCTGGCATAATGTTTTTAATTCTTATTAATGTTCGTAAGTTAAATGGAAACTGAAATTCTCTAAAATATTTGATACCACTGCACTGTAACAAATTATTATGCAAGAAGGAAATAAATAAGAGTAGGTTGAGTTTGAAAATTGCTAAGTACTTTTAAATCTTGGAAATCATAAAAACTAACTTGGGAACGAAATAAAATACACTACATATTTTACTTAAATGACAGTACTCTCTCAGCTTAAAATTTGGTAACGACGAGAATATTCGTACATTTATTTATTTTATTTAAAAAACTTTATTGCACAAAAGAAAATACAAAAGCGGACTTAATGCTACACGTACGTCATTACAAGACAATCTCCTTTTTCTACCCTGCTCCTAACTTTTTATGGGGTCGGTGAAGTATGTCTTGCTGTCGACTCGAAAGGTTTCGATAGAAGCAACTTGGGTTAACATCATTTCAAGTCAACATGGCAACAAATTAAGTAGTCAAACGCTAACCCTTCCTTGTTAATGAAAATACTTAATAACATTAAACATAATCCTATTCAAATGAACTCTCTATACCTTGAATTAACACTAAATTATTCAAAGCAATTTATTTCCCAAATGGACATCGCACTGACCAACAAAGCCGTCCATCTACTAACAAAAAGTCTGTTTGTCGATCGTTCTGTATGCAGATTGGTCGTTATTGTAAGGAGTGTTAATGGAGAGGCTATTGTTAATCTGGTTCGGTACAATTTAATTTAATTTACTGACCCCTCCCGTTGTCCAGTTGAAGCGTCTTATAATTTAATTTAATGTGTTTTATATTAGGTTTAAAACTATAAGCGATATATTTAATATTTATGATAGTACTCATTATGCCTTTTAAATTCTTATATTTGGTAAAGTTCATAGTGTACGAGACCAATCGTAAAGTTTAATTAAATTAAAGTGAATAAGGCTTGTGACTGATAATAAAAAGTAATACAAATTATTAACTTATCGTTTTTTTTTTATAAAAGTGTGAAAATTATAATTACTTAAATAATAATAAAAAAGAAAATATCCCGTGTCAGCACTTAATGATAATGATGACAAGTTATTTTTCTTGGTTTTCGTTTTGTATTGGGTCTCATTTTCAAAAATTAAATTCGCCTACATTATGTTCCTCGTTCTAACAACCTGCAGGACGCCTATATAGGCGTACAGAACACTTTTAAGATCAGCCAAGTCATAGTGGTAAGTCTGAACTGTGTCCTAAAACTGAAAGTTGTCCACATATTACATTGTCTATTAAATTAAATGAAAAAGCTTTTTATTTAAATGGACTTTGCTAAGTACTTTTAAATCGTCAAAACCCCTACCACCATTTCGGGACGAAATAATTATTTTACTTAAATAATAATAATTATGTTTAGATGGAGCTTACAATGGGCCTCATAAGAAGGCTCAAGGTCACCCAAAGGGCAATGGAGAGGGCTATGCTCGGAGTTTCTCTGCGTGATCATATCAGAAATGATGAGATCCGCAGAAGAACCAAGGTCACCGACATAGGCCAAAGAATTGCGAACCTTAAGTGGCAGTGGGCAGGGCATATTGCGAGGAGGACTGACGGCCGTTGGGGCGGAAAGGTCCTCGAGTGGCGACCACGTACCGGGAAACGCAGCGTTGGTAGGCCCCCCACAAGGTGGACTGACGATCTAGTAAAGGTCGCGGGAACCCGCTGGATGCGGGCAGCGCAGGACCGACCGGCTTGGAGATCCTTGGGGAAGGCCTATGTCCAACAGTGGGCGTCTCTTGGCTGAAAAGATGATGATGATTAGATAGAGAAGAAATAGCGAAAGAAACTCCACAGCTTATAATTTCGTAATGATTTCAAAATATCAATACATGTCATAAATAAAACAACATTTACGGATTTAACTCGCGTGTAATTAGATTTTACATGATGTTATTATTGCCCGACGTTTATTACGTTATAATTGCTCGCGCAAGTTTAAGAGAACATTATCAATACATAGTATAATTGATCTTGTAAAAGCTTTTCTATATTATTTAATTAATTACATAAATGAACCAAGTAATTTAACTTTTGATACCTACCACCATTTTGTGTTCATGTCAGATAGATTCATTTTAATTAAGGTGCTATGCATACATTTATGCTCCTCTGATTAACAAATATATAAGAATACAATGTGTGGTATACCAACAATAAATATGTGTGTGGTACACTAAGTAACTACAATGTCTGCATTGAAATCCAATAAAAAAATTAGGAAATTATGAGATGAGCACGCCCCGTTGGCGGCACCTGTTCACTGGTGTGACGCAAGAATCAGCCATCGTTTCGCGAAATCATATTTTATCATATATTATCAGTCTTCACAATCAATTCACGCATTGCCTTAATTAAACCATTGTACGTAAAATAATATTCCATTGTTCAGCATCACCAATAACAATAGGGTAGCTACACTAATAACTGGCCCCAAATATTACCCCCTGCCACCTAATTATGTGGTACGTATAATGCTTCAACACGACAATTGAGTGTACCGACTGATTGGCAACTAGGCTTAATTATGACCGGATTACTGTTCCAATAATCAGACACATGTATCTTATTTGATTTCTATATAAGCGCATGGATATGTATCGACGTTAATTATGTACTTAATGGGGCAGCGAAATCCCTTTATTGGTTTAATTGATTGCGGATTGATTACGAATGTTATGTAATTCTAAATAGCGTGATTCTATTCTATATTACTTTATAAACATGCGTATTTAAATCTTAACTAGTCCGACTTCTAATCTAACTAGTCCGAATTACAAAAGTTCTGAATTCATTCTGAATGTATTTACCTCGTAATTATAGATTTTTAAGGGGTCCATATTGGCTCACATAATGTTCTAAATCCTATTCTTTGTCTTACTACCGATTTGTGTTCATAATAATCACTCTTCATAATTTTATCATACTTTTTTATTCATACATTTTTATTACTATCAACGGAGCTCATAACAGTTAGTGATCATATTTTTTTTATTAATACTGTTAATGTTAATACCTTGTTGCTTACAAAAACAGTGCACACCGCCTGGTCATAAAAAAAATAACCCTAACCGACCCATCACCCAGCCATGTAGGTGCAATAAATACTAGACTCGCCCAAAAATGTATGATTAATGATAATATTATGAATTTCAATGATTATGTTTTATGAAGTTATGAAGAATGATCATTATGGTTTTAAATGGTATGAGAAATATTTCCGGACCTCCAATGATAGGAATTGAAAAGTTATGTAAGAAAATGCGCACCCATTTTTAAGTATCATAGACAGTCAAGTATTGTAGATGCGTTGAGAAATATAAAGATGAATATTGTTTATTGAACACTAGCAAATAGCTAATTATGAGAACAATAATAAAAACACAATAAATACAATGAGCGGTCTTATAGCTCATGTTGCGCGGTGGGTTGAGCCATTCATCCATCCATATCAAAGGTTGATCCATTCTCAAAATCGGAAGAAAAAGAAATAAATCATGGATAATTGAAAGGTTCGTTTCATTACCAGATGCTTCAAATATGTGCTTTATTGACAGTAGGCTTTGTTTTTTTTTTAAATCTGAGTTGAATTTTATTTTTAATATTTTCAACAAACTGAGAACTATGTTTTACATATTCAATGTGGCGTCTATAAAATTTTAGAAGTTCATTGTATGTTTTGCTTGATTACAATAACAAACGAAGATGGATTAACTACACATCATCAAACAAACAATCCCTTACGTATTAAACTACTCAAGGAAATGAGGAAAAGTTTAATATTGGCGAAAATTTACATGGCATCATTACACTGTATGAGTAATGATCGCTCACTGGCAGTTCAATTTGGTGTGAACCGAACACCGAGTCTGTTCGGGTGCTAGGGTGACCAAATCTCAAAAGAAACACAGAACGTTTGGTAGAGCAAATACAACTCATGATATAACCACATTAATCATTTTTACTATAATTGACATGACAAAGACTTCAAATATGTCATTTCCTTTATTGTTGTGATGCCGGTCACTCACATTCGCATGAATATGCGAATTTTAGGACGAAATTTGCAAATTATTAATCTAAGTTTTCGCTTCAATCGCAGGTTTTTAAGCTGTGTCGTTTTTTGAGGTAGCGTTTTTCAAATCACGCGAACCTCAAACCTTTGCACAGTCTCCCATATCTTGAGTAAGTTTAAATTCTTAAGAAGCGCTAATATTGAGTATACGAGTCCATTTTTATTGTTATTTTATTTTCTCCGTGTTTGCCAATGAGTGTCTTACGGCCCCTTAAACGCGTGTCAAACATTCGGATACTGTGGGAATGTTTGCTCGCAAGTGGGTGACTGGGGTAAGGTTCTACCATGGGTCTATGTGCTCGAAAGTTCATGTTGGGAAGGTATTTAACGAACATATTTTTTTTTTGTTTTATCTTAGGAGATCAACGTCTTATAAACTAAAATGCATGTAATTAGCAACTGCTACCAATTAAAGATCTCTAATGGAACTAGACATCCGTTTTTTGATTAATTGGCATCATTTTTACTCGTACTTTCTCGTATACGTAGTATAGAGGAAGTCTAGTAATCGTCAAAAAATTTGACCTTTTGAGATTTTGACGGATTTACACGTTTTGGACCTCCCTGAGTCCAAAAATATCGTTTTTGGAATTATGTCTGTCTGTCTGTGTGTGTGTGTGTGTGTGTGTGTGTGTGTGTGTGTGTGTGTGTGTGTGTGTGTGTGTCAAAATTCAACATGCATGTATGACATCAAAATATAAGGATTTTATCAACTTGTGAGTCGTTTCTGGTACACGAGAAAGTCAAGGGGAGACCACTCCCGATTTTTTCACTTTCCATTAATCTAAACTTTCGCACTTGTAATACATATTACACAAAGCAAACCATTTATAATAGCATTACAATATTACAGACTATCATTATCTTGTAAAGAAGAGTCGCGGTGACGTAGTGCGTAAGAGCGTTGTCTCACATCCGGGAGGCACTGGTTCGAACCCCGCCACGTACCAATATGTTTTCAAATTTTGAATTAATAATGTACGTTTACTCGACGCTTTTACGCTGAAGGAAATATCGTGAGGAAACCTGCACACACCTATGAAGAAATTCTTAGGTTGTGTGAGAATTCGACCAACCCGCACTTGACCAGCGTGGTTGACTAAGGCTTAATCGCCCCTAATGTGGGATAGGCCCGAGGGGCTCGGGCCTATATGAGCTGTTGCTTTTTGGTGGGGACATTATATGAGCTGTTGATGATGATGAGTATCTTGTAAAGGATTATCTAAAATTAATATTATAGATAAGCCTCTACAGATAATCAATGTAGTTAAATAGTTTCCTAAGTGTGGTCACCGTATCACAGTAGGAACAACAAAAAATAGTACAATATTTATCCATTATAAGGATTGGATTTCTGTCCGCTCATAAATCAGTGTGAGTAGTGACATCCGAGTTTTTGACAAATGTTCCGCGGGAACAAGTGACGCGCGCGACAAATGGTCCGCGAAGCTCACCTTGCGAATACGAACACTCGAAATTATATGGCTGAATATGCCTTCGTGTCATCATAATAATCTAATGCCATTCATTTATCTGAAATTGACGTAAAAATAAGCGTATAATAAATGAGGAGGTCGATGGCACAGTCGTCGTGCATTCTTTGTAACGATCATGAAAGTAAAGCAACCAAGTGCGCGGTCGGTACTCGGATGGGTGACCGAATTTTTTTTCAAATTATTTTCCTCCGTGCTTCGTCGTCACTTTAAGCTGGTGGTCTCGGGTGCTGTCGAAAGATAGCAGTTGTTCCCAAGGAGGGTTGGTGTCAGGCACACCGCCGTAACAATGTAATGCCAAATCAGTATTGTCGATATTAAGACCGACCCCAACTAAATTTGGAGCAGGGTAAGAAATGATGATGAAACGCAAAAATAAGCCTTTATTTTATTCATAAAATTTCTTCGTTTGATAGTTTTTGAGGACTTGCTGCAAAATGTGGCTACCATTCCAACACGAACAAAGATATGATAACTCTTTTCTTTGTTGCACAAGAAATTGAGTTCCCTGTCATCACATCATCATATAAGCCAAGAACCGTCCACTGTTGGAGATAGGTCTATTATTATTGCTTATTATTATTATCAAGGCCGGCAAGGAAAGGTGGTTGATGCGGCACATATTTTTATAATCTGTCTAAATCTAGAAGTAGAGTCAAATACAAGGATTTGACTCTACTTCTGCTTACCATATAGGTGCAATAACTTTTATACATAAGTTTAATAAATTATTTTATAGACCTTTGTACAAAAAAAGTGTACTATAAGATTTGAAGAACAAGAACTTAAGTTAACGTAAGTAAGTGAAAGATTACATTACCATCATACACACCCGAATACTGTTGAATATTGTCGTGATACCCACTACTTCACAATCACACGAAAGGCGAACTATTTGTGTTATTTTTTTATAATAAGAATCTCATGGTCGTCTGCATAATAAAATTTAATTTATCCTTTACTTAAAAAATAGAACTTAGGTTAGAAAATAAATTGAAAAAAAATCGACTGTTTTCTAAACTTAAAAATATTTGCGCGTTTGTTAACCTAAGAGTATAATCACAAAACAGAACTTAGATGTTATAAAAATACGAAATAGTTTTTTAAAGGCAGCAGAGAATACAAGTCACTCTGTTTCAAATTCTTGATCAAATTAATCTTCGGACTTCCCCAAACATGTCTTAAAATTTTATGTTACATAATAAAAAAAAGAATCTTATAAAACCATGCGAGTTTTTTCCTTTCTCTAATAATTGAACGCAGCAGGAGCAGCATTCATCCTAACCTAATAACCTTTTGCAATCGTAAATTGCTTGCAAACGAGTCCGGCTAGTGAAATGCCACCGTCCCATAGCCCATCGGAGACCTTATGCAGCAGCAATAAGAACTAAATGGGTGTATTTTTTTTCTCATTACAGTCCCCCACTGAGTGATACAAGTGTAATAGTTTTGTGAATGCGAAGTGCGCGTGACGTGGAACCTTTAAGGTTGAAAATAACGACTAAAATAAAAATAACGTTAATTGAGGAGGATTGGTGTCCAGTCTTAATGCGGTTACCTTAATTTTCTGTAACTCAATCGCATTGCCATTTCAGAAAGATCATCTAAAGCTACACTTTATTAACAAAAAGCCTAGTAGATAAATCGGTGAAATTTTCAGAATCTGTCTTGGGATAATGCCTTCAACTTGCAGAAGATCACAATCAATTAATATTTTGGTATTTTACAGTCAGAATCTATAGGTAGCTGATCAAAATTACGTCTTAAATAAGTCATGAAAAGATAAGTTTTCGGCTAACGGATCTCGGCCCGCTGGTTGAGTAACCCATTTTCTAGTGGTCAGGAGTGATCAGTTCAGGCAGATCTTGATCGTCCCAGTTCAACGATTGGCGAGTCAACGAGATACATTATATTATACAGAAATTTGTTTTAACACCGATAATAATTGTCATCAGAAAGTTTTAAAAATTGATACGCTTCGTGACAGATGTCTAATGTAAAAACTTCCTTTGTGTAGATTCAAATGAATACGATTTACAGAACGATGATACTACAACACAGGAAGGACCCAATTCTCAATCTCAGGCATCCCTGTTTAACACACGGAACAGCACGTACTAACTCAAGCCGTAACATCAAACTGAAACGGTTTCAATTTAGGACCAGAGTATCAATCTATTATTATCGCCACCTTAGACGTTGCTACGCTCGCTAGGTGTTATACTTTGGTCTGGTCTGCTCGTATACGTGATTAATGACCTGTGCTGTTGACGGGAAGACGTTGCGATACAGGGTGTGGTGTTGGGTTCGTGAGGAAACCTCGTTAATTTAGTTTTCAAAAACATCTATGATTATTTTTTAAATTACATTCTTATAAGAGGTAAATATTGCGAAAACAATGTTGTGTAAATAATGTCCAGTTACTAGGATATTTACCCTAAAATTATATTAAATAAAGTCAAACAGAATTCTAACTATAAATGAAATTTATATTTATTTAATAAATTGTAAATAAACTGTGATTTTTAATGGGTCTGTCGATCGTTACTTAAGCAGGCTTTCATACCTAACACACACTTAAAATAAGGAATATTATTAAAGAATAATCTATACTAATAATAAAGCTGAAGAGTTTGTTTGTTTGTTTGTTTGTTTGTTTGTTTGGTTGAACCCTAAGATCTCAGCAACTACTGACTCAAATTGAAAAATTCTTTTTCCGTTGGATAGTCCATTTATCTAGGAAAGCTATAGGCTATATAACATCACGGTATGCCCAATAGGAGCTGAGTATCAATGAAGAATGTTGCAAAAACGGGAGAAAAATATTTCTTTTCAAAGCTTTCACTGCGTGCGCTGCGTAAACGGTTAAAGTTACGGAAAAATTATGTATGACAGAATTATTCTCCATTAAATTTTCTAAAAAAAAGTCCGCGATAGCATATGTTTATCTTTTATGGTTGGCTCACTATAACCTTTCTTTTTGGTAATCAAATTTTTTTTTATCAAAAGTTTATCTGCTATGGTGTTTTTGTATGCATGATATTATTCCTTATCAAAATAAATACATTATTTATCACAAGCATTTAATTTTGATCAAAATTGTTAATGACCTCATTTGATTTCAATGAATATCTTAAGAGATATCATAGTTTGAAATAAACGGAAAATAATAAATTTTGATTTTCAGACTTTTCTTTGCGTGCGCTGCGTAAACGGTTAAAGTTACGCAAAATTTATGTACGACGGAATTATTTTCCTTTAAAAGTTCTACAAAAAAGTTCCAGACAGCATTTATCTATCTCTTAAGGTTGACTCGCTATATAACCTATTTTTGTTAATAAATTTTGTTCTAAAATAATGCATTAGATGCGAAGGTATTTTTGTAAACATAATATTATTCCTTATCAAAATGAATACATTATTCATCACAAGTAGGTATTTAATTCTGTACAAAATTGTTCTTTACATCATTAGATTTCAATGAATACCTTCCGAGATATCATAGTTTTAAAATAACTCCGCCGCTAAATAATGTTCAAGTACTACGCACGCATCTATACTGAGTTGTTTTTTGTTTGGTTGAACGCGCTTATCTTAGGAACTACTGATCCCGTCAGATTCGGACGTCTTAGAGACTCTAATAGGTTCAGAGACTCCTCCGAGGGAGATGCTCACCGGTCAGGAATCCTCTCTGGATTGATTCGACCTTAAAGCTTTAGGAGAAAATTTCGACTGTCTAACTATCATGGTCAATGATATACAGCCTGGTGACAGATGGACAGACGGACGGACGGACGGCGGAGTCTTAGTAATAGGATCCTGTTTTACCCTTTTGGGTACAGAAGCCTAAAAAGGCGAACTACTGATTCAAATTAAAAAAATCTTTGATTGTCTATTTATCGAGGAAGACTATAGGCCAGGACTTCCCAAACTTATTTTCATAGTGACGCCCTTAGGAATTTCAATTTTTACGAGCCCTCCCCCCGTTATAGTAACAGCCAAGTTAAGTACATACCTACAAAAACAAAAAAAACGGACGCAGCCGCCCGGATTGCGAAAGATGCTGTGTTCGATTTTTTCGCCCGCCCTAGGCAGTCGATCCAGGCTCAAGTTTTGAAATCGCGACTTTCATTTCTTTCTCGACATTTATTTTCGTTCGACTAGCTCGCATAGCAGCTAGACAGCCATTCTATGTGGATCGTCTCACTACGCCCGCCCCCGGGATAGAACCGCGAACCCTGGGGTGCCAGGGCATCGCGACGCGCAGTATGGGAATCCCTGATATAGGCCTATATACCTCCATAGCATCACTCTATGACTAATAGGAGTTGAGCATCAATAAAAAATGTTGCAAAAATGGGAAATCCACGCGGACGAAGTCGCGGGCACAGCTAGTTAAAGATATTAATACGACGAAAAACGTCGTAAATAAAATAAAGCATTAGTTGCTTTGTCAAAATATAACGAAGATTTAATGTATTTTAAAAAGGGCCCAGAGTCTATTTGTCAATCTATACCATTTTATGCTTTACGAATAACACGTAAATACGTTATGTATGTATGAACCTGGTGTACTACTGAGGAAACACTATGGCGACCGTCGTGTCAAGTAAGAGTTGGAGTTGCTATTTGCAGAAACGCTTTATAGCGTTTGCAACTTGTCTAACCACTTTGTAGTTTTTGAGGCTAGTTAATACAGAAAATATTTCTAATCTCTTCTCTTTGTAATGTTATTTGTTTCTGTTACGAGGACTATTCTTTTCGTATTTTCAAAATGCCTTGATACGATACTTATCCCTACTAATATTATAAATGCGAAAATAACTCTATCTGTCTGTTGCGCTTTCACGCCTAAATCACTTAACAGGTTTTGATAAAATGTATCGTACAAAACATAGACTAGATCATGAGAAATAACATACCTTTAGCTTAGCTTTAGTTACGGGAAGTTAGGCATGACGGGGTTGAAACAAGGGATGGAAGTTTGTATAGGCATTCGACTTTATCGAAGACAAAACCATGAAAATTGAATTTTTATTTAAGGCAAGATTTATTCCAGCGTTTTTGAAAATTAGATCCATGTTGGGATGAAATGAGAATGCAAGGTCTTACGGAAGCCCTAAAAGTCACGTTTTCACGTCTATTATTTGTATTTATATCTATTATTGTGTATTATTTGCAAAACAAGTCCCATAAAGAAAGAAAAATGATTTGCAAAGTATGTATTCTACGCGGACGAAATCGTGGGAAAAAAATACTTAATAAATTGGTTGACTTACTGGATTTTAAGGTCTTCCATCTCGTTACTATAATTCGAAGGATTAAGACCTCCTCCTGTAGAGCTCACCTGGCATGAGTCGGCATGTCTCTGTGGAGCCACTTGACCTGTCAATTAGATGATATTGAGAGCTATGATTGACGAGCTTTAAGCTCTGCTTCTACTGGTTTTAGTTATCTGGAAATACTGCTTGCTGCAGTGCTTAATAGCTATTCATTAATAATAGGAAACAATTTATTACTAATTGTTGTTTCTTTATGGAGAAAAATAAATTATAAACTTTCATCTTACAAGAACAAATATGTTTATTTTTAACCGACTTAAAAAAGCAGGGGGTTACACTTATAACTTTTTACTGGGTGTACCGATTTTGATGATTTTATTCATTTTAGAAAGTTAGTGCCTGTCATGCGCCTATTTAAATTTGAACGAGATCTGACGAGTAATTTTTGAGATATTTCTAATAATGGGTATTTACGTCTAGGATAATGATTTGTTCTCATTTTATTACTTGTTCATATAAAAGATCTCAAGATAGATTCCAGAAAAATTCTATACTTATAACACCTTCGCCATCGAAAATTATATATTTTATTTTAAAAAAATCTAAATGTTTTTGAGGTCGGTCCCAACCTCAATATTTGGAATAAACATTGTCACTTGTCTTTGGTACCTACCTCAAAAAACATTAAGACTTTTTAATATTTTTTTTATTTGTGGTTTCTTTTAATTAAAAAATATTTTTATTATTATAATAAAATGTTAATAAATATGAATAAAATTGCATAGAAGTTTTCACCATCAAGTTTAGAGTCATAATCCCTAAGTGAGTTGATAACAAAATAGTGGTAATGAAAAGGAAAGTATACGTTTTTAATAAACATCTATTTATAAATATACAATTCTTCTCTTCGTGTGTTTGTGATTTTTTTTGTATGTTTTAGAGCGAATCCAAGAAAGTTTTATGTTCACAATTTGATCCAATAGCTGATTATTTATTATTTACCTATTTTAAAAAAATACGTCTATCAGGCCGCTGGTTTTTATATCAATTACAATTTATTGGAAAATATTGGGACGCATCCACAGTGTTTGTAAGCATCAATATATTTTTATTCAGCCCTCGTATTTAACAAAGCAAAAATATTTTGATCAATAATTTCAAATTAAACCGTCAATACGTCAAATAGCTAATAACCATTTGTTGGCAGAACAAGCGGCGGCTCGTAAACAACAATCGCGCAGCATGGCAATACCAGCCATGATTAACAAGTCCGCGGTTAGGCGACGACTCTCAGGGCTGCCTCTCACGACAAATGGAAAGAAAGAGAAGAAAGAAAATATATTTATTGGCTACTACAACAAATATAGTAGTACAAGAAATGCCCTATGAGATACCAAACGGTCCCTGTCTCAGAATGTGCTCCTGTGACATAGTGCCGCAGGAGCACTGTTATTCTGGCAGGGCCTTTTGATGTGACGTACGGAACAAAAGAGAATATAATGATGAAATAAAATGAAATATATAGCTAAAGGAGGAATGATATTTTTATTTTATAATATATAAAATTCTTTACATATATATGATTTCCTCTCAATACAGTATTTGACTAATTTTTAAATACATCTTTGCTTTTTCATCACCCCGGATAATTTAAGAGAAAACTTCTTAAAAACCATACAAACAACTCTTGCTTTGTAAATACTATAAGAAAACAAAAACGACGTCAATATTTAATATAGGTAATTTTAGTTTTTACAGATGTAAAAAGTATAAAATCTAAAATAAGCTTTGAAATCGACCCAATGATGAGAAAGCTTTAGACAGGAATGAAATGGTTGCGTAATCTTTCCAATAACTAGGTAGTTTTCTTAGGATATGTATTACGAATTAATATAATTGTTATGACGGCTTCTTACACATACAAACACTCTGAAAGTCGTCAATTTAAAAAAAAACCTAAAAGTTTTTTTTTTGCTACTTTTATGTAGGTGATGGGCTGTACACCTAGGAAAATGACATTGACTTTGTGTTATTAAATATTACCGTTAAATCTTTACTGAACCCCTTATGGGATTGAAAGCATGATTGTAAATGTACGTATGTACAAGTACATACATTATATAAAATATTCCAAAATGTTTATTGTAATGGAGAACTATGAACCAAAAACCAATTATGTAAATATTAATTCAAAATTGTGTTGCCACCCCTAATGGTAATCCGATTGTTATTACACGCGTTTGTATTGGAACGTTTTATGGTCGTCGAGGTGTCCAATCACGGGACCGCGACTGATACCCTAATGAAAAGTTAATGTACACTCGAACTCGTAAATTTAGTCTATGATGACGGCAGTCGAAAAAATAACAGCAAATGAAATCAATGTTGATTGAGCATTCATTTCGAAAAGGCAATATGAAAATACATTTTAATTCACTGCCAGCACACGTGTTACCTTTTTCTTACAATTCCTGAGTCAAAAGGTGTGTGAAAAAGCACCTAGGCCTAACCTCCAAGGCTTATTACACTTGATTGATTAAGGTCTAGCTCACTTATCAGCTCGTAAAGGAAACGTAACAGTATCGCCGTAATGCGGCGCGTTACTTGTCGCTAAACTATTTTTTGCATTTTAGACTCCACTTCAGCTTTGATTGAACATCTCATCTTCATAGTCGTTTTTCTTCTGTTGATAGCGAATTTCTTGGTCTTGATATTCTGATAATAACTGATGATAAGACCCAAGATGGAAGCAATAAACCAGCGTCAACTCTAAACCGCTGAGGAGCTGGCTCTCATACTATCACTGTGTCGATCACAATAATGGTGTTAACGTTACTGGTTACGGCGAATTTGCTAAGATGGTGAGTGTGATTCTTCCTGACACGGCCACGGAGGACTTTGTGATTATAATACTAGAAAAATGCACTGAAAAAAATCGACTTGCCTCAGGCGGGACTCGAACCCGCACCTTCCACAATCCGGGTGGACGCGTTAACCAATTTCGCCACCGAGGCACTGCTTTTCGCTGTCGAAATTTGTCAGTGCTTGGTGCTTATGTTTTTATGGTAAACATCGTTTCATCAAATCTTTGAAATTTGCATTTCCAAGACCCGAACGAAATATTTTTGCAAATATTTGACGCCCAGCTAAGATGAAACTACCTTACATTATGGAATAATTTTATTTTTGCGTTTACAAACGCGTAAATATAATACTAGAAAAATGCACTGAAAAAAATCGACTTGCCTCAGGCGGGACTCGAACCCGCACCTTCCACAATCCGGGTGGACGCGTTAACCAATTTCGCCACCGAGGCACTGCTTTTCGCTGTCGAAATTTGTCAGTGCTTGGTGCTTATGTTTTTATGGTAAACATCGTTTCATCAAATCTTTGAAATTTGCATTTCCAAGACCCGAACGAAATATTTTTGCAAATATTTGACGCCCAGCTAAGATGAAACTACCTTACATTATGGAATAATTTTATTTTTGCGTTTACAAACGCGTAAATATAATACTAGAAAAATGCACTGAAAAAAATCGACTTGCCTCAGGCGGGACTCGAACCCGCACCTTCCACAATCCGGGTGGACGCGTTAACCAATTTCGCCACCGAGGCACTGCTTTTCGCTGTCGAAATTTGTCAGTGCTTGGTGCTTATGTTTTTATGGTAAACATCGTTTCATCAAATCTTTGAAATTTGCATTTCCAAGACCCGAACGAAATATTTTTGCAAATATTTGACGCCCAGCTAAGATGAAACTACCTTACATTATGGAATAATTTTATTTTTGCGTTTACAAACGCGTAAATATAATACTAGAAAAATGCACTGAAAAAGCACTGAAAAATCCACCCGGATTGTGGAAGGTGCGGGTTCGAGTCCCGCCTGAGGCAAGTCGATTTTTTTCAGTGCATTTTTCTAGTATTATATTTACGCGTTTGTAAACGCAAAAATAAAATTATTCCATGACTTTGTGATTTTTTAGTGGTACTAATTCATGAATAAAGTGTACGTAATGTACTTTCGAAGAGAAAATAAGTACTCTTATAGTTTCGACTTTCTAGCATACCTAAAGTGGAGTACATGTCTGGTAGGACCTCGCGTGTTTTGGGATATTGTTGCGTCAATTGTGAAAGGGATTAGCGGGTATTATTCAATCTCAGTTCTTTTAAAGGCTTAATTCGATTTCGAGTAGATAGTGGGTCAAAAGAGACTTGGCCCTTTTTATTCCGCCGTCTTCCGCGTCCCGCCTATCCACTGACTTCCTATTCTTATAACAATATCATTTTTGTCAATCTCCTTTCGCTCATTCGTTCTATGACGCTTCTCTCTCAACACTTCATTACAATCCTGTCAGGCAATTTTCAACCCAATCACCGTAGCTACCTAACGATAGAAATATTTGCCTTACTCAATCTCAATGTCTCTAACAGAAAATAGGTTTTTGTACAAATGCAACAATCGCATCAAAGATTTTTCTGCTTGAGAAAAAATCTTTAATAACGCCTATTAATTACTGTCGACGCCAAAGGGTTAAGTAACCCTTTTACCGCCCGGGGAAAAAATGGCCCGGTTGCTTGTGATGCTCAAGAATTATTGTTTTCTTTTGAGCATTCGACTTTGAAGTATTGCAATTATTAACGTTTGACGGTACCAGTGATATTTTCTGTGAAAGTTTTTAATATCGGGTCTTTTGCGCCATCAAAGCTGTTGGAGTGTTAATGAGGAAATGCATTTGTTTCTTAATGACTTTTTTTTGGGGAGAAGTTTGTTATTGGCATTTACTGATATTGGGTTAGATACCGGGAATAGAAAAGCGGCGCGTACATAATATTAATGTATTTAATATTCTCATTAATAGATAAAAGTAGTAGCAAAAAAATAGAATTAGAATTTAATGATAAAACTCTCATATGGATATTTATTTATATAATGTTTAAGTATATGAATTTATGTATTTATCTATATATTTTCTGTCTTTATATATTTATGTGTATCGTGTATGTATATTTATGAATATATGTATATGTTTGTACTATGTATGCATATGTATGTACTCATATTATGTGTATGTATAATTATACGAATCTATAAATGTTTGTTTCACGTCCTATGCAAATGGTATATTATTGGGAAACTTGTTATAAGCTGTACTTATTATAAGTACTAGATAAGAAAAATTGTATATTACGCAGTTGGTTTTCTTAATGAAAAAAATACTTTTAGTAGATAACGCAGTGTTTTCATAGCAACTGTGAGCTATGGTAGAGTAAATAATACAAAGTAAGTATAACAACATATCAACATTGCTACCAGCATTATCGTGTTCCCACAGTTAGTGATAAAATACCTAGCTTGTTGAAAGAAAGAAAAGAAAGAAAACATATATATTAGAAGCATTAAGAAAGCATAACACACAAATAAAAACACACATAAAATCAATATGGTAATAATGCAACTGCAATGCACCACTCAGCTTTAGGCCGCGACATTAAAATGCCTCGGCGCTGATTTATATTGGGACCATAAAAAGAGAGAAAGGACGCTACCTACGCACACAGATAAATAGAAAATAATGGAATAAATATGTAATATTAATACGATACGAAATAAATAATAATTTATAAAAATAATTATACATACAAACTTACTACAATATCAATTACTAAACTACATAATAACAAAAAAAAAACATTTAATCCTCATTGGTTTGTGGTGACCTCGCTCGCACCCACGTTCGGCCTTTACAACTACAGGTAACTACGAGGCAACAACTCTCCTGTAAAAAAATACTCCTCTGCCCACCTTTAGGACCGTTTCGATCAGTGACCAAACAAAAAAGAATACATGATTAATAATATTAACTAAATATTTATCATCTACATCTGCTGCAGACTGTATTCACAAAGTGCTAATCAACTTTTTAAGTTAAGCTCACATTTTCAACTCGTTCCACAACAGATGACGACGGTTGCGCACCGCTGCATTCCATTCCGCGGAGGAAGCGCCGGTGACAGCGGCACTCCTTTGTTCTCGCTTCGTTTCATTTCCAAATGCGATTGCAGAACTTGCGTTTGGTGCTGAGATTACAAATGTACAGAGAATATCTTCTATTTTACTATCATCATAACAGCCTTTATAATTCGACCCACTGCTGGGACACAAGGCCTCTCCTTGTCATCGAAGGAGGTTCAGGCAGTAGTCCACCACGCTTGCCCTTTGCTAGTCCATTAGTCGCCTCCTACGACACCCATTGGAGGATATGGGGTGATGCTATTCTACTCTGCCGGCATCACACGGTTACTAAATTACGACTTTAAAAATGTTAGCCACATCTACGTGATGCCTATAATAACGTATAATGTAACGCGTCACGGCGCAGGTGGAGCAGTAGCATAATACTCATAACACGAAATTCACAATGTGGATGTTTGACAGTGCCCACAAAGCTGGTTTTTCGCTCAATGAGAGTTTTAGACATTTGAGCTTAAAGCAGAATTATTCGGAATACAAGTAACTGGTTGATTCTGCAAGATTTAAGTTCAGATTGTCTTTCAATTGTCGTTAATAGTGATGGGGACTCTTTGTACACATGTGAAGTAATATTCTGTTTTCGGCGATTGTTAAAATAAAAGCTTAGACATCATGTGGTTCTTGTTTTTTTTAACCCCCGAGTCAAAAAGAGGGGTGTTATAAGGAATAATTTTATTTTTGCGTTTACAAACGCGTAAATGTAATACTAGAAAAATGCACTGAAAAAAATCGACTTGCCTCAGGTGGGACTCGAACCCGCACCTTCCACACAGCACCAAGCACTGACAAATTTCGACAGCGAAAAGCAGTGCCTCGGTGGCGAAATTGGTCAACGCTTCCACCCGGATTGTGGAAGGTGCGGGTTCGAGTCCGCCTGAGGCAAGTCGATTTTTTTCAGTGCATTTTTCTAGGGGTGTTATAAGTTTGACCTGTCTGTGTGTCTGTATGTCTGTCTGTGGCATTGTAGCTCCTAAACGAATGCAACAATTTTGGTGCGTTTTTTTTTGTCTGAAAGCTGACGTGATCGATATGGTTCTTAGCTATAAATTTGTGTCGGAGGTTACATAAATTGTTTAATTTTGTAATTTTTTATTATTGGCTCTCTCGTAAATTATGTCTAGACAAAGTGAGAAGCCTAGGTAAGTGCTTATGCATCATAAGGGGATCTCCTTAAACCTACACCTAGGTACTGCTCCGAACTGAAACTCTTTACATCAATTTAAAATACATCAAACTGAAACCAAAAGATTATCTTATATATAAAATTCTCGTGTCACAATGTTCGTTTCCGTACTCCTCCGAAACGGCTTGACCGATTCTCATGAAATTTTGTGAACATATTGAGTAGGTCTGGGAATCGGCTAACATCTATTTTTCATACCCCTTAGTGATAAGGGTTGTCCACCCTTAATTTCTTTTTTTTAATTTTTAAGGCAAAACAACGTTTGCGGGGTCAGCTAGTAATAGAATAAAGTTTGCAAGGGTGGAGGGAGCCACAAAGGTATTTCCTAATTAAGCTCGTTAATAGTTCGAAAACAATAATAAAAAGAACTACCTATGTAAGCACAGTTTTCACAGAGCAAAAACATTTTAATTATCAATTTTGTAAACGCCATCGACACTTTCACGACACTGGCCCCAACAAAATGTTGGCTTCAAAACGCAATTGTTTCAGTAAACAAAATGAAATTTCCGGGTTTTTCAATTTCCAACTATTTTCTTAACAGTATTAGCATTCATCTAGAGTTTAGCCAGGGCTTCTCGCTATACAGTTGTGTCTTTGGTACGTGCGGAAAATTTATATGTCACTAAATAGGGTTGTTCCTGTTTTAAAATAAAGATAGTTTGGATGTTATGTTTCTTGTGAAATCTTATGAGACAGACACGGGTTAGAGTATTCGTTTCCTTAATAGGTATTTTCCAGACTGAAATAATATTTTATTAAAAATAATTTCTATAGAAAAAGACATATTAAAAAGAGGCTTCTTAATTTAAGAGATTTTTTTATTGCTGGCAGAGTAGACTAGCATCACCCCATATCCTCCAATGGGTGTCGTAGAAAGCGACTAATGGATCAGCAAAGAGGTAATAAAGTACAATTATACATAGTTAGCGACCGACGCTTAAATTTCATGTCATCTTGCTTATATTGTCAATTAAGTTTATACGAAATAAATTCTCCAATTCGGTGAAATTAAGCAGTCGTTTGTATTTGAGTATTTAATTGCATGATTTTCTTTGATACAATTTATTATATTGAAATTTGGAAAATATGTGCTTTATTTTAACGGCTTATAATCCAAATAGGACTGACCAAAACACGGCGCCACGGTGTTTTTAACCAAATTGATATCCGACCCTTTTCCTTATTATTCCCTACTTTATATTTATAAAAAGGGAAGGGACGAACGAAGAAATCAAAGGGCTATTTTGGCATGTTGACAAATAAACGTATCAAAATAATATCACATACGTATCCCATCAAACAAAATTCCTTTTTATGTGGCAAGCATTTAAAGTTGCATTTACTTTGTCGTTTTTGTAATCCAAAGGTTTTATATTATCAAGGGATTTGAGCCGATTTGTCATGATCGGAAGTAGCCGTTTTGATTTTATACAAAAATCTTTTATGATTTTTATTTGGGTTTAAATAAGAAGCTTATTTGACTACTGCTATGGACTCCGAAGATTCTATCAAAGCGCTTTGATTCCATCAAAATTGGCAAATAGAAGGTGTGGTACAGATTATGTTTGTTTTGATTTGTATTATAAAAATAATATTTATACTTACACATATTAATAATAATAATATATATACATATATTAGGTCCCCACCTATGAAATTGGCGTTTTTTTTCTTACAGACTATTAGCTGTGTTCTTCTTTGATTTAGTCGGTGTTTCAGATTTATATTTTAATTATGAATAAGGACTATACTGTTACGGATTTGCATGTAGTAAACTTATAATTATTTAAATGTTTATTTAAAAAAATAAAGTGACTGTTTTATTTGGTGAGCAGAATCAACTCTTGAAATCGTTGTAACTCATGGACAGGCCCATCTTTTGTGTAAATCATTGATGCAATACTTAACCAAGTCTTGCTCAATTATATACTCCACATTTCAAAAGATTTGGCAACGGAGTTTTTTAGAAATTTTAAATAACGTCAGTATGGAAAATACATATTTTATTGAAAATCTTCATAAAAATTGTCGTTGTTCCATACTAACTCTATTTTTTTTTTAACTATAAATCCTAATGTTACAAAATTTGTAGGAAATAAGCAAACAACCCTCGGCTAAGTCTAGCATCAATAAATTATGAAAAAATCAAGTCTGTCCATGAGTTAGTAGGCATCAAATCGTCAATTCTGATGAAGAGATTGAAGAGTCATTTACAGACAAAAATCTTGCAGTGTAGTTTCAAAAAATAATGATAATAAGAACCTAAAACAACAATTGAATTAAAGAAATTGCAAGTTTAGGTACAAGATAATAAAACGCCAATTTCATAGGTACCTAATAAATTTCATAGGACCTAATATTACAGAATGGGATGATGACATGCGTAGGCTGGCTGGAGTGAGCTGGATGAGAGCAGCCGAAAATCGGGAGCAGTGGCGTGCATTAGGGGAGAGCTATGTCCAGCAGTGGACGAACACGGGTTGATGATGATGATGATGATGGTATATTACAGTCACGCTCGTAAGCACAAAAGTTGTTGAGTAGCATCTTACGTAACATTTGGTTACACATAAAACCACATCCGACAGTATTGGCCTTGCAGTGACAGGCTGCCAGCCTGTCACCTATATGAAGACCATCTAACCCAAAAAAGTACTACCACACATACCTCCTGTGACTGTGTAATATATCAGGTCGGAAAGGGAACGCCTTTTTTTACTATGAACCCTCGATCTCGCGAATCGGTGGCTACGGAATGGCTACAAATCATAGCGCATTGCCTCGTTTTCATACTAAAAACATGCGATACGGTTCCGAGATGATAAATATGATAAACTTTACACTCTTCAGCAGACCGAGTACTTATTTTATAGGTTTCTAGTTATTATAAAAATTATATAATAATGATTAAAAAACACTATTTTATTATCTTTGTATTACTAAAGCAACTATAAGCGTATTCTATAGGAAAGAATTCGAAAATATCCCTGAAATTGAATACGTAATCTATTCATAATATTGCCATACCCTAATGTTTAAAACATTTCCCCTTCGGTCGGTATTGTGCTTCGAGTTGCCTGAAATAAAAAAAAGAAGCAGCAACTAAAAATACCGAGGGTTCTGTATATTTTTTTACACGCAAGTTACAAATATGGAGTACTTAATGTAACCTACGAAAAACCAATTTAATTTGATATTTCTAAAACTGATATTTTAACAGCTTAAGAAATGACTCACTCATATGCGAATGTTTCTTGCGGTAAGTACGTTTTCCATTTTCTATGTCTTATATTTTTTAAATCTTGTCATGATGAATCAGATCACTTTAGAAAATGTATACCTACTGATATATTTTGAGAGAACATTAAAGTTAAAAAACTGTGTAATGTATGTGATAATGTAGGGTACTTCCACAAAACTAGTTATTGGTATTTGTAAGGTACTCTTGTATTATTTGTATGATTGCCTGTCAACTTTAGTCGAAACACGTTCGTGTGATCGATTATTTTCTCTAAGCTCCATATTCTTCAACTTGTAACCCGACTACGGATAAAAGTACGGAATGAAATCGGTTAAAATCGGGATTTACAAGGAAAAATTGACTCCTCCTATTATTAAAGTCGGGTAAAATGCAGTCTATGTTACCGAGACTCGATTGAGGAAAGAAAATAAAAAATTGATTGACATTCATCCACTTTTTTTTTAACAGTTCAAAGCGATAAATGGCTATATCATATCGTGTTTCGGTGGTCATGCTAGGTGGGTAGGTGGGCCGCAAGCTTGTTTGCCTCGTCGTAATAAAAACAAATATTTTTATCATTGCAACGATCTGACTTATGTTATGTCGTTTCCTACGCAACCCTAAAATAGAACGTTTTGACGGATGACTGAGCGGGGGTAGGTCGGGCACTGATCTGTGATATTTTGTTGATGCGTGGAGCAACACGGCTTCCTAGATTATATTTTTTGTACCACATGTCTGTCTGTGTGTAATGATGTTGAGTGAAAATTTATTGTTTCCTGTTAGAAAAATTGTGGCATTTGTCTTGGGTATTTGGTAGCAAGAAAATTGTTTACAGTCGATTGTTTGTGTGGCACTATTAAGTAAATGAGACATTTTATTATTAGTTAGTATTGCAGTTAATAATATGAAAAAAACAAAATCCATAACGATCACGAAAGCTAAGCAACCGAGTGCGCGGTCGGTACTCGGATGGGAGACCGAAAATTTTTCAACTCTATTTTTCTCCGTGCTTTGGAAGGCACGTTAAGCTAGTGGTCCCGGTGCTGTTGAAAGATATCAGTCGTTTCTGAGCAGGGTTGGTGTCAGGCACACGGCCGTAAAAATGTAATGCCAAATCCTTAAGCAGTATTGTCGATATAAGGCATACTGCACCAACCCCAAATAAATTAGAAGCAGGGTAGGAGAACGAAGAAGAACAAATAATCAGTAGTACAGTTTGTAAAGACGAACTCATCTCTATAAGGGACTAACATCATTTATTCAGCTTTGTTCAGCTTTTCTCCATAGACTACGCGACTTACCAAATACTGTCTTCTATGGAATTTCTTTGTCCAGTGTGACTAGTAGGAGTAATAAAAATATATACTCGTAAGTGTCGCGCTTGATATGCTGTCGCTGGTACTCAATACAATAGACATACTTATGTACCGGGTAATTACAGTGAACTAATGAGCCGAATCAGTGGAACGGAATCTATTAGCGCCACTCATTACAGTGTTTGCATAATACGTAATTGATTGACATGTTGCTTGTATGTTATGAGGCTATGGGTATTTTCGTAAGATTATCGTGGAGTGGCTAAAACTACATACAACATCACGCTCACAATTCCGAAACAGTTTTATTTTCTTCGGATAGCTAACCGCTTTCTTACCAACAACTGGTTACTTTTTCATATCTCTTATCAAGCCTATCCTATGGATATGTATGGAGGTGATCGCACGCTACGACGTGACAAGTGGGTGATATTTGGTGCATCTCCATACATAAGAGCTATTAACAAGCTACTTACCACATATAACTTCAACATTGACAAATACCACTAATACAAGTTTGACGAATGCACTAATAAGTGTATTAGCATAGAGTTGAGCAGAGCCTTGGTTGATATTTGATTATTCATAAAGCCACATTTGGTATTTTGCGCCATGAAGTGCCTAAAAACATACTAGTGCCAACCACATGCCAGGAGCGGTTGTGACAGTGCTTGGGGTTTGTAGTGACAGGCCCCTTACTAGTACTCTCTATATGCAAACTGGCCACCGGTGGCCACAAGCAGTGAACACATTTCGTCATACATTTTCAATAGACGCTGCTCACATGCCTGGTCAGTTGTGGCCACGCGCTTCAGCAGTGACCGCGGTGGCTGCCATTGATGGTGACCCCCAACCACCAGTGGCAGCTACAGACCACCTTTATTTGCGCGATACTAAAGGATGTGGCATGCAGCAGCCACCGGTGGCAGCTACTGACCATCTTCCTTCCGGCGGTGGTCGGTGGCCAATTTGCGTGAAGCCATAGTTTCGCTAATATTACAATTGCCACAGCCGTATCGTGGCACAACCGTACCCATTCTAGCCTACATGGTGACCAATCACTCTGGCAAGATTGGCCGGTCACCATTTAGGAGAACAAGAACCACCAAGCAAGCTGAACGCGAATTTGTACTTTCGTGTGAATAATTAAAGAGTTATTAGCAGAAGTGGAGTCCAAATACGAAGATTTAGCTTCTAAAGGTCTCTTTCAAATAATGTAGATACCGTTTTGCAAATTATGTATTAGAAATCTTATTTGAAAGATTAACCGTACAACTACGGGTGCCATGATGATTATGCTAAGAGCCGGAGGCGGGCGAACAAAAACAGGTGATTAATTACATCACTAGCGATCGGTCTAGACTAGACTAATGCATTCGTGTTCTTTAGCTAAATAGTGCTGTGATTCAGCGTTGCGAAACTCGTTTATATTGTGTTGGTAATTAGGCGATAGTTATTTTTAAAAAGATTCATTCATGAACTTACGTATACTAAAATTTGCTAATAACAATAAATAATCCGGACTACTGAGATGATTTAAGGTTGCAACAGACTTATCAGGTTGGAAACGTGTCGCGTTTTTTTACTGTGAAAAAGAGGCGATGCGCTTACGGTCCTAAGTCTTATTGTAGCTACCGTTCCGTAACGTTCATAGTAAAAACTTCCCTTTCCGAGATGATAAATGTGCAAAGACCTTTAGAGTATACAACCTGTCCTGGTTGTTTGTTGGGCTACTTAAGGTTTGTTACTCTTTGGGTTTTATACCCATTGCGACGACAGTGGGCGACAGGCTGCCAATCTGTCATTACTTTGAGGCACTAACATGGTAAGTTGGAGTTTATCCCGAGTTCTTGTTGTAAAAACACGTGTTGAGAGACTCCATTTTTAACCTAAATCAACCGTACAATTTTTGTTACTATTTACATTTTCACTTGACATGTGTTACTTAAACTAAAAAAGCGAATTACTTTTAACAACTGCTTTAATAGAATAAAATATAAAAAAACACGTTGAACACAATATGAAAAAAAAACACAAACGTAAACAGCTCCTAGCAACGAACCAAAACGTTTTTCTTTCATAGACGCGGAATATAAAAATAGGTAGCATTCGCCACAGAATGGTAAGTTGTGGAATTAATGTGCTAAAGCTCGGCCATCTTTCATAACACCTTTAGGGATTAGCGACAAGAGTAAAAGGAACTCACAAAAGATCTCGACGGGTTAGATCTAAAAGATTTTATGGTAAAGTAAATAAAACATGTGACTCTTTAATTACTTAATTAATTAGGAAAAGATTCGCAGGATATTAAGGTCTCACGGGACTCTTCATTCTTGTAGATATTGTGAAACTCAAACTCAAATTTCTTTAGGTACAATTGTACACTTATGAAAGTCAAATTTGATGCCATCGGTTCAAGAGTCTACCAGGAGGCCATTGTCGCAAGGATATTAGTTTCAGTTCTGGAATAAAAAACCTTGTACCACCAAAATTTAATTACGCAGTACAAACAAAGAACACAGGAGAAGCACTCCAATTCGCGGGCAATCGGCCCCGCGCTAATGAAATTCAAAATCAAGTCGATACGGCACTGCACGAATGGCTTCATTCGGACGGACGGAAGGAAGTAACGGAAAAAAACTTGGTTGAATACAGATGAATGTTAAGCGGGGACACACGGCGGTGTTTGGTGGAAGGCACGATTACATACATGCAATCATACTCATAATCTTAAAAGGTAACACTTGGTTACATATAGAGCCAAAATCTAGCAATATGGGTGCCAATAAAAAAAATTAGAGATAAAACTGGAACCCACACCGTTAGTAAAAAAGTGAAGACAAGAATTTTGTCCTTGACACTTCTCATTACCTACTTGTCTCTTTCTAACTACTATAGGACACGTATTAGATGGTCACGTGACACGTCACGGTGACATCATGCACGCGTACGTCGTCATATTACTTGTGCGGAGGTAGAAAGAGACAGGTATGAAACAGAAACATTCAAGGTCACTTGGGGTCAAAACAGTTGTCTTCAATTTTTTATTGCTACATGGCTTCCAGATTTACCGAAAAATCTCTTGTGTGCCACCAATTAGTGGCAGGTTCCCATACATGGTTCCATGTCGCTTACTTAATTATGTTGTAGATATACCTTCCATCCGAACGAGGCGCTTTGCTTCTTCTTTAATTATGCGAACAGCTAAGGATTGGAACTCGTTGCCAAGGTCTATGTTCCCAGATCAGTATAATCTGGACATCTTTAAGGCCAGAGTGAACAAGCATCTTAGGCGAGCGTGTACCACCTTAGGCCTCGTAATTGCTTTTCATCAGGCGTGATTGTGTAAAAATCGAATACCAAAACTTGTGTATGCACTGCACAAGCAAGGTAGGATAAAGAAGAAGACTTAACTTTATGATCCTAGCATATGATCTTAATTCAACAATTCCTGTGTTTCTATGATAACCTTAACGAAAGATTACAGTACTAGCTTGAATTTTAAGGTTTCTGTACCGTATGTAACACACCAATCCTCTGCCAAAAGCGAGCGAGTATCAGAGTCATTTACATACTGTTTGCTAAGATAGGAACAAAACATTCTCCGATTGTATTGCTACACGGTATTGTCACAGTTCCCACTGTCTACAACGCTCCTGTCACCACTAGATAAGGTTTCAATTTAACTAAACGTGACACAAATGTTGGGGCGTCGACAGTACATTGATTCTGTTTGCCGTCTTTGTATCGGACTGAAGTTAATTCATGTAAACTTTGCTCGAAACTAAAAAGTATGCTGTTTATACTTTTGAATTTAATAAAAAGGTTTGTAGATACAAAACATGTTTATTTAGAATTTTTAAAATCTTAATAACAAATATTTAGGTACCTACTAATATAACTGATTCATTATTGTTATCTTTATGTACCTTAAATAATACAATAACTGTACAAATCTATGCTAAGAATTTCGAATAGTATGTACCAAAAGATTGCAGAGTCTAGTCGTTAAAATATTGTTTTCCGAAAGATTAACTAAAAAAATATACAATACCTTTAGGTGTTATTGCGTGGATAAAATTAAAAATAGAGATTTAGAGCAATGAATTTATTTAAATTTTCAAAAGCAGCTTCTAAATACAAGGATTTTAAATATTTGCTTACCTACCCTGGAATGTCGATGGCAATATTACATCGTTTTCACAATAGAAACAATCCAAGAGTAATGTTTATCAAAACGTGTCTTTTCACTTCAATATGGAATTGAAAAGTGTAAAAATTTTCCAACATTAAATGACAGCAATTATGCGAAAGAATAAAATTCTTTAATGACGGGTCAAAGGCGCCATCTCTTTGTGCCTGTCACGCGTCAGCGCGTCGGCAGCCATTTGACGCCTGCTAACAATGGCCGCTTTCCATTCCAAGTGATACTGTAATCAAAGAGATTTGTCAACTTTGATGTTGTTGATTAATTTTAATATCTGTACGTAATTTGGGCTTACAGATGAATATTTGCTGTTGAGGAATTTCTGAAATGTATATAATTTCATTACTTGTAGCTAAGCTCCATAGCATTACCCCTACAAACTTTAGCGGTTTTCTAAGTGCTATGCTAATGACTAAGATATTATTGTAACTTTTAAAAAAGATAAAATTTAAACTCTTTATGTTCAAATGTCCAGGACATTTAAACAAGGTACTTATACATTAGCTGATATACTTATACATTAGCATTTTAAAATAAAAGTATAATCTTCACTGTTAAAGGTTTTAATAGCATAATAATAACTACCGACAGTTTCCATCGGTAGAATTTTGACATATTTCGTATTAGATATCTGTCAAAATCTTATCCCTAGTAAGCAAAAGTGTAGATTGATAAGTTATTGAAACCGGCCATAAGTGCATCACAGCCGCCTTCAGTTGTTACTTAACAATTTAATAAAAAAGTCACGTTGTACAGTAAATCAGCACCGAAGAGTCTTGTTTACTAGTTATAATATTTTCGCCTACAGATTTATATATACACTAGTGACCCGACCGGGCTTCGCACGGGTGCAATGCTTATGTAAATATGCATGTATTATACATATAAACCTTCCTTAAGAATCACTCTATCTATTAAAAAAAAACGCATCAAAATCCGTTGCGTAGTTTTAAAGATCGAAGCATACATAGGGACAGACAGACGGCGGATAGCGACTATGTTTTATACTATGTAGTGATATTTAGACTCTACAAATACTAGCTATACTACTTCTTTAGCATGTTTTGCTAGTGTTTGCAAGTTTAAAATATAACCAACAACAAATAAAATAATAATTCGCTGTTGATGAAGCACAAATTTAGACAAAAAAAAAACACAAAATGAAGAATTATTCACTGAATCAATTTGTTGTTGGCAGGTGTTTCAATAAGAAAGCTTACCACTATCCCCTAGCCAAACTATTGTCTGTTTTTTATATTATAAAACTCACGTACGATACTGATACCCATCCAAATTTGACATGATAAACAACGCCACACAAAGGAATCCGGACAAAACGAAGCTAATATTTTTGCGGAAAAATAAAAAAGAGGGTTTGAATTACATCAAAGCTGTATCATACCCAATATGTTTAGGATTTCACTCAATTGAATGTCCGAGGGAAATTAAATTTCTTCCCCCAAGTCCATTTTAAAGGTTTTCTTGTCCGTCTTTTAAAATATCGTGTTGCTTTTGTCTCATTATAGTTTATTGGTTTTGTCCTCGGAAACCTTAGACGTGGGAGGAATTTGTAGTAGGTTTGTACGAATTTTAACAATGGGATATCGGTTACATCGTGTTAGGATAAGTGTACCTATGTTGTTATTGTCTCATTTTAGTTGAAAGCGCTGTCGTGGAGGAGTGGCAGGGCCTAGACATGTTGCAAACGATACAAAGTTTCTATCGGACGAAATGTAAATTTTTGACTACTACTCATACATTTGACCATTTGACCTTAGCATTTGACACGACGGTCGCCATTGAGCTTTCTCAGTAATACCACAGTGCAAATTAAGACTTCTAAACAACCAGTTATGGTCGTTAATGCTAACTAAGGAAATCTAGTAAAAATCTAGTTTCTTATCGAGGAGGTCTATGGCGCCTTTTTTCAACTCAAGGCAAACTTCTTCGGCTCGATTTTCCTTCGTCCTTTGGAAGGCATGTTTAGATGGCTGTCCCGTCTATGTCAGAAGATAACAGTCGTTCCCAAGGAGGGTTTGTTTAACAATCTTAGACCAAAACCTATAGCAGTATTGTCAATAGCAAGACATATTTTACCATCCCCAAATAAAATGGGTGCAGGGAAAGAAAAAAAGGAGTTTCTCTTCGATCTAATATCCCTAACACAAATTCTTAATGATACTTAAGTAAAATAATCGTGGTGAGCGATACTTAGCTTAAGTAAGATAATCGTTTTGAGCATGGAAATACATTATTATAACCATTAAAAAGAACAATATTAATTGTTACATTTTCTCTATATTTGTAATACAATTTGTATGTAAAATAAAATTTAGCTACATTAGCTCGCAGGCAACAATCCATTGTGTGCAAACATCTAAATACCCGAAGAGGTGTAGCTCTCGGGAACCATAGTAAACGAATACGCAGTAATCAATTAGATATTTTTTTTCTGCTGCTACTATGACGGATTTTATATTGTCAATATCTCTGCATTGATTCTTGCACTAAAACAGTCTCATTAATAATGATAGTTGAAACTGTATATATATGCGGTTTTAAAAAAAAATAATCACAGATGAAAATTAAACTTGAAATTTTTGATGGTTTTAATAATCTTTTCTACACTAAATTAAGTAACAATTTAGTCGAGGTGCACAGAGGACTAACCGTTCGAATTTGAAGCGCCTGAACTGGCGTAGTACCTTTAATTTACAGAAGAACACAGGCAAATAACACTACATTTTTGTGATGTTGTGATCCTGTTGGTGAGTAAGGTTACCATACTTCCGCGAGGTTGCAAAGGAAACTAAGGTTAGCAGCGCGTAAGCGTCTATAGGCAACGGTGTCTGCTTACCACCAGGCAGACCGTATGTTTGTCTGCCAACCAATGACACAAAAAAAGTCTTATTTTTTTTATGAAAGCAGTTTTCAAATGTGTATTCTGTTAGAAATATCATATGATTCCGTGGTCATATGTTCGATTCTTTTCCTTTCGTATTTTAAATTACTATTTATAACCTTCCGTACTGTTTACATGTTAACTATGTATAAGCCCTTCGTTCCATGACCGATTCAATCACCTAGCACGACGAACAATACCTCACATTTTGCCTAACGCTGCCATCCAAACAAAGATAATCAGACATTAATTTACAGATCCCATAACTCTTACTCGCTACATTTTAGAGATGAAAATCGCACGCTACAAATGATGGAAATGCAAATTTAATTTTGCATTTGCACAATTAACCCAACAATCTCGAGTTCTATTTGCAAATGGATTGGATTGCCTTCAAAATGGCGACCGATTGTTCTTATGTCTGAAATACTCATACATGTCTACTGTGTTAAAAGGGACTATTGTGTTTGAAATTATGTTTTGGATGGGTCGGTGGTGAGATGGATTTATATCAAATTAATTTGTAGAATAATGTTTGTTCTCTATGTAGTAAATGGTTATTGTAACTGTGAAATTTTTAAGCGGCATTAACTTGTTAATTAACGACATTAAATTGTTTTTTTTTAGTTGCCTGTAGTATGTATTTTATTAAACGTATTAAAGGAATAATTTATTATATTATTTTTGACTTTTGTTTACACGACATTTGTCGGTTTTATAAATACCCCGTCTTGATTCCTTCAAGAAAAAAGGTACTTATTTTCCATGAAATTATATTTGAAAAAAAAGGATCTATCTATGAATTAGTTGTTCATTGTGTGACTGTTGATGACTGACTGTGTTGTGTGCTTGTTAATGGATGAGTGTTTTGTGTATCTGTTCTATTAACAAACAATGTATCTCCTAGAACTTTACTAATGATGGTAGATGTGTGTATAGCTGCTTGTTTTTGTAAAATTGTAATGTCTATTGCTGAATCTAATTTATCTACTCTCTATGAACCGGGTAAGCCAATAAAATGACGAGGACATTTCTAGATCTACTGTAAGTACGTGGGGAAGAGTTATACTCAACATAAATCATATTCCATTTTTATTTCGGCTATTTATAATCTTGATCTATTAATGACCAGCTGAACACACACACACGCACTTACATTCCCTTTGAAACTTCACGTTTTTTTTATGTTACGAGATGGCAAACAATCTTGCGGCCCTTGATGTTAAGTGGTCACAGCCGCCTATAGACACTTCCAATATTTAGTGTAAATCACTTAACACCTTAAGTGCGTTTGCCATCCTGGGGCCTAAAAGATATGCCCTCCATGCCCAGTAATTACACTGGCTACCTTTCCCTTCAATCCGAAACACAGCGAACTGCTTCACGGCAGCAATAAGAAAGGCGGTGGTATCTACCCAGACGACCCTACATATGGGTCTACCACCTAGTACGTCCACGACAAGCTAAAATATTATTATGTCAAATAATAACATATGCGCCCCGATTGTATTATCGTTTAATATATGGCTATTGCCCACCTTTCCGTAGTGAAGTGTTTCGATCATAGATTTATAAATTACTGATGTTAATAGAGTGACAATGAATCGACTAGGGCTAGACCAAAAAAATGAACTAATATGTCCCTGAAAAATAGTACTGTAGTCTAACAGTTGTCTTTATTACATGACTGGCAGGCTGACTTAGGCCACCTGCGTGTATGTAAAATGGTCCAGTCTATCTATCTCGTTCTAATATATGTGTTAGTATGTTCTTTTTCTTTCACATTGCCCATCTATAGTTTCCTATATCTATGGTATCTATAACGTTTATCTATTTTGTTTTATTTCGCTCATGCTTTTGTTACCACTTCTAGTATCTCAAAAATTTCATTTCCCTCCACAATTTCACACAACACAATAACGCGAGACAAAAACTATGAAGCGTCCATGAAAAGAAAATGGCGAAGATAAGCCCAATGGAGAATATAATGAAACTCACACTTTGAGTATAAGAACGTCGGTGAGATAAAAGAAATGGCCCTCGTATTGTCTCCGGCGTGTTTCAGCTCCATATCCCAGTTGTGTAGTTCAATAGAGGAAAATTAAAACCTTAAAATGGGTGAGGACAGCGAGAAATTGTTTTCTTTGACTTTAAGATACGTATTTACTTATTGATCTAAGGGCTAAAACATCGGTACTAGCTTACGTGCTAGATTGCAATTCTAATTATGTTGACACATCATTATTTATGTAGGTACATTCGGTACAGTCAGTCAGTCAAGTAGATATCAAAAACAATGCTTCTAAAATTCATAAAAATCAAAATAAATACAGAAATGTAAAATTCCTAAAAGCATATTTATCTTGTAGGTGTGAGTATTCATTTGGGTAATACTTTATTTCTATTTCTATTTTTCATAACTCAATTTAGTGAGCTTAGTTTGATTTTGATCATTTGATCATCTACTTTCGCGGTTGACTGTACTATTACAAGGACGTAAAGTAAAATCTATAAGAAAATGAAATTAACATAGCAAAACTAAAACTTCACAAAAAATATCAAACGTCAAAACTAAAATATTTAAACTAAATTAATAATATTTTAAGCAACCTCCCTCAAATCAAGACAAATGAAAAATCCCTCTATACATTTGACTTCGGTTCGTGTAGAACTTCCGTAGCTGGAATGCGTGTGATTCAAACAAGCTAAGAGAGGGTTTCTAAATCTCCCGCGAAGAAGTCTCTTCACTGATTAGAGTCACTAGGGCGTTCGAGTCGGTAGGGAGCGGAGCGCCTCTAAAGTCTCGGCCGTCGGTTCGGGCGTGTCATGTCCTGGACGGATGGTAGGTGACAAGCGCCCCGGTATATGTCTTTACCGAGTATAGCGCGACGTGTGTCACTGGGTCTTAGCACCCGTCTACTGTTTTTCGAGTGAAGGACATGAGCCTTCTTATCCTCTCGTCGTAAGCAATATGGTTGAGATTTGCAGAGTAGTAGTGACATCTCATTCTCTTCTTATTTGCCAAGAACATAACATAGTAACGAGTATTTTCTATACTTACAACTTCAAAGCCCTGTCTGTCTTGAACATTTTTGAAATAATAAAAGTCTAACGGTTAATCATTCGAAGTTGGGCTATACACGGTATCACTCACCATGTTTTACTTACACAGTAAAAGTGTTATCCAATTAGACATAAATACGTTCTCCTCCCCTACATCTGGGTGTCATGGCGGCCTTATCAGCACTCGTCACTTCTTTACAACGTTCGCTATTTGGTTAACTTTATGTTTTCAATAGGGCTGTCATACATAAATTATTTATACTTATAAATAAGAAAAATCAAGAGGCTGGTAACGGAAATAGAATTCGAACAAAAAGAGAATGTCATACTTATATTATATATACATTTTCAACTTAAAACAAATAATATGACAATAAAAACATATAACAAAAAAAAACATAATGAAAAGTCATTAAACAAAGACGAAAATACAATTGTTAGAAACATATGTCGCGCTTATTACTACGACAGAGATTAAAAAATCTTAACAATGTCGAATAAAATAAAATTATGTCATTTTTGAAAAATGAATTCATGGGTAGTTGCCATCAAAGCCGCTAGCCCATCGGCAAACAAATCACAGTCCTTATATTGAGGAATCATATCCCCGATCAGACGTAGAGCGTGGATTGTATGTACTTGTGCAGCATAGACGGTGCGAGTGGTTGGTATCGGCAGCAGGCGCGGTATCTGCCGCGGTGCCACTAAGCCGTTGCAGTCCCAAGATATGCGGCACGTCGAGACAAACACGCTCGAGCACACACGGGCAATCTTACATTATGGTACAGTACGCAAAGATAGTGCACCATAAGTAGTAATTTCCTTCTCGAGTCAAGAGTAGCGAGACCTACCATGCCGTTAACGAACATCGAGAGGAACAGGTAGGGATAGTACCCGTACTGTCTCTTGTAGAGCCAACGTCCGAACTTTCTTTGCAGTTTTTCGAGCATTATACTGTATTTAGCCTCACGAGGGTCCCAGATGATTGATAGATTTGATGATTATTAAACATGTTATAATAAAAAAATGCGTTTCTCCAGAGCGACAACCCTAGCACTAAAGTATCCTGTGTAAACTGTTAATGTGGTTCGGATTAGCGTTACGTTTAGAGTAACACTAACGGGGGCTGAGACTCAGTAGTAAAGATTTTAATTGTTAATGACGAAACTTGCCGACACAGGAGATGTGATTTAACACGACTTTAACGTAATATGGGAGAAGGGGGATAGTAATGTATTAGGTGTTAGCTACGAGAGGTGGGAGGTAGTAGTATTTTGTATTTAAATTTAGTATTCTAGAATATAATTATAATTGATATGTATACCAAATACTATAGCATCGACAAAATTAAATGGACAGTATTTAACTGAAAATCAAAAAATCTTCCATTTGTATATCAAAAATACTGATTGCAAAGTGATGACTTTGCAATCAGTGTTTTTAAATACAAAAACGCGCGGTTCGAAGCGCGTTTAATTTAGGTGACAGCTATTTTGGTTGCATGGCCCATACTGCCAGATGGGGCTGTATACACGGTGAATTTTAGTGGCTGTTGAGCCAAAGCCATTTTAGCACAAACAACGCTTGCTATGGGACAATTATAGAAATCGTAAAAAAATGCTATTTCATACATTTTGGTTACGTAGATGTAGCACTTTTTGATGAAACAGCCATTTTTATTTCGCGATTTAGATTTTGTTCTCATGGTAAGAGTTGTTTGTAATGACCATTTTAATTTTTATCCTTATTTTAAATTAATCCACGTAAAATAATTATAAATTTTTCTTTCGTAGAAAATTATTCGTGATCTAGTTTAACACTCCATAACACCATTTGTCGACGTCGAAAAAGTAATTAATCCCACCTAATTACTCGTAAAGCACAAAGTATAAGATGAAATTTTAATCACTCGCGTCTCTCATTAAGGGTGAAGATTTAAACAGTCATTGTAAACTTGATGAGATGATGAGTTGTAAAGTTACAGAAGTGTAAGGGCGACTGTCCACTGGCTATTAGAGAGCGAAGATATTAAGATTTTTTTTCTGAACTATAGTAATATTAAAAAATAACGATTAAAAATAATATTTATATTTTTCCGAAGCGTTGCCATCGTTGGCACATTTTTGAAGATTGAAAAGTACATAGTAATAACTAATTAAAAAAAGAAATGCTGACATAGAGATCAAAGCATTTTTATTATGGACGTTCAGGACCAAACATTCACGTCTCGTAGCACATCTCCTATACTAGGTTGGTTGGAATAGATTTCTTTTAGAAATAAGTCACACATTTTGTACATTTTCATTATTTTGTTTTCCATTTTTGTTTCTGTGTGTACAATAAATTATTAAATAAATAAATAAGGAGTCGGTGGCTAAAGTAAGTATTCAATTAATTGTTTTTGAGTCACTTGTTATGGCAACTTACATAAAAAAATAGAAAGTCTCAGTGATATGAAAACTTCTGTATTCACTAAACTAGTAGTAAAAAAATAACCATGCTTAATTTTATTGATATATTTTGTAGTCTTAATAATCCCGTTTACTATAGCTTTGAAACGTAGCTAGCTGGAGACGGAGCTTTACAATGACAAGATATAAACTGCAAGTTGATGTGGAAGCGTGCGTTTTATCTCACCGACGAAACACCCCCTTAATGGTGATTGAAGATCTTAAGTCATCACTGAATCGTTGAAACAACTGTTTATTTCGGTCCCATTTTGATGCGAAAGCTTGTATAAGTTTTATGTAAATGGGAAAATTACGATGTTGTGTTAAAGAGGTTGTTCGCAGTTTGATGGCAGGCGTGTTATTTACTTGGGTGCGTAGAATAGATATATTTTGTAGTAATATTAAGTCGAATGTACATTATTGTTTTTATTATTGCATTTCTTAATATTAGATTAACACCAAAACACCTAAATTATGGAAAATTAATGTAGGTGAACGCGCGCCTTTGCATCGTGCTATGAAAAATTAAAATGATCATTTTTGCGATTTAGATCTATTTAACGTTTCTCCTGTTCAGTTTATGAAAGAAATCTTTTTACGCCTAAAAGACATACAAACAGATACTGATGTGTAGTTATTTAATAATTGAAGTAACTAAAATGTGTATTTTAGAGACAATGAAAATCATTGTAAACTAATAGGGTTAAGCCAACTTTATTATAATAGGTTGGGGAAAAAGTTTCTTCGCATTTTTTAAGAAAATTCAAAACATTTTTTAATATAGTTTATTTACATTTAACTAAAGTATGTAGGTACCATTTTGTTCGATAACTTTTTGCCATCTTGTAGGTAGGGACATGATCCCATTGCTATAGAAATTTTGGGACTTCTGGTCAAAATACCGCGACAAGTGGTTTTGGCAGTCTTCTCGTGATGTTAACCTGACACTGCCTAAAGAATTCTGAAGAGACCGAAACAGGTGGAAATCTGAAGGTGCAAGGTCAGGACTATACGGCGGATGCATTAACACCACCCAGCCAAACTCTCTTAATTTTTGCTGAGTGGCTAAAGATGTGTGAGGTCTAGCGTTATCATGATGAAAAACCACACCCCTTCTGTTGATTAATTCCGGCCGCTTTCTCTCAACTTCTTGCTTTAATCTCATCAGTTGTTCGCAGTAGAGTTCAGAATCGATGGTCCTGCCTGGTGGTAACAGCTCATAATGAATAATGCCCTTCCAATCCCACCACACACACAGCATCACCTTGTTGCGAGTTAACCCGGGTTTCGCCACAGTCTGTGAAGCCTGACCGGCCTTTGACCACACGACCTTTTTCGCACGTTCTTGTCGTACGTGATCCACTTTTCATCACCAGTTATCAGCTTCTTCAAAAATGGTTCGGTTTCATTACGTCGTAATAAAGAATCACAAATGAGTACACGGTTCATTAGGTTTCTTTCAGTGAGCTCGTGAGGTACCCAAATGTCGAGCCTTTTTGTGTACCCAGTTTTTTTCAAATGCGCCAAAACTGTTTTGTGGTCAATTCCCAGTTCTTCAGCTACGTCGTAACTACTGACATGCCGATCTTGCTCCACTTTTTCAAAAATGGCATCCATTTTAGCTGTAATAGGGCGACCAGAGCGACGTGCATCTTTGACATCAAAATTTCCGAATTGAAAACGCTTAAACCAAATTTGTGCTACTCTCACAGACACTGCACTAGGTCCATAAACATCGCAAATTTTTTTTGCGGCTTGCGTTGCATTTTTACCTTTTTTGTAGTAAAATTTTAAAATGTATCGAATTTCTTCATTAGATTCACTCATCTTGGCGGTACGAAAAACAAATGAAAATCACACATTTTCCTAATTTGAATTTGGAATTATGTTCTTTAAAATTTAAACTTTCAATGATACCAAAACCAGCCAGATACAAATAGTATAGCCAAAGAGATTTTATTACAAGTTTATACATACTATAATGCGAAAAGACTTTTTCCCCAACCATAATATTATCTGCACTTATAAAATTATTTCGTGAATAACGTGTTTGGTTACAAAATTAAAACAAACTGTGTTTTTAGTTACTTAAGCCTCAATTTGTAATTGTTTATTATTCTGAATAAAATAACATAAAATAAAAATAGATAATAACCTAAGGCTATGATCAAATTAGCGGGTTGAATGGGTTCCTCCTACGTTTGAACATCATGCAATTGTATTGTCCGCTAATGCTTAGGATCTGGTACAGTCACGAACAAAAATAAGCTACCATTCGACAGTTTTTGTCCCGCAGTCCCCCCAAAAAGGCTCGATCGATTTTTAGTATTTTTTTGTGTATATTTGGTAAGTATATAGAGAATAGAGTAGAGAATAAGTTGTGAAGTATATTTCATACCGCTAAAAAAATGACAGAACAACGTCAGCTACCTTTAATGACAAGTACAGCAAATATATGATGCAGTTGAGGTTTATGAAGTGTGTATTGCATTTTTTAAAATTAATTGGACGACGGGAGCACGAAGCGTGGTTATTAGTTCAACTCAAGCAATAGTAGTAGGCTTTAGTGACAGTGCACCTCGTTGTACAGAGCTGATGGATCATTGCCCTGGGTTCAAAATACATGTCTCCTCTCTTCTCGTCTTTGACAGAATTCTAATGGGCAGTGATTAGATCGGGGAATGAGAACCGCGTGCTTGCTTATGAAAATGAATGAAAACAAAATATTTTTAAGATAAAATCTCTTAAAAATGTTTAATATTTTCCTTCGCAGCGTACCAGCAAGATCATACAGTGGTATTAAAACAGATAAATCACTGTTCCTCGGGGCATGCTATTTGTCACAGTGACAAGACAAGTGCTGCGCTAACACGTGTGTAAGAAGAAACGGATGCCCTGCCACGGGTATCACGTTCCGGGCTAGGTATTTTGTACCGAGCACTGGATGTTTTCGTTTTCGCTTATTTTGCGATGTTATTAAATTTTTCGTGTCCAAAGACGTAAGTAATTACTCTACGAAGGAAATAAATTTACAATCACAATTTAACAATATGTAGTACGTTTGGATTGATATTTTATTAAAGGGAGGTTGGTGGCATCGCGGTCGTGCGTTCTGCCTAATGACCACAAAAGCTAAGCTAGCAAGTGCGCGGTCTGGATTTGGATGTGTGACCAAAAAATTATCGCCTTAATTTTCCTCCGTGCTTCGTAAGGCACGTTTGGTCCCAGCTGCTATCGAAAAATAGCCGACGTAAGCAAGTCCCGTCACAAGCTAGAAATGGCGAATTGTTAAATCTGACACCAGCCAACCAAGTTGACCACTCAGAGAAGATTTTACGAATTCTGATTAGGAAATACGTGGCAGTTAAATTGATAGTTTTGTATAGAGTATCTGTCCGATAAAGGCTAATGGGAATTTAGTTTGAATCTATTAAAAACAGGCCCTAAAAGATTATTATTAAAAGCTCAATTGATGAGCAGTTGCCCGGATTGCGAAAAGTTCGTTTCGTGAGTTCGAGTCATTTCTCTTCATAATACAGGATGTTCTTTTTGTTTTTCCGTTTCTTTTAATTTACTACAATCAAGAAACATTGCCACAGTGCCAGAAATAAAAATGTTAACATATTCAATGTTGTTATGTATATTTGTTCGTTATGTAGTATTCATGATGCAACTTTTTAATTACTGTTAGCCTGATTATAATCGAGCTACTAAGAACCGCACTGTTGTCTTAGTAGATTATTAAAATCCCTATTTGTTTAATTGTCAAAGTAATGTTCCCGTCTCTCCCGCGCAGTTCCCTTCGCGCGGGCTAAGTGTATTTACCCTATTGTGGTGTGGTGTGAACTTTGTGTAATAGACATTGAATAACTTTAAACTGAATTCTGTGTTATCGTTACCTATCACATTATTATGTGAAAACAAGTTTGCTTTAAAACCTTTAAACGAAACGGCTATTTTATCACTAAACCACGTCAGACAGTCAGTCATCACACATCACCTTTACAGCAGAACCAGCTATAAGCGAGCTTCTCAGTGTGGACATATAAACTGCACATTAAAATAGTCTTAATGTCCGTCGTTAACTCCCTCAATCTGCTTAATTGGAAACAAAGCTTATAGCTAACGGGATATGTGAGGATTTATTAGATTCCTACCGAAATTACTCGTTAAGGATGAAGAGAAATATACGGATGAATTTTAAGAAACACAAACAATAAAAAAATATGGGTATCAAATTGAATTTTGGAAACTTTTTGGTACTAAATAACTAGAAATAGTCTATCTCTACATTTCTTTCAACGTTTTTTGCGTGTAACGACTCCTAACGACATTAAATCAGCTAACATTTCAATACCCACACAACCATACAAACAAAGTTCGCGTGACTGACCGTGACCATCGAGGTAAAAATCTTTTTTTATTCGTTTACCGCGCTATGCTTTGATGCGTTCCTGTTATTATTGGCGCCCTAAGGGTATTTCGATTGACTCAAATTGTGGTTCGGGTTATCGGATATCGCTTTATACAGTCCTATTAAAGGGAATATAAAGGGGTGTAGCGTCGGTATGCTACACCCTTCCATAAAAACTATATGAAATAATGATACAACAACATACTAAAGCTGATTTTTTAACAATTTGGTCACCAGAATACTTCTGGTCTGATCCTTTTGAAATCTTTAGTTTTTTATTTCTTCATGTGGACATTTGACCTTTATCTTCATCATCATAGTTTTAGCTTTTATAATTCGAACCACTGGGACACAAGGTACCTCTTTGTCTTCGAAGGAGGTTTAAGCAGTAGTCCACCACGCTTACCCAACACGGGTTGGTGGACTGTGATCAATACCCCTTTGCTGATCCATTACTTGCTTTCTACGACACTAATTGGAGGATATGTGGTGATGCTATTCTACTTCACATAATATATGAAAATAAAGGTAGTGGTTTCACCCGGAATCCTCTACTCAAGGACTGGCTATCTTAACACTATCTGTTGGAAAATAATAATGCTGTTAATATTGATTTCAGACTTCAATAAGATGGTAGCTGGCCAACCAGACTAAATACAAGCCCAACTACCCACAAAATCGATCCAAAATCATCCTAAAGATCAACCTTCTAAAGGTCTGGCTTTGAAATTGGTGGGAGATCCATTAAAGCAAAGACACGGTTGAGTCGAGGTCAATTAAGAATCTTTTATACCTTAAGCAATTATATTTTTACTATAAAATGAAATTAATTATGTATGGTAATGAAAAGACCTGCCAAAATACCGAAACGAACACGACTCAGCCATGTGCAGATTGAATTGTCAATCAACACACTCGTCTAAGTTAGCTATACAGGATAGAAGCCAGCAACGCTGCTTAGGTCTTCTACTCTACGGCCAACAGCAAAAGCACTACATGCTACATTTTTACGCTACGAGCTACGGATCAGCGTAGTGCTACGTGCTACGGATCAGCGTAGCGCTACGTGCTACAATAGCATATAAATGCTACGAATTTTTGTATGTCTATTGCTGTTGGCCGTAGAAGACCTTAGCAGCGTTGATGACTTCTATCTTGTTTGGATAACTTACCGTAGGGGCTTATAGCTGACAGGTATCTCCCCTGAGGCAGTCTCTCTGACTTCTAGATTCTAAAGATCGAAGAAAAGAAGTTGGAATTATAGAATTTAATAGTAAATAAGTCAAATCATTCATAATGTCATGCCTGACTGCATGTTACTATGTTCGACAAAAGTTCTAAAAACTACCATCAATGTGTTTTAAGTTTGCCTCTAATATTTGATCTTGTTTCCATCTTTTCAGTCGACTAATTGTTTTTACGTGCCGGCGGGTTTTTAAAGTTTTTTAAATTTGTTTTTACTATTTTATATAATACGGTCATGATATACCTTTTTTTAAATCCTTATGATAAGCCCTTTAATTGGATACTCATAGTGATAAATTCTAGAGAAAAAAACAAATTTCACCTCACAACCGCTATGTTGTTTTTTTTTAACATTAATACCTAAGAACACTTGGGCTGTCAAGTAACAATAGATACCTTAATTATAGAAATCAATTCAGTCGTTTGAAAGATATGAGCTAATAAAGAATTGTACAAATATACATACATACAAGATATGTGCGAAAAACATAACCCTTTCCTTGCAGTCGGGTAGAAAGGAGCGTTTTATTTCCGATCTGATAATTGTGCTACCACCCTAAGTAGGGTTTGGGGCGATGGGAGCAGCAGGCCTGAGGGTGCCTTTAAAAGCTAGGAACTCGGTTCAGGTGTAACGGATGCAACGATTGTCTTCAGCTACTGTTTGTTTGGATCTATAGTATAAAATATTGTTGCTATACCCTTGCAGGCTTTGAACACAATGACATAATTTTTAAAAGACAATTGAAACAATTCTTAACTAATAAATGCTATTATGAAAATCAAAATGGTGTGAACAAGATTTTTTTAATGTTAGCAAAAATCACTAAAGGAAATATTGCAGAAAAGAAAACGCATAACGATTCCACCATCAGATCTATAACTTAATGATAATGACAGTACATCAGATCTACAACTTGAATACTTTATTGATAATTCATATAATAATAATAATATACAATTAAAATATATTTAATAAATTAATAATATAGTAATTATATTTTATTTTATAGGTTGATATAACTTTTTATGAATAATTTTAGGTAAATAGTAGGTACTTAAATAATGATTTATACTATATTGAATAATATACTCTATTGATGATAATTATAATACTATATACTTCCTCTCTCCTAGTACTTTTATTGCGTGCCTGACAAGGTCCATAATATTGGTCTTACTTTATATGTAACATCTTATATCACATTATGGTTCTGCAATAAACGATTGATTGATTGATTGATAAAAATTAAAAATGTATCGAGTTAAAATTTTTATTTATTAGAGTAAATCACGTGTTAACCCAATCACTTATTTAATTTGAATTGATTTTAACGCGGGCGCATCCATGTATCTCCTCATAAATTGCCTAGACTAGAGTGTGCCTTGTCGCGATATCCTATGCACATAATGGCAATTTAACGTCATCTATTCGTCAGTAATCTGTACTAAAACATTTCCAATCATAAATAGGTTATAGCTCGCATAACAACGAGGCATTAAAAGGCGGTGCTGAACCGAATGGCAGACAACGCCAGGTGATATCACTAGTTATAGTCATCGTAAACCCATCCCTTTATTGCTAGTGTAATAGCGTTCGCCGATTTGTTTGTATATCTTCGTGTTAATATGCAAATTTTTAGAGTATTCACTTATCGGTAAAAATATTGCCAATTTTACAGTCTGAAACATGATAAAAATTATCTTTATACTACACCTGATCGGAACAGTAGCTATTATTCCCTCAAAGTGAAAAGAGAAAGTTGATCTTTTCTTCGGCCTAAATATGCGGGAGGAAAACTTGTATGAAATTCCACTTCTAACGTATTTAGTGGGAGGAAAACTTGTATGAAAATCTATTTCTAACGCGACGTCGCGCGCTGCGTCAACTACAGGTCATTGGTTGGCCGGTGTTTCGCAGAACATCTGCAACTAGTGTTGCATAATCATAATATCTTTATAATTTTATATAGGTTCTGCTTATCAGGCCACAATACTCTTGATTTCCAACTCGGGAGTATTGCGCAAACTGCTCCCTCGTTGGTAATCTGTCACTTTCGTCCCGCGGTGAACAATGTACTATTTTCTACTTAAAGATGTTACTTCAACAATACACTCCTTACTTAAATATGCAGCACTCCTTCTTAAAGCCTTGGGTGCCGTCAAAGAGACCTGAATAAGCACCTTGCAGTTCAGCAAGATGTGGTGCGAAGCTATTTCTAGCACTTTGTACAAAAAATATTAATAAATGCATAAAGTTTTAAAATATATAAGCTGATCCGACAAACATGCCCTATGTATTTTTTCTTTCCAACGGTACATGTGTATAACATACTTTACGACGTATTCTCATACCTACCAAATAATTATTTACAAAAAAAGTCATAATAATCGGTCAAGCCGTTGCGGAGGAGTTTGTTCAAACACCGTGACACGAGATTTTACTATTAAATAATAATTCATTTATTGATTTAGATTACAATGTTCCATTTGTGGTTAGTAACAATTTGCACTCAAATGTATGTTAAAATTAATATCAAACTAAATTATTTAAATTACAATTTTTGTGCGAATAGTATTGAATAAATTTTCATAGAATAAATTACGATTATTGTTAAAAAAATCGATATCAAATTATAAAAATTAAATCCTAACATACTAATGGCTGCGTCATTAGTATTAAATAAAACCCTACATACCGCCGCATAATGGCTTTAAAACAATCAACCCTACCTCATCGAACAAATAACAATAATTTTAAAACAGAAAAGCAAAGCAAAGTGACCGCCGCCGTGTCAAATAATCTCTAAAGTTTTGTCCTTGAATAAAACCTACCATATTTAAAATAATACATACACACTAGAATTTTACACTTAACAACTTTCTACGTCTACCTTTTTAATCCATCCTTCATGCAAATTGAAAAATAATATCTTAACTACGTCGGTAAACAAGTGATAAGTCCCGAGTGCTCTTTACGAGGACAATAATATGGTCCCACGGGAATTTTATCACTGGAAACTTTATCGTTGTGATCGTATTCATATTTTAGCATAAGAAAAGAGTGGAATTTTTAAGGAAATATTTTAGGGGTTTGTCAGTTTTCGCTCGGAAGACTTGGGCTTTTTACGACACCAATAGTTGATAAAATTGCTCCAAGCGAGCTATACTATTTTAATAATTATTTTTAAGATAATAAACATGTATTAAAAGTATTGTATTGTTTTTCTCATCTTAAACAATTTTATCGCTGGAGAGGTGAAAAGTTGGATGTTTCACACGAGAGCAAATTTTTTTGTCTCGTGCCTTTAAATTACTCACTATGCTCAGTAGTCCATTTATGAATCACTCGCTATGCTTAATTCAATTGTAGACTACTTCGCTGGTTCGTGATTTGATATCGGAACTCGCAGCAAAAAAATACTTTGTTCACTAGTTGAACAAATAACTATAGAACTATAGTAGATTGTATAACAAGGGAGCAAAATAGTATTTTTATGGCGAGGGCGCTACTTTGAAGCACGAGCGAAGCGAAGGATTCAAAGTACATCGCCCGAGGGAAAAATAATTTGCTCTCGAGTTATATACTCTACTTTTCATCCCCTTTCTATGAGAAAATAAATATGAGACTCTGTTATGTAATTAATGAATATATTTAATTAAAAGAAGACATGTGAAATGAAGTAAAAATAATTACAAATTTATATTTATATTGGATAAGCTAGCGCAATTATTAAAAGTTATTGTCACTGTTTTATTTGGGATCGATATTGTTGTCGATTCATTTACATTTTGAGTATTTGTACGTCGTTGTTAGCTTCTATAGTTATTGTTTCAGGAGTTAATGCATTATCACTTTCATAACTCGAGGTAGTAGAACTCATTATTTTTGCAAAATAAAATAAAATATGTACTGAGGTAACAAGAACAGGAAAGGAATTCGCGCGCTTTTGGTTTTTTTTTTTAGTTAGTGCGGGTCCCCGTGCCGTGCATCCATCGAGCACTGCTCGATGCGTGCAGCCAACACGCACCAGCCAGTAATTCACACAATTTGCGTTCGATTTCTATGAATGACATATGTTCTAAATTCAAATTTCTTTTACGCCCGCTAAAAAGTTCTTATCGGAAAAGAGCTATTTTGTTCCCACTTATAGAGGAACAAAGCGACACTTTTCGAATAGAAGGGATGAAAATGTATTTTTTTTTAGATATTAATCGATTAAACGAGTGGTAATGTTTATTCGTGTATAGCCATAAGGAGTGGAGGGGCATGGCTTGTAAATGCAGAAGCGACTAAGGATATTTCGGCGAATCGTTCATAGAACGGTTCTTTTATAAAATAAGCAGTGGTCCCAATTGAGAACTGGCCTTGTAGAGCACAGCATGCATGTACAGCATAATAATCGAAATCAACACACGTAAAATATAAAATCAATATAATGACTACATATTTAAGTACGATTCTAAAGTTACTAATACCTCAATTGAGTGACTTACTCGAACAACCCAAAAAACTCTCGGCATCTTTATCGGCTTAAAAAGTATGAAAGTACTCAAAGACTAATTAAATTACTTCCTCCAGGGATTTTTCCAACGGTTTCATCCCTTTAAAGTTGGTAGTTAACAATTGTTGGCTCCTTAAGTCCTTAAGTCGATGTTCATCCGGTCGTCATGACTTCAAAGGGTGACACGATATCAATCGAAATGTTGTTAAATTTGTTCGTGTTCTATTTGCGTTTTTATATAGAGAATATGCTGTTTGGAGTTAGTGGTAGGGGAATAAAGAAACATAAATGTTTGATGTCATAAGCTATTGGTCAGAGATTTTCAACCTTTATGGGCTACCACTCACTTTACAAGTAAATAAATTCCTGCGTCCCCTTTTATATAATATACATGCCGGGGATATGGTCAGGATTTAGCTCAAATCACGATCTCACATACCAATGCCGAGTTCATTTATCACAAAGAGGAAAACCAGAGTAGTGCCTGGGACTTGTGACCCAGTGTGTAGGTTTACCTAGGCCACTCACCTTCACTTCTCTCTAACTATTATCACACAACCGTCGGACATAGCTTCCACAAGCATTCCTAATACAACCATAGAAACGTCCGCACTCAGCGACGCCTCGAACCAGACTGAGCTCTGTCGAGCGCGCACCGCTGCAACAAAGGCGCGCCTCACCACTATTATGTCGCATCGATAGCTCGTTCGGCGCTGACGTCACTCGCAATCCCACGTGGACTTAGACACGTGGACTATTTCCAATGAAAATAACAAATTCAATTACAATTAAACCTAATAATGTCATAGCGCTGTCATACATATACCTCTTACATATACCAATTTTATAAATGTTTATTATCTATTACCAAGGAGCTTATACTAAAGAATGGAGTCATTAGACAAAGTAACAAAGTGAAGGCAAAAATTTTGACAATACTTGACATTTCAAATTTCACATTTCTCTTTCTAGAAATTGTCGTCATCTCTTTCTAAACACGACTACATAGAAACAAGATTTCCCCAGTATTTCGCCATCTTTCTAAAACAAAAGTAGAAAAGTAGCTAAAAACTTAACATATTGTATTCAATTATCAGTATTTATTATCAATGAAAGAAATAAATATAATATATTTACTTTTAATGTTTAGGTTTGTATTTTATTTTGAAAATCATCATTGTGATTCTTTCTATAACTTATGGGAAATGAAAGGATTTATGTAATGGCAGCACTCACTTCATGTGTCAATGTCCCGAAATCTCAACATGACATAAATTGTCGTAATTGACGTATTCATAAATATCGACTCGCGATTTTGGTACGGCTTTTTACATTTTAATAACTATAAATAGTGCAAAATGGTGCATCGCTGTATAGTTCGTGGTTGCAGAAGTGAGTGGTATCCAGGATGCAGTCTGAAATTTCACTTGTAAGTGTTATAATTGCATATTATTGTTCACCTAAGTAAAATTGGTTTTTCACATGTAATACCATATGATTATCGTTATTGGGCGAAACTCCATAGGGGAAAGTAATTTCTGATACTCGTCTTTAATACTATCTGAATTTAATTAATTTTCATACATAAATCACTTATTCAAATATGTGTAAACAAATTGACTAGGGTGACTAGGATTTCCAGAATTATTATAAAATAATAAGTTGATATATATATATATATATATATATATATATATATATATATATATATATACGTAGGGCGTTCAATTTAAAGTAAGAATGAGGTACAAACTCTTTGAAACCGAAAAAAGTTAATACGGGCTATTCCAAATATATGGTGTGATACGTTGCGTACCGACCAACTTTACATAGGAAATCCTTATCGTTTTATGCATATTTTTTAATACTGGTTAACACATGACAAAGTTATATACCTTGTCATACGTTAACCAGTATTAATCGAGTTACGAGTACAAATGATTCTTTTACATCTTTTACCGGTATTCATATTTTTAATTGTTGGTCTCATGATAGAATAAAGTCACATCTGCATAATTCTTTCTTTATAGCAGAGCGATTTTAAGTTTGTCTTGTACAAAATTAGCTGTAACTTTTTTCTGTAGTTGTTTTACAGAATCGATTATTTTGCCAATCATTATAAAGTATTATGAAACATCGATTGATATAAAAATAATATATTTTAGGTCAATATTTTGTAATTTAGAAGTATCTATGTGAATATGTAACTATATTCTGCGGATATCACTGTATCATATAATAATAAAGGATTTTGTTCTTTTAAGTATCAATATTGTGTGTATATATAACTTTGTTTTACATAAATTCTTGAGTCACATATGTAATATATGAATGTTTAGATTGTTATTTATGTTTAGATTTAAAATAGAACAGTTCTTGTGATCAAGTTTTTATTAAGGAATAAACTTAGTGTGTTACAGAATTTATAAAACTACCACTACTTCTACTTTATTTATTTTTAATAACTACCCAAAATATACGCATGTAAAACTGTAACTTAAATTAAATTGATAATTATTTATTGACTTGTATTGATGTTTTGAAATCATTACAAAATTGTAAGCTGTGGAGTTCTTCGCCGGAGTCTTTCGCCATTTCTGCTCCATCTCAGCATAATAATTATTATTTCGTCCCGAAATGGTGGTAGGGCTTTTGACGATTTAAAAGTACTTAGCAAAGTCCATTTAATAAAGAGCTTTTTCATTTTTATATTTCGCCAATGTTAAGTGTAAATTTACTTATAGTAACAGACAGTTGTACGGAAGATTAAAACTAATTATTATGAATGTTAATTCTTTGTCATGGTAAACTCAAAAATATTTTAAACTTTGAGTACTAATTAATTTTATTAACTTAACGAAGTCCAAGATTGTCCGTAATTATTTTTTCTGCTATAGGCACCCTACTAGAAAGAGACAGAGCCTCTCTAGAAATGTCAAGAAATGTCAAGGGTTGTCAAAATTTTTGCCCTCACTTTTTTCATTTGACTAATGACTCCATTCTATAGGTAATATAAGCTCCTTGTCTATTACTAATCACAAACTAGACCTTTCCCATTTTCCTTTGGACCCGCTACCCTTAAAAGCGTCAACCTATGCCTATAGACAAAGCTAGAGGTACGTTCCTTTATATTTCTAAAATACAGATCATCAAAATATAAAATTTGACATCTAATGTATCTAATTATAATTCTAAATCTAAAATTTATAAATTCTGTTAAATTTACATGCTATTTAAGATGGCTAAATAGGTTAAGCTCTTGGCATTTTACTAGGTGGTAGACCCATATGTAGGGTCGCCTGGTTAGGCACCACCGCCTTTCTTATTTCTGCCGTGAAGCAGTTCGCGGTGTTTCGGATTGAAGGGAAAGGTAGCCAGTGTAATTACTGGGCATGGAGGGCATATCATCTTAGTCCCCAGGATGGCAAACGCACTTGCGGTGTTAAGTGATTTACACTTTATATTGCAAATGTCTATAGGCGGCGGTGACCACTTAACATCAGGTGGGCCGCAAGCTTATTTGCCATCTCGTAACATAAAAAAAATGTACCTACCTTAAGATCACAAATTGTATACCCACCCTATTCAAAGCAAATAAATTATAATTATTATTATTAGATAAGTTTTCTAGTCGGGATCGATCGACCTATCTATCAAAGTATGTTGCCATGAGTAAACGGCATAATTGTGCCCTTACATTTAATGAGAAGATTTAATTTAATTTTAAGTGGCTTAATGTTCTGAGTGAAACTCATATTCACAGTAAAATCGACCAATTTTCATGCTATTAAACAATCTATGCCATGTGATGCCGGCAGCGTAGAATAGCATCACATATCCTCCAATGGGCGTCGTAAAAGGCGACCAATAGATCACCAAAGGGGTATTGATCACCTTATACTCTGTTCAACAATCCGCATTGGGCAAGCGTGGTGGACTACTGCCTAAACCTCCTTTGGTGTCAAGGAGAGGCCTTGTGTCCCAGCAGTGGGTCGAATTAATAAGGATGTTATGATGATGATGAAACAATTTTTTTATATAACTAGACGACAAAAAACCTATAAACCTATAAACACCTGCAATATCCAGGAAAAAATCACTTGGTATTGCAGGTGCGTTGTCATCCTGAGGCCTAAGATGCCTTCCAAGCCCAGTAATTACAATCTATGTTATATACCAATATGATTTGCTTTTCAAACGCATGCGCATTGAAACTATTCAAACTAGCGCTTAATCAAAGTTACGAATAAATTTGAAGTGTTGGTCATCTGAACAAATACCAACCGCTCAAAGTGTTGCTTTACTTTTGGCATCGTTCTTGAATACTTCATAATAAAGTAATGTTTAAAATATTTAAAACACTCTTCGATACGAACAATGAAGTTAAAATGTAAAATGCAAATATCTATACTTTGCAATGTTTGCTTCTACTAACAGCATGTTAGAAGAAGTCAGGCTTTCAGAAATATTGCCAACGTATCCTTGACGTCTCTCGACGTCTCTCACGAGAGCGGGGTCAAACAACGATGTATGTAAAACGTTATTGAGATTTTACTGGACGAATTCTATATTGGAATCCCCTACCATGGGACCACATGCCACTGTACAAACGTACACGCTATTTTTTTTATTCAAAAAGTAGATTTGGTCTTAAAGTTATGTATTCTATCCCTTAGGGACTAGCTTTCTTCTGGATGAAAGGGACCCTACGTCCTTTTTTGTATCCCTGACAAATAATTTGGAAAGCTTCGCAATGATCGGCCGACTTTAGTTGTTTAATATTGCACTCTTTAAATATCCCTTCAGCATATTAATAATTATTTAAGTAAAATAATTAATTCGTCCAGAAATGGTGGTAGTGCTTTTGACGATTTAAAAGTACTTAGTAAAGTCCATTTAAATAAAAAGCTTTTTCATTACATTTCAGTTCATATCAGTATGGATGGAAACAATGATGACTCGTGAACAAAGTTCGATCTAGGAAAGTGACCCTAAAGCAGCATAAGCTTTTTTGCCCAAGAGTCGAAAAAATATGGATATTGTTAAATTAATTTGTACAATGGGTGACCTTATCAATAGAAAACCATTTACTCCAATGTTGACTTCTTCTCAAAATATGTTTTTATTTTTGCACTTACCACCTGAGTAGGGTATTATTGGGCATTCTGGCACACTTTTTTAGCACTCCATTGATCTCACTATCGTTCGATCAATTTCGTAAAAAAGTGTGCCAGGATGCCCAATAACAGTAGTGAAAATCACGAAGTGGTCTTAAGTTTTGCAGTTTTGCATCACATTGTTCTGTGTAGGTGATTTACTAAAAGGCTGATTTAAAATGCGAAGTGAATTAGACACTCCAATGAAATATTAAATTGAAAGTTATAAATCATCGATCAATGTCGTAAAAAAGTGTGCCAGGATGTCCAATAATAGTAGTGAAAATCATGAAGAAGTTTTAATTTTTGCGAAGTGGCTTGACGTATTTTATAACATTAGGTATCAACTATAAATCATAATTGTTATATCGAAGGACAACAATATTGTGTGTTTCGATCATCATTAAGTTAGCATACTTGATTTCAGTCTACTGAACACGTTTTCATGGTCTTCAACCTCCGGCTATTAGGCATTTAACTAGGTATAGCAGTGCAATAATGATCACAGAACTTAACAACTTGGGGCTCCCTGGCTTCCAGGACTTTATCCCCGGCTAAGTACCTATCTGTGTCAATATACACTCTAACCTCGATAAATGTGAATCCTCAACCCAAAGGAAAATACTTGTGTGGTTTGACCGAAAGCGGTGTACATTTACATGTTTGATTGCAATTTACTAAACACATTTTCAAGATTTTCTATCCTAAGCTATGGAGGCATTTAACTCGGTATAGCAGTGCAATAATGATCACAGAACTTAACATCTTGAGGCTCCCTGGCTTTCAGGACTTTATCCCCGGCTAAGTACCTTTCTGTGTCAATATACACTCTAACCTCGATAAATGTGAATCCTCAACCCAAAGGAAAATACTTGTGTGGTTTGACCGAAAGCGGTGTACATTAACATGTTTGATTGCAATTTACTAAACACATTTTCAAGATTTTCTATCCTAAGCTATGGAGGCATTTAACTCGGTATAGCAGTGCAATAATGATCACAGAACTTAACATCTTGAGGCTCCCTGGCTTTCAGGACTTTATCCCCGGCTAAGTACCTTTCTGTGTCAATATACACTCTAACCTCGTCAAACTTAAGCCCCCAATGCAGAGGAAAACACTTGTGTGGTTCGATCGCAAACTTCATAAGTCAGCATACCTGATTTCAGTCTACTAAACACGTTTTCAAGGTCTTCAACCTCGGGCTATTGAGGCATTTAACTAGGTATAGCAGTGCAATAATGATCACAGAACTTAACAACTTGGGGCTCCCTGGCTTCCAGGACTTTATCCCCGGCTAAGTATCTATCTGTGTCAATATACACTCTAACCTCGATAAATGTGAATCCTCAACCCAAAGGAAAACACTTGTGTAGTTTGACCGAAAGCGGTATACATTAACATGATTGATTGCAATTTACTAAACACATTTTCAAGATTTTCTATCTCAGGCTATGGAGACATTTAACTCGGTATAGCAGTGCAATAATGATCACAGAACTTAACATCTCGGGGCTCCCTGGCTATCAGGACTTTATCCCGGCTAAGTATCTGTGTCAATATACACTCTAACCTCGTCAAACTTAAGCCCCCAGTGCAGAGGAAAACACTTGTGTGGTTCGATCGCAAACTTCATAAGTTAGCATACCTGATTTCAGTCTACTAAACACGTTTTCAAGGTCTTCAACCTCGGGCTATTGAGGCATTTAACTAGGTATAGCAGTGCAATAATGATCACAGAACTTAACAACTTGGGGCTCCCTGGCTTCCAGGACTTTATCCCCGGCTAAGTATTTATCTGTGTCAATATACACTCTAACCTCGATAAATGTGAATCCTCAACCCAAAGGAAAACACTTGTGTAGTTTGACCGAAAGCGGTATACATTAACATGATTGATTGCAATTTACTAAACACATTTTCAAGATTTTCTATCTCAGGCTATGGAGGCATTTAACTCGGTATAGCAGTGCAATAATGATCACAGAACTTAACATCTTGGGGCTCCCTGGCTATCAGGACTTTATCCCCGGCTAAGTATCTGTGTCAATATACACTCTAACCTCGTCAAACTTAAGCCCCCAATGCAGAGGAAAACACTTGTGTGGTTCGATCGCAAACTTCATAAGTTAGCATACCTGATTTCGGTCTACTAAACACGTTTTCAAGGTCTTCAACCTCGGGCTATTGAGGCATTTAACTAGGTATAGCAGTGCAATAATGATCACAGAACTTAACAACTTGGGGCTCCCTAGCTTCCAGGACTTTATCCCCGGCCAAGTATCTGTGTCAATATACACTCTAACCTTGTCAAACGTGAATCCTCAACCCAAAGGAAAACACTTGTGTGGTTTGACCGAAAGCGGTATACATTAGCATGTTTGATTGCAATTTACTAAACACATTTTCAAGGTTTTCTATCTCAGGCTATGGAGGCATTTAACTAGGTATAGCAGCGCAATAATGATCACAGAACTTAACAACTTGGGGCTTCCTGGCTTCCAGGACTTTATCCCCGGCTAAATAACTGTGTCAAAATACACTCTAACGTCGTCAAACGTGAACCCTCGAGCCAGAGGAAAACACTTGTGTTTTTCGATCACTGTCAAGACATGCTCTGAATTACTGATAAATAATCACGGCTTTTATATATTATTTAGCCAATCAGTTTTCAAAGCATTCCCATGAAAATTCACTTATCAGCAATAACAAATATGAAATGAATTATATTAAATTTAATAAAATTGATCAGGTCTCCGATTACGAGTTCAGTTTAAATAATAAGGCTTCGTACTCACGTTATAATAACTATGATTTAATATGTGAATAAAGATATTGTTATTTAATAGGCTTCCAAGATAAATTGTTATGAAAATAAACTCATAGTTTATGTATAGGTAATCATCCTGATTGTTATGTTATACATACATTGTTAATACCGTAATCTTGGTAATACAGCAAACCTATTTATTGTTTGTAACTTTCAAATACTCTGATCAACAAAGAGTATTGATCACCATATACTCCATCCACCAATCCGCATTGGGCAAGCAGCGTGGCGGACTATGATCTAAAAAACCTCCTTTGTTGACAAGAAGAGACCATGTGTCCCAAGGCTGTTGTGATTATTATGAATCGCTGATAAACGTTTATAAACGAGAAAGTTTGTATGTTTGTTACTCGTTCACGCAAAAACTACTGAATGTATTATAACCTCATAGCTCATACATCAGAATAACATAAAAGCTATAATTATACTAATCCTACGCATACGAAGTCACGGGCTAAAACTAGTATTAAATAATTTTCATTCTTATGAAATAGTCTTTATGTTGCATGTGATGCTTAGAGTCAGCAATTAGACACACGTTCACACGCTCACAGGCATTAGATTAGCACATTCGGTGTCATTTTTAATAATTAATTTAACAAAACAAAATTGATGACATATTGTAATATTATAAGTGCTAATTGGCATCTTTTGTCAGCAAATATAACGGATGCACATAATATAAATGCATACTTCTATTATGGTGAATAAAAATACTCGTTCCATGTCTATTTACATGAACACAAAATTACTTACAGTAGTGTTTTTAATAATACTAATCGGTTTTATATAGAATGGATAATTATAAATAATAAGAAAGGTTGGTCACTCCTGTTCAATTATTGCTAGTTTTGCAGTTTACTTGTAATAAAAAGCGGTAAAATGGTAGTCACCTCACCAGTGCTCCAAGGTGCTTTCTAAGTCACTACTCACCGATAATAGTGCTAACGTAGTACCTACCCACTACTACCTGAAGAACCAGCGAGATTCAAATCTACATCGGAAAAACAAATCGACCCAAACAATGTTCGTAAGTTTTTATCGTCTTTCCACTTTGTTTAAATTTAACTTGCTTCGCTGAATGTTTGTTATAATATGTTGTGTTTGCCAGGAAATTATTTTCCACACATAAAATCTTATCTTAATACAGTATTGGTATTCTTCACATTTCAGGTCTGAAGCCAAGTATACCAAGCGCGCTGCTAAGAACCAGTCAAGCCTTTTCTTTGACACTGACGAAGAAGTCGTAAGGTGACTTTAATTTTCTATTACTTATTAGTTCGCTATTTTACGTCTACGAAATGTAGATGTTAAACTACAATAATTATAAATTATGTTTTCAATTCCTCTAGCTCCAAGAAGAAAAGTAAGACGAAGTCGGTGCCTTCCAAGCAACAGGTGGCATCCTCCTCTTCGACCGAAGCTTCCGAGTGGTTGTTCGACACAGAGTCGGACGAAGAGGTTCCAGTCCGCAACCCAAGTAAAGTCGAGAGCGTCTTGACGCGTCGAGTACCTGGCGGCGTGACTCGTCGCACGGCGCAGCTCAACGGTGGGTTGGTGGCGGAGTTACGACTCTACAGCACGGAAGAGGTACGCGACCTTGCTGGTTTGGAGAAGTGCGACAAGGCAATCGTTTGGTTACGATTGCAGGGTGACTCGGAGTCTGAGGAATTCCTTGCATTGAAGCAATTCGTTAAAATTGCTAAAACAAAATTTACTGAGGAGGGAACATTTTATAATCACAAAAAGAAAATGTAAGTAATTGATTATATTAAGCTGGGTACCTAACTAGTTAATGTTCCTTCCACAGTAAATTATATTTTGGTCAATTAATATTCGTTTTACTTTTTTTCATATACTTAACTTCTTAGTTTACCATTAGTTTATATACGGTGTATTTACCTACATTAGTCACTTCATCGGCTAACACAGTGAAAACAAATTCATTATGTCGAAGACTATATTCTGTTCAGTGTGTAACATATCCATTAAAAATAGGGCTTTCTCTGCTCACTTAAAAAGTATTTTACACAAAGACAATAGTTCGGTTGTTGAAAGTGAAGGCATTGAAAAAGTTCATAGCGCTTTCCGCAGTCGTATAGCGTCATATCGAATTCGATGCGATGGTGTTGCTCGCAATAGCGAGGTACCTGAACAACCGGTTCGTGTGTACACACCCGTTGAATTTTTGTCTCATTTGCGCGGACGAGTAAGTCTGTTACTATCATCACGAATTCAAAGTCATACTAATCTGAAAGTGAATTTCGAGTTGTTTTGTCAATTTTTTTTGCATAAAAATGAGTCAGTTGCCGTTAAATCTTTTGCCACCGAAAACATTATTTTGCACCAAAATTATGACTTTCTTGATTTATTTTCAAATATAACTAGTTTGTTGTGTAAAAAAGTCGAAGAATTTGAAGAAAGAGATAGCGGTTGGGCTTATTTGAAAAGTCTATACCTGGAAGTAAACATAAATAAATACAACCCTATGAGAGCCTCAAGTTATATAGATTTACCTAAGACAATAAAACACAAAAAAGCATGCGTCAATATTCAAAATTTTGACGATTATTGTTTTTTATGGTGTGTCGTGGCTTCACTTTTTCCTGTAAAAAATAATGCGCAGCGAACTTCAGCCTATCCACATTTTGAAAGTGTACTCAATGTTAGAGATATTTCGTTTCCGGTGGGGTTTTCAGATATTAAAATTTTTGAAAAAAATAATCCTCGTATTAGTGTTAACATTTATGGTCTCAAAAATAACAGTCAAGTTGTCGGACCACTATACAAAAGTGAATTTCGAAAAAAACACCACGTTAACATGCTTTTTCTTGAGAATGGAAAACGTACTCATTACTGTCTAATCAAAGATTTATCTAAATTACTTCGCAAACAATTGACTAAACACCATTCTAAAATATATTTGTGCGAAGATTGTATGCTATTTTTTGATGACAATGATAAATTAGAATCTCATCTTTGTAGTGGTGTAGCAACAATTTTACCAAAAAAGGGAAATCTACTACAATTTGAACATTTCGAACGAATGCAAAATATACCTTTTGTTATTTACGCAGATTTCGAATCATTGTTAATACCATCTGAGTCAAACTATGGAGACTGCACATCGTCGTTGCAAAAACATGTGCCTGCTGCATTTGGATACTACATTGTATGTTCCTATGATAGCTCACGCAACAAGTACGTTTCTTATCGCGGTCCCTCCTGTGTAGAAAAGTTCTTAGAACATTTATTAGCGGATGTAGTTATTATTTATAATATTTTACAGTCGCCACTACCAAAGTCTTTAACAGATCAAGACAAAGTTCATTTTACTAACTCATCAAAATGTTTTCTTTGCGATCAAATATTATTTGACGATAAAGTCAGAGATCACTGTCATCTTACAGGACGTTACCGCGGTGCAGCTCATTCATATTGCAATATCAAGTTCCGTTTGCCAAAATTTATTCCTATATTCTTTCATAATTTGGCAGGTTATGATAGTCATCTTTTTATACGACAATTAGGTGAGTTACCAGGTAGAATACAAGTGATAGCAAAGACTAAAGAAAATTATATATCGTTTACTAAACTTTTTCAAATTAATGACAAGGATATCGTACCTGTTCGTTTTGTTGATTCTTTTAAATTTTTGGGGACAAGCTTAGAGAAACTGGTTGCTAGCTTGAATGATAGTGATTTCAAACACCTCCATCGATTTTTCCCATCTCAGAAGCATTTTGACTTGTTACGACGTAAAGGTGTATATCCTTACGATTATATGACTAGTTGGAGTTCGTTTGAAGACCAAGAACTACCACCACACGACTGTTTTTTCAACAAATTATTTAATAGTAATATATCCGAAACAGATTATGAACATGCAAAAAGAGTTTGGAAATCTTTTAAATTATTAAATCTAGGAGAATACACTGATTTATATCTAAAGTCGGACGTACTCTTATTAGCGGATGTCTTCGAAAGTTTTCGAGAAACATGTAAGACAAATTATAAATTAGATCCAGCCTTTTATGTAACAGCCCCTAGCCTAAGTTTCGATGCTATGCTTTTAAAAACAAACGTGAAATTAGAATTAATAAGTAATTTGGAAATATTAAGAATGATTCAAAAAGGTATACGTGGTGGTATATGTTTATGTTCTACAAGATATTCAAAGGCCAATAATAAGTATTTACAAACTTATAATCCAATAGAGAAAGACAATTTCTTAGTTTACATTGATTGTAATAACCTGTATGGTTATGCGATGTGTGCCTCTTTGCCCCATTCAAATTTTAAATTATTGAATAAACAAGAAATTGATAGAATTGACTTTCGAAATGTACCAACTGACGGGGACATTGGATATATACTAGAAGTTGACTTGGAATATCCTGAGTATTTGCATGATGATCATAACGATTTTCCATTCTGTGCTCAAAAATTTAATCCGCCAGGTTCAAAAACTTCAAAATTAATTCCAAATTTATACGAAAAATATTTTTATGTTATCCATTTTGTTCATCTAAAAACATGTTTGAAACATGGGTTATTGTTAAAAAAAATACATAGAGTAATTCAATTCAATCAGAGTCCTTATTTAAAGCAATACATTGACATGAACACAGAGTTACGAAAACAAGCGAGTTCTACCTTTGAACAAGATTTTTTCAAATTACTAAACAATAGTATATTTGGAAAAACCTTGGAGGACACTGAGAAGAGAGTCACTGTAAAATTGGTCAATAAGTGGAGTGATGAGGAAAACAAAACGAAGAAAAGTTTATCAGCTGAGCAACTGATAGCTCGACCAAACTTTCATAGTGCTACTATTTTTACAGAAAATTTTGTAGCAGTTCAAATGAAACCGGAATCAATTATTTTGGACAAACCTATATACATAGGCTTTTCTGTTTTGGAAACATCGAAAAGCCATATGTTTGATTTTCATTACTCGGTAATGAAACCTTTTTATGCTGAAAAGATAAAGCTTTGCTATACAGATACAGACAGTTTTCTTTATTCTATAGAAAGCAAAGATTTTTACAAAGATTTAAAATCACATTTTCTTCAGTATTTTGATACTAGTAATTATCCTGAAAATAACTCTTACGGTATTCCAGATCAGAACAAAAAAGTACCAGGTTTGTTTAAAGATGAACTAGGTGGAAATTTAATTTCAGAGTTTGTAGGTTTAAGGTCGAAATTATATTGTATTAAAACACTGCAAGATGAATTAAAGAAAGCAAAAGGCATACAGAAACAAGTAATAAAAAAAGTTTACTTTAAAGATTACTCTAACATATTAAAAACAAATGCTTTTCTACGAAAGAAGAATATAATTTTTAAGTCCCTTAAACACGATATATTTACACAGGAACAGAACAAAATTGCCCTGTCAGGTAATGACGACAAACGTATCATACTAAAAAATAAAATTTCAACTTTATCATGGGGTCACAGGGATACTTTATCTTAGTATTCATCCATTTATATTTTCTTAGAAGTTATGAATGTTGTTTTCACTGTAAACCTCACAATTTTCACTTGTAAGTTATGAATGTTTTTATTACTGAAAACCCAGTAAGTTGACATTTATCTACGTTTTTCGGATTTCTGGATTAAAATAGACATAGAGTTATAAGTAAATAATGTAATGTGTTAGAAATAAGACCACCTATTGTACTATAGTTTTTGTAGTGTTTGTGTTTCCATATTTCTCAATTTAGGTAATGTTTTGTATTGTAATGTTTTCTACGCAAATGTCAATTTGTAATTTGTATTTAAGATAAGTTTAATAAGATTAGAATGTAATAACGGTACCCAGAATTATTTTAATATTACATAAATATAAACGTTTATACATTAACAACTGCATTTTTATTTTAAATACATCTTCCTAACTGTTCTATAGTTATCATTGAACCTAATAAAATTGTAAACTCACTCATCAAATTGTAATTGTATAAACAGAAATGTGATGCCTAGAACTGTGAGTAATGCAAAAATAGCAAGTCGCGACATGTTATTGATGAGTCCGAAGTCCTAGTAATTTAACTCGTCTTTCTGCTATGTCAGACAAAAAGAAATGTGATGCCTAGAACTGTGAGTAATGCAAAAATAGCAAGTCGCGACATGTTATTGATGAGTCCGAAGTCCTAGTAATTTAACTCGTCTTTCTGCTATGTCAGACAAAAAGAAATGTGATGCCTAGAACTGTGAGTAATGCAAAAATAGCAAGTCGCGACATGTTATTGATGAGTCCGAAGTCCTAGTAATTTAACTCGTCTTTCTGCTATGTCAGACAAAAAGAAATGTGATGCCTAGAACTGTGAGTAATGCAAAAATAGCAAGTCGCGACATGTTATTGATGAGTCCGAAGTCCTAGTAATTTAACTCGTCTTTCTGCTATGTCAGACAAAATTACAGATGTAGGTCAATACAAACGCAAACACATACACACACCTACAGCAAAATATGACTGGTATATATATAATCGCTTATTTGCATCAACAATTAATTCTTGTGAAAACACGAAACTAAGTGAACGTCAGTTATCATGGTGAGTAATAAATATGTCTACCTACCACAGTGAAGATGGGGGGTTTGTAAGTAATAAGTAATGTATCTCACGATAATTCTAATTAATTTCAGAACACTTCTTCGCAAATCACCTATATTCCCGATGACAATTCTGTTGCGAATGAACAGCGAGCGATGTGGCAAGACGCTCAAGATCCTCTGGAAGGGTTCACGGAGGAGTTCGTGAGGAGGCCTTCGAGTGAAGACAGACCTGATTCGCCTTTGCAACGCAAAGTTTTAAAGGCGATGAAGAGGATCACTCGGAGGAGGAAACAAAAAAGAAGCTCCTTCCTGAGAGATTGCCACTCGTTTATAGTAAAGAGTGCGCCTACGCGAGGACGGCGCTTAATCAAAATTGAAATAATAGATATGGAGAGATCTAATGAAATGTTAGAGGACTCAATGGTGTCTGCACAATACGTGGTCACTGAGAATATGGACCCTATACTAGACCAAACGGAGGGTTTGATTAATAAGATCTCCAAATCATTGTGTGGTTATAGCTATAATTTCTAAGGCTATAATCATAATCTATAATTTCATAAATTAAATTTCTCGCGTAGGAATTGTGTGTAACTTCTCTAGTTACATATAATCCTTCGGAGATACATTGTAAATAAAAGAGCGTACTGATGTAAATAGTTTGTCTTAAATGTTTAATATTCTTTATTCTCATTTGATAATTGTAAATATCTGTGTCCTATTCTTATTTCATTATACTACACTTTGAGGCAAACTGTTGTTTGATTTTATCCCACATTATGAGGTATCGTTAGAAATAAAAGACTTACTTAATATACTTTATTTATTTAAAAATCTGTAATTGACATATTATTTTCAATGCACCACTTTTTAATACATATAACATTTCTGAGAGCACAGACATTATTATGGTTTAAACAATTAAAACTAGAAGCACATTTACAATAATTTTCATACAACGTTGCAAAATTAGGACTGCCTTTAGCTTCGATGTCTATCAAGATACAGTTATCACACAAGTCTTTTATCCATTTCTGCTTTTCTACCCCCTTCATTACTATAGTTTTATTTTGTAAAATCGGAATAATTAATCTTTTGAATTCCCTGTAGTCAATATTTCCTTCGCTCCAATAAATATTTCTATTTCTTTCAATCCACCTAACTCTTCTTTTTTCTTCTGGTGTTAACTTTGAATACGGATATGGGGGCTTTATCAAAAAGACTTGAGTAAATTCCTTCGTAGATAACGCTAGCTCCTTTATTATGAAATTACCACGGTAGTCTTTAAAACCTTGAACGTCAACAAAAATAGTTGAACTCATGATATTTTGCGAACAATATTACTCAAAGGTTTGTATTCTACGATACAATCGTTCAATATTAAACAGTATGCTGACGTCTGATCTGGTATTTCTTTATGACTCTCCAGCTCCAGGCGAATATTAATTACGGGTCCAGTTTTTATGTTATCGTTTTGTCTCGAACAATCTATTACGAATAATGGCGCAATGTCTTTATATTCTTGAGCACTTAACAAACAACTAGATCTACGACCATAGTAAGACTGTTGAAAATTTACGAACTGCTCGTATATTAAAGCAAAAGAATGCTTTGCGAAATCTGTATTATAGCTTTCGTACGGATAATAGGTAGAATTTAAATAAACTTTAACGTCACGCAAGTTGCAATGGTCAAATCTGGACATATCCTTAGACACGTCATTTTTTCTGTTAGTTTGTAGTCCAAGAATCACATATCGAGGCTTCTCAATTTGTGTTGAAGTTTTTATAGACCAAGTATGTTTCGTAGTCTTCGGAAGTAATGGGTATTCATAGATATCCCAATTTCTGAACGCTAATTGTATAGGTCTATCTTTTTCAAGAAGTTTAAGTAACTTAACCTTTTCTCTGTCTGATACTTTAATATGAGGCATGCGCCAAATTATTTTATGTATTTCAATACTTCGCACAGTTTCACCGGTGTTAAGTTTTAAAGCGTTAAGGTCTGTATTACTTCGCAATAAAACAAGCTCATGTTTGCAATTTACTATTACTTTTTTATAGTCTTCAGCAAATCCAAGTATGTGACTAAGTGGAATTGATGCAGAAAAATGACCGCCAATATCATTTTTAACGCCTTGTATATCCCATCCCCATGCTTGAGATATCTTCGATTCGATGTCATTCATAGATAATAAAGATTTCATAGTAGTAGTAATGCCCGCATTCTTTACTTTATCTATTTCAACACCGTTCAATTCATAGCGTATATCTTGGAACAGATACATAAGTGAGTTATTGGTAAAATGAAATGACGGCGCTCTATCCTTGTTATCATTTTTGAAAACATTGACGATCCCTTCCAAATACAAAGTGCTTGCACTTGGAAGTATGTATAAGTCTTGTTGGTTTATTGGAATTCTTATTTCATCGTTTCTGTTGAAGCTTGTTATGTAAGGCTTGTATGAATGAGTTTCAATACATTCTATCGAGTTGTCATAAACAGGGGTATTCGTAATATTTAAGATATTCATTTCAACAGCCCAATCAATTTCAAAAATTGTTTATTCTCTTCAGATAATTTCTGTCTTTTACCACAAGCAAGTGTTCTCTTTCGGATCGCACGATAACCACTAATCTTTTGAATGTGTGGAATACTGTTTTTATTGTAATCGATCATATTTTCTTATATGCAAATACAATTGTACTTCTTCACCACGAAGATCGATAAGGTTATTGAGGCTATCCAAAATCCTTATGTTAATACTATTAATAGAGTGTCTATTGACTGGAAAGTATATTGTGTTCTTTGGTATTTCTATTATTCTATAACCTGGTGGCACATTTGGAACAAATTCATGTATTATGTGACTTGATTTTCCGTTGATATATGAACCGCTAACAATATCACATTCGATGCGTACCACTGTTGTTGATAAAATGTTTACAGGAAAGGGAGACTCATGTAATTTATTACTTTTCAGAAGAACTTTACCATAGCCCAATAAATCTCCAAGAGAATTTTGCATTTCAAAATGAATATCCTTTGTGCAGTATATTGTGGTTTTAAGAGTGTTGTTATTACAAAATAATTTGAACATACAACCTTTTATATTAGCCTTAATAAAGTCATATATATCGTGAAGCTCGTAAGTTCCTTCAGGAATTTCTACAACCTCACCATTACCATAATAAAATTTGTTGTTATTTTTTGTAATATTTGGTATAGAATTGAAGGTGGAGAAATGTAATAAAGAACACTCATAATCACCATCCAGTTCCAAAGTTGGTAAATAATTTGTGGTTAATATTGAACTTTTACCAGTTATGGATAAAGTAAAAGACATCGTGGAAATGACGAAATGAAACAAGGGATGAATGTTTATATACTATATTTATTCCAAAAATTCCTTAAAAAAAATATACACAAATGACCACAATTAACACTGTTAAAATTCTGATACCGAGCATAATTATAATAAATATTATTCGAACCTAAATACTCCACTATTTCTTTAGGAGGCTTCAAATCACCGAAACTATCAAAATATTCACAGTAGTTATTAAGTTTTACATAGGCTACCCAATGACTACCATTGTTCATATAACTATCTAAGTTAACAATACCACACTCGATCGGTTTTGCTTTATGAGGCATCATATCTCTCATATAGACTCCTCGGAAATATGGTATATCATGAGAATGGTTAATGATATCAATATTTGTTAGAGCACGTCGGGGTAGCCTACGGACTAGTTTTTTTTAATGTTTATAAATAGACCGCTGCCTTTTTTATACGGTTTGATGTAAAGACCTTTTCCTATAGCAATTGCTTCCATTGTTTTGTTGTGACGCTCCAGCTCATTCAAGTTCTTTTGAGCTGATTTATACTCATTTACTGTTTTAGCTACGCCAGCTGCACCTCCAGCTAAAGCACCAAGAGCAGACAAACCCGCGAAAATAGGTATCAAAGGTAATATCCCACCAGTTTTGGGAATCGGTATGACACGTGGAAGTCGGAAATTTCCACATTTTGGAATAACTTTTTTAGCAGCTTTATAAGCATAATTGATTAACGATGTATGACTTTTTGGTTTCATTTTGTTTATTTTTGAATTTATTTTCGAAACCATTGATTTAAACTTTTTAACTCCAGAGCCTGTTTTTACTTTAGCTTTCATAACTTTGCTAACCAACCACGAAGCTAATTTTTCTCCTTTTCCCACATCTTTTGAATGCAAGCGTTTTTTAGCCATGTCCAACAGTTGCAGGTCTGCTTTGTGTCGGTTAGGTAAATCCGTATAATTTGTATATGCAATGTCGTGGTGCTTACAAGCTTCGTCCAACTGATTAATTCCTTTATCGCCTCTTGCCAATCTTTTTTTTAATTTTGTTCCTGGTCCACAATAGTTGTATCCCGGTAAGTGAAGTTCTACAGGTAAGTTATTAATCAAATTGTTTATAAGTCCTCCTCCTAGCATTTCTTTTTATATAATGATAATGATATGTATAAAGCTGCACTTATATTATTGTACAACTGAATTGCTATTAATCCAACTATTTTCGGTATCTGAAAGACCCAACCACTTGACAAGGAGTTTGCGTCCCATTTTTTTTATTACCCTTTCAATTAAATAAACATTAGGATATTTCGTTTTCTGCAATTCCTCTTGATAAAAAGAGCCTAATATTTGTTGCTTTCTCTGATCTTGAATGTGAAATGTAACTGGAGTAGTTTTATTAACCTTTTTAATTATAAATATCTCTGTAGACCAGTTGGGGGTATACCCTTTATCAAAACTACTTTTATATTTACTTATGCGTACACAGTCACCTATTTTAAAATTAATCTTTTGCTTTTTATTTGGTCTGGTTTGACTGTTTTTGATATTATTCCTAACAATTATTTCGTTTTCAGAATTCACATCCGCTGGTTTAAATTTAGTAATCCGGTGTACATTATTATTGTAGGTATTCAAAACGTCGATCAAAGTTTTCCCTATCCATTTATAACTACCTTTATAGCTAAAAAGCATATGAATTTTATTCTTTAATGTTCGAATTAGTCTTTCAACAATTGAAGCCTTTTTAGTTGAATATGATGAATAGTGATTTATTTTCAGTGACTGCACAAGTGATTTAAAGGAATCGTTGTAAAATTCTGTTCCCATGTCAGTTTGTAAGTTACGAGGGCAACGACCACTTTGCGTCAAAATAGCCGAAAACGCGTCAACGACAGCTCTTTTTGTCTTTGTTTTTAAAGGAATTGCCCAAGCGTATTTAGTGAAACAATCAATGACGACTAAAATATAAGCAAAACCTTTATTATACTTCTTTATGGTCTGGAAATCAATTAAATCAGCTTGCCATAAATCATCTATTCCTTTTAAAATAACAGATCTTCTGTCGAAATTTTTACGTGCTGATCTATGGATTTCGTTTACTACTTGCTGCTTGATCATTATTTCGCTTAGCAATTAACTTTTCGACGTAGTCTTTTGTACAAAATGTTTTCTCTAACTGCTTTAAGCTTGATGCGATTTCCTCTTTTATTGTTACCATAAAAATGGAAATTTCTTTTTTTGTACATAAACCAAAAACTTTTTCATCTACATACTTTTTGTTTACCGCATCATCAGGTACCAATGGTTCTTTGATTCCAGTTAATCGCGATGACTTAGCATCATAATGACCACTTTCTGATTTTACTAAAGAGTTATCTGTTAAATCTAATATTTCCGAGAAACGTAATCTTTTATGAACAGAATGTCCGAATTTATCAATATTCATTTTCGTCCAGAGAAGTAGTCCGAGCAAATGGTGGAGTGATAATAGAAAAATAAAATTATAATATCTAATTTATAATACCACTTTCACGTAATTCCTCAATTATGGATATAATTTCATTATCTAGCCCAGTATTTCCAGCATGTTTAGAGGCAATTAGTAATTTCAGTCTCTCCACAAGCTCGTTAGGATCATCCCAGTAAATATAATCAGTATCTTTTCTATAATTTTTCTTCACACGTAGTCCTTCACCCTCACTAACATAGTTAACATTACTTACACTCGATGAAACAGAAGATGTTGAAGGTTTACGTAACTTAAATAGTGGTCTTATAATATTTAAATATTTTCTGCCTTTATTAGATTTGATTGGCTTCTTTGGATCATAATCTCGACGGTGAGCGTTAGTTTCTATCAGTATTGCTTTATACACTTGTCCATCGCTTTCCGTTATCAGCTCTAAATTGGGTACTTTCTTAAATAAAAGCTCACACAAACCAGGAGTTTTTCTGTACTCATGACCTGCTATTGATATTTTTTTATCATTCATTTCTACACGAGATGTACCCATCATTAATTTACCTCGTTCTCTTCTAACACCAAATGGAACATCCCTAAATATTTCAGAAGACATTGACCAAGAAGTTCCATCTAAACTAGGTATTGAGTCTATTGTTCTGAACGAAAGATTACTTGTGTTGTTAGGATCAGACTCGTCAATAGCATTTCCATCTAAGTTTTGATCCATTTCATCAGAATCTTGAGAACTGCAAATGCTATTTTTATTCTTAAAGGTTTTCTCAAAGTCCTCGGAGTCTAGAGAAAGATTCTCATCTTTCATGAGAAAGGAATCTCTCACTGAATCATTCATAGAATGCTTTGATGTCTGTAAATGTTTTTTATGTTGTATAATTTGATTGAGTGAAGTCGTAACGGGTTTAAAAACTGTATCTAACATTTTTTCATTTTCACTTTCCATTAAACGCATTTCTTTGACTTTCTTTTTGACAGCTTCTGAAGCTTCAACCACTTGATTTTTTATTTTCTGTTCCATTTAATAAACTGTAGAAGTTCACGTGTTATGTCTAATAGTTTTTTAGGCGAAATGAATCTGAACTGGTATGAATCTCATTTTATTTATTAATCAAATTTAACAAAAGTATCAAAATTCATCCTGTATCCACCTTTATTTTTCGGACAATCCTTATTAATTACTAAATAATTATACGGAATCTTCCAAATTTTCGAAGACAATTCTTTAAACTCTGGCCACGACATATCAGTACTAACATGTTCATCGTATACATGACGTAAGTTGATATCGTCTTGTTTGAATAATATTATTAGGTTGGCGTTATCTCTTACCAACTGTTTAGGAACTTTAGTGTAAGTTTGATTTAAGTAAAAACAGTCAATAAATTTATGCCTACCCATTGCAAAATAATCTCGCATGTTGGATTGATTTTCACATGCTACATCATCGAAAATTATTACTGAATGTGGTTTAGCCTCGTGTGGACTCACGATCAAGTCATTATCTCGATATTTTGCGAATGATACCTCTGGCACTAAATTCAAAACCTTTTCTAGGTATACATATTTGGATTGATATAGCGTCTTAGAGTATAAATACACATTTTTAAACCGCAGTCCATTTTCATGTAGTAGAAGGCCAATAAGTAAGTTTGTTTTCCCACAGTTTGACGGCCCACAAACAAGACATCTAATCATATTAGGTAGCAATTTTCCATGTCGATGAACAGATACTACCTCATCTGGGCAAATTTTTTGAAATTGCAAAGATAGTGGTTGTTTAATAAATTTCATCGTAGGTAGTATCCATACAGATCGATGTAGGTAGAGAGAATGAATGTATTTATAAATATCTGGTTTTATATTCATACCACGGCAGTTATAGAGAGGATAATTATCCAACAGCCAATAATCATGAAGGGGGGTTTAGCAGCTAAATCAAAAAACGCTTTCAATTTAATATTGGAGTGTCTAATTCACTTCGCATTTTAAATCAGCCTTTTAGTAAATCACCTACACAGAACAATGTGATGCAAAACTGCAAAACTTAAGACCACTTCGTGATTTTCACTACTGTTATTGGGCATCCTGGCACACTTTTTTACGAAATTGATCGAACGATAGTGAGATCAATGGAGTGCTAAAAAAGTGTGCCAGAATGCCCAATAATACCCTACTCACCTGGTGTAGTGGAGTCTGAATATTTTTTTTTATATACAACAAAAAGGTTACACAATAAAATTTATTACACATATATAAGTCGTTCATTTATTTATTTATTTATTCGGTCAACAAAACAGATAACAGTACAAACGGGTAAAACTTAGACTGAACACTGAAGTTTTGTTCTAGATTGCTATCCTACTTTATGTTAACACATCAATATATTAGGTAATCTGTTAGTAAAGACTTGCTTACAAATAAAGTTAGTATCTTATTAGTATATTTTATTTTATAAGGGACAATGCAGTTGCTTTATAGATTTTTTAAATTCGTATGCATATAATTAGAATCGAGGAATTCGATCGACTATTTGCGACCTACTTTCGAGAACTAATAGTATAGGACTTTAACGTCGAAGTTTTACGAACAGCTCAATATTTCAGCTCCGTAAGAAAGTTGGCATCAACCTGCATTAAGCGATTAGTTCCATTTGGGAGCGGCACAGCTACACTGGAAAGTTTCAGCGCTCTGAATTATTCATTGTGCAAATCGACAGACGTGTTAATTGATATTGGTTAAGTTTTCGACGGTTTTAATCGAAACTATAGCACCGGATTTATGGATGAATGGTTTGTTATTTTTGTTATGGAAATAAGAGAATTCTGAAATAGCAAAGAGGTATCCTACTGGAGTCTCTTGAAGAAACATAAAAAGAGAGCTTATTCCACAAAAGAATTCTTGTAATATTTGCCTACTTCAAAATAATAACTTTTATATCTTTTCATAATTTTTTATACATAAATCGTGGTTTTAAAGATTCATTTTTTTTTGAGCGAGTTATTTCTAATCGAGCTGCTGTCTTTTGCATTTAATTTGATCTTAAATCTAATTTGCCTGAATTTCAGAATGGTTTTTGTTTTTTTTTTTGAAAAAAAAAATGTTATTCCTCTACAAAGTTATCAATAAAAAAATATTATGTCCTGACCTGTTGGTTTCCGTCGACATAACTGTTCCCCGAAAATATTCAAAAAAAACCCTTACAAAAAAGTTTGCTTTGGCAAAACACCGAAATCTGACAAAGATATTTTTAATGTTTCAAAAAATAAATTTAAATTAACTTGGTGAAAATTGATTGCTCCTAATTTAAATTTGTTCCCCTCAACTACTTTAATAAATTGTTTAATTGATTTAAGTCTGTAACTAGTTTGTAAAAATATGTCTTAGTTTGATGTACATTTTGTTTAAGAATCCTGTCTAAGCTTGTAACGGCTTACATAATTATAATGTCCTTTTATATTAATAAAATATTTTGCATGTCAAGCTGTAAGTATACCCTGAAATAAATAAATAAAAATCCAGACGTTAAAAATTCATCTAATTTAGCAAATTCCTGCCTAATTATTTAAATTCACACCACTAATACAATTATCAAATCTTTACTCTAACATAACCTTCGCAAATCTAAGTGAATACTTTAGTAAAGTTAACTACCACAATAACGTAAGTAGTGCACAAGTTTATTATGGTAAGCGGTAGTGTTAAGTTCACGGGAACCATGCGCCAGATCTTGTAGCGGAATGTTCTTAAGTAGGTGTATCTTAGGAACACCTTCATCTCTTCCTTTGACTGTGGATCTGGAAAAATGTAAAAGTGATTATTTACAGGCTGTTTGATAGAAAAAACGATCGCCTACCTAAACTAGCTTAGTCACATAAAGGCGGGTCCAGATATGATCATTTGCTCCGTTTTTAGGGTTCTGTACCTCAAAGGGAAAAAACGGCACCCTTATAGGATCACTTTGTTGTCCATCTGTCCGTCTGTTCCCCTGTCTGTCAAAATCCTTTATCTCGGGAACGAGTGGAGGTGTCGAGTAGAAATTAAAACTATATAATACAGTCTACGGTCCCTTGCAGTTGTGAAAAATCAATCTTCTTAGTTAACGCAAAAAAAGATACGGCCGTTTATGAAAAAGGTTCGCGACGTCGCTAATAGATGGCGTTGAACCGAAATCGACAATTCTATAGTCACCACAATTTTTCAGTCACCTCCGTCACCACTTACAAATCTATGAGATTTAAGTAAAAAACAACTTTAATTAGGTTACCTAACTAATTTAGGTATGAGCTGTGATAACCACAATTATAAAATACTATTAGGTTTTGGAAACTGAATTTCGGGAAAAGCTCGGAAACGACTCGATTCCTGAACTATTTATAATATGTTGGAACTACAAATTTCTACGGAACCCTCGGTGGGCGAGTCGGACTTGCACTTGTCCGGTTTTAGTTTTGAATGATTTTTTTTATTTAAAAATAATTTTCTATGCGGTCCTTGCCCCGTGATCCAACAAAGTGCGCACTTAATTAAGTAAGTACAAATTGGTACACAACGACTTATTTTATCCTTGTATGTTATTACCGGTTTCGTTGAATAGCCGATGGGTTAGATAGAGTCTAATCTTCTCTTCTTCAGCACAGCACAATTCAACCACAATGCACGGCAGAAATATGAATAGAGACGTTTGCGTGAGGTGAATTAGTAGTGAAGCGATGTTCTCATTGGGCTTCTGGAATTTAAGGTAAAATTTTACAACCATACTAATGGTGGGCCGTGACTTCGCTCGCGTCAATAATAATAATATAATATACTTCCACGCCCACACCAAATATCTAGCCCAAAGTAAGTGTCATTAAGAACTTGTGTTATGGATACTAGATAACGGACATTTTTTTAATATACATAATAATTTTAGATATTTTTAATAATATATAAACAACCATGACTCGCAAACAAATATTCGTGTTCGTCACACAAACATTTGCCGCTACCAGGATTCAAACCCGGACCGGTCAATGTAATTTACCGCGCCAAAAAGTATGTCCTTCCCAGGGCTCAAACTAACTCTACAGCAAATTCATTGAAATTGGTTCAGTGGCTTAAAGTTACAGCACACATATGAACTCGGAAGTAATTTTAGTATTCTTTGTATGAAACTCCACACTGCAACGCACACTAATCAGCAGCGCAGCGATATCTCTGCTCAACCCCTTTTGTGATTATGAACGTGATGTGTATGTATAAAGGTTAATGCCTCTTAATGAAATGAAATGAAATGAAAATGCTCTTTACTTAAATGGACTTTGCTCAGTACTTTCAAGTTCTTTACTTAAATGGACTTTGCTCAGTACTTTCAAATCGTCAAAACCCTACCACCATTTCGGGACGAAATAATTATAAATACATACAATCACGCTCATCCTACTCTTTCATCATCACACTTGCCGTCTGATACCGGCAGAGTAGAGTAGCATCACCCCGTTTCCTCCAATGGCTGTCGTTGAAGGCGACTAATGGATCAGCAAAGGGGTATTGATCACCTTATACTCCGTCCACCAATCCGCATTGGGCAAGCGTGGTGGACTACTACTTAAATCTCATTCGACCACAATGAGAGGCCTTGTGTCCCAGGAGTGGGTCGAATTATAAAGGCTGTTATGATGATTTTAATATAGAATAGTTGAGAAGCATGTGGGCCACACATTCATTTTTGCATGTGTTTTCTGACGCATCGTTTAGAAAACGTGCTATGTTGTTTGACTGCGGTCTTTTGTCACAAATGGCAGCAAATTCGAAAACTAAACTGCTGTGACCTACCTCTCTTCAAACTTTGATAGACTTGCATCAAAGTTTTTTGCATCCAGTAGATGCAAGCTATTTTGGAACAGTATCCCTAATATTGATTATCACCATTGCAATAGTTCGGTATCTATTCGCATGTCTCTCATCTCTCTGTTCTGTTAACATTCATCAAATATTATATACCTAAGTCTTAACATAGTAATAAGTATTCCGTAAAGAATTAATTAGATCGAATTATTATCACTTACATGTTTATCAATTAGCAGAAGTATGTAATAAACGTTTATAATAATTTTTGGTAAGCTGGACAAAATGCTTAGCAGCAACTGAAAATAAAAGTTTCATGTTAATTATCTTATATTATTTTTTCAGCGCCAATTACCTAATCTTTGGAAGTACAAACACAAATCTTACCGAAGCGTTAAGTTCCGTAGATATCAAATCAAACAAATCGCCAATGCTCTTGTAAAGATTAAGGAAAAATTTAATTTTTTTCTCCTTTATAGCCTTGTAGTCGTTAACGTAGAGATAGTCATTGCTGTCAGGAACTTCTTCAATCCTCATCCTCATAAGTTTAACTCTGTTCAGTACATCTTCGAACATGCAGTACCTCCACACGCGGTTAATATCAAGGGCCAATAAAGAAACCAAGTAGAACGCAAGAGTGTAGTCAAATTTTCCACAATCACTAACCAAGCAGCTGTAAGTGACTCGACACATTCTGACAATGAATACGATGATCAACAGGACAATCGCCTTGTTCCGTTTCCTATAGTAATATTTGTTATTCATTCTCAAGCATGTGTCGATGTGTATAACTTTCTCGAAGTACAGAGTGATCTTGCTGCGATAGAAAATTAAAAACCACACAAATACCGTGTACTCCAACAAAGACCATACCAATGCTAAAATTTGGTTCATATGCTCCAAACCTTGATTGCAACACACCATTGTTGAATAACTGACAATTACTGTGAGAAGACCCGAATATATTCTCAATAAAATTCCAGGAATTATTTTTGGTGTTAAGTTATAGGTGTATCCGAAAAGCATCATCAGAATAAGTATTGGTTTGTAAAGCGTTAATATGTCGTCTTTGCTCTTTATTTTGGTTAATGTTTTTGGTGCCACCTTTCGTATTTTTGGTGGAAGCATTGCGGCTAGTGTTTTAGAACGCGCCTGACAGAGTTGTGGTCATTCCGTCGATAACGTTTCGAGTGTAAATAACAAGGGTGTGTGATGCTTCATTATTGACACCGCATTGGATACAACATTTTATTTTTGGATTATTTTTTCAGCTTCATATTTTTTTGCCTCTTATCGTCAAGCCACATCTTGTTTCATATTGCGATGCAAGACTAGTGCAACGTTGTTTTAATTAAAATGTGACAAATAAGTATACACATCAAACAAGGTTTAGGTTTCCACACTATCATTATATCGGTATTAATCTTTTTATTGATTTACTATACACTTCAATATGGAAAAAAGGCATATCGGATGTTCCTTGAAACTAATTTGCCTCAACAGTTTACTTTCAGTATACAATTCACCACTTGAAATTTACATACCTAAACAAAAGTTACTTTGGGCAAGGTCTATATCTCATTATTTTGTATAATCTCTAAATCACATAAGAAATTCAAGATAAGGAAGCCTATAAAGATAATAATCATATTATAATTTCATAGTAATAAATTCTATAATATAATATTTTGTGTGTTCCCTTCTTCCTACAATGCTGGGTCATTCAAAAGAGGCGTGAAGAAGCACCTTGCAGGTCGACAAGGCGAGGGTGACTAGCGCGATGGCTTATCTTTCGCACTAGCTATCTTCGCATTTGGATTCCACTTCTGCTTATCATCAGGTGGAAGGGAGTCATTTGCTCGACCTTTTTATAAAAAAAATATTAGAAAACTACCTCTACCGTGTTCTATACGTTGAGAATCGGAAACTTGTAAGTGGTCGTTGGGCCACTTATATACGCTTCGCCTATTACGCGATATATGCCAGTTGATAAATCAAAAAACTGACTATTGCAAACCATGTAACTAAGGGGCTTCGAAAATTTTCGAGATTACTTGCCTTGCAAAACTCCAGAATATGTTTTACGCATTTCTCCAATGAAAATAAGTGGATTATATTAGTGACCAATACACAAACCTTATCATAAATAGCGACCTTCCATTCAAAGGATTTCTCTTTAAACGACGTACCAGGATTGTGCACAAAGCCACACCATTTATTATTACCGGAGCGACGATAGCCGACAAAAGCCAAGCGTCACGCTTGTATGTTGCTTTGATGTCACTTTGATAAATCAATTACGGAACAATCTCTGTATTGTAACTATTGATGGTACGTTTGTAATAGAAAATGCTGACAGCGATTTTTATCGAGATATTACCGAATAGAATTTATTTTAATTGTAACGTTAAAATGATGATAAACTTTTCTTTTGGAAGTACTGAAATAGCCATGAAAGGGTTGGCAATAGAATATTGTCACAAACCTCATAGATTTATGGTAAGGAGAATGTACTGGAGAGCTTACCATCGTTGGGATGGACTAATTTGCTTGACTTTTTAAATAAAAAGAGGTGTAAGATCACTGCGTTAGTACATGTCACGACATGTAGGACAATGATATTAACTCATTTGCGCCCAAAATTAAACTACGTAATTAATTGAACAATTTGTTTATTTAATGATTAAAAATAGATTACTTATTGGGTTTTATAAAAAAAATAAAGAAAAAAAATCTTTAGGTATTCAAAAGGAGGTGTCCTCATTCGGGGACAACGGGCACATTAGTATTATGCTATGTAAATATTCGAAACAACATCTATTATGACTATAAAATGTGACAATATGACATTTAATGCAAAAAGTAACTAACATTGAGTAAATTTAATATTTGTAGGTAATTTAAGAAGTTACCAACATTGTATTAATAAAATTTTACATGCCAAACCAGGTGAATGTGTCTGCACTTGATTTAATTAATATAAGACCTGTATACCACATTCTTGTGAAATAAATGTTATTCTGTTCTGCTCTGCTCTGCTTAGTTCCGTTCCATTCCATTCCATTTTGTTCCGTTCCGTTCCATTATATTCATTCCGTTCCGTTCCTTATTCAATTCCATTCTATTCTATTACATTCCATTCCATTAAATTCCATTCCATTCGACTTCCACTTTTCTTGTGGTCAAAGCATCTTCATCTCCTTCTTCTTTAATAGGTATCCTTGGCGGCGGAGGCAGAATAGTTGTGTCATACTTAATGTGTGGATTGGATTTCTGCTATTATTCCATTTCAAGCTTCTTCTAACCCAACATATTCGCATTCAACATACAAATATTCGAAGAAACTGAAAGAAAGTAATTTGTCATATTATGTGCCCATTGGCCCCATTTGGAGACAGTTATAGAATTCCATTATCAACTTATTACATTTCACAATTGGGTACCTATCAAAATACAGATTTTTTTGATATCGAATTTCATTTCACCGAAAACTATTCCACGATTTTCAATATCTATTTTTCTTGATTGATCGAATAGCTAATGATCACCGTTTCATATTATCGAACAAACATTCATAAAAAAAATGTTTCAAAGTTGTGTTGGTTACCAGAATAACGGTCTATCGAACTAACATTTCATATAAACTATTAAGTTATCGATAAAACTATTCATAAATACATGTTTCAATATTTGACGGTACACATTATAATGTTTTGTTTAACAACTTTCCATCGCAGTAACGTTTCATCGAACGATGCATTGGCATTCAAGCAAGTTCAAGCATTCGTTCAAGCAAGTACACAGTATGCAAGCAAGCATGCAGCATGCAAGCAAGCATGCAGCATGCAAGCAAGCATGCAGCATGCAAACAAGGATACAGCATACAAACAAGCATGCAACATGCAAGCAAACATGCAGCAAAACAAGCATGCAGCAAGCAATATAATGCTTGCTGCATGCTTGTTTGCGTGGTCACAAGTCTAACCTAACCTAACCTAACGTTTATTTTCGTATTCATGGTTTTTCTTTATAGCAAAAACCCTATAAAATCGTTAGATTGTATGATTCTGAACCCGACTAGGTGTGTAGTAACGGTCGAAAGTGTAGCAACTGCGTGGGAGGCCATTTCTGCTGTGTCAAAAAAAAAGACAGTCGGTATTATAGCAATACGTCTGATAGTGAAAATGTACATAGATTTTATAATTGTATTACGAAAAAGTTTGTTTTCAGACATTTTGCGCGTAGCATATAGCCTGAGCGCATTTTTGAAAATGTCAACAAATTTAGCCGACCTGTATCATAGCAATACGGATAATTTTTTTTTTCAACTTTTCGTATTGCTGCCATGATTACCAAAAACCTGTTTTCAGACACTTTAAGTGTAGCATATACTCCCAAAAACGAAAATAACGTTTCGGAGTCGCCTGGCCGACGCCTCTGTTAAATGTTTTTTTAAATTTACAGCCTTCATAGATATTCAAGAATCTCCCTTGTCTATTATATGTACTTTGACAGATGACAGATGTCATTACTTATTTCTTTTGTAAAAGTTACTCAAGTGTGCTTTAAATAAAACCAAAACTATCAAATCAATCAGTATTTAATTTCAACAGCCTCAGCGCTTGTTACGCTCCTGCCCCTTTCTTACTTCACTCGCCAGCTGCTCCAAACGTCGGAACGACGCTCACAGTTTCCCAGTTTCCTTTTGTGCGATTTATTTCAGTCCTTCAACTTCAATGTTACGGTTTCGGGTAAATTCTTTGTTAATTATCATCTAATAAATTCAGGGTCGCAACGTATTCATTGGTTTGTAACAGAAAATTCAAGATTCCTCAATACGATTTTTAAATGATATCTGAGTATCGAAAAGTTGTCTGATAGAGAAGGTGCTACACTTAATTTGTCTGATATAAATTTTTTGCACATGTGGACAACATATTTTATCATGTCCAACAATTTTCAGACATATTGCTATGATACCGATCGGTAAAATTTGTTAACATTTTCAAAACGGTCTCAAAATTTAATGCGTTTACATTTCCGTCTGAAAATTGTTTTGTTCGCATCAAATAACCAAAATTTACTAATAAAAAAGATTTTCAGACGTATTGCTATGAGACATTTTTTTTGTCTCATTTTTAATTTTTTTAAGTGATTTTACGGGTTTGCGCTACACCACTAACGTCTGAAAAATATGTTTCCGGTATCTCAGAACTATCATTCAACTACAATCTGCAAATCAGACATATTGCTATGATGCAGTTCGGTAAAATTCTTTGACAATTTTAAAAAATCGGTCAGATCAAACGCTACGCGGAAAATGTCTGATATTGGTATTTTCGAGTTCAGGATAATCGTATCTATCGATTTGATGCGGTTTTGGCCGTATTGCTATGAGACAAAAATTTTGGTCGTGGGCTCTCGTACTATAAACCAGTACACTGTTTGTCATTACCATGGGCGAGTTTTCCTCACTTTCTATCTATTGAAAAATAAGTAAATTTATTGAACTTATTATATTTTTTTTTAAATCGGTCTACCCTTATAGTTTTGTAAAAATCGAGTATAAGGAGATGTCCTCGTTTGGGCACTGAAGGCCCAAATCGTATGTTAATAATACTGGACTGGACATATTGTTTCATACCTTTTAGTTATCGCAAAAAATAGGAATTACAAACATAACGAGAATAGTGAATTGCTAAAAACAGCCTTTAGATGTTGCCAGTGGTACCTTCGCCCTATTAAGTTATTAGAGTGTCGTGTAACATGGATGTGAAAGAATAGTGTTCAAATGGATAACCCAAAAATATCTTTAGTAACAGAAATAACACCAAAATATCAGTCTCGGCGAGTAGTCAATAAATTATATATGTCAAAGTCAAAGTCAAAATTTCTTTATTCATTTAGGTACAAATTGTACACTTATGAAAGTAAATTTTGATGCCTTCGGTTCAAGAGTCTACCAGGATGCCTTGTTCGATGTGGCTGCTAAATTCTATTCGTTTTATTTATAACTAGCTTCCGCTCGCGACTTTGTCCGCGTGGACATTTTACCCTCTTAGTGGTGGATTTTCCAAAAATCCTTTCTTAGTGGATGCCTACACTGTATAAGGTATCTATGTGCAAAATTTCAAGTCTCTAGGTTCAGCAGTTTGTGCTGTGCGTTGATATTTCAGTCAGGACTTTGAATTTTATATGTATATATAGATTGTACTAACCTTTATAAATGCAGTAATACATAGGTTTTATCTTTTCATTTTGCATCAGAGTGAGAGAAACACTTTATTTTTGTCTGTTATTCTTTAAAGATTGGTTGTATTGTGTTTGTATCGTAAACCCATTCATTTCAAAATCACTGCTGTTTGAAGTTTAAGTATATTAAACTTCTTACATCATCCATCAGTTTATGTTATTGTTAATGTCCTTTCCCTCAAGGTTGCCTGGAAGAAATTGCCTTATTACTAAATAAGGCCATTAATTTGTACTTTTTCTTCTCGTCTAGGTACTTGTCCTGTATGTTATTATATGTTTTGTATGAATTAAAAATGTTGTATTATTATTATTCCTTTTCTTAATAATGTATTGTTTTTTTATAAATTCAAATACCATATCTAATATTCAGAGCTCCGTATTTCGTAATCCGCGTCCCCTCTCAGTCGTCGTTAACTTGAATGATTGAGAACCAACGCTTTCGACTTCATTGCTTTCAATTTGTCCAATCTACAGGGTGATACTAGACACTTCATGCTATGTAAGTAGTTGAGTAACAGCTATAGGTACTCGTAACAGAATCATAACGAAATCGCTACTTTCTGTGCTGTTATAGAAGATGCCATGGATGGATATACCGCAGTGAAAAACACTAGCTTTTGGTGACTTTCTTTGTTTTTTGACGTTTCTAGGTGTTGACTTTCAATGTTTTTTTAAGGTTCCATACCTCAAAAGGCAAAACTGAACTCTTGTAGGATCACTTTGATGTCCGTCTGTCTGTCAAGCTTCTTTATCTCGGGAACACTTGGAGGTATCAAGTTGAAATTAAAACTATATACTCAGGTCTACTGTTTTTGAAGCTAGGGAGGAATCAAACTTATGAAGGTAAAAAAATCGTAGGTATATTTCGATACTCTCAAGGGAAAATTACCCCATATCCCCCAATGGGTGTCGTAGAAGGCGACTAATGGACCAGCAAAGGGGTATTGATCACCTTATACTCCGTCCACCAATCCGCATTGGGCAAGCGTGGTGGACTACTGCCTAAACCTCCGATGACAAGGAGTAGCCTTGAGTCCCAGCAGTGGGTCGCATTATAAAGGCTGTTATGATGATGATGAGGCGGGATCAAACAATACCTTTCATGTAAATTAAATTCAAAATACATACGATCACGCTCGTAATCCTTGAGGATGTTGAGGAGTTGAGCAGAGCCTTAAGTAACACTGTGTTACACATATAGCCACATCTGACGCAGCAGTGTGTCCAAACAGTGACAGGTGGCCAGCCTGTCGCCTATACAAAGAGGGCACCAAACCCCAGAAGTAACAATCCTTC